>OU744311.1:10000000-12428750 GCA_916610205.1 Griposia aprilina
TTGATTTTGATGGTTTAAAAGGTTAAAGCGAAAATTGCGTCTTTTTCAATAAGTAATTTTAATGGGATTATATGAAGAGGGTTGGAGGTTGGTTAGACGGTTGTATTGATGATTTTAATAAGTATAATTCTTTAAAAACATATTTGTTGTACTCGCGAATCAAGTTTTGCTCAACATTCAACCTGACACTGACCTGCAAATTACAAAAAAACGTAAGAATATTTTTATTTCGCGGACAACCTGGCGCTTCCCTCTTAATAATATTCGTTGTGTGAGGTAAGAGACGGGGTTCAAGATATTAAACGAATTCCATTCCGTTCAGAAGTATAGTACTATTCGAACTTAATGGCGGCTGTGATGTGCGCTATTCGCTGCGCAGTACCTCACCCCTCACCCCCGCTGACACGCGAATTGGTTACTGCGGATCGACTCGCATCATGATCCGAGCCGCCATTATTTCAATCGTATTATAGTACTTAACTAGTATTTAACAATATAACATGACGGCTGTATTCACCGAAGCGGTAGGCGAACGTGTTTAATATAGGCCCATTTTGCCACGAATGGTGAATCCCAAGTAAAAGAAAAGAGTAGACTGCCATTAACCGGACTCCGGGATGCTTGCTGCTGAGAAAAGACTAAAGGTACAAGTTCGTACTGCAAGCAGCAAGCAGCAGCAGCAAGCGACACAGGCAACAGCAGCAGGCGACGTGTCGCCGCGACACTACTGGTTTCTATGTATTTCTATGAAATACCTTCCGTAGCTAGCGACACGTCGTTGTCATGGAAATACATAGAAACCAGTAGTGTCGCGGTGACATGTCGTCTGCTGCTGCTGCCTGCAGTCGGCTACGAACTTGTATGTTAATTTAAAAACCCATTAACACTTTTCCCGACACTAGGATCGAATACATGCTCAGTAGTCTCATTTCCGACCTTTAGATAGCGCGTTAACGGGGATCTGCTGTTAGTAGTTCCGGGTTTTGGCTATAAGTGATAACATTATATTGATAAAAGCTTATCTCAGCCGAAATAATGATGGTGGTTATTTTATTAATTAATGTTTTATCAGTGTATGTTTAATGTATATGGAGAGTAATAAATAACGAGATGTTTTGCTGGGGAGTTCGTTGCGCCACTTCACGTGAATGGTGGACGTTTTGGGACCTTCAAAATTGGCTATTTCTAAATCCACTTAAGGGGACTACATGACCTAAACGCAAATTTATAATGCCTAAAAATATATGATCCACTGCAGCAACCAAAATCAGAAAAATATATGATATTTTTCTGGATATATGCTAGTTAGATAAGTGTGTTGAAAACATAATACAATTAACTTGATATGATAGAAAAAAATCACAAAGATACCTCTAAAAAAATATTTTAACGATTTAAAACCTAACTAATATACATGCAAACATTCAGATTTTTTGTCAGATTATTTTACAGGTAACATACTAACGTAATAGTGTTTAATTTTTTTAGTCCAATGAATAGATTTTTTGTAAATTTATTATTGCTTCATATTTTGCAATAAATTACCAGCGTTGTATCATCGCGCGTCTCTTTTTTTTTCTATGCAATCTGACAGTGACCGAGCTTTAGCTCTTGTAAGCCCCTTAATAAATGATTGAGTATTTAACGCTGCGCGTGTCCTTATTTATCATCGTCATTCTCCTGCCCTTCTCCTAATTTATTTGCACGTGTCCTTAAAAATATTATTATTGTCGTTTTCTAACACAACATTTTTGTTCCATTGTTACAGGCGCAGGACCTAGTTTTCAACGAGAATGTACTCCTACAGACATTAGGGTTCGATGTTGCCATCGATCACCCCCACACGCACGTCGTACGGACGTGTCACCTTGTCAAAGGTGAGACAAGCGTCCTATTGAGTCCTGATGGCGTCATGCGACTGACACGACCGATGCGTTACGTGCGGGCGACGCGACTGCGTTCAGGTCGGCTCGTTCGGGTTTTTTAAACGGCTGTGGATCGGATTCGGGCCGGTTTTCTGTTCTTTTTTCGAATTTTGTCGCGTGTTTATTTTATGTATTCTATTATGCCACAGTGTAATTTTGAATTTAGAAAAGTACTGTCAGCGAAGGTATTAGGTGTACAGGTTGGACATCTGTGTTTTTAGAGATGGTCTGTGGGTCAGTTGTCGAGCTCATTTTGCGAGGTGACTTGTTTGTCTGCATATTTAATTCTTTTGCTGTATGTACCTACCTATGAGAAAAAATTAAACTACTTATGTTAGATGATAGATGCTTTCATTATTACATGTGGTCTAACGTATTATTTTCTTACGAATGCAGCGTTTGGCTTCCATTCTTTGAATATTTTTATTGTAAATATTGGCGACATCAAAAAAATATTGTAAAAAAATGAAAATAAAAGATTTTTTCTCAATAAATAAAATGATTAATTTTCCCTATCTACTGTTTTGTTATAAACTTTTCTAACACAACCCTGTAGTTTTGTCAACAAAACTAAATTAGTCAAAAAAAATTAAGAGTTAAGTACCCGATTTTTTGTCTCATTCAGTAAAGTTTTCTAACTTCCGAACTAATTTCAAATAACAATATTCCCACTACAAAAACTATTTCTCAAAAACCCATTGTTTTTTCTAAAATCAAACTCACCCAAAAAGTATGGAAGCCACACGTTGTAATAAAAACGAGACAAAACCGTTACCGTTTCCGTTAGCCGCACCGAACTTGACCGGCGGCAAAAAAATATGCCGCGATTCAACAGGCAATGTATACCTACTTCATATGAAAATATACTACAGGTATGTGGATAAAACATGGAATTATTGTTTGAGTGTCACCCCTACCTTGTCCATTAAATTGCTGCAATATGGTCACCATACTTCATGATAGTTTTTGCACTTTCATGTATTCTTCCGCTCATAGTTTAATTGGCAAGAATAAATAGTATTTAATTTTTAAAGTAAATTAATTGTAGGTAGCTTTTGCGAGTGAAAAGATAATGCTTTATGAATTAGAGTCGTCACTCATTTATTACTTAATCGGTTTAAAAAGAGAGGTTCTGTTTTTCGCCTGTGGTAAAAGATAAGAAAGAAAGAACATGTATTTATTTTGGGTTCAAGCAGGAAGTTATGAGTAAAAGAAAACATTTCTTACAAATAATCCTCCTGCTGCCGTGACAGTTTAGTAAAGCTCTACGATATTTTAAAACAAAGACGACCTTGAAAAGCAGAAATCTGCAGAAAACATTTGCTTCATAAACGAAAATTTTAACTAATGTACTGCAAACATGTTGACAAAGTGCCAATTATTGTAAGGTGTTAATGACATGGCGCCGCTGACGACAAAAAGTGATAAATGAGCGACGATGGTTAGCATAGGTACTTGTGAGAGCAAAATAAGAATGGGACTACTTGACTGGAATCGTATTAAATTGTAACTTCATTTGTATAATTTTGCAATACCTAAATAGTAATTACAAAGCAAAGTTAGAGTCGATAATTCATTATGTCGATAACAATAACACAGTTACGCACAACACTAGCACTGCTCCATAATAGTGTGTGTAGACTGTGCTCATCACTAGGACCTTGATGAAGTTGTACTCTAGCCCCTTTATTTGTAAACGTTGAGCGACTGTTTAACCATACATATTTGATGTTTAAACGCCTCTTAACTTTAAGCAACGTTTATAGATACACCCTTTAATATTTTGACATTATACATGCTATATTAATTTGACATAATTTTTATTTCTCGACATTTTTTAAATTAATTTATATATATATATATATATATATATATATATATATATTTTTTTTTTTTTTTTATTAGGTTTGTAAATATATTGTTTCTGAAAGTATGTAATAATTTTATTTATTATGTAATGTTTAACACAATGTTAATTGTTAATGATTATATAAATAAAATGAAATGATATAAGGGTCGTAAGTGCGAGCGAGAGGTCCGATAAAAATTATTTATGACTTACTTTGCGTTTGTCATGGCCCAAGTATAATATTATAAATTTACGATGGATTGTGTTATTATTTCATTAAAGCTAGAAAGATAAACTTTCTTTTAAACTAAGAAAAGGGTAGAGTAATTATTTTATCATTATACTTCTATGAGTAAAATAAAAACATTTATTTATTTTATTGATAAAATGATTTTGTTTCTGTAAGTAGGTTTGTACAAACACTTATTGTTACATAAAAATACATAGAGATACGACATATGACTACAAGGGTACTATGTCTACTGTATTGGTATCTATTTAATCCTATTCTTATTTTGGCCACATGGTGCAAACTGAAATATTTAAAAAGTATTACTAGATCAACTCCAGATAAACTCAATGTAGAATTAATCTCACTATGCATTTTAGCTATCTTGTTTTTTTTTTTTTTAATAGGCCTTAGACCTGATTTGCTTACACCCTAAATTCCATTAACTTATTTATTGTACCCTATACACTAGTGATACTAAACTTATTTTCTTGGGTGTTATTGCGGCAACGAATGGTGTCCTTTTCACATGAAGGCTCGAGCCAGCAGGCGTGACGCGAATCTAGTACAACCATTTCTATGAAAACTTCATGGAAAGTGTTCTACATGAGTCGCGTCGCGCCTGTCCGCCTGGGAGCCTTGATCCGGTTGAAGGATACCCGGTGACGAATGTATTTGTAAAGGCAAATTCAACCAAACTTTTAAATCTAGTGTCAATTTTATCTTGCGAATAAAAGCATGACGTCTGATAGTGTTTCATGGAAAAAACTAAAAAAAAAAAAAAAAAATACGTTTTTGGCAATTTTCAGGTCAGTGTCAGGTGTTGAACAAAATATCATTCGCGACCGTGAGAAGTATGTATTTACAGAATTATAATGATTAACATTATCAATACAACCCTCTTAAGTTCATACAATCCTATTGAATAAAGATTTCATAAAATATCAATTAATAGGATCATATGAACTTATAGAGTTGTATTGACGATTTTAATGATTATAATTCTGTAAATACATACTTGTTACGGTCGCGAATCATATTTTGTTCAACATACAACCTGACACTGACCTACAAATTGCAAAAAACGTAAGAAAATTTGAATTTCGCGGACTATCTGGCGCATCCCCCTAAAAGCCCAGACACTGTTAGTACTCTTATCAATACACTTCGTCCTCGAATACCCAGCAACCGGAGCATTTAAAAAGGCACTTTTATGCCCAAAGACCCAAGATATAAAGTTAAAAATCGCATACCTTTAACAAAACCTCTCGTCTTTATTATCATTAGCAATATCTTCGTCCTTAGCGCCGAAGGACCTCGCGCAGACCTCCTACTTTATGGCGTCGAATAGTCTCCATTTGACGACGATGTGTCTACAATACAGACCTACGGTCGTCGCGTGTTTCTGTATACATTTAGCAAGCAAATGGAGTAATTGGGCAGTGAGTATTGTACTGTATAATTATCTATTTAAATAAAAATGGATCCCTATTTCCCTTGGTCACGCCATCACGCGAGAACGGCTGGACCGATTTCACAATTTTTTTGTTTGTTGTGTTCGTTATTGTCAGGAGAAGGATCTTATGAAATAAAAAAATAAGGAAGTTGATCGGAACGTTACAAAATTTAAGAAAACTTAACGCCAATATTAATTTTACATAACTGTCAGTTGTTTGAAATAACTGTCAGCGATTGACAGAATGCGCGCTGCAAATATCGTTTAACACAGATAGATCGGTTGATAAATGAGTCGATAGTTTTAGTCAATAGTCAAAACTAAAACTAAATGACATATGACATTCATATTTAAGACAGGACAACGTCTGTCGGGTCAGCTTGTACTTTATAAATCTTCATATTTAAATAACAATCAATGAGGGCTATCGTTTTTGTGCTCACCAGTTGGCGCCACTGGCGAGTAAGGTCCTGTCAGTACTTTAATTTGATGTTTTGGATATGTTTAAGTACCCATAAATTCATAATATGTTTATTTTGTTACATTTTAAAACTTCATATGAATATTTAGATTATAATGTTCCTAAAATTGGCAAGCATGAAGCAGGCAAATATTATTCTTCCTTTAAGTGCTACCAAATTAGATCCTAACTTTTTACTTAAAATCTTAAGCCATAATTAATCAGGAATGGCATAACCATTACACCAATTATGAATCTTTAGTTAAAATCCGTGATAAAAAATCCAGCAAACCGTGAATGTTCAGTACATTTGACATTTAGAGACCTTACTCTACACTAGCGCCTCTAGCGGCGAACTCAAACGCGGTAGCCCTCATTGCTGTTCGTTAGTCTCGCTACAACTCAAAAACGGCTTAACCATCTTGAATTTTATTTTCGTTTTGTTTGCTCTAACAAAACGGTGGTTAGAAAAAATATATATTAAAGGCATTGCAACTCATGCCGGATATAAGCTAGTTATCAATATTAATATACTGCAAGTATATTATTAAGGCTAATACTACTTAAGACTATTTTCAACCAATCAAATGGCTTTAAACTAATCTTAAGTTTTCCTTTGTCTGTGGATGAGGATCTGTAATAGACCCTTAGTTAGGATTTGTGCGAATCATATTTTAATCAACATACAACCTGACACTGACCTGCAAATTGCCAAAATCGTAAGAAATTTTGAATTTCGCGGGCTACCTCAGCGCATCCCTCTTAAATAAATTTAAAACATTGTTCCATTTCTGCCAATCGTTTAAAGTTGATAAAGAGAATACATGACTGATGGGGCCAAAAGATGGCGGTGGTCTGGAGTGGCGACCACGTACCGGACGACGTAACGTTGGATGGCCTCCCAGAAGGTTGACCAATGACTCTGTGAAGGCCGCAGGAATCCGCTGGATGCGGGAAGCACAGACCCGATAGAAGTGGCGGTGCTTGGGGGAGCTTAGGGCTATGTCCAGTAATGGACGTCTTTCGGCTGAAATGATGATGGTGAAAGATAGAACTATGTTTTAAATATGTTACGCGCTAAACGCATTTAGTGATTTGTGGCAAGCAGCCTAAAATCCAAAATAAGTTTTTAGTTAACCAACCTTTTTCACACAAACCTCCAATAAGATTCTGATTCTAAACATACGCACAGATCCCACAATCCAACGAGGGCCGCCACTGGTTTTCCTACGTAGACCGGTCAGTCACGACCGACCTACTCGAGAAACTGACGGCGGAATTCCTGCTCATCTTCGAGAAATGCCCCTCGAGACTCAAGAGGAAAATGATGAATGTCAAAGCTGGTGAGTTAATTTTTAATAACGTAATTTTTTTCATTCTCATGACAACTTAGTCCTCACAACTCCAAAATAACTTTAAGACATTCTTAGTCTTTGCTACAATACTACTGTCGGACTTCTAATTAACTGCAGTAAAATGACAGCTTGTGACTCTCAATTGATTGTATAAACTCGAGAATTTCAAAGATTAGTAATGATGTCTTATAACCATATTTTTGGGCGCGCTTACATTGCTAACGCTGGCTTAACTTTGTGACAGATCAAAATAATGTACTACGGAGTTTTATATCTTAAAAAGGTCTACACAAAAGTCCGCGATTGTATATGTCTTATCTCCTAAGGATAACCCACAGTAACCATTTATATATTTTACATATTACAAAAAAAAAATGGGTTATTTACCGAACCTATTTTAAACAATGCAGTCGACACAACAACACCCGTCGTTACAATCGTTATCCAATTAAATACGTTACATACGTTGTGCATTTAATGTAGATCATAATTGCCCATTACAGCATATCATTAAAATTAATATCTTAGAAGATATCACAGATTTAAAAGTGTAACTTCTAACAATGGGGGTCGATATACACCACTTTGAGTATCATTGGTTTAAACAACTTCTTCTTTGGTAAAATGACAGTAAGAAGTGTCATTTTACTACAGCTAATTAAAAGTCCGACCTTAAGTGTATATTGTGTGTTGTCACTTCTTGATACGTTGATATACCTCACATTGCGATGCTTCACTTTAAGTTGATGATGAGTTCCGGTCTGCGACGGTCATCATGCAACTGCAACAATAAGTAGGACGTTCCACACGAACGTCGTAATGTAGTTAGTTAGCTTAAAAAACAAACATTAGTAATATAGTATGATTCAAACTTAATGGCGGCTGTGAAGTGCGCTATTCGTTGCGCAGTACCTCACCCCTCACCCCCGCTGACACGTGAATTGGTTACTGCGCAGCGACTCGCCTCATGTTCCGAGCCGCCATTAAGTATGAGTCGTACTATAACAATCGTTAAGTTTTGCTCCACTCACGAGTCACTTCACGTTCTTGACTCTGTCAATGATAAATTAAATGTATTACTGTAAATTGGTTCAAAAAACACTTACACTATTTGTGTATCGCATTTTTTTTTTATCACTTTCTTATCTCTTGCCCTTCACAAAACTGTTCTAAAATTGAAAATTTAACCAATAACTAACCCAAGGTAAATGAAGTGTATTAATCTATATTGGTTCAAAAAATACGTACACTGTTTGTGTATCTTACAATACATTTTTATTTAAATCAATTTTTATCTCTAACTCTTCACAGAACTCTTCTAAAGTTGAAAATTTAAGTATTATCTAACCCTAACATTATTCTCTACAGCAGACGGCAGTTCGCCCCACTCGTTACCGAACGCTTCCGGCTCGGGCGTCGCCAACTCACCGTTTGACAAGAAACATGCCGCCGGCGTCGATGATATTGACAAGTCTTTTGACAAAGGTACGTTTATTTTGTACAATTTGAGGGTATTGTACCCTGATTACATTCGGTAGCTTCTTTGGGTATCACATAACTGAATGTTATGTCTCCTATAAATTCTCTTCAGCGTATACAACGTGTTGTCATTCTTGCCATGGGAATGCACCACTTGGAATTTTTTAAACACTTACTGAAGTTTAAAAACCACCTGTGAAGTTTAATCTGACGGCAGCGTTTAACCCTTCCTATAATTCAAACTCAAACTCGAAGCATTTATTTCAAATAAACCAATTACAGGCACTTTTGAATTGTCAAAGGGTCAGTCAGTCAGAAAAATGAAGCTAGTTGCCCATTCCAAAGCGTAGTAGGTACGTGTTCACGTTCCTAGTAATTTAAGCCGGAACGTGAATCCATGCGAGAAACGATGGCTTTTTAATTGTTTCTGTAATTTCGTCATGCAACCGGAGACTTCAGCCTAATTTCAATCTGATTTATTTTTACGGTTAATAATTTTAAACAGCCAAATTTTTAAAACATAATGTAGGCAGTAACACATTTTGTCATAATTTAAACCATTGTCTAAGAGTAATTTAAGCGCAAAGCTCGCTTCAGCTTCTGATGAAGTTCACAAGTTTAGATCTTAATTGTACAAAAGTACTGTATTACCAAGTCATTTAACTAAACTATCTTTACAGAATACGAACGGGAAAGAAGACGTCAACCAGTCCCCGGCGGTTACGTACCAGCAACAACTGCACCACCACCGCAGCCGCAACCACAAAAAATAGACTACACCCTGTACAGAGAAAAGAGAGAGAGGGAAGAACGGGAAAGACGGGAGGAGAGAGAGAGACGGCAACAAGCCTTGCAACAACAACAACAACAACCACCACAACAACAACAACAACAACAGCAGCAGCCACAGGCAAGGCCAGGCGCTCCTCAACCAAGGCCTAATGCTCAAGCGCCGCCTCATCACCAACGTCCGTCTGGCCAACACCACCATAAACAACACCATCCCTGGCCCCCACATAAACCTCACCACCAGAAACCGCCACATGATCATAGACACCACCGTCCTCCTGTCCCTGGTCCTTCAACTGCCACTGCTACGGCAACATCAGCGACTGTTACACCAGCGCCATCACATCCACCTACTGTTCAACCCGAAGTGGTTCCGCAAAGAACTAGGCCTCCGTCCTTATTCTCTCCTGAGAATACTACGCCGAGCGCGGCGGCTGCTCAAGCCCCTCGTAGGCCTCCCCAACCAACCCCACATCGCCCTAAACCTGAAGTAAGACCAACCCCAACCCCTGCACCACCAGTACCTCAACCCCCCGTACAAACTCAAGAGCAAAGGCTGCCGAGTCCGCATAGAAAGAGGCCGGATCCTTCAGCGGCTATCAGAGAGATGCAACCTCCGGCTATATTGTCTCCCTTCTCATCTCCTCCTTCGAAGGAAGTACAGAAGCCGAGACAACGCCAACAGTCTAGTTCTGAACCTGAGTTAGTACCCGTTGTGAAGAAAATTGACGAAACGCCCGGATATGAGAATGTTATTCGTGATTCGCAAAGGGGTAATGCGATTAGGACTAGAGGGCCTGACCGAAAGCCTGAAGCGCCTGCACGGCCGGTAAATGGCATCGAAACTGATCCTACATTAGTATCTAACTTACTAAAGGAAAGTTTAGCCAAACCAGCTCCTATTACAGTCGCAACAGAGCGCAAATCGCCTGAAGTGAAACGCGAGCCGGTCGCGGAACCCCCTCCCGCGCCCGTCTTACCTCCCGCGCCAGTCGTAGAACCCCCTCCACCTGTAGAAGAAGTACCGGAACATAGGCACAAGAAAGAAAAAAAGAAAAAGGACAAACATAAACACAAAGACCGGGACAAATCTAAGGAAGAACGCAAAAAACATAAGAAAGATAGAGAGAAGCGGAAAGATAGTCCCGCTCCTCAACCAGTGGAGGCCCAGCAGCAGCAAGATGGGGCTTTAAGGATAACTATTCCTAAAGAGAAGTTATCAACAAGTCCTGGATTGAAGATTAAAATTCCTAAGGAAAGGTTAGCGGCGCCTCCACCACCTCCGCAGACTTCCAGCTTGAAGATCAAGATCTCTCGTGATGTTCTCGACGCGTCTAGGAAACGCGCGCCGCCCCACGAGCCCGGCCCGCCTCCCAAAGTCGCGCGCCACAACGGAACTCCACACCACCCTAAGGTAGGCAACTGGAATGTACCCCCCCCTTTTAGACAACCTCTGCCTTATTTCATGGTGCAACCACCCCCGCCGCTGTACTACGGGTTAGGTATGGACGGGTATTATTATGGCATGGAGGGGTTCATGTACCCCCCGCGGCCCCCGCTCCGTGCCCCGGGGCCCCCTCCGCGGGCCCCGCAGGCCCCGCAGCCCCCGCTACCCGCTATGCCGCCGCCGCCTGTTCCTCCGCCGCCGCCCGAATAGTGTCACAAAAGTTGTAGTTAAGTAGTGTTAACGCTAGATACAATTTGTTAATTGGGTGATATAGTTGTGTGTGAGTGTGTGTGTGTGTGGATGGGAGTCTATCGTCAGATATGTAGTCACAAGAATATTCTGGAGATTTACGATCGAATTCTAAAACGGTATTTTAAGTCGTCATTGAGGCTGGCTGTACGCAGTGCAAAGCAGAAGAGCGTAGAAAAATTACACCAATACAATAGCTTCCTTTTTTAAAATGATGAAATTCTATTGGTGGATTTTTATAAGCAGTCTTAATACGCAAACTCTGTCCGTTTAGATATTTTATTACATGTGAAAAATCTTGATGCATCTTACAAAATATTATAATGGATTTTATCTACTCTCATATAGTAAAATTCGAATTATAAACTTCAAAACGAGTTTACATTGACATACATTATAAATACAATACCGTTTAAAAATAAAATCATGTTATAGAATTTTTTCTTCAAAAAAAAATTTTTTTTTTGTTACCTGTACGGGGCAAATCCAAGAAGTTAATATCACCAAGGAGTTTCCATCATTTCTAATTGAACGCATATGCAGGTTGCGCCATTTGTATAGCACTACAAAAAAAAAAAGATTCCAATCTTTACTTGTCTGTGGCAGCGCCCGCTTTAGCGCATGCGCGGTGATGTGCTGGGTTTTGGCGCCATTCATACTTTTTGTTGTACTGCACTTCGTGGGAAACCTTGATCTTTTCTTTTTGTAGGTTCAATCCCAATGTATGAGAGTAGATAAAGTAGTGTATGAAACTGCACATAACTAGGTGTTAGAACACTCGTGTGATGATACTATTAACACTAGTGTTTTAATATCCCTCATTATGCAACAGTTTTATAAACTACTATTGGATACAGCTATCACAGCTTTACCTGTCAAAATCGGATAACTTATTTAGGACCTATAACCGAACATCCATAGAGGCAGTCGCTCCATGTAAAATACTGCTGTTCAGCTGCACCCGGTTAGATTACAAGCCGACCCCAACACAGTTGGATAATGTTAGGCAGATTATGAATCGAACATCCATATGTAGACACTTTCAGGGACTGTTAACACTCATAACTCTTCCTTAGCTGAGCCGTAGCTATATTTTTAAATTATAAAAATCACTAAATGCGTTAAACGCTAGAAATATTTAAAACATCTCTCTATCTCTGGTCTGGTATCATTGATCTAGTGGTTGCAAGCGCTACTGCTGAGCATTAGGGTTCGATTCTCAGGTCGGGCAAAGTGTTATTGGGTTTTTCCGTCAGGGATTTCTCAGTAGCAGCCCGGAGTCTACATTTGTGCCCGGTTGATGGCAATAGGCTCGCCCCTTATTACATGGGACTTAAACATAACTGGCGAAATGTGGGTGCACTATAGGTACACCTCTGCCCAATCCTTCGCGGATATTTAAAAAATTTGACAGAAACAGAACGATATTTTAAATTCGTCTAATGCTAAACGCATTTAGTGATTTGTCAACACAAATTACTTCATCAAGTGGGTCTTAGTTTCTACGACATCTGACGATAGATTTCCATTTGAAAGTGAGCTTTTGAATTCTTTATCGCGTTGTTTACGCATGTGAGAAAATGTATGTGCAATTTTTTCTAAGGGAATTGGTAGATTTAAGATGTATGTCGGATCAACAAGAGACTTGTAACTTATCATAATAACTTATATAAGTGTTAAAATAAGTACTGAATATATTCTGTTGAATATTTTTAGTATTCAACATGTGCTAGTTTAAAGACTAAAAGGTATATTGATTGTGGTTATAGCTGGCCTGTTTATAAGTTGGTACTTTAATTGTGGGTAAGGAAATTCAGCCTGCTAAATTTTTATCGGAATCCGTGCAGCAAAAAAATTACTCGTTTGAATTCTCTAATCTGCTCTTTAGAGACTTCAGTTATAATTTCTAATAATTAATGTCTATAATTTCTAACGTGACGAATATTATCGTGCATGTCCACTTCTACGTCCGTGAAATGTATGGAATTACGTGCACGTTTTAACTTTATCGTAGACGGACATCTAAAGCGTGTATATTTTAAAACATTTTACTTCCCTGTTTTTCCATGAAAGTGGACGTCCCCGATAATATCCTCACGTTAGAAATTATTTCTTATTTTTTTTTATTATATATTTATATATATATATTTTTTTATTTATTTAAGTAGACAATGGTTGATAAATATAACAACAACCAACTGAATGGCCTAATCATGAGTTTTGGCTCAAGATTAATAGATTTCACACTCGGGCTCAAGATTTATATAACATGATCTGTGATCGTGAGCGGGACAGCTAAGGCGGTCCTGGGTTCGATCATCGGGTCAGGCAACATTATTTAGTTTTTTTCTGTAGTGGTCCGGATTACCCTATTAAATACATTAAACTTAAAAACTAGATAGTGATGAGCGCATTATACACAATGATATGATATAGTATTCTTTTTTTTTTCAAAAATGTACATTTATTGCAGCTATGACCACAGTATACCCCAAAAAGGAACAGAGTTGCCAAATTATCTAAGCAGAACTGTTTATAAAGCAACTATTTACACTGCAATATCACAATTTCCGATCACATATAAAAATAAAATATTTAAAACTATGTATACATTGTTGACGAGCTAAATATCTAACTTATGTACAAATTATATAGGACTTCAACATATTTACAGGGCCAAAATAAATATATATTTTATTTACATTATCATTTATGTTTAGGGGAAGAATCATATTTTTTTAAATAAGAGACTTGAATTATTAAATAAAAAAATAATGAAAAATTTGAATCCATTTTAAGTAGTTGTTGTAAAACGAAATCTAACTTTAAGAAAGTAATGATTCAAACGACAATTCTTGAGAAGCCCAATCGACTAGGATTCATTTATCTAGTGAACAGGTAAAATAAATATTTATTAAAATAAACTCGAACTAAACTTACGTCGAGAGTTCAAGACCGGCTAACGTAAACACTAGAGGATATTATAATCTTAGCTTTAACTCTAGTTTAATCTAAACTAAGTTAGTCTCAGTACAAAGAAACTGAGGCGAACATTGCGGTAAACTTCAATTCAGGGTGGTTAAAATTTTGTAATAAAATCTTACACATTCCATTTTCCCCTAAATATGACTGGCAAAATATATTTATATTATACATTTAATGTAAATATTTACTTACTATAGTTAAAACATATAGCTTTTTGCTATTCTGTGTCGCTTCACAGCTACTATATTTAATAAATATATACGTCTACGTTATACTACAAATATACAGGGTTAAATTAAATTATCTAGCGAAACTCCCGCAGAGACACACGATGGGTAACGTGATAAAACACAAAATAAAGTTTTTTTTGTGGGGTCAGCGACTGCAGTTCGTGTAATCATTACTCCTGCAAGAGTTTCGCTAGATAATTTAATATGACCCTGTTTACGATTTATAAAGAATTACAATATTTACATTTTTGACTATTGTAGTTAAAAACATCAGTTAGTGATTTTTTTATTTAGTTGTAAGTCGTAGGCCTGTTAAATTAATCTATTTATATATAACGTGATTTTCACTATTATAGCATTCCGTATAGGACTTTCCAAATTTTATCCAATATTTATACAATATTTTTGAAATGTTTATGTTTTTTCTTTATATTATATTCTATTTTATAAAGTGATTTATAATGTTGCTAATTAAACAATTAATTTTAGGCAACTATCTGAACACATTACCATTTCAGCTTTAATTACATTTTTAATGAAAATAATAGATTTTCCTTTAGCTAAAAGTTGACTTATTAATAAATATTCCTTTTTAAGTTGTGAAAATATGTAAATAAAGAATTGCTTGCTCAAAACGGATCAAAAAGTAAAAAAAATATGCAGGGTTTATCTTTAATGTTCCTTAAAACTTAAGCTTT
This sequence comes from Griposia aprilina, assembly GCA_916610205.1. Taxonomy (NCBI): domain Eukaryota; kingdom Metazoa; phylum Arthropoda; class Insecta; order Lepidoptera; family Noctuidae; genus Griposia; species Griposia aprilina. The sequence goes on from OU744311.1 coordinate 10,015,152, forward strand.
CAAATTCGAAGTTAAATCCAAGTATTATGGAATTGTTGTTTTTTATACAAATGTTTTCGTAGGGTTTATAAAAACAAACAAAATCAAGACGAAAACGTCAATTAGTTTAAAACAATAACTCCTATGGCAGACTTATTTTACATCTTAATTTACATTAGCTTTTTGAAAAAATAATTTAAAAAAACATACTTATTTTTTAAATTATCTATGAAAACAATTGTATGTATATATTTTTTATAAATTGTGTAAATAAAACGAAACTTCTGAATATGGTGCCATTGCTGTTACCATTATACTGTAGTAGAAATAAAAATAAAATAACTTATATTTTTAATATATTTTCCAAAACGAAAGTACTTAAAGCTTGTTCATTTGCTAATGACAAGAAATATTATAATTTTTTTTATGTCCTAAGTTTATTATAGATTTGTATAAAAAATTTAGTTTGATTTCCTAAGAAATATGTCGTGATTATTCAGAATTTTTAAAATTTTCTGAAAAGTAAACATTTATAAAATCGTCATACTGTATCATTATTTTTTTAAGTTATTAGAGGCTAATTCAGTAGATTTTTTTTTCATCTTTCCTTTCCTAGAAAATTCGATTCTTATTCTTGAATAATCATAACAGACAGCGTTGCATTGTCAGTGAATATTGACAATATTTAAGTACATAGTATTATGTCGAAACCTTTTTAATAAATAGGTAATAATATTTTTTATAAAAATCTGACAGAATAATTATCAAATTATATTGACAGTACATGTTGATAGTGTGACGCAGTGTTAACTATAAGGATTTGTTAATTTAAATCGATAATGCTAAGCCATAACTCGACACTAGACTCATAAATTATAAATAATTTATACTTTGCAGTAAGTTTTTTTTAATTATTATTTTAGTATCTACATTAAAATGAAATTATAAGTAAAAAATACGCAATTTTCCAACGTGAATTTTAACTAGGAATTCTGTTCTCGTGGTGTTACAGAATGCTGATAAAAAAATCTTTTACGAATTCCGAAGACTAGAATTTTGTATTGGAAAGTGACTTTTTATTATTATTATTATTATTTACCTTATAAAACAATAGAAAAGATATAGAATCACGAATGTTTTCAACAAACTAAAAAACAAACACTTTGGAAACAAATATTTTTGAAGTGATAATTTCTTTAGGCGCACTTTGCGCTCTTTCTGAACCAGGCGCGGATCTAGGTTTCCGCTCAAAGGGGGGGCAAATGTTTATTTCTGGGAGGATGGGGAGGGGGGGGGGGGGGTTAATGTCTCGAGCCATGAAAGCCCTTTTGAAAATCTTAATAATACTAATACAAAGTAAAAATACAGGTTATGTAACTATGTTTACTTATGTCCAATTTAGAGTTTTAGACTCAGTTTGGTTGAAGCCCACGGGGGGCAACTGGCCCCCCTCTATATCCGCGCCAGTTCTGAACAGTGAAAGAAACTAAACCGTCACGCTCGGGTCTGTGACGCTGAATCGAGTACACTCGACGCTGAATTGCGTTTACTCGGCTCCAGTCGAAAGTTTTCACTTTAACGTGTGTTCATAGAGCACACACACCCTCTTTTGATTTTTTTGTAAGTCCTAAAAAATGTAGAAATTAAATATATCTGATTACAATTCAATAAGCTTGCGCTTTTTAATAGTCGTGGTTAAATTATCATTCCCTCACGGAATTAAAATAAAATATATATTGTGTCATTCTGTTTTTCTATTTTAAAACTTATAAATGTAGTGTCGAATTATGTCTAAACATTTAATACTGAGATTACCATTACGAATTTCATAATTATTTTTGTAAAATAGCATTACTGTTTGCATAAGTTGAATCTATCGAATTTATTATGTTTTCAAAACGACTTTATTTAATTAAAAGGTATGATTTCGTAATTTGAAGAGTTTTGCATTTTATTTGAGTTTATAAAACCAACATAATTTTTATAAAGAAAGTAACAATGATCTCCTGACAAAAGTTTTTTCGTAAACTGCGACTTATTTGTAAAAAAAAAAACATTCGAGAAAATGGGTACTTTCATTGTGTAATCTTTCAAACGGTGGTTGGGTGTCAAAATATTTCAACCTAAAACACCACTCTATTTTCAAGCTATACAGTTTGTCATTATCCTGTAAAACGCCCTTTGAATAACAGTAAAATTTTACACACAATTATTAAAAATATAAATAATATTCGTAGTTTACGAAAGTCCTGAAAAATATTAACGTTTTAAATAATAGTTTCATTCTGATACCTCTTACTTATAAAAACTTGATTAAAGTTATGTCATGAATATCCTCAGTGTAACCACACATTTAGAACAGACTTATAAAAATAAGATTCTGTGTTCGACCCGTATGTGTTGGATGTTTATGATTTTCTCAAAAACATTTAGTAATGTAATTGATGAGTAAGCTTGTCATAACTCTATAGAGCATTTATTAGTAAGGGTTTATAATTAACACAATATTGTTATAATAATTATAATGCATGATTATGTTGCTTGACGTTTTTATTACACTGGTCTGTCAAAAAAACACCTTTTTTCACTATTATTTAGCTGTTATATTTATTTTACTGCAAATGTTTTTATATTTCTAATAAAAAGATGATTTCTTATGTTTTTATTTGCTTTTTTTGTTTATAAAGTTTTCTTTTTTCATTTTGTGGTCTTCATGTATCATTTTCTCGTTTTTTTTTTACTTGGTCATTTTTATCATGTATAGGAAATGTTTTCAGTAAATTTGTGTATTTTTTTTTATAGCTGGCAACGTTTATGTGGTTGCTGACTTTTTTCAGCCGAAAGACTGAACAATACTTGACCATGTCTGACGGCAATTTTTTATAATTTTGGGCTATTTATATTTTGTATTATAATGGAATAAGTAGCAAGTCAAAAAAGAAGTATTAAAAACGTAACTTTAAAGAAATTATACTATTGTTGCTTGATATTTGAGCGACAATTTCATAACTACTGCATACCAGTTGCGAAACAATCGCGTTGTTAAATATGAACACATAAAGGAGTTAATTTATTTCATTATAATAAAAAAAACTTAGTCCCAAAACTGATCGATGTTTTAAATGTAACAGCTAAATAATAGCTTGCGCGCAGCTGTGTATATCGTACCTCCTGGGGCTCAAGGCTTTTTCAAACAAAACCTCTTTACTTTGAAAAAGTCCATTTTGGGTTGCAAACGCACATTATTCGCTGGGTACCCTCGCTTTTTAAAACCCTGGTGGCGGGAGGCACATAGCACTTCGGATTTGTAAAAAGAATAGCACTCGAATCTCGTATCACATTCGAATTGACAATTCCTGTCATTTTGACAGCAACAATATTCATTGCGACCCTAGTACACAAACCTGCAACTTGCACGAAAGTAAGCAAGTAGCTCTCATGCTATTGGGCCATAACAACTTCAGAAGGACAATTCCCGTAATTTTAAGAACGTTCACAGTTTGATCTCAGAGTCAATCTGTCAAAAATACCTCTATTTCTATCAATTTTTACAAGTTTTTGACATTGATTGACTGAGATGAGATTGCAACTAGATTTTGAACGTTTTTAATTACGTGAATTGGTCTTCTGATTGGTGAATTTCACAAAAGTATGCAATCTACTTTTGTACTTTTGTGCAAGTTACAGGCCTGTGTATTTGCGGCTTTATTTCTGTAGACAGAACCCTTTTTCAAACATGAAGCGATACATTTTGTTGCAACGTCAAAATGAAATGGATTGACATTACGAGTGTTTTACGCAATTATGGTGCTGATTTCTATGGCAATCCGAGCTGCAAATGTGTATAAAAAAACACACAGCGGTGGGATAATTTCTTTGTTTTTACATAATGTCTGAGATTCTGTTTGTTTTAGTTGGTTTAGATTTTCTTTTTATTTAACAATTAGATGAATTCCAATAAGCCCAAACCAGTATTTTCAGACATGACACCCGGTTTCAGAAAGACCTATCAAATCTGCGGATCTATTCTGTAAAGGTATCACCGTGAAAACTCAGGTAAAGTGAGCTGTCTATAATGTCAATCGCTATCATCAGGCGGATTGACAGCTACTGACAGCTCACTTCAAGCTCACTTTACCAAAGTTTTCACGGTTAGTTGTTACAGTAAAGATCGGCTGATCTGATGCCTAATCTCACGTTAAAGGTTGTTGGTTGTCGAAAATAACATCAGCTAATCGAATTACTTGACAGATTTGATAACAGATAGACACTGTTTCTGAATAAGGCTAATCAACACAAAAAAATCTAACAGACTCCCAAACTCTTGTTAACTGATGTGATTCAGTGAGCCAATCACATGATTTGACATGAGAAGATTCTGTTAGGACTTTTGCGTTGTTTCGCCTTTCAGAAACTGGGTGTTTAATCTATGGCAAATGTCACGACAAGTAATTTTATTGGCTGCTTTTATTTGGGACATCCAATCAGATAAGAGACGTCAGATTAACTGATCAGCCGACCTATTCTGTAAAATCTCACCGTGAAATCTTAGGCGAAGTGAGCTTGAAATGAGCTGTCATTCCATTTGATGCTTTGATTTTGGATTGATAATATTGACAGCTCACTCGCACCCAAGTTTTCATAGTGAGATTTTAACAGAATAGATTAGCAGAAATTTGATGAACCTTTTTGAAACCCGGGAAGTCATTTTTATATAATTTTCTCTAGTTCTTCTCATCCCATTGCTGTGCGTGACCCTTGCAGCCTCATTAGGAACGACGACACACGGCTGTGCGCTGAACTGGTCGAACGTTTGCAGGTCGTCGAGCAGGCGATGGGCAACGGTCACGTGGCCAAGTGACGTCAGCCCCGTCCGCGGTAGCGCTTCGTGTGTCGACGTTCCTCAAGCAACAACTATCGGACCTCAATAGTGTAGTGTACCTACGGTTAAAATCTTTTTTTAAATCAATAATCACCTGTTTTTTTTCTCTTCTCTTTTTTTAAAGGCGCACGGTTTTGGTTCGTGTTCGAAATTTGAATGTCTGACGTCGCAGCTGTGTCGAAATTTAAAAAATGAACACTGAAATGTAAATTATCATTAATTAATTACAGCACTTTTGTAAATAGAATACGAGCAGTTGTGACGGTTTTCCAAACGGACTGTTTGTTTTTGGAGCCAAAATCGTGTGTCAGAATTCAAAATGGCGGGATCTAGGTGCGGGGATGCTAGCTATACTAATAAAACGGCCACTGACGCCGTCACCCACCCTGGGGATGAATGGGCTTGAAATTATATGTGTATCAGTGTCATTTAAGCAATTTTTTTAAGGGCAGTTAAATAGTTTTACAACAAAATTATCTACAAACACGGACAGAAAATTATCTATAAAGACGAAAAGAAGATTAAGTTGATTTTCTCTTTTTTTTTTTTGATATGATATTATGCTTTTATCAAAATACACATATTGAATTAATTCTGTATCAATCTGATACTGATATACATTTTTTTTCATATAAAATCGACAGCCAACCCGAAGTTAATAAACTAAAAAAAAAAAACTAAAAAAAAAAAATGACAAAATTTTTAACTTTTGGGTTGGTTGGCGATAGTGACTGTTGTTTGTAAAATGGTGAGATTTTTGTTTTAAATAATTTAAATGTAAGTGTATATTTTGTAGGTATTAGGGCCTGTCTAGATTCTTATAGTATTTTTTTTTCCTATTTCTGGCTGGCCCAAGACTTATCGTACAATGCGGATGCAGTGACATCGGCGAACTTCGTAAAATGCGAATGATCCCGAAGCTAAAACTAATGACGTCATCAACGATGCATGCCAATGTCACTGCTACCCGCATTGTTGAAGTGTCGATAAATTATTATTCTATAGATGTCGATACTCTACGATAAAAAAGCTTACTTTATGTATATGACGATTCTTATGAATAATTCTGATTAGGTGTTAAAAATAAATTAAAAAAAAATACAAAACAAAAATATTATGACGTAGCGTTGAGTGATTGTAAGAATGAATTGCAAATATAAAAAAAAATATTAAATTAAAAAGCAAAAAACGATGTATAGGTATCGAGTTAGCTTTTAAGATGTCGTTAGTTAGACAATTGTGAATTTTTTAAATAGTATCTTTTAGGGTTGTTGCAAACCGGCGATTAGTCGCTGCGACTTTTTCGTGCGACTTTAGGTTACTTTGAAGTGAATGGAAATACTGTTAATTCAACGAATAGATTTTAAGTTTGTGTTTGTCTCGCATTTAGTGTGAAATATATGAGGAAATACATTTTGTACAAGAAATATGCAAATTCGTAATATTATTATGGGTCCCTCTTTTCCTTACAATATAGCCGTCGTATGTTCAAAGATTAAATAAATTTACAGTGTACAATATAACTTGATACTTGCTTTAAATGTATGAAATGTATAGGAAATTTTAAATTGCTTTTTAAGAAACGTATAAGTCTTCATACCGTGGCTTGACTGGTCGTTTTTCTAATGCGACTAATCGCAGCTGCAATGAAAATTTTAGACGATTTGTATCATTGATCTGTAGGGTAATAATAAAAAAAAAAACTCATTTACGAGTACTCAGCCTATTTGAAACCCCTTTTTTCTTCTATAACCTTACATGTCTTATCGATTTCACTAATAATAATTTTATAAGCACATTATTTTTTCAACTTTTCTGGAGCCAGCAATATACATAGTGCCAATAACTTGGACAGAAGTATGCAAATACTGCACGCCATCGTGACACCTATTTTATCACCAAGAAGGGCTCGTGGCTAAATGATAACAACCGTACGGATCAATCGCGGTCTGTTCGTGGATGGGTGACCATCTATTACATATCGAGAACCCTCCGCGCTTCGGAAAGCACGTTAACCCTTTGGTCCCGACTGTCATTCGTAGATCTTTGACAGTCGTTAGGGACCATTCAAGTATTAAGTCAGCACTAAAGGGGGGTGGGGGGGTCTTTGCTTGGCTTATTTTTGATGACATGAGGGACGGGGGGAATGGATGGTGATTACGTCAGCAATATTTTTTTACATTTTCTGATTTTTCTGCAAAATTTAGTAATTCTGATTTGGACAAATATGGCAACCCTAATTGTTCGAAAGCGAAAAGCATGTTCAGGGATTCCCCAAAATAATTGATATTTCTTACTCGCTCTTAAACGGTGTTTTTGATGTGGTGTGTTTTTTTAACTTGGTTGTGGAGGTCAGATAGGCAGTCGCTCCATGTAAAATACTGGTATTCAGCTACATCCGGTTAGACTGGAAGCTGACCCCAACATAGTTGGCAAATGCAACTTCTGAATCTTCTGATTCAGCAGTTGTTATGGCACTATCTACTGTAATACTTCTCCACAAGTTACTTGGCATGTTGTATTCCTAGCTGAAAGTCAGTCCGGGTGTGCATCGAGAGAGTATCGCGCGAAAAAGTCGCCAAACATACCAACAGCCCGACTCTTTTAAAATTTAGTTAGACGTTAGCAATTTGTTAAAAGAGAAGAAAAATTGTTAATTTCTTCTCTAAGGCTAGGGTATGGTTAAAGTGTACATAGTTTGTGTAATTTCAATGTAGTTGAAATTCTAGCCTTCGCACCTACTCCGTTTTGAAACTAAACGTTAGTAAACTGGCATTCTGTATTGCTGCTTGTTTCAAAATGTACCGCCCGTGAACAAAGAGTGTGTTCAGATTGGTCCGCTTGTGAATAACTGGGCTTTGATTGGCTGGCGCCTTTTTTTTTTTCTCGTGAGCCCTGCAGGGGTATAAGAATGCGACACTGCGTTTTAATTAGATATTTTAATTTAGTTTTTACTGAAATTAGGTTAGAGTCGTGATTATTATTTTTACGGTAATTTGAACCGTTTTTATTTTAAGTGAGCTTTTCCAAGGTAAGTTCCAATATTCGAAAATAATCGTTGCTCCTTAGTTGCCCAACAGTTGCTCACTATCTGAACACACTCCAAATTAGTCAATGTATTTATGAAAAAAAAAAAGAAGTTTTTGAAGATTTTGTATAAAGAAAAACATACCTAAGCGAAGAATCGGCCAGGTTTCTTAATATGTTAAAATGTGATATAATAAATGTTTTGATTCAGGTAAATAATGGTTGTAAACATATATATTGTTGTATCGTCTATACATACGTAAGTTGATTTTATAACAAAATTAATAGTTTTTAGTCCAGTTTTGTTTATCACTTGTGAGCCGACACGCGTCCTCTCCAAACAATAGTTAAAGGGGATGCGCCAAAGTAGCTCGCGAAATTCATTTTTTTTAACGTTTTTTGCGATTTGCAGGTCAGTGTCAGGTTTTATGTTGAATAAAATATGATTCGCGACCGTAACAAATATGGCTTTATAGAATTATGATCATTAGAATCAGCAATATAACTCCTTTAGTTATAATTGGCGTCAAATGTCATGATTTCATGAAATAGTCATTGAATATGGTAATATGAACTTAGAGAGATGTATTGATGATTTTTGTGATTATAATTCTATAAATAAATATTTGATACGAATCACATTTAGTTCAACATACAACCTGATACCGACCTGCAAATTGCAAAAAACCTAATAAAATTGGAATTTCGCGGGCTACCTTAGCGCATTAAACGGTAAACTTTTCCACTTTTTCTATTCTTATATACCTAATTCGGAATATTAGGCAACATTTTAAAACAAAAAAAATAACTAAATCGGTCCAGCTGTTCTCAAGTGATCACTGAAGCATTTCTTTTTTATTTAAGTATATAGATTACCCTATAGTAGTCCACTGCTGGGCATCTGTCACTATAATTGCATGACATTTCACTCGATTCTGTGGTACTATCGCCCACCTGCCAGAATCAAATCTAAGAGAGGTCATCCATGTCGATACTTAAAGCACATTATAGATTTCTATAACAAATGGACCAAGACTGATTAAATTTGAAAAATCCCTAAATTCCTATCACCCACATTAATGACATTATTAAGTAGAAGTAAATACAATATTTTTGTTGGCGTTGATTGTAATAGTTGTTAGAAAACTTATTTTCACGAATAGGCTCACCCCTATTACTTGATACTAAAATATGATAGCCGCAATGTGGGATATGTTTTGAATTTAAACTGGACTAAAAATTATATATTAACGCAAGACTTACCCCTGAAACTTTGTAGTAGAAGAGAGCTTTCTACAAATAGTTTAATGTCTGTAGCTTTTTCTAAAATTTAACCTACTTTTACACGAGTCCTATATTTTTTCATCAAATTAAGAAGTGATGACTAAACTCCTTTTTATTCGTAGACTCTATGGATCTCTAGTAGTAAAAAGGTAGTCTTACTACCGCTAGACGTAGTTGGTCGTCAGAAACGCGACCGCTCAGCATGGGCTGTTGGGCTCAATTCCTAGGTCGGGTAGTATTGTTTCTATCAGGATGTTTTCCGTAGCAGCCCGCAGTCTGGATTAAAAAAAATTAATACATATGACAGTTCGGTTATAAACGTTTAATAACACGGTAATTTAAATTCCAATTTGCTTATCTCAGATCATGATACACATTAAAATGATTCATAAGAAAAAAGAATAAGGTTAATTTTACAAAAGCTACAGACGCCAGCTTACATTATAGTGTTTATACAAATATACTTGGCATTACTCTGGTTATGCGAAAAACGAAGTTTCCTTTCAAATTGCTGGTCGTATAGGTGACAATTTTGATTAGCAAGTGAATTTGGGTGAACTCATGTGAAATATATCAAAAAAATTACAAAAACTATATAAGTATAAAATAAAAATATATAATTTAAAAAGGAGCCCGCCCTTTAAAAAATGTCGCTTGAAATAATGCAGGCGTAGTGTGGCTTGAAATTTTTAAGCACGATAAAAAGTGGCTTGAAATACCTATAATCGATGGATATTCCAAAACAAAAATGTATCTTAAATTCGCCCAACGGATTACCAAAATATTGATTGAAATCAGAAGCAATTTTAAAACGTGGCTTGAAATATTTATTTTGTTGGCGTACTTTAAACAAACTATGTAAATCAAATATGCCAAGCTTATACAAATATATTCATGTGAAACTGGCTAATAACATTGAAAATTATGTACCGAAGCAGAAAATTGTCTAGGAATGTATTAAAAATTGTAAAATAAATGTGATAAAAATGTCTTCTAAATCTAATAACACGCGAATGTTATTTAACTGAAATAAAAAGGTTCGCGTTAATATTTTGTTTCTCTATTTTTCAAACTCCTTTTTCGTTTGTCATGATTTTATATCAAAATCATAAAAGTAAAACAATAACATTGAAGATGAGTTCACCCAAACTCAATATAGCATTTTATAAAAATATATATTTATAAGCAAACTTATGACTTTTTCCAAATATTCCAACGTAATATCCAAAATGATACTAAAAAAATATATTTATGAAACAATATTATTAATAACCCTTTCCTTGTAGTGGGGAAAAAATGGGATAAGATAAGATTCGCCTCGTAATTTAAGTACCTATTTAAAAAGTACTAGATATTTTCCTGTAGCTTTTTCAGTATTTTCATAAGAAAACTGTAAATAGCTGAGAAACGTACCTATATTATTCATTCTAGGCTTCCGTTTCATAATTTATTAATTATAATAATAGAAAAAAAAATACACAGTGACATCATGAAACTTCACTAAGGTTTAAGTTTAAAGCTACGGTTTCCTAGAAAAACGGTGGCCGTCATATTGTAGCGACCGTCATGAAAATCCGTCTTTTTAGCAGTATTTGAGATTAAGGGGGATGCGCTAAGGTAGCCCGCGAAATTCAAATTTTCTTACGTTTTTTTGCAATTTGCAGGACACTGTCAGGTTGTATTTTGATTAAAATATGATTCGCGACCGTAACAAATATGGTTTTACAGAATTATATTAATTAGAATCAGCAACACAACTCCCTAAGTTACAATTGGCCTCAAATGTCATTATTTCATGAAGTAGTCATTGAATAGGGTAATATGAACTTTGAGAGATGTATTGAAGATTGTTATGATAATAATTCTTTATATAAATATTGTTTACGACCGCGAATCATATTAAGATCAACATACCACCTGATACTGAGTTGCAAGTTGCAAAAAACATAAGAAAATTTGAATTTCGCGGGCTACCCTTTCGCTTTCGCCTTAAGGTGTCGAAAAACGCTCTGTATTTGAACAGACGTTATTGCCCTTCACCGCTTTCATAGGAAACCAAAGTAAACCAATTACTACGTCGAATAGGTCAATATGTAGGTAATTTCTGTAAATACTTACTGCCTATTCACTTTTGTGGCCTTTATTTTCATTTATTGAGGATAAGGTCCATTTTCGAAAAAAAAAACACGTCCTGAGTACTGGCAAAATGACAAGTAGGGTTGGGCGTTCTATAGTTAAAATAACCCCGATCAGACTTATTGAGAAGATTATTTATAAGAAGACCTCATCTAATGCTCGTTTACACTATTACTAGGCGACAACTAAAAGCGCTGTTCGAAATCTGGCACGGAGCACGCTTTTATTTAGGCATTAAGTTAAGTGTCGCCTAGTGTTAATGAAAACCGACATAAAAATATTTTTGCAAGCATAGTCATTGTAAAAAATATCTAACAAATAAGAAGAAATAGAAATAAACGTAGATAGACAAATTAAACTAAGAAGTTGCAGGAAAAATCTAGTATTTTTATTTTACCTACAAATTATTGGCTGCAATTTTTTAAATAACTCTCACAAGCGTAGTTTTTCATAGCATTACGATTTGACAAAACATCAAGATTTCTCTATTACCTGTAAGTTTATTATAATTTTTCCGGTATATATTCTCTAAATGATATTGAAAACCGCATCAAAATTCGATATCAACATTATGGAGATAAGAATGAGGTTCATGTTCACATGGAACGCTTTGTAAAGCCGAAAGTGCGCTCAGTAAATTTTGCCCTTATCGTCGGGAGGGCCGCCAGCTTGATTGCGAACAAAACGTTTTTGATTCGCAAGAGCTCAATTAAAAGTGACTTTTTCTAATTTTATCTGGTAGTTAATCAAGTAACAATATTGGAATCGTACAGAAGAATCAAGATTTATAAGCACTTAGTAGACGTTTTTTAAACTACGCTTGTGTGAAATCCTCCACAAAAGATGGTCATTATTGATTAAAACACTTGCTTCTAATTTAATAATTTTCTTAGGATGAATTTTTTAATCATTTTCTTAGCTTTTCTTCGTACCTTTTAGCTTAAGACGTATTCTGATATCCGTTTCCAAAAATAGATTTTTGAAATAGAAAAAAAAAATTACATTTACTTACCGAACATGTTATAGTAAAATATGGGTTGACATCAAGACCCTTTTTATATATACCATTTAGACCCAAATGTAATCGATTTACGATATATTTTTATTTGTTGCCAACAGGGGTGTTATTATGAGAATTTACTGGCAATTCGTTGTTGATCACCAGACATTATTTTACAAATAATGAAGTTTTTCAAGTGAAAACTTCTTTAAGCGCGCTTTGCACTATTTCTGAACAGGTCACGCTAGGTTCGGTGACGCTGAATCGCGTATACTCGGCTCCAGTCGTAAGTTTTTACTTCTATCTTGTGGTCACAGCACACACCCTCTTTATTGAACCCAACTGAAATGCTCATATTAAGCCCCCAAGACTTAATATTCTGCTAAAAATATCTTATAAAAATATTTTGTCTATGGTAGAAAAACTCTCCAGTCCTTTCACAGATATTTTACTTATTATTTTGTATCAATGTCAAAATCACAGTGATCTTTATTCCCATTTTAATAAGGTTGCTGTTGGGCTGCTGCCACTGAGAAGTCTGTCAAAACGATAGTGATCTTTATTCTCGTTACAATAAGGTTGCTGTTGGGTTGCTGCTGTCAGAGTTACAACTGAACACTTACTACTTACACCGAATCTACCATAAACAAAGCAATGTTGAATCCTTACTCTTTAACGCGAAAGGCACGTTTTTCCATAATTTCTGGCGCGTAGGCTTAGGGCGAGATTCACAGACTTTGCTAAGTAAACATTTCATATAAAAAAAGTGAACGTCATTCTAATGCTTAATGTTAATATTCGTAACGAATGTGAGCAACCGTTTCATACAAATATAAACATTAATCATCATACGAATAAAGTTCACATTCGTATGAGACGCTTAATTAACGTATTAAATTGTGGTCTGAATTTTTCCCTTAGCGTTACCTATTGTTTGAACACATGACGTTATAAGCTCCAAAATTAGAAAACTCTGATATTTACCAATGATTTTTTTAAATTCTTATTTTTGTGCATTGATCGGCCCTTTTCTCTTCATCCTAATTTGATCAGCAACAGATATGGCATTCAAATGACATCAACCGAAACAGCGTAGTACATGAAAACACCGTTTCGAACCAATACTCCGCCGCCTTTGTTACCATTACGCCGTTTTGTACCAACACGCCGTTTCGTACCAATACGCCGATTCGTACCAACACGCCGATTCGTACCAATACGCCGATTCGTACCAATACGCCGTTTCGTGTTACATTTCGTAGTTTTTGTCTATATAAAAATAATGTTTTATATAAATTGGCAATAAAGCACTATGACAAAAGTACTCGCAATAAATTTGGTAAAATTATAGTTATCCGGAGATTATTTATAATTATTTTAACAATCTTCTGCAGTGCATTTCACATCTTAGCATGACTTTGTTTTGATGTTGGTCTTAGGACCTCAGCCGATGTATTCTGTAAAATTTTCACCGTGGAAACTTAAGTGAAGTGAGATGTCATTCCACCTGATAGGTATTGACACTGTTGACATCTCACTTCGCCTAAGTTTTCACGTTGAGATGTTTACAGTATAGACTGGCTGGTGTCATTGTGTCGGGTATATCTCGGACTAACAATTTTTTATTGAAAACCACAATATTATTATTGAACATTCGTTTTTTTTTCCAAAGATGTATGCTCTGGATTATTTTTTTAGAAAAAAGTCGGGAGGAGTGCTGCCAATAATGTTGTATATATAGTTTTTAATGGAAAATAAAAGCATTCTTTCTGTAAAATGTGTTTTTATTATAACCCACCCACAGTAATAGACAGTCACGAAACCTATTTTTAACCGAAGAAAAAAAGGAGGAGCTTCTCAAGTCGACCCGTATATATATATATTTATGTATCACCATTCACCACGCATACCTTTTTACAGAGTTGTCAGATTTTGATGGTTCTTTTTGTAATGGAAAGGGTCGAAAAAGTCCTCGAAGAAGGTCCCATTTATAATTGAAAAACGAAATCCATCCCTGAGGGTAGAAAAATAGCTTTTGTTCGCATAAGGACAGATTCGGGGTTAAATGATGATGCTTCAACAAAAAAGAGACCTGGAAATCATCTGCTGATGGAGACGGAAGACAGTCGAGAGAGTTCTTCGACAGATTACAGCAGTTACATCGTGTTTGGGATTATTTCATTAATCTTGATGAGAACTTTAAACCTAGCTGGGATAAGACTCATAGAGGGTGTGATGTTGGGTATGGAAGGCTGTCGAGGGAAGTTCTAAATATTAACTGTGAAATCATACTCAAAAATTTCAAAAGCTTAGTAATTACCAAAGTTATCCGGTCACGCACAACTCTGCTATCTTGAAAAACAGCGTGTTGAGTAAATCGTCTTTGAAATGTTAAATAAATTAATGTATGTATTCCTTGTGTAAATCGTATACAGTACTTAGTTAATTACATTTGAATAAGTTTTTAAAAGAACCTAAGAATATGGGGCCTAATTCTTATTTTTGTAAAATTTGGATTTTAAACGTTTTCTTCGAATAAAAAGAGTTGGGCATAACCACTGTTTCATACAAACGGTCACGCGTTATGTATTATCTTAAGTTAGAAGATTTTTGTGCAATAAAGTATTACCCCGTGATTCCAAGACATACCTATGTCTGTTAATTATTAGGTAGTTTTGTGAGATGTGCGTAACTTGTCAGGTCGGTCGATTTAGAATACTCATCTAATTTAAGGGTAAGTAGGTAAATAATAAACCATGAAATATGACAAAACTATAGTTTTATTATTCAAATTAATGTATTGGGTATTCAGTCATCTTTATTAATTAAAAATAAAAAATAAAAATGAGGACTAAGTATTTACTTAGTGAACAAAATAATCACTCAATATTTCTTTTTTCTTTTTGGGGGTTTATTATATTTGGTTTAAAAATAGATGGAATAAAACCAATGCATAAATTAGACCAATTTTATTATAAACACTAATTATTTGTACAATGAAATACTGTTCACAATAATATAAAACAATTTAACATAATTATTAATAATAATAATTACCAGCATGAAGCAACATAATATATATTTATGAAGAGCAAATAAAATTAAACATACCTGACCGTTCAAAATAAAATTGTTTTGCAGAGTCCGTAGTCGAATAAAGTCTGGACCGGTTCCATTCTTGGTAGTCGCGACGCTCCTTGCTTGGGCTTGGCCCCCGGCCGCGGAAGTTATACGGTGGTCCGTAAAAAAGGGCCCCTCATTGTGATTGCCTACATCAGCTAGTAGATGATTGAGCGTGCGTTAGTTACGCACGCCCATGTGAGTGGTTGCTATGCGTGTTTCTGCAGGCGCGCCGCGACGCTTTCTTCACGAGACCTCGGCAGTCTGTCCCCGCCAGGTGATACCCCTAGTTACCTAGGGGAGGCCCGTCGAGGGCGACCAGCGACGAAGGTGCCGACTCGACGCTCCTACAGAGTAAGGTGTATGGCCCCTTCCACCCCGCTTCCAGAGCCGGTCACGGTCCGGACTGCGAGGCCGTTATGAGTGTGTGAGCGGTTTTGTG
The DNA here is from genome assembly GCA_916610205.1 of Griposia aprilina. NCBI lineage: Eukaryota > Metazoa > Arthropoda > Insecta > Lepidoptera > Noctuidae > Griposia > Griposia aprilina. The sequence continues at coordinate 10,031,022 of OU744311.1, forward strand.
TTGTGTAACACCGCTCAATGTCAACGCGAATCGCCGCCCGCACGGCGTATCCGCGTGTGAGTATAGGCGCCTATGTAGAGGTGAGTGTCTGTGTTTTGCTGACGTAACATGCCTATATTAACCTAGAACACGTTACGCAACGGATGTATGTTATTATTATGTGGAGTGCAAGTTGTTTCGAGTAATCCGCGTGTATCCTGTGTGGATGGGGTCAATCGTCCGCTAACAGGTCGCGGGGCAGGAGTCTCGCGTCAGAGGGGCGCGCATGCCAGGGCGCTATCTGCTTGACATGGGGCCAAGCAGATGCGTCGGCACGCGCGAAAAATCCCTTCGCGAGGCGCCGCATAAACTCATCTAGGCTCTCAATCCCGAGGTCCCGGAGGATGACGTCATTCCTCACGCAGCGAGGAGCGTCAATGATTGTCCGCAGCGCAAGGCTTTGTTGCGCGCGGAGCGGCTTTCGCGTCGATTGGCCCGTAAGGGCGAACCACGCCGGGGCGGCGTACGTCAAGATTGGGTGCACGTACAGCTTGTACACGCCAACTTGACGCGCGCCGGGTGGCGGGACGAGAGCACTGGTCTAAGGAGGTTGCGGGCGACCCTACCCTGTGCGACAACGTTGCGGACGTGTGTCCCCATCGTGAGCCGACGGTCAATGGTGACCCCCAGGTACTTGACCCGGGGCGACCACTCGACGTCGGCTCCTTGCAGTTTCAAGGGTGGTGGGAGGGGCGCGGAACCGGTGACGATTGCCTGCGTCTTACCAACGCTCACCGACAGCCGCCACTTCGACAGTCACTCGGGAAGTAAGTCGAAGTCCGCGAAGAGCCGTCTCCCCTCAGTATTCATGTGCATGGAGTTCCACGCTGGGTTCTTGCAGTTGAAGTCCCCGGCGGGGATGGTACCATTTGTTGATGAGTTCATAAGCGCCCGTAACTCGGTCCGGCCCAAGGGGGCCCCGGGCGGCTTATAGCACGCGTACCTAGATGTTGTAGTCCTCGCCGGCTATACAGAGTTGATACGATTAAATTACACTACTTATACTATACGTGTTTAGTATTAATTCGATACGGTATAAAAATAAAAAGCACCACAAATGAGTTTTATTTTGTTTCAAACAAACTAAATAGCTTACGAATCAGAGTAAAACGCAACCACCCTTTGTAAAGAAATTTAACTGACCTTAGATACCTAGGTAACAAAGCGGCAAGGTCGCGCGCGCGCCGGAGCGCGGCGTGTGTTATCTCGTGTCAAAGCGGGCGGCCGCGTTAGCGCGGGCGGCGCACAGTGGTTCGAAATCGACGCTCCGTGGACATTGAAATCAAAATTTCTTTAGACGAGAAATAAAAATCGGAATGGCTTTATTTCAGTATTATTTATAATATTTGGTAATATGACAGCTATAGACAGCACCATCTCCGAAAAAAAAAATATTTAATATTTTTTTGTATGAAGAAAAACACAAAAGTCGTTTTTTCTCATAACTTAATAAAACTTAAAGCCTGCGGCTTACATGGGGTGTTGTCCTACATGAGGCGATTCCGAAATGCTATAACACGCACACCCATGCGCGCCGCTTCACTCACAGCAGAGTGTTGAATTTCGAGAAATTCAGTTAGAGATTTTTACGTTGATTTATGTGTGATCTTGAAAATATACAAAGTAATTGACTTTAGTTTGCTAATTTGATTAGTTATAATGAGAAATAATGGAATATACAATATAAAAATACTAAAAAAAACACTCAAATTGAGACTCATTTACAATATAAATAGATTTTGCAATCTTTCTTATAATAATTTAATTCGGTGTTAGTAGATAAACAGTTTGACTTCTTAATTAACATTAAAAAAAAAAAGTACAAAAACTTATAACTAATACAGAAAAATACTAAGAATAAGCAATTGTATAATTGAGAAATATATTATTTCACCACTTCACTCAGAGCAGAGTAATGAACTTCAAGAAATTCAGTGGATTTCTCGAAGGAATTTAATACTATATTATTTGATATCTTTGGGATAGGTGCACATACCAATGGGCAACGATAATTACATAGTAATGATTGTTTGATGTAAGCTGTTCGTAATCTCAAGTTTAGCAGGAAATCAATGCTTAATGCATGCTAATTAACTTATGATGGTAATTTAGTCTCATCTCATTAGTGCATGTTGCAAATATTGTTAACGAGTTAAGATACATTAGTTAAGGGCTATTTTTACGAAGTGTTTAACTAACTACTATTAATTAAGATACGATTAAGAGGGTACTTTTATATAAATAGGGACAACATCGTCAAAATCATTAGTTTTTGTCAGCAACTGTTCGCGCTATAACATTAACTTCTTGCTTACGTACTTACTTATTATCATGGAAGGATTTTATACAAATTTGGACATATTCATATTTGTGAAAACAAAAAGTTGCTTTTCGCAGCCTAGTATTTTGTTAGAAGCACTTCTAACCAAAGCGACAAATTTGTCTGAAGAAGAACAAAAAAAATTAAAACAGTTTTGTCAAGTGTATATGTGTGTTTTGCATAGAAATTGGAAATCGTGTAATCGAACAATGCATACATTTGTCAAGAAGTATGAGACATGGCTAGAAAAAGAGATCAAATGGCCCAACTTCATTAAAGACAGATTTGTACAAAGTGAAGAAATTGGATTGGTATCAATCGACTCTGTTACTGATACTGTTGAACCTTCAACCTCAAGTGCTAGTGGTATAAATGATGGTGCATCCACGTCCAAAGTAACTACATGTACTGTTAGCACTACAACACTAAAAAGGAGCCCAAGAAAACCTTTCTCAGAATTATGCCAAAAACAGAAGAAGAGAAGAATAGAAGAACTTTTAACGCACGACTCTCAGGAACTTGCATATGCTACTGCAGTGAGATGTGGTGAGGAGAATGAGGACGTGAAAGATTTAATAAAATATATTACCGAGCATCCTGAAAAAGCAGCACAGATCAAGAATTTTTTGAAAGGCAAGACAACTACTAACAAGTATTCAGCAGAGAAAGCGTTGGGTATATTTATTTCTTTGAAATTGTCGAAGTGGCAGTATATAACTTTAAGGGAAACTGCGAAAGAAAGTGGTGTAGATTTGTACCCATCATATTATTCGGTTTTAAATGCCAAGAAGGCATGCTATCCTCCTGAGAGCGATATTGAAGTGACCGAACGAGGAGTTAAAGTAAAACTTCAAGCTATTTTGGACATCACTGTCACTCGACTTGCCAAAACATTAAACTTGGACCATTTGCAAGATAAAGAACTGATCTTAATCTGCAAATGGGGCTTCGATGGTGCGTCAAATCAAAGCAACTACAAGCAATGCATGAATGCAGATGAAGACGACTCTAGTGTTTTTATGAGCTCTTTTGTACCCTTGCAATTGATGTGTGGTGAGGATTTGGTCTGGGAAAACCCAAAACCTTCTTCTACAATGCTTTGCAGACCAATTTATTTCAAGTTTGTCAGCGAAAATAAGTTGGACATGAAGGAGGAAATGGGTTTGATCGATGCTGAAATTAAAGCATTGAAGCCATCTATCATTGAAAATAATATACAAGTTAAACATTCAATGTTAATGACCATGATAGATGGCAAAATAACGTCTCACCTGTCACAAACCTCTATGCAAACATGTGACATCTGTAAAGCTGTACCAAGTGAAATGAATGATTTGGAGAAGATTCACATGTAAGTTGAATATTGGAAATGTATGTTATTTTTTTTTATTTTTTTCTTATTGAAAAACACTTTTAACCTTTTTATTCATATTTTAGGAAATCTGTATCATCTGATATTTACAAGTACGGTTTGTCGACTTTGCATGCATGGATCAGATCCATGGAATGCCTGCTGCATATCGCTTACCGATTAGATTTTAAAAAATGGCAAGCCAGAGATGAAGCTAGTAAAGCAGCTTTGAAAAGTCGCAAACAGACGATACAGCGAAAATTTCGAGAGGAAATGGGACTCCTGGTGGATATCGTAAAACAAGGTTAGTTGATTTATTTATTTTGTATAATATCAAAGGGTTTTTTAGTTAGTGTAATACTATAAAACTTATCTTATAATGTTCTCATATCAGTATTTTTTATATAAAGGTGCTGGGACCACGAATGATGGCAACACGGCTAGAAAATTTTTCCAGTGTCCTGAGAAGACTGCAAATATCACTGGATTGAGTCAGGAGCTCATCCAAAAATTCGCAACTATTCTCCGTGTTGTATCATCAGGACAGTCTATTAATATTGATTTGTTTGCCAATTATCTCGACGAAACTGCGCAGCTGTATGTGGAACTGTATGGCTGGTATTTCATGCCTTCCAGTATCCACAAACTTCTGCTGCATGGAGCTGAAATAATAAAACATTTCAACATTTTGCCTATAGGAAAGCTATCAGAAGAGGCATCTGAGGCCCGAAACAAAGATTTTAGAAAACTCAGGGAACATCATACGCGGAAATTTTGTCGCAGAGCGACAAACCATGACATCTTTAATGGTTTCATCGTATCCTCAGACCCATATTTGTCAAGCATTCGACCTAAACTGACAAATAAGAGTAGAAATGATTTAACTGAAGAAATGAAGTCTCTTCTTTTAATTGACCCGGATACCATGGATAAGGAAAACATTGAATTTGTTGAGGTGCCAAGTATGATGGATTCTGATTTTGAATTCTTTGATAGCGATGACGAAACTCAGTAGACAAAATTTTAATGTTTGATGTTTTTGTGTAAATTTTATATATTTCTCAATTATACAATTGCTTATTCTTAGTATTTTTCTGTATTAGTTATAAGTTTTTGTACTTTTTTTTTTTAATGTTAATTAAGAAGTCAAACTGTGTATCTACTAATACCGAATTAAATTATTATAAGAAAGATTGCAAAATCTATTTATATTGTAAATGAGTCTCAATTTGAGTGTTTTTTTTAGTATTTTTATATTGTATATTCCATTATTTCTCATTATAACTAATCAAATTAGCAAACTAAAGTCAATTACTTTGTATATTTTCAAGATCACACATAAATCAACGTAAAAATCTCTAACTGAATTTCTCGAAATTCAACACTCTGCTGTGAGTGAAGCGGCGCGCATGGGTGTGCGTGTTATAGCATTTCGGAATCGCCTCATGTAGGACAACACCCCATGTAAGCCGCAGGCTTTAAGTTTTATTAAGTTATGAGAAAAAACGACTTTTGTGTTTTTCTTCATACAAAAAAATATTAAATATTTTTTTTTTCGGAGATGGTGCTGTCTATAGCTGTCATATTACCAAATATTATAAATAATACTGAAATAAAGCCATTCCGATTTTTATTTCTCGTCTAAAGAAATTTTGATTTCAATGTCCACGGAGCGTCGATTTCGAACCACTGTGCGGCGGCTTAGGCCTCCGCTCGCGCTGGCTTTTATGTTATGTAAGGTTTTGAAATACGCGCACAATAAAAACACTTTTTTTTTAAATTCTCGATGTGTCCTCCATTCACATTAATGCACAAATTATTCCGACGGAGAATATTGTTATTTATTTTTCTAATTAAATCACTGTCCGTCGCTAAGCACTTTAATTTGTGAAATGCTAAAATAATCAAATTTTTTTAGTTCCACAATTGTATTTACCTCTGAGGCATACACTTCACCCTTAATGTACCCCCACAGAAGGGCGGATCCAGCTTTGGTGCCAGGGGGGGGTCACATAGTCGTGGTCAAGTCACGAGAAGTTATAATTTAATTTTTATAATCATAGATACAAGTAAAAAGTACGTATTTTATTAATGTATGTAAGTACTTACTGTACTTACATACATTATGTATTTAAAAGTAGTAAATCGAATTGTTATTGGGTAAATTAAATAATACTTTAGGTATAGTGTTAAAACAAGCAAAACAGTTTTAGCCTCTTTAATATTTTATAGCTTTTAAAAATCTATTAATATATAAATAAAGTAAAAAGTACTAGGTAGGTAATTAAGTTTACTATTTACTTGTTGTAAACGCCTGTTAATAAAACGCAATGATATAGGGGTTTATTCGTAAACGTTGAATAAAGTTAATAAATGATTAACGACTGTTTAACCATACATTTTTGACGTTTAAACGTCACTTAACTTTAAGTAACGTTTATAAATATACCCTTTTGTGTCGCGCAATAGTTTTGAATTGAAGTTTTCGCTAGGTGCGTTTTAAAACTTCAACGAAGATTATTTTTTTATTAATTGCACTGTGTCATGAAGATACACTTGTTTTCATTGTGTGAAGTTATCTAAGATTTTAGGTTGGGTTAGTTCGGTTAGTAAGCTTAGGCTCTTCAATCTACCTCGTCCAAAAAAAAAATAGATATAGGTAGGTACCTAAGTCACACTCTTTCAGTAAGTACCTACTTATCTATCTACTATATATCTAAGAACATTAACAACAGTAACATTTGAGTTTGAACACACACTGTATACACTGGCATAAGCATAATGAAGAAACTGATAACTTACTTACCATTTCTTATAATGAATTTGTAGCAACAATTTCTAAGAACACTATTACTTATACAGGTTGAATTTTTATCCAGTGCGCAAACTGTGGCTAAGAATTCAGCATGTGATTCTAGACCACCTAGCATAGAAATTTTTCGTCGATTATCAAAAACAATTCGGCATTTTGCTGTGGGGAAATGCAGCCGACATTCAGGCTATATTTGTGCTGCAGAAACGAGCCATTCGAGCAATTTATAACCTTAGTTGTAGGCATTCACTGACTGAATAAGTGTTTTACATTTAATAATGTCATTTTTATTGATTTACCTAACTTATAGTATGATATTTTTGATGACATTTAAAGAGAAAACTGTCTGTGAATGTTAGTAGCATGCAGGCTAGATTGAATACATGATTATTATTTTAATATTGTGAATGTGAACACTATGTGGGTCATTGTTGCTTTTTTTTTCTCTCCCGCTCTAGTTTTTAAAACATGATTGACGTGTAAAAGTGTTTGTACAAACCTAGTTACAGAAATAAAATCATTTATCATTTAACAAAATCAGCTGTTTCATAGAAAAGTGCAATACCAGTGTTCCATACATTTTGACCGCATAGTCAAAATGTATGGAACAACATTTTTTAACCGACTTCATAAAAAGGAGGAGGCTCTCAATTCAACTTTTTTTTAACATTTTTAACTTTTTTTTTATGTGTGTTAGCTTAGTATTTTTTTTGGGCGAAATGATTTGGATGATTATTTTATTATTTGATAGCAGGTGCTTCACATGTGGTCCCATTTAAATTAGATCAAGGTCTGACCAGTACTTATTGAGTTATCCTAAATACTGCATATTTATTCCACTTGGTTTGTATTGATGATGTTTTGATTAATTTCCTGTCACTGTTATGAGAATAACAGTTGATTGAAGTAAGTTTAGTCGTTTCGATTGAAGTTAGGTCTAGCTACAACCAGACGTTAGTCGAAACAAAACGCGCGCAAGTGGCAGTGTCGCACGAAATGTGACATCAGATGAAAGGTGGCGGTGGAGCGGTAAAATTCAAATTTTCGATGCGTTCGTTCCCGAATGCAATCATACAAAATATTATATTAAATTAATTAAATATTGAAGGTACTTACATAAAATCTATATTGTGAAAAAAAATATATATATAAAAACATTATGTTTAACAATTTTAATTAGTGGTCCACCTAGGTCCTGGACCCAGCCCAGGGGGGGGTCATGACCCCCATGACCCCCCCCCTGGATCCGCCCTTGCCCCCACAAAAAGAAATCCATGGGAGTGAGGTCTGGAGATCGTGGTGGCCACTTTAATTACACACACACACACAACCAAAGTGTAATTACGTGTCGTATCACAATGAAAGCAGTCAATCACAAAAATAAAAAACACTAACACTAAATAATAATAATCCCAAGTTACGTGTCCTGTCACAATAAAAAACGAAATACTGTCATAAACTTATTTAGTGTCATATCACAATAGCAAAACAAAATCACAATTGTCAGCGCGCGAGTTCGACAAAACAAAAGCGGTGCAGGAACTTCCGTGTGACGTTACATAAGTACGTTCCGAATGGATAGCGGCGGCGCACTGAAAAAACGTTTTTTAGAAGCCCCACTTACCGATCGCAAGGATCTAGGATACAATAGCAACTCACTGACCTATTTCTATTTCTTTTTCGCGCGGGATGTCTTGCTATGATTGTCACTCTCGTAATGAAAGTGCAAGTGTGTGTATTTATTGCTTTGTTTGCATTGCCATCTTTTTAGCGAAAATATTTCGTTGTACTTGTGCCTTGCGTCACAGCGGCAACAACGCATCGTAGGTTATACTCAGATTTATCGTTTTAAGGTGCATGACCTAAGCGTATAGACATAACAGCTGTTAGGAAAGATACATCGTGTTCAAACGGGGCCAAAATTTTAAAAATCATTTGTGATTAAACTACTGCTCCTATTTAATTGAATTTTGGTACAGAGCTTCAAAATGGTACCTAGTATAGGCAGTTTAAAGGAAAGCCCCTCTGTCGTATCAACTTTGTATGTACCTGTACACCCAGCGTGTAGAAAGTGCTGAGCGACGGCAAGGGGAGCTCTTGGTGGACGACTCTTCGCCTCAATAGTACCGCCAGACCACGATAGCGGATGTTGTGTGCCGACCTTTCGTCCTTCCTGTAAACGTGATAACCCGGGAACCTAACCCTATCTTCGGGTCCCAGGTGTGTCTCACTTATAAGCGCCACGTCGAAGTTTTGATCCCTCAGGAGATGGCGGAGGGGGGTACTCGCGCAAGTTTTTAGTAATAAGTTACTGTAATTTTGTCGACCGCAGTTTTGAGCTATTTCCTTCCCTCCCAATTCCCATACAACATGTGACGGAAGTGGTGTACGTGGTCTGTACAAATGAAACCACGTACCTTGTCAGTATATAAAATTTATATTCAAAATAGTAAGAAATAGGGGGTAGGTAAGTTTATGGTCACAAGATTCCCTAACTTCCCTTGGGAGTAGCGCAGTACTCTCCTGGCTAAGCCTGGTGTGATGCAGCCGCGGTGGTGTGGCACGCTGAAGACGCCAGGAAAGGTGACGGTCGGCAGTTGGTCTTGCCAGACCCTGGAGCGAACTCGACGCGGCCACGCGGGTAAACAGGTACCCGGCGCGGAGCTCGTTCGTGTGTTGATTTGCCGGATGGTGGTGGCCCGGAACTTAGAATTATGTTATCCGGAACTTTGGACCCTGGAATTAACGTCCAGCGTGTCACAAGATGGACAAAAAGTCATCACCGCTGATTGTGACACCAAGGCATAAGCAAAGCGAGATGTAGGTACAATGCGCTAATGAAGGTGATGTGTGGTTGTCACAATCAGTACGGAGTTTACAAAATGTGAGTGAGAAGTACATGATGACTTGCACATTTTTTGAGGTATGGAACATTCCATAAAAATGCACAGCGATAATGGCAAATAGGTTGCTTAGCAAATAATTTAGCAGAAGGCATACTAATTTAACAGAAAAGAGGTTGTGAGCAAAAAGCTAACGCCATATGATGTCCTAGATATGTAGGTACACGAAATATAAAAGCGACATTGTTCAACACTTACCCAATACGCGGATTAAACTGATTTTAATAGACTCTTATTAGTATTAAAAAAAACAAACGGCGACCACCGTGGCTGTTCCGGAGGGCACACGTATGAAAGTTGCGCCGCTGAGAATGTGCCCCCGAAGCCAGCATATGACGGTCTGACGACTCGGCGCGCACAATTGACGGCCGGCCTGCCAGGTCTGCCGGGGCGGTGACGGGCAGAGGGAACAGGGGACCACTATGCAAACGAGATCTACTGTGGCGACCCCAAGGTCACGCGCATTGCGTTTATTATAAAGGTGTTGGCAATTTGGTTTTATAAAAGTAAACAAAATGCTTAAAAGAAGCCTATTTTAACGGTTAAATCGTTATTTATGTAATTTATAATTATTTAAATGAAAACGGAACGTTACAACGTTACAAACAGAACGAGAGGGATGCTCATCACACGCGCCAGTCGTGGTGCTTCCGCCGCAGCATGAATCCACAGCGATTTTGCTAACAACACTCTTGCAAAGGAACTCGAGTCACCCGCACGCAACCGCTATTCCGCACCGCTCCGCAACGCACCGCTAATAATCCCTAATATAATATCAAGAAACTCAAAAACTCTTTATTTTATAAGTGTTGGCCGACACAAGTGTGACATTTAAAACCCAAGTGATAGTGCATCACCGTGACAGGAAGAAATTCAGTGAACACGTGGGACGTCTGCAAAGGCTGTTCGTGAGTCAACGTGTTCCGTGCAGAAGGTTCTCAAGTAAGTCCATCCATCACTATTTTTCTCACTCATAACCTTATATTTCCTTTTGCTCAATTCTGTGTGTCGTCCAATAATTTCTAACCCCGCAACCCCGCTGATGGTCCTTCGAAAGCCGCGATAACTTATACACCAGGGAGCGACCTTGTTTTATAGGCCGCGGGCATTCCAATGGAACACCCTTAATAACCTAGCCATGATAAAGGGTTAATAAAGTGGCCAGGCTATCAATGATGACCGTCTCTATGTCCTCACCCTGCCTAATGGCCTTTATTAGGTCCATTAATAGCGTGATGGCGCAGGCTGTAAATTCCTTTTTTGTTGTGGATGTTGTTTTGCCTTGGATTTGTTTGGCGCCGGTAGCGACGCCGCTCGTCTCTTTTGTGAACTTTCTGTGCTGTAGTCCGTCCTTTTGCCGCGGCGCTAGTGCTAGCGCTAGTGGTAGGTACTACGCCTTGTTTATTTACAGCCTGTGCCCCGCTTGTGGCAGGTTCGGCCGCTGTGGCCTCTTCCTGGGTCGCCGGGGGGGTGGTGGGGGCTTCTTCCCCTTGCCTTTCCCCCCGCGTGGCTTCTTCCTCCGCCCCGAGGAGGTGGCTTGGGTCCTCTGTGTAAGCCCGTTGGCTGCCGCCATCAGCGACGCGCCTTGGGCCTCCGTTTCTTCCACTTGTGGCCGCTCTAAGGCCGCTTGGGGCCGGCGTGTGGAGGCCGTGATGGCGACAGTCCCCGCTCGCCTGTTCCGGATCTCCGTCTGGAACACGGGGCACTTTATATTGCACGCGGGGTGCGGGCCACCGCAATTGGCGCAGTTGGCCGGTTATCCCGCGGGCGCGGACAATCACGTGCCGCGTGTTCATCTCCGCATCGTACACAGGCGAGCGGTCGGTGACATTGGTGCGAGCTGTGCCGGAACTTTTGGCACCGGTGGCACTGGGCGGGCCTTCGTTTACCACGCCAAGGCTCTATCTTGACACCACGCATGAACATGAAGGTCGTGGTGTAATAGATAGTCCGAGCGTCTGGGGTTCTCTTCAATACCGCAGGGAATACGCAGCCGGGTCCTCCCTGCGCCCCCTTAATATGGCGCACGTGCTCCGGCTGGTACCCCAACGCTCGGAGTTCCTCCTCTATCTCCTGGGGTTCAGTGTCTGCGGGCAATCCCCTGATGGCAATCTTTATGTTTCGTTCCTCTGGTAGGGAATAGGCAAACCAGGAAACTCCGCTATCTTTCTCCAGGCCGACCAGATACCGCGGGACCAGCCGGTATTCCTCTTCACTTTCGGGGATGAAACTCAACTCAACTCAACTCAAAGCATTTATTTCAAATAAACCAATTACAGACACTTTTGAATTGTCAACTAGCTTCATTTTTCTGACTGACTGACCCAGTCAGTCAGAAAAATGAAGCTAGTTGCCCATTCCAAAGCGTAGTAGGTACCTATGGAGAAGAACGGACAAGAAACTCCATAGACACTCTTTTAAATCAACATATAGTTACAAAAAACAAATTGTTTACATAATTCATGTTCAAATTAAAAATGTGAGAACGATGTGACGTGCACGTTTAAAGTATCCGTAATAAAAAAGATAAATAAACAATTCAAAAATTTAAATTAAAATAAGCCGTGGCAGCCAAGAGTTGACCAGTCCCTACTGACGGCGCCCGTTCACGAACATGACGTATGGATCAGCACCATTCAGCTCAACCATTTTGAAGGGAACTTAATGATCCAACACACACGCCACCACCAGCGAGACATTTGAGTGAGCATGACATACTCTCAGCCGCCAGGGCACATTCAAGTCAATGAAAGACGAGCCTAGTAAATGGTGGCTTTATAGTAGGTACATAGTGCTCACACATGTGCTATGCAATTATACATTGTTAAGTGATTGAATTTATACAATGCAAAGATGTTGTTGTTTTTACAATCTTCAGCAGCTCCAACAATATTTTCGAATGCTAATCAATTAATTTATGCGCCCCTGTGGAGCAGGACCAGCGTTGAGCCAAGCATCTTTGTTAGCGATGTAATCCCCCAACTTATAATATGCTTGGCTGCATAGTGTGCGTTTTATACAAGATTTAAATTTTATTTCATTCAGTTGGAGTATGTAGGGAGGTATTTTATTGTAACATTTTAAACAGTACCCCATGAAGGATGAGTCTACTTTAGCCAGTCTGAAACCTGGTTGAACTAATTGGTCCCTATTTCTAGTCATATAGTTAAAGATTATTTTTTTTTCTTACGTACATGATGTTTTCATAGATATATTGACAAGGTACCGTCATGATGTTAATATCTTCAAACAGTTCCCTTAGAGAATCGCGCCTGCGGAGGCAATATATTGCTCTGATGGCTCTCTTCTGCAGAATAAAAATAGACTCGATATCTGCAGCCCGTCCCCATAGTAAAATACCGTAAGACATGATAATAGGAAAGTAACTGAAATAGACTAGCCTCGCGGTATCTACATTAGTAAATTGACGGATTTTTCTCACAGCATATGCTGCTGAACTTAGCCGTCCTGCAAGAGATGTTAAATGAGGACCCCATTGCAGCCTTGAGTCGAGAGTGATCCCCAGGAAAACAGTTTTATCGACGAATTCTAGTTTCTCTTTATTCAATACTATGTCACGAACTCCACTCCCGTAGGGTCGCGCGTTAGGAGGCCGGCCCAGCTTGGCGCTGATTGCCCGGAAATGGGTGGCCCAGTTAGGCAGCACACCACCAGCGGCGGGTACTTAGGCCTCTTCTTCTTCCCCGGCTGCTGCGTCGTCGTCGTCGTCGCGGTCGCGGCGCCGGGGGTGGCAGCGGGGGGTGCAGTAGATGTTGCGGGGGCAGGGGGTAAATAAGTGGCACTTACCCCTGCTGTATTTGTTGTAGGCTGCGAAGGCGGTGGCGAGTGGCGCACCGTGTCGGCGAAGGTGGGCGACACCGGCGCGTCCCGACTCTGCGGCGCGCGTTCGCGCTGTGGCTGCGGCGAGTCAAGGCAATAGCGCTTCGCCTCATCCGCCGTAGTGTCGTCAGAGTTCCTGCGGCGTCGCTGGGGTCTAGCCTCCAGCAAGAACCCAAAGTCGAACCCAACCGACGGTGTCGGTGACGCCGGTGACATCATCTCTGCGGCGTCGTCTATTCCAGCGGTGGGCCGTGGCCCAGATCGCGGGGTCACGTCGGGGGTGGGACACGTCGTCGCGACCGGACGCGGCCGAACCCACTGATGCCAGTGACATGCTCGACCCCACGCGTGAGGAGCATGTCGACAGCATAGCGGGTGAGTCATAAGCAGAAGCACGAGGGGGCGCCGGCGAAGCGGGCGCTTGGGACATCACATGCGCTGGACGGGTATATGGTTCGGTGGTAGCTGGCCGCTCCCGCTGAGCCATCGCCGGCCCCGCCAGCGAGCTGCGGGGGCCGGATGTGGCGGTGCGCGAAGCTGGCACAGCTTTAGGTTTTATGCTCGGTTCGGTTGCAGTCCCGGTTGGCGCTTTTGCGAAACGGCCCTTCGCAGAAGGAGGCTGTGGAAAGGGAGCGAGAGATCTCATCCTCTCACCCGGCCCGCAGCAGGCGCACCGGACGTCGGCGGAGGGCGGACAAAGCCCTCTTTCGGCCCCCCTAAATGGGTCCAGGGACGACGGACTTCGGGACGTCCGTCGCCCCCCATGCATCAGGATCTGAGGCGGCGGCGCGTAGTGTTCCACGCGCGCCCCTCTTAGACGTCGCGGGGGGAGTCAAACACCTCACTCCCCCCGCTTGACCGGACGGGGACCGCAGAGGCGGGCCTAGTCGGGGGTTGTGGAAGATTCGTACGTTCCCGTGACCCCCGGCGCAGGTGTGAGATGGAACACCGGGGTGGTTTTTAGTCAGTAGGAGTCTAACAAACCCCTCCGCCCCCCCAGGGCGGGGGACATCCATGAGGATTTTCCACGCCAGATTAAAAACAAAAAAAAAATGCTGTGACGCGAAACGCGGCGGCGTGGTGGTACGAGCGGGGGGTGCGCGGTGACGCGCGGATGCCGGAGGGGCATGAGCGGGTGGCGCGGGCGGGCGCGGCGCTGCGCACAGGGGTGGGCACGCGCGCGGGCGGCACTAAGGCGCGCGCATGCGGCGCGTGGCCTAGGTTCGCGGCAGGCCCAAGGGCCTGTATAGGTACCGGGCGGAACGCGACCGGGCGGACTGGGACCGCGTGCTGTCGGCTCGACGACGGCGTTGGCACAACGCACGCAGGCGCCGATGTCGTCGGTGGGCCGGCAGCTACAGCGACACTCGTTCCCCCTCTCCTCTTCTGACTTCTTCTTCCTCTTCGGGAGGGTCATACATAAACATACAAATCATTTCCAGTACTATGAACTTTTTAACCGACTTCCAAAAAGGACGAGGCTATATGTTCACCGATTTCTCCGTCAATTGTGAACCAATTTTCAAAATGATTTTCTTGTTTGAAAGGGTATGCTCTGGAGGTGGTCCCATTGTCACCAAGTCAGAATCTGATGAGGGGATCCCATGGAAAACGAGGGAAATCCTCAAATTTTTTAGGCACACCTATAGCGATTTGGGTATTTTTTATAGTAACTCGTGCATTTGCTCTCAGAAAGCACCATTTGGTGAAGTGGAACTGATTATGAAGACCAGAGGTGGCCACCGGAACTACTCATTGTAGTTGCGATTCGATTACTTTAATATGGTTGCTAAGCAAGTTAAGCTCATCACAATACATATGATGAAATGGAGCTAATGGTGGCTTCTCCATCAGCTCCAGTTCTTCTTGTTTTTATCAGGAGAACTCCTCAACAATTAACGTCCCTGCATCGGGAAAAGCAATATTTTGTAAAAGGTGATGAGCAGTTGAAATAAGGCTATTGTAACTTAGATAAATTAATAACTGACCCACTAAAAAGTGAAAATTAAAAAACTTTTTTACAAAAAAAGACAACCGACTTCTAAAAAAAACACCACAAAGTGAAAAATAACTTTAATTTCGGAAGTCGGTGGCAAAAAAACTAAAATACAGATCCAAAGACACCGACTTCCGAAATTAAAGATATTTTTCACTTTGTGGTGTTTTTTTTAGAAGTAGGTTGGCTTTTTTTGTAAAAAAGATTTTATACAGTGTATCGTTCATTATCATGAATATTGGTTAAAACGCATGGACATTTATACTTACTGTCAAGTTTCCTAATAGCACGAGGATTTTGTTTTATCAAAACAATATCACCGAGTTTAAACGGGACAATTTTGGCTTTGTTTTTGTCAAACTGATTTTTTTGTATCGCCGCGCGTTTGTCAATGCGACGTTTTGCTACTTCTTGACAAGCCGTTCAATATCAGTTACAAGAGCAGAAATGGCTGGGAGGTGACCAATTGCAACCCATGAGAAGCTGAAAGGGAGTTTGACTAGTGGTTTTATTAAACGTACAATTGATTGCTAGTTGGACTTCCCCGACAGCATCCTTCGAGCTTCTCCGGGTAGTATTCTCGACTACCGTGAAATAGTCAGTTAGGACTTTCATTAGCATTTCGCCCTGGCCATTTGCACGACTGACACCAGCTGCGATCAAATGCAATTCAATAGACCAGTTTTGGTAAAAATTTCGCAGTTCTTTACCCGTGTAAGAGGCCGCTTGATCACAAATTATTCTTTTGGGGGTTCCAAAAGTACAGACCAGATCTTTACGACAGTTGACGGCAGCATTTGCAGTAAGGTTAGCCACAGGTTTTAAATAACAATACTTAGAAAAGGTATCAATAAAAACTACGTCCTATCTTGACTTTGTTACCAGTTAGTTTGCCCATGGTATCCATATGCACAGTATGAAAAGGTACAGGTACCTTATCAATGGGATGCAGGGTAACTTGACGAGAACCAGATTGGCTCTTGTTTATTCTACAAGTGAGGCAATTTTCAACTTATTTGCGAATGTTTTTAGACATGTTTGGAAACCAAAATTGTTCACGTGTTTTTCTAAGGTTTTCTCCCAGCCTAAGTGCTTAAGAGAGTCATGATACAACTGAACTATGTGCCATCTATAAGATTTAGGAACAAACAGAGATTTCTTCGTTTTGTTATCTTTTGTACTATAAATTCGATATAGTAAGTAAAGTAAAGTAAAAGTTAAGTAAAAATTTATTTGCATAGATTGCAGGTACAGTAGATAAGATGTGACAGTTAAAATAATGGTGATCGTTGTACAATCTACCTTATATTAGGCATGCAACATTATTACAATATGAGAGAATTAATATAAAATGAATGGCTATGATGATTGATGACACAGATTAGTTATTTTTAAGAGAGGTATTACACTTGAACAATAGTCGGCATGCGGCATGGTAGGTACAAATGTCATTTTTAATTATGTTAGGTATTTTATTATATATTATTGGGCCCATACTAATAACACTTTTTTTTTTATAAAGCAGTATTACAGCTCTCAACATGAACTAGATACTTATACTGACTTCTTATAGGTCTCTCTCTATCTTTTGAGACTGCAGTGAACAGGTTTATGTTACATTTAACGAACATTGCGACTTTTAAAATGTACATAGCTAGGAAAGTTAATAGTTTGAGGCACTTAAACACAGGAACGCAAGTATCCGTCACTTTCATATGAAGTATTGCCCTTAAGCAGCGTTTTTGGGCTTTGAACACCTGTTCTCGTAGGGAACAGTTTCCCCAAAAGATTATACTGTATCATAAAATGGACGCGATTAGACCATGGTATGCAGTTACTGTTGTGGTGATATTGACCTTTTCCGCTAAATTGTATAAGACGTACGCAGATACGCTCAATTTTTTACAGACCTCCTCTGCTTGAGGTTTCCAAGTCAACTGACTGTCTATCAGTATACCTAAAAATGTTGCAACATGTACGTGATCTATATTACAGTTATTACATTCAATTATTACATTTGGTACTGATATGCGTTGATAAAAATGCATTACGTTCGTTTTTTGCAAGTTAATTACTAAATTATTTTGGTCAAGCCAATTTACAATGTCTTTAAGCGTATTATTTATGTCCTGTTCGTATTTATTTATGTCTGTACATTTAATTAGTGCGGTGCTATCGTGCGCGAATAAGACCATTGGATTCAATGTACACTCGAGAGCAATGAATCCGGGTCACTTAAAGAATCCTAAAAATCTCGGAAACTAAAAATGCTAGGTTAATGCAATAAATTGTATTTAATAGACAATGTAATACTCCTTAAATGAAGGTATTAAAACTTCTTAGTTATTGTAAAGTTATATCATAAAAAAATCAAATTTGAAAAAGGGCCACTTTCGAAGATGGAACTACGAAATTACAGCATTTGGTTTTGCTTTTGTTTGTAATCTGTCATTTATGTGGGTACATAAACCATGTTGATAGTGCTCTATATTCATTATTCAAGCTGAAATTATGTCGCTTACGCCTGAAGAATGCACCAGAATACTTACAATGCTGGAAACCGGCCGGAGTCAGCGCGATACAGCCAGGACTGTCGGTGTGTCGCTGTCAACAGTACAAAGAGTTCTCCGACGTTACGAAGAAACTGGTTCTAACCTACGCAGACCAGGAACGGGCAGAACCAGGTGTACCACAGCACGAGAAGACCGATACTTGGTGAACACCATGCTTCGAAATCGCTTTCTCACAGGAACTGAACTCACAAATCAGTTTCGACGCCTCGGAGGAAGTAACCCAAGTGCATGGACAGTAAGACGTCGGCTTGCTGAATCTAACTTAAAACCCCTTAGACCTGCAAACGGCCCTAAACTGGAGCGTGGGCATCGTATTTCAAGACTAAGATATGCCCAGAGCCACGTAAATTGGAGTATTGAAGATTGGTCAAAAGTTATGTTCTCCGACGAATCAAAATTTATGCTCTACAAGCACGATGGAAGACACAGAGTGTATCGAAGACCAGGGGAAAGATTCAAGCAAGCATGCATCGAAGAAAAAGTAGCCAACGGTGGTGGGTCTGTACTTGTGTGGGCCGGAATTTCTTCTGAAAGTCGCACAGAGCTGGTGATCATAGAAAACGGCTCTTTAACTAGCGTAAGATATGTGGAAGAAATCCTCAATGATCACGTTGGTCCATTTATGGTCAATTTAGGTGAGGATGCTATATTTATGCATGACAATGCCCGACCTCATACAGGTAGGATTGTGAATGACTACCTTCAAGAGATGAACATTACTCGTATGGAGTGGCCAGCGCGCAGCCCGGATATCAACCCGATCGAGCATGCTTGGGACGAGCTAGGCAGATGCGTAAAACAACGAAACCCTCCCCCAATCACGCTTCGTGAGCTCAAAATTGCTCTCACAGAGGAATGGGAGAATATTCCCCAAAATCGTATAAGGAACTTGGTGTACAGCATGCCAAACCGCGTAAACGCAGTAATGGAAGCACGAGGAGGCAATACGAAGTATTAAAATTCAAGAAAATCGTAATAAAGTTCAAAAATTTCATGTTTCCTATTTTTGTTTTAAGGAGAGATCAGCAGTTTTTTTCTTTATGTAATTTTGTGTTAATAAAATGTATGGTGACTCATATTTTTTTTACTTTCATTTAAGGAGTATTACATTGTCTATTAGGTAAATACAATTTATTGCATTGACCTATCATTTTTAGTTTCCGAGATTTTTAACATTCTTTAAGTGACCCGGATTCATTGCTCTCGAGTGTAGTTTGGTAAGTCATTTATGTATAGCAAGAACAAAAGTGAGCTAAGAACTCCACCCTGAGGTACACCATGTCTGACAACTCTTGCTTCGGATATATATTTCTTCTCACGCCTAGTATTTGTGCAAATTTTAGATATTTCCGTATATTGCTTACGGTCACTTAAATATGATTTAATAAGACTAAGTATGTTTCCCCTTATTCCATACATGTTAAGCTTATCAACCAGGGTTGCATGATGGACAAAATCGAAAGCTTTTGTCATATCTGTTAGGATTGCGCAAATTGGCAATTTTTTATCAACATTTCTTATTATTATACTAAGCAAGTCGTAAATAGCAATATTTATACCTTTGTTCTTCCTAAATCCTGTTTGTTCATCACATAAAATATTATATTTACATAAAAAATTATAAATTTATTCATATATTATTTTTTCGATGAATTTAGAAAATATAGGAATTAGGGCAATTGGTCTATAGTTTATTAACTTTTCTTTATCGTGTTTTTTGAATAGCGGTTTTACGATAACTGTTTTTAGACCATTCGGGAATACTCCAGAGCTAATGCACAAATTTATAATATGACTTAAGTGTGAGGCAATATTATTCGACACAAATTTTACTACTTTTGTTGCTATACTATCATACCCAAAGCTGTTTGTATTTTTTAATGACTGTATCACTCTAACTTATTAAGGATTTCGTAACTAGAAGCTAATTTTTTTTCTATAGTAGAATTCTTAATGGAATCTATCAAATTCTTGGTTTTCAAATCATTCTGCTGTTCAGTTTCTAACCAATCACTATAATTTAAAAGTTATTTATGTTGAGAATTGCAGGGTTTCTACTGAGAAAGTTTACATAAGGTATGCGCTCTCCTTTACGATACTCAATTTCCAAATCAAATGATTGTATGTATGCCCATCATCGATGAACACGGGGCATAAGCTCTTTTTTATTCCTAGATGCTTGAGTTAGTGGGCTAGGTTCAGCTAGCATTATACTGTGTTTTGTTTGTTTTCAGTTCTAAGTTCTCACCTGTGGTGCGCTTCAACGTTTTTGACTGTACGTCAACTGTTTACAGCGAATGGCACTTGTACGGATATTCGCTCAAGGAATAGCCATACACACATTACTGAAGCGGAGACGACCGGAGCGGAAGGCGACACAAAAATTGACCAATCACATTAGTTGAAATCCACATCGCGTCTCTCCTCTCGTCTGTTATTGGGCGTTTCCCGCACGTCTCAGCTCTACTTCGCTCATCTCTGCCTCTAAAATATATCTATGTTTATATGTCAGCGACATTCAACTTACTTGTATTAGAATTAAGTTTGAAATTAAATTAAGTTTAAAGTGGGTCATGATGCCTCCACTTAGTCCATGTCGATTGTACATTTCTATCAAACAGACATTTGTTTTACGTAAAAAATAATTTTGATAACTTATGAACTCTGTCAAGGTTCATGTTGTTATATTTTTATTATAAAACACATGTTATCAAACCGCATCACACACACACACACTTATATACCTATATCTATACATAAGTATTATAATTGAAATCGCTTCGTGTCCGTCTGTGTGAGCGCGTTGTTTTTTTTTAAACTACGTAACGGATTTTGAAGCAGTTTTCATCATCATTTTAAGAATATTCCGGAAGGTTTATGTGTATAATAATTCATCGGAAACTTATAAACTCAAACGCAAAGCATTTATTTCAAATAAACCAATTACAGGCACTTTTGAATTGTCAAGGGGTCGCACAGTGGTTCGAAATCGACGCTCCGTGGACATTGAAATCAAAATTTCTTTAGACGAGAAATAAAAATCGGAATGGCTTTATTTCAGTATTATTTATAATATTTGGTAATATGACAGCTATAGACAGCACCATCTCCGAAAAAAAAAATATTTAATATTTTTTTGTATGAAGAAAAACACAAAAGTCGTTTTTTCTCATAACTTAATAAAACTTAAAGCCTGCGGCTTACATGGGGTGTTGTCCTACATGAGGCGATTCCGAAATGCTATAACACGCACACCCATGCGCGCCGCTTCACTCACAGCAGAGTGTTGAATTTCGAGAAATTCAGTTAGAGATTTTTACGTTGATTTATGTGTGATCTTGAAAATATACAAAGTAATTGACTTTAGTTTGCTAATTTGATTAGTTATAATGAGAAATAATGGAATATACAATATAAAAATACTAAAAAAAACACTCAAATTGAGACTCATTTACAATATAAATAGATTTTGCAATCTTTCTTATAATAATTTAATTCGGTGTTAGTAGATACACAGTTTGACTTCTTAATTAACATTAAAAAAAAAAAGTACAAAAACTTATAACTAATACAGAAAAATACTAAGAATAAGCAATTGTATAATTGAGAAATATATTATTTCACCACTTCACTCAGAGCAGAGTAATGAACTTCAAGAAATTCAGTGGATTTCTCGAAGGAATTTAATACTATATTATTTGATATCTTTGGGATAGGTGCACATACCAATGGGCAACGATAATTACATAGTAATGATTGTTTGATGTAAGCTGTTCGTAATCTCAAGTTTAGCAGGAAATCAATGCTTAATGCATGCTAATTAACTTATGATGGTAATTTAGTCTCATCTCATTAGTGCATGTTGCAAATATTGTTAACGAGTTAAGATACATTAGTTAAGGGCTATTTTTACGAAGTGTTTAACTAACTACTATTAATTAAGATACGATTAAGAGGGTACTTTTATATAAATAGGGACAACATCGTCAAAATCATTAGTTTTTGTCAGCAACTGTTCGCGCTATAACATTAACTTCTTGCTTACGTACTTACTTATTATCATGGAAGGATTTTATACAAATTTGGACATATTCATATTTGTGAAAACAAAAAGTTGCTTTTCGCAGCCTAGTATTTTGTTAGAAGCACTTCTAACCAAAGCGACAAATTTGTCTGAAGAAGAACAAAAAAAATTAAAACAGTTTTGTCAAGTGTATATGTGTGTTTTGCATAGAAATTGGAAATCGTGTAATCGAACAATGCATACATTTGTCAAGAAGTATGAGACATGGCTAGAAAAAGAGATCAAATGGCCCAACTTCATTAAAGACAGATTTGTACAAAGTGAAGAAATTGGATTGGTATCAATCGACTCTGTTACTGATACTGTTGAACCTTCAACCTCAAGTGCTAGTGGTATAAATGATGGTGCATCCACGTCCAAAGTAACTACATGTACTGTTAGCACTACAACACTAAAAAGGAGCCCAAGAAAACCTTTCTCAGAATTATGCCAAAAACAGAAGAAGAGAAGAATAGAAGAACTTTTAACGCACGACTCTCAGGAACTTGCATATGCTACTGCAGTGAGATGTGGTGAGGAGAATGAGGACGTGAAAGATTTAATAAAATATATTACCGAGCATCCTGAAAAAGCAGCACAGATCAAGAATTTTTTGAAAGGCAAGACAACTACTAACAAGTATTCAGCAGAGAAAGCGTTGGGTATATTTATTTCTTTGAAATTGTCGAAGTGGCAGTATATAACTTTAAGGGAAACTGCGAAAGAAAGTGGTGTAGATTTGTACCCATCATATTATTCGGTTTTAAATGCCAAGAAGGCATGCTATCCTCCTGAGAGCGATATTGAAGTGACCGAACGAGGAGTTAAAGTAAAACTTCAAGCTATTTTGGACATCACTGTCACTCGACTTGCCAAAACATTAAACTTGGACCATTTGCAAGATAAAGAACTGATCTTAATCTGCAAATGGGGCTTCGATGGTGCGTCAAATCAAAGCAACTACAAGCAATGCATGAATGCAGATGAAGACGACTCTAGTGTTTTTATGAGCTCTTTTGTACCCTTGCAATTGATGTGTGGTGAGGATTTGGTCTGGGAAAACCCAAAACCTTCTTCTACAATGCTTTGCAGACCAATTTATTTCAAGTTTGTCAGCGAAAATAAGTTGGACATGAAGGAGGAAATGGGTTTGATCGATGCTGAAATTAAAGCATTGAAGCCATCTATCATTGAAAATAATATACAAGTTAAACATTCAATGTTAATGACCATGATAGATGGCAAAATAACGTCTCACCTGTCACAAACCTCTATGCAAACATGTGACATCTGTAAAGCTGTACCAAGTGAAATGAATGATTTGGAGAAGATTCACATGTAAGTTGAATATTGGAAATGTATGTTATTTTTTTTTATTTTTTTCTTATTGAAAAACACTTTTAACCTTTTTATTCATATTTTAGGAAATCTGTATCATCTGATATTTACAAGTACGGTTTGTCGACTTTGCATGCATGGATCAGATCCATGGAATGCCTGCTGCATATCGCTTACCGATTAGATTTTAAAAAATGGCAAGCCAGAGATGAAGCTAGTAAAGCAGCTTTGAAAAGTCGCAAACAGACGATACAGCGAAAATTTCGAGAGGAAATGGGACTCCTGGTGGATATCGTAAAACAAGGTTAGTTGATTTATTTATTTTGTATAATATCAAAGGGTTTTTTAGTTAGTGTAATACTATAAAACTTATCTTATAATGTTCTCATATCAGTATTTTTTATATAAAGGTGCTGGGACCACGAATGATGGCAACACGGCTAGAAAATTTTTCCAGTGTCCTGAGAAGACTGCAAATATCACTGGATTGAGTCAGGAGCTCATCCAAAAATTCGCAACTATTCTCCGTGTTGTATCATCAGGACAGTCTATTAATATTGATTTGTTTGCCAATTATCTCGACGAAACTGCGCAGCTGTATGTGGAACTGTATGGCTGGTATTTCATGCCTTCCAGTATCCACAAACTTCTGCTGCATGGAGCTGAAATAATAAAACATTTCAACATTTTGCCTATAGGAAAGCTATCAGAAGAGGCATCTGAGGCCCGAAACAAAGATTTTAGAAAACTCAGGGAACATCATACGCGGAAATTTTGTCGCAGAGCGACAAACCATGACATCTTTAATGGTTTCATCGTATCCTCAGACCCATATTTGTCAAGCATTCGACCTAAACTGACAAATAAGAGTAGAAATGATTTAACTGAAGAAATGAAGTCTCTTCTTTTTATTGACCCGGATACCATGGATAAGGAAAACATTGAATTTGTTGAGGTGCCAAGTATGATGGATTCTGATTTTGAATTCTTTGATAGCGATGACGAAACTCAGTAGACAAAATTTTAATGTTTGATGTTTTTGTGTAAATTTTATATATTTCTCAATTATACAATTGCTTATTCTTAGTATTTTTCTGTATTAGTTATAAGTTTTTGTACTTTTTTTTTTTAATGTTAATTAAGAAGTCAAACTGTGTATCTACTAACACCGAATTAAATTATTATAAGAAAGATTGCAAAATCTATTTATATTGTAAATGAGTCTCAATTTGAGTGTTTTTTTTAGTATTTTTATATTGTATATTCCATTATTTCTCATTATAACTAATCAAATTAGCAAACTAAAGTCAATTACTTTGTATATTTTCAAGATCACACATAAATCAACGTAAAAATCTCTAACTGAATTTCTCGAAATTCAACACTCTGCTGTGAGTGAAGCGGCGCGCATGGGTGTGCGTGTTATAGCATTTCGGAATCGCCTCATGTAGGACAACACCCCATGTAAGCCGCAGGCTTTAAGTTTTATTAAGTTATGAGAAAAAACGACTTTTGTGTTTTTCTTCATACAAAAAATTTTTTTTTATTTTTTTTATTTCGGAGATGGTGCTGTCTATAGCTGTCATATTACCAAATATTATAAATAATACTGAAATAAAGCCATTCCGATTTTTATTTCTCGTCTAAAGAAATTTTGATTTCAATGTCCACGGAGCGTCGATTTCGAACCACTGTGGGTCGGTCAGTCAGAAAGATGAAGCTATACTCGAAAGGTTTAGGTAGTTAAAAAAAGGTAAACAAAAAAAAACCACGTGACTCATAGATGCTAAACCTTTTATTTCAAATGTTAAAATCATATTATTTTGAGTCCCATAATAATAGGCTCTATTCTGAATCTGAATTTGAGGAACTATCTGTCACATTAATAATAAAGCGTTCAGTGGTATCATCAATTATTTCGTCTAATTTAAACATTTTATGTTCTTCTTTTATTACATGACCCTCGTAACTTTTCCAATTCTCAGCAGTCACATTAACTAAAGCCTCTGCCAAAAGAATGTTTAGGTCAGACATTTTAAAAGTTTTCTTTTTCTCGGCTAAAAACCCTTTAACTTGAGCCCATATTAACTCAATTGAATTGCGCTCACAGTGGTATAGTGGCAGCCGCAATACAGTGACACCTTAAAACATTTTTTCTAATTCATCCACAACTTATTAAGCATCTGTTTAACCGACTAAACGTAATACCTGCAACTTCAGTTGCCATACTACGTCACAGGTGTACTCTTCAATTTAGCAACGTTATCTAATTCGTTGTATTTCTAAAAGGTTTAGGGAACCTGTCTTTTTGAGCTCCTTACAATAGACAGATTACAAAATATTATACTATTTTATAAATCTAACAAAAAGATTGTGCTCAAGCAATTACATGTACGAAGAGTATAGTTTATGAATAAATGATAAAGTTTAACATACATTAATAAAAGAGGAAACTATCTTATAACTTTAATTTTGTTGTAACGTATTTTTAAACAAGAAAGTGTCAACTATAAAAAACCCTTTTTACGATTTGTTTATCTTAACTACTTAAACCTTTCGAGTATAGTTGCCCATTCCAAAGCGTAGTAGGTACCTATGGAGAAGAACGGGCAAGAAACTCCATGGACACCCTTTGAAATCAAAATAATTATGGTTACAAAATATTGGTTACATCGTTCATGTTGAAAGTATAGGTACTGTAGAGGTTGTCTGCATGTGTCAACCTTATGTTGACTGGCTGGATATATATTATCGTTGGTTTGCCTCGAACAGTCAAGTGAGTTTAAAATAAGATTTATAGAAAAAGTGATGGTAGATTGTTTAATAGGTAGACAGGCAGAGCTAGGGCCTGCCAGTGTATAATTCCTTGATAAAATATATTTACGTTCTAAGGAGTACTGCGTTAATTATTAGATACACGTAGCACTCCCACAGTACCTACCTACATGTGAGAACGATGCAGAACGTTAAAAGCGTCCGTAATAAAAAGACAAAAACAACTCAAATATTAAATTAAATTAAAATAAGCCGTGGCAGCTAAGAAATGACCAGATAGGTATATGACGGAGAAGATAGGTACCTACGTGTCTCTCTCGTAATTATCAGCCATATTTTAACTACTTAATGTGGGCGTACTATGGGAAGTGTTGGTTATTGCGCAATAGAAAAACTGTTTGCAGTTCAAATCAAATTATAATTTACGATCAAATTAATTACACACTTTAGGTACACGACACAACAAGACTATACAGAATGCTCAACAATTTCTAAACCGCCAACAACAAACTCTGGTTTTTCTTTGGTCAAGCGTTATTTGATAGACTCTGTCGAGCGCCACCTGGTGGCGCTGGCTCCCCGAAGATTCGTCAAAGTGAAACGATTAATTTAGCGTATTTCCGACATATATAAAAAAGAGTACCTAATCTCCATGTTTTGTCATGTCATAAAATAACTGTTGCAGCAGGGGCGCGTTACTAGTTTATTTTTATTTAAAACACATGTTTGAAACGCATCGCATGTGACATAATTCAAATTATTTCGTGCAGTGTAGTGTAGGTACAAGAATGGCCGCCATTAATATAATTTTCATTTTGTTTTTATTCTTTGCTTTTACTTGGGTGCAGGCGGATTCCGGATACACTGACGATCTGAGCGAATTGGATCAAAAGTTTTATGATGGTAAGTTTAATTTGAATATTGTGTAGGTATCTTGCACGTAGGATTCTTTTCTGCTCTTAGATTTCTCTTATCTGCGATTCTGCATAATCTGCCTAGCCTTTTAAAAAGTATTTTGTTGATGCAGGTGATGTTGTGCCGTTTAAATACAGTGTATTTTTTTGACATATCGTATTGTCGCCCTAACATTTGTCGCGTGTTTGATTGTCGCGACTATGATGCGGATTATGAAATGACAGCTCATTTAAAGCTCATAACACCTAATTTTTCATGGTGAGATTTATATAATAGACCGGCAGTATTTTACATGGAGCGACTGCTTAACTGACCTCCACGACCCAGTTACAAGTGACGATACCCTTTGGTAAGACTGATTCTGTGATAGCGTTGGCGTGCAGATATAACTAATTATGCGTTCATTGAGTATTGTTGTAATCGCGGCGATCACACAAGCGTAGGCACAGTGCGCAAACTATAAAACATCACGGTGTTCCTCAAATTACCCCTGGCCGGGGGCATCTCACTCCCTCTGCAGGTGTAGGCCAGCCTGAAGTTCAGATGGCGCCGTCACCCTCGGCGGCCGTCACTACACAGAAACAGTTTTCGTGAGATGTGCGCACGGAAAACGGCGCGCCGCCGCCGCCGCCTTTTCGGGCCAGTATCTGTTCATCTAACAGCCGTTCTAAACAGTCTACATCACTGAATAAATACCCACCATTCATACTAATATTATTAATGAGAAAATAGTAGTAATTACAGAAGTAGTGTAACTCTGTCCGTCCTTCTGTTACCGTTTCACGCCTAAACCAAACCGATCGTTATATTTGACAGATAGCTTAGGCCCGAAGGACATAGGCAACTTCTCATCCTAGATCGCAGAAGAAGTCGCAGGCAACAGATTGTTTTTACTAATTTATTTATTATTTTTCAGGTGCTAAATATGAAAATAAACATCTTGAAACACAACGCAAAATGCGGCCGGTTACAGATTTGCAAAATATAAATAAATACATCCGCGGGGCGCAGACCGAGTAGCGCAGCAATCACCTTCAAGGGCAAGAAAAGGGCATCTGAAGTCTGAAAGACGGCTGGTTTCTGTGAGGATTGAAAAAAAAAACTTAAGAATTTTGAAGGAAATTGCTAATACATTACTTCATATATACAGGGTGACAGGGAGATCGACGCACAAACTGTAACCGTGAAATTAACACATGATTCTAGTCTCCAAATTAAGAGCGCATACACGGGTCCACTAGCGCCACTCCTTTAAAAAAATATTATCTCGTGACTGAGAAGGAATTTTGAAAAACGGCTCAATAAGCGACCTCGGTAAGTGTGTCAAGATTTTTCTAATACCTTTTATAAACTTTCATATTGAGACACGAAGCAACAAAATACGAACTAAATTAATGTGGCCGCTTTTGTTTAGATCGAATTTTGTTGCTTCGTGTCTCAACACACCTTTGAAAAATACTACTTCGACAGAAGCCTTCTTCGATACGCACTTGTTCGGCGGATCTCTATTTCGACGGAACATACCTTCGACATTTATTACTGCTCTGAAATGTGACAATAATAATTGAATTTCGCTTTATGGTTTTAGGTACAAATTAAAAACATTTAATAAATAAATGATAAATGATTTTATTTCTGTATGTGGGTTTATAAACTTTTACACGTCAATCATATTTTTTAAACTAGATGTGGTCGGCGTTTCCTATCTGACTACTCTGAGAAGAAAGGCCGCAACAAACTCAGAGGTCACGGTCTCTTTTAAAGTGCAGACATAATCTTGGTCAGATCATGTGAAGACCATGTAGATTAGTGTCTGTAATGGTCTTTTGAGGAAAGAACCATACAGATTAAGTGGACCTGTCCAGTCAGTGCATGCATTTGTCAGTAATCGTGCAGCTCAACTCAGAACTTAAGGAGCTCAACGATTCGACGAACAATACCAAAGAAAGGACATTTGGGTAGGCCGCATTAACTACCTAAAATGCCATAATAATCAATTAATGTTTTTAATTATAACCACTAACAAATCTTTGTACAGTTTAATCATTTCTTTATAAGTTAAATCGTTACATAATATTAATAAGTCTTCTTGACTATCTATTGGATATGTGAGTAACGTAGGTATGCTATTCCGCTTAAGAACGAAATTGTATGCATGTAATTTTTCAATAGCAAACGTTTTTGCAGCCTTTCGTTCTGCTGTAATTACTTTTTTATATTTGATTTCATATTTGTTTCATAAAGATGAGACAAGAAGGTCGCGTGAGTATCGCTTCAGCAATCGAATTTATGTTGAAAAATCCAGAAGCTGTTAATAAATTCAATAATTTAGTGCATAAATCATCTGCCAAGGAAGTTTTTACACCTGAGAAATAATAATAGGTCTTTACCTATGAAATTGCCGTTTTGTATGAAAAAATTTAAACGAATTTTTTTCATGAATTTTTTATTTGTATTAATCGAAGTAATCACCCATGCAATCAATGCATCTTTGCCATCGCAGTGGCAGTTTATTGATGCCCTTCTTAAAGAAATCAGCTGGACGGGAGGCAACAAATTCTTCAAAGGCATTTTGTACTGCCTCTCGGGTATTAAATTTTTTTCCCGCCAAGAAGTTATCCAAATTCTGGAAAAAGTAGTAGTCTGTAGGCGCAAGGTCTGGTGAGTAGGGCGGATGACGGAGAGCTTCCAACCCCAGTTCTTGCAACTTGGAGACCGTCTGCTGTGCAGTATGAGGTCGCGCGTTGTCGTGCAGGAGCAGCGGAGACGAGCGATTGACCAATGCTGGTTGGAGATGCGCCAGCTTCTCCATCATTGTGTTCAGTTCTTCACAGTACACATCTGCAGTAATGCTCACCCCGTTTGGTAAGAAGCTGTGATGAATCACACCGGCGCTAGACCACCAAACAGTGACCATCACTTTTCTAGGGGTAAGTTTTCGTTTAGGGCATTGTTTAGGTGCTGAACCAGGATCCAACCAACTTGCTGAGCGCTTACGGTTATCAAACAGAATCCATTTTTCATCGCAGGTAACAATGCGGTTCAAAATTCCTTCATTTGTGTGTCTGTTGAGCAGTGCAAGGCACGTCTCGACGCGTACTTCGCGCTGGCGATCATTGAGTTCGTGGGGCACCCATTTGTCAAGCTTTTTTACCTTGCCAATTTGACGCAAATGGACCAATATTGTTTTGACGCTAACGTCGAAAGCTGCTGCTAATTCAGCCGTAGATTGTGTATCATCAGCTTCCACAATCGCCTTTAATTCGTCATTGTCGACCAAAGTCTTCGGACGACCGCGAGGTTCATTTTTCAGGTCGAAATTTCCAGAACGGAAGCGAGCAAACCAATAACAGGTGGTGCGTTGGTTTGTAGTGTTAGCTCCGTAAACGTCGTTGATGTTGCGTGCCGCTTGTGCCGCGTTGCTGCCACGACGGTACTCATATTCCATAATTACTCGAATTTTTAACGTATCCATGATGACGAAAAAGATTGAAATGCGATGAAAATGTAACACTAATCAATAAAGAAATGACTACTTTTAGAAAAAAAAATCCATGTTTTTAAAATAAAATTAATTTGAAATTAGAATTCTTAGCCAAACAAAAATTATTTTGATTTGAAATGGCCAGTACTGCAGAACGGCAATTTCATAGGTAAAGACCTAATATATGTCGGAGACGGTCATTAGTATGGAGACTAAACGAAGCGCAGCACGAGTTCCGGGAGGTGGCAGCACCATCGCCATGACGTGCAAACTCGGCTATCTCCGTGCTATGACAGAGCCTGGCTGATGGAGAAGCGCTGATGGGACGAGTGGACACTTAACATTCTGCTTTCGAGGAGGTCAGTACCTCCACCCTAGGAACTGTCACGCGTTCCGTATAGTTGTGTCGTGTACCTACAGTGTGTGATTCGGTAGTGTGATTAATTTGTTCGTGAATTATAATTTGATTTGAACTGCAAATGGTTTTTCTATTGCGCAATAACCAACACTACCCTAAGTACGCCCACAGTAGATAGTTAAAAAATGGCTGATGATAACGAGAGACAAGTACCTTCTCCCTCATCAGAAGTGTGTTATATGTTGGTTCAGGCGCAAAATAAAACCGTACCGTAACCGTAACCGCGACGTAGTTTGTTTACT
Organism: Griposia aprilina; assembly: GCA_916610205.1. Lineage (NCBI taxonomy): Eukaryota > Metazoa > Arthropoda > Insecta > Lepidoptera > Noctuidae > Griposia > Griposia aprilina. The sequence continues at coordinate 10,062,091 of OU744311.1, forward strand.
GGCTAGTATAAATAATGTATCCTGGTGGTATTGACAAGCATTTTCTGTTTGATTCACCTGTTCTACGCTTATTCATTTAACCTTAATATAGTACTAGTTTAAACTTATTCGCATTTTATTAAACTCACCGAGCCCCAACAAGTACCTACCAAGTATTGCCAAGTGAGCATTATTACTATGTGAGTGATTTTACAACGTGAGCGTTATGAACGGGTGAGCGTTATTACACTGGGAGTGATATTACCATGTGAGTGATATTACCACGTAAGCGTTATTACCATGTGAGCATTATTACCATGACAGTGATATTACCAGGTGAGTGTTATTTGGTTTATTTTTTGTATTTGGCTTCGATCAATGAGATGCCAAAAACAGAAGAATGTGTAGGAATAACATCTTGAGGAAACCGGCATGTCTTAGAACCAAAATTTCGAAGATATGTGACATCCTAGTAGATCCACGGTGCGGTGGGCCGAATCCACGCGGGCCTCCTCCGGGCTCCTCTCATAGAGAAGAGGCCTCGCAGAAGTGGGAACATTATAGGCTGGTTTGTTTATTGGGATAGTTTGGGGTAGAAAACTTACTTCTGAAACGCACCGTAAAAACCCTTCTAAAATCTGTCATTTTGTCTTTCGTTTCTGCCGATCGTTGTCTAGGTCCTTTTTAATATAGACTATTTCAGAAGACAATTGTCTAAGGTAGTGAAGACAAATTGATTTTTTAATCGCCATGCTAAAGACGGTAGAAAACTTTTTACTCGACGGCCACAAAGTATAAAAATGGAAAGGAAAAAAGGAATTTTTCACTTTTTGTAGGTATGGAAAATGTGAAAAATGATTACCTACATGTTGAGTTTTAGGGGTTTAAGGGTTACATAGAGGGGGTCGAAATTTTCATTATTTTTGCGATAGGACACACCATTTTCGAGATATATGCAAAATAAAAGATAAACGTTAATAAATTACTGAATTTCGTAAAAAGTGCAGTTGACTCTTTCCACTATGCTGCCGTCGTACAGTCTTCACGAAACGTCATTTTTGTCTATTCTTCCGTCGACAAGACGGTGCTTGTGCTTCGCCTGCTGATATCATTCACAGAGTACATTATATATACGGGCATGATATCATGATATCATTCGTACATGTTCCACGATTAACGGTGAATTACACTACGTGCAATGACAAAGTTCAAAATTGTATTTGTTGTCGAACACTATTTAGTGAGAAAGATAACGTTATCACAATTGTTTGTAACGATGCCACAGAACAAATACGCGCATCACACGTATTGGAAGTCTTCTGACTTTAATTAAAGTATTTATTTTCGGGCACATTGTATTAAAATTATCCGCCATGAAGCTATTATATTTCATTTTGTTTTTATCCTTTGTTTTCACTGCCGCGCGACCGAGTGATTTGGTAGACGAAATGATTCCTGGTCTCGGCGATTTTAGTGAATGTAAGTTGGTCATTTTGTATTTTGCATGCAGAAGTCTATATCAGGTATCTACCTATCCAATTTGAGTTAAAAACCAGCAAACAGTAGGTACCTTATCTAATTAGGTACCATCCTAAGTACATAAGTAAGTAAGGAAGTTTAACATTGAAACGGTGCGGAATCCTGGGTGCGCGAGTCCGGCTCGCAATAAGCTGGTTTTTATAGTCTGTTCCAAAAGTGTTTGATGAAAGTGTACCTACTAAAACAAACCCTGTTCAGGTGAATTCTTACGCAATCACACACTAATTAGTACATTCATTCAAGCATGGAGGTTTGAACTTTATATCTCATATTTTCCAATAATTATTGTTTGAATAACATTATTAAATAATAATTGCAAAATTGAGGTTATACAAATTAACCTCAATTCTCAAATGAAAAACATTTTATGGTGATTTAAATGGCTAATTATTTTGCAGACGACTAACAACTTAAAGGGCTACTAACTATTTGCTACTAGAAATCATAGGCGAGGTACTATAAATAATGAAATGGTGACTAATATTAACAGTAGGATAGTATGCAAGAGCGAGCGAAGCGAGCTCGGGACTTGGGGCACTCTGACTCGGACTGGTTAGGTTAGAAGGGGATGGCGGGGTCTGAATGACGCCGCCGTCCCCTTCGTGGTTATTTTTTTTTAAACCGCCAAGAAGTAGGAGCCCCGCGTAGCGGGGCTCCGTCGGCTACGCCTTATTATGCAAATCAGATAAAACCCAGGATAAACCAGGATTTATTTTTTGTCCAAAAATAAAAATTATAAAAAATTTGTTGATGCCAGTTCAAATTAAAACAAAGCTAACAACTGATTATTAAGCTGCTACTTTCTACTTAAAATTATTCTTCACTGTAGCTGCCAACCTACTATTTTTGCTACCGGCTTTAATAATTTTTTAATCCCAATTTCAGATTAATTTGTCGCCGCGTTAAATACATGCCGATTTAAATTGTGTACGTTACTCCAGCAGAAAAGTGGCTCCTAGAGTGATATGAGCTGTACTAAAAAGGTTTAAGTATTTAAATAAAGATAGGTAAGCAAAAAAAACACGTGACTCATAGATACTAAACCTTTTATTTAAAATGGTAAAATCATATTATTTTTAGTCATTTAATTATAGGCTCTATTCTGAATCTGAATCTGAGGAACTATCTGTCACATTAATAATAAAGCGTTCAGTGGTATCATCAATTATTTTGTCTAATTTAATAATTTTTCTGTTCTTTTATTACATGACCATCGCAATTTTTCCAATTATCAGCAGTCACATTCGCTAAAGCCTCTGGCAAAAGAATTTTTAGGTCAGCCATTTTAAAAGTTTTATTTTTCTCGGCTACAAACCCCTTAGCTTGAGGTCATGTCTTGAAATGTCATGACTTGAAACTATGACTGTTTTCAACGGATAACAGTCTTTGGCCATGTTTCTTCTACATAATTAAACACATTTATCAATGTATTTTTCTCAGAGGATGAAAGAGGTCCTGTATTGAAGCGTTTTTTCTTCGGTGGTGGAAATGAGAGTACGGAGTTGGTCTGGCGAGTACAAAGCTCGGGTTCACTCATTTTTCAACAATACGAATTTAAAAACCAATACCCAACGATAATTATCAAAAATGTATAATAATTAATAACAAAAACAAAACAAAGAAACAAGCTATATTAACAAAATTCAACAAAATCGAAACGTAGACGCACACGCAAAATCGCAAATGTCAAGAGTGCTGTCAAAGGCGTCTGGATAACCGACTAAACATAATACCTGCTACTTCATTTGCCATACTACGTCACAGGTGTACTGTTCAATTTAGCAACGTTATCTAATTCGTTGTATTTTCTAAAAGGTTTATGGAACCTGTCTTTTTGGGCTCTTTACAATAGACAGATCACAAAATCTTATAGTACAAAAAAATTGTACTCAAGGAATTACATCTACGAAGAGTAGTTTACTAATAAATGATAAAGTTTATCATAACTTAACACATAACATAACATGAAGCCCGTATTCCCCGAAGGGTTAGGCAGAGGTGTACCTATAGCACACCCACATTTCTCCAGTTATGTTTAAGTTCCATGTAATAGGGGGCGAGCCTATTGCCATCAACCGGGCACAAATCCAGACTCCGGGCTGCTACCGAGAAATTCCAGATGGGAAAACCCAATGACATTTTGCCCGACCCGGTAATCGAACCCAGGACCTCATGCCCGGCAGTAGCGCTTGCGACCACTAGACTAAGGAGGCAGTCTGTATATTATTTTAGAAATAAAGGTGTTTGACTGGCATTCTGTCATTGCAGGGCCGGTCGTGGGCAGCACCAGCAAGCCGATGCCAGATGGGAGCTACATGCGGACTATTCTAAAAGAACTTAAAAGTTTGTAGATTGTCCTTATCTAAATGCGGATCCAAACCTGCGCACGTGCACGAACATTTACACAAGTCGATGCAATCATAATTCATAAACTCATTGTAGTTTTACTGTACACCAAAATCATCGACACATAGTTTTTAAGAATACCGAGTGGTTGGCGTGCAAGTTGTACCTAATACTTATTCACGACGCGCGACGTGCACATGTTCGTGGTTTCGCTAAGTGTTCGCGTAAGCGTACATACTATGTTTGTGAAACAATTTGCACAAATAAAGGCTCATAGTCACTGGCGCGACGCGACAGCGCGACACAAAGGCACCGCGTGTCGCGTGACGGGCGGTGCCTTTGAGTTGTGCTGTCGCGTCGCGCCTGTTTGCGGGAGCCTTAATACTCTCGCTGTTCGTGACACGCGCGCACGCGTGCGTGTGACGCGTCCATAGTCGTTCGAGGCGCGTAAATGCACGGTTATCGTGCGCTGCATGCAACTTCCATATTGAGACACGAAGCAACAAAATTCGATCTAAACAAAAGCGGCCACATTCATTTAGATCGTATTTTGTTGCTTCGTGTCTCAATATGAAAGTTTATAAAAGGTATTAGAAAATTGTAGAGACACTTACCGAGGTCGCTTATTGAGCCGTTATTCAAAATTCCTTCTCAGTCACGAGATAAAACTTTTTTAAAGGAGTGGCGCTAGTGGACTCGTGTGCGCCCTCTTAACACACAACTTATATACTCTTCTCTTTTATTCTTCTTCTCTCTTTTCTACTTTTATATCTGTAATTTTTATGGTGTACATAATAAAGAGTATTCTATTCTATTCTATTCTTATATGCGCCTTAAGTACTTAGTCCCTTAGTAGTCGGACTAATTGTTAATGACAGTCCAATGTCCCATTAGTCCTAACTTTTTCCTTGTTACATGGTAGAGGGACTAGAAGTGAGCATTAAACAAACAACTTTTTTTTGGAAGTCGGTTGTTTTTTTGTAAAAAGTTTTTTTATGTACACTGAACATGGAATAGCATAAAATATGATAAATGATTTTATTTCTGTAAGTAGGTTTGTAAAAACACTTTTACACGTCAATCATATTTTAAATCTGGATGAGGTCCGCGTTTCCTATCTGACTACTCTGAGAAGAAAGGCCGAAACAAACTCAGAGGTCACAGTCTCTTTTAAAGTCCAGACATAATCTTGGTCAGATCATGTGAAGACCATGTAGATTTGTGTCTGAAATGGTCCGAACCAACCGGTCCAGTATGGTGGAACCGTGTAAATAGTTACTGTATTTGACCATCATTGTGTTCAAAATGCAACGCTGTCTCTAATAACAAGCAAGTAATGTCTGTTTTTTTTTCAGCTGTTCCGCGATTTGAATTGCATTTTAAAAGTTATGAATTTGAATCGTCCTTCATGGAACGTAGGAGATTCGAAATATTACATCAGCTTTGTACACCGAATGGCTGTAAGAATGTAGGAAGAAATTGGGGATAAAATGCAATGACTAAATGATACCATACGGACCTACTCTATCATTATGGTCTGATCCAAAATTATCTGATTAAAATGTAAACAAATGGACCAGAAAATGTACCTGTGCTTGCCAATTTGTAGTGCCAGTAACAAATTGAGTAGGAACATTGATTTGATTATTTCAATACCTACTTAAACACGAAATTATAATTTAAATCTTTTTAATCCTTAAAAATGTTTTTCATTTGACAATTGAGCTTAATTTTATAACCTCAATGTATGGTCATGATTTTTAGGGTTCCGTACGTCCGAATAAAGAAACATAACCTTTACAGGATCACTCGTCTGTCCGTCTGTCACAGTCAATTTGCTCCGAATCTACTAGACCAATTTAGTAGAAAATTGGTACACATTTGAATTTCTGTGATCCAAACACGGATGTGTAACGTAAGTAAATAAATTAATTTTGAATATGGGGTCACTTTTGGTGGGCAAATCAGAACGTAAAAATAAAAAGTTTTACAAACTGTACCTCCTGTCATATGAAATAAAAGGGCTTGTTTTTTTGTAATAATTTAATATAAATAGTTTTAAAGTTATATAAAAAATACAAGAAAATTTACCATTAAGTACTTTATCTTCGAAATTACTGAGCCCAAAAATTAAAAAAAATATATACAGAAACTGTTGTTTACAGCTTATTGTTTATAGCTTACAGGAAAACCTCTAAGAAGTCTATTGTCTTAAAATAAATGATAAATATCTCAATATTGTGCGTACAAATTTACATTTGCAGTTGGAATGTATGAGAGAACACGTTTTTCAACTACATCGTTAAGTTTGTTCTTGGGATAAATTTATCTCAACTCCGGACTAACGTTAGTCATCCAACCTTTATCATTTATCTCAACTACAGAACTACCCTTCCTTGTGCGTGGTCCAATACGCACGTCGCCGGTTTTGTTCAATTACAATTTAATAATTCTCTTCAAACAATAGCTGTTGGAAAAAGTGGTGAAAGGTGAAAGTTGAAACCTTCTAAATATATATGAATGTGTTACTAATTCCTTTTAGTGAGTGATTGGGTAACAATTTAACCTGAACATAGTTTGTTTACACTTTCGTCAGATGATTTTGGAATAGCCGTTACCTATGTATAATTTCTACAAAAAAAATCTAAAAACATGGCTTCTCCAAAATATTTTTTATACAATTTTTTTTTATTTTTTTTATTTTATGATGCAAAATGTTGTTCTTGTTTTTATTTTATTTTATATATTGTATTGTATAATAGAGTATAAAATATATCTCTCTACTCTAATAAAAGATACAAAACACAGACTACAGACTAGTCTATGTGTTTTGTATTGTTTATTAGAGTATAAGCAGTATATAAGTTTTTATAACCATGTGTAATATTATAAATAATCGTATATTCTCTTAGCGGCGGATGTGTCCTGAACATGACTGCACGAACTAACTTTGTACCTACCATATCCGCCGAACTTTCTTTGTTTTTCGCCTATGTGCCTGTCCAGAGGAGGCGTTAAATTCTCAGCAATTTTTACTTATTTTTTTACTCTAATTGCGTAACACATTTTCTATAGCAATCCGCGGTATTTGAAGGATATTCCTAATTCCTTCAAAGGTTTGAAATATTCGTCTGTGCCACAATTTAAATAATGCAATGAACGTGGCGGTGAAATGTGAAATGTGAAAATGGTGAAAGTAATCGCGATCAATTGCCATTTTATTTTATGTGTGTTACGCAAATGCGCAAATGCCCTGCTGTTCGGTGTTGCCGAGACGTCACAATATTGCCAAGAATTGCGCATCACGTAGCAAGGCACCAGGGTCGCGACCAAGAGAAGGCATCGGGTGATCATGAATGATTAAATGTATATCTTTCCGCAGGCATATACGAGGGCGGGTCAATAAGTCCGTGACTTTTGGAATAAAACACAGATTTTTTGATAAAAAAATAATTTTATTTTTCAACGTAGTCTCCCTTGAGCTCTATACACTTTGTCCAACGCTTCTCCAATTTTTTTATCCCTTCCAAAAAAAATGATTTGTCGAGGTCCTCAAAATAGGCCTTTGTTTGCGAGATGACTTCATCATTGGAGTCAAATCTTTTTCCACCAAGCCATTTCTTCAGGTTTGGGAACAAGAAGTAGTCGCTCGGAGCCAAATCTGGAGAATAGGGCGGATGAGGGAGCAATTCATAGCCCAATTCATGGATTTTTGCCATGGCAACTGCACATGTGTGCACCCTTGCATTGTCTTGGTGGAAAAGAACTTTTTTCTTGGCCAAATGAGGTCGGTTTTTTTTCAAATCGTCATTGAATCGGTCCAATAAGTTGGCATAATATTCCCCATTGATTGTTCTTCCCTTTTGAAGGTAGTCAATGTGGATTATCCCGCGTGCATCCCAAAAAACAGTCGCCATAACTTTATTGGCTGACAAACCCACCTTGGCCTTCTTCGGCGCCGATTCACCCTTAGAAACCCACTGTTTTGACTGTTGTTTGGTCTCTGGTGTGTTGTGATGGATCCATGTTTCGTCCACGGTTACAAAACGGCGCAAAAACTCCTCCATATTGCGATTAAACAACGCCAAACCTTCCTGTGAAGTTGTTACACGATTGCGTTTGTGGTCGACTGTGAGCAAACGCAGCACCCATCTTGCGGAAAGCTTTCTCATGCCCAAGTGATCATTCAAAATTGAAACCACTGAGCCATGCGAGATCCCTACGGCTTCCACAATCTCTCGCACTTTCAATCTTCGGTCGGCCAACACCATATCGTGAATTTTTTCGATTGTTTCGGGTGTAGAGACCTCAACTGGGCGTCCAGGACGTTCGGCATCTTCAGTGCTTGTACGGCCACAACGAAATTCAGTAAACCACTTTTTTACCATTGAAATCGATGGTGCAGAGTCCCCATAGTATTTATCAAGCTTAGCCTTGGTCTCGGTAATGTTTTTTTTTCGCAAGAAATAATGCTTAATAAGCACACGAAATTCACTTTTTTCCATTTTCTCCTCAAATTAGTGAGTATTCTGATAAAAATAGCTGTCAAACACAAACTAACTGACGCAGCAAGTTTAAATTTTGACAGGAGTTAACTGACAGATGCCTGTTGACAGGAGCAGTGTTGCTGTTTCAGTAAAGAGGTCAGAAATTCAAAAAGTCACGGACTTATTGACCCGCCCTCGTATTACTGAAAGTAATCTAAGTAAAATATATTGTAATATTTGTAATCTTTGCTACGGCAATTGAGGTGAAAAATAAATAAATTACTGCACGTAACATAACATAACATCACGCCTGCATTTCCCGAAGGGATAGGCAGAGGTGCACGTACAGTACCTACACCCAAATAGAAATACTAATGTTATTATTAAGAATGTTCGATTAATAAATAATTTTCTTAAGCTAATTTTATTTTCATTATTAAAGAATAACATTAAAAAAACCTCTTAGGAAAGGAGTCAAGTCCAAAGAAGCGATGGATAGACTATGAGAGCGAGATGACGACCTAATGTCAACATGTCTTTTCTTCAATACTTCTCATATTGCAGAAAATACAAGTTGCGCCGACCCCAAATAAATAGGGATAAGAGCAGGAAGGCAATTCTCGCGCTTACACTCGTTGAAGACGCATGCGTCATTGTCGGTTGTCTCTTTATGTCGGTTGTAAAATGGTGACATTATCCCATTTCTTCTATTCTCACTACAAGTCGATCGTAAATCACGAGTCTAGGGACAAAAATGTTGCCATTATGCGTCGTACGAAGTAATCCATTCCACATAACGATGCTACTTTTTGACGCAATCGTTCATGCACTTTTTACCTTCTTTATTAATGATTTTTAAGTCAAAAACATGGTTTGAGCAGAATTATATACGTATTTCATAAACATTTGTCACTATCATCATCATTATTGATTCCGTAACTCCATTTTTATTTTATTATTAACATTAAAATAAGTTCTCCTTAGTATTTGCTACAATGGAATTCTGATTTGTCAATGTCATCGATATTTGTCGTTTTATTGTTTGTTTACATTGGATATCTACATATAAATTAATTAACTAAATAAAAACAGAATGACTGCCAATGATATTATAAGTATACTGATGACTACCACAATAATATCAAGGCTTATTAAGATGAAGAAGAAGAAGAGGAAGTGTGGGTGTCGTAAAGAGTACGGTACGGCACCAATCGGACCCTCCTGCTGTTCCAACGACGCTGCTGTAGCTACGTGTCCCGGTTACATTACTTTACAAAAGCCTAAAAGATTATTGGGAAATCCTTGCGAAAATAAATTTCGCCTGAGGTTCGCATTAGGAGTCTCGTCACAGCAGGAATTCAAATTTCTTTGTGGTCAAAGTACCGCCCAAACATCTGACGAAATTCGTGAAGACTTTGGGCGAGAGGTGATATGGTCCGGCGATCCCTAAGTTCGCGGACAGCACGCGACTCGGCGCTACTCATGATTCCGACTATTCGTGTAAACTTGTTATTATTTTAATGTATTGTTTACGTATAGTATTTTTGTTAGTTATATCAGTTTTACATTGAAAATAATAAAATAAAAATATTTGAAATCTTTATTGTTTGAAATGCGTTTGAAACACTATTTATCGTGATCGTGTTGGTGGTATTGTAGGTGGTACTATAATAATAGGTGAGTAGGTATGTCATTTATTTCTAGTGACAAAAGAACCTATATATAAATACCTTACAGATTTATTAATAAATTCAGTATACACCCAAGTATAAACCACAAAAACATAATTCACCACACCTGGGAGTTTAGTTTTGGTCATGCTTCTCTGTAACATCTATACACAACACCACCCTGCCAAAATTCTGGGCTGAGGACGACATCCTTTTGCAGCGCGGGAACCTGGAGGATGTTTGAATTAAAATTTGTAGTCTTGCACGATTGCATCGTCCTTCCTTCGACCCGGATCAGAACTTGGATCCTTCTCTCTTGATGTCTGTCGTTCCAACTGGGAAATGCACACGCGCAAGGTGGCCAGGAGCGGTACCACGTTTGTTCCGATTGCGTCAAGATCGACCCTTCTTGCCCTCAACCAGAGTAAAACTCTCCTCTTACACTTGACTGGTTAAGAAGTCAACAACAATCTTTAAAAATAATTTCTAAGTCGTTTAAATGTTTTGACCACCATTTTTTACCTATCTCGTAAACATTTATCAAATAAGTAACACATTTTTGATTTCGTAACTCAATTTGTATTTTATTATTTACCTAAGCTTCTGGTTGCTACTTCAACTACGTACGAAATTTCTTGTTCTCCCGACTCACCTCGTCGCATCGCATCGCCTGCCCGCGCTATTACTTCGTTTTCGCTTAACATTGTTTCTGACTTTTTTTCTTTTTGCTCGGCTCCTAAGAGTCCTAGCGTGATGTTAAATAGCCTTCCTCAAGAATTGAAATGAAATGTAATAAGAATTTTTCAAATCCATGTTTCAGAGATTAGCGCGTTCAAACAAACAATAAAAAACCAAACAAACTCTTCAGCTTTATTATTACTATAGATTTAAATAAGTTCTCTTTGCTTTCATGGCTGGTGCTGATTTGTCTATGACAACTATTTTTGTCACGTCAAATTAATGAATTGTTTGTTTACATTGGTTACCAACATAATTATATAAATACAGAATGTCTGCGAATGAAGTAAACTGATGACTACCGAAATAACATTAAGGCTTGTAAAGATGGAGATGGGGAAGCGTAATTGTCGAAAAGACCGGACCGAGTCACCGGTTCTCAGAATGGCTGCTGCGTCCTACCGTTCCAATGACGCTCCGTTCCGTTACGGCTACATTACTCTAAAAAGTCTGAAAAGATTGTTAATCTTCGCGAATACAAATTTCCTCCCTGAGAGTCAAGCGGTAGGAGTCTCGTCACAACACGAATTTCAATTTGTTTGTGATGAAACTGCTTGACGAACGTCTGTCGAAATTCATGAAGACTATGGGCAAGAGGTGTAATGGTCCCGGCGATTCTTAAACTGGCTATTACTGATCAGCGCGCTAAACATGACGCCGACTAATCATGTAGACTAGTGATTCTTATAATGTATGTATTGTTTAAGCACAGTATTTTTGTTAGTTATCAAGTTTCATATTGAAAAAAATTAAAACATATTTGAAATCTTTATTGTTTGGAATGCTTTTGAAATTTTGCATCATGTTGATGGCCCTGTTGTAATACAATAATCATAGGTATATCATAATTCAGGTTACCCTTTGCATAAATACATCACAGAGAGAAACATTAATTAAGTATAAACCACGAAAAACATAATTATTATCACAACACACTTGGGCTTGGTCATGCTTCCCTGTAATATCTACACGGAATTCTTGCCGGGCAAAATTGTGGGCTAAGAACAATAGCTTTTTGGAGCGCGGGAGCCTCGAGGATGTAGGACTTAAAATTTGTAGTAGGTACTGCTCGACTTCATCCGCGACAGATTCAGCGTCCTTCCATCAGTACTGATTTGACCTTAGCTCCTTCTCTCTCGATATCTGTGGGTCCAACCGGGAAATATGCAGGAGGATGGTGAGCACTGCAGCTCAAAAATCCTCGCTTGTGGAGTGTTTTCTTTCCATTTTAGCAATTCGAACATGCACACCAAGATTAGGTGGCAGGGATTTTGTGCGGACAGCTTTGTTAAGGAGAGGTGTACCCCCATCCGCAATTATGACAGGTTCTCTCCGTCCGACAACTCATTTAAACAATGTGATGTTGTAAAACATTGGTTCCACTTTAGTAACAGTAATGATTCTGATTTGTATAATGCATCGGTCCCACAAATTATTTATTTTCTTAACAAACTTTATGAAGAGGGATTCCAATATGGAACTTTAAACTCTTGTAGATCTGCGCGAGCCCTATTGATGGGCTTGTAAATAGGAGAAAACGACAGAATTAAAAGATTTTTCAGGGAGTATTCCGTCTTGAATCCCCTTTGCCAAAGTATTCCATTTTATGGGATACCTCAATAGTACATGACCACATGAGCAAGTTATACCTCGTTGAGTAGGAGTAATAGTGTTCTGTGCCAATGAGTCCCTTAACAAACGCGGTACCACTCCGGTACCACGTTTTTTGTGGTTGCGACGCGACCGACCTTTCTTGCCCTCAACCAGAGTAAAGCCGTCCTCGTCCACTTGACTGGTTTTAGACCTCAATGGTTCTCTTCTTTATCTCAGATGCGTCTCATCCATCGACGCCGCACAAGCAGCGGATAGAAGCAGTGGATCGTTGACAACTTTGGCAGAGGCCTGAAGTTTTCTTCGGGTAATTTACATTGTGGTGGCGATCGCAGCGTCGTCTAAGATGTTTATGAACTCGTAACACATTTTATTAAAAAATACTTATTATTTTCTTCCGCTATTGACACAATCATCATTGACACATCAAGTCTGTTTGACGTTCGTACGCCGGTCGACATGACGTCATGTACGTGTCGACTGGTCCCGACCACTCTTTGCATGTCGCGTGTAAACTAAGACAGGTCGCGTGGCGTTTCTGCGAGAGATGCTCGAAACGACGTGGCGAGAAAAGCTCGACTTGATTTTTACGAGGGAAAAGTACGAGTCGAACGACAATGTCACATGCGCAATGCGTGAGAATTGCCTTCCAGGAGAATGATGATAGACTACAATCTACATCATATGATGATAGACTACAATCTACATCATATCTAATATTAAAAGATTATTATAATTAAGTGAACTTGATGAAGTTCATGAACGAACGAATCCTTGTAAAGATTATTTATCAAAAAAGTAATTCATATTTTTTTAAACGGTTTTTTTATCGTTACGATTGGCCGGAGGGCTAGTTGTAAGTACGTCACACGTATTAAAAGAGAATAATAAGTAACACAAGGGATAACAAAGTGTGAGGGTGTAGAAGCTTCAGGGCGCCTTCAACTTCGCGCTGCTCGGGACGCTTGGAGTTAGGAACCGGATCAGCAGGATCGGCAGGGAGTAGTGGAGCTGGATGAAGACAGGGCTGCGGTGTCTTACGCCGAACAGGATCTTGATCCTGTACAGGGATGGTGACAACACGAGGTTGCTCTTGAGCAACCTCGTGTTGTCACTATCCCTGTCCAGAGGAGCAAAATTCTTAAGAAATATTTGTATGTAACGCTTCGTACGCGGCTTCGTTACAGCGCTTTATAGCTCTTCACACCGGCAGGCGGGCCGCGTTGGTGTCCTACATCTCGCGAGTGCAATACCCTGATGTCAGAGGCAGCGGCTTACGCTCAGCAGAAGGAGTGTCCCGGCCTCCTATAGCACGTGGGAGAAGCACCCCAGCGTTGGAGACCTCCCCGTTCAGAAATGGTCGGCTGCGACGTCCTACGCCGCTCAGCTAGAGTACCCTCGACGACAGAGGCCTCCCACTGACGCAGGCGAGTGGGTCGGAGGCAGCGGCGGCGGCGGCGGCTTTTTATCTCTAAATAGTGATATCCCTGCAGGTGCCGTCTGCTGAACATCTCTTGTAAGCTGTGATGAACTTAGTAGTGCCCAGTTGTATTATATCTGCGACATAAAACACGGTTAGGATCAGCGCAGCGTAGGGCTTCAATAAACTATAGCATATAGTCTAATGGAACCTGAAATAAATCCCATTTTGCGCTCCTTTTTTTGTGTTGGAAATCATACTCAATACTCAATATTTTTATTGCTTTACCATAATGTGTACTTAGGTGGTAACTAATATAATTGAGATCATTATGGACCCTGTAAGGCACAGCAAAAGGGTAGGAGAGAGGAAGCCCTGTTTTAGGAAAGAAAGAAAGAAAGAAAGAAAGAAAGAAAAATATTTTATTTGGAACACGCACAGGAAATACAAAGAGAGATCATTAAATAGTTATATAATCAGTCAGGAGATCCCGAATAAGATAGTAACATTTCGCTTACATAAGTATTATTTTATCTGCAAATGTACTTAAATATTTTAAATTATTTTTATATACCTGCACATAATGTATAATAATTCTGTTTATTCATTTATATATAAAGTGTTTTCCTTTGAATAATTATTATTGGTATATTATTTATTAATCGAATGACTTCTACCGCTCCGGCCGGAGCAGAAGGGCGTGTCAGATTCTTACCGGCTAAAACATTTCTTTAGTTGCCTGTGCGCCAGGGCCACGGTAACGCTTTCGAATAATCTGCGACCCCGGCAGGCACGAGCCCTATCAATTATGCTGACATCCCTCTGAGGCGCGCGTGGAACACAATGCGCCGTCAACCCGGGCCTGGTCCTTACCGGAAGGCGAGCTGCCCATTGCTCGCCGTCCACAAGCCCGCGCCTACGTTAGCCGGGAGTCGGCTATCGACTCCCGACGCCCAGGGTGTCTCCTCCTGCGGTGACTAGGGGCGTGAGGGCGCAACGATTGCCTCTCCCTCACGCGCTCCGTCTCCTCCTTCGCGAGCATTATTGCTTCGTAGAAGGTGGCGACGGCTTCCCATTCCCTCTCGCTCCGTACCATAGCCTGGACAAGGGCAGGACGCGAGAGATCGCCGCCGCCGATCGCCGCCACGAAGACACGGCGGTGCTCCGCCCAAGCCGGGCATACCTCCACCGTATGCTCCACCATGTCCTCGTTAAATATGTATTGCGAAACTATAGTATATTGTAGATGATTGATTAATGTATATAAAAAAATGTGTAACACGTTTTGTACACTATATAACTTTAATTAAATACTAAAAAATAATAAAAAATCCCTTCTAACTTATGACAACAAAAATACACTTCCAACTCCTACCTCTATAAGAGTTCCATCAGAAAACACTGTAATTCAAGACGCGCATATCAGTTCCGTCCCTGACTTATCCACGGTCGACTATTCCAACTTCCTGAAACAAATAGCGGATAAAAATAAATCATTCAATACACACATTATCGAACATAATGACAGTTTGCTAAAAACCACATCTAAGGTTGTTTTAGTGCCCACATCGATCGATTTGGATAAATCGAATCCGTATATTGAAGAAATATTAAATAATTTAGAAAATCGAGACCAAAACCGCAACCAAGAAAAACAATTACATACTTTCTATAAAGTCCAATCAGGAAATAAAGATTACTACTTCCTGTACGTAAAAGTATATCATTTCGATCAGACGCCATATGACGAAATATTTATGACTCTCAAATGTATTCGTAATGAACTTGTAATAACCGATCAAAGTAAAGAAATTGGTATATCCGACTTCCGTGGCCCTTTTGAAAAACACAGTTATATTAAAATATATAATATGATAAACTACCTATTTCATAATACTGGCATACAAATAGATATCAATCATAATAACGTTACTTACCCATCACCGTCTGTAGTTAAGAAAATTCTCCACGACAATCATGACTTACCCATAGCTGGTCACCTTGGTGTCAGTCGTATGTATGATAGATTGAAACAGTTATATTATTGGAAAGGTATGCGCAATGACATAGAGTCCTATGTTAAAAGCTGTAAATCGTGCCAGGAAAATAAAGTTTTACGCAAAATAAATCGAGCACCAATGCAAATTACAAGTACGTCAACTGAACCGTGTCAACGCATATCGCTTGATGTAGTAGGACCTCTTCCAGAATCCGGTCCGGCAAAGCTTAAATTCATATTAACACTACAAGACGATTTCACTAAATTCTCTACCGCGTACCCCGTGCGCAGCACGAGCCGAAGAAACATGCAAATGTTTACTACATTTCATATCAATATTTGGCATTCCAAAAATGATTTTGACTGACCAAGGCACTAACTTTACAGTAGACCTATTCAAGAAAACGTGTGAATTTCTAAAAATTAAACAGCTATGGTCAACTCCATACCACCCACAAACACAAGGCGCCCTTGAACGGAGTCACTCAATCTTGAAAGAATATTTAAAATCTTTTGTCAATAAAGAACAAATAATTTGGCCCCGTTATGTATACACAGCCATGCTTACTTATTTTTATTATTACTACTGTCATACCGTAACGCACTACACTCCGTGTGAATTAATGTTTGGCAATAAACCGTTTATCCCAAACTCTATATGTGACGAAAGGCTTGGCGCCACATACCCTGAATATGTCCGTATGCTACAAAACCGCTTAAAGTATTCTCGCGATAAAGCTCTTGAATACGTCTACAGATCTAAGATAACGTCTAAAACGTATTATGATTCCCATAGTCGGCCAGTACAATATAAAATTGGCGACTATGTTTACTTAAAGAACCACCTTAGAATGCGAAAGGCCTTAGCACCCATATGGAAAGGTCCGTATAAAGTCATAAAAGTTTACGGCAATAACACTTTATCACTATTGATAAACAGACGACACGTCCGTCACCACTATGACCAAGTGAAACTCGCAGAAGTTGCCAACAACCTGTGAAAGAAAACTCTTAAATTAGAATCATAATGAAATCGATATTTCTAGTAGGTATAGATATTAGATAGACTATGTATACCTTTATGTAATCCTTATAGATAAGTTAGGTTAGTAGTAATTAGTTATTACATTAAATATTTAGTTAGTATTCATAAAACATGCATACCTATGTACTTACAGTGTATCAGCGGAGCTCCAACCATTTAACGAGTATGTCCACGCGATTACTGCGAGTCCTGGAATATACGTCGATTACATAGGGAAATTAAAAATCAATAATGGCATCCTAAATGTCATTATGCCGTTAGATATTTTACATATTAAGCCGCATATAGAAAATATAAATTCAGCATTAGAAACAGTAATCTATAATGTAAACAAACCGGCTATATAAAACACTCAGAATGCCACAATACGGTGGAACCATTAGTAGTTCAACAACAGAATTTAATAAAACTATTTAGTGCTATATCTTACCTTACTGATAATGGTGATCACAGAAATAAACGGGCATGGATTGGCGAAATTGGAATGATTCTAAAACAAGTTTTTGGTACTTTAGATAAAGACGACGCTATTTAATATGATCGAGCTATTGAAGCAGTACAACACAATCAAGATAAACTTATGTCTTCCATAAGAAATAATATTTCAAAAGATTCAACAGAACGAAGTAAAGTTAAACGACGCTATCAGCAAACTCTCGAACAGTATTCAAAATATTTCTAAAACTACGCATATTTTAGAACTAGATTTTGTCCGTAATACCTTGGAAACTTCCACGGTCACCCTAACGTTTCAACTTGAAGATATAACAAATGCGATAATGCTTTGTAGTCAAAGCATACTGCACCTGTTCGTTATGTCGCCTACCGCAACGCACCGAGAATTAGCTGATAACGTAAGGCACCTGCCAAATAATCTAATCTTACCTGTACAATTAGATATAAGTTCAGTTCATACTATTATAAAAGTGTCTACTTTATTGTGTTATTACTTTAATGATAAACTAATATTTCTTATGCGTGCAGCGTGTCCCTTTGATATCCAATCAAGAATATTCTCTGTTTAATAATATTGCATTACCAACACCCCACGACGCCAATCAACCAAACACCAAGCTTAATTGTACCAAGCGCTAAGTATATAGCTATAACAAAAGACAAGTCAAAATACTGTAAATTAGAATCATCGGAAAATTGTAAAATAATACGTTTAGCAGAATATGTACGAGTATGTGAAATTCCTATTATATACAAAACTGATTCAAGACCAAGTTGCGAAAGCGAACTGTTATCTAAAACAATCAAAGAAGTTCCCGCGGTATGTAATATTAGGTCTTTACCTATGAAATTGCCGTTCTGCAGTACTGGCCATTTCAAATCAAAATAATTTTTGTTTGGCTAAGAATTCTAATTTCAAATTAATTTTATTTTAAAAACATGGATTTTTTTTTCTAAATTTAGTCATTTCTTTATTGATTAGTGTTACATTTTCATCGCATTTCAATCTTTTTCGTCATCATGGATACGTTAAAAATTCGAGTAATTATGGAATATGAGTACCGTCGTGGCAGCAACGCGGCACAAGCGGCACGCAACATCAACGACGTTTACGGAGCTAACACTACAAACCAACGCACCACCTGTTATTGGTTTGCTCGCTTCCGTTCTGGAAATTTCGACCTGAAAAATGAACCTCGCGGTCGTCCGAAGACTTTGGTCGACAATGACGAATTAAAGGCGATTGTGGAAGCTGATGATACACAATCTACGGCTGAATTAGCAGCAGCTTTCGACGTTAGCGTCAAAACAATATTGGTCCATTTGCGTCAAATTGGCAAGGTAAAAAAGCTTGACAAATGGGTGCCCCACGAACTCAATGATCGCCAGCGCGAAGTACGCGTCGAGACGTGCCTTGCACTGCTCAACAGACACACAAATGAAGGAATTTTGAACCGCATTGTTACCTGCGATGAAAAATGGATTCTGTTTGATAACCGTAAGCGCTCAGCAAGTTGGTTGGATCCTGGTTCAGCACCTAAACAATGCCCTAAACGAAAACTTACCCCTAGAAAAGTGATGGTCACTGTTTGGTGGTCTAGCGCCGGTGTGATTCATCACAGCTTCTTACCAAACGGGGTGAGCATTACTGCAGATGTGTACTGTGAAGAACTGAACACAATGATGGAGAAGCTGGCGCATCTCCAACCAGCATTGGTCAATCGCTCGTCTCCGCTGCTCCTGCACGACAACGCGCGACCTCATACTGCACAGCAGACGGTCTCCAAGTTGCAAGAACTGGGGTTGGAAGCTCTCCGTCATCCGCCCTACTCACCAGACCTTGCGCCTACAGACTACTACTTTTTCCAGAATTTGGATAACTTCTTGGCGGGAAAAAAATTTAATACCCGAGAGGCAGTACAAAATGCCTTTGAAGAATTTGTTGCCTCCCGTCCAGCTGATTTCTTTAAGAAGGGCATCAATAAACTGCCACTGCGATGGCAAAGATGCATTGATTGCATGGGTGATTACTTCGATTAATACAAATAAAAAATTCATGAAAAAAATTCGTTTAAATTTTTTCATACAAAACGGCAATTTCATAGGTAAAGACCTATTATTAAACTTATTCATGGTAATCTAGATATTTTTAAATCGCTTAATAATAATATTTTTGATGTGTAAACATCTTAGCGCTCGGTCTACGGTAGGGGCTAGCTGGGACTTCGAGCGCCAGACGCGTAAGCGTAAGACTTCGAGCGTCAGATGACGTCAGCGTAAGACCCGTGTCTATGAGATCGCGTGAATGTGTTTGTGAGAGCGCCGCACGGTGGATCAAAACCAATGCACACCTCAATTTTCCCAAACCAAACTGATGCGAGCTCACATGTTTACACATCAATTTTCGTGAGTGCCTATTTTATATGTTCAATCTGAATTAACGAAACTTTCACTAGATTGCCAAGGTCACAATCAGATAAAAGAAATAAATATATTCGGTATTGGCATCTTATCTATACCAACAAATTGTATCGCCTATTGTAAAGGTATCACGCTGTTACCGAGATACAGCAATGTTCTAAACTTAACTTGACCTATTAATCTGCCAGATTTCAATTTAACAAATAGTATATCGAATAATATGTCCCCTACCCACTTAGAGCAAATTAACTTAGATGATATGAATCACGTTAGCAGAGCAATTAACAACCTCATAACAGACGTTGATAAAATTCAGGAAACCCCCCACATAATTAAATATGGGACACATTATTCAATAATAAATTATAAGTTTAATTGTATGTTTTATTTTGTTTTACTTAGTTTATAGAATTGTATGTTTTTGTAAACCCAATTGCAACCTTCGCAAATATAGTTTCCGCAAATGCGATAAATCTAAATCGGAATCTGTGGAACTGGAGCAAACTATTCAAGAAATTCCAGCTCCAGCCCTAAGAACCTCTTTCTAGGGTTAACTTTGGTAATCATCCCAAAAGTTCACTCTGATAGGGGACGTGTTATAAGCATATACTGAACCCTAAAATGCTTAATCATCATGGCCCTCAGCCATGTCAGTACAATAGTCGTAGTCAGCAATAATCATTGGTACTAATGTTAGTCTATTTCGAACCTCTACGGTGATCGGTTGCATAAGGGTCCCTTTTTCTTTAACTGTGTTTTTTTTTTTTTTTTAAAGCCTATCTGAGAGACCCTATAACAGTACGCTACAGAACACTTATAATAAAGTGAAACACATCGGTTAATAATAACACATCGAACACAGATTAATACCTAAAATAACTTTCTTCTATTCTTGCCACGACTCTACGTCGTAGCTCACACTGCGCTACGACTCTACGTCGTAGCTCGCACTGCGCTACCACTCTTCGTCGTAGCTCGCACTGCGCCACGACTCGACTCTACAACAAAGCTCACACTGCGCCACGACTCGACTCTACAACAAAGCTCACACTGCGCCACGACTCTATGCCGTAGCTGAAACTGCACCACGACTCTACGGAGTAGCTCCACACTGCGTTTCGACTCTACGGCGTAGCTGATATTGTGCTTCTACTCTACGGTGTAGCTCACACTGTGCTACGACTCTACGACGTAGCTGACACTGCAGTACGACGCTACGACGTAGCTAACACTGCGCTACTGCTACGACTTTACGGCTTAGGTCACACAGAGCTAGAAAATCGCGAAAAATCTCTGCTGTTCAATACATTTATGTTCACCAAGATCCAATAACAAAGGTTGTTCATAATGGTGAGTGCAATGCTTTTATTTTTTGGGGTTGGAAATCATCAAATTACCTCTCCCGCTCTGGACGGAGCGGGAGGGTATGTCAGACTCTTACGGGCTAAAATCCACCCGTGTTCCTTCCAGTTGCCTGTGCGCCAGGGCCACGGTAACTCTTTCGAACAATCCGCGACCCCGGCAGACATCGGCCCTACCGGACCCCGTCAATGGTGCTGACATCTCTTTGAGGCGCGCGTGGAACACGACGCGCCCTAAACTCGGGCCTAGTCCTTACCGGACGGCGAGCATTGGGCAGCGAGCTGCCCAATGCTCGCCGTCCGCAAGCCCGCGCCTACGGTGGCCGGGAATAGGCTATCGACGCCCAGGGTGTCTCCTCCTGCGGCGACTAGGGGCGTGAGGGTGCAACGATTGCCTCTCCCTCACGCGCTCCGCCTCCTCCTTCACGAGCATTACTGCTGCGCAGAAGAAGGTGACGGCTTCCCATTCCCTCTCGCTCCGTACCATGGCCTGGACCTGGGCCGGACGCAAGAGATCGCCGCCACCGATCGCCGCCACGAGGACAAGGCGGTGCTCCGCCCAAGCCGGGCCAACCTTCACTGTATGCTGCACCGTGACTTCCGGTCTATCCACACAATGGTAACACCCGGGCGCTTCCTCCCGCCTTATCCGAAACAGCCATGTCCAGTCTGGACCTGCGTCCGGCGGAAGGTGAGGACGCCGTGGTGCCTCTCAAGCCACTCTGCAAAGAGGGACTTACCGCCGCAATTGTGGCGTGCCCAGCACTGGGTTGCGACAGTCGCACTCTCCATGCCGCCATGAGATCCCGCCGGAGCTCAGTCCGCTGCGCCGCGATTTCTCGCGACAGGTGAGTGCAATGCCTGGAAGCACTGTATGTACTTTATGGCCCGACGATTTTTTATTGTCCTTTTTTTTTTTGGGTAAAATATAGTGTATGTTTTTGTGTATTTTTGAAAACCCCAAAACTAGCAAAACTAAAATCGGCAAAAGTTTATTTTGTGGTCTGTGGGATAGTAGGATTAATACGGGCGGGGGAGTTCTCGGAGCGCGTCTAAATTGGTTTCCAACCAATTATGAGGTCATGACATCTTCAAGGGCAAAGTCAAACCAAAATATACTCAAATCTTGGAATATTACCTTGTAACAAGCTCTGAGGTCTAGTAAATTTTCAAGGTCAATGTCAATCGTTTCGTAGGGTAACATATTTTTATTTGACCTAGGTCAAATTAAAAAAGGTTTTATTATAATCTAAATAAATATAAAAAATGTAGTTAGCCGTGTAGTCGACGGAGCCCCGCAGGGTTAAAAAGAACCGTGGGCTGGAGTTTCCCTTGGATGCGTCTGGGGGAAAGGCCAGTCCCCGGGACGGTATACCCTGGGGTGCGGGCAATTACTCCCCATTAGGTACTGTGTGCCTAATGGGTCTAGTTGCCCGGACGCTAATATCCTGTCGGTGGAACGCTCCAACGTGTGTCTCTCTGTTTAAGCAGAGACGCACAGCGGCGGAGTAAGAGCGGGCTCGGTGTGCACTAACTCTGCCGCCGGGCAGGCAGGAAGGAGTCTTCTCCTTATGCCACCGTTAGTCTCGTAGCCCCGAAGATTGTCAAGGTTATGTCTCTGACTTTTGACGGGGGTCGAGGGTCTTGGCTTAACCGCCCGGGCCGCGAGGAAGATAACCTCTATAAAAAAATCCTCTAATATCAAGTTTTGGTGCGCGGCGAGGATATGAATGGCTGAGGAGTAGTGTCATCTACAACTTTGTAGTTGTAGGTGGCGCATCAGTCGCTAGCGCACCCCCAGCCAGAGTACCAGTGGACCCTCTGGTTGGGTTATAAATGAACACTTGCCTAGGGACAGGGGGTGAACCTAGGATGGACATTTTAGATCCCCCACACTCGTGGGAACAATATGGAAAAATTGAAGCGAAACAATAGCAGCGAAGAGGAGGGGAGTGACGCGGGGTCGGGGTCCGACGCCGCATCTGGCGCGAAGGGCTTTTTCAAGAGCCCGGAGTGCGTAGTGGTGGGGGCTTCTGCGAAGAACCAAAGGCGCTTCCAGAAGCGCCCCAAACCAGGGGATGGCCAGGGGTCATCCTCTGATGGTGGGAGGAGCTCCACCCGAAAAATCGGAAAGACCAGTCGGCGGAGTGGAGTTTGGGATAGGGGTGCGGGCAGAGGCCTCACCAGCCCAGACGAGCCGTCTCAGCCCGCCGAAGGGCTCGACACGGAAGGGCACCATTGCGGAGCGACCAGTGGCAGGGCGACCCACTCGGAGTCGTCAGGTGGTGAGCCGGACGCCGCTGGCGGCTCTAAGTCGGAGCAACTGGCCAGGCTGGAGGTAGCCGTGGTAGCTGCGCTAAAGGGTGTGGCCTTGAAGAGGATTCAGTCCTCTAAAGACAAGGCCATACCCGCTGCCGCGGCTTCCATTATGGAGGCAGTGCAGGCCATTCAACTCATGCCTCCATTGCGCGCGATGCGGGCGGAGGTCAGCCGCTTGACAGCCGCAATGGAGCTTCTCCGAAAGGAGAACGAGGAGCTCCGAGCGGACCTGGCCGGCCTTCGGGCAGCCGGCCCCCGGGAAGTACCACAGGAGAGGGTGCAATATGGGCAAGCCCGGCCAGTGCCGGAACCTGCTGAGGACCGGGTTCTGACCCTGGTGCGGCGGGAGCTTGCTGCCTTTCAGAGCCGGTTTTCCGCTCTGGAGGCCATTGTCCTGCGCCCCCCGCTAGCGGCGAGCCGGCAGGTCTCTTTTGCTGCCGCTGCGGCCAAGCCAGGATCAGCAGAGCGGACTAAAGGCGGGTCCGTGCCGAAACCCGTGGGGCCGCACCCGGCGAAGTCGGCGCCACCCAAGACCAATAAGGGCGGGGTGGCTGCGCAGGCGGCGAGGGCGCCAGCCCTGGCGGCAAGTCAGCCGGCCCCCCCACCTCCTAATTCTCCTCCGTCCGACGCCGAATGGCAAGTGGCTGGGTCAAGGAAGAAGGTGGGCAAGGCAGCAAGGGCGGCCAAACGTAAAGAGAGGCGGCAGCGGCGCAAGGAGCGAAGCGTCGCGGCTAGGCTCCGCGCCCCGAAGTCCGCAGCTGTGGTGATCACACTACAGCCGGAAGCGGAGAAGAAGGGCGTGTCCTACCGCGACGTGCTCGCCAAGGCTAGGGCGGCCGTGAACCTAGAGGAGTTAGGCGTCGCCAATGGCATCCGGGTGAAGATCACTGCGACTGGGGCCCGGATGCTGGAGGTTCCTGGTGCGGCCAGCGGCCCGACCGCTGACGCCCTGGCCGAAAGGCTTAGGGCGTCCCTAAATGCGGACGAGGCCCGAGTCTCCAGGCCCTCCAAGTGCATTGACATGCGCATCCTGGGCCTGGACGACTGTGTGACGGAGGCTGAGGTAGTCGCCGCCGTCGTCAGGACTGGGGGGTGCTCTGCCGAGCAGGTGAGGGCGGGCACCATTCGTCCTGACCACACGGGGATGCGAGCCGTGACGGTGAGCTGCCCCGTGACGGCGGCCCGGAAAGTTGCCGGGGAGGGCCGAAGGCTCCTGGTGGGCTGGGTTTCCGCGCAGGTGAAACTGCTGGAACCCAGACCTCTGAGGTGCTTCCGCTGCCAGGTGGGCAACCACGTGGGAGTGCAATGCACCTCGGAGGTGGACCGCAGCGATCACTGTTTCCGCTGCGGTTAGCCCGGGCACAAGGCCGGCTCGTGCAATGCCACGCCGCACTGCTTTTTATGTGCGGCAGCTGGCAAGCCGGCCGATCACCGGGCTGGGAGTAAGGCCTGCGCCCCACCCGCCAAAGCCAGGGGCAGGGGTAAGCCCTCCGCAACCGCCGTCACTGCCGCACCCGCCGCCACTGCCATCGCCGCTGCTGCCTCCACAGTCGTCACCGCCGCTGAAACCGCGGCAGGGCCCTCACAAGGGCCTCGGGAGGGGGCTGAAATGGAGTGCCAATAATGGCCCCATTACGCCTCCTCCAGGCGAACATCAACCACTGCGTCGCCGCTCAGGATCTGTTGCTCCAGAGCATGGCGCAGTGGTCGATTAATATCGCCGTGGTCGCTGAGCCGTACTTTGTCCCGCGCAGGGATGATTGGGTGGAGGACCTGAGCGGCTCAGTGACCCTAATTTCGTCGGCCGCCGCCGGTACCCCGTCGCTCGAGGCAGTTAAGAGGGGACGGGGTTGCGTGGCAGCACGGTTCGGGGAGATTGTTGTCGTAGGGGTGTACTTCTCCCCGAACCGAACTCTCGCCGAGTTCCACAACTCCCTTGCGGAGTTGAGAGTCGTCGTCGTCGGGTACCATTCCCTCCCCGTGCTCGTGCTCGGGGACTTCAATGCCAAGATTACGGCTTGGGGTTCCCGGTATACTGACGCGCGGGGTAGGATGGTGGAGGACTGGGCTCTGGAGACAGGCCTAGTCGTCCTAAACCGGGGTTCTGTCCCCACGTGTGTGCGGATGCGGGGTGAGTCAGTGGTGGACATCTCGTTCGCCAGCCCCGCTCTGTCGCCGCGTGTCATTGACTGGCGCGTCATGGAGGGGGTGGAGACGTATTCCGACCACCGGTACATCCGGTTTGACGTCTCCGCCCAGACCTCGAGCGCGCTGGTCCGACAGGCCCCGAGTGGTCTGCGGTGGGCGCTGAAGCGGCTGGACCGGGAGCTCCTCCTGGAAGCCTCGATCGTGCAGGCCTGGGTGTCATCACCGGACAGGCCTGCTGATATTAACGACGAGGCGGAGTGGTTCCGGGAGGCCATGTCCGAAGTATGTGACGTGGCAATGCCCCGGGTCCAGCCTGGACGCGCCTCGCGCCAGGTGTACTGGTGGTCGCCGGAGCTAACGTCTGTGCGCGAGGCGTGCGTTGCTGCGCGACGCCTGTACACCAGGCACCGCAGGCTCCGTGTCCGTCCTCCGGATACGGAAGCCATTCAGGCGGAGCTGTACGAGGGTTACAGAGCGGCGAAGACCGCCCTCCGAGCGGAGATACTGCGGGCCAGGGGACTGGCCCGTGAGGAGTCGCTGGGGACTCTGAACAGGGACCCTTGGGGACGTCCATACAAAATGGTGCGGGAGAAACTCCGCCCATGGGCTCCCCCACTAACGCAGAGTCTTAGGCCTCAGCTCGTGGAGGGCGTGGTGAGCGCTCTGTTCCCATCGCGAGGGGAGCACACTCCCCCGCCCATGGCTCCGCCTCCTGCGGTGCCCACTGTGGACCACATAACCGACGACGACGACGATTCTCCTGAGGTGACCGAGGTAGAGTTGAGAGTGGCGGTACGTAGGCTGAGTGCCAAAAATACCGCCCCAGGACCCGACGGCCTACCTGGAAAAGCCTGGGTCCTGGCCTTGGAGGCTCTCGGGCCTCGACTTCGAGGGCTCCTAAGCGCATGCTTGGAAGGGGGCCAGTTCCCACTTCGTTGGAAGACGGGGAAACTGGTCCTCATTAAGAAGACGGGGCGCCCTGCGGACTCTCCGTCCGCTTACCGGCCCATTGTGCTGCTCGACGAGGTGGGCAAGCTCTTTGAAAGAGTCATTGCAGACCGCCTCGTCGGGCGGCTAGTGCGGGTGGGGCCGGATTTGGCGGAGAGCCAGTTTGGTTTCCGCAGGGGGCGCTCTACGGTGGACGCCATCATGCGCGTGCGAGCCCTCACGACGGGGGATGCTGTGGCCCGGGGTGGGGTCGTCTTGGCGGTGTCTCTAGACATCGCCAATGCCTT
Source organism: Griposia aprilina (assembly GCA_916610205.1). Taxonomy (NCBI): domain Eukaryota; kingdom Metazoa; phylum Arthropoda; class Insecta; order Lepidoptera; family Noctuidae; genus Griposia; species Griposia aprilina. The sequence continues at coordinate 10,088,865 of OU744311.1, forward strand.
CAATACCCTGCCCTGGAGTTGCATCAGGGAGGCACTCCGGTATCACCGGATGCCGACCTACCTCTGTCGCATAGTCGAGGCCTATCTGACGGACAGGGCCGTCATCTACCCCGGTCACCAGGGAGAATGGAACCGGCGAGAGATGTCGTGCGGTGTCCCACAGGGATCAGTCTTGGGGCAGCATCTGTGGGACATCGGGTACGACTGGGTGCTGCGCGCCGACCTCCCTAGCGGCGTCAGCGTCGTTTGTTACGCTGACGACACGCTAGTCCTGGCGCAGGGGAGGTCGCACCAGGCGGCGGCCGAATTAATGACACGCGGGGTTGCGACAGTCATTGAGAGGATCCGGCAATTGGGACTCGAGGTGGCCCTGCACAAGTCCGAGGCCATGTGTTTTCATGGTCCTCGGAACGCGCCACTCTCGGGTTCCCAAATAATGGCGGGAGGGGTTCACATCGGCGTCGAGTCGACGATGAAGTACCTGGGACTCGTCCTCGACAGTCGGTGGAACTTCGTCGAGCATTTCCGACGTTTGGCTCCCAGACTGGACCGGGTTGGGGCTGCCTTGAAGCGGCTCCTGCCCAATCTAGGGGGTCCAAACGCCTCCTGCCGGAGGCTCTACGCGGGGGTCGTGCGGTCCATGGCCCTTTACGGGGCACCGGTGTGGGCGCGTTCATTGAGGCTCCGACCAGCACGCCGTTTGAACGCGTCCCAAAGGGTCATGGCCATCCGGCTGATCCGGGGATACCGCACGGTCTCCTGCGAGGCGGCGAGCCTCCTTGCGGGATTGCCGCCATGGGATCTGGAGGCAAAAGTCCTCGCGCACATTTGGGAGTGGCGCGAGGAGGCGAAACGCCGGGGCGTTACTCCGCTGCCGCGAGAAATCGCGGCACAGCGGACAGAGCTCCGGCGGGATCTCATGGCGGCATGGAGAGTGCGACTGTCGCAACCTAGCGCTGGGCACGCCACAATTGCGGCGGTAAGTCCCCTCTTTGAGGAGTGGCTTGAGAGGCGCCACGGCGTCCTCACCTTCCGCCTGACGCAGGTCCTCACCGGACATGGCTGTTTCGGGAAGTTCCTGTTTCGGATAAGGCGGGAGGAAACGCCCGGGTGTTGGCATTGTGTGGATCGACCGGAGGACACGGTGGAGCATACGGTGGAGGTCTGCCCGGCTTGGGCGGAGCACCGCCGTGTCCTCGTGGCGGCGATCGGCGGCGGCGATCTCTCGCGTCCGGCCCTGGTTCAGGCCATAGTACGGAGCGAGAGAGAATGGGAAGCAGTCACCTCCTTCTGCGAAGCAGTAATGCTCGCGAAGGAGGAGGCAGAGCGCGTGAGGGAGAGGCAATCATTGCGCCCTCACGCCCCTAGTCGCCGCAGGAGGAGACTCCCTGGGCGTCGGGAGTCCATAGCCGACTCCCGGCCACCGTAGGCGCGGGCCTGCGGACGGCGAGCAATGGACAGCTCGCCGTCCGGTAAGGACCAGGCCCGGGTCGACGGCGCGTCGTGTTCCACGCGCGCCTCAAAGAGTTGTCAGCATAATTGACGGGGTCCGACAGGGCCGACGCCTGCCGGGGTCGCGGATTGTTCGAAAGAGTTACCGTGGCCCTGGCGCACAGGCAACTGAAGGAACACGGGTGGGTTTTAGTCAGTAAGAGTCTGACACGCCCTTCCGCTCCGCCCAGAGCGGGAGAGGTCATTTGATGATTTCCCACCCAAAAAAAAATAAAAAAAATAACCTAATACAAAGTTTTAAGTTCCGTCGAGCCTAACCTATCCAAGTCTTGGTGCCCCAAATCCCGAGCTCGCTTCGCTCGCTCTTGCATTCTAAGTTCGCATTGCCTTTATACTAAGTGAACCCCGACTTGGACAGGTTAGGTTCGAAGGGGATGGAAGGGACTGTTCGAACATAACCTTTCCGAGCTGGGGTGCCCCAAATCTCAAGCTTAGCCTTCTACCCTAACGTAGCCATGTGATCCGCGCTAGAAGGATTAAGGAATAGTTTATTTTAAATAAAACAAATAGAATTGAACACTTATTGAACATTTATTTAATATCTACATTTTATGTACTACACTGAAATATGCATAAAAAGTATCCAAATCACTAATTATACATATTTATTTCATCCCTATTATGAAGTGAAACATTTTAGTGCGCTGACTTACTCGGGGCTAGCTGGATCGCCCCAACGCGAATGTATACGTTTATCCGTGGTGGGGAGACCTAGACTGTCAGGTACTTCTTCTCTTGCAACCGAGCAGGTGGGCAGGTTGCGGATAGCCCAACTCCGGCTATGGGACCGCCTGTCAAAGATCGGTTCCGCACCTGGAGCATCTTGAAAGAGATCCCGGACAAGAGAAGTTCCCGAAAGTCAAATCCCCGGCTCAGGGTAACCCATGCACCCCCTTCCTATTCACCAATCACCTAATTAAGCCATCCCTCCATATTCACATCCTGTCGATCCCATATCCTTAGGCCAAATCCCAGACCTAAGGTGACCCCCAAAGAACCTTTACCTTGTTACCATTTGCCTTCCCTCCTATCCCTGCATCCCGTCGGTCCCCAGAGGAGGGGTAACCTCGGTTCCAAAAAAAGCCCACCCCCAACAATAAAAGCAAAATGCAGCAGGATGATAGTACTACCCAGGTGGGTCCCGGCCAAGCCGGGGAATCCCACACCGCTACGGCGGTCAGCCCCCAACGTAATCTGGGGGGGGGGGCAACCGAATGCACATTGTTACCGCGCTTTTCAGCGCGCCCGGCAGCTAACTCAGCGCCCATAACCCTGGCAGCGAATTACGCGCCGATTGACCCAACACTGGCTGCGACCAACGCGCCCCCACTCGCCACTCCGGCTGCGACTCACGCGCCAACACCCGCTTCGCAGTGCATGCCCCCACGAGCCTCTGGCAACAAATCATCATAAACAGTTATCAGTGAACCCTACAAAGACCGAACTGATTCTCTTCACAAAAAAGAGGAAATTGATGACACTCCAATTACCACGTTTCTTTGGAACTACCCTAAGCCTTTCAACCGAAACCAAATACCTGGGCATCTATTTGGACAAACAGCTGAACTGGGCAAAACATACTAATTAAGTCACCACAAAAGCCAGCATATCCCTGTGGCAATCCAAGCGAATGCTTGGCAGGAATTGCGGAATTAGCCCCAAGGTCACTTACTGGCTGTACACCACAATCATCCGACCAATTATAACATATGGCTCACTAGTCTGGTGGCCCAGGACAGATTTGAGCACAGCCCAGAGAGACCTCGAAAAACTACAACGGTTTGCTTGTGTAGCTATCACTGGCTGCATGAGAACCACACCCACTGCTGCCCTACAGGCGATGCTTGGACTGCCACCTCTACACCTCATCGTTGGAGAGGAGGCAGCCCTGGCTGCCTTCAGGCTGTATATAGCAGGGACCATAAGCAAGGACTCTTAGAGTCAAACACATACGCATTAAGGAAGATGCGATCAAACGGCAACCTTTGATGGCATCACCCTGCGACAAAGCCCCGAAACTGCACTACTTCCAAAGGCATTATAACATAATACTTACAGAAGAACGTTGTGACTACTCAGGCCCGAAAGACCTGAGAGCAAATACCGACGGATCGAAGACCGACGCCGGAACCGGACGCGGAGTTTTCTCGCACGACCTTAATATAAATATATCCAGCCCACTGGGAATGTTCAACACCGTCTACCAGGCGGAGTGTGTGGGCATTATACAAGCGGTGTACGCTATAGAGGCCAGGAGAGTTATGGACTCCCATATACGCATACTCTCCGACAATGCCTCAGTCCTCGAATCCTTGGGGAGAAAGTATATTACCTCAAGTATAACACTAGAATGTCACAATGCTCTAGAACGTGTGGCGGTATCTAACCGCAACACAGTGACACTGCAATGGATTAAGGGACACAGTGCATCACTGGGAAACGATGCAGCTGACGAACTGGCTAGAAGAGCATCCAGCGCGTCAGTCTGTTGACCCGACCCCTCGTGCCCATCCCCTTTAACCAGCTACGCAGATAGTTACAGGAGTACACCGATACACAAGCGGAGAGTTGGTGGACCTCGACACCCTACTGTAGGCAGTCTAGGGAAGCCATGCCATCCTTACTACGAAGTAACACTGACATAACATCACATCTGATTTCCCCGTAGGGTTATGCAGCGCTGTACCTACCTGAAGTAAACCCCCACATTTCGCCAGTTACGTCTCAGTCCCATGTAATAAGGGGCGGGCCTATTCACATCAACCGGGCACAAATCCGGACTAGGTTGCAACTGAGAATTTCGTGATAGAAAATCCCAATAACACTTTGTCATACCAGGGAATTGAACCCAGGAAGCAGTTTAAGATAAATAACACTTTCACACCTGAAACAGAGTCGCGAGTTGCGCATTGCGACAACATCCAATGAAGTGATCGCGCAACCGCAAACACTTCATCGGATGGGTAGAATAAAATGTGAACAGCAGAAGCAGGCAAAATTTTATAAAATGTTCTTTCATACCGGAGTAGAATTGACCGAGTTTCCGTTCATTTCGTTTTCAATGTATCGGGAAAAAAACTGGACAGCAGAAGTAGGTACTGTTTCATAACACCCTTTTTTATTTTATCTTGTCCTCGACACCTTGTCATCAGCATTCAGTTAGCGCAGTTGTCGATGTTAAGCTATGGTTTATCTCACGACTTCTTTACTATCTACTGACTTCACTCAAGGATTCGTCTGCTCCAACGACCGCTGTTCCGTCAGCAGGCATGGAGAACTTACTACTACTTGCAGAGTAAGCAAGCTGTCAATGATATCAATTATCTGTCCTGAAAAAGACTCCTAACATAGCAATGGGTAGAAGTCTGACTTAATAGACTACTTTTCTTCTCTACTTTATCACCATCTACAGTTTTCTTCCTATATATTCATAAAGGAAGAAAACTGTAGAATGTAGATGGTAATAAAGCTTTAACTTTAACTACAATTTTGTTTATTATGCAAATTGGGACCAAACAGCGTGATTTATTTTGTTAAAAAAAAGCTCTATGCGGAACCATGTATCATGGTTCTTTGTCAACCAATAAAATTTCAAAGATTTGCAGTTCACAACCTTAATGCTTAATGCCAAAATAATGCTCGTAAGTATTTACTAGTCCATCGCTATCCTTTTCTATTTCATGAAGAAATAGCATGCGCACTCTATCATCTGACAGACGCCCGCGCGCACCTGCAATGCTGCGTCCTCTTCTATCACACGGTATATTTCGCTCCGACCTCTCTGTCGCACATTTTCATTCGCACCAAAATTTCGCTTTTCAAAGCACGCCAATCGTCATAATAAAATCGTAATCGTCAAAAGTAACAGCTGAGCAAAACGAAAGTGATTTTGTTAGACGCTGTCATATTTGGACTTTAGTCGTCCATTGTACGTCAAAGACTATTGGAAAATAGCACTCTTACATTAGACGACGCATTCAAGCAGGCCCGCGCTCTAGAGATGGCGCGAATACACAGTGATGATTACCAGCAACCTAATACTAGTAGGTACCTTTGTAAATGCAGTCCCCATTAATAATCAGAGAACACACATCCACGAACTGTGCTATTTCTGTGGAAACAAGAGACACGCCCGGCAAAACTGTCCGGCTGCTGGTACAACCTGCCTCAAATGTGGAAAAAGAGGGCATTTCGCAAGTGTACAAAAAGCAATGACTGTGCCACCACAACGGAGTGCTTTTACTAGTGCTATAGATGAACCAAACAAACATATGAAAAATGAAGAGTCGCAGAAATTGTTATCAAAGAAAGAAAGAAAGAAGAAAGAATTGATTGATACAGGGAGTACTGCTAGTTTTATAGACAGTCGACTAGTTTGTAAATATAATACACAAAAGAGCCCATGCTACCAACATGTCAGCATGGCAACTTCAAATCTAAAAACAAAGGTAGATGAATTGTGCTCCGTCAATATCGATCTGCAAGGTCATAGTTTTCAAGTGAACTTATTAATAATGGAGAAGTTATGTATGGATGTCATAATTGGCCATGATATTCTTATGAGACATAATACATTAGAAATGCATTTCGGCGGATCTGGAGCTCCATTGAAATTATGTGCACTATCTCGAGCCAATGTGGATCCAATCTATTTGTTCCCGAATCTCTCACAAGGCTGCAAGCCAATAGCTGTTAAGTCACGAAGATACTCAGATAGTGACATGCAATTTATTCGAAATGAAGTAAGGAAATTACTGGCTGAAGGGATTATAGAACCTAGCTCGTCACCATGGAGAGCACAAGTACTTGTAACTACAAATGAAAATCATAAAAAAAGGATGTGTTTATACTACTCTCAGACGGTAAACAGATACACGCAACTGGACGCTTACCCACCAAGTATTGAACAAATGGTCTATAAGGTAGCCAAACATAGTGTCTACAGCAAAATTGACTTAAAAAGTGCCTACCATCAGATTCCGATTCTTGAAACAGAAAAACCTTATACAGCATTTGAAGCAGAAGGTAATTTATATCAATTTCGAAGAGTACCTTTCGGTGTAACCAACGGAGTAGCGGCTTTTCAAAGAACTGTCAATAATATAATTGCAAAAGAGGAACTTAATGGAGTATATGCATATTTGGATGATATAACAGTCTGCGGAACAACCCAAGCTGACCACAATCAAAAACTGCAGCGTTTTCTTGATATTGCCAAACGGTATAACCTTACACTGAATCTTGAAAAGAGTAAATTTTCATTGAAAGAGATAAGTATTCTGGGATATAATATAAACAGTGGAGTAATTAAAGCAGACCCGGATCGTTAACGTCCACTATTAGAGCTGCCTCTGCCTTCAGACTCGGCATCGCTTCGGCGAGCATTGGGATTAATTGCTCACTATTCTAAATATGTGCCAAGATTCTCTTATAAAATTCAGTCCCTGGTTTCACAAGGCACATTCCCTCTCGATTCTGAGGCAGTAAACGCTTTTAACGCTCTAAAGCAAGAGATAGCCAGATCAGCAGTAAACGCGATTGATGACAATATACCATTTGTTGTTGAAACAGACGCTTCAGACTATGCTATCGCGGGAACTCTGTCACAAGAAGGCAGGCCTGTTGCATTTTTCTCGAGAAGCCTTCACAGTAGCGAGCGAAATCACCCAGCCATAGAGAAGGAGGCCGCGGCTATAGTCGAATGTCTTCGGAAATGGAGACAATTCCTCATCGGACGACAATTTAAATTGATAACTGACCAAAAATCGGTCGCATTCATGTTCAATCAGGAGCATTCGTCAAGAATTAAAAATGACAAAATACAACGTTCGCGATTAGAACTTTCCGAATACAATTTTGACATAGTTTATCGCTCTGGAAAGGAGAATATAGCAGCCGATGCTTTATCAAGAGCTAATGCGCCAATAGTAGCCTCTGTACACAATTCAGAAAATGCACTCAAAGAACTCCATAAAACTTTGTGTCATCCTGGTGTAACAAGAATGCTTCATTGGGTTCGAAGCAAGAATTTAGCCTACTCCACTGAAGAGATAAAACGTATTACCGCAAATTGTTCTATATGTGCAGAAGTAAAGCCTCGTTTTCAACAAAACATGGGAAAACTAATAAAAGCGATGGCCCCATTCGAAAGAATATCGATAGATTTTAAAGGTCCACTTCCCTCAGATGGCACTAGGAACAATCGATATATGCTTACGATTGTGGACGAGTATTCTCGATTCCCATTTGCATATCCCTGCCCAGACTTGAGTACAAACACGGTAATTAATAAACTGAATGACTTATTTTCTCTATTTGGAATGCCAACTTACGTACACTCAGATCGAGGTACTACTTTTCTTTCAAAAGAGATGAAAGACTTTCTTCACCAGAAGGGTATTGCTACGAGCTACACTACACCATACAACCCTCAGGGTAATGGACAAACAGAGAGATACAACGGAATCATTTGGCGTACAGTACAATTGGCTCTGAAAAACCATGATCTGCCTATAACCAAATGGGACTCAGTTTTAACTCAGGCTCTACATTCTGTAAGATCACTTCTTTGCACGACTACAAACAGTACGCCCCATGAGCGGATGTTCTCTCACGCCAGGAGATCCTCAACTGGTCAGTCGATGCCTACATGGCTAAATGTCCCAAGAAAAGTACTAATACGAAACCATAATCGAACTAGCAAATATGATCCACAGGTTGAAGAAGTAGAGATTCTAGAAAGTAATCCTCAACATTCTCGTGTGCGTTTGAGCAGTGGAAGAGAAGTTGTCGTATCTAATAGACACCTAGCTCCTGCTGGGGAATCTTCGTTAAAAAGTGATGAAGATGATTCCAATGATGACGACGAGTTCATCGACGCAGTCGCTGATCGTATCACAGATGACCAGGGAGTCCCAGAATGAGATGGTCCAGCCACAGAACATCACGACAGAGACTCTGCGTCGTTCTCAAAAAGTACGACGTCCGCCTGCTCATCTAACTGACTACGTGGCACAATAAATTGGGCCAGGAGAATGTGGTAATAAATTATAAACTCCGTAGTCTATATTGAACGCCATAACTAAAGAAGAAACTATTTGTCTGGATTCATTATGTCATGGAATGGATATGTTGATTTGGTGTATTCCCGTTCGTCCCACTGACTTCGTCCCCGTAGTGGGACGATCGGGAATTTACAAAAATAATATTAAATTTGTTCCCGATCGTCCCATTCATGATTTTAGGGGGACGAACGGGAATAATTTATTAATTATCTTTTAGGCCTCTTGGTCCCACCAATTAATTTCAGACTGGTTGTGTTGTGGTGGTTGGTGGTTAATGTACTTACATCAGTAGTTTTCCACAGAATTCGTGTAGAACATTTATATTATTACACTAACACCCGTGCAGTTTCATTGTTTTGTCAACACTAACCCGACCGGTCTAATTTAAGGGTACTGGGAGAGAATGTTGAGTAAACCAATAGGGTTTACGCAAATAACACAATGTTATCGGCACTCTTTTGTTAACTAGCGGCATCGCCGGAGCATCCCACCAGAGCCATATAATATCCCGACAAAGGAGATGTTCCAGAAATGTATGGAGCCTTGGCTAGTGCCATTTACACTATGTAAATGTCGCTGTATAATCTAGTAAAAGTTTTTTTATTTAAATGATAATTTTTGTACGCTTGTACCATTCTTTAAATTAATTTGTTAGTATTTTTATGAAGTTCCCCTATTTTTTTCCTACTTATCTATGTAGCGTACATAGTGGTAGCCCAAAATCAAACATCTCCTTTGAAAGTAAACTACGAAACAACGACTAAACAATACGCACAAAATGATTCAGGTGGACGAATGGCGCTAATCTAAGAACATATTCCCGTTCGTCCCCCTAAAATCATGAATGGGACGATCGGGAACAAATTTAATATTATTTTTGTAAATTCCCGATCGTCCCACTACGGGGACGAAGTCAGTGGGACGAACGGGAATACACCGTTGATTTTTGTTAAATAAAACCTAAATACTACTAATTACGGGTATATTCTTTACTACATTTCATAACAAAAAAAATACTAGTAAATATGCATCCGAATATCCGATCTCTGATCATCGTGTTCGTCATGAAATAGCGCTTATTTTGATACGATTAATTTATTTGTTTAATAAATTAATCTTATATTACCCATCTGTACTAGTATCGACTTACCTGCCAACCCAATAGTTACGCCAGGAAAAAAAATAGACAAGCCAACGTTTGCATATTCTATATAGGTTTCATACTTTCGATTAGTATTCAATTTTTCGTTAAACTAATGAGTCCAATGTTAAAACAAAACATTTTTGGATTTATAATTATCATAGTGGCCAGGATTATTTTTGCCTTCCCACGTGCGACCTAGTTTTGGAACGGACAAGTAGTTTTCTCATTAACGTATTTAAACTGACAAGCTTAATTGAAATAAATGCCTAGTCTTGTCTTTCTGTGCTTTTTTTCATAAAATCCTTTCCCTACACACCATTTATTCATAGGTACTTTCATACACAGTAAATAACCAGGAACCATGCTGACACTCAAAGCTTGCTAATTACGTAGATATCAAAACTCGAATGTCATCCACTTTCTAACACGGGCTTCAGCTAGAGAATAAATAAAACAAACGCATGAAACAGAATCGTCGCTTTATTCAGCAATTTCCGGTTGAAAAAAATAATCAACAAAACTACACTGAAATTGTGAACATGACTATTTTTACAAACATTTTTACAGCGATATTGTATAATTGCGTCGCGTCGGGTTGTGAGCGCTCGCATGCTCAAGCTCGAATGCTCAATGCTCGATGTGCTCGCCTGGCCGAGCGCGCCGCACTAAACGATACAAAATAATAATATTTACAACAAATGTACGTCCGCATTGTAAACAAAGCTAAGGGAAACAAGGATGGTCTCGCGGGCGAGCGGTCACAACGGGATCGCCTAAACTAGAATTCAGAAACTTATGAGGTACATCATCCTATCCACTTTACTAAGCGTATGTTATCGGCCCCAACGACAACATGAGGCCGATGATTTTTTTTACATTTTTTCCCAAATTTGCAGCCTTTTTGTACAGTATATGATACTTACTAATTATATATGTATAGACATAGATAAACCGTTACTTTTTTTTGTTGCGTGCTCTTTTTTTCTTAACAGCTCATTGGTCCAATGAACTGCCATGAAAAAAGAGCTCACTAAATTTTTTTATAATGGTTGAGACAACAGGACACTTGCGTAACACGACTTGATATAATTTTCGCATAGCTAGATTAAACCCCAATGTTTTAGTTTACATTAAAATACACGATATTTTTAACATTTTTTTTTGCTTTTTTTCTGCAAAAGTTTCTAACAAGAAGTGAGTTGAAAGGACAAAATGTTTTTTTTTTTTAATAATATATTTGTATCCCGAAAAAGAAACTAGGTACATTAACACTGAGAATGCAAATCTGTTGACTTATTGTGTTTCGTGGTCGCTCCATTTGTGTTATTTAAATTTATCATAGTAGCACATACGATTGCTTCTGGCAACACCTGGCCAGCGACCACGAACCACAACTTACAATGTTGCCATATTAAAAATGAACAAAAAGTATTATTTGTTTTATTTCTATCTACCTAAATTGTGTCTCTACACGTATATTTCTAATAATTTGAATGGACACACTCTCCCTAATATTCTACAATTATCATACCGATTACGTTTATAGATATTATAAATCGTGTTTCTGTATTTTGTTGTTTAATATCACTTTAAATCAGTTATTTCGTGAAATTAATTTAATACATTTAAAATAGCATAGTGACGTTGCATTATGTATTCCCCAAAGGGTTAGACCGAGGTGTAGGTACCTTAGTACACCCACATTTCGGTAGTTAAATTATCATAACGAAAGAGTGAAGCCATATTCACCTCATAACTGGTCTAACCGAGCGCCACGCGACATACACTGATCAACCAACATGCGCGAGCGCAATAAAAAAATGTTTATAATACTAGCCGACTAAGTTAATTAGACAACTGGCAATCGTATCTATTAATGCATTATACTACACATAAACGTTCCAGAATACATTCTCTAATTAATGTTGACAAACGCAAGAAAATCCGTTGCGCAGTTTAGATGAAAAACGCGGTCACACAGACATACATGAAAAGCGACTTTGTTGTATAATATGTAGAGAAACGAAATGCCTTCGCGTCAGTACATACAACAGCAAAATGCTCAAACAGTTTAGATAAAAATAGATTATAATTAATTAAATTGCAACAGAAATAGAGTTGACACACAGGGTTATTTTCAACTCTATTGCAGTTGTAATTTAGTTCATTAACAATTTAACAAGCTCGAGCATTTTGCTGCTCAGTGTGCGCTAACTCTTACACCTTGTAATACTATTTTCCAGTACGACACGTCTTTGTAGGTAGTTGTACAGTCAACCGCACTTACAGGTTGACATTGAAAGCGCTTTTATGTCGTTGCGGTAAGGGCGAGATTCGTTCTTTAACTCATACGGGTACGAACTACGAAGATGCATGCATACATCTTTTAGGGGCTGACTTTATAACATCTTTCTATGTTCTATCAATTGATTCCATCCAGTTGTCTAATTGTCTCAGTGGGTTTATACGCACTAATATTAAAATAATATTTTCGGAATCTCACTTGTGTGTCATTTCAACAACATTGTATTTGGCACCGCCATTTAGTGCGGTTGTCACTGCCAAACAAATATCAATCTTACACTGTTCAAATAAAGTTGGAAATAAACAAACTTCCGTTAGCCCGAGAGCGCATCAAAGCGGGAAGAGGTGCGCGTTAGAGTAAGGTTATTTATTTTCGACTTTATTTTAAGGATCGCAAAGTTGATACTTGCTCGCCAGATGTACGCCGACAGAGAAAGTCGACTGTTTACCGACTTTACACTTTAACAAAAACAGAACATTTACAAAATGAAGTGTAGTTTCTATCTGCAGTTATTTAATCGATCATAAATTATCATAAAATTTTATCCATCGATATAATCATAAAATTTTATCGATCCTTAAATAATTTCCATTTTGATGTTCTAAATATACATGCAGGCAGTTGGGCATAGGTCCAACTTAACCTCACCCGTTTGGTCGGGGTGCCTTTAGCTTAGTTACTGCAACCAACTTTAACGATACACATAGTTTTTTAAAAGATCAGAAATGTTAGGCTCTCATAGTAAATTTTGTTCATAACAATGAGTTCAATGACCCCTTTTCGAGCTTTTAGTTATTCAAAAGATACCTTGTATTGTGTCAATTGGCGCCCAGCGTGGGACACATCGACACATCGAATCGTAAACTAATTTAACTTACTATGCCTCTAAGGAAAGCTGGTATTAAGCCGCGTCGATTAACTATAAAGTAGTATTTTTATATAGCAACACTACCGCTAGAATCTCGAGTGTTGCCATAAACACGTACGATGTTGTCAGTAGTGTTGCCAGACATTTATATCGCTTCATAATATTTTTTCAGTAAAAATCCACGTTTATTTGGTAATGGCGTCTTATAATGGTTGAACACAAAATGGAATATATGCACAGGTTGAGTATTCAGCACATTTGTATATAACGTGGTGCTATCGAGAGTCGTGAAGTACCGGGGATTGAACATCATTTTATACAATGTCTAACAATAAATTAATGGTACAAACACAAAATAATACTAACTCTACGGGATCTGTCCACAAGTACGGACCGCCTGACTACTCACCGCGCGCCGACAAGCGTCCGCTCAACTGGTCCGGCCAGTGAACCAAATTATTAAGTAAATATGTTCATTATTTATAATACACATAAACCTATATGATACACAGTAATGCGGTTATTATTTTACACATTTTTTAAACATTTTTATTTCATTTTTTATGCTCATACACATTTAAAATATACACTCGCTCTCTATTCAGTAACACATTAAAACGAACAAAACAAATGTTTCTTTTGCTAAAAAAAACCAGCGAGGGCATGCCAGCCGCGAACAAAATAATGTTGACCCTTGCTAAAGTTTCCACGTATTAACTATTTCACAGCCTTAAATAAGTGTCGGGGCTCGTGCGCGGGCGCGCGGCGGCGTCACGTGACGTGCATGGGCAGCGTGTCGCCGCCGCGCCGCCGCTCGTCCGGCGCCGCCGCGCCCGACGTGGACGCGCCGGGCGCGGGCGGCGCGGCCGGCCGCTTCAGCGCGGCGGGCGCGGCGAACGCCACGGCGGCCACCTGCGGGAGACATGGGCTTAACTACTTGGACTTCTCTAGGAGAGTTCATTGAGATAGCATATCCGTTTCCGTCGATTTCCCACCCAGTTTTAGTGCTTACATTAACCTACTCAGAGCTAGGACCCGGACCTGGTGATGGCTTATCATTTTAGTTTAGTAAAATGTGGCCAACAATCTTTGGTAGATTGGCGTTTTGTTTCCCGTGGAACATCTTGTCCGCAACGGTTTATATTTTGATTTTTTATTTTTTTATTTTTTTATAGTCTCTATAAAGTAAATTTAAAAGTAAATACTAGCTGGTCACATATTACTAAACTAAAATGGATAGCGAACACCAGGTGGCGCCACTGAGTAGGTCAATTCAAGTACTAAAACTAGGTAAGAAATCGACGGAAACGGATATGCTATATCAATATAAAGCTTCCAGTGAGGCAGGTATTGTAATATGCGTTTAATGACAACTGAGCCAATGTCAACTATACTGCCAGTATCAATTATTCATCTTGTAGTATAATAGAATAGAATAATCTTTATTATGTACAACATAAAAGTTACAGATATAAATGTAGAAATTTTACATAGGGTGACACAATGGGCGGTCTTATCGCTAAAAACGATCTTTTACAGACAACCATAGGCGATTTTTTAGTATGTGATTATGCAAGTGAATTCGGATATTTTTGATCACAACGAGATATCACATTCTTCTGAATTTAACTGAGTAGGCAGACATATCTGATATTATTACATTCTAAGCGGTTGCACATCTTTTTAAAGCCGATGTAGCATGCATTAGTTGGCGTCGCTTGTCTCGTCAGATAGTTTTGGTGATCTTTCGATGTCAAATATTTGTGCTGCCACTTGTATATGCCTTCCACAAATGATCACATATATTTGCCGTCATCTTCACGACAGACATTAATTGATGAATCGTGAAGTCAGATATTATTGCCGAACTGTTCATAGTAATTTATTTATGACTCGAACTACGAATATTTTTTTGTATGCCAAGCAGTTGTTTATTATAGCTAAAGCGATCAAGACCTAATAAATTAGAGTATATAACACTGGAGAAGCCTTACGAACACTTCGCCTTCATCTGTAAAAGTACAAGAACAAAATGTTCTAGTATGTTCATAAAAACTACTTTCAAATCGATTCTAAAACACTTCTTTCGTTAGATCCTGTAAAAAGAGTTCAAATACGTTTAACTTACATAAAGATGGAATAACCTTCCATATGTAAATATTTTTTATAATATTTAGTCATGTTTTTATTGAAATTCAAAATCCTAACCTCATAATATACCTATCATTTGGATTTTTCATTCGATTCAACCATGATTCAACATTAAAAATGGCATGAAACGAGTATTTTTGACACATTGTATTGCTGTAGTGATTTTACCTAGTCACACCCCATTTATATGTTCATAAAGTTCAAAATATTTTTCATTTGCATTATGAAAATATACGTCAAATCAGCAAATTTGACATGCACTTGATATGCGATTATGTCTTCATGTGTGCAACCAAAATTGATAGGTGAATGTGAATTCTTAATACGGATTAAGTAGTCATTTTTGTTGTTAAAAAATATGTTATTTTTAATGTTCAATATTTCCATTATTTGAATGGGAATATTTGGTTTAATAATTCCTTCTTTTTTTTTGTTTTAACTAAACCTATTTTATTATAAATTTTGTTACTTTTATTAAACTGTACATTAAAATTCAAATTTTAAGAATAATTAAGCTTACTTCATGTATTCAGTCAAAGTTCCGAATGAATATTGATATTGATAAAAAAATATCGATAGTTACTGATTTCTATTTCCGGGCGGGTAGCTTTTTTTTTTTGTAGTAGCTACCGCGTTCCTCGCCAAATGTGACTTTTTGCAGGATATTGCGGTTATGTCTTTTCCAACGTTATTATACTCTTAGCTTAATAATGATCATAATCGTTTACACTATGAACTCAATAAACTTTTGTAATATTAACACATATGTGAGCCACATACTGAAAATAAATAAAATTATTGCTCGCTCGAATTGGTGACCATGAGCGTAGTTGTTAGAAGTTATTACTTTTAGTGGATATTTCAGTTATTAGTAACGAAGCTTGTTAAAAAATAACGAGTTAAATGAAAGAGTGAAGGATCGTCATAGTGTACCTGCGGGCGGTGCGCCTTGTGCAGCAGGTTGGCGACGAGCGCGCGCGGCTTGAGCTGCAGCGGGTGGCGCACCGTGAGCTGGCGCGGGTCCAGGCTGAGGCTCACGCGCCGCTTGTCGTCGGCGCGCGGGCCCGGCTGGCGCAGCACGTTCACGAGGTGCGGGCCCTTGCCCAGCGCGCCGCCCTTGATCTCGAACAGCTGCGCCACGGCGCCCGGCGCGGCCTGCGTCATAAATAGTTATTTTTTTTTATGAAAAAATCGTTCCCAAAGAGTGTACATTTAGTAAGCAATAGTTCGAAAGTCCCACGTAGGCGGGCTCGCTAACGACAGTGACCTTGAGCAGCGCCGGCTTGGAGTCGAGCGCGGCCAGCGACACGACGGCGGGCAGGCCGGGCAGGCCGGGCAGGCCGGGCAGGCGGCTCTGCGCCAGCAGCGCGGTGCGCTGGCTCTGCGTGAGCGGGTGCGCGTGCAGCACCTTGAGCTTGCTGGGCGGCACGTGCTGCAGCTGCTGCTGCTGCACCACGAGCGGCGCGCCGGCGCCCAGCACGTGCTTGTGCGCCAGCGACACCAGCGGCCCGGCCGCGCGCCGCGCGCCTGCGGGCCATACCACTACATTATTAACGGAATATTTAATAGATCCTCTAAAAACTTATTCACCGTCTAATGACTTATTGACAGTTTGATGACAAGAGATTTACGTGGTTTTGGGTGTCAGTGAGTGTGATGTGTGGGGTGTGGGGGTGTGTGTGGTGAAAATGGGCGAGTTGGTGCGCGCACACGGTTTTTTTTTTTTTGTATCTCACATACTACGACTGTGTGGGCAAAGGTCTTCCGTTTGGTCATAATTTTTGGGTTGCAGTCATTTAAATATAGCATTTTTACAGCTGGCATACCTTAAGGGTAGGTTCAGATGACAAGCGCTCAGCGCGCGTTGAACGCGCGTTGAATTTTTGTATAGTGTTCACATGGTGCGCGCTTGTCAGGCGTTAAACGCGCGTTGTTGCGGCCAGTTTGAGTTCTACATTTGTCGAAGATGGACGTAGAAACAGTTTTATCGGTGATTTTATACAGACGGCAGAAACGACACAACAGAAGACGGAGATATTGGGTTCACCCAATTTTGTCAACCAGGCTGACTGAAAGTCAGTACATTATTTTATATCCTAAGTTAAGGCAATTTGAGCCCAAATTCTTTAACTACTTCAGAATGTCCATCAAGTCATTTGATGACTTACTGACTCTCATAAACGATGAACTCGTAGCAGATAAAAACGCTGTGCGATATAGCATTTCACCGGAAGAAAAACTCATAATTACATTGAGGTAAGTTTTTTAATAATCAACATAATCTATAAATCAAATAAATCAAATCAACTTGTTTAGGAACAATTTTTTTAAAGAAAAAATAACATTTTGTTACTCGCAGAATAACTCTAACTCTGATTCATTGCTGACATTAGTTGGTGCTGGCGATGGAGTAGGTGTTACTGGCGATGGAGACCCCATTGCTGTAGTATAACCATAATGTGCAAAATTATTTGACACACTAGACTGCTGTGATCTATAATCATGATAACGAAAGCCTTCAACAGAAGCTGATGACTGATGACGCTGCTCTTGTGATGAATAATTTCTTCGTTGTGATACCGGGTAATTTTGATTTTCATATGTCTGTTGTTGTGGTCCTTGAAATTCATTTTGGTTTTGCAAAATTAAATTATAAATGGCAATTTTAGTTTGAAGTCGCCTATATTCCGGATTTTTTTTAATCTCTTTAACGAGTGACAAACAAAACAGCTTGTCTTCATCGTCATCTTCTTTTGGATGAGACACATTTTTCTGTGCTAAACTCTGCTCTAATATGTTTGCAAATCTTTCATCAGCAGGATTTAATTTTTCTTTTTTTCTTGAAGTAGATTTAGGACTCTTAAAGCCAGAACTTATTTCTACTTCAGCAACCTCTGACGAAGTTGATGCATTATCTGCATCGAAACTACTTTCTGTATCTTTGTTGGCAATTGATGCCTGTAGAAATCGTAGTCTATTATAATGAATATATGTCGAAGTTTTGGAAGCTCCTGATCCAGATTTGACAGTCTTTATTTTCTTCACCTCTCTCATATAATTATCCCGTAAACTCTTCCACTTTTTTTGCAGGGATGACGCTGAAAAAAAAAACAGTATTTAGTAATAGTTTATGTTTGTTTCCAGATATTTGGCCATTGGATGTTCATTTGGGACATTAAGCTACGACTATAGAATTGGCAAATCTACTGTGGCTACTATAATACCACATGTATGTGAAACTATTTGGAAAAAATTAAGGCCCGTTGTTATGAGTGAACCAACGAAAGAAAAGTGGTGTGAAATATCCACGATATTTGAAAAGAACTCAAAGTTTCCCAATTGTTTGGGAGCCTTGGACGGGAAACATATACGGTTAATCCAGCCTGAACACACGGGTTCTATGTATTATAACTATAAAAATTATTTTTCGCTAGTTTTAGTGGCGCTAGCGGATGCAAACTATTGTTTTGTGTGGGTTGACATAGGTGCCTACGGTAAAAACAGTGACTCAGGTATATTCAAGAATTCTTCATTGTACAAAAAGCTGACAGAAAGGTCATTAGATCTACCTGAGCCAAAGGCATTGTTAATACAAAATAGACCGACAACGTTGCCATATGTGATAGTGGCTGATGAAGCTTTTGGCATGATGGAGAATTTAATGCGTCCATATGGGGGAAGGTCACTAACTTATGCTAAAAAAATATTTAATTACCGTTTGACATTAGCACGCCGGTATGTTGAATGTACTTTTGGCATAATGTGCAATAAATGGCGCATTTTACACAGGCCGTTAGATGTTAACATCGGTTTTGCAGAAAAGATCGTAAAAGCGATATGTACACTAAATAATTATGTCAGAATCAGGGATGGCTACAATTTTGAAGACACACTTTATACGCCACCCCTGGAAAATCTAGCCTCACATTATACCGGACGTGCTGTGCGACAGGCGGATAATGTTCGAGTACATTTAACAAACTATTTCATTAATGAAGGAAAAGTAGATTGGCAGGATCGTTATATTTAACTTGTAACACAAACCGATTGTAAATGTAAATAAATATATATACTCACATAATATTTTCTTCTTTTCTTCATTGTCATGTCCTTCACAAAATATAAGGACGAGTTCTTCCCAAGCCCGTCTTCTCAAATTCTTATCTGAATAATCGCTACTTGTCATGTCCCATATCGCAGGACGTTTCTCTATTTCATCAATTAATAATTCCGTATTAAAAGCTTCGGTTTCCATTTCGGACGATTTTCGGACGAACTTGACGAACCCTAAAATACGTCTATCCGCGTCGAAAGCGCGCGCTCAACTGAACGGAAACATAGAAAACCAATGATCTCAAAGCGGCGTTGACGCGCGCTGACAACAGTCGAGCGCTAGCGCAGCGTTGAACGCGCGCGTTACTAAAACGCGCGTTAGCATGTGTACGGCCTGAATAAAATGTATGTAGTTGTAAACGCGCGTTATCAAAACGCGCGTTGAGCGCTTGTCATCTGAACCTACCCTAAGGTGAGTATAGTTAGAGACCGAAGAAATTCAAAAGAAGAATGTACCCTTGGCCGATCCCACTTTTACCTTCTGTATGAATGGCGGGCTAGTTCTTTAGCATGCCTATGGAATTGTAGCAGTGTTCATACATATTTGTTATGGTCGCGAATCATATTTTGATCAACATTAATAGAGAGCGACCCTAATGTCATCAACCGGGCACAAATCCAGACCCGGTATTATCCTCATAATAATATTAAAATCAAAATATTTTATTTCACATAAACCTACATCGGCACTTATGATACGTCAGAAGCTAGGTGCACGGTTGCAATGGGTCGTTTCATATGGAGAAGAGCTAGCAAGAAACTCCACGGTTACTCTTTTAAAATAAATTGGCTTTTAAAATGTTTTCAAATTAGTGTTAATAGGTATGAGAGGACAGTGTAGGCCTGTCAACAAGTAACAGGTAATTAACAAAATTGGAAAAGGTCTAGAAATCTACAATATAATCCTTTTAATAGTGTAATCCTTATAATATTTCTAGTAGAATAACATACCTGTTCCATCTCTTTGCTGCACAGGCACGGCGACAACGGGCGGGAACGGCCCGTTCTGAACGAGCACACCTGACTGAGTCGACAGCAGGTGATTCTGAAGACGGACCTGCAACAATACATAATAAGATAATATTTATTTGCTTAAACATGTGTCATACATACAAGAAAATACATGCATATAGGATGGTAATAATATTACTAGGTACAGACATGTTACATGCAAATGTCAAGAAATATTATTAATTAAAACATTTTAAACAACCAACTCTCTCTCTCTCCCTCTCTCTATCTCCCACCCTATCTCTCCCACTCTCTCTCCGTCCCTCTCTCGCTCCCTCACTCTCTCTCCCACCCTCTCTCTTCTATTCATCATTCTACTAAATTTTATAGACACACACAACTTCATGCAATGCCTGTATATTCAGAAAGAGAAGACAGAGGTGTAAACTCCTTTAACACTCACCTCCAAAAAAAAAAAGGTATAATATTCAATTTTTTTTTTAATGTTCTGATCATTTGACAGCGGGTATTATTCCTTACCCAAAATGTTTTTTTTTTTTTGTCACGCCTATGCATCGACTCAGCGACTCAACCTAATGAGGATGGGATGATGAATGATAAAATGACACGTTTTCCCCGACGTGGGCAGAAGTGTAGAACGGTACACTGACATTTCACCAGTTTTAATTTAAAGGAAGCTAGCCCACCCACTTGAAGACTTAAATAGTACGATTTATTACAAATGTAGACGGTTACTAAGAATTTCCTGATGGAAAAACTACCTTGTAGCGGCATCTACAAACGCCACATGCGAGCTAAGCGTAGCACTAACGTCACGCAAAATCCTGCATCGCGCAAGCAGAGTTTACCGCGCAACTAGCATATATACAACGTCCCGACGTCAGTCGTCGGGCACCAGACATGCCACCAGTCTGGTCACAGGATCCCCCTTTTTCTATGGAGATATGAGTGAACTTTACATCCTGTTCCTTATACCTCTATAGCCTGATCCGAGAATCAAACCCAGGACCACTGGATCGCAGTCGCGTTTACAACCGCTAGACATGCAATAAAAATTACACAAAACATACCTTCAAACTATCAGACACAGCAACAGTCACAATCTGCGGTTGCGATGTCTGTACTTGCGTGTCAGCCGAAACTGACGTCACTATAGCCACGTCACTTGTCCTCCTATGCCCCGCCGAAGTTATAATATGCTTCTTCAACGGCGAGTGTTTCGTCTGCACAGTCTTCAGTTGTACTCCATGAGGTAATTGAACCTCTTCGATAGTGTCGTCCTTTCGTTTCTTTTCAATCTTGATGGTTGGTACTTCGTTGACTTCTTCTACTATTATGTTGGTACTGGGTACGGGTGTGGCGTCAGTGACCTTTTCTTCCTTAACTTTGGGCGTTATTATCTTGACCGGCGGCGGCGGCGGTTCAATCTTGATCATCTCCACGTATATCTGTTCTTTATCCGCGTTCGTTACGTTTACGACGGTCGAACCGAACGCGTCCGCCTGGAAAATAAAATGTGTGTTATTGTTGTTTAGGTTCACTATTGTGTGTACGGATGACTTGTTTAACCCTTTAACCGCCATGTCATAATTCGCGTGGAGTGCATCTAGCGCCAGCAACCTTTAGGTACAATTTTGCATAATATTGTAAAATATAGTTATCGATAAACAAACTAATGAAATAAATAAAATTTACTCATTTTTAATCAAAAGTTTATTTCTTTTCTTTTTTCAAACATAAATTAATCAGTCTTCAAACATACGTTAGGTAGGTCTTGATTGTTAATTCTTCATAAAAAAAATATATTCACAAATAATATTAACAACAAATAAAACAACTAAAGCAACTTTATTTTTTCTTTAAAACAAAATAAATAGGTAAATACACATATTATTATTATCTAGCTGTCTTTTTGACTTTAGGATAAATCAACAGACTAGAAAAACAAAAGAGTGATTTACCGATTCATTATCACTATCCGTTGAACTGCCACTACTACTAATATCGTTAATTGATTTCTGCAATATATTTAATAGTTCTTCGTCGTCGTATAACATTATCGACCACTTCTCGACACTAGCTTAGAAATAATAATAAAGAGAGCACGTGTTATCACGGCGATGGCGCTAGCGCAACTGACGTTTATTCAAAATATGACTTTAGTTGACCTTGAGCCGCACGTAAAATTACGGCGACGGCGTTCGCGGATCGTCTGCACTAGTGACGTACTGGCATAAGTCGATAATTTATATTTCTTTGTTGATTTCTACATATTATATCACTTAAGCTTATTGGGTTTTGAATAAACAATTAAATCATTAATAAACTATGAAATTTGAATGAATGTTTAGTTGATGGTTTGATAAAAAACAGGATGTTTTTTATTAACTTAGCATCAGGAGTTTCATATGTGGTACAACACTAGTCTGCGTGAAATCACGGGTTCGGCGAAGTAGGTTGATAATAAGACGTATCACGAATTGAGAACTATTAATTATTTCATTTAATTAGCTAAAATATGTATATAGTACTGTTAAAAATAAAGTAATAACACGAAATATACTAAGATTTTGTAAGCAAATTCAACATCTATTGAACATTTTTTAAATGACAGGACTTTTACGCAATATTCCGACGTGGCGATTGAGGTATTATTCTTACAATACGTAATATTACGGCGATGGCGGTTAAAGGGTTAAAAAATCATATTAATGTGTCTTTCTTCAATTTATTAGCAACTAACTTAATGATACTGACGCAGCTACTTAAATATACGAAATTAAGCTAATTGACGCAACAATTTGTGTTAAAAATATGGCTTGTTATTGTGTGTTTTATTACAATGTACAATAAGTCTGGAATAACTAAATTAACTGACAGATAATTTCATAAAATTATGAATTTATCTGGTAGATGGTGCATCAGGTGAAACTGAAGCTGGGGCGTTTAGAATATGATAACGAGCTTTCGAATGGATAAATCTTAAAAAGGCAAAAACATCAAACGTGCGTAATTCTGTGAATTGTGAATCGCGTAACTTACTCTGCATTCACATACGAAAGTTCGGTTTGTACACACGGCTACATATCAAGCTATAAATTTCCAGTATAAGCTGATCAGTGAGAGATTAACTTATACTGGAAATGTATAGCTTGTAAGCAGCCGCGTGTACCACACGACGACGCAAATGAGTTGACAATTAATTTGAACTTAATTACGAGACTCATTTTTTGCGGCAGAAATTACGCTCGTTTGGCCTCAAACTAGTACAGTCGTTATGGCCTCGTTTGAAACGGAAGATTCACTGATATTACTAATTATTTCAGTGACTAGGTCAAGACTAAAACAATGTAGAAAACAGGCATCCTCACCTTTCTCTTCCTCGGGCCAGAGTCGGCACGCCCGTCCGAACTCTGGCCGTGCAATAAAAAAGAATCCTTAGCGTCCACATTGTTGACGAGCTCGTCCAGTATGTCGTCGGTGATAGCGATCTTTTTGTCGTCTTCATCCGCTAGTGCCTTGAGGTCTGTCTCTGAGAGTATGCTTTCTACTTGCGCTTCTGTCAGACCTGAAATGGAGATAGTTTGATGATTACTAAGATAGCTTTGGATTATTTTTGGCTAGGGACAAATCTGAGTGGAAACTAGAATATATAAAACAGATTATGCATAATATTAACGGCATCAAATCTAACCTGAACATTTTGAAACTGCATGAAAGTTTTTATTTTCTGATGAAGTACATAATCAGCCTATAATGTTCCCACTGCTGGGACTCAGGCCTCCTCTCTTGAGAGGGAATGGGCTGTAATCTACCACGCGGGCCCAGTGCGGATTGGTGGATGTCACATGTCTTCGAATTTTTTGTTCTAGGACATGCCGGTTTCCTCACGATGTTTTCCTTCACCGTTTTGAGAGCAGTGGTGATGAAATTATTTACACAAAGTAAAGCGCCTGCCTGGGTTCGAACCCACGACCTACATCTTGTAAGTCGCGGCCGATTCCACTGGGCCACCACTGCTATTCAATTCTGATGAAGTATTCAATGGTAAATCTTATCTCTAAGTGCTGGCTCGAAGGTTTAAACTTTGACTATGTTAAAATAAGTTTTGTGAAGAGACGGTACAGTTTTAGTAAACATTATTGAAAATCGTCCTCTGTCGGACATAGGTGTCCCACAAAAGATAGCTACAACTACCTTCACGAACGCGAGGAAGTCATGTTTGTAAGTCAAACAAATAAACGACCTGATCAATATAAACGATCGCGTCGATCGGGTCTCGGTCAGTGCAGACAGAGCAGTAAAATGCTCGAGCATAATGCTCTTCTGCTTTCGCTGACCGTAATGGCGGGCTATTATCAAAGATCGGATATTCGGATGCATATTCACTTAAAGTTGAGATGTTGGCTAATATGGAATGGGCTTTTGTATAGAAAAAATCTGAAGTTAAACTAACACACACCACCCCTCTTACACCCTACGTACACATATTTGCATCGTGGGTTAAACATCTATATATATAAAAATGAATCCCTATTTCCCTTGGTCACGCCATCACGCGTGAACGGTTGGACCGATTTCACATTTTTTTTTATTTTTTGTTGTCTTCGTTATTGTCAGGGGAAGGATCTTATGAAATAAAAAAATAAGGAAGTTGATCGGAACGTTACAAAATTTAAGAAAACTTAGCGCCAATATTAATTTTACATAACTGTCAGCGATTGACAGAATGCGCGCTGCAAATATCGTTTAACACAGAAGGATCGGTTGATAAATGAGTCGATAGTTTTAGTTTTAGTCAATAGTCAAAACTAAAACTAAACGACATAATTATGACATTCATAGTTAAGACAGGACAACGTCTGTCGGGTCAGCTTGTTTTAAATAAATATGCATCTGAATAGTTATGCAATCCAAAAACACCCGGGGCTTTTTTTTTTAAATAAATATTTTTTTAGAACTCGCATCCATACTATACACCCGACTATTTATGCATTCCTGGTGTTCCTGGCACCCCGGGATATTTTATTTAAATAAAATATATTTAGGAAGCCGCTTCCATACTTTCATAGCAAAAAATTAACTTAAGCTAAATATGCATCCGAATATCCGATCTCTGGGTATTATTTTTACTATGAAAAAAATATTTAAACTCACCCGTAAAATTCTCAGTCAGCAAATCATCCCCACTAATATCCAAACTGGTGCCACTGTTATCAACGTCCGTGTTCAGATCAGGATACAACTCTCCGAGAGTGAATTCTGAGGTAGTAAAGGTGCCTAGGGTGTCCGAGAGCGGTGTCTCGGCCGCTCTCAGCTCTACAGAGATCGGGGTGTCGAGAGCGACGGGGAATTGGTCTTCGTGTGTGTCTACGTGAGGGGGCGACGGTGGCGGTGTTTTCGGTCGGAAATGTAACCTGGAAACAGAATTATTTCACATTATTTATTGCAAGCACAGCAGAAAGCCTGATTAATGCACAAATTCAACAGTAAACAGGATCCTCTATCTGCTAATAGCAACATAACATGCGCATAGTATTACGAGTATGTCGGTATTCCTAAAGTGGTAGACAGAGGTGTATCTTACACCCAGTTACGCTATAAGTCCTATGCATACAGTACACAACTGCTGGACATAAGTCTTTCCAATATCTGATTCAGTGGCCAGACAGCCAGAAGGTAATGGGGCTCGCCTAACGTACGGTTAACCGCTCGTCATAACATGAACTTCGAAAATCGCTGCCAAATTGTTACCATGAACGTGCAGTTAACTGTACATTTACGTATCACTTGTGCAGGCTTTTTAATTACGAACATTTACAAAAAAAAAAACAACTTACCATTTTTTATTAACCTCATTGATGAACTGTTCAAACTCTATCTCCACAGGCTGCAAACTCTCCTCCGAATCATAACTGCTGTCCGAACACCCGCTCCAAGACCGTTTCCTCATGACCCTCTCCAAATTATCTCTTACTACTCCGTCTAAAGTCCTCGCACTTAATCTAATATCACTTTTAACACTGTCTTGAATAACGTCTGGTAGATCCGATCTGTCAGTAAGGTTGGGTAGGACGTCCGATCTGTCAGATTTATCGGTTGGTTCCTGTTTGATGTCGAATGGCTTGACTTCGTCGGTGGTTGTCCAGAGGTCGGGGTTTCGGGAGAGGTGTTTTCTGAACGCGTGTCGCCATGGGTATTTGCCGCTCGTGTGGTAGTCCCTAGACATTTCTTTTGGCGTTCTATGAGCCTTTGTTTCGAGTTCCACCTGGAATTGAGAGAAAGTTATGTTTTATTACATAATATTAAATTGTTTTTTTTTTTTAAAAGCCCCGTCACAAACTGATTTTCTCCTTTCTTTTTTTTTGAGCTAAGAAGACTCTCGATCAAGTCACCTTTCAAACAAAACAAAATCGGTTCAGCCGTTTGGGAGCTACGTTGCCGCAGACAGACATATACACACGCGTATGATATCAGCTCTATGGCACCTGTCCCACCGCTGGAAAATAAAAAGAAGCGAGTAGAACTAGCAACTACAAACGAGTTGATTCTCTCTTTTACTGACACAGGACCTAAAACCTTTTGTATGTTTCTTGATCGAGAAAATAGTCGATAGCTAGTCACTCCCTAGCCAGCAGAGGGACAGGTGCCTCAGGTGGAATGACAGTTCACTTCAGCTAAGTTTTCACAGTGAGATTTTTCAGAATAGACCGACTGGACTTAAGGAGACTGTAGTGAAAGTTAAGGTGTGACGTGTTACCTCCTCGCCCTTCTGCCTGCGGTAGTGCTCGGAGGCGGGGAAGCTGAAGGGCAGGCTGGTGAACAGCGAGTGCAGGCGCGTGC
The DNA here is from genome assembly GCA_916610205.1 of Griposia aprilina. Lineage (NCBI taxonomy): Eukaryota > Metazoa > Arthropoda > Insecta > Lepidoptera > Noctuidae > Griposia > Griposia aprilina. Next base: position 10,115,837 of record OU744311.1, read on the forward strand.
GCGTCCTGTCCAGCGCCACGCGCCCGCCGCGACACACGCGCCTGCGCGCGAAGCCCACGCAACGGCCGCCTCCACCGCGAAGTGAAGTTAACGTGTACCTAGAGGAAGAGGCAACAATAATTATTTAAAAAATTCCTAAATAAATACTAATAAAACATGGATAGCGAAATTTTCGTTTGCTATCTTGCTAGTTTCCGTGTAGCCGTAAAAATTAGAAGGCCGAAAATTAAATCACACATTCCTGCACATTGTATACAGTGAGCAAAAAAAAATTGCTGACATTCCTTAATTTTTTCTTAAATAAGTGTCACTGCATTCATATGCTCTTGTAATTGCTTTAGTCAGGAATCTAACAGAAATTTAAAAAAAATACAGATAAAATACATTCTGTATTAATTGATGTGTAAACATCTTAGCGCTCCGTCTACGGTAGGGGCTAGCTGGGACTTCGAGCTTCAGACGCAGAAGCGTAAGACTTCGAGCGTCAGATGACGTCAGCGTAAGACCCCATAATAAACCTAAATAAAGGTATAAACCCCATAATAGTATTAAAAGCTTTCAAGCAAATCAAGATTAAACTAACCGAAGATATATGGGGAATGTCTATCAAAGTGTGTTCCTCCATTATTGAGACTATAGCGCCGTACTTGGCCTTAATATTTAATTTGTGTGTGGATCAAGGAGTCTTCCCGGATCTAATGAAATACAGTAAGGTAATACCACTTTTCAAATCAGGGGATAGTAAAGACACCAATAATTATAGACCCGTATCCGTGTTGCCGGTTTTCAGCAAGGTGTTTGAAAAGGTAATGCTGAATCAAATGCTCAATCATTTTAACACCAATAAAATCTTACATGATCAACAGTATGGTTTCACCAAGGGACGTTGTACGACTGACGCCGGTGTCACCTTATTAAAACACATATTTACGGCGTGGGAAGAAGCCCAAGGCGCTGTAGGAATCTTTTGTGACCTCTCCAAGGCATTTGATTGCGTCGACCACGAAACCCTAATCTTGAAACTTGAGCATTACGGACTTGGAAAACTTGCTCTCAGTTTAGTAGAATCTTATTTAAATGATAGACAACAGCAAGTTCAAATAAATGGTGTCAATTCACTCGGTTTAAAAGTAAAAATGGGTGTACCACAAGGCTCGATATTGGGTCCTTTCCTCTTTTTAGTATATATTAATGATCTACCCCATTTGTTAAAAACCCTACCACAAATGGTGTTATTTGCTGACGATACTTCTTTAATTTTTTAAATTAATAGACGTGCATCAAATCTTGACGACGTAAATAACGCCCTACTGCAGATCCAAAATTGGTTCACTGCTAATAATTTAGTATTAAATGGGAATAAAACTAAGTGTATTAGATTTTCCTTACCAAATGTCAAAAGTACAAATTGTGAGATAGTATTAAATCAAGAGAAACTAGAATTCGTCGATAAAACTGTTTTCCTGGGCATCACGCTTGACTCAAGGCTTCAATGGGGTCCTCATTTAACATCCCTTGCAGGACGGCTAAGTTCAGCAGCATATGCTGTGAGAAAAATCCGTCAATTTACTGATGTAGGTACCGCGAGGCTAGTCTATTTTAGTTACTTCCATAGTATTATGTCGTACGGTATTTTACTATGGGGACGGGCTGCAGACGTCGAGTCTATTTTTATTCTGCAGAAAAGAGCCATCCGAGCCATATATGGCCTCCGCAGGCGCGACTCTCTAAGGGAACGGTTTAAAGATATTAACATCATGACGGTACCTTGTCAATATATCTATGAAAACATCATGTACGTAAGGAAAAATCTACATCTTTTTAGTAAAAGAGGTGAAAGACACAATTATATCACTAGAAATAGGGATCAATTAGTTCAACCAGGTTTCAGGCTGGCTAAAGTAGACTCATCTTTCATGGGGTACTGTTTAAAATGTTTCAATAAAATACCTCCCCATATTCTTCAACTGAATGAAACTAAATTCAAATCTTGTATAAAACGCACACTATGCAGCCAGGCATATTATAAGTTGGGGGATTACATCGCTGATAAAAATGCTTGGCTCAACGCTGGTCCTGCTCCGCAAGGGCGCATAAAATAATTGATTAGCATTTGAAACTACTGTTGGAGCTGCTGAAGATTTTAAAAACTTATCTTTGCATTGTATAAATTCAATGTTTTAGTATTGTATAATTGCATAGCACAGGTGTGAGTACTATGCACCTACTATAAAGCTACCATTTAATAGGTTTTTCTTTCATTGACTTGAATGTGCCCTGGCGGCTGAGAGTTTGTCATGCTCACTCTAATGTCTCGCTGGTGGTGGCGTGTGTGTTGGATCATTAAGTTCCCTTCAAAATGGTTGAGCTGAATGGTGCTGATCCATGCGTCATGTTCGTGAAAGGGCGCCGTCAGTGGGGACTGGTCATTTCTTGGCTGCCACGGCTTATTTTAATTTAATTTAATATTTGAATTGCTTTTGTCTTTTTATTACGGACGCTTTTAACGTTCTGCATCGTTCTCACATGCATAATTTCAACATGAACGATGTAATCAATATTTTGTAACCATTTTTTGATTTAAAAGAGTGTCCATGGAGTTTCTTGCCCGTTCTTCTCCATAGGTACCTACTACGCTTTGGAATGGGTAACTAGCTTCATCTTTCTGACTGACCGACCCCTTGACAATTCAGAAGTGCCTGTAATTGGTTTATTTGAAATAAATGCTTTGAGTTTTGAGTTGAGTTTGACCCGTGTCTATGTGAGCAAACTGATGCGAGCTCACATGTTTACACATCAATTTTCGTGAGTGCCAAACCAACTCACACCGATTTTTTATTATTTCCTATCAACCAATGAACCAATAAGGGTCAATCATAAGGATTACTATTTTTGCTGCGCCCATCAGAGTCCATAACAATCTCATAAAATGTTAAGTTACCACCAAACTACAGTGGAATGCAATAAATAATTGTGTATTGAGGATAAAATCTCTCTAAACATTGTCTTCAAGTTAAATGAAAACTCATGAGATCTTGAATTTAATTGGATATCAAAGTAACCGACTTCTTGACAATACAAAGCGCCTGAAATGCCTTCAAATCAATGCTTTGAGTTTATGAAAAAAGTAATGAAAAGGTTCTTTCAGTACACTTACCTATACCTCTCATCAACCTCGTGCTCAAACATTCCATCCTTCGAGGGATCATCTGGGTCCAGGGGATCCCCGTACAGCGTTGATGTGGGCTACAAATAAAAAATACTACATTACCACACACGGTAAATAATGTGTATGAGAATTAAAGACTCCGTTTTCATGTGGAGCGAACGGAGCGCAAAATTGTTTCAACATATGTTGAGATGCTGGAAGCATGTTGCTGCAAGAAAGAACAGGATAGAGCGGAAAGCGACAGGGTAGCCCGCGAAATTCAATTATTGTAACGTTTTTCGCGAATCATCTTTAGATCAACATACAACCTGACACTGACCTGCCAATTGCAAAAAAATAAAATAAAATTTGAATTTCGCGGGCTACCACTGTAGTACATCCCCTCAATTTTGTTTTTTTTTGCAAAACATGTTGCTGTTTTTAACCGACGAAAAAAAAAGGAGGAGGTTCTCAAGTCGACCCGTATATTTTTTTTTTTTTTTTTTTATGTATGACCACGCATAACTTTTTACCGAGTAGTCCGATTTTGATGATTCTTTTGACTACAAAAGTTACACATTACATTGTTTCCAGCAACTTTTGATACTGCTAGTGCGGCACTTAAAAACGGAAGAAAACATGCTTAACCTTTCCATTCCTCCAATATACATTTATAATTTCATAAAATGATACTTCAATACCACCATAGTTTGAGGACACCAATTAAGTGAAACAAAAAAATGAAATATTGGAAAAATAACTGTTTTTTATCAGTTATCAATGTTTCACAGTCACAAGGCATGAAAATATAGCATCAATTCCACTCACCATTTCATAATAACATCCGGGCTTGCGTCGGAAAGCGAAGGGTCCGTCGTCAGGCGGCGTGGCGGCCTCGGCCCGGCCGCTTCCCTCTTCCTCCGAAGAAGTATACACGCCCGAGTCTGTGGATACGTGGGAGTTGTTTATGTCGAGGGATTTATGTTGAATGATACTTTGTTACGAATGTTCGTGTTGTTATGATCATTTTTAAAGACGAGGTAATAGTATTAGTACCGACTAATTTTATTAAATTAGTCCTTTATATTTAAAGGAAAAATCAAAAGCGATTTCGATTGAAACTTTGACCTATTTCGACCTAAAGAAAATGCCTCAGGTATTAGTCCGTCGTTGAACAGTATTTTTTACTTGTGCATAAAGTTTTAGTTACTAAATAAATAATAGTTAAGAGTTGCAAAACAATGTTCTTAACAACTTAAAATTACAATCGATACAGTGGGAGAAAATCACTTTTAAAAGTTACTAAGTTTATACATATCAGTGCTCGTGACTGTAGTTTGTATCCCCGCTCAGATAAATAAACGTCTCCTTCACGTCTCCGTCGCGTCGCCATACTAGTTCTTTGTTCCGTGACAATGTCTTCATTACAACACGAATATTCACCCATTTAGCATAACCAGATATAAGAGTAATTTAACTTCTACCCACTTGCTTTTAAAAGTGATAATCGTTTGGCAAGACATCCATTTTCTAGGGATGTTAGATGATATACCTACCATACCAGAGTCTAGGGGACTAAATCTTATGGATAGGACAGTATCCAGTACAAGAGATTGATACGGGAAACACAAACTATTTCTCTATTGTAATATTGGATTAAAGAGAAAAGGGTCGTAAGAGATATTTTCATTCAAGAAGAATTTACTATGAAAACTTGTTACGAGATCGCGAATGGTCAATAGTTAAAATTACCTAATTTTATACCACCTTAAATATGTTTTTCATTTCACAGGTGAGGTTATTTTTTAACCTCGGTTTTCGTCAATAAATTCTGAATTGCAATAGGATATTGGACTACAATAAAAAATAAACATGTATTCATTATTAAAAAAATGTAATATTAAAAAAAAGTTTTGAAAAAAAAAACGCTTTTTAAATTATGTTTCTATCGTTGTCACGTAAAACGATAATTGTACTGAATGGCGCGAAGTTAGTAGTTCCTGTGTTGTGGCGTCAGATGGCAGAAGTGGTGTTTCTGTCTAAAGGCTCCCGCAAACAGGCGCGACGCGACAGCCCGACACAAAGGCGCCGCCCGTCGCGCGGCACGCGGTGTTTTTGTGTCACGCTTTCGCGTCGCGCCAGTGTGCATGAGCCTTAACGCACATGGATTTGCCATTTTTTGAGATATAAAATAAAAAATGGTGGCTTTATTTATTACTAGCATTTAAAAAATCTAACTAAAAAAATGCAGTCAAATACCCTATTGGGCTGTTATTCAGACGAATATTGTAAGAAAAACTGGTGACATATCAAGTTGAAACCTTCAAAATACAGACAAATATGTTTTTAATACTAATTCCCTTTTGTGAAATCGGATTGATATAGAATTATAGTGACACCCTTTCCACGACGCGTAGGCTCGAGTTGTGATATTACACGCCATGGGAAGCCATCTTTATACACACGAGTGTAAGTTCGCGTATATAGTCTATTCAAATCCTTGTTTCCAATTGATGTTATTACCACTTGAAACGGATATCAACTTTATACATACATACATAACCTCACGCCTTCTTATCAACTTTATGACAATGTAAATTAAGTTGATTTCAGAATGACTAGCACTATTGAAAAGTCATAAAATGTTTTGAAGTTGTAGTGCAAACTCAAGTTTATGTGTGAGTATTAAAGTTGTTTTACCAAAAACACGTATTTATTGTTTACGTGTTTGGAAACTAAATCGCGAACGCAGTTTGGAAAGATACGTACCTCGCAGCCCCTGCGCGGAGCCGACGACGGGATGCCTGTGTTTCCGTCTCTTGTACGGACGCTTTTCTCGCTGTAAGGCAACAGACCATCATGATATCTTACTCGCTTATTTTTAGCGTCAAAATGTTGTTTGTTTTGCTATTTGGACACTTTGTCTTAGGTGGTATTGTTCGCGAGTTCTGGAAGCTCTTGTAAATAATGGTCCAGGTTTAAATGGCACAGACAGACCAGCAAAATGTCTGAGTAATTTTTCAAAAATAAATAGAAATTCAACTAAATCCCAACTGGAATAGAGTTTAAATTAGCATACGCGCACGCACGCTATAGGCAATTATTTCTTGCAAGTTATTTTGAACTCTATTTTAATTGAGATTAAGTTCATTTTCAATTTTCTAATGAAAATGCTAGAGCATTTGTATGCGCTGACCTTTATGCTACTGGTATCTAATTTAATTGGTGACTATAAACGTGGGCCATTGTTACATAGAGCTATTAAATGTAATCATAATTTTAACTTTACGATACAAACAAACACCCATACATACAAGTTGCCTCAGTAGTGGGGTTGTCTCTATCATGGTATAATAATATACTTCGCCAGGTATAGCATTCCGAGACACAGTGGTCACGTGGGAGACACAAGCCTACGTCATCACCGCTGTGTTACCAGTAGTGTGTAATAATAACTCCCCAACCGCCTTTATTACCTGTGCGAATCCGATAAAACAATGAGGTTTCAACGAACAATTACGTTGGTATATGTTTAAATTGAATTGTTTCGTTTGATAAAAAAAACGACAATTTAAACGCTTTTTCTTTTTTAACGGAATGGTTACTGAAAATGTTTCCATAATTCGTATTTTGTTGCAATAAAGTGGGCAACTGGATAGTGACGTAAGCATGTGTCACTCCCGGAATGTCAGACCTTGTTTTTTTAAGACCATGGTCTCTATGAAGTTTCAGACAATATTTTTCCTGCCTAAATTATGTTTCGTAGTTTTTATTCCCTCTCCTCACTAATACAGTGAGTGGGATGCGAAAGATGTCCCACATTGTCTAAACTTCCTTCTACTGGTATCTAAAAGCTTAAATAACCTGTGATTGGTTGCAGTTTTTTACATTGGACAGCAGATTTACCAATCCGAGACTAGATCAGGCTTCCAGAAACCGAGTTGATATGTCGTGAGTAAGTATCGAACAGAGACCAAGCTTCATACAATCGTGTTAAGAAAGGTAAACTTCAATAGCCAGTAGTTACACTTGAACTACGAAAACCGCTCTTACTGCTACGAAATAAAGGCGCTGTGAAATCTGAATTGTTACCATGGACGTGCGTTTGACTGCACATTTATTTATTACTTACTACAGTCCATTTACAGTTATTTTACCTCAGACAGCAGCAACCCAATAGCAACCTTATTGTAACGAGAATAAAGATCATTGTGAATTTGACAGACTTGTCAAAGGCAGCAACGCAACAGCAACCTTATTGCAATAGCAATAAAGATCACAGTGATTTTGACAGTGATGCCAACTCAGAGGTTAAATAACTGTGAACGAACTGTAGCTGGCCCCACAGACACTGACCTATCAAAATTACAATATGGTGTTGAGTACATACGAAAATGCCATACAAAAAAAAATACTTTCAGTTGTTTTGTTCCTAAACTTTTCCAAATTTTCTTTCCATAAAAACCTAATTAGGACTATTACGGTCATTTTAAAATAAGAAATAGTCACGGTCCAGCCGTCCTCAAGTGATGCGCTTACCAACGAACAGCATTTTGTTTTTATTTATTCTCAGGATCAAATTAAATTAGCTAGCGGAACTCTGTAGACGTGATGGGTACCGATATTTAAACACGATAAAATAAAAATATATAAAAAAAATGGTGTCTTATTTAGGGGTCAACGACTGCTGTTATTTATGTTACTAAAAGTTGGAGAAAATATGTTTTATCATGATTAGGTATCGATACCCATCACGTCTGCGGAGTTTCGCTAGCTAATTTAATTTGACCCTGTAGATAGATTTCACTCGTCATTTATCAACTGAAGTTATTTTTAGCATCACCGTTTGCAACAAAGAATGAAAACTGACAAGATTCTAAGTATGGTCAAGTTTTTCATTATGCCTACTGTTGGTTTAGAGAAGATCTTTTTTCATATTGAAGATTATATTCTGTTTAACAGCGCACTTGTATGAAGCTCGGTTTTCGTTTTTATTATTTACTCATGGGGTATGGATGCCTTCACATCTGGCGTTAGCGCCACGTTTACGCAGCGTATAACGAATTCCTACGTTCATTGAGAAGACACTACCCTAACACTCGTAATCCTTAGTGTTATTACACAGTACAGTATATATCCTCGCCACGTAGGTACCTGTCTGGGCTGGTCGACGGGCGTGGGCGGCGCGCGCGGCGGGTAGTGCGGCACGTACGCCTCGCGCCGGAACGACGACGTGAGCGGGGCCGCGGGGTAGGCTGGCCTGTACGGGAGGAAAGCACATCATTTAACTAATCATATTTTTTGAATTTAGAAGAGAATGTGGATATATCATACTACTCCTCGAAGCTGTAGTATTACTGGGATTTTTGTCGTATTGCGTACGGAACGCAAAATACGTCGAACGAGTAAGGAACACCAACCACGCAGTGAATTCAAAAGAAAATGACAGAATGAACTAACTTTTTCCACTTCTACTTGAGAGGGAATCAAGAATTTGAAAAAGGGAATGAAAGCTTTTTCCCTACAATAGGATGACGTTATAGGCTGAACAATGAGAAAAAAAAACGATTAAGAACTCGCCTGAAATTCTCATTTCCTGTCCAGCTGTCATACCTGGGTGGCATCTTACTAAGGGTATTGTGTTACCCAATACTCAATATCTTTATTGCTTTACCATATGTCAACTTAGGTGGTAACTATGGGTATAATTGAGATCATTATGGACCCTGTAAGACACAGCAAAAGGGTAGAAGAGAGGAAGCCCTGTTTTAGTAGACCATTAAGAGCGCTTACACGGGTCCACTAGCGCCACTCCTTTAAAAAAATATTATCTCGTGACTGAGAAGGAATTTTGAAAAACGGCTCAATAAGCGACCACGGTAAGTGTGTCTAGATTTTTGTAATTCTTTTTATAAACTTTCATATTGAGACACGAAGCAACAAAATTCGATCTAAACAAAATCGGCCACATTCATTTAGATCGTATTTCGTTGCTTCGTATATGTGCTCAGTATGAAAGTTTATAAAAGGTATTAGAAAATTGTAGACACACTTACCGAGGTCGCTTATTGAGCCGTTTTTCAAAATTCCTTCTCAGTCACGAGATAATATTTTTTTAAAGTAGTGGCGTGGCGCTAGTGGACCCGTGTAAGCGCTCTTAAGTAAGAAAGTCACTCCATGGTCAGATAAGCAGTCGCTCCATGTAAAATACTTGTATTCAGCTGCATCCTGTTCTACTGGTAGCCGACCCCAACATATTTGAGGACAGACTAGGCTGATAATGATGACCTAACTAAATACTTCTTTTTTTACCTTAGAGGTGGGTCCGGTAACATCTGGTTAGCGAAGTCCCCGGCGGCGTAGCGTCGCTCTGCGATGAGCGCAGTGAGCCTCACGAGCTCTCGCTTGGCGCTCTCCCGCCGCGCGACCAGCTCGAGTAGGGTGAGCGCTCGCGCTAGATCCCGCCGGAGTTTCAGCATCTTCTCGTATGAGCTCTCGTCGTTTTTTCTGGAATTGAAGTTGGCAATAGTTAATAAAATGTTGAGGTTTTTTGTATCAGTTGGTTAAGAGAAGAGTGTCCATGGCGTGTCTTGCCTGTTCTTCTCCATAGGTACATACTACGCTTTGGAATGGGCAACAATTCATCTTTCTAACTGACCGACTCCTTGACAATTCAAAAGTGTCTGTAATTGGTTTAATGAAAATGCTTTAACTTTGTTTTTAGATCTATCCATGAGACAATATCTCGACGATCGCGTCTAACTTACATGGATAAAATAAACTGAGCAGGCGAATCTAGAATTGGCCTGTTTGAATGCCTGCATATTCACGAAAAGATCAATAGATCTTACACAAACAGTCCCCCAAAGAATGATTATAGTGTTGTTAACGCTGATGACGACGTGGCTAACGCTGAGTGTAAGTAAGTATAGTCGACTTCGTAAATGCTTTACCACCTTAAGGTCCAATATCACTTGCACGTCATAAAGCGACAAGTTAAGCGTGAAACACTGAAGCTAGCTTATGGGCAATCGAAGGTGGAAGCTCAACGAGCGCCGGGTCTATTTGTATTATGTGATAGATAGTTTCAACCATAACTAAGTTTCCATTTACTGGGAGTTGTTGTCAAAAGTGATAGGGCAATTAGAAGTTAGACTATACCAATAAAAAGCATCCATACTAGCCCTCTTATTTTATCTGATTGCTTAATAGTTTTGTATGTATAGCTGTTGGTATGGTAATCATCATCAACATTTCACCCGAAAGACGGCCACATCCTGCTGCTGGACATAGGGCTCACCCAAGCACCAACCGGTAGTGTTTCTCGCATGCAGTGGAATCCTGTGGCCGTCACAAAGTCCTCGGTCCACTTTGTGGGAGGACTTCCAACCCTATCTCTCCCGGTACGCGGTCGCCACTCCAGAACCTTTCGGCCCCAGCGGCCATCCGTTCTGCGAGCCCACTGCCACTTAAGTTTGTAAATTCTTCGGGCTACGTCGGTTACCTTGGTTCTCCTACAGTTGGTATATCAATAATTAAATAAAATGGTGCCTAACCTGTTCTTCCTGGTCTGCATCTTTTCCGTCCGCCGCCTGAACGCTAAGTAGGGGTTGTTTGACGACTGGCCAGGCCTGTTCTCGGTTTTAACCGACAGGATCAGCGGGTGTTGCTGTAAAATACACATTATTCTATTAAAAAGAGGTTCGATATAGACTGCACTCCGGATAGATAGTCTTCTACAGTTGCAAATAAATCCTAATGCAGGTCCTTTGCAAGTTTAACAGGAAAGAAAATGCCGGCCATTGTATATTTGTAGTGTATAATATTTTTTTTGCCATGTATAAATCTGGTGTACAATAAAGTATATATATATAAATAAATAAAATATTGTCTTCAGTACCCTTTACAATTACATGTCCACCGTTGGACATTTTACGCTTTCCTCAACTATCGTCACAAGGGCGGGTACTGTGCTTCCATAACCGGCAGATTCCATCAGCATTTTCTAGATCGGAAGTCCCTCTTGTGGGTACCTACCAGGTGCTGAGTTTCAGTTTAAACGCTATGGGATACCGGTGTAGTTACAAGCACATAAGACATTGCAACTCTAGCAGTGGTGGCGTCGTGGTAACAGTCCTGAATTACCCAGTTAGGTTATATCAAGGTCTTGGGATCGTCATCAACCGTCTTCTCTAAAACTCAACAAGATAACTATAGTGTTAAGCAATCAATCAAAAGGCATTTATTCAAACTAGGCTGAGAATCAGCACTTTTCAGTCCCCCAAAAATGCCAGCCCTTCACCACTTCCTAGTGCTTTAGCTAGGAAGAAGTGGCGCAACAAAATCCCCAGCATCACAGCTGTCTGTTCAGTTAGAAAAACTTGATACTATACAATCGTATGCAAAGTAATTAACATTAGAAAACACATAACATTAAATTAAATTATTTGCCATGTCAGCTAGTGAACTAGCACACGCCGATACGCTGTTGCTCTTAAAACGGTGAAGCAAAACATCGTGAGAAAACCGGCATGTCCTAGTACCACAAAATTCGAAGACATGTGACATCCGCCAACCTGCACTGGGTCCACTTGATAGATTATGGCCCACTCCATCTCACAGAGAGGAGGCACAGCAGTAGGAACGTTATAGGCTGATTATGCTTAACGCCAATAACTAACAAAAACTATGAAAACTATACTCAAGCATAGACCTGCGGTCGGCCCACTCCCTCTCACAGTGGAGAGGCCTGTGACCCAGCAATGAAAAGATAATAGGTTGATAGTGTTATTACTTTGATTACCGTGTTAAGCCGCTTGTTAAGCCAGTAGTCATACACGGCGATGACGAGGTCGTCGTTCCTCTCGAGCAACAGCTTCGCCTCGTTGAGGGTCACCACTGTTTGGCCCGAACTCTTTTCTAGCTTGTCCATCATCTGTTCGAACTTTAGCTCTGGAAGTAAACACAAAATTCTCATCAGAACTAGACACAATTTGGTGTGCCTAGAAAGTAATAGTGATTTGATTAAAAATTGCATGAAGAAATAGCCCTCTGTTTTTACTGAGTGTTCTTGCTTCCTTTACTTTACAAAAAAACTGCGATCACGGATCCATTCGCCAAGTATTTAGATCTGTTACTTATATGGTGTACTTTATAAAGAATCTTCTATCTATATATATGGCTATATTTCTATGAAATGCTTTTAAAAAGAAAGAAAATACGTTTATTTGCGGTAAACATGACGCAGAAAAAAACACAAATACAAAAAAGAACGAGATGGAATATATGCGTCACATCCACGCAAAACGCTAAGACCCTTGATCTGAGTTGGAAATATCCAGTGCTCAGTTTTCAGACTGACCTGATGACATTTTTAAGTCGCCTTTTACGTCCAATAAAACAAGGCCATGCTAAATGGCATGATGACGATAAATTGCACTACTAGATTGATGCTGTCGCTAAGCGTTCGTAGGTCTAAAGTTCAAGGGAGATCAAATCATGAGGCCTATACATGGGATTTGGCTCTGCAAACTCAATTTTAGACAAACTGCATATTGACCGCAATGTCAAGACAATGAGTAATATTATTTCATTAAAATCGGTGGATCTACTAAAGAACTTCTAAACCAGTCTTAATTTGTATAGCAATAAATTCTACCTTGACTTAATACATATGGACTTTTTTATTTGATTAACGAGTCATAAGATTACACATGATTTTATGCTGTATGTTCCCAGTTCAGAAGGTCAATAATAATGTTATGGGCAATCGACCTGAAAAAAAAATATGTAAGCGTCCTGCTTGAGGATCGTTTTTCCTTTCTCCGTTGAACAAGGTTCTCTGTTGAAGGGCCTCAAAAAGCTTTAATATCATCAATGTTGTTGTTAGGGTAAACATTTCTAAAAAAAATTGCAAAGGATAGTTATAAAAGAAGTGTTTACATACTCGTATGTAGTTATACCTGTGAGCTCGGGATGCCTCTGCTGTTTGAGCCACCGCTCGTCCTCCGTGTCGATGTCGTATTCCGGCGCCTCTTGCTCTTCCCATAACGCTGTAACAATACAAAATAACTTATGAACAAATATTCAAGTTTACGAAGAGATTCTTTTGCACATATCCGCCAAAAGTGTTCTGCAGTGCCCATGTTACGATTTGATTGAACAGTGGCCGAGCTAAGAGAAATTTTAAATGTTAATAAAGGTTTATCCACTTATATCAGGATTTAACTCAAACATTGTAAATATTATGTAAGTCCATACAAAGACTTGCTAAACTATGTCCATAAATAAATAAGTTATTTCATGTCAACGCAAAATTAAATAATAATAAAAATATGTTTAAATGTTTGTAAAGCCTATGTAACAAATAATTTCATGATTTGTACACAAATAGAATAAGATCATTTGTAAACATCATTGTAACAACGTGTACATGTAAATAAAGACCTTGAAAAACAAACAAACAACTTATATCAGGGTCAGGACCTTCCGAACTCCGGGCCGTTCGGGCCCTGAACGATCCGGAGCCATACTCTTTCGCACAAACCCCTAATTGTGTCATGCAAATGATGCTAGTGATGCTAATCACACATATTAAACACTAGTGGTCAGTTCCACCTTCAGGTCAATCAAATCCGACCAGAATTCGTACCGTATGTGGTTGTTTTGTTACGGACTCAAGATCGATCGCTTCGATTACTATACGATCGTTTCGTGTCGGTGTATACGTGCAATTGTGCACGCATCCGGTCAAGTTAGAGTTTAGACCGATCGGATTAGATTCGTCTATTTAGACTGATCGCTCTATGCATGAGATCTGGCAGACGAATCAAGCATATACCTACTCTTATAATCTACATACGTGTAGTGTCTTAGCTAGATCTCGTTAGATTGTACACGAGGTAGACTGTTATAAGAAAATCGCTTCTAGTGAACGAGACGGCAAGGTTCTTAGACATTGTTAAACGTAAAAACGAAAAGGTTAAAAATAAAACTAATAGCAACCATCCGTTTATCAAATAGCCCGATTTCCAGAAACAGTTTGCAACCTGAAGTTAATTTTAAATTATACATGCCTAGCAAATAAAAATACCACGGCAGGTAATCTCCATGGGCATGATTGAATCACGTTTCGCAGAACCGAGCAAACCTTTTAATTTTCCTCCTTCCTTGTTTAATGATAATAAAGGAATATGTGGCACTTTAATTATACTTTATAGTCTTTGATAATGAAAGGGAATTTTGTGTTTATGAGAGGATAATGTTTCATTAATAAAATTAGCGTCTGTTTGTACCTATAATTATTTAACATGGCACCGTTTTTAGGTTTTCTATGACCCAGGTCAATTACACATCTTTTTATAACCCTGTGGTAATAAAAGGTTTTTGACATAGTACCTACATGTTGACCACCCTGTATCTTAATTTTTTTAAGCTATGTATGATGATCCCAAATTTAGGGTATCCAGAAGAACTATCATACTAATATTTAATCAATACACCTGGCAAGTAGAAAGACACCCATCAATTACAACAAATCATAAACCCGATCCAATGGTACATATTCCCGCTCATATGGCATCCGCTAATGATGAAATTGGAGGCGGCAGGTTTCTCGTCTGAGTTTCTGAACTTCTTTGCGGACTATCTGCGAGGCCGTGGGCAGTTTGTTAGGCATGGTTGCTTTGAGTCTGAACCTTATAATACCCGCTCAGGTGTGAGTCAAGGATCCGTGCTAGGCCCACTGCTTTTCCTTATCATGATCAATGATCTTATAAATAAGGTTAGGTTCGCAAAATGCTTGCTCTACGCCGATGACCTAAAACTAGTAGTTCAAATTGATAAGGTCTCGGATTGCATACTCCTACAAAGGGACATTGATGCTATATTTGAGTGGAGCATGGTCAATAAGCTCTTTTTTAATACGAGTAAGTGTTACGTCATGACGTACAGTCGAAAACGTCAACCACTCCACTATAACTACAGATTAGGTAGTGAAGAAATAAGTCGTGTCACCAAAATAAAGGACCTGGGTGTGACCTTTGACACTGGTCTGACATTTAGAGATCATGTCTCCACTCTAGCCAAGGAATCTTTTAGGCGTTTGGGTTTTGTTTTGCGAAATTCCCGTGATTTTCACAACCCAAATGTAATTAAACTTCTCTACAACACTTTGGTTCGTAGTAAACTTGAGGCTGGTGCCTGTATCTGGCATCCCTATACAGCGACTCATACTTTAACGCTGGAAAAGGTACAGAAAACTTTCCTGAGATTTCTGTTTAAAAAGACGTTTCATTTCTTCCCTTTCATGTACCCTACTAATTACCTTCTAGGTGTTTTGGGCTTCAATTCGTTGGAGGTTAGACGAGGCTTTCTACAGCTCACAGTAGCCTGCAAAACTCTTAGAGGACGCATCGACAGTCCCGAACTCCACGATCTTTTCTGTCGGCTATTTGTTCCCGATAAATACATCGGACATCGCCAAAGCCGTCGGCGCAATCTGTTTGCGCCGCCGTTAACTAAAACTGTCGCCAGAGCTGAGTCCCCTGTGTGTCGTACATTAAGGATGCTTAACGCCCTCCTGACCAACTATCCTGAATGTGATCTGTTTGCTGATGAATGGAGCAGAATAATGCGTGTATGTCTGATGTTTTGCGAGAGCAAGTATGCTAGGTTGTCCTCTATTATATGTTAGTTTTAGAAAAGTTTTTGTTACCCATTCAATCTCTATGTTAATTAATGTAATTGGTGTTACCGTTTTAATTAACAATAAACAATAAACATCCGCACACGTCCATCCTCGCGGGTCTCTGTCATCATTCTGCGAAGTGCGAAGGCCGATCCTAGCTCGAGAGCTCACAGCTGACGGCGCGGCGCCAACTAACGTAATCGAATCACCAGACGTGTACGTAGACTGAGAAACGCACACGAGATGATATATCGCGGGTTAGATTTATTTGTTGAACGGTGAATTAAAATACAATTTATTACTTGTATGTACAAACGAACAAGCTATTTGGTATACAGGCAAATGAATAACAAAAAAAAACCATGCAAAACTCACGACTTCTTCTAATAAGGGTAGGCAGTAACTACAGAACACCACTTGCTATGAGCTATGATCCTTACATATTCATTTTTCTTCGTTTACGTTGATACATCTGGTCATATAAAAAGATAATAAATAAAATAGTATTTTAAGCAATGTCATTTATAAGCGAAATGACTTCAATCTTTTTTATTTTATTTATTTTAGATGGGTTGCTTGACTCTAGTCTAGGTCAGAGATGACAGAGACAAAGTCGACGATGGAGCGAGCTTACCCAGAAGAAGCCTGTTCACTCTCACTTTGAAGAGATTTGGGTTGTATGCGGTCGGAAACACAGGCGCAGGTAGAGAATTCAACGTCTAATCATTAATTCATCACGGGGCACTTAGCTAATTAAGCTCTAAAAGTTGGACCGTGAAATGATCACACACAAGCATCTACTCCAACTAGATAGGCATAGGGAAAAGGGGAACTATGGTGCTAATTAATGTGATATACCTATATCTTTATACAAGTTAGGGTGAACTGAGTTGCTATAATAGCCAGACAAGCTTAGGTAGACTGTGGTTGGGGTTGAAGCACTCTGGGCACTCTGGCCGGGTTTTGTGAACTATTAAACGCCTATTATTGGACAGATCGTTGGTATTTAATCCCGATTTTAGGGTTCCGTAGACAACCGTCCGTGAATAAAAATGTCCGTCCGTCTATCCGCAACTTAGCTCAGAGACTCCTAGTACTAAAAAGTTGTAATTTGGCATGGATATATATATTCGTCAGGCCGACAAAGTGGTAAAAAAAAATCTTGAAAAAAAAAATTTTTAGGCTACCTCCTCTACACGTAAAGTAGGGTTGTTTTTTATAAAGGTTTACATAACCTAACATCACATCTATATTCTGGAAAGGGGTAATGGTAACTAACATTTTTCCAGTTCTGCTAAGTTAGGTTTCATGTAATATAGGGGGCGTTTTTTTTTATTTTTGTAGTCCGACTTCTAATGCTAGCAAAAAAACTTGGAAAAACTAAAAAAATACTCTTTACAAAAAAAAAAGTGTAAAGTAAATGAATCACGCGTATTTTATGACCCCCTTTTGAAGGAAAATTTTGAAAACAATTACAGCTTCCATCGTGCGATTTGTTTTCAAGGATTTATACAGCTTTCGTACCAAACCAATGAAAGGGAGGAAAGTACAAAAACAGGAAGGTGGAACTTTTAAAACAAATATTTTCCTTAACATTTTGTTTCATATTTCAAACAAAATCATGACAAGTACCTACTCAAAATGGTTTTTAAGTTTTAAATCTACATTTGTGGGTAACTTTGCTGTGGGTTGTGGATGTCAGAAAGGCAGTCGCTTCATGTAAGATAGGTACTGGTATTCAGCTGCATCCGGTTAGACTGGAAGCCGACCCCAACACAGTTGGGAAAAGACTAGGCTAGAAGATGATCCCATCAAAAGACTAGTCTAGAAGATGATCCCATCAAAAGACTAGGCTAGAATATGATCCCATCAAAAGACTAGGCTAGAATATGATCCCATCAAAAGACTAGGCTAGAATATGATCCCATCAAAAGACTAGGCTAGAATATTATCCCATCAAAAGACTAGGTTAGAATATGATCCCATCAAAAGACTAGGCTAGAATATGATCCCATCAAAAGACTAGGCTAGAATATGATCCCATCAAAAGACTAGGCTAGAATATGATCCCATCAAAAGACTAGGCTAGAATATGATCCCATCAAAAACATAGATGTGAAAATGGGAGCCAAGTTCAATATTAAGCATATGCGTGGTTATCGAGATTTGACTTGCTTGGCTAGCTAGACACGCTAGGCTTCGTGTAATATAATATATAACACACGGCTGCTGCGTCGTCGCCAGTTCCTTTTTCTTTGAACTTGGCTTGACACGCTGCTGACTTGTGAGTAAAATAGAGGAGACGTTTTTGTCTTTAAAAAAAAAAACAAGCCCGTATTGTGATATTGTCCCGCTCCTGGGCAAAGACCTACTATACTATAAAAATAAAAAAACTAGCGTAACAAGTAGGTACTAGTTCTGGATTGGTATCTTATACATTGGCTCGTATTGATATTTAAGCAAAGTTATTAGGCTATATTTGGCATTTTTATCACCGACAACCCCATATTTTCCATCTTATTAGCAAACACATCACGTTGACAGCACATAGGGGTCTCGCGAACCCCGTACAGAAATCACAAACAACATTTCAGTCGAAGTTTTCATACGTTCACTACAAGCTATGTATAGAAATTGTTGATCACATTCAAATGAATTCACGTTCAAAGGCCGATTCCGAATTAACCGTCAAACAGAAACACAAAATGGCTGCAAAAATAATATTTCCATTTCTCCCTCGTGTTTTTTGTAGACGCAGGGAGCGAAATGTTTAATGTTTTTGTAATTTTAATTATTTCAGAAGCATCGTGCAATTTTCAATTAACGTTCTGATTGTACGGACCACATAATTTATTTTTGATCTACTTTCCCCGTAAATAATTTGATTCAGATAATAACAACTCACTCACTTTCAAAACAATTGCCATGAGCGACACAAATCCGACTAATCAAATTCTCACGACAACAAATCTCAAGATTCCAAATCTTCTAAAACTTCACCACATGTGCGTCAGTCATTTACACAGGCATACAAAGTTTTACTTACACACACACACACACATTCGGAAAGCACAAACACAGACACAAAGCGGTTTTGCTTGGTTACATGAGTAATTTATATATCGTTCGCAATTGGTTCAAGACGAATATTTTCTACAATAGGGTTTAGTCTCTCCCCATCATTTTGTAAGCGATCGAGAACGTTTTTCTACCTTCGAAGGAAAATATTATTTTGGAGTTGTGACTTATTACAACTTTTAGATGAATCTCGCTACAAAAGTTTTAATATATCGCATCTTTTCGTAAGTATCCACCAGTTTTATTTTTGGAGATTTACATAGAAACTGCACCTTAATTGCGAAACACACTATAATTCACAATCTGAATCTTTTTGAAGGATATTGCTAATCCACTGCTTTATATGTTCGAAAAAATTGTCTGCTTAGCAACGTAAATAACGCAATGAATGTTGTTGAACTGTCAAAATGAAAGCCATTCCTACTGTTAGTGTGTTACGCAATTGCCCCTAGGGTTTTACGAATTATATGTGGTCACAAAACAACTTTGCATCATGTCTGGATCTTCTAGAAATACTGGCAGTATTTTAATTATTTTCTTTGCAAATCATCATCTCCTGATAATTGTCGAATCGATAGCTATTGAGAGGGTTTATCTGAGGCCCTTAGGATAAGATACAAAGAGGAAACTTAGGGTAAACTTACGCTTCGATCTGTCAAAATCAGTGCATTTTGACTGCAGCACGTATTTTGGCTAAGCGTTATTCCTGTCACTGTTGCACAACTGTCAAACGTAAGTGTAAGATAGAGACGCTAGCATGTCTAAATCAAAGGTCGTGCTAAGTAACGTTCGTAGATCTTGGCCTAAATTTCATCTCAGCACCATACCCTTTGAAACCTCGCTTATCAAACAGGTACTTATCGTTAACTTAAAAATATTTAGAACATCTAATGATGTTATAAAAACATTTAAGTTACCACTTGTTATTGGGTCTGTCCAGCAGGAATTTGTCAGTAGCAGCCCGGAGTCTCGATTGAACTCGCCTCATATTACATGGGACTTAAACATAACTGTCGAAATGTGGGTGTACTATGGGTAGACCTCTGTCTAACCCCTTTGGGGATTACAGGCGTGATGTTATGTTATCATCATCATAAAAAATACAATACAAGTGGGGTGACTCACTAAGTTTTTCTCAGTAACACTAACAGTCGCTGACCAATGTTAATGAGGTCGTAAAATCAATCCGATATGGATGGAGATGAGTTTAAAATGGCTGCTTTCTGAGCACTTAAATGTGGCTCGTGCCGACACGTTTGAAGAAACGGTTAGCTAGAAAAGCCGTAATTGTTCATTGACGTGAAAGTTTGTTGGCATCCACACATTTTAGAGCTGGTATTGTGATTCCATCCAGACCGAAAATATGTAGGATCCGTGGTTGAATCTACCTTACCTTACATTTGTCATCATTCTATATTAGTCTACTGCCGGAAATAGGCCTCGCCAACTACTTCGTTAACTTTCATACAAGTTTATAAGATTGCTTTCGACTTTAATGGTCTTTAGAGGAAGATATTATGAAAACCCGACATCGCCAGCAGATTTACTGATCAGAGACCTGTGCAAACAGAAAAGGGTTAAATAATCTGACCCTAACACTAAATAAATTCGATAATAAATGTAGCCAATGGTTTTTTACGACCTACCCACATGTTATGTAAATTCTGCCATTCATAAGTCCATCATCCCATCACGTTTTAACCCTTCAATGACAAAGTCAACCATATCAAATATCAAAACATTTAAAAAAGTTTTTAAATACACCCCAATTTTAAGCAGGTTGAAATTGAGGGTTGAAAAAAATCCCCCTTTCCTATAAAACTTGATCGCATTGAACAATGGAACCCTAAAATAAAAATAAAAATACTGCAACATCACATTCCAAAGGTCCCTCCCTACGTACGATTATAGGTGTCAATTTCAAT
Organism: Griposia aprilina; assembly: GCA_916610205.1. Lineage (NCBI taxonomy): Eukaryota > Metazoa > Arthropoda > Insecta > Lepidoptera > Noctuidae > Griposia > Griposia aprilina. Next base: position 10,136,676 of record OU744311.1, read on the forward strand.
ATCCGGGGGTGACAGGATGAATGTGTTGAAAATGGAATCTTATTGCTAAGAATTAAAGTTTGTTTCGGAATGTATTATGTATCTATGAGAGTGGGTGGTCAGACAAAACAGATGGTTAGGTATGTTTTTGCAGATAAGTATAAGTTAAATTGGCTTATGGTAAAATTATTGGCATCCATATAGTTAATGGTAAAATATGATTTTGCGTTACACCGTTTTAGGCTACGAAATGGTCATCATACGCTATTAATAACAAGGAGTACTTTTCTCGGGGACTCCAAGTGCTCAACTAGTTGCTACACTTAAATGAACGACCGGTGCACTGAACAGTGAGTCCAGCTAAAACCTTGCTGACTGGCAAACAATTCGGAACCCATTCTCACATATTTCGTGCCGTTACGAAAGAAGAAATAGGCAGGAGCTCCATGTAAAATAGTGGTACTTATACAGCTACATCCGGTTGGACTGGAAGCAGAATCCAATAAAGGTAGGAAACGGATAAGCAGATTGATACTGACGAGAGAAGAAAAATAAATGACATACACAGTCATATCCAAAGCGGCTGAGTATCACGCCATTTCCCAACAGGATTGGCAAAAATTACGGACCGCTCCATATTAATCCTATAACGTAGAGTTTATTAACCCCTAATATCGCAAATAGACGACCCTTTCGTACCCGAGGGTGTTCAAAGAGACGAGTAAGGGATAACAGAAGATAGGAAGTATACTCATGTAGTTAGTTATGTGAGACTTTATTAGCTGAAAGGTTGCAAATTAAATCGGTATGCCGAAACTCTCGTCTCGATAATTGAATGGGCATTTTGGACAGATCAGAAAGGACATTAAAATGTCCATAGCTTCTCGATGACGGTCATCGTGTTTGGCAAACGGGTACTTCGCTCGAAATCGGAATTTGTTTTTGGATTGTTTTACGTAATATCAATTTGTTCCCCTTGTGAGATGGAATAATCATTGATCACCATGTTTCCTCACAGGCGGTTTCAAGCCTTTTCTGGTTTTCTGACATGTTTTCCATTACTGTGAGTCATATTTTGGCAAATAATCATCGAAAATGTAATTAGTTGCTGGTTGCCTGCAAGGTATCAAGTTTTGAATCCACAGTTACGTCAAACATGCGAGTCACATAGACACGAATTTTTATATCTAAATTGTAAATAGTGCAAATATTGATATATTTTAATATAAAATACTAAAGACCTTTTAGCCAACTAATAGGTCTTAGCAACCAGGCCACAAAAATAGTTATAAAAAAAATATATTGTATATAAAATGGGATAGGCTATGTGTACATTGATAACATAATAACGTTCTGTGAAAGTCTAATTTCCCTAGGGTTGGGTGATTGGGTTACGAGTACCTATGTCACAATATTGCCGTAACACGATGGCTTCGATAACGCTTGGTGATAAGCTTAGAATGGCAATTTATTTTAGTGAACATAGTTTTGTGTTGGCATAAAAGTTTAGACCACCGATCACGGAAACGCCACAGCGGCCGCTGCTAGAGGCGGCATTCTCTTCGGCTTCGAACGGCGGTCCGTCACAAGTTTTGAGCTCAACGCGCTTTCTGCTTTTTGTCTAGAGTACGGAATCGCCACGCAAGCAGCGCATGATTCCGTGCTCTGTGGTTTAGACATTAGCCGTCTTTTTCCAAACACGATCTATCTTTAGCCCGAACCTTAACCTTTGAGCCTGTTTTATTGTATTTCAAACTTTATGCCGACTTTAGTAATGTTCTTATTATAAAATTGACAACCTGAGACCGGACTAAGTTGTCAGTTTTGTAAAAGGAACTGTATTTCGATTTCTGTTAGGTTATTATTTCAAAAACAGGATCAACGGTTTAAACCATGTCTAAAGAAAAACCTTGTTTTATAATAAGACCGTAGAAGTTAGTAGTAGTAGTTGTAGACCTCCTAGTGAAGGAGCTCGTCCCGGAAAGTACTACCAAAAAACATGTCTCTACCGTCAAACAGCATTGGTGTGTTCCAAGATGTATGAAGAACGTAGTGTGGTGGACGAAGCAAAAAGAATATGTAAGTATCCTAGCTAGTGGCGTTATGTAGTTTCTGCCTACCGTTATGAGACAAAGGCGTGAGTTTATTAATGTGTACATGCGTAACAAGTTTAGACATTATTATTATCAGAGCTCTTTGTTAAGTAGGTCGTTTGGGAAAGTATTACCACCCAACATATTTCTATTCCCAAGCAGCATTGCTGCTTTTCGAGATATATGAATATGGACGAAGCAAAAGGAGTAAGAATCGTAAGAGGTTGAGACGTTCTGTAGTTTCTGCCTACCCCCGTGAGGCAAAGGCATGAGTTCATATGACCGCTAAAACCGTCGCCTGAACATTCACAAACAAGTTCCCAGAATCGCAAATCAATTAAACTTTCATAGCACATTCTACTCGACCTTGTTGCCGCGTCCGTCGGGCTGGGTACAGCAAATTGATGTCAAATGATACGTCACATTGGTGTCAAATCAAGCGTCTATTGTATGGACGTCGCGTCGGTGCTTTCAATAGGAAACTTTAACGTTTTTTATCGTCTAAATCTTCAGTATAGATCTTCTTGAATAGCATAATACCTCGGTAGTATTCCCCGTACGGGCAGGCTGAGGCTGGTATTTGGTACACCCACATTTCGTCTAGTTGTGCTGTTCATGTCTAAAGGGATACCCTATCTAGATCTATAATACAGTAATCCATACTAATAATATTATATATTATAAATTCGAAAGTAACTGTCTGTCTGTCTGTATGTTACTTTTTCACGCCTAAACCACAGAACGGATTTCGATAAAATTTGGCAAGGATATCGATGGCATCCTGGGGAAGGACATGGCACTTTTTGTCTCAAAAATAATCCTTAAAGGGGTGATATAAGGGATGAAAGTTTGTATGGGAAACTTAGCATTTCTTTAGTTAGGGATATGAAAATTTAAAATGCATTTGATACGAAATAAAAAAAAAGCTCTCTTTTAGTACGATTTTAAAATTCACATGATTATTTTAATTTTTGTGTACCTCTTTTTAAGAGATTTAAGGAATTGTAAATATAGTCAGAACCCGTATCTTAAGGTATTATTTATTTTAGTATTTATTTCATTTAAATCGGTCCACCCGCTTATTAGTTATTACAATTTGGCATTATTATTATTAACTTAGCTAATATGTAGTGGTCACAATGCCGGCGCTAGAGTATTTCAAATTAATGATGATAATATTAAAATGAATTATAATTATTTCTAAGATAGACATTTAGAATCATAAAAAACTTTTGCTGAATGGATTTGGATGATAGAATACTACTTATCCCGGTAGCAAGTTGCCGTAGGATAATTTCTGACATCCTCGCGGAGAAGACACGGGCAGGATTTTGCGTGACGTCAATGTGACGCGTAGCTCGCATGTGGCGTTGTAGATGCCGCTACATCGGCAAGGAAACCGAAGACAGATCGGTGTCAAATCTATCATGAGAACCACTTCAATGGAAGATGTAAGTACTCGACCCAATTCTAGTTGTTTCGCTCCGTCTATAGCAAAACGTTTGGAGCTTCATTTGGAATCATTCAGATGGAGTGTAAGACGTTCAAACAATGGACAATTTATTGAGCTGTGCATGATTTGGCTGTTTTTCTCGACTAATGATTAAGGCCTTGCCTCTCTCTCATGTACGGGGTTGTGGGTTCAAATCCGGTCAAGTACCAATGTGACTTTTTCAATTAAAATGTACTGTCTAAGTTTATCTTAGCCATCACTGACATCGGTAAAGGAAAACATCGTGAGGAGACCAGAGGGCCTAGACAAATGGCATTCGCTTCGGAGTGATTCTATTTCTACAATCGCTATCGCTTTCGCTAATGATTCCAAAAACTAGCGATAACGCTCGTAAAAAAGTGTCCTTTGGCTATGCATCTCTGTGGAAGTACCTAATCTTTCGACGCTGTCGATTCATTTCATAATCGAATGTTGTTAACATTGTCTAGCTGATTTTTATTCGTTGACCTATGATCACGTGACATTTCGATAGTTTATGTCAACCCGATACATTTTAACTTTTCTACTAGCGTCATCGCAAATAGAATGTTACTTTGTCTAGGCCCTCTGCCCTTGCAGTCTCGACAAAAATCGGTCGTTAAGTCTAATCGATGTCAAATTTCTTTAATAGATTTTCAACCTTATACTTTCGAAATAAAGTTGAAAATCTATTAAAGGAACTTGAGAACGACACGCTTTAGCGACCGATTTTTGTCGCTGTTTAATGTCGAGACTGCAGGGGCTGGTCTTGAAAATTACGAAGTCTGAAATCGCTAATACGTCTTGAGCAAGCGTGGTGATCAATGCTCGTGCCTTCTGTGTATAAGAAGAGGCCTTTGCTCTGCAGTTGGACAATAATAGGCTGGTATTATTGTATTGTACAGTTCATACCTAGTTTTGAGCGGTAACGAGACCAGGACTTTATAGTCTTTATTGGACTGCCCAGAATCTTGGATATCAAATAATCGATTGCCGGGAAACTTCTATTTGAACGTACAAGTACCTTAAGGGGACTACATGACCTAAACGCAAATTTATAATGCCTAAAAATATATAATCCACTGCAGTAACCACAATCAGAAAAATATATGATATTCTTCAGGATATATGCTAGTTAGATAGTGTGTTGAAAACATAATACAGTTAACTTGATATGATAGAAAAAAATCACGAAAATACCTCTAAAAAAATATTTTAACGATTAAAAACGATACTAATATACATGCAAACATTCAGATTTTTTGTCAGATTATTCTACAAGTAATATACTAACGTAATAGTGTTTTCATGTTTTCGTACAATGAATAGATTGCTTCATATTTTGCAATAAATTACCAGCGTTGTGTCATCGCGCGTCTCTTTCATTTCTATGCAATCCGACAGTGACCGCGCTTTAGCTCTTGTAAACCTCTTAAAGGTAGGTACCTACTGCTGAAAGGCGTTATGTTTTAATTTGTTCTCAGATTTCACTCTTCCATTCTTGCCACCCACTCCCAACGTTGGGCATGTTTTGCCCGACATTGCGTATAATATTCCGCCTTTCTACCTTTTTCATTGTTATGTCCTTCTCTTTCGCGATAGGATTGATTTGATATGATTCATTCTTCTGACCATCTTAGTCAACCATTTAGGCCCGCTTGCATCAAAGGCCCACTTGCACCGCCAATCACTAAACAATTTTAGCGATAAACGAGTTTAAAACATAATTTTGTTTCTGTCAAATGTTTGAAGATGATAGAGACAGAATGATGTTTAAAACTCGTTTAGTGCTAAACGTGTTTAGTGATTGGCGGTGCAAGTGGGTCTATATGTGTTTAGCGCTAAACAAATTTAAAACATAATTCCGTCTCTGTCAACTTCAAACGATTGCCAGAAACAGAACGATGTTTTAAATTCATTTAGCGCTAAACGCATTTAGTAATCAGGGTGCAAGCGGCCTCAGCTTATGTGATAATTAATGATAAATGATTTTATTTCTGTAAGTAGGTTTGTGCAAACACTTTTACACGTCAATCATATTTTTTAAACTAGATGAGGTCGGCATTTCCTATCTGACTACTCTGAGAAGAAAGGCCAAAACAAACTCAAAGGTCACAGCCTCTTTTAAAGTCTAGACATATTCTTGGTCAAATCATGTAAAGACCATGTAGATTGGTGTCTGAAATGGTATTTTGAGGAAAGAACCACACAGATTGAGTGGACCTGTCCAGTCAGTGCACGCATTTATTAGTAACCGTGCAGCTCAACTCAGAACTTAAAGTGAAGCAAACGATTCTGATATTCGAGAATATAAGTACCCCATTTCTATTTTAAAGTATGGAAAACCTACTTGACCTACTTCTATTGAGTAATGGAAATGGAAACGTCGATCGCTTTGCGGTTTCGGATATCGGATCCCACTGTGTTGTTAGCAGATTGTTTGTAGCGGTTTGCTGCACTTTTTATAGACCTTTTTATTTGTATTTGCTGTTGCAACGTATGTTTTTGTATCCGAAACATCTTCTGAAAGCACAGAATCAAAGTACCATAATTTTTTTGCTACGAATAAGGACTATTAATAATGAGCAGTGATCGGAGTAGGTAGATTGAACTGGGGTCATTGATCCGAAACGTATATATTACTATGGACATTCCTCCGGAATTGGTGGATTATTAAAAAAAAACCGGAACTTATGTAGGAATTGTATTCTGCCAGAGTGGAAGGAGTCATTTGATGATTTGCCATCCTCAAAAAAAATGTAGGAATTGTAATAAAATGAGCAATTTTATTTTTATTATTCTTCCTTTTTTTTTTTTTGTCACGATTTGACATAACCCAACGACCAATCAGAACAAAGGATCATGGGTGGTACAATAACCGGTTATCAGAACAATGCGTACGCCCGCCGGAAATACTAAATCCGGAAATACCGGAATTACTTTCCGGAAAAATGGCTTATCCATGTTATTCTTTCTGTGTGCATTTATGATACAAGTACTAAAAATCAATCTACCTACTCCGATCACTGATAATGAGAGATAAATAAGAGAGCCCCAAAACGCGCAATTCGCACCGCTTTTATTATAAGGCCTAAAGCAAGTAAGGGTCAAGTATACGCAGAAGGCATACATCGCTCTGCGTGTACAATATAACAATGCCTTCAGAATGCTTGTGGGGCTGCCGCGGTATTGTATCGCTTCGGGTATGTTTGCCGATGCGAGGGTAGTTGATTTTTATGCCATCATTCGAAAGCGATGCGCTTCTCTCCGGCACAGAACACACGTCAGCTCCCATAGCATGTTGAGGGCATTGAGTGACCGGTGGGACTACCCGATGCTTGGTGGGTGAGTCTGCACACACACGGCCGTATGTAGTTATGCATGCAAATCATTGTTTTCTTTGTTTTTATTTTATTTTCTTCGCGATTGTATGTGTTACTAACAATAGTTTAATTATGTAATATGTCAATACTAACACTATGGACTTTCAAGGTCTGTAAATAAAAGTTAATTATTAATATTATTAAAGCCCCAATTAAAAATAAATATAAATAGGTTTATTTGTCACAGTAACAAAAAGAAGCATGCAACAAGATAATTAACTCGAGTAGGGCAAACAGAAAAATTAAACAAAATAGATCTACATATAATCAAGAGCACAAAACAGATATACCCCGCCAGCTTCACGGCATGACTGTGACAAGAATTTAAGGCTTCCATTCTGCATGGTGCTGCGCTTTTATGCGATGCAAGTCTGCCTACTTCTCTCTTGTCTGTGGCATACAATAAAATTGAAGCAACACTTGCATTGTTAAGTACACATTGTGGAATGCAATTCAATTAGGTATAAATAATTACAAAATCTTGCGCAGCCTTTTTTTGGAATCGTGCTGTGAGCGCACCCTATATTTCGACGACGATTTTACGATAGCGTTGTCCATACAAAAAACTTTTTTACAAAAAAACAACCGACTTCCAAAAAAAACACTAAAAGACGTCCACTATTTGGTATGTAAATGACAATGACAGGACATTATCAACACATCATCAATATAAACTAAGTGGAAAAAATATGCAGTATTAAGGATAACTCAAAAACTAGTGGTCAGACCTTGATCAAATTTAAATGGGACCACATGTGAAGCACCAGCTATCAAATAAAAATAGAATCATCCAAATCGGTTCAGACAGAAAAATGTTCTGAGCTAACACACATAAAAAAATAAAAATAACATACAGTCGAATTGAGAACCTCTTCCTTTTTTTAAAGTCGGTTAAAAATAACATGCACATTCGATGCGGATGGAGTTTCGTTTTCGTAGATAATAGCACTTACCTTGTACACACTCTAATGGTATCAGCAAACTGTAGATGTGTGATTGGATTTTGAGCCTACACTAGTTAAGAGATTCTACCTACAATTGATGCCTCCTAGCTTGCTTACTGGCTAATCTTTCATCATGATAACTATCTCATAGAGTTCGCACCTAATCCCTCCATGCTTGTCTTTATGGAAATAGGTCATGCTGTGGTAAAAATATTGACCAATCAGCAAAGTAGCCATTCGTGTAGACCCGAGAATTTCAATGATTTGTAATGATGTCATAGAAACCTTATTTTCGGACGCTTACATTGTTAACGCTAGGTAAACCTTACGAAATAGATCAAAATAATGAACTACGGAATTGTATATCTTAACAATTTCAACAGAAAAGTCTGCGATGATATATGTCTATCTCCTAAAGGATAACCCACAGTAACCATTTTGATCTCGATTACTAAAAAAATATGGGTTATTTACGAAGCTAATTTAAAGAATACAGTATTAATCTTTATCCAATTAAATACGTTAGATACGTTGTCAATTTAATGTAGATCAAAATTGCCCTCTACAGCATATCATTAAAATGAATATCTTAGAAGATATAGACCACTTATTAGGATATCATTGGTGTAGACTCATAATGGCAGACATCCTCATTATTATCATGACCTTTTTTGGTTATGAGGAATCGACTCAGCCTCAATAATCTCTATCATCTTCTTGCATACACCGTTATGAACCGTCATCTCAGTATTTATTTATTTATTAAAACTTTATGCACAAGTAAAAAAAAATACTGTACAAAGGACTCAATGCCTGAGGCTTTTTCTACTAGGCAACCTTAGGGTGAAGCAGAGACTAAACATGGCAGGTGCAACATAAGGGATAGATAACTTGAAAAATAATAAATACTAATACATAGATATATATAAAGTACACATACATACATATAAAGAAAATATACTTAGTCAAGAAAAATAACGATAGGAAGAGGAGAAAACGAATCCAGCAAATCAGCGCTGGGATGATTCTGCCAACTTCTTACGAATATGTTCACGTGCCTTCAAATTAAAAGATAACCGACTGGTTCTATTCAATTCACCCCCTTTGTAACCCAAATCACTTTTCACTTCCAATGTTTGTAATGTTCTCTCAAAAGCAGTTAGAATCCTATTAATATTGCTACAGTAATTTTGAATGATGAAGTGAAACCTATGTGGAATATCAATCAGCGACAATGAATAGGTGTAATAAATACACAGCGGCACACGGATCGGGTCGGCAACATGATTGACTACTGTTGCCTCGTAGATACTGCCAACTATGAGTAACGGTTTGGTTACAAGCATCAGTTATTGTTGACGTGTGTTCAAAGCTGTTTTATTTTTAATAGGATAGTTTTGTCCTTTTTAGGGTTCCGTAGCCAAATGGCAAAAAACGGAACCCTTATGGATTCGTCATGTGTGTCTGTCTGTTTGTCCGTCCGTATGTCACAGCCACTTTTTTCCGAAACTATAAGAACTATACTGTTAAAACTTGGTAAGTAGATGTATTCTGCGAACCGCATTAAGATTTTTACACAAAAATAGAAAAAAGAACAATACATTTTGGGGGTTCCCCATACTTAGAACTAAAACTCAAAAAAAAAAAAAACATCAATCCCATACGTGTGGGGTATCTATGGATAGGTCTTCAAAAATGATATTGAGGTTTCTAATATCATTTTTTTCTAAACTGAATAGTTTGCGCGAGAGACACTTCCAAAGTGGTAAAATGTGTGTGGGGACACACACATTTTACCACTTTGGAAGTCACTTCTAAAATAAGAGAATGATAAAACTAAAAAAAAATATGATGTACATTACCATGTAAACTTCCACCGAAAATTAGTTAGAACGAGATATAGTTAGTAGTTTTTTTTTTAATACGTCTTAAATCGTAAACCGCATATTATGTTACTTGCTGCTACGGAACCCTTCATGGGCGATTCCGACTCGCACTTGGCCGCTTTTTTTAATCATTGATCACGACTATCCTGCTGCTAGACAAAAAGTCTTCCACATAGTCTTTCACATAACTTTCTTTTTGGTGTAATTTTTGGCAAATCTTTCATGCTCACATTCAAAGATATAGAGACAAAAAAGTATACGAATGCCTGAGCTAGACTCATTTTTAAAGGATTGGCCCACACGTGCTTTAGACGGGAAAAGTGGAAAAAGGAAATCCAGCCCTTTGCCCTGCAGTGGGACAATAGGATTATAATATTAATAAATAGTGCCTGAGTAGTGAGTACGTCTGCTGCACCCTAAGTTGTCAGCCAACCACCAACCATCCAACCAACCTTAAAAAAACCGTGAAAACGGTTTTGCGGGGCAAAGTTTCTAAGTTAAGATTTTTTTACAAACTTTGTTTTTTTTTGTTGATAATAATAAAATATAATATATATATAACATCGGCCTATACATCGAAGAGTGTGTTGAAATCATGTTTCATATTAAAATTTCAAAGCATTAATTTATTTTTAAAAAAATATGTTGGTAAGGCAATATTTATTGTAAGGAAAAAGGGGAAACATCAATCTTGCTTAGTTGCTAGAAAGTTATTATCTCGGTCACGGTAACGAAGAGCGACAAGAAAAGCAGGGAAGAGCAGGGGGGCTCATTCTAGGTAAGTTTATACAACCAAACACATGTTGAATGGAAACTTTTATTCTAAAACATAGCCATGTGCCTTAACCTTTAGATTTCCACTTAAGAGGCTTACATGAGCTAAAGCGCGGTCACTGTCGGATTGCATAGAAAAGAAAGAGACGCGCGATGACACAACGCTGGTAATTTATTGCAAAATATGCAGCAATTATGGTTTTACAAAAAATCTATTCGTTGGACTAAAAAATTAAAACACTATTACGTTAGTATGTTACTTGTAGAATAATCTGACAAAAAATCTGAATGTTTGCATGTATATTAGTATGGTTTTTAATCGTTAAAATATTTTTTTAGAGGTATCTTCGTGATTTTTTTCTATCATATCAAGTCAATTGTATTATGTTTTCAACACACTATCTAACTAGCATATATCCAGAAGAATATCATATATTTTTCTGATTTTGGTTACTGCATTGGATCATATATTTTTGGGCATTATAAATTTGCGTTTAGGTCATGTAGTCCCCTTAAACTATCAATTATTTAGAGTTAAAGAAGAGCGAGACTCGACAGAAACCTTTTAAATTGCGAGTTGAGACTATGTTTAATTTATGAACAGTACGTCAGACGCCTTAAATCAGTAATTATAAAGGTATGTTTAATTTATGAAAAGTACGTCAGACGGATTAAATCAGTAATTATAAAGGTATTTAATTTATGAACAGTACGTCAGACGCCTTAAATCAGTAATTATAAAGGTATGTTTAATTTATGAAAAGTACGTCAGACGGATTAAATCAGTAATTATAAAGGAATGTTTAATTTATAAACAGTACGTCAGACGGATTAAATCAGTAATTATAAAGGTTACTACCTCGTTGGACTAGTGGTCGCAAACGCGCTGAGCCTGAGGTCCTGGGTTCGATTCTTAGGTCGGGCAAAGTGTTATTGGGTTTTTCTATCTGGAATTTCTCAGTAGAAGCCCGGAGTCTGGATTGAAATAGCATAATCAGCCTATAATGTTCCCACTGCTGGGACACAGGCCTCCTCTCGGTAAGAGGGAGCAGGCCGTAATCCACCACGCGGGCCCAGTGCGGCTTGGTAGATGACACATGTCTTCGAATTTTTGGTTCTAGGACATGCCGGTTTCCTCACGATGTTTTTCCTTCACCGTTTTGAGAGCAGTGGCAATGGAATAATTTACACAAAGTAAAGCGCCTGTCTGGGTTCGAACCTACGACCTACAACTCGTAAGTCGCGGTCGTCACCACTGGGCCACCACTGCTCTCGATTGAAATAGGTTCCCCCTCTATTACATGGGACTTCAATCATAACTTACGAAATATGGGTGTACTACGTCCGCCTAACCTTTCGAGGATTACAGGCGTGATATTATGTTATAAAGGTTTATGATTGTTTTAAATGTATGAACGTTAAATACCGTATCTCCGTTTTGTTTGATTTACGTCCGTAAATAATTTCTGATGATACATCTGTCAGATATATTTTATAGTCTCGTATCCTTGGATAACATTCTAAACGAATATTATTTACTAAAGTAAAAAGCTTCTCCATAGTGGAAGACTTTCAGATTGGAGTAATGTACCCATATTTGTACAATAAAATATCTTCAAATTATTATGGACCAAAACGACAACCTCGCAAAGCGGGGCTATCATCTATCTATCTAACTATCGACGGTACGGCAGCAGGGTGTGGAGGTGGAGCTGTGGCACAAACTATGTCCCACCTCCTATCCTGCCCTCTCTGCTCTAAGAAATGCAGTCATAGCGACATGCGCTGCCTGAGGCAGCGCATGTCGCTATGACTGCATTTCTTGGAAACTTCGCCACTTCCACGGCAGCCTGCCGCCGACTATATAATGGAAGTGGCAAAGTTTAGGGCCAAAAAACACGAAGAAGAATAAAAGACCGAAAAAAAGATAAATTCCTAATTAGATAAATTGTTTTTCCTAAAAAATATTTTCATAATGGTAATTCTACGAAACCGCCTAAAAAATACCTGACACGATTCGCCCCGTAATAATTCCGATGAAAGACCTAACACGACGGGTTAAATTGAATTTAATATCCGACCCTTTGTGTTCACTGTTCATATTGAAAAATAAAATATGAGGGCGTTTGAAGGGTGCTAGACGCAGTGATTTAATTATGAGTAACAATGTAAACTGGGTGTAACATTACGTACCTATATTTTATTTATTTTGTTAGTAAAATACATGGTGATCATATTGAAGAGATTTTTGAATTAATAAGTGTATTGTTTTGGAACTACTGCGTATATTGTGCCACAAAGAAAGAAAGAAAGAAAGAAAGAAAGAAAATTTCAAGCTTTATTGGTCACAGAAACAAGCGCATACAAAAAGATAATTAACTCGAATAATAAAAAATACATGACTGAATAAGGACTCGATTCGTAGGTTCACTTTACTCTATTTTGTATAATAATCCCAGCAGCAGATCGACATCGGCATACTATTTGTGTTGTGTGCTACTCAGAATTGGACATATTCAACAAAGAAAAACCGCAAAAGATTGTTTGCAACAACAAAAAAACTCACCTTAAAACAGGTTTACTTTAAAATGACCAAAATAGGTACGCACGACTACATATCAAGCTATACATTTCCAGTATAAGCTGACTTTTCATTGTACGAAAAGCCTAATGTGAGGCCAGTTAAAACTTTATATGTATAATTGATATGTCGTCGCAAACACGGCTACATATCAAGCTATACATTTCCAGTATAAGCTGATCTCGCGTTGTATAGGATTTCCGTACATTGAGAGGTCTGTCTGCTTATTCTGGAAATGTATAGCTTGATATGTAGTAGTGCGTACCTACACAACTGCAAAATTTAAATAAATCCCACACAAAATCTTTTCCAAGAACATTTCATACGTAATTATGGGACGACAAAAAAATACCTAAAAAAGAACTTTCAAAAGGTACTGCGGTATAAGGGCTATTTACAATTAACATATGTACGCTAGGTACGTTCGTTAACCGAATACTTGACGAGATTCCAACGTGGTAGAATGCGGTCTGATGACTAATGGAAGCCGCGAAATGTATTAAAAATGTGAGATGTGAGCTTCCAGTCGAGTATGGAATAAGGGTTCCGTAGTACGTAACATACACCCTTGTTGTATTACGTAGTTAGACATGGCGCACAGTATGATACATGCAACTGCGACAGCGCGGCGACTAAACGCAACGTTAGGCTGCGGCCGACTCTCTCGAATACTTAAATAAAATAAAATGAACGCGTCCTGCACGACGACGTCTGTGTGACGTCTAGTCGCAAACGGAAATGACAGCTCTGCGTCTAGTCGCAGCGACAAGACGCTGATGCATACGAAAATTCTGCGTCTTGTTGCAGCTATTAGAAGCAGTGACAAGACGCACAGATTGCGCTGGTAGTCTGGTACTTAATGTTAGTCTTGGTTTAAGGTTTGTAACGCTTAAATTAATATAAAGACGTACGGCACTTACGCCCGAAATTACCCATAGATGTAGCTCTTCAAATCTCAATCCCAATATTCGACTGCTATGCATGTCGTTCCATCGATCTCCTATCCGCGTGCCAATCACTCAACTCGGCTAACGTTCGTGAACTGTCAAAATGAACGGTTACTATTTTGACACGCGTGAACTGTCATATTCGCAATCTTTAATCTATGGTCGGCCGCGCCACCTCCAAGAATGATGATGGGTAAGTCGATTCATGTATTGGCTATAGGCAAGCTTCATCCAAAAATTGGCTTTTATTTTACAAGAATTATGTTAATTTCGAAAGAACGCGCAGCGAAGTTCCTTGTTTCACTACGGATCCCTAACTAGATACCATACTAGAATGAAAAACTTGCGGTTTTCATAGTGGCGCTGGCGACTGTTGGTAGCAGTGAAGTTGACATCTCTAGTTCTTTATTACAATGCATTGCAGGAGTAAATAACCGGTCATTATTTTAGAAATGTGCCAGTGACCAGTGAAGCATTTACTGTCAATGTAAGCTGTATTAGTGCAGTATTTCTACCTCACGATGCGACGCGCGCTTTACTTGTGGTTACCAAGTGTACAAACACGCTGTTAACGTGTGTGTAAGCGCAGCAGGAGCTCTCGGTACCGGTCCGAGACAATGGCGAAATCGGAAATGTGTGTGCGCGTGTGTGTGTTATGTGCTGACCCTACTCGTCTTCTCGCACACATTCACAGCGTGTTTGTACACTTCGTAATCGTAAAGCGCGCGTTACTTCGTGAGATAAAAATATTGTCGATTACAGAATACAGGTACCTGTCACATCATGTATTAGTTAAAGTTAGGCTTTGTAGAACGCCGTCTTTGAGACTCGTGTGTGACAGTCTCTTTCTAAATCTCGATGTGTACATCGATTCTTTGGCCATGACTTTAGCAATCTACAAGTCTTCGTCCTCCCACACTAGCCAGATTTATCTCTGAGCTCTCTAATATAATATATTACTTTATCGTGGAAGAAGCAGCCTCATGTCCAATGAGAGAACCGACTAGTATATTTACGTTAACAAGACTGGATATTATCTTATCTTCGGACATAATAATCATCAAAACTACGACAAAAAAATCTGGTGTGCATAAGCCTTCACGAGAGGCGTGAAAAACTCAATTATACGGTATAAGCCGCATTTCAGTAGTAAGAAACCAGTATAAGCTGGCCTCGTATTGTATAGAAGATCTGTACTACGTTAGGTCCGGTCTAGGTCAAAGTGCCGCCACTGCTGTGCAGCCTCCTTTAAGTCTGACGCACCCTGGGTAGTCAGTCACGCTGCCATCTTACTAACTGCCTAACAGAACAGGACTGGCTTAATTTCTAATTATGATTGTTTCATGGGTCGTGATGGCCCAGTGGTTAAGGCGTCGCCTCTCATGCAGGAGGTTGTGGGTCCAAATCCGGGCAAGTACACACGGCGACATATCAAGCTATACATTTCCAGTATTAGCTGACCTCCCATTGTATAGGCTTTTCGTACAATGAGAAGTCAGCGTATACACACACGTACTTTTTATCTGTAACTAATGTGGCTATTAGTTCTAAACTCATTAGTAGCATCGAGTACGTTTCGCAATTCCCATGGCGGTGGGCGTGGTCTGCGCCTGTGTTCAATACTCTACAAATGTTATGGTGGATTTTATGCTGAACTAACGCGGGTAATGGTATTAAATCTACATAACCGTGGGTAAATGTGTTGTAATTAGTGTCAATGTTTCTATTTTAGACGGCGGGACTGACATTTGTTAAGGCGGTACCCCGACCAAAACCTTGCCATAGTGCGATATTCAGAGGCTATTAACTCATTCACCATGGGTCATCAACTACATCTAAAAGCACATTATTAATGTTCGATAACCTATCATCACATTGCACGTTCTTATTTGTTTTTATGTGTTATAAATACATTTAAAATCTCCTTGTAAAAAAGTGACTAAAATTATTGATTGCATGCATCTTTTGCATGAGGTGACGTTCTATTAATTTGAGGATAACACTAATGGATAGATAATTAAAAAATCTAAATAATTCACGTTTTATTTTATTTCAAAACATCGCTTGACTTTTTTTATTAAAATAATTTCAATGTTTTTTTGTGAATTTTATGATAAATGAGCGTGCGCAGGGAGCGAGACAGAGCGAGACTCAGCGACGGGACAGAGAAGGACCGAACGCTCAAGGTCGTTTGGTCGGGGAAGCGCCTTAAGCTTGAAAGCTGACCCTATTAAAGGCTCATTTAACGCGCCTTTTCCCAACTATGTTGGGGTCGGCTTACAGTCTGACCGGATGCAGCTGAATACCAGTATTTTACATGGAGCGACTGCCTATCTGACCTCCGGCAAAGGGTAGTAAGACTGGTAGTCAGAATTTCGGGCTTCCGACTACCCGTAACAAATGTTATAAACTTATAATAATTATAATGTGTGCCTCTACCAATCCTCTCTGGTGTTCAATATCAAAACAGACTTGCGTGCAAAAAATTGGCCCACCCCATGCACTCTAATTGAGAGACAATTATCTCAAAAATGTCAATGTGTATTTTAATTATTTTATATTGTGTGAAGTTGTGAAGTGTACGATAAAGTTTATTTACACATACCTTTACTTTGATAAAAGCAATATTCTTGTCAAGATTGACTCTGTTCGTTAGATGTCCTCATCACTTACTAATGTTTGAAAAAACTGTATTTTTTTTTTGTCAGTGATGTTGAATAACTCTTAATTTTGTTTATTACAGTTCTATTATTGATAATTTAACTTCAATTAGTAACCGACAAAAAAAAAGGAGGCTCTTTATTCGACCCATATGTTTAAATAAAGCTCGCGATTTTCTTAAAAACGAATGAATCTGTTTTGTATTTTTTCATAAACGTAATCTACATACATTCAGGAAGATTTTAGTTATATATTAAGTAATAGTTAATTAAACTTCTTGAATCATCTTCTTTCAAATCGAAGAGAACGGGGTGGATCGATTTTTTGCACGCAAGTGTATGTTTGTTACGTCATTATTGGCTATGAATGCGAATACAAATAAATAGTTCGTATCATAGGGGAGTTTATTCTGTGACAGAATCTACACAGTTGGTAACTACTAGATGTGGAATTGAGTGGTTATATTCTACTAGCTTTTACCCGCAGCTTCGTCCGCGTGGAGGCCGACAATTATCCCACGGGAACGTACTACCGGTATAAAATGTCCTTCGTCTTAACCTAGGTCATAGTCGACCTGTGTACCACCTGTAGTAACAGACAGACCGAGTTACTTTTGCATTAAAAAAATATTAGTATGGATACTGGGAGCTTTGTAACCTTTAAACAGTAACCAACAGCTTATTACGTTCAGACGGAAAGCACGTTCGTGAACGCTGTCGACAAGTAAATCCATGGCTGCAAGGTCTTCTCTCGCTTATAAGAATAGTAGCTTTTAAATTATCCCACGGGAACGTACTACCGGGATAAAAAGTATCCTACAACACGTTATAAACTGTTTTCCAAATTCCATCCAAATCCGTTCAGCAGTTTTTGAGTGAAAGAGTAACACACACATCCATCCATCCTCACAAACTTTCACATTTATAATATTAGTAGGAAGTCACGACGTTGTACAAATTAGGAACTTAGTATCGTTTGGGAATTCTGGGTTCATCACTAGCATCATCCACAGCCGGACTTCACCAACTGCTGCCATAGGCCTCTCGTTGTTTGTGCAAAGCTCCACGCTCTCGTGCCAGCCTCATCTAGGTTCTGCCCGCGGGTTTAGACCTTCTATAAAATACAGAAACTCTAATTCAGTCCATTCGGCAGTGCTTGTATTTATTATTGTGTATAGTGACTTCGTTTTTAAAATACCTATCGGGTTTTATAAAATGAAACTCATACGAGTTTCCGTGCAAATAAATGCCAATATTCATTCTATTGCGATTCCCGTGCCTCTGCGTGGGCGGTACACGTGCATGCGGTATTTTCCGCTCCCGTTGCTGGAAAATGATTGCAGGCACTCCGATTTTAATTGGACACATTGAAACATCAGACAGAGTCAAGGCAAATATTTAGGTTTATTATCAATATATACAGATATCGTCGAAAGACTGGAAAGAGTGGAAAGCTCGGGAATGCATTTTTGGTAATTTTTATTCTATTACATGTTTGGCAAGAAAACCTTGCAACGGACGCCCTAGTTTCAAACAAAGGAAGATTGTTAAACTGTAACGCCAACTATGACGTTTGAAAAACTCGTAAACGATTTTACGAGGTTTTCAATTTACCAACACTTTTTAATAATAATAATTATGTTTAGGACTTTTTGATGATTATTTGACATACACTTCCAAGTGTTACTTATTATTATTAGTTATAGATAAGTCAGGCAACGAAATAAAACGGATTAAATAAAGTATAATAGTTTTTTTTTTAAGAAACGCTCGCAAGTAGCATTTTACGCTTTCACGTTAATAAAATAAGTACCTTATGCATTTGAAAATGTATCCAAATTGCATACCGGTAAAACGGGGTGAATAGGAACGCAGGGGTGAATTGTAACGAAACTTTAAAAGGGATTTTAACATTGAAATATTATAGTCTGCTGCCAAAAAGGACTCTAACGTGTATACTGTATTATAATTAACCGATTACGTGTCCCTGTTGGCAACAAATTATATTATTTAAATGTTAAAATTCCTTTTAGTTTCGTTACGATTCACCCCTGCGTTCCTATTCACCCCGTTTTACGATACTAAAAGTCACATATTTGAAGAAGCTGAGGTAATACAATGTTACAGGCCGCAGATTTTTCTGCCTCCTGTAAAGGCACGTACACACTGGCGCGACGTGACAGCGTGACACAAAGGCACCGCCTGTCGCGCGACGAGCGGTGCCTTTGTGTTTCGTTGTCGCGTCGCGCCTGTTTGCCTTTAAGTTGCCTCTTTCGCATATAATTATAAGGTTTTCACTCTAAGGCGACGATGCGATACTAAAAACATACGTGATTATGATTATTATGTTGTTCTTAGGCGACGTAACGGTAGTAAGAACTATAAGAATCAGAGATTGAAAAGGTTCCTAAAATACCGGCAAAGAACCGGTATTTAGGGGTTCCGTTACTAGTACCCAAGCCGGAACAGGAACCTTTAAATGGAACCCATATGAACCTTTATTTCATTAGTTCTTCAAAAGAGACCGAACGAGTTCATACGATGCCGCTCAGCGCAGGATGAAGCTTTGTAAGATAGCGGCGAGGTACGGTCAGCCGCCGGCGGGTGAAGAGGTTGGAGTTTTTGTGAGAGGGGAGATGGGCACGTTTGCTTTGGTAGATCTTGTGGTTTTTTCTTAGATAACCTTCACATCGGATGGCACGGAACCGGTATATTGGATCCTTTATTTGGAACCGGTACTTTGGATCCAGAACCAAACCGGAACCGTAGCGAAAAGTAAAACTTTTTTAAGAACCGAAATGAAGAACCGGAACCTAAAATCGTACTAGTTTTCAATCCGTGTCACCAATCGTGGAAGCTATTTAAATGCACCACTGCATTCATGCAGTTAAAGCATGGCCTGTTTTGATGTCTGTCTACTGGTTAATTCTACACAAAACATAACATCACGCCTGCGATCCCCCAAAGAGTTCGGCAGGTGTGTACCTATAGCACACTCACATTTTGCCAATTATGTTTAAGTCCCATGTAACAGGGGTTGAGCCTGGTGACAGCAGGCACAGTTTAAAACTACACGTTGTCGTCTGCTGTTAGTTTTGTAACAGCAATTCTACACACCTTACAAAATATACGAGTACATGAAGATACGTACCTACTCGTACTACCACAAAATATGCTCGAGCGTTCATCGTATGGCGTGTCCCAAACAAAACTCAATAGTTTTCCTTATTCCCAGTTCGTTGACAGTACTCAATAAACAAAAACTTCTGCATACTAATGAAAACTATAGAGTAGCTTCTTGTATGAAACTTTCCGTTAATGTTTTACGAACTTTGTAACTACTAACTAGTGCTTACTACTACGATAATGTTTATGTTTAAACTTTATTTCGTTAACATTTTAAGTTGGTTATGGATTTCGTGACTACGTTTCGGTTCTCTTTCAAGGTAGATAAATGTTGATTTTGTGTTAATATTATCGTGTCTATGTTTAGTCAGTATCAAATTGATTGCTCAGATGAATGACAAAAACGATAGTCAATGAGGAATGACGATGAATCAATCAATTGACATAGATCTTGAATTTAGCTTAGTCACAATTTATAGTATGCAGTAGTACATTGTATTCAGTCTAAACACAGAGTAGGCAAAAATGGAGAGCTTTTATCGTACGAATACATCTCCCAAAGATTCAACTCCAGAGTTGAGCGGGAGGAAAGAAACAGCGCAGCAGTACATAATCACGGCACAAACGTTCAATTTCTGAGGCATTGCATTAACAGCGTAACACCTTGCCATGCAATAAAACACTGAGGTCTGTCTCATTACCAACAATCTGTAATGCTGCAATAGGTAACGTAAGAGGAACTGGAATGTTTTAAAAGTTGCTTAGCTGTTGAAAATAGAGGATGCGTAAAAATCTTGCATTACGTTCGAAAACCCAAACCCATCCCCAAACCAACCCAAAAAAAAAAAAAAATATATATTTAGATTGTCATCTATCATGCTACCACGCATGTTAGCACTTCACGTGCTATCTCCTCTGTGTGCCCGACACACATATTAATGCTATTAAAATCTCACAAACAGTGTTTTAAGGCTCGTGCACACTGGCGCGACGCGACAGCCCGACACAAAGGCACCGCCCGTCGCGCTGCACGCGGTGCCTTTGTGTACGCTGTCCCGTCGCGCCAGTGTGCACGAGCCTTTATGGCTTTATCCTAACATCTATTTAAGTATACGAAAAACATTTTAACCGACGCATTAAACCATGGTGTCTACTCTCATAAGTCCGTCAACGATTATACAGGCCCGTCCGAAATTAGTTGATCCGTCAAAACAAGTGTGTTTTTATTTTTTCGGACGGGCAAATCACATAGGGCGTATAGGGACAACTGTCGAATCGTGTTGTCATTAATTCTTAGTTCGGAAACCAAACTAATCTTATGTTCATAAGTGATACGGAGTCAGAAACGCCCGAAACTACGGCTGAAACTACGGATTCATGCTTAGGGAGTAGACCCCCTGAACTGTTGATGGCCTGTCTTCTGGGTGCGACCGGATTAAATATAGCTCCAGGTATCTGAGCAGTATTTTCGAAGTATGCAGGCTAAATTATATTTAAAAAAATATACTTGGTCACGGAACCAGTTGTATGTTCTGAAATCGGTTCTGCTGTTTGTTTGTGGCGTGTGTTGTAATTTAAATTGAAATGGGTTTTAATTCGATGATGAAATGCTATAATCATTTAAGGAGTAGCTTTTCCCGCCGTTTTTCTCGCATTCTAAGGCCACTAATTAATATATTTTTTATTTATAATTATTACGTTATTGGCAAAAAAATGTGTAAAAACAAAGTGAAGCCCTGACTCCCGCGCTAGGTAAAAACACTTGTGTTACAGGAGCCAGTGTCTTCTCCCAATCAGGATCTGGACAAAAGCATGATATGATGTCCTTGTCCGAGGCATGTTGAAGCTTTGCACAATATATCGTTGAATAACCTGCTTAAAACATAATACTGCTTTTGGTTTTACCGTAGTCGGGTAAAATCAGTCCAGTGCTTTAGCGTGAAGGTCAAACATACAACAAAAATGCTTAGAAGCTACCTGTGGTCGCTGTAAACGCACAAAGAAAGCCAAGTATGAGTGGAATTATTAAGATGCACCACGCATCGTACTAAGGCACTGTGTATCGACACAGCCGTTTCAGAGTAACGAGCGGTACAGGCAGATGGTCCGCGGCATGTGTTTAATTGCGCCGTATACGTCCGGTGGTATTGGAGCTTTCTTTGAACTAAGCTTATTAACAGTTTTGGAGTGAAAGGTAGAATAAGGTGCAGTAGGTGTATTTTGTTAAATTTATATGGTTAAGGTCAAAAAGAAGGACATTCTCTGTCTGCATGGTTGCCGAAAATCGCAAAGCGCTTACGCGAAGTGCTGGACGAGCGTAGCGTCTCAGATATGAAGCGCCTCCACTTTGTACAGCCAATTTTTTTTGTCCTCAAATCTCTCACGATATTACTGCGATAGCATGAAAAATGATTTTATTGACTTTTCGTATCTCCGTCAGTCAATAACAGAGGGATAATAATAGGAAGGGAGGATATAAGAACGTTCGCATTCAAATCAGGGCCTCACTCTGTCAAAAATATCTCTAATTTCCCTACACTTTTGATACTGAGATGTGGTTGCGACTACATTTTGAACGTTTTTAGGATTCCGTAGTCAACAAGGACCTCTTAAAGTTTCGCCATGTCCGTCCGTCTGTCCGCAGCTTAGCTCAGAGACTCTTAGTACTAGAAATCTGTTATTTGGCAAGGATATACATACACGTATTAGTCACGCCGACAAAGTAGTAAAATAAAAACTAGTTTTTTTTTTCTGATGTAACGTAAAGTGGGGCTGTTTTTTTTGTCTCGTCTACCCCATAGTGTGGGGTGTCGTTGGATATGTATTTCAAATGAAAACAATTTTTCGATTAAGTGATCTGAAACTGCGGAACCTTTCATTATGCGTGATCAGGTAACATGAGATTCAACAGTAGGTTAACTCACATCCGCTTCCTAATTGCGTATCAAGTTCCCTCCAAAATGGTTGAGCTGAATGGTGCTGATCCATGCGTCATGTTCGTGAACGGGCGCCGTCAGTAGGGACTGGTCAACTCTTGGCTGCCACGGCTTATTTTAATTAAAATTTTTGAATTGTTTTTTTTATCTTTTTTATTACGGATACTTTAAACGTGCACGTCTTTCTACATCGTTCTCACATTTTTAATTTGAACATGAATGATGTAAACAATTTGTTTTTTGTAACTATATATTGATTTAAAAGAGTGTCCATGGAGTTTCTTGCCCGTTCTTCTCCATAGGTACCTACTACGCTTTGGAATGGGCAACTAGCTTCATTTTTCTGACTGACTGACCCTTTGACAAATCAAAAGTGCCTGTAATTGGTTTATTTGAAATAAATGCTTTGAGTTTGAGTTTGAGTTTATCACATGGTGCGGATTTTGATGGATATTGCTAATGCACTGCTTCATATGTTTGAAAAACTCGTCTGCTCGACAACTCAAATCAAGCAATGAATGGTTTTGGATCGTCAAAATGAAAAGTATTGTTATTGTGTTACGCAAATACTCCGCAGCTCTTTAGCAATCTGGGGTCAGTACAAGGCTGCCATTAACCGTAAAATAACAAATATCGCACTAATGACAAAAATCTTGTTTGTCTAACAGGTCTTCCACAAATCCGAGGGGACGCGGACGCGATGACATGCTATTCATTAATTTCTCACAACACCCGTGTCATTGTGATGGAAGATGTGTGTTGACATGTGTATCCGTAGAATGTTTTTTTTTCTAACCTCAAGGAATGAATGGATTTTTTATGAAAAGGAAAGTTTATTCTTTTTTATGGAAAAAATATTAAAATATCTTCTCTGGAGTTTTTATGTGGGGTTGAATTTTAGCATGCGAAAACAGATTTGAAAAACATTACACCTCTGCAACTACCCACATAGTACATCCACATTTCGCACAATTCCTGATAGAAAACCTATTTACACTCATCATTAGTATCATCATCGTCATTTCAACCGAAAGGCGTCCACTGTTGTACGTACAGTCACCAAAAGAGATACGTAAGCAGGGTCGTCGATATAGTTGAATTTTAGTAAGAAACCGATGGATGTTTTCGAATGAAATTTAATTTGATAAATGAACTGTTTGTTTTCTATTAATTAAGTTAAATTTTATTCGAAAACATCCATCGGTTTCTTGCTAAACTTCAACTATATCCGACGACCCTGGTTACTTATCACATTTGGTGACCGTACATAAGTCTCCCCCAAGCGTCGCCACATCGACCACTGTGTTTCTGGCATCCAGCGTATTCCCGCGGCTTTAAGGGGACTACATGACCTAAACGCGAATTTATAATGACTAAAAATATATGATCCACAGCAGTAACCAAAATCAGAAAAATATATGATATTCTTCTGGATTTATGCTAGTTAGATAGTGTGTTGAAAACATAATACAATTTACTTGATATGATAGAAAAAAATCACGAATATTACCTCAAAAAAAATATTTTAACGATTATAAACCATTCATTATGCGAACATTCAGATTTTTTGTCAGATTATTCTACAAGTAAGATACTAACGTAATAGTGTTTTAGATTTTAAGTCCAATGAATAGATTTTTTGTAAATCCATAATTACTGCATATTTTGCA
The DNA here is from genome assembly GCA_916610205.1 of Griposia aprilina. Lineage (NCBI taxonomy): Eukaryota > Metazoa > Arthropoda > Insecta > Lepidoptera > Noctuidae > Griposia > Griposia aprilina. The sequence goes on from OU744311.1 coordinate 10,161,126, forward strand.
ATAAATTACCAGCGTTGTGTCATTGCGCGTCTCTTTCTTTTCTATGCAATCCGACAATGACCGCGCTTTAGCTCTTGTAAGCCTCTTAATGTTTATCAACGTCAAATTTATTAAAAAATCCACTAAGATGCTTCAGCTCCATTGAATTCTTAGCTGTGTCGTTTCTTATATTGATACTTCTACTTTTCTCAAAACGTCCATGACGTCAGTTAGCTCTTTGATCTAAGCTAAAGGTTCTTATATTACGTCAGACTACGTGATACCCTGTGCGGGGCGGATGCGGTCACCAACCCGTTTGTATAGTAAGGAGGACGTCGACTTCGCATACTTTGTTATTACTTGCTTGTCTTCTATGGACTGGGAGAAGAGAAGTTTTGAAATGTGAAACTTATAATGATGTCATTCAAGTGCGGGCGACATTCAATTCAATAAAGGCTCGTACACACTGGCGCGACGCGACAGCCCGACACAAAGGCGCCGCCCGTCGTGCTGCACGCGGTGCCTTTGTGTACGCTGTCGCGTCGCGCCAGTGTGCACGAGCCTTACAAGTGTTAAATAATCTCGTTAGTGATAGTTAAATGTAGGTATAGGTAACCAGCGTACCCAAGAAAGTCAACCTAATATTTTTACCACGGCTCGAAGTTTCTCATGCAAGTCGCGTCGATACGGTAGAAGTTGTTAAATCTCAACTCAAGTTCAGATTTGATACTTATATTTTCTGATTATAAAGAATCCTTGATTTTTATGATAACTTGTTAATATTTTGTACTTTGATTTATAGATTTACTTCGATGTCTAACACTAACAAATTTGCAAAGCTTCCTATAGACATAATTTAAATATGGTATAGAGACAAAGAACATGGAAAAATAATTGTCAGCAGAAAAAAAAACTAGCAAAGGTCACAATCCTTTCTAACAAGTCCCACCAATCAATGTCAACTATTAAGACGTACTTATTTATCATAGACGACAGCGATTATAAGCTTTATACTCTTACTTATAAAGGTTATAACGAACGCATGGAGTATTTTGGTTATAGTTGTTTGATCATAAAGATGACGGATATTTAGAGACTGCATGTGGCGTAGAAGCGAATTTTGCAATGACAAATATTTTCAAAATGAGCAAGCATTCCATAATAGGCATCAATCCTGCAGTAAGTCCAAATACAGGCTGATATATTATTATTCATAATCGTCCTCCTGCTCTTTGTCCAATTCATTTATAGAGTCGGTCGTGAAAGCATGTGTTGTTCTTCTATACATCTCTATTAGCACTCATCTCAATATTCAGTATTTCGAGCCATATCAGCTTGCACCATAATTCATCTATCGTTTCTTAAGGCGCAGATATATGACTTTTAATGATTTCAAATTGAACATCACGTCTAAACGAATAGTCTTATTTGTTTGAAAAAAATATATGATAAACTAGACTATTTTCTTCGTAATTTGATATGTGAATATTTGAAATTATATTTTTATAACATAGTGTAATTAATGTGTAAAGTAATGTCTAACGCGAACACAAAAACGATTATCACGCAAAAACTATCGGGCGAATTTTCATGAAATCTGCACCATGTAAAAGACAATTTAACTACCCAAATTTTTGTATACGGCTTTTATTTGTATTGTGTTTGATAAATCAAGGTGGGTTGTTTTTGCGAATAAACTTGATGCGCGTTGAAGCGGGGGCTCTTGCGGGCGACGGCCGGCAGTGCATCGCTGACCAATGTCCGGGTAGACGCTAACACTCTGTGCAATTTTATTCGCTTAAAAGTTTCGCATGCTCCTCCCACTCGCTCAAGGTCGCTGGCACTTATTGTCGCCTTAAAGGCTCCTTCATAAAGGCGCAACACGCAACGCGACACTACGGCATCGCCTTTCGCGCGACGAGCGGTGCCTTTGCGTCGCGTGCAATTGGTATCGTGTGTCGCGCCTGTTTGTAGGAGCCTTAAGTCTTTATACATTGCTAGCTTCTGCCCACGACTTTGTCCGCGTGAAATTTCTTGTTTTAACATAATATATATCCTATGACATTTGCCAATACGCTTCACGCTGGTGAAATAATTTTCGGAATCGGATCAGTAGTTCCGGAGGTTACCCCCTACATACAAAGACACAAATTTTACCTATATAAAAAAATATAAAATTGGAGTGTACAAAAAGGGTATGTTTGAAGTAAAACCGTACAGAATTATGTAGGCTTTATCGAGGATTAGGTTGAATATGTACAGAAATGGTTAATAGTAGATTACCATATAGAATAGTTTTGTAGCTTAGTAAAAAGGTTTTTCATTGACAAAGGGTTCTTCGACCCAAAGGATGTGACGCTATCCCTTTAAATTATCGGAACCTTAACTGGGTATTATTCGTAACGATATTTTAATAACTATTTATAAAGGACGCTTTATAACAAGCAGTGCGATACGAATGTCCCTTTATAAAGTATTTTTTTTGAAACTCCGGTTTTGCAGAAGGCTTATAAGCCTTGTACCAGGGCCTTGCTTCGACTAAGATGTGACGAATGCATCTGAGATCAATTCACATTATACGGAAACCTCACACTATGCAAGTTTTTCCTGGAAAAGTAAAGCTAATCGTCGTGTGTTCCTACGTAGGACCGAGTTTACTCCCTGCAAAAGAATTAGCAGCTTCGAGAACATTTCTCTACCTCAAAAAAAGCACGTTTGAAGTTTCTTCCTAACAGGCCACATCTACATAGTTCCTCTTTATCAACTACTAAATCACGTCTAGTATACGAAATCCACGACATTGACTTTTACGTCGCGAATACAAATATTTAATTTTAGATTATGATTTTTTGTTTGCACAGCACGGTTACCATCTCATCATAATATTACATGCCGCTACAATAAATTGCCTTGATTCAGAAAATTTTATTGGTTGTTATGTTAAAGGCGTCGCAATGTCGCGTAGCGCCTGTCTGCGGGAGCCTTAAAGACTCCTTCAAACAGGCGCGACACGCGACGCGAGTCGCACACAACACAAAGGCACCGCTCGTCGCGCGTCAGGCGGTGCCTTTGTGTCGTGTCGTGTGTCACGCCTGTTTGATGGAGCCTTAAAGCTAGAAATTCAACGCTTGATTTTTTCACTGAAATTGTTTGAATCTGAAATCTTTATTCTGGTCATTCAAGTTATAAGTTCACATTGATGGCAAACAAGTGGGCGATACACCAGGGGGCCAAGTCTACTAATTTACAAACGTCACAATGGTCTCTGCATTGTTAGTTTTTGACAGATTTTGTACAAAATCTGTCAAAAACAAACACCCTCACACATTTGCATTACCAGAAAGTGCGATGTCTTTTTAAAGCCAAAACTGAAGTTAAGGTACCCTCAGACAGGAGCGACAGCGCTACGCGACACTTGTAGAACAATGTCCATGAAGTTTTCATAAAAATTGTTCTACTAGACTCGCGACGCGCCTGTTTGCGGGAGCCTTAATCATTCGTCTGCCACCTGGGTTTTCACTGATTGAATAATTCTGTGTTTCATTCTGTTATGTTAATTATTATTTGCTCATGTCAATGGCTTTAACGTTTTATTTACTTAACCAAAATAAAGATTAGAACTTGACTTGTAAAATTAGCATAAATGCCAATTGTGGTGTATTAGTGGTTCAACCAAGTTAGCTTAGCTTGTAAAATGAATTTTAGTAGAAGTATTGTAGGAGTAGACTCGCAATTTCGAATCACCAGAATTAGTTCACAAACGAATTATTGGTTCGCAATGGAATTTTCCAAACCGCACTGGCCACGAGAGCGGCCCGCTCCCTCTCACAGTGAGAGACTTAAGTCCCAGCAGTAGGAACATTAGACCATGGCAATAATGAAATTTTCACAATCACGAATGTTCGTACCTTCAGGCAAGACTCTTAATCCTTGAGTTTTAAAACAACAAGACCCAATTACTTTTAAGCCTTGTCTATGACTTAAGCCTAACGCCTAACCTTCTTAGCAGATAGGATATCTCGACTAACAACGTTCAGACTTAACATAATGCTACCCAATTCTACCTTTCTCGTATATTCGAGGGACTGTACCATTTATTACTGAAAAGAGTACCAACGACCTTATGGGTCGTCGACTTTTTCATAGTTAATTTAGTTTGAAAGGGAAAATGGTGACCGTTTGATGGTTTTGGAGCTAGCTAAGCAATATATTCCATTTAATAACTTAAGTGAAGCTCTATGTGTCGCTTCGACGTCCCTGAAATGGTGATTTGGATGTCAATGTGCGTTTTAATTCATTAAATGTTTACGTCTTCATTTTGACGAAATAGAATTGCGTCATGGATGTCCTGTACTCTATTTTGGACTGACGTATCACCAACTATATTTTGGGTCAGCTTCCAGACTAACCGGAATTAACCGGGTCAGCTTCAAGCCTAACCGAAATTAACGGGATGCAGCTGAATACCGGTATTTTGCATCATTTACATGGAGAGACTGCATATCCAACCTCCACAACCCAGTTGCTCGGAAACACGATACCCCTTGGCAAGACTGGTTAACTGACTTTCGGGTTTCAACATGTTTCACTGACAATTTAATAAAAATCTATTAATAAACGAGTTTTAAGCAGATGTTAATTTACGTATTGCTACAACGCGGTAGAATATCATGAAGCCACGAGTTTTGATGTGCTTTCAGCAACTAGTGAGCTTATTCCAATATTATAAGCTTCCGAGAGCATATTCAACGTGAAATCTACTTTCAAAGGAGAATATTATATTTTAACAGCGTGAGATGCTCATGGTAATTCAAGTAGGTTAGTAAGATTATACATTAAAAAAAGCCTTTTTAATTCGTTGTCTTCTATCTAATAATACAAGACGGGGATGTGAGATGAGACATGAAAGGCCTGAACCGTTGCAGAAAAATCTATGAATTAGTTGTTAGTAATGACCCCAACAGTTATGGAAGGTCTCCTAAATAAGTTTTCCTGTAGCTGCAACGATTTAAGAGACTGCCCTTGATGCCCAATTCAAAATTACCATCCTGTATACACATTTATATATAAAGCTCGCAGACTTAAAGCATTGGCATAAAAAAGTAACACAGCGGAAAATTTAAGTCGTAACTCAGGATGAAAAACACGTTATGACATCGCCAAATGTTAGAATTATACGGGGTAAGAGGTGTGACAAAGGTGAAAACATAAAAATATAGGAGATGAAGGCAGCCATGAATAAAAAACGTATGTGGGGTCGATGGAAGTCATTTTAAACGATTGGTTTTTGCTCTCCGCTTAAAATGTGTATATCGATAAAATAATCGAGTTATAAAAATAGTAAGTATATTGTGTTGTACATGTATAAGAATCTTATTACATTATGTTAATAATATTGATCTTAGACATCACAGACTAAAAGTGCAAATGGTGAAATGTCATGAGGAAAACTCGACTTATAACGGTCTGAAATTGCCAGCTTCTACTGACCAACGTAATCGTTCCTTCTCCGAGAATCTTTTGGCCAGCAATGGAAAAAAAAATACAGACCGTCATAAAAACGACATAACATAAGAAAAACAAATACGTTATCTACCAAGCGACATCGCGAAACGTCTGCATAATATCACGTTCCCAAAAAAATCGTGTTATTATACGACAAAATTGTATGGTTCGACTTACGCTGCATATGTATGTGCTGCTTGGGCATTTTGTAATCGGGCGGGTAACATCGCTCGTAGAACTCTAGGTCGCTGACCTGGCATACCTCAGGCGTTGGTATTATCAGACCAGTGCCTGATATCGCCCTCTGGAGATGGTGTTCCTGTAGACAAGAGAAAAGTTTCAGTTAGTTTGATTTCAAAAGTATTTATGCAAATATTTCGCAGAGACGAGGCCATAAAGACCTGTAAAGTGATGGTTCTGGGTGGTTGGAGGAGTTTAAAGGCTCCCGTAGACATGGGCGACGCGACAGCGCAACACAAAGGCGCCACTCGTCGCGCGACTGGAGGTGACTTTGTGTCGCGCGCGAATTGCGTCGCGTATCGCGCCTCTTTGTATGAGCCTTAATAGTGAATTTTATTAATATTCTAATCCCTGAAGTCCTGAACCCTTTAGCGCTGATAACAGATCTCAAAAAGCTACAAGAACAGGAACGAGTCGATTGTAGCACTAGTTTCTGCCCACCCCCCATTGGAAATACTCTTGTTAGTGGCTTTCTTCCGCTAAGCCTTTCCTAAATAGGGTTTGTGTCTCGCTATTCTGTCAGATGCGGCAAAATTATATTTATAGGCTAAAAAGCAAAATAGTATTATAAGAATATGAAATAGCAACCTACAAATATTACGGAAAAAGCTTTCCAAAGCGCTTTGTGTTCAAATAATACTTCACCACAGATAGTTTGTTTTTAGCATTCGATATGTTAGAAGATTACTTTCAACATTAAGCTTCTTTCACTGCCAGCTAAGCCGGTGTTAAGGCTTCTTCGAACAGGCGTGACACGCAACGCGACACAAAGGCACGGTCTGTCGCGCAACGGGTGGTGCGCGTCGCGTATAGCGTCTGTTTCAAGAAGCCTTTAGTTAAATCTCCTGGACCAAGCGCTTCTTATGATTGCTAACCTCCACAATTTCAGAAGGATTAGAGAAGGCAGGTTATCGTAGATGATGACGACATGTTTGGAAGTCGTCTTGCATAATATTCACATATATCAAATTTATTTCGTCTGAAGAAAATGTCATAATCCGTTAATGAATAAGTACCTACTTGAAATTATTTCACAGCGGTAATGAGTCCTTTGAACAATGGGTTCTCACATAATTAACTTCATTATTGTTTCCCAAATGGTTTTCTCTCAAACTTTGGAAGCTGGTCACATATGAACTGTTTCTTAAGTACGATAACGTATAATCACGCTTGTATTTCCCAAAGGGGCAGACGGGGGTGTATTTAAGTACACCCTCACTTCGCCAGTCCAGTTAAGAGTAAGAGCTTATTGACATTCAACCGGCAACTTAAATAAGCATTTGTATGGTCGCTTGTGTTAATTGGTTACCCCACTTTTTATCCGACTGCTCCAGAAGGAGGGTAATGTTTTTCGAGAGTATGTATGTATGTCTATTTCTTTGGCAAGGTCTGTAGCCTAAACAGCTTGATGGATTTTAACATATGAGGTGTCGTTAGATTCTTCTTAATTATGGGAGTGACATAGTGACTTATATATATTACATCTGCAAGTTTTTTAAATACATTACAACAATATTGGTATCAAATTAAAGCTAGTAATGAGTAATTCTAAATATAATTATACAATATTACTAGCGGATACCGGGCGTGTGCTACTACGATAAAACAATGCATTAAGTACATTCGGTCCATGCATTAAGCTTTCTATTGTTTTAGTGGTCTAAAACCATCTTCGCATTAATGCCTTTCTAATGAATGGGGCACATCGGTTGGATGGTTTCAAAATGTATAACGGACATAGGCAGAAACATATTTTGTGTTCTATATTTTATATTGATTGAGAACATAATAAAACTAAAAAGCTTGTTTAATGCGTAAATGGTGCCCCATTAACGTACACATCTGTACGTGCATCACATCGTGAGTCACGAAACGCTAAATGCCAGGTATACTGGCCTTAAAAGGATGCTGTACTTACAGTTACATCCAGATAAGCACTTAAAGATAAACATTATATGTAATTAAAAAACCGGCCAAGTGCGTGTCGGACCGCGCACAGTGATGGATTCCGTAGTTGGGATGAATTTATTCCAAGAACGAACTTAACATTGTAGTTCGAAACTACCTTTTGGAAGGGGCAACTAGAATCAATTCTATTTTTTAGTAAATTTTGACGTTCAAAAGTGCCTTTTATGTGCCTATTTGAAATAAACGATTTGACTTTGACTTTGTTGAAAAACATGTTCTCCTATGGGTTCCTTGTTGACTGCGGAACCCTAAAAACAGTTGGATGATTTAAACATAACAGAAACAACACCAACTTTGTGAAGTGTTTACTTTTGTATCGACATACATAAATGGCATATTGTGCAGATACAAAAACTACATCATGCCTTTGTCGCGGCAGTCCTCCAAGTACTACTGTGACAAGACACCACCACCACCACCACCGAATTTATCAACGCTCCCTTGCAAAAATCACCAAATCTAGCCAGGGCCGGCAGTCTCGACATAGATAGCGACGCTGTGGCAAACTGCAGATCGCTAAGTATTAAGGTGAAACCTCAGTTGTAGCCCGCCAAATTCAAATTTTCTTTGAATTCTACGATTGATATGAAATTGATGATTAGTCGATAAATATATAATTCCCACAGTCGAGAATCGCATTTTGATCAATATACGACGTAAAACAGAGCTGCAATTTGCAAAAAAAACTAAAGAAAATTTGAATTTAGCGGGCTACAACTGAGGATTCACCTTAATATTTAGCGATCAGTAGTTTGCGATAGCATCGCTATGATGTCGAGACTGCCGGCCCTGGCTCGTTAATACCGATCTATAGGTTACTTTTAGGCAAGCGTGTACCATCATCCACGGAATCGCTTGCCATAAAATTTTCTATCATAATTTCTAGCCTTTTTCCAACTATGTTGAGGTCAGCTTCCGGTCTTACCGGATGCCGCTGAATATCATCTATCATTGTTTTTTTTTTAAACTGCTAATTGTCCACGTACTATGCTAAGTAAGTTATTGGTAGCTCCATCCAAAAAAGGACTTTAAAAAGTTGGCACCAACGTTCCAACATTGGACGAATATTAATAAGTCAAAACTTATTGGATTGGTTCAATGCCAAAATATTTTGTCTAATATTAAAATTATTTAAGTATCACATTTATTTATTAGTCGCATCTTGAGGTCATTAACTTCTAGCAACCTGGGTCGAAATTATAGGCAGAGGTAAAGAATTTTTGGTCTAGTGTTGCTATGGGTTTTAAAACGGTGGAAAGTTTTTTTTTTTTTGTAAGAAGTAATTGTAAGGGCCATTCCGGAGAATTCCTACCACCATACTTAGTCTACTGCCAGCTTTACAGCCCTAGAGTTCCTCATCAGCTTTTTTAACTTTCGAATCGAAGGAGTATCGTTGAAAATACAGGCACATAAAACACTTCAACTTTACGTCGAAGAAAGAAAAAAAAACTTTGTAGATCTACGTAGATGGTAACTTTCAATTCAGTGGGCCGTCGTCAGTCCAGCCTATTGCATAAAATAAAATAGCAATCAGAAACTCGTAGACAAAAGATGACCTAACATTCAGATGACCTTTCATTTCTATCGAAAACAGGTCTCAAGCGACATGGGAAGTAAGTCCATCACCATCCTGGCAATTACATCATAGAAACTCATAGAGGATTAAATAATTAGAACATTAATATGACTATGAGACTCCATGGCGCATTGGCATACTGGATGCTCTATGTGAAATTGTAGAAGAATACTAATTAGTTCTTGCTAAGGAAAGCATTATTAGGTTTTAATAATATATGCTATGGGCTGGTTTCTTCTACGTCAATCCAACCATTAGTTGTGCGTCCATAACGCTCCCCATTAAAATATAAACTTAGGATAGGAAACCTCTGAATTCTTCAGCGACAATGGGTAAAAGTGCTCTAGTTTATCAGAAATCTGAAAGGGCCACCTTCCGTCAGAACCATATAAAATAATGTTGGTACATTACATGCACATGGATACGTCAAGGCCACTATACAAGTGGAAACACATTCACATCTGCAAAGATCATACTCGAACCCCTGTCGTGTGAAAGCTTAAAGCTGCTAACTTAGTAAAGCGCCTAGACCTACAAATCCAGTGACAAGAAACCCACAAGCTGATAAGACGTTGGAAAACACTAAGCTAAAGAAGATACAAGATATAAATCACACACAAGCCAACAAAAACTAGTCAAAGTGTAATCCGATTACGGGAGCTTAGATACAAGTCTAGTTGATAAAAGCTAGAAAAAAAAAGACTACAAGAACTAAGGGACTAACCACACTTATTCAGCTCTATTTAGCTTTTTTCCATAGAAATCAACGATTTTGTATGGAGATGCGTACACATCCGTTCAACTTTCCGCGTCTATTCAGTTTTCCCGGCAAACAGGCATAAAATTAGGACAAGTGTTTTTATAATGCGCCAGACAGCGACAGTGTTCAAACTAACATTAAAAATAAAAGCTTTTAAAATTAGCATTCATTATTAACATTTACATTCATTGTGTTCAGTGTGTAGAAATGACGAAAAATCGTCCAGCGAAACGCGAATGGAGCCGAATAAATGTAGTTACTTCCTAAAGCGCTGATTCTAATTTAAATTAGTTATCATGTACTAAGAAGCGATAATGTGTTTTCTGGCGTGTCGTCTTTAAATTTACTGTCATAGTGAAAATGACAGCAAATTTAAAGACACATGTGGCCCACTGTAGAGACAGTTCAAAAAAAAATTAAGACGTTAAAACGGGGATACAGTTTGGTGTTGCAGCTACATATCTAGCATCTATATCCAAAATATAATTACATCACTCGATATCTAAGAATCAAACATTTTTTTACGTTGAGTCAGGACTGTGACGGACCGCATGCGGTGGGGGGAGGCGCCGCCATTTTGAGGTCATTTCGCTGTGTTACATAATTTTCGTTTAGTACACAGAGTGCATTATACATATGGTTTATGTTTGACTTGGTGAAGTTATGACGCTCATTTGAGTTTCAATCGTCAGCTCTCGTCAAGATCTATCGATTGAGTATATAAAATATTAGTGTAATATAGTGGAAGTTAATATATATACGGTATAACCGTAACAAAAAAAACTAAATAGTATAATGTCAGCATATACTCGTCAAAAAGCCAAGACAAAAAAGGCAACCGTATACGATGCCTAAATTAACCTTCTCAAGAGCAATCCAGTGATACCCGTAAAACACCATATGACAGAGTAAAGCGATGCCAGGAACGTAAAAGAATGAAGGCGTCCGAACGGATCAACGACGTCGCCAGTAAATCTGCAGTTGGGTACCGAGCGCAAGCAAGTGGATGATGTTATCGCTTCTATATCAACGCTGAAAATATTACTCATTACGTTCACGTATTCACGTAAAACACACGGCCGTGTCCACGACACAGCCACACCCCTTTTTTTCATTTCCTTTGTAGCCTTTCTAAGAGAGTAACCTCTTAGAAAGCTTTTAAACGAATAGACAAAAGGATTTTTCATAAAAAAAAAATAACTGTTGATCTGGAAAAAAAGTTGAAAGAATATAAACCACATTTTCAAACATCGCTTTCGCGTTTATAGGTCATTAAACGGATAAAGAGGCTTATATAATTTTGTTTTACAGTATCTCAGATTACTTTTATATTACCGATCGATCAGAGAAGGAAGCCACAAAATGGGACAAGCATTCATTTGTCATTGACTTTCAATCATTAAAATGGAGAAAATAATCAAAACCTTTAAAAAAAAATGCATCTCTGTAGTTCTATAATACAAATAATATGTTTATATTATCTCATGTAGATATTGTGGTCAGTACAATAAGGTTTTAATGAAACTTGACCCAAGTAGTCAGAATCGAATGCAGAAACCGAACACTACACCGCGAACACATCAAAGTTCACAAAACATGTCACTGAGCTCCCTCAGAAACTTAATTTTGGGAGCATCAATTTGACAAACAAACTTAAAACCTCATAGGTAAATTCCACCGTCACTGTCATATTTGAAGCTATGACTACTGAACATAGTTTTTTGTTTCTCAGCCTTCCTAAAGGAATCGACCAGCGGCTCACTGCCTGCGTCCAGATGATTTCCGCCATCTTCACCAGGTCTACAGCTACTTAAGCTTAGCAAAAGCAAGCATTTTGAGCAAAAATATTACTTCGTATAAAAGCGAAATTGTCGTTTCTAATTCCCGTAAGCTCTGGCTTAAATCGCGATTTAGAACGTGTCTGAGTAGGAGTTTCGTATCTACTGCAGTTTGCAACAAATGGAGTACTAATAGACTCGCATTTTGCGGGGGTTGAAAGATGTTCCATTTGGTCTACTTAATAGACCACGAATTAAGACAGAGCCTTAGACGATCTCCCACGCTGTATCGATATATTCCATCGGTAAGTCTCGGTAGTCGGTAGAGTATTCACATTGACTTTGTCAGAATTACACCTGTCACAGGCCGTGTTCTACAAATTTAACTGACACCTTTAACTTGCACATTAGCATTCTCTTTATTCTTACTCCATTACGCGGTGATGAATTATTTCACTCCACTTGCCTCCTTCATAGTTTTCTCGCAAAGTTACTCCGTAACGATATTAATGTTGTCATTTATCAACATTATTAGTTAGATACTCCTTCCAGGGGCGTTTTTCCGCATATTTTTACAAGAAAACCCTTGGGAGAACTGATATGGAAATAAAGTGGCGGAAACACTTAGAGCCATTTATTTCAATAAGGTAGCGTCTTACTTTGGTAATAGTGTAGAAGCCAGACTTTTGCTAAAATTTTACTGGGTATTTTTCAATAAAACTTTGAAAACCCTATTAGTCATCTATGTCTATGGCAACCAATCCATAATAAGCAAATCAATCAATCAATCAATTGAGCAATCTTATAAGATTGATTGAGAGAATGATTAAGAAGTGAAGATTGTGAACATAATCATGATCATGGAGCCCGAGTGGACGTCTCCTTTTTAAGGAAATTTCCTGCCGACTGGTCGACACCTCACGTGAACAGTGGGCTGGCTCGTTCTTTGGCCAAAGAATTAGCACTGCCATTCCACGTGACAATGCGGCCCGACTTCTGGGCACGTTTCCGGATGACAGCGATACGGACAAGTAGTTTGACGCTTAAGTGTCCTTTTGTTTTCGTATTTATTTGTATAATTAGTTAGTTAGTCACTTCATTCATTTGTACCTAGTGTAAATAGAGTACAACAATCTCGCTAATCCGGCACTAACTCAGACACAAAGGATAGTGGATTATGGGCAAATAATTTGTAGTAGACAAATACCTTTATTTTAATTTTGTCAATCCAGCCCAGACGTCATCCTTTTTTGTACATTTCTTGTAGAATTCCGATTACCTACTTATTTTAATAATTCTCCAGAAACAACTTTTAATGTTTAATGTTTGTCTGGTCCTCTTTCCATGGTCTTACACTCTACACTCTCTTCAACTTCTTGTTTTTAATATCGTGTACAGTAGCACGCCCAACGTCGTATTCCTTCGTAAATTTACACGTGTTTTCGTATTTTTCTAACCTCTTCAAAATTTCCATCTTCTTATCCAAAGTCAGTCTCATGTTTTCTCTTTACATAATGACAGATTAAGCGTATGAAACTAATTTATCAGCGAAAATCAATCTAAATCAATCTCGTGTTTACGGTTTTGGCGCGCACTCGCGATAACGCCCACAAGGACATTGACCTAGCAATACAAAAAATGCGAGCTAAATACTGTGCTGGATGTGTGATACTCCCTGGCCGCGCCACAGTGGAAAAATTAAAAAACATGTTTGTAGATAAATTGTACCATTTATGTACTATACGGACGTGTAATAAAAAAAAATGTACCTCAACGAATAATGAAATATAATGAAGTTTTGGTGGCGCGGCTGGAGAGTATACTCCCTGGCCGCGCCACCTCGGTTTCTGTAAACTATTCGGCGCACCCGGACCTAGGAAACATCAAAAAAATGTGCGAAAATTGTTCTCGTTAGTGCCCTATAAAGAAATTCAAAAAACTTATTACTTTAGAAATTATAGCCTTGTGTTGGTGGCGCGGCCAGGGAGTATACTCCCTGGCCGCGCCACCAAGATTTATAAGGCGTACCCGGACATAGTATACACTAAAGAATTGTACGGAAATTGTTCTTTTCCGTACGCTTTAAAGAGATTCGAAGATTTAATTACTTTAGAAATTATAGCCTTGCGTTGGTGGCGCGGCCAGGGATCATACTCCCTGGCCGCGCCACCAAGAGTTATTAGTCGTGCCCGGACTTAATATACACTAAAGAATGGTACGCATTAAGTACTACCCAAAAACGTAATAATATTACGGAATAATGTAATATCTTAAGAGAAAACATCGAATTAAGATTAAGCACATCAGCAGACTTGCTGATCTTTGTACTTACTAGATGTGGCCTTCAAATTAGAAGTACTGCAATTATTTCGGTGAAATGGTTGCATAGAAATGCTAGAAATAAGCAAAACAATACAAATCTATATGCATAACATGAATAATTGACCTTCAAGAAGAAGATAAGAAGTTGGTAGGTACTTTTTATTAGGTACGGTCAGCAACATTAACACTGTTACTTCTACATGTCATACAAATTGTCAGAAAACGATTAAATACACAGATATTTAGCATTTCTTATAAATATTGCATTTATTCCGATTTTGTTTTAATAATGCGCTCAAATTTCTAATATTCGCTGCCAGGAATCAAACGGTGCCTTTGGTAAAAAAGCACCCCGTATATTTGTGTGCTATGTTGCTGACAAGGAATTAATACTGCAAAGGACTGTTATGTGTCCAATCAAAGGAAGTGCCAGTTTTTGTAATTTTCATTTGTTAACAAATTACGAAAAATTTAAATATAAACCATTTCTTTTGATTTGCCACAATTATATTTGTTCACAGAATTTGATCCATTAATTTTATACCAGCTACACTATCGGTTAGTACAATACAGGATACTTTTTACCAAAGGAACCAGGTTTGATGCCTGGCTGCATTTTTTTGAAATTTGAGCGCATTATTAAAACATAATCGGAATAAATGCAATATTTATAAGAAATGCTAATTATCTGTGTATTTAATAGTTTTCTGACAATTTGTATGACATGTAAAAGTAACAGTGTTAATGTTGCTGACCGTACCTAATAAAAAGTACCTACCAACTTCTTATCTTCTTCTTGAAGGTCAATTATTCATGTTATGCATATAGATTTGTATTGTTTTGCTTATTTCTAGCATTTCTATGCAACCATTTCACCGAAATAATTGCAGTACTTCTAATTTGAAGGCCACATCTAGTAAGTACAAAGATCAGCAAGTCTGCTGATGTGCTTAATCTTAATTCGATGTTTTCTCTTAAGATATTACATTATTCCGTAATATTATTACGTTTTTGGGTAGTACTTAATGCGTACCATTCTTTAGTGTATATTAAGTCCGGGCACGACTAACAACTCTTGGTGGCGTGGCCAGGGAGTATGATCCCTGGCCGCGTCACCAACGCAGGGCTATAATTTCTAAAGTAATTAAATCTTCGAATCTCTTTATAGCGTACGGAAAAGAACAATTTCCGTACAATTCTTTAGTGTATACTATGTCCGGGTACGCCTTATAAATCTTGGTGGCGCGGCCAGGGAGTATACTCCCTGGCCGCGCCACCAACACAAGGCTATAATTTCTAAAGTAATAAGTTTTTTGAATTTCTTTATAGGGCATTAAAGAGAACAATTTTCGCACATTTTTTTGATGTTTCCTAGGTCCGGGTGCGCCGAATAGTTTACAGAAACCGAGGTGGCGCGGCCAGGGAGTATACTCTCCAGCCGCGCCACCAAAACTTCATTATATTTCATTATTCGTTGAGGTACAATATTTTTTATTACACGTACCGTATAGTACATAAATGGTACAATTTATCTACAAACATGTTTTTTAATTTTTCCACTGTGGCGCGGCCAGGGAGTATCACACGTGCTGGATTACTGGACGTGCCGGATTACCGAGATTGTACTGTAGTTATTTGTGTTAAATATAGTAATATGAATGCTGAATAAGGTAACAAAACATTGATCAGTAAAAAATCATGATCATATCAAAGTCAAAAAGTCAAAGTCAAAACATTTATTTCAAATAGGCACATAAAAGGCACTTTTGAACGTCAAAATTTACAAAAAAATTGAATTGATTCTAGTTGCCCCTTCCAAAACGTAGTTTCGTATGGAGAAGAATGGGCAAGAAACTCCACCGTTACTCTTTTAAAAATGTTTTACAATATTATATATACATTAATTATATAATTATATGTGAAGACGATGCACCTAGAATAAAATTACTATACCACAATAGGTAAAAATAATTAAATATAACGCAATGACAGGTAAATTAATTATGAGATTTTGGCATGGATTGACATGGTGCTCACATATTTACAAATATTGAAAAGTAAATGATTTTTCCAAAATTTCACAAGTAATATTTTAGTGTGTGAGTTAAAGTAGTTACTTAATGTAAAAAACAATGTCATAAAAATTATAAATTAGCAACCAGTTTCATTTTGTCTAGACTCTAGATTGTCCTATGGAGCAGGATTAGCATGTTTCCAGCATGTTTGTTTTATCTTTATCGTAGTTGTAGAAAGCTGGTTATTTTCACGGTATGAGCTATCTTCTTACAGACTACACAGTATATCGTCATTAAGAAGATCAATTAGCCTGATCATAAACGCAAGTTCAATAAATTACTAAAGATTTTACACAAAAAAATTCAGCTAACATTTATTCTGAATATCGTGCTAACACCACATACAATTTCTCTAATACCTAAATCTGCATAGAACCATTACAATAAATCTTCGTGCCCAATTTTTCTAAATAAAACTAGGCACGGAATGACCGTACTCTATATTTTTATCAAGTCTATACAATTTATAACAGAAATAACTGACCCAAACTCTTCGAAGTCACGCGAACCTATGGGTAAATTTAGTCAAAGGTGACTTGGCATTTTGTTGGAACGAACGAGTCACCTCATGGCATGTCTGCTTTGATATTAGCTAAAGAATCTAGCGGTTAATAGCTTTTATATTCCAACTTTCTTGACGTTAATTAAGTAGTAAAAGGACAGGCCGTCATAATGATAACACAATAGAAAAATATCCTCAGACTTTGTAGTAGGTAACAGAAACACGATAAATACTATTGTGTTGCCAATGACGGAATGAATATTTCCTTTTAGCATACCGTTTTCGAATATGTTCCGCGTAAATAGTAATATGTATTAGAAAGAATTTACGGCGATAGATACTCCATTTTCTTGAAGAGTATTTGTGAGACCAAGAAATTGTTCTTAGTATTTATGACAGATCAAAGAAAATATGGATGGATTGTGTGGATGATAAGGCTAGGAAGGAAGTCAACAATGAGAATACGACTGATGAGAGATGTATAGTATAGATAGAAAAAAAAAAGACTTGCTGCACCGATCCCAAATACATTGTGACAGGAGCAGCAAGATGATCTGTTGGTCTGCCATCTACGAAATCATACATGGCTGAAGATTCAAAGCAGTCTTGACGATACGGTTAATACAATTTCCTTCAATCACAGACAAACAAATAAACAACTTTCACTAATCAGTAAACACTACAAGTTTTCTCGCTCAACTGATCATATGAAAAACGGCGACACCCTACTCAAGTTCCCTCATAAGCGAAACGGGAGGAAACTGAATTAAGTAGAAGCCAATAGAAAAACAAACAAGGGATTGATTGTAAAGGAGGTGTTGTAGATGAAACAGGTATATCGATAACACGTTTATTTGTCTATAATTATATTTGTAAAGATACCCACAGTAAGCACGTCCGTGGTGACACTATGATCTTGAGCTGTCCTAGCGCATTACGGAGTTTCGATGGAATAAGCTGCCAGCTTATAATGGTTTTGTTATCAACTTATCACGGACGTGCGGCCGACTGTACGTAGATAGATACTAAACTATATGCTACTACCGGCAATATTGTAGGATTCTGTAGTGGGACTCGTATACTATTTGTCACAGAACGGAAGCGAATGGTATCATTCAAGAGCAGTATGAGAAACATTTCACATACCTTATCTCAATAGAGGGCTGTGGTACAGTGTATAATAATAATGACGATAACGATGATGATAATGATTACCATGATGATGATGATGATGATGATGATGATGACTTGAGTATTTTTGGCCGTGTAAAGTCTTGTCACCTCACCTTGTGGCTATCATTATATTGTGTCTATGTCTTACCAAGGGGTATCATGTTACTCAATAACTGCGTTGTCAACGTCAGATAGGCAGTCGCTCCATGTAAAATACTCTCATAAAATACTCATTCAGCTTCATCCGGTTAGACTGGAAGCCGACCCCAACATAGTTTAGAAAAGGCTAGGCAGATGATAATCATTCTATTATGTACATGGCTTCCATATTGACAATACCATGTAACCGCTAATTATAAAACTATGGAAACTTAAGCCCACTTGCACCACAAATCACTAAATATACAGTAAGCTCTAAACGAATTTACAACATCGATCTGTTTCTGACAATCATTTGTAGTAGATAGAGAGAGAATGATGTTTTTAGTTTAGTGCGAAACGTATCCAGTGATTTGTGCCAGCGGGACTTAGTATTTACGCCTGCTAATTTATATAGACAAAAATCAATTGCCACAATGGTTTGTCAGTGCATCACTTCAAAGCGGCTGCACCAATTTGGCTAATTCTTTTTTGTTGTTTGTAATTGTCAGGAGACTATGTCATGCTCGCTTTAATGTCTCACTGTTGGTGGCGCGTGTGTTGGATCATTCGGTTCCCTACAAAATGGTTGAGCTGGATGGTGCTGATCCACGCGTCATGTTCGTGAACGGGCGCCGTCAGATGAGACTGGTCATCTCTTAACGCCAAGGATTTTTTTTTTTATTCTTATATTTTGATTTCTTTTTTAATATACATTTTATTTTATTCACATTGTTCTCACATATAGAAGCAACAAGAATAATGTACCAACAACTTAGTAATATCTTGTTTTAAAAAGAGTGTCCTTGGAGATTCTTGCCCGTTCTTCTCCATAGTGATCTACGTTTTGGAATGGGCAACTAGCTTCAACTTTCTGACTAACTGATCGACTCTTTGACAATTCAAAAGTGCCTGTAAATGGTTTAATTGAAATAAATGCTTTGAGTTTGAGGAAAAAATTGTATGAAAGATTTTTTTTTGGAAATTCTACCGGGAATGTCCTTTTGTATGAAATTCACAACAGGCGAGGCGACGCCGCGCACGAACAGCTAGTAAATAATATTTGTTCACAGTTCCACCAAAACAAAAGCCTATCCAATCAAATGAATCACACAATCACAAATTGAAAGTACCATTTCATTCGAATTCGGATTTATCAATGAAAATTAATGGTGTCTATAAACCACTGGGGAGGCGATCCCCTGAAACTGGGGTTAGTTTCGATAAATTTATGTGGTTCAGAGTTGTTTACCCTTTTGAGCCGTTTAATTAATCATTTAGATATATTCTATTGTCTGTTTGTTGGTTTTCTGTCTTTGTGGACCTCCATTTGTCTGGTAGAGGATGACATAATGCAAGACAAGATGGCGTGAGGTTTTGAATTTGATTTGGGTCTTTCGATTTTTTATTCTTCGGTCCTTAGGTTCTTAACTTTAATTAAGATCGTTGTCATGACGTCGTAGACCATGTTTTAGTTAGTTGCTTCGTCTTTTTAGGCAGCAAAACATGTTTGATTATGTCTTGACTATTTCTCCCAAATCAGAATTATTGAAGCTCAAAGCAACAAATATTCCTAATGTTCTAACGCTGTCTACAATTGGATATATTCGAACCTCGTTTGTATTTCACACACAAATCACATTTAATTAAGAAAATAAAGAAAGAAAATACGTTTATTCCGGTAAACATGACGCAGAGAAAAACACACAAATACAAAAAAGCACGAGTTGGGGGAAAATATGCGGCATATCCATGCAAAACGGCAATCGCTCAGCAAAATGCTACGAGCCTATGCGAAACAGAGCCCTAGCGCTGGTTTTCAGCGACAGCTGGCGTTGACGTGATGACGTCAACCAGTGC
Source organism: Griposia aprilina (assembly GCA_916610205.1). NCBI lineage: Eukaryota > Metazoa > Arthropoda > Insecta > Lepidoptera > Noctuidae > Griposia > Griposia aprilina. The sequence continues at coordinate 10,181,002 of OU744311.1, forward strand.
AGCATACGAAAATTTAAAAATAACATAAACTTAAGAAATAAAATAAGTACACTATATTTAGTTCTAAATGTTCATATAAACATATTTATAAAATGGTAAAGTTCCCAGCAACGCGTCATGCGCCGCCAGCCTTTAATAATATATGCGCATAGCTGTCATAAAACTATAGGTTTGACAAAAACCGGAGGTTTAATTGACCGGATGTGACAAACTGCCGATCTGATCCAATCCTGAGCCTATTGGTTTGAAAGACAATGCTAGGTAAGTAGTTACTAAATCCAGACATCTTATTTAAGCCAGACATCAATTATGCCTGCCTCATTGGTCTTGTTGTAGCTAGCGCTACTGCTGAGCCTGAGGTCCAAGGTTTGATTCCTGGGTCGAACAAAGTGTTATTGGGTTTTTCTATCAAGAATTTCTCAGTAGCAGCCCGGAGTCTGGATTGGCGCCCTAGCTCGCTCCCTATTACGTGGAACTAAAACATAGCTGGCGAAATGTGGTTGTACTATAGGTAGGCTACCTAACCTTTCGGGGATTACAGGCTTGAAGTTATGTTACATAGATTAATTGACATAGCGTATTTGAGCGCGTGTGCAAATTTTTAACCATATATTTCTCACTTCACCAAATACAAACGAATGCTAATTTCCATGTACATCAATTATTAGATTTATCGTGTGTAATAATTTGAATTCAGAACTAACTACTTTATTGTTGTTACGCGTCCTGCATAGTTTTCAATTCTTTGAAGCTATATTGGCTGGCGCCGGCTTAATACCCACCCAGCCATTATTGTAGGACATATTTACTATCAAAACAGTGTAGCGTAGAGATAAGAGCATATATGAATGGCAAACGTACAATACTTTATCATCCCACGCGAGAGTCAATTGAGTTTAATACGTAGCGGTCATGCATGGGTTAGGGCTACCTATCAATACTTACCACCGCTTGGGATATGTTGGTTCCTTCAGTTTCGAGAAACTAAATTAAAGGTATGGTTTTATTAAGGTAATATAACCTCACCGATATAATCACTCATATAAGCTCTTCACTTGAGTGAACACCAGTGTGAGAGTGAGTCGACAACGGCAAAATTAGGAGTGAACGCTCATATGCTCATTTCATTTAATTTTTCGATCATTCGGTAGGCGAGTGAAAGTTGCAGAGTGCTGAAATCCAAAATCATTGTATCGGTTCACTAATTAATTCATTTTTCACATTTGATTCATTTTGTTTTAAGACGTTGCAGTTCATGTGAAAGATGCCGAAGGATTTTTTTTTTTTAATTATAGCGTCTGACATCAGCTATCTAGGTATAACAATGAGAAATGTGAGTTTGTTTGATAATAACCTTTCTTAGCAGTTTGTCCTTTTCAAGCAATGTCGATCAGTGTAGTAAGTTAGTAATATTTTTGGTTCATTGGCCGACCGACCTTAGACTAACCTTATGTTACAATTACTTAAAATGCCATATTTGTTTGCTCTGACGCCGAGCTCACGACTCCGTCAGACTGTTTTTCAGTGTCACTATCCGCCGTGAAATATTTTCACAAAAATGTATTCTGTTTTTAATCATTCTAGCTTGAGTAAAGAAAATGGAACTGCAATCTTAATTTCATAGACTTATCCTTCGAAAGATAAGAGAAGAATGAACAACCTCAAGCTCCTTAAGATATAAAATATATAGGCCGTCGAAAACAGAAGAGACGAGAAACGAAATAGTTCCGCACAAACTTTCCGTAACTTGGGACTTCAATTCAAAAACACGCGTCGAGTAATAATACGTCCAACTTCACTCCCTCCTCAGGGAAGGAAGGAAGAGTAAATATAATAAATAATATTTAAGTACACTGTAACAAGCCTCTCGAAACGTCTCGAGAGTCGGTCCGATGTTATTTGAAGCAGCCAGATAGTAAATTCTAACTCATACAGTCGTTTGGTATAACGCAACAGAATTGAATATTTGTGCAATAGAATAATTGTTGGAGAGAAAATTCAGAATGATTGCATGTATATTAAGTAAGGTTTTTAATCGTTAAAATATTTTTTTAGAGGTATCTTCGTATTTTTTTTCTATCGTATCAAATTAGTTATAATATGTGTTTAACACACTATCTAACTAGCATTATATCCTGCAAGAATATCATATATTTTTCTGATTTTGTTTACTGCAGTGTATCATACACTTTTAGGCATTATAAAACTTGCGTTTAGGTCCTATAGTCCCCTTAAATACGTAATGTTACAATGCGCATTTTATATGCTCCTATTTTATTGTGTAGTTGTACTTGTACCTTATCAGCGCGTACAGCCGGACATAACCGTTTTATTGACGCCTTTAAAGCTAAAGCATGAAATCACGTTTTTGACGACTTAATTTTAAGCGTACCAAACATACCAAGGTCAATGAATGACAATCAATGTCAAATGCCTAGTCTTTATTAGACGAATATGTTAATATTACGATATCAAGATACCTACTAATGAAATATAAGAGCTTCACAAGCCTTTGCTAAAAGACGTAGAACCAAATTTAGAAACGAGTCCCTTTATTTAGGATGACGCATACATAAAAACAGATGGTAAACAGCCCTTGGTTATATTCCATGCTTATCATTATAAAAACAAACACAGCTTTATGCTTCTCACAGACCTACAAACATTTCCTAGATTCTAGAATACAAGTCTTCATACACACCAATAAAATGTTCAAACACCAAATGTTAATGCCAAATTCTCTCCAAAAAATGTCATTTTAATCACAGCCGATGCACGTTGCTATCCGTCCTTAAAACATAAATTCTCGTATAACGACGAACAACACAATCCCGGCCTTCCAACCAATAGAAAGTATATCATCCAGGCCTGCGCAATGTCATCGACCTACGTCATCGGAGTGTAAACCACAGAATAAGGATGCGAGAGGGGCTTAACGCTCCGCTACATCTCCTCAGTATATATTAAGTTACTACATCTAGTTTTTTCTTGAGGGAACCAGGAGATAGGGTTTTTAAATTGAATAATGTTGTTGCTTTAAAGTTTACTTGCAGAGGCAAATGTAGAATGCATTAAATCTCTTTCGATTAACTCTCAGATGGGTGGCTGTATAAATAATTAATCCTGATATAATTTTTAACACTTTAAATTAACATTTTAACCCATAGAGTATATTGGGGTAAATTCGGCGCTGGGATAATACCGTACGAAATAAATTCGGCGCCATTTTATCCTGCATTAATGTCGGCATTAAAAAAATAAAGGATTATGTAAGGATCGTAGCACTACAGAACGCAGTGGCGTTCTGTAGTTACTTCTTCCCTCATGGGAAGAAGTTTGTGAGTTTATGTATGTGCTAGCCAGGAATTTTATTTTGGGTTAAGCTTGCCATTTTACTAATCAATGGTTTGAGTTTGCAACCATGGCCAAGGAAATGTAAAACAAATAATCTATATCGTATACTTCATTTCAGAGTCCATGTGTTCCCTAGAAAAACCGCCTTTTATTCAACCCACAATATAATAAAGAAATGAATTAGAGCGGTTTGCGGGACAAATAAAAATATAACACAATTTTTATACTCAACGGGATAAGAGAAAATTGTTTTACAGCTGTGAAATAACATTGTTGCCTTACTGCGAGGTTTATGCTGTGGACTTTCTCTAATCAAGGTTTATTTAATTTGTGGGAAGGTCAGAGCTTTATTTCTTTAGCTTTATTTATCGGCTACACCCTATGTATCCTCATCAATTTTATTCTTCTTTCTTCGTTCAATGCTTCCCGCAACACAAAATGACGTCATTTAAAAAACAGTACGGTGAACTCGAATTCACTTAATGGTATGTACTTTACAATTATCAAGAAGTACTTTCCTTATGGATTCTTACCTATGAGGCGTTAGTTAGATTACAAAGTCTTGTAAGTTTAAAGAAAGCATTCAAAATGCTGTCTCTGAACTGAACTTGCGCTAGAAGGATTCCTAAAACCATTTTACTTAGCCGTCACTTACCCAAGCTTAGTTCAAATAAACGTGCTAGATTATAGATAACTAGAACCTTAAATTAATAACGGCATTCAGCCTGTTTACCATGAACTTAAGGCAACTAGATCTGTTAGCTACATCGAGAATGGAATACATAAGATCAAGGATGTAGGTGAGTTAACAGTGATTCTGATTTAATTAAAATGCCAATAGTAAGTATGAGTCAAGGAGATGGTAAATAGATTTTCTAGAACTTCGGCGATAGATCCGCTGCGGAAGTGATTTCCTTACTAATATTATAAATTCGAAAGTAACTCTGTGTGTATGTTACCTTTTCACGCCTAAACCACTGAACGGGTTTCGATAAAAATTTGCAAGGAGATAGATGGCATCCTGGGGAAGGACATAAGACAGCTAGCTATTTGTACTTTTCGAACGTCAAAATAACCAAGACAACTCCTAAAATTCTATAGTGATATTCTATAGACTCATAACATGCTGCAGGAGCGGCGTCTGTTAAAATTGAGAATGAGAATGGCTGAGAATCAGCACTTTTTCAACGTCAAGAGTTACAAAAGACAGTCTCTAAATAATTCCACCCTTCACTACTTCCTAGTGTTTTAGCCGGGAAGAAGTGGCGCAACAAACACACCAGCAATGTTGTACTTCATGTTGGCACACAAAGTATTTCATGTTGGGTAATCCTGAAATGTTCAAGTCTATGATCAGACCTCGAAAATTTTGAGTACACAGCATATCGATGTTGCATGGACACGTGTCGCGTTTATGAGATTCCATGTCGAACACGAATGGCAATGTCCGTTTTCCAGTGACGTAATACGATTTTGCTGGCGACTCGATTTGTAAACTGACCAATTTCAGTGCAAACACTGACAAACTAGTTACCTAAGTGTAAGCTGCTGTGATTGGTCGACTGAAATAACAAGAGACAATCAAATCAAATCACTTGACATACGTTTGAAAGTCTGCCAGCTTGTGCGTATTGCGATTACGATGATTAGCTTTTCAGAAACCCGTTGGAATTGTCACATAGTAATTGCGGTGCCGTCAGAATACAAAGATAAGCAATCCATACTTAATATTATAAAAGTAACTCTGTCTGTCTGTCTTTTATCTTATCACACTTAAACCACCTAACCGATGGAATTTGACAAACAAAGAGCCTGGGACATGGAGAAGGACATAGGTTACTTTCATCCTGGATATTAGTAACAAAAAAAAAATATAACATATACAGAATACACGCGGATGAAGTCGCGGACTAGTAGCAATACAAAGTATACATAGACTTCCATAGAAGTATTAATCTGTGAATTATTTATTAATACACCAGTAAACCCACATACATAACTGCTCTTTAAAATGGTTCTGCCTATAAACGTCCTTGTGGTCTCTTTTCGACCTAGACAGGTGTTGGTTGTTAGGCAACGAAGGCCGGTAACATAAGCTCTCTCCAAGGAAAAATGTACCAAAGAATAATGCAGAAGGTCGACTCTATACTATCATCCATACTAATATATTTGGGGTCGGGGCAGCGTGGCTTATTATTGATTCTATTAGCCGTCATCCCCTTTCTTTCATTCATACACAGAGCTTAAACGCACGCACACATAGACACGCTTCACGTACAGCGAGTGCAAGCGCTCTCTCGACTCGGCATTTGGCCGAGATAGACTGAGGCTTGTGATCTTTATAGCGTACTTAAACATTATTCAAACTTAGTACAGTAAGGGTTTCATAGAATATGAACCATATTCGTGTGAAGTTAATGTGGTAATAAGGTTCATATTCGTATGAAACGCTTATTGGTCAGACATACGTATCTTTGTGTGCGACGTGTGCGTGCATCTGTTTTCGCTGATAGTATATACCAGACCTTCTGTAATACTCTGTGGTACATTTACGTACCGAATGATGCCTACAATTACTGGATGAATTAGAAGTAATTACTACTAAATGAGAAGACTTAGAAATGTTTTCATCATGGCTTATTTGTATGCTAGAAAGAGCCTTGAGTGGGACGAGATTATATTAAAAAACTAATTAGATTAGGAGTCTTTATCATTGGGTATATGATGGAAGTTAAGAATAATATTAGCCCGTAAACGTTTTCTGTCAAGAACAGACTTAGGAAACCTTTCGAAGTGCCCTTATCCCTTGGAGCAAAGAGATAGTCATCGCAGTATTTTGTTAGAACTGTTGCCCATTACATAAAACAGCACAAATCCAGGCTCTGGGCTGCTATTGAGAAATACCTGATGGAAAAACCCAATAACACTTTTCCTGACTTGGGAATAGAATCCACGACCTCATGCTCAGCTGTAGCGCTTGCGACCACTAGACCAGCGAGGCAGTAGGTACTTCTCTTGACTTAATACCCTGGACTCCTACAATACCAATGCGAGGTTTGAATTCCATACCATGGAACTACACAGAAAGCTTTTTAGGTCTGATAATCGTCCTGAAGAATAAAGAAAGTTGATCGACCCTGTTCGAGCAAACAAGGAAATGATTTCGGCAGACATTTTGCGCCCATATTATATTCCACCGTTGGCCTCCTTATGCCTTTCAAACTTCTCTATCCAACGCATTTTTTTTTTCAAATTTGCCCTGAAAACACCTCACGGTCACGCCATCTACTATCGACAGCTATGTAGACATCCTTCATGTCGACGCCCTCAAAAGCCAATATAACTTATTACGTCATTAGGGACTCATAAGAGACTTGTACTCATAAAACTCAATCAATTTTCAATGATCTTCATGTGTAGCTACTTGACCCTGTATATATACACGCTGGATAAGTCTTTCAGCACAAACTATGACTCAATCAATAGTCTATTCTTATCCACGTTTTCTTATCTCAGAAGGTTGATCACGACGGCCATAAGGGGCTTGAATAGGACTGATAAAACTAAATAGTAAAGTTTTACTATGTAGCACGATTACTTGTAAACGTTTTGAAGGTTATTGGGATTTTCTGACACAGTTTGTAAAGTTATGAATTATTTTATTCTTAATACTCCTGAATTTCTTTCTTGAATGTGGACGGCCTATACGGAGAGAGACTATGTTCAGTATGACTGATTATAGTAATTCATTCCTATTTTCGGGCTATAAGATAAGGAGAAGACCAAAGTAACGATGGATGGACTCTGTGAAAGATGATATGGCTAGAAAGGGGGGTGACTATCGAGATGAAGACAAATATGAAAAAAAAGACATGTTGTGCCGATCCCAAATGAATCAGGATAGAGGCAAGAGTATAGAGGTATGAGGAGCAGGGTGTAAAGCTCACTCATACCTCCATAGAAAAGGGAGGATCCTCCGACCAGACGGGTGTTGTGTCTGGTGGGCAACTGCCGGACGGTTGATGTCGGGAAGTTGTATATATGCTAGTCGCGCGGTAAACTCTGCTTGCGCGATGCAGGATTTGCGTGACGTCAAGATGACGTGTAGCTCGCATGTGGCGATGTTGATACCGCTAAAAGAGAATAATGATGAAGTTGATTCAAATTTTCTCAAGAAATTCGAATTGTTCCTGAATTGCTTCAGTGTGATTTGTTTTTAGTGTTGAAAAGAATATTTTACACGAGTGCAAAGGGTTAATAGATAGTAAAATATATTTTTTCTTCAAGCTACCGACATTTCTAAAAAAATTAATGATGCACAGTAACCATGACTTTTGATCTAACACGTCTACCAAGTTTTGACTACTGACTATTCTTTAGAAAAACCATACCAGACGTTGTGATTCATAGTTTTTGCGTTCTGTCTCATGCTATAAAATGCTTGATTTATATTAGTCCCGTTTATTACAATCAATCATAACTACTCACCAGTAAGATCAATCAATCATTGCCAGTGTATCAGTATTTTAACGAGTAAATAGACATTTGAAATGCGTTTTAAATAAGTACTATCATTACTTATGTCAATGACGTGGAAGTATCACGTTAAGCTACGCTTGCCGCGGTTGGTCCGTGGATAGGTGATTATCTTTACATACCAAGACCCATCTGTGCCTCAAAAAGCACATTAAGCCGTTGGTCCCGGCTGTCATTCGTGGATCTTTGACAGTCGTTACGGTTCGTCAGAAGCCCGAAAGTCTGACAACCAGTCTTACCAAGGGGTATCGTATTACCCAGTAACTGGGTTGTGGAGGTCAGATAGGCAGTCGCTCCATGTAAAATACTGGTATTCAGCTGCATCCGGTTAGACTGGTTGCCGACCCCAACATATTTGGGAATAGGCTAGACAGATTGATTGAACGACGTGGGAGCATAAGATTATAACACCATTTAATTTGAATACGCTAAAGACTAAAAGTCGTGGCCTTCATTTGCATAATTACTTATCAATAATTTGTAAAATGAAAAAACCTCCCGACACAAAAAAGAGGTGATGACCTTGAAACGGCTGGACCAATTTTGATAAAAACATGTCTAAGAACCACCGCTAGAAAACCTGCTTTCAAATAAAAAAACCGCATCCAAATCGGTTCACCCGTTTAAGAGCTACAGTGGCACGGCACAGACAGACACATATAGCGGTCAAACTTATAACACTCCTCTTTAAAAAATATATGAGAGCACATTTTCTAGCGTAAGACCTATAGAGCTATAGTATTGTATAATTGCATAGCACATGTGTGAGTACTATGTACCTAGTATAAAGCTACCATTTACTAGGTTTGTCTTTCATTGACTTGAATGTGCCCTGGCGGCTGAGAGTATGTCATGCTCACTCAAATTTCTCACTGGTGCTGGCGTGTGTGTTGGATCATTAAGTTCCCTTCAAAATGGTTGCGATGAATGGTGCTAATCCATGCGTCATGTTCGTGAACGGGCGCCGTCAGTAGGGACTGGTCATTTCTTAGCTGCCACGGCTTATTTTAATTTAATTTAATATTTGAATTGTTTTTGTCTTTTTATTACGGACGCTTTTAACGTTCTGATCGTTCTCACATGCATAATTTCAACATGAACGATGTAACCAATATTTTGTACCCATATTTTGATTTAAAAGAGTGTCCATGGAGTTTCTTGCCCGTTCTTCTCCATAGGTACCTACTACGCTTTGGAATGGACAACTAGCTTCATCTTTCTGACTTAACGACTCGTTGATAATTCACAAGTGCCTGTAATTGGTTTATTTGAAATAAATTCTTTAAGTTTGATATTAAATTACCTACAAACATACAATCACATAAATTAATTCCATAACAGGTAATCGTATTTTTACTACAAACAGTTTAACAATCCCACAACTAAAGCCTACTCCCATAAAAGCTTATCTCTCAACTCTAAAAACAAAAACAAGCTAGTTTCCATTTTCCAATCAGACTGGAAAGGATCACTCGTGCGGCCCAATAGCTGTAATAAAAAAGAACTGCGGCCGTACAATGAGAACAGGCTGTTATCTATTCTAAACCACTGGATTTTACGTTTTAGGCTTGTGCTGACAAATTAGATGGATTTATTGGATTTGAAAAGGGACATTGGATTTAGAAAGGGATGTTAGTTTTTTGGTTTTCACATTAAATGCTAGCGAGGAAGGAAGACGGAAGCCTAGTGAAGATCGCGGCGATAAGCAGGATGCGGGCAACGTAGGACCGGTTAAGGCAATTCTTGGTCGAAATAATAATGAATATGACGATGATCATTGATAGATCCGTTTATTACATGATGTTTTTGGTAAAATCAATGACAACAATATGTAATCACATTCCAGTTGCTAATGAAGCACAAACCACAGACCACCTTCAAACAAAGCAAACCCTTGGACTAATAGACCAAAAAAAAACGTTTATTTGCGGTAAACACGACGCAGGGAAAAACACACATACAAAAATGAACGAGTTGGGGGAAAATATGCGTCACATCCACGCAAAACGGCAATCGCTCAGCATAATGTAAAATTTCTACTTTTATATCTGTAATTTTTATGGTGTACATAATAAAGAGTATTCTATTCTATTCTATTCATAATGCTACGACCCTATGCGAGGCAGAGCCCCAGTGCTGGTTTTCAGCGTAAGTCGGCTTTGAAGTGATGACGTCAACCTGGGGAGTATACGAAAATATAAAAATAACAAATAAATTAAATACACTATACCTAGTTCTAAATATTTATATAAACATAATATTTATAAAATGGTAACATTCCGGGCGACGACCAAGTTAAAATTTTAATTTACACAAGCAAAGATTACAAAAATATGCTAAAAAGCCACCAACACGGTACATATTTTAACCAAAAATAAACACAGGAACTCATATTTATAATCTAACAACATTCCCCCCGAACAGTACAGCCATTATTCTTTGTGAATAATCGTTTTTACCCATAATATATCACTGCGGAATTATGAGTCAACAGAACACGAATTAGGGCAACTCCTACGTACTTTTTAGGGGTATTTAACCCACTTTTATAGATATAAACATGGTGACAGACCTTTAGGATATTTTCTTTAACGAAAATAGCCTAAAGATCTGAGATCTGTCTGACTGTCAGATCTGTCTTTTGCTCTTAAGGCCAAAAGAAGAAATCATTATAATTCTATTGCCCTTATCCCAATTTATTCGGGGTTGAGCAGCATGTCTTCCTCCATAGTTCATTACTATTAGTCGTCATCTCGGCAATCACTCTTCTATCCCTATCTATCACCTTTCACACAGTCCATCATCGATTCTTTTGTTTCCCCCTACTCTTACAGCCAGAAAATAGGAAAGAATTACTATAATCAATCACACTGTAGTAGATGGCCCCTATTTGCCGCTTAAATGATCGATATTGAGGATATACTACCATAATCTTCACATTTGGCTGGCAGGATTAGTGCAAGCAATATAAAGCTTGTTTTTGAAGATATTGGCTAAACATTACTCTATCCTAAGCTACATGCTTATCTGCTAGGAGTTTACGACTTCAAAAACCCAGATGGGGATCATAATCCTAACCCCATACTTGCTAATCTGTACATTTTTTTTAGGTATACCTAATATATTTTATAGACAAGGCTTCATGAGGATTTTCTGAATATAAAATTCACTAGGTGGCAGCACTGAGGCCTCAAGTCCGGGCACCTGTCAAAGCGCCTATATTTGCTTTAGTCGTGGCAGAATGATGAACGAATGAATGAAGCGAATGACGAATGTCATCATATATTTTATATACCATGACGTTCGTCATCGTATATGAAATCATCATATATTTTACTCTTTTCAAAATGTCACCAACTGATGGCGTGAATTTTCATGAAAAGCCTCATTAGCTTCAAGATGGCAGATGAGACAATATCGTCCTATTACTTCAAATACCGATTAAGTGCAAAAATCGCGTTTTGAGATAATGCCATTTGTAAGTTTGGATGTGCTACCAAATCATCAATTATGTTACCTTAAACTGTGAGCTATTTTCGTAACGAAGGGTCGTATCAAAAAATGGGGTTTACCAGTTTGTACAGCTTGAAAAATTAATTCTAAAGGTCTAAAAAAAACATTTTCGTCGTAAATTCACTTAATAGGTGTTTGCAGTAATAGGACGATATGTCAAGAGCTGTCACAATGAAAATGTAAAGGTTTGCTCATTTTGAGTTGTATCTTTTCATATATATTTTTAAACGACTTCACAAAAAGGAGGAGGTTCTCAATTCGTCTGTGTTTTTTTTTTTTTTATGTGTGTTAGCTCATAACTTTTTTCTGGGTGAACCGATTTGGATGATTCTTTTTTTATTTGATAGGTGGTGCTTCACATGTGGTCCCATTTAAATTTGGTCAAGGTCTGACCAGTAGTTTTTGCATTATCCTTAATACTGCATATTTTTTCCACTTAGTTTATATGGATGATGTGTTAATAATTTCCTGTCACTGTTATTTACACACCAAGTAGTGGTATACGAATTTGTGTGGGGTAGGTACCGCAACTAAAAAGTGAAAAATAAAAACTTTTTTACAAAAAAACAACCGACTTCCAAAAAAAACACTAAAAGACGTGAAAAATAACTTTAATTTCGGAAGTCGGTGAACAAAAACGAAAATACAAAACCAAAGACACCGACTTCCGAAATTAAAGTTATTTTTCACGTCTTTTAGTGTTTTTTTTGGAAGTCGGTTGTTTTTTTTGTAAAAAAGTTTTTTTTATGTAACTGAAGGCTTCAAGAAATGCCTTTTGGATTCTGGGTTAGTCTTTTGTATAACATTCAAAAAACATTTCAATTCATTCTTCTGCTAATGAGTTTCAATCAAACCCTCATTCATCTAACTAAAGAATTATCATATTCTACACCCGTCAGCGTCGCCCCCATTTGTCTTTGACCCTTCTGTGACATGTTCAAAACCGAGGACACGTCATTTATTTCAATCCCCTTCATTTATTTCTCCACCCCCATCGTATCTTACATTTCTGTTCTGTAGGTAGTGTCCTACCACACACATGCTATTCTTAAACACCCTAAGGGCACTTAGGTTTTTTGTAGCTCCGATAATCGCAGCGAGTTTTATAATAATGAGCGACTTTTTGTAGCACGTAGGCGTTTCAGCATTGAATTCTGAATGTTTTATATTCAGCGACAAAATAATCGCTGAGCGATTGTCGCTGTCAACGTAACAAAAATTAATATTATGTAAAGCTGTGCCAGACGAGACTGGTGACCGTACGATACCTATTAGCATTTTCAAATTGAACCAGCCTTGTTTTCTTTGAATATTTCGAGCTAATTTAAGATGAATTTACATGATGTTAATTAGTGTTGCTCTTTGTCCACAAAAAAGCTACATTTAACGTAGATTTTCATGGACTAAGTAATGTTTCCTACACAAGGATTCAAAGAAAGCCACTTTACACGTAAATTATTCTCATGAAGCGCTTTAGAGTAGCACTGTTTCCGCTTAATGTAATATAAATCGGGACGAAGCATTTGAAGAGGGTGAAAATTCAAACGTAACCGATTTCTATTGCACTTAATTGGGCTTTTGAGTTCGTAACAAATATTAAAAGATCTCATTATAAGATAAGGCGTAATGGTTGTGAATAATAAAAATTGTGTTAAATTATGTTTAAAGTCCCAATTTAATACCAAGGCGAGCCTATTATCATTAGCCGGACAAAAATCCAAGCTCAGAGCTGCTAAGACTCCAATAACACTTAGCTCTTTAATGGAAACCGTCTTTTGCACAATCATACGCTCAGTAGTCTCGCTTAAGACGCGTCAGAACTTAGAAATCTTGGCAGTCAGGCAGAAAAATGTTAATACCTCCCCAGTTATAACCGGTAGTCAGAAGCGCAAAAGTCTGACAACCAGTGTACCCCAGTTATTAGATTGTGGAGGTCAGATAGGCAGTCGCTTCATGTAAAATACTGGTATTCAGCTGCATCCGGTTAGACTGGCAGCTGAACCCAACATAGTTGGGAAAAGGCAGGCAGATTGATTTTGATATTGTAAAGCTTGGCTTTAAAAGTTATACAAAAGACTATTTGACACCAGTCTCTTAGACAAACTAAAACTTTACAATTGATGTTACATTTCCATAGTTTCGAAGTAGAGGTTTTACGCCAAAAGCTACAGATGGAGACGTATAGCTTTAAAAAAACCGGTTTGTAACACGGTAAATGCCTAAACTGTTGTACGAATTGTTGGACGCTTTTCCCTGAAACTGTATGTTTCGGGGAAAAATCATCCATGAGTAAAAATTTGACGCAATCCTAAAAAATATTGTAGGTCGTGGGTTCAAACCCAGGCAGGCGCTTTACTTTATGTGAATTATTTCATCACCACTGCTCCCAAAACGGTAACGGAAAACATCGTGAAGAAACCGGCATGTCCTAGAACCAAAAATTCGAAGACATGTGACATCTAGTCGTGGTGGATTAAGGCCCAGTCCCTCTCACTGAGAGGAGGCCTATGTCCCAGCAGTTGGAACATATATAGGCTGATTATGCTATGTATGGGGGATTAGCATAGTACGGTACAAGTCCGTTAATATGGCACAAGGAGTTTTAAATAAAAACTCGGCTTTGGGGAACGTCGTCTGTATCACTCATTCTTGTGCGACAGTCTATTTGTACAACTCGAAGTGTCTTCCCAGGTATTCCCCAGTACTCGGGCGTTTAGGCCAAGTACAGTATAAGGGGGTAATCATCATCATAGCACCACGCATATTTCCCTGAAGGCGCAGAGGTGTACCTATAATATACCCACATTTCGTCAGCTATGTCTAAGTCTCATGTAACAGGGAGCGAACCTCCGCGCACTAATCTAGATTCTGGGCTGCTTCTGAGAAATTCTTGATGGAAAAACCCAATTATACTTTGCCCGACCTTTTTTTTTTTTGGGTGGGAAATCATTAAATGACCTCTCCCGCTCTGGGCGGAGCGGAAGGGCGTGTCAGACTCTTACTGACTAAAACCCACCCGTGTTCCTTCAGTTGCCTGTGCGCCAGGGCCACGGTAAGTCTTTCGAACAATCCGCGACCCCGGCAGGCATCGGCCCTATCGGACCCCGTCAATTATGCTGACATCTCTTTGAGGCGCGCGTGGAACACAACGCGCCGTCGACCCGGGCCTGGTCCTTACCGGACGGCGAGCTGCCCATTGCTCGCCGTCCGCAGGCCCGCGCCTACGGTGGCCGGGAGTCGGCTATCGACTCCCGACGCCCAGGGTGTCTCCTCCTGCGGCGACTAGGGGCGTGAGGGCGCAACAATTGCCGCACCCTCACGCGCTCCGCCTCCTCCTTCGCGAGCATTACTGCTTCACAGAAGGAGGTGACGGCTTCCCATTCCCTCTCGCTCCGTACCATGGCCTGTACCAGGGCCGGCCCAACCTGGGAATCGAACCCAGGACCTCATGCTCAGAAGTAGCGCTTGCGACCACTAGACGAGGCATACGGTATAAGAGTTACTCGACGTACTTTGTTTCGCTCAAAATGACTAGAATTCACGCTATATACGTTTAAGTTTGTCAGGCACAATCCTCTGTTCGATTCCGGGAATACTCTTAAGTACTTGGCACCAGAACTTTACAGCAGTAAGTACTGGTACTGTTTCTCGGAAATTTCTGCCATCCAATATATTTAACGCTTTTGTAAGGCTCCTGATATTCGCAGAAACACAATCTATTTGGTAGTAACTATGTTAATTTACACACCAGTTTCAGTGAAATAAGATGCTTAATGTTAACCAAACACTACTCAATTTGTGATTTCAGTAGTTCTCCTGGAATTGGCACTGCTATTAAAGGAGTTATTGGGAGTAGAGTAGTTCACATCTTGCTTCCCTAAAACATCTCAATGGTTTAGAAAGGGTTTAGCCAAGGCACACATAATTATATTATATTTATTATTATTATTATAACACTAGGCAGAAATAAGGTGGCAGCAACTGCACGGTAACGAGGCAGCTTTTTTCAAGCACTGTGTTGATTTTAAGTATTTCTTAGGGCTAAAATCAACCCTCTGAAGGCTGGTATGAGGATCTCGGAGTCCCTTCTTATATGCTAAAAGAGGTCAACGAATGGATCGAGTCGATAGCAAACCGCCTTTATTTTCTCTACACGTTCTAGCTGCCTGGTAGTCTGCGCTAGATACCCGAAGGCTAAAGGTACAAGTCCGTTGCCGTCTGCAGGAAGCAGCAGCAGGCGACGTGTCGCCGCGACGCTACTGATTTCTATGTATTTCTATGATAATGACGCGTCACTAGCTACGGACGGTATTTCAAAGAAATACATAGAAACCAGTAGTGTCGCGGCGACACGTCGCCTGCTGCTGCTGCCTGCAGTCGGCTACGAACTTGTACCTTAAGGGTAACTTATGTTAGATAGCTTCGAAGGGTTACTTTCCTGGACCCAACTACCCAGCAGCAGAACGTGTGAATAGCCACTAACGACCAGTTTACTACAGATAACATTAATCCAGAACTCCCAACACCACAACGGCTCCCATTTGAACATACAGCAATAACTCAAACTCCTACAGAACACAAAATAACTATGTAATAGCCAATAAAATAATATTCATACTCCGTCTTTCCCTCGGCAACGTATCCTTAAATTCGGGTGTTACGTAACTCCGGGGTCAAAGAACTGAGGCCCGGCCGAACCGCATGGCTTGTCGTGAACTAAAGTTTACCGCGGATCGTGCTCAAATTATTCGCTAATATTTATTTTTTGTCGTGTTAACGTTTTTCGTGGAACCAGTGTTTTTTTTAGGTTTAAAATTATTGGTAGTTTGGAATTAAATAGAGTTATGTATTGGAGTGTTTTTAGGATAGTAAGGTTTTCAATCTGCTCATCTCTCATAGCTTCGTTTTTATCATTATCTGCCTAAGTTTTTCTCGAAATATATTGGGGCGACTTCCAGTCTACCCCAATTGCAGTTGAATTCACATGGAGCGATTGCCATCTGACCATTTTCCCCAATTAGATAAGCAAAATATCTGTATAGATATAACATTATCAACATAAAGTAGGACTAATTAAGACAATAATATTACGTCTGCTTATCTAACATCGGCGTCATCATTATTTCATCAAGTTCTCATTAAAGAAATGAAACAAAAACCCACAGGTATATTTATTTTGTCTTGTCCTCGCAAAACAAACGGTTTGCAAGCCAGCTGACGCTAAAGACGGCTTGCAAGCGGACCGCATGCCAATATGATTGAATTTTTTACATCACGAATCACGGAATCACGATACAAATTCTTGCTTGATAGGGGTGCATCAAAACATATAACCGCATACGTAGATCACGAATACAGGTTATTTATAAGGTTCACTGTCTGGCTAATATTTTCACTCAGCCTAAGAATATAGACTGAGTTCCTGTGTTTATAAAACTTTGCACTAAGACTAGTCTATTGCCATTAGTTATATCGCAACAAAAAACTGACGCATTTTTTTTTTATTGGCTAGCCATGTGTTTCATGAGTGCGATACTTTTAACGGCATCCAGGACCAGAGTCCTTGTCAAGAGGAATCAAACGATCCCAAACTCGATGTGGTTGCGTCGTTTCATTACAGAGTTCCCATGGCCACCTTCCACTCCGTGTCATAATAAAATTGCATTGTCATTCGATTAACGTATGCATGCAAAATTTCAGCTCAATCAGAAACCGGGAAGTGGGTCAAATTTCACTTGCAAGATTTCATTACAGGCACCGGGACAGGTGAAACTAAATAATAATAAAAGCTTGTAAAAACAAATGATGGTAAACCCACAATCCAAATGATGGTGCTTGCTACAATACATTGTTTGTAACGCTCCACCGGCCAGCCTTTGACCGTAAAACTTCTTTAGGAGAAAGTAAAGAAAACCCACACAACCAGGCTCAAGAAAATAGGTGGCTCGTTTAGAAGCCAATGTATACGTTTTTATAATAAACTTCCTAGCCACATTCAAGATCTCAGCTTTAATAAATTCAAATCTTTTATAAAACGGAAACTATGCCAGAAAGCCTATTATACTGTGAAAGACTATATTGAGGACAAAAAGGCCTGGGATTGAGCTGCTCCAATAAATTTACATGGTGAATGTTGATTTTAATTTGCTAGCTATTTTAGATATGAATATTTACTGTAAAAAGTATTATATTATTTTCATTATTGAGAATATGAGGACTATGTGGGTCATTGTTTCAGTTATATTCTTGATCTGGCAGTTTAAGTAGTTTATGCGGCCTACCCAAATGTCCTTTCTTTGGTATTGTTCGTCGAATCGTTGAGCTCCTTAAGTTCTGAGTTGAGCTGCACGGTTACTGACAAATGCGTGCACTGACTGGACAGGTCCACTTAATCTGTGTGGTTCTTTCCTCAAAAGACCATTTCAGACACCAATCTACATGGTTCTCAAACATTATGTCCGATTTTTTATATACACATTGACATTGTTGAATTTTATATACACGATGACATGAGTATTTACTTGTAAAGTATTATGTTATTTTAATTATTGTTAATGTGAGGATTATGTGGGTCATTGCTTTTTTTTCGCAGTTAATTTTAATCATGATCTGGCAGATTGAGTAATTTATGTGGCCTACCCAAATGTCCTTTCTTTGGTATTGTTCATCGAATCGTTGAGCTCCTTAAGTCCTGACTTCCTGAGTTGAGCTGCACGATTACTGACAAATGCGTGCACTGACTGGTCAGGTCCACTCAATCTGTGTGGTTCTTTCCTCAAAAGACCATTTCAGATACCAATCCACATGGTCTTCAGATGATTTGACCAAGATTATGTCTGGACTTTAAAAGAGACTGTGACCTCTGAGTTTGTTTCGGCCTTTCTTCTCAGAGTAGTCAGATAGGAAACGCCGACCTCATCTAGTTTAAAAATATGATTGACGTGTAAAAGTGTTTGTACAAACCTACTTACAGAAATAAAATCATTTATCATTTATCATTTATCACAATTTTCCCTTAAGTAAAAGGTTATAGGAACAAGATAAAATCCGTACGAAACTGTTTTAATATAGAGGGTCGGACTTTTATATTCAAAGAAAACTGAGGTTGATAGCATAAACGGATGGTTGACGACAAAGTATGAAGGTGCTAATCAGTTATGCTGTAAAAATCTCACCGTGAAAACTAAGGTGATTTTCAGAATAGATTGGTTGGTGCCGGGGTGATTGTGTACAACCAATAATATTCGAAGATCTGGATTCGTATTGCTTGAAGCAAGAAACTTTTACGAAACATTGCTAAATAATCGTGTCATTGAGGATGACGGAGATTTTAAACAAAGAAAAAAGCAGAAAAGATTGAGCAGGACAACCCGGGATTAATAACGTCAATCAGAAGAACAAAGACTAGACGCTAAATGCGAGTCCTTAATTTCAGAAATGACATGAACTTTTATAATCAGTCCTACGTCCCTTGTTTAGCGACGAAGAAACTTCGACCGTGCCTTCAAGTTACAAGTTCAGGAGTAACTACACCTGCAAGCCCCTTCCTTGTGCATTTAGAGGAGAAAGTTTTTACTTTGCGAGTTAGTAAGTTTTTAAATGTTGTATTGTACTTTCGATATTCAAAGATAGGGTCGAAGTTGTAACTAAGGTGGAACAGGAATAATAGTTTTTTTTTTAACGTTCGTTAGCGTACATTAAAACCCTGTGTGATTGGACTTCTCGTGATAATACCTTTAATTTTATCCCTTAAAAATAAAATATTATTTTTCGTATTCGATTTTCACTGTGCGCCTGCTCGCATACCAAATCGCCTCACAAGCCGAATCGCCACCCCATTTACACAGGTCGATAAAAATCGCAGGGGACTATATTTGAATCAAAATGTCGACTTGCATGCGTCGGGCGATCGCCTGCGATTGAGCATTTTCACGGTCGATTTTAGTCATCCGCCGCATGCGACCTGTCGCCGCACGACACAAGTCGAAACCTACTCTACTTTGGAACTTGCGATTTTAGTCACCACTGCCATTTTGTGTGTCTAATCAGCTGTGCAAAGCGTGCATCATTTTTCAGCGCTAACTGGGGATTTTAAGCTGTTGCTAATGCTCACATCACAGAGCACGGAAACGCCTCAGCGGCCGCTGCTAGAGGCGGCATTGTCCACACATTCCATACAAACCGAGCGTGTCACCGTTTTCTCGCATAACGACAGTAATGACGTATAGAAACTGTCGGCTTTAAATACGTCCGCCGACAGAAGTTGTGCGCTCAACGCACGGTCGGCATGGCGATTCCGTGCACTGTGGCTCACATATATATTTCCCAGCCATCTTTTCAAAAAGGTGTGAACAAAACACAGCTATAATGCACGTATACACACGTATAGTCTGTCCAACACCTTACAATTCATTTCAAGGCATTACTAAGAGGAAAATCAATCTAATCGGACGCGGTTACTTATTTGAGTTGAGGTACGTCATGTGTGCACGGCACATACCTAGAATTTTAGAGCGATTGCTATCGATAAGGTGGTGAAGCAATTGGATGAAGAATATGTAGGGTTTTTGCATGTTAGCAGCAGCTCGGAGTCTGGTTTTGTGGCTGATTGATGGCAATAGACTTGCCCCCTATTTCATGGGACTTGAACGTAACTGGCGGAATGTGGGTGTACTATAGGCGGCACACGTTTTTTTAAACCTTCGGGAAATACAGGCGTGATGTTATGTTGCTGTAATTAACAACAAGCCGTGTGCCCGTTGGAATTTCACATCGGCAAAAATGACGAATTTACGTACAAACTGTCATCCCTTAATCCTTCCTTAGCGCTAATTTTTGCTATAAAAGGAACTAGTAGCATTCTAGCACACTAGTGGTATTCAGTAAATATATCATTATTTCTACAGTCGCGAATCGCATTTTGATAAACATACATCGTAAGTAAATCAGAGCTGCAATTTGCAATAAACCAAAGAAATTTTTAATTTAAACAGCTGAGGATTCACCTTAAGTAGAAAGCCTTGGCCCCTAATACATGGGACTTTTTAACTGACGAAATGTGAACCCGTACACACCCCTACCAAAAAGTTGAAGCAGATCGATGAAAACGAAAAACAAGACGTTTTGAAATAACGTGAGTGTTGCTAACAACGTAAACCTTTCGGGGATAACAACACAGCTGTTTCCACTGTAATAGGTTTGTCTTAAAGACTTACTCCTTCAAAAAGGTGCGACACGCGACGCGACACGCTCCGCTTGTCCCGCGACGAGCGGTGCCTTAGTGTCGCGTGTCGTGCCTGTTTTCTAGGAGCCTTTAAATAAACAAACATTCCTGCTTATTCTAAAGCATAAGCTTTAGAATAAGCAGGAATGTTATGTGTTATGTTATTCCATAACGCTGTTTCCTCTTATAAAAGAGGAAACAGCGTTATGGAATCATGCCAAAGGTTTCACTTTGTATTGTGATAACTAATTATAGTTAAAACGTCAATTCCCATAAAAGTACACCCTTTCAGGTCCCTCAAAATCATCATCAGTTTTCTGCCCTTATTTCGCCTTTTTTGGGGTTTGCGCCACACATCTTCGTTTTCTTTATTTATATTATCCTTCATCTCAGTAAATAACCCCTTCCTATCAATATTATCTCTCACACAATTCATCGATCGAGGAGTTTGATACGAGTTTCGAGGCCCCAAAAATTCTACTGCGAAATATGTTTCTCTTATCAATGGCTACTGATAAATGTGTACTATCACCACGCTCAGTACGGACTCGGCATGGTACACGAGGCCCGTATTGATAATAGAGTAATGTGTAGTATGTATGACACATAAAACACCCACACCTATTGTATATAATAATATGATTTACATACCTACATAATATCATTGTTTTGAAGAGTAAAACCAAAGTCGATAAGACCGCTTAGGATTTTTCGTGTCTATCGTATCAAAACCCTTTTTAATACTAAGACAGTACATACTAATTAGTCACGTCAAATAGAAACGATACCTAATTTGTTTAAATCTTTAATTATTTCTGGTAAACACGGCTACATATCAACTGATGTCGTAAAGTATAAGATTTCTGTACAATGAGAGGTCAGCTTGTACTGGAAATGTATAGCTTGATATGTAGCCGTGTATACAAAGTAACGCACTATGTCACAAGTATAAAAATAAATATCCTGTAAGATTCCTAAGCCTTCATAACGGCATTGACATAACTTAAGGTCGCTTATTCATCGCAACAAGTAATCTATGTAAGTATGTATTACATTTTTGCCCACACCATAAGAGCAAGACGCGTAAAATGTAATTACTAACGTAGGCCCGTCGACCTTGAATAGGCAAGGTAGGTAAGTACATATTACATAGCAAATCACGGCCGTGTGTTACCATGAACAATTTATTAAACGTTGCATTAGCTCCATGACATTATTATTTATATTATTAACTGGATAAATACTTTATCTAAGAGGCAGTCGCTCCATGTAAACTTCTGGTATTCAGCTGAAACCAATTAGACTGGATGCTGACCTCAACATAGTTGTGAAAGCCTAGGCAGAAGATGACGAAATACTTTAATCTATATATCCCTCTACCATCGGACATCTAGACGAACTGCAAGTTACCATCCCTGCCTAGTTTCTATTCTACCAATTCGCACTAAGCGTTTCCAAATGTCGTATATAATGCGCACAGCAAAAGAGTGGAACTCTCAATCTGCGTCTGTGTTTCCGAAAGCATAACCCTAATTTCTTCAAAGTGAGAGTGAACAGGCTTCTTCTAGGTAAGCTCACTCCATCTTCGACTCTATCTCTATCACCTTTGACCTAGACTAGAGTCTAGTGCAAACCCATAACAAAAAAAAAAAAACAAATGTGTTTATGATCGTTTTTGTTTTACTGGACTGTCGTATTTCTACTCATGACCTTGCCGCGTAATCATATAATGCGGAAAACAGAAACTATCTGGCAAATCGCGAAACATACAAGCGAATGGAACCGTAAACAATATTATATATGTCAATCGTCTTGATGACTTCGATTATTGTCATTTATGTCTCTATTAATTTCTTCTCTCGTATCGGCAAGAAAAGCTTATACCGCAAAAACATTAGCCAGTCAGCAAGACGGTACCGCATTACCCAGTAACTAGGTTGTGAAAGTCAGATAGGCAGTCGCTCCATGTAAAATACTGGTATTCAGCTGCATCCGGTTAGACTGGAAGCCAACCCCAAAATACTCTTAGATATTTTTACTTCTGTGCGTACGTCGTCGGCTTACACACGTTTTCTACATCTCTTTTTAACCCCCGACGGAAAAAGAGAGGTATTATTAGTTTAACGTGTGTATCTGTCTGCGCCATCGTAGCTCCCAAACGGTTGAACCGATTTTATTTCTTTGTTTTTTTTTTTAAAATGAACGAGTGTTCTTAGTTAAGAAACAAGAATGGAGAAAATTTGTTCAGCCGTTTTTATAGGTTTTGTTGGTGCCGGGGGTTTTTTTTTATTTTTTTTTCTTGTTATCTACTTTCCTATCGCAGGTGCGCTGGAAGAGATTTCTTAAGAAAAAAGCATCAACTCTGTACGTATTTTTCTGTTCCTTCTTGTCTGTTTATATGTGTGTGCATAAATGGTAAAATAAATAGTAGGGAAAGGGCTTAGGCAGATATGATGAGCAAGGTGGCTTAGGGTCTGACTGTCCAGGGAGCGCTGGACGTATATTTAAGTAGGTATCGCCTCTCGCAGAAGCTTTTTTAAATAAACCTATTCACTGACCATGATTGGAAAAGTTCTTGGCAAAGGGCGAGTTGGTCAAAATCTTGTCAAAGTTGCGAAACAACCTCTAAATGTGGATCTGAAGAGCTAGAGAACTATTTCTCTCTGGGGAGGCGAAGTCAATATGCAAAGCTGATTGCCTTTAGAAGAGATAGAAGTGGCACATGTATATATGTCGAACAATGTGGCTGAAGATGAAATAGGACTATATTATGAATTCTGTGTTTGTTTAATGAGGATTTCAGCGATTTTTTCAAATCATTTTTAACTTTTACACCCGGTTTCCGAATTGATAATTTGAACTTGAGAACTTATCAAACTCTATTCTAGCATTACTTAAGGAGGAAGCGCCAGGGTTCCCCGAGAAGTTTAAATTTTCTTACGTTTTTTTGCAATTTGCAGGTCAGTATCAGGTTGTATGTTAAACAAAATATGATTCGCGACCGTAAAAAGTATGTATTTACAGAATTATAATTATTAAAATCATCAATACAAGTTCATATTACCCTATTGATTGATATTTCATGAAATAGTCAAGTCATTGAATTTCGCGGACTATCCTGGCGCATCCCCCTTAAGGCTATTGCTTCAATGTAGCCCGCGAAATTAAAAACTTATTTGCAAAACCACGTAGAAATTTTGAATTTCACGGGTATCACAATAATTATGTAAAACCAGGCAAATGCCAGACTTGGTAATCGGGTAAAATACACAACCCTACCTATCATTTTCTTTGTGTTACTCACACCTGCCTTTTACCGAGCGATGACCTCACCCTACTTCTACTTTCTACTCAATTGACTTTACACCGTAGGGTTATTAACCCTACACAAACCCTATAAATAAATCAGCATTCAGTGGTCGCAGGAGCTACTGTTGAGCATGAATGAGGTCTTGAGTTCGGTGCCCGGGCCGGGCAAAGTGGGAAACCCATAGGGGAATACAGGCATAATGCTATGTGTAACTCTATGTGATAATCCATTTCGAAAACCATTTACATATACAAAACGTGTAGTTTACTTATGTACAGCGTAAGTCACACCAAAACTGTACAAACAAGGAATACAAAAATAAATATTTTTCCCTATGAGCAAAGTGTATGACTATTCAGGAGGAAAAATGTTGGTGCAAAATATCACCAAGGAGAGTTGTTTATGTTTCAAATTCTTAGAATTTCAAGTCAACATAACGTAGTGCAAAACCTTTTTGATCAACTAACTTTGTATTAACAATACTCCTGAGGCCCTAGACGAAGTGACATCTCATATTATATCGGCGATAACGATCATAGAAATGTCAAAAATTGTTTGTACTGACACAAGCTACTGAAAAGCTTAATGTCAATAAGTCATTGAAATACGAAACACATGAAGGCGATTGCCACTTGTCTAGGTTTCTAGACCCTACAATAGTACCAGAAAAGGTATGCGCTTCGATAATAATCTTCGTGTTTCCGAATTAACGAGTGCGATTGGCTGTTGTTATTTCCGTCAACCAATCAATATCAAAATATTTTATTTCACATAAACCTATATGGGCACGTATTTAACGTCAGAAGCTAGGTGCACGGTTCCAGTTGAACGTTTTCTATGGAGAAGAGCCGGCAAAAATAATTGGCTTTTACAATGTTTTCAAATTACAGTGTTAATGGGTATGGGAGGTCACTGTAACCTGTCAACAAGTACCAGGTAGTTAACAAAATAGAAAATGGCACAATCGCAGCAGTAAACCAACTGAAACTCAAGGCATTTATTTCAATTAAACCATTTACAGGCGCTTTTGAATTGTCAAGGAGTCGGTCAGTCCGATATATGAAGCTAGTTGGCCATTCCAAAGCGTAGAGGGTACCTAAGGAGAAGAACGGGCAAGAAACTCTTTTAAATTATAATATTGTAATAAAAACATTAGTTACATCATTAATGTTGAACTTATAATTATATGTGAAAACGCTGTAAAAAAAAGAACGAGTACCACTTTAAAAGCGTCCAGAGTACAACAAACATAAACAAAAAAAAAAACACAATCCTAAAATTAAATAATTAACATAAGCCGTGGCAGCTAAGAGATGACCAGACCCAACAGACGGCTTCCGTTCACGAACATGACGCATGGATCAGCACCAATCAGTTCAACCATTTTGAAGGGAGCAACCCCAAGATACAGGCAAATGCCTAGTTAGGGGGTCACCGTCTTATCTGTTCTTGTACAATCGATTATTAATAAATAAATTTTAATTTGAAACAAGAAATTTGACAGCGTGTTATTTAGTTTTTGTATTGATCCGCCTTTCAGAAATTGATAGTAGTACATAACTTTTTTGAACAGCGGGCTAATTGTGTAACACACTAACAGTAGGAATGGCTTTCATTTTAAGAGTTCAACAACATCATTGCGTTATTTACGTTGTTGAGCTGACAACTTTTACGAACATAATGAAGCAATGCGTGCACTGACTGGACAGGACCACTCATTCTGTGTGGTTTTTCCTCAAAAGACCATTTCAGACACAAATCTACATGGTCTTCACATGATCTGACCAAGATTATGTTTGGACTTTAAAAGAGAGTGTGACCTCTGAGTTTGTTTCGCCCTTTCTTCTCAAAGTAGTCAGATAGGAAACGCCGACCTCGTCTAGTTTTAAAAATATGATTAACGTGTAAAAGTGTTTGTACAAACCTACCTATAGAAATAAAATTATTTATCATTTAATGGGTTACCAATAGGCTTCAAAATGATTGAGATTGTGATTGATAGTGTGTTAAGCAATTGGGTTGCTGGAAATTTCATATTCCATGATAGTGTTCATGTCATGTGCACTATACCTAACACAGCAAAATAATTAAAAACGTGGACCAATAAAACATTAAATCGTATCACTCAAAGTTGTAATCGTAAAACGTCGTCTGTCGTAAATAGCTCTTACGAACAATTTACCATGTTTATTGCGAACTGCGAAGACAGTTTTGTTTTATCGTTTTGAAACAGTATCCCTACTGAGATACAGAAATTGTTTTAGTAACTTAATACGTTACTAAATTGTAGTTCATTATTATAATTTGTGTCTGTTTTTCAAGATTGTTTTAACTGTTTAAGTTTTTCCAAAGCTTTGTGCCAAGTAAATAGAAATAAGCTTGATAACATGAAGCTTATTCTTTTGAACCCAATAAAACTGCTTCCTTAGATATACAAAAATAACGTTACGTTCCACAGACATGCATATAAACATTTTCCAGAAATAAATATGACTACCATACATACATAAATTCACCCTCTAGTCCCATGAGGGTAGACAGAAAATACATAATGCCTCATTTAACCCTCTTTTTCCCTTTTCACGTTCATACGTTATCAGTCACCATGAATGCACTTAGTGACTATGATAATGTCCGTTTTAACTAACACTAAAAGAACACCAATTTTTTTAATATTTTTATTTAGGCATTAATTTAGGTGTCTACTGTTAGTGAAAACGGGCACTAAGCCCGTTTTTGTGATAGTAAGGCTTAGTACAACCGTAGACTAATTAGTTTTAAGAAAGTCAGTCTTTTGACCCTAATCAAGCTGAAATAAATTCATATCGTAGACTTGGCTACTTTTTTATCAGTGTCACATTTTAATTAAATAATAGGTCTTTACCTATGAAATTGCCGTTTTGTATGAAAAAATTTAAACGATTTTTTTTCATGATTTTTTTTTTTGTATTAATCGAAGTAATCACCCATGCAATCAATGCATCTTTGCCATCGCAGTGGCAGTTTATTGATGCCCTTCTTAAAGAAATCAGCTGGACGGGAGGCAACAAATTCTTCAAAGGCATTTTGTACTGCCTCTCGGGTATTAATTTTTTTTCCCGCCAAGAAGTTATCCAAATTCTGGAAAAAGTAGTAGTCTGTAGGCGCAAGGTCTGGTGAGTAGGGCGGATGACGGAGAGCTTCCAACCCCAGTTCTTGCAACTTGGAGACCGTCTGCTGTGCAGTATGAGGTCGCGCGTTGTCGTGCAGGAGCAGCGGAGACGAGCGATTGACCAATGCTGGTTGGAGATGCGCCAGCTTCTCCATCATTGTGTTCAGTTCTTCACAGTACACATCTGCAGTAATGCTCACCCCGTTTGGTAAGAAGCTGTGATGAATCACACCGGCGCTAGACCACCAAACAGTGACCATCACTTTTCTAGGGGTAAGTTTTCGTTTAGGGCATTGTTTAGGTGCTGAACCAGGATCCAACCAACTTGCTGAGCGCTTACGGTTATCAAACAGAATCCATTTTTCATCGCAGGTAACAATGCGGTTCAAAATTCCTTCATTTGTGTGTCTGTTGAGCAGTGCAAGGCACGTCTCGACGCGTACTTCGCGCTGGCGATCATTGAGTTCGTGGGGCACCCATTTGTCAAGCTTTTTTACCTTGCCAATTTGACGCAAATGGACCAATATTGTTTTGACGCTAACGTCGAAAGCTGCTGCTAATTCAGCCGTAGATTGTGTATCATCAGCTTCCACAATCGCCTTTAATTCGTCATTGTCGACCAAAGTCTTCGGACGACCGCGAGGTTCATTTTTCAGGTCGAAATTTCCAGAACGGAAGCGAGCAAACCAATAACAGGTGGTGCGTTGGTTTGTAGTGTTAGCTCCGTAAACGTCGTTGATGTTGCGTGCCGCTTGTGCCGCGTTGCTGCCACGACGGTACTCATATTCCATAATTACTCGAATTTTTAACGTATCCATGATGACGAAAAAGATTGAAATGCGATGAAAATGTAACACTAATCAATAAAGAAATGACTACTTTTAGAAAAAAAAATCCATGTTTTTAAAATAAAATTAATTTGAAATTAGAATTCTTAGCCAAACAAAAATTATTTTGATTTGAAATGGCCAGTACTGCAGAACGGCAATTTCATAGGTAAAGACCTAATATTTATAAACTGTAAAATTTATCGGTCGGTGACCTTTAATTAAGCAGCAAACTCATATTCTTTATGACTTTCTGGTCGCGACAAATTATAATATGAAATAAGTTTTTTGACGATACAGATTTTTCGTTTTTATTTCGTCACAAAGACTGCTTCTTCGCGGAGAATACGTAAGGCTTTGCCCAGCAGTGGGAAAATCGGGCTTAGAAAAAAAAAACAAATAAGTAGGTATTACAATTTAACGAATGAAAGGACTCGGAAAGAGAATTGATGATCGCAGATCAGCGATCATGCTAAACTTTTACTACGGAAGACAAAGACAGCATTTATAGGCGAGGAAAAGTCGACCTTCAACCTATACAAAAGCTGAAAATCTTGTCTAGAGGAAATTAATCAGCAACTTCCGAGTCCTAATCGAAGGCCAGGCCGTGTCAGGGGAGACTTACTTAGGTACCTAGTTAATAGAAAGCTGTATATAGCCTGTATCATAGAGCACGGAAACGCCTCGCCGGCTGCTGCTAGAGCTGGCATTGTCAACACTCTCGATACAAAACATGCGAGTCACCAATTACTCGCACTACGACACTAATGACGTATAGAAATTGACGGTTTTGAAGGCGCTCCATTACAGAAGTTGCGCCTGAAGAACTCTCGGCGCCACGAATTTTATTAGAACTGGGGTCGCCGGTGCGGCGATTCTGTGTTCTGTGGCTTGTTTATGTATAGTCGAGCTAACGTTTCGCAAACCTATTGCAAACGGCGACCGTTCATTATGCCTCCTAGCCGTCTGTGAGCGATGTAGGTTTAGTTGGGGATGTTATTCTAACCTAATTTATTGAATAATAGATTTATCTTCATCTCAAGTAAAATAAAGTTACTCAGTGTTTTTATTTGGAACAAACTTTGTGATTACTTTTGCTATTTCTTTCTTTCGTAGTCGCACAAACTAAATCGGCTTTAAGATTTATCTTTACACGCAGGTTGAAACCATCGAGCCTTTTTTGAATTTCGAACTTTAATCCGACAACGTTGAAGTTCTGAATATAAAAACTGATTTTAAAGCAGTTTAAGCTGTCAATTTTGTATTAAGAACTTTATCTCAGTCGAAATAAAGTTAGATATACAAAAAACTGGCTGAAAGGTTAAAGGCCAGATTCACCATAATGTGTTTATTCTAAATGTCCCATTGTGCCATTTAACGGATTGTCTCACTACGAAAAACAGTCCGTCAAAATGCTTAACATGCCCTTTAGTAACAGCATAGATTGGTGAAATTGTGCTTAAGCTTGGAATAAAGTTACAACTTGTTTTGTAATGAGAAGGTGTGTCGTGGTAAAAATATTTGCCAGTCAGCAAGGCGGTATTGAATTGCTTACTGCCCAGGGTGTTCCGAATGTACGGTTACCAAATGTGATAAGTAACCAGGGTCGTCGGATATAGTTGAAGTTTATTAAGAAACCGATGGATGTTTTCGAATGAAATTTAATTTCATGAATGGCCTGTTTGTTTTTTTATTAATTAAATTAAATTGTATTCGAAATTATCATCCGTTTCTTACTAAACTTCAACTATATCCGACGACCCTAGTTACTCATCTCTTTTGATGACTGTACATACATTTAAATCTCGCCGCTCGTGGAAGCTACTTTAACGTGTTCCATTCCATTATAACATCTCATAAAAGCTTGACAGCTTTCCAAATAAATTAATTATCTCTACGGAGCTTAAAATGATTGCCGACACTACTAAAGTCAAACTTCCGAGACAATCTAACCATACATGTCTAGGAGTGCCGGAAACACGGAAATGAGACGTCCTAGTTCCACAGAACTGGTTTGAAGGAGTATCTAGAGTTACAAAGCAATTACAGTTCGAGACTTCGCGAACTTAGATACTATAAGACCTTTGCATAGCAACAGGTAAATTATAATGCAATATTAGGGGGAGAAAATCAGCATCTTCTTTATGACGGAGCGAGTGCGAACCACAAGCGAAGCCTCTCCGTTTCAGCTTGGGCCAAAATGCTTTCGTATGTCCGGATGGCTTTTCTCCTCTACGGGTCGCATTTCTCAACCGATTCTCGTGAAATTTTGCGAGCAGAGGGCCTAGACAAAGTAACATTCGATTAGCGATGACGCTAGTAGAAAAGTTAAAATGTATGGGGTTGACATAAGCTATCGAAATGTCACTTGATCATAGGTCAACGAATAAAAATTAGCTAGACAATGTTAACAACATTCGATTATGAAATGGATCGACAGCGTCGAAAGATTAGGTACTTCCACAGAGATGCATAGCCAAGGGACACTTTTCGACGAGCGTTATCGCTAGTTTTTGGAATCATTAGCGAAAGCGATAGCGATTGTAGAAATAGAATCGCTCCGAAGAGAATGCCATTTGTCTAGGCCCTCAGGTTCGATAACTATATGGTTTTTTTTTGTCGATTCAGTGTTTCGAAATTTTTGTTTTAAGGTGCGCGGTGAACATTTATTTAGTTTTAAGCCATGCAAAGACAGAATCGCGAGGTCTACAGTACACAGAGCCACTAATAATGAGGTGGTAGACTTCATGAGACAGTTTTAGTTTTTATCAAAATCAGCCCTTTGGCGTATAAATGTCTCTCTTTCTGTGTATCTGTGGTTACAGGCACACAGAAAGAGAGACACCGGCACTGACACTGACTTGGCACTTTGTGCCAATTAAGGCGTAAAAGGTTTTTTACGCCTTGATTGGCACACAGGTAGACCATGACTTGGGTAAGGACATAGGCTACTTTCATGCTGTTAGTATCCAATGGGATAATTACCGACATACACGTGAGCGAAGCCGCGGGAAAAAGCTCGTTTCTTAGTGTCAGATTTGGCAATCCACGCAACCTAGGAAAAATTCACCTTTATTGTGGAAATACCGCATTTTGGTAATAACTGATATACATACACTACCCCCCCCCCCCCCCCTATACTGACTGATATAAATTATGATTTATGAATGAATGACCGATAATATAAATAATTACTCTAGATTTGGTGCAGTATGATACAAAACCATATAAGAAACATCGATTAGAACTAACATAAACCCCACACATATATACGACCTTTAACATCTGTCTCAATAGGAAACATGCCGTATTATCGTCGTCAGCATTCGATTGTACCTCCTATTGCTTAATATATTTAAGATACATTTTCGCTAACTGTAGTAAAAAACCGGTTTTGGCAGAAGTAATCTATCCTTATTATTGTGTTGGCGTTTAGAAAAAACTTATTGTTGTGATATAATAGTATGGCTTAGGCCCACTTGCACCGCAAATCACTAAACACGCTTAGCGCTAAACGAGTTTAAAACATAGGTCTATTTCTGTCAAATGTTTGAAGATTTACAGAAAGATGTTTAAAACTCGTTCAGCGCTAAAAGCGATGATGAGTATTAGTATTAGTGATGGGCGGTGCAAGTGGGTTTTAGGAGTTTAACATCTGATGTATTACAGTCTTTTTTATCATTTTAGTGCCAATTTTTTAGTTTGCTTGTTTGGTTACCAGCAAATATCTCTAAGTTGTACTGTATTTGATTATGTGAACTTTTTGGCATATTTTTTTTTGTACTACGAAGAATCTCTTTGTTGAAATAAAATGAACAACAATTTTGGTGCCTACATTTAAAAATACGGTTAGTTTTTGAAACCAAGCAGCGTTAAAGGCTCTCAAAGATGTCTCGATAGCGGTATCATTTCCGATTCAGTTCCGGAAAGAAACCGTATTACCGCGGAGAAACCGTATCAAGACCGACGAGCTATGTGAATCGATTCCCAATATCTTTATTTTATATTCGTTCATGAAGTTGAGATGATGATGTAAATCTTTACTATAAATTTTTAATGTTTTAATGAGTTTTTATATTTATTAAAGGGGATAAAAATATATACACAGGATATTTTTTTTATACTAAAGTAACTTCTGCCTGCAGCTTCGCCCGCGTGGATGTCGAAATTATCCCACGGGAACGTGCTACCGGGACAAAAAGTACCCGAAACAAAAGCGGCCACATTAATTTAGATCGTATTTTGTTGCTTCGTGTCTCAATATGAAAGTTTATAAAAGGTATTAGAAAATTCTAGACACACTTACCGAGGTCGCTTATTGAGCCGTTTTTCTAAGTTCCTTCTCAGTCACGAGACAATATTTTTTTAAAGGAGTGGCGCTAGTGGACCCGTGTAAGCGCTCTTAAAACCTTATTACATACTGGACTGTTCGAAGTCATGGATAGAATGTGAAAAAATAAGAGAAAAGTAAAAAGAAATGCCACGGTTCATAATTTTGGAATAATGAAATTGGAATTTGAATACTTTTATTGTCAAGTTGATTTAATCTTTTTTTTTAGCTTTGCGTAACAATTTTTTTTACTAAAAGTTTTTACGGTAGACGTTGACTTGTAAATTAAGGTATCATCATGCCTCTCACACCCGAGGAATGTACCAGGATCATCACTATGGTGCAAGACGGCCTGGAGTTTTTTTTTGTTACAAGCATGTTTCGAAGAAAAAGTCCCACACGGGGAAGATTCTGTACATGTGTGGGCCAGTATTTCATGAGATGGTCGCACGGCGCTAGTGCCGACAGAAAATGGCAATCTAACCGCTGCATGATAATGCCCGGCCTCACACAGCTCATGTGGTAAACGAGTACCTTCAAGACGAGGGAATTCATCAAAAGGAGTGGCTAGCAAGAAGCCTTGACCTAAACCCAATCAAACATGCCTGGGACGAGCTTGGCAGACGTGTTAGACGCCGAAATCATACCTCTAGTCACACTCCATGTCCTGAAAAATGCACTTATTGAAGAATGGGAGAATATTCCTCAGCATATGCTGAAGAATCTGGTACTCAGCATGCCAAATCATGTAGAAACCGTATTGAGAGCACGTGGAGGCAATACTAAATATTGAATGATTAAAAAAAAATGTTCCAATTTCGTAAACCCACTACAAGAGTTACTTGTTTTTTGTCTAAATGGCCCTATTTAGTTTTTTCCTTCTTTAAAACATTTTTTTTTTGTTTCAATTTGGTGTTTTTTTTATGCGTTATTAATTATATTTAAAGGTTGCTTTTCACTTTAAGAAGCTATCTTGCGTGGTTTTGGAAATATTTCATGATAAGTTAATGACTTTTTTATATTGCTCGTCCGTGTATTAGTATAGATTAGTACAGATTATTATTCTAGGTATTAATAAAGCATTGGGATTATCTTTGATTGCAACTTTGTTTATCTGAGACTACTTAGAAATTGGCAAATCAAATAGATTGGGTACTCGTGAAAGCAAGTTGTTATAATTTCTAAGAAATTAATATTATCTCCTTCGTGTTTATTGGATTTAGTTTGTATTGAGTTCAAAGCTTACAGCGAACTTAAATACGTAAACAGGCCCGATGGCTTTCCTATCGAACTTCCATAAAAACTTTCATATCCCTATTTCACCCCTTCAGGGTATACATTTTCAATAATCTTTCCTTAGTGCTCACCTACGTTATAAAGGGTGTTCAGTAACGATTGGAATATCATATAATATAGGTATAATAAATGATATTTCAAGATTATCCATTATTTACCGGACAGCCTGTATATGGACCTCTCGTGCAATATTTCATGTTACTGGACCCAGTGATTTAGACTGAGCGTGGTCGGTCAGTAAATTAATTTAAGGGTAGTAAAAAAAGCTCCGAAAAAAAATTAAAATATAAGCATACTCTAAATATGAAATTTACTGCTTTAAATACTAACTTTCCGACAAGTTATATGCGAATACAAATAAAGAAACGACCGAATAAAATACTGAAAATTCCGAAAAAATAATACAATATTTGCTGACGTAATATTTTTCCACCACTTTAAATTGCGTTTTACCGAAATCTACATGTAGTCATTTTTATTGTAACTTACCTATTATAAATTTAGAATCAACCTTACACCTAACCAACAAAACCTCGGGGTGCCCCTGACGTCGACCGGCTAGGGTTAGGGTTAATAAGCAGGTCGACGGAGCCCCGCGTTGCGGGGCTCCTATTTCTGTCTAAAGGGTTTAAAGGAACCTAACCAACCGAACCTCGGGGTGCCCCTGACGCCGACAGTTTAGGGTTAGGATTTTCGGGAACATAGTAATTTTTTCGGAAGTTTAGTGTTTTTTTTGGAAATTTAGTTTATTATTTGTTGTCGGTTAATTTTGTATAAATTTTTCGGTAATTCATTTTAACCGTCTGAGTTCTCTGAGATCTGTGGTTGACTTTATTACTAACTAAGCTGAGTTAGTAATAAAGTCAACCACAGATCGCTGGAAGTTAATTCGTTTTTCGGAAGCTTTATTATTTCCCTTAATTTAATAATTTAATTAAGCTTTATACGGTCTGTCATACACAAAAGCTTTTTAACACCAATTAATAAGGCCAACCAACCTTAAAAAAAACTACGGCGTACCATTTCAACTTTTGTACCCCCTCTATTCGATCTGCATTATACAGCGTGATGCCAGCGATCCCTCTTTAAAACGAGATCGTGTTTTGAAATACGAACCCCTTTAACACTTGCTACTCTTTGAGGATTAAATTACATTCATGAAATAAAAAAAAAAACTTTACCAGAATTTCAAAATATGAACACTCATTTTTTTTCTTTTGCAACGACAATATTTATGCTAAAAACAATTCTATTCTATAAAAATGCTGGCTGAAAAACAGCTGCAGTTGATACTATGAAGGTTTTATTTCGACAATGTTTGGCGCGACCCGTTGAAAACAAGTAGGGTATTTTACGACATGGGCGGACACAGAGAACAGGGAATGCCAGATCGATGGCTAGCAAACACGCTTCATGGGAATTCCATGGCATTTTTTTTTTCGTCACGGTTTTACTCAGTAGTTAATGATCGGACGATTTTAACTGTTGACCCGTGTTAGTGTAAGGCAAGCTGAAGTTTAGCTTATGTGTGAACGTAAACGACGCAAAAGAAGCATGTAAGGATCGTAGCAGGTGGCGTTCCGTAGTTTCTGCCTACTCCCATGGGAAGGTGTGAGTTTATGTATGTATGTAAGTGTAAGTCATGCAAGGAAGATACAAAATGTGTTGTACAATAGAGAGCAAATCGCATCATAATCATAAATACGTCATTTGCTGACTGGACAGATGCGAATGGCATAGGGCTATTAAAATCCACCTAAGCGTTGTTATGTTACAACGGAATAAATTGCTCGCAAATAGTAAATTGATAGTTTGTTAAGAAATTCCTATATGGAAACAACTTGCGTGAAAATGTTTACTTAATAAAAATCAAGTTCTTTCATTCATTCACTGACAGATAACGCACAGCCTAAAGGCTCCTTCAAACAGGCGCGACATGGGACGCGAATCGCACGCGACACAAAGGCACTGGGTGTCGCGCGACGGGCGGTGCCATTGTTTCGCGCGCGATTCGCGTCGCGTGTCGCGCTTGTTTGTATGAGCCTTAAACAGTTGGGTCTAGAAGCCGGAAATTTTGCACAGCAGTTCCTTATACAGGCTGGCAGGGACATGGACGCGCAAACAGAAACCAAGAATTCAGCACAGATAAAAATTTTCGTCGGTTATATACAAGAATCTGCTGTTTGAGCTGATGGTTGAGCTGAATGGTGCTGATCCATACGTCATGTTCGTGAACGGGCGTCGTCAGTAGAGACTGGTCATCTCTTAGCTGCAACGGCTTATTTTATTATCTATTTTTTTTGTTTTTTTGTTTTCGTCCTTTTTATTATGGACGCTTTTAACGTGCACGTCTTTCTACAACGTTGACACATGTATAATATCAACATGAATGATGTTACCAATTTATTGTAACAAAATTTTGATTTAAAAGAGTGTCCGTGGAGTTTCTTGCCCGTTCTTGGCCATAGGTACCTACTACGCTTTGGAATGAGCAACTAGCTTATCTTTATGACTGACTGACCCCTTGACAGCTTACAAGTGCCTGTAATTGGTTTATTTGAAATAAATGCTTTGAGTTTGAGTTTCAGAAGTGTAGAGGTTCGATTATTGCGTTATTTTAACTGATTCGATAAATATCGTTCCTACTCTATTGTATTTAGGCTTATCAGTAAGTAGGTAAGTCAAGGAAACAGATTATGAATAATATCATTAACTACTAACACATTTGCAGAACTCCACCCAATGCAATACTTGCACATTTTTTCTTTACTGATATAATGAGTAGCTGTCACCCAATTTAAAATAATTATCAGCAAGTGCATTTGTGGATGACTAATTTAGCGATAATGCGAGGTGCAGTTATCATTATTCCGTATAGCGATAACGCCACACCAGATTTGATACTGTTTCTTTAACACGCTTTTATTAGCTTCACCTATATGTATGTTTGTATGTAACGGAATCTTTGAACTCGATTTTTACCCACTTTAAAAGGTCAGATTAATTCGAAATATTGCACACTTACCAGGGCCCGATGACAATAAAATAATTTAAAAAAAAAAGTTGATTTTAGGCAGCTTGAGACTGTTTTGTAGTAAGTGTGCGCGCCGCCATGGTTTTTATCGAGCGATAGTCTGTCTCTAAAGGCAGTCTTGACTCAAGTCTGCGCACAGTCTTAATCAATAGTGTCAATTATGCCAGTTTACCCTAACACTAGTGAACACCTAAATAAAAGCTCATTGTTGAATTTTGAACTCTCGGCGCTGAGTCGAGCGTTGGAAGTCCAACTGTGCGCTTTTATTTAAGCTTGTTCACACTAATACTAAAGCTAAATTAAGCTTTAGTATTAGTGTGAACAAGCAATATACTCGTCAATAATTCAAACAACTTCGACCATAAAGCCTGGCGAGTAAGTGACCTTCATCCGTCAAGGGGTGGTTCTACCCGTCATACCAAACTACTGTCCCGCATAAAAACAATAAACGATTCGTGTTCCCTGAACCCGGGACGGAACATAACTGACGTCACATGAAATTCAAAATCTACTAAACAAGATATTTCCACTATAAATTCTCTCGAACAATTTTAATTCCACCCCGTACATTGCCGTTAACTTGAAGCAACGGTAAACTCGAGCGTGTTTCTATTAAAAGTCTAAGTTAAAATGTTTTTGCATCAAAAGCACAGCCGGTGGTATTCTAAAAATGTTTGCTAGTAGTACAGATTTGCGCTCTGCCTAGTATTAATGTTTTTAGTTCGTGTATTTGAAATATTCTGCTAGTGAATATGTGTGTGTGAGTTAGTAGTTTAAAAATAATAAAACGTGATTGTTG
Source organism: Griposia aprilina (assembly GCA_916610205.1). Taxonomy (NCBI): domain Eukaryota; kingdom Metazoa; phylum Arthropoda; class Insecta; order Lepidoptera; family Noctuidae; genus Griposia; species Griposia aprilina. Next base: position 10,218,375 of record OU744311.1, read on the forward strand.
GCGTTCATGCTGCTGTACAGTTCTTTAAACGTTTTGATTGACACAATTTCTAAATCTAACGCAAGGCGTTTCTTCGAGAGACAATTTGCGCACTCTCTCATAAACTAAGTGAAGAAAATAAAACTGCATTTTCTAAAACTAGGTTTAACATTACCGTAAATTAACGTTGGGTTGGGTGAAGTAGTTGGCTTGGTACTTACCTGAAAAGAAACAAGAAAATCATTAAAAACAATACATAGGAAAAGTATTTTCATTGATAAAAGGCAATAAAAACGTGAACAATAATCATGTTTTGGTCAATTCTAACTCTAATACAATTTTTCGCTAATAAATCGTAGGTACTGTGCGCGAAATTATTGTTAAACAAATTAACAGCTTATTTCAATTTGCCGTGTTATAGCCATTTCATACAACTGTCAATGAATGATGTTTGTGATTTTAATATACGGACATTTTAAGTTCGTAGTCAATTTGCTTAGCAATTAATTTATCTGACTTTACAACATAACATTTTATAACTGATAAAACCCAGTAAAAGTTATCGTTATTATTACCTTATCAGTACATTATCGGTTAGCTTAATTCTTATCACGTTATCCCTACTCCGACTAACGACAAATAATAGCACATAGAAATTCATATTTTCCCACGATCTTCAGCGGTTAGAACCATAATTCTTTACGGTCAAAATTGCGACATCCCTAGAGGTTAGATAGAGTATTATTTAAATAATTTATATCCTACACGGCAGCGGTTTTAACAGCTTCAAATATACATACTGACTGAAACTTTCCAGGAAAAAGATTTATAAAACTCCTCCAGTGCATTTTTAAATATACTCTCGAAATGAAACACATAAGGTTGCAAGGTACTTGATCCTGAATTATTTTAAAAGCGCTTTAGTTTCAGAATCGAAAGAAATGCCAAGAAACGATCGAATCCTACGTCAAATTAATTTATGTACCGTACTATATCCAAACAAATATGGCACATCAATATTTTAGATATTTAAGCTTCGTGCCCTCGTCGTCACTGCCAACCATATTCGGTATGAAAGTCTCTTCGTAAAGCTCGATTTTTCGTACTAAAACTACTACTAGAGTCAAATCAGACTCGGAACAGTATTAAAAATAAAACATCAAAGCAATTCCATATCGTCGAAGAGTTCTACAAAAGGATCATTCTGAAAACCTTTTTAATTTGAATTAAAGTTCGTTTTAAGCCAGACTCGACGCCGAATGCTTAAAGTCTTTAAGAGAATTACTTAGAAATCCGACTGTCTTATGAAACAAGGTCGAAGTTGGAGGTCGAGAGTATAAGTATATTTAGTTTGAAGTCACATCAATACAGAACCCCAAAATTGCATTACACACTATTAATCACAATCTGAATAATTTTGAAGGATATTGCTAATCCATTGGTTTATATGTTCGAAAAATTCGTCTGCGTAACAACGTAAATAACGCAATGATTGTTGTTGAACTGTCAAAATTAAAGCCATTGCTACTGAGTGTGTTACGTAATTACCCCGCTCTGGTTGGAAAATCAATGACGTTGATGGTAAGTGCTTATTCTGTGTAATCGACAGAGTGTCTTAACCCACTTCAAAATTCATACAATTTTCGACATTCAATATGAGAGATTCATATGATTTTCATCCGATCAATGTGCCACGTCATGATGGCACACGAGGGGATCGTCGCTATGGCAACCAAACACACTAATGTAAAGGTACAACGCGAATCAGATTGGAGGTTTATTTTGTAGCTCAGTGCAATCGCAAAATAGGTATGTTTTCTTACATAGAATTTTGTATATCCGTCTTTTTTCTGTACTTTGTTAGTTGAAAGTGCCTGGAGGTTTTAATCCTTAGAACAATGTTATAAAAATAGGCGTTTGTGGAAATGTTTGCTAAGAATAACAGACATTTTCCAGAACTCCAATTTACATATCTATTCACGTATACAAACGGCTAAAAAGATGTGGATTACATCGTTTTTTTTTTTATTCAGGTACAGAAACTATTTCATGAGCAGTTTCAGTAAAAACTGCAGCCAACACACCATCTCAGCTGATCTTCTTCATGTAAAATTTGGTATGCCCAAGTGAATAATAAATTGTAATAGGGTAAGTAATAATGCCTTTGGGATTTGGCGTGGTCGTATATAAATGCTTTAAAGGGTTTTACGTCTTAGATCCATGTCTTTGTGTAAGCTTACTAAGCTGGCAGATAATTTAAGCCTATGAGAAGAGTTATATCAACTAATCGTTTCTTTTTTGGATCTACACTGTTCATGACTAACGAAAATCATGTGGAGATCTGATTCTGATAAACGTGAACCTCTTCCAGATGATCAATAAAGACGTCAAAATATTTCACCGTTCTACGAGCCGGAAGAAACAGGGTGCCCCGTTCGATAAGTTTGGTTTTATATACGGTGTATTTAAAAGATACGATCCAATTTTCGTAAATTCCTGAACAACAATGACGGTTCAGTTCGACTCTCGTACTTGATCTAAAGCAGAAAATTCAGGATCAAATTTGAATGAGGTAATTCATTGCAATATAACTTTTGTATCATTGTAATAAAGTATAAATTTGAATAATTGCCGTAAGTTTGATAAACTTCGAGAATCGTTCTAATTTATACTTTACCTTACCGAGATAAAAGTTACAATGCAATGACTTACTAATGGTTTTACGTTGATCGTGAATGTCCTGCCTAAGTGTGTCGTAAGTCACATACAATGCTCAAAATCATATGCAAATCTAAGCCAAACAATGTACATCCCTGCCAAAATCCTTCATTCAACATTCAAGATAGTGCTGTGATACCACAACCGTGGTGCATAACCAAACTTGGCAACCATACATTCTGGGTCTAGGTCTAATTAAGTTGCTAGATGAGCCAAATCGATTCAACATGGCCGCGCAACAAAAGAAAACCGACTTTGTGTACTCATCTCGTTAGGCTGAGCTAAATGATCCTTGTAATTTAAAACTGAATAGCCAAAGAGAATGTTCTTTTTGCGACTTAAGAAAATACTTGCTTGAAAATGCTGAGAAATGGTCAGACAGTGGCGACTGGCGAGGGCTACTGTCTACGCATATACCATACAAAGGAAAATGGTCTTAATACTAGACATGAAAGAGCAGTAAGATTTTAAATTCGAAGATATATCTCTTCGTGTGATTCTCTAGCTAAAATCTTATAGCTTTATAAAATTTTGGTGTACAATAAAGCATAGTCTGTATATATCTATTTCTATTTTCAGGCCTGGATTCTCCGAAGGTATCGATGTCTTACAAGCTCATTATTTTCTCTACTTATGTTTTGAAGTGCTGAAGAGTGTGTATGTGTATGTGTGAAGAGGACGAGCCCAGTAACTGTGCATGACATCGACAGCGAACTGCTACTGAGAAATTCCTGATGGAAAAACTCATTACCCGATTTGGGACACCATCCATGCAACCAGTTCATTTAGCGGTATGAAGTTTAACTGAACACTCACATATTTCGGACAATACTGAAGATAGTACCTGCATCTAACTTATGGCTTTTTCTCGCTCATCTGCCGGTCAAACACCGTCCTAGTACAGTGACGTCACGGTACTAATAATAGAACAAAGTGCGTGTCATGAGGTCAACGGAACCTTTCCAACTGGCCTAGCTTTACCCTAGTGCGGTAGGAAATTATAAAGTGCTCTCGTGTTTTATGAGGACGGCTGGGTGAGGACTTAATCCCCGTTATTTCAAAAAGTAGTTTCTTACGGCTTCAGCAATAGATTGAAACTAAGATTATCGTTTAAGCAGAAAGCCATTTCCTGTAATTAAGAACTTCCTCCTTTTCTTGAATTCGGTTAAAAACTTTCAAAATCTAGCAGGAAACTCATGTCAGTGACAATCAATGTCACAAATTTTGGAAAATTTGAGGTATTTTTGACAGATTGAGAGATTAGAAAGAAAACGCTCTTAAAATACGGGAATTGTCATTCAGGTTTAGGAACAAACTTCGAGACATGCAAACTATACAAAGTCAAACGTTTCAAAGATAGGAAATAAAGTTTGAGATGATTAAAGAGATTTATGGAAGACAAAGACGGCTGCACCGATCCAAATAAATTGAAATCAGAGCACGAGGATAGTGGTGATGATCGGTAAAGAGGTCATACTCAAAACATTGCGCTGATACGCGAAACATATAATAGAATAAAAATAACTAACAAAAAACTAGATTTAAATCAAACTATCCAGCAAACAAAGCTACGTTTAAACTCCAATTTATATTTTCAAAACTCTCGTTTGTAGCGAACCTCACGGCAATACGAGCAACTTCAATGGTCTATCTCTATTAATTTATTTTTAGGCGCAGACCGGATTTCGAATCCCGCGGGCCGAATCCTCTTGAAAAAGCCGCTTTTTTTGTTGAAAAACTTGTCTAATTTGTAAAGGAATGAAGCGCGCGCATTCGATAGATGAAACTCGCTTTGGGTGTTTTCGAAAGGCTATTAGTTTTCGCTGTCAACGAGCTTGGTGGCGGCGGCGAAAATATTTTTGTCATTTTAGAAAGAAAGAAAGAAAGAAATAAATAAAATACTTTTGTTTGTCACAGAAACACGTGCATACAAAAAAGATAATTAGTTCTGATAATAATGAAAAAATAAAAACAAACAAAAATAGATCTATAATCACGGGCACAAAACAGAAATAGCCCACAGGTGCACGCCATGACTGTGACAAGGCTACACAGCCACAGTAGCTGAGTAGCCTCACTTTGATACAGTAAAGGCTCCTACAAACAGGCGCTACAAGCGACGCGAATCGCGCGCGACATAAAGGCACCGCCTGTCGTGCGACGAGCGGCGTCTTTGTGTCGCGCTGTCGCGTCGCGCCTATCTGCAAAAGCCTTAACATAGAAGTTACAAGACATGTCAACTAAAGTGGTTACAGGTACATAGCGTAGTTTATTTACCAGATTTGAACAGATACTAATGATAAATGATTTTATTTCTGTATGTTTGTTCGAACACATTTATATGTCAAAAATAATTTGTTTTAAAACTAGATGAGTTCGGTGCTTCCTATCCGATTACTCTAAGGAAGACCGAAACAGACTCAAGAGTTCAGTCTCTTTTAAAGTCCAGATATAATATTGGTCAGATCATGTGAGGACCATGTAGATTAGTGTCTGAAACGCTCTTTTGAAGAAATAACCAAATAAATTTGAGTGGATCTGTCCAGTCAGTGCACGCATTTGTCAGTAATCGTGTAAGCTCAAACTCGAACCTAAGGAGCTTAAAAAAAGGACGAAAAAACCAACAAAAAAAAAGGACGTTTGGGTAGGCCGCAAAAACTAGTCCAGCATCAATAGAAGAATTGGTTTAAGAATCGGGAAGCCTTTTGAATCCCTCAACTTAGAAAGTCTTAAGAGGCTTACAAGAGCTAAAGCGCGGTCACTGTCGGATTGCATAGAAAAGAAAGAGACGTGCGATAACACAACGCTGGTAATTTATTGCAAAAAATGAAGCAATTATGGATTTACAAAAAATCTATTCATTGGACTAAAAAAATTAAACACTATTACGTTAGTATGTTACTTGTAGAATAATCTGACAAAAAATCTGAATGTTTGCATGTATATTAATTATTAATCGTTAAAATATTTTTTTAGAGGTATCTTCGTGATTTTTTTCTATCATATCAAGTTAATTGTATTATGTTTTCAACACACTATCTAACTAGCATATATCCAGAAGAATATCATATATTTTTCTGATTTTGGTTACTGCAGTGGATCAGATATTTTTAGGCATTATAAATTTGCGTTTAGGTCATGTAGTCCCCTTAAAGATAATGTTTTTGCTATAACTTCCAAGATGTTGTCGATGTTAGTATTTTAGTAGTTCTCTCAGTCTTAGATTAGAAAATAAGAAAAGCAATGTTGTAGCTGTGTCATGCTGCGCCATTTGTATGCTTGTCTCTGAGAGATTGATTGATGTCGACGGGAAACAAAACCAGTTACCAGTATATGTAACATTGCTTTTTAAAATAAGTGATGTTCGGGTTATACTATTTGTTATTTTTCTAAATTATGTCTATGGCCTTAGATAGTTTTTTAAAGTACCGGGCTGGTTTTAAATACAAATTGGCCACGCCTGCCTACCAAGAACATTTCATTCAAAGGTTTTGAATGAAATTTTCTAAGGTTTTGTTTAACTAAATTACGTAATCAGCTAATCAGTCACACCGACCAAAACATATTTTGCACTCAGCTATATTTTATTTTACGGTAACTAAAACAAAGTCCCCTCCAATAAACTCAATTGAACAGCTACCCCGCCTCGATCTTATTAATCAAACCAGCACTGCAGCACCAAAACGCATAAACACTCAATCGAAAAACTGACAATCAAGTTAAAACAATTTCTGCGACTTCGTTAATAAATTCTGTAGCTTTTATATACAGACTGTTTCAATTAAATTAATTGGATTAATCACTAGCAGAGCGACGTGTTTGGCAGTGCACGGAAAACCGGGGATCTATAAAAGCTTTCGCAAAGGCGCGACGCGACTCTGGTGGAACGATTTCCATTAAGTGTTATTAAAAATTGTTCAACCAGAATTGCGTCGCGCGCGCCGGTCTGCGGGAGCCTTAAGTCGGCCAATTGATTTTTCTGGAATGGAACGGTACGATAAATTATGTGTTTAATGTATTGAATTTGTATTTAAGCATGGCAGGTATTTAATTACGGATATGAGTTAAATTCAGTTTGATTTTAAAGGTCAATGTCTCTCCGCAATAACCACTTAAATTAAATGTGTAATTTCATTGTTCGTTACTCAGGGCTCGATAACCCATGTCGCCTGGGTGTTTCCTTCTGGATTTTTTGAGTAGCAGCCTGGAGTCTGGATTTGTGCCCAGTTGATTATTACTATACTGATTATTAATATTACTATTATATGGGACTTAATCATAACTGGTGTAATGTGTATGGGTGTACTATAGGTATACCTCTGTCTAAGCCTTTGGGTATTACGGCGTGATGTTATGTTATAGTATAATTACGGCTTGATGGTATGTATATAGTATAATTTACGAGACAAACGAGGATGCGGGTCGCCTAATGTTAAAGCAATCACCACAGCCATTAAACATCCGCTAAACAAGACCCTCTTCTTGATTCCCCTGGACGTGTATGATGGGAAACCCGGTGACCCAACGGCTTACGGGAATATTGACACAATCAAATGGTTTTGTAGAAGCATTGATGAAGCAGAAATGGGGAGGATACTATTGGTCCTTTTATATAGTACCTTTGTCTCTTGACCTAGGAGCTATTCAAGACCTTGTGCTCAGCAGTTGCGCTTGCGATCGCTAGACCAACGAGGCAGTCAATTCGTAGTGCTTCGTACATTGATGTCGTAATCAGCTGTTTTAAATAACCGCGTACCGTTTTACAAAACTATGCCGTTTTGTAAAAAAGCTAAACAACGTTCAGCTGGATTGTCATTGCGTTACGTTTAACAAAACTGCTACCCACGTTTAGACGTAATGCAGAATGGTATATCTGCTGTCAAAATAAACGTCTGGTGTGGCTTCTAATGCTGCATCGGTCGCAGTAACTAAGCTTGGGAAACATGACCAATTACTTTAGGTAAGGTTAGAACTGACAAAAGCGCGCGAGCCGAGCGAGCGGGGCCGCCGCAGCGGCCGGCGAGCGCTACTTCAATGTTGATCGTAGTTACTTGGCTATTTAGTATTTTTAGGACTGACTTTCTTAAAACTCATCTTTATATTAAAATTGTCCTTAAAATCACTGTTTTCAATTGAGTTAGGGTCATTTTCACTCATATTTCTGTTTCGGACGCCATTATTGTTGTTTTGCCACACAGACCCACGAGCGTCACTTAGGACTAAAATCTACAATCGGACGTTTCATTTCACGCTGTTTTACATAACCTCTGATCGTTGACCCGCTGTATTGATAAATGCAAAACGTTTATGCCATTCTGCGTGTTAAACTTCAGTAATTATGGAAAATCACTAAACGTCATTCAGCTGTTTTACATAACGGACCTGTTTTATAAAACAGCCAGCGGTTATGTAAAATAGCAGTAAGACAATCCGTCTGCGACACATACATGAGCTCAGGCCTTCCTCCCACGGTGTAGGCAGAAACTACAGAACGCCACATGCTACTATCCTTACATGCTCGTACATCTGATCATGCAGGTAGCGTTGCGAGTAGTACATCGTCTTCACATATAATTAAATAATTAGTATATACAAAATATTGAAAACTTTTTAAAAGAATTACAGTATTACTTGCCCATTCTTCTCCATACAAATCCACCTTTTCGAAGGGGCAACTAGAATCAATTCTATCTTCTTGTAAGTGTTGCCTTTCAAAATTCCTTAGAAATAGCCTTCTTGAAATAAATGATTTGACTTTGTGAGTGAATCTGAATTTCTGCCGGGCATAAGACTCACATTCTATTGGGGATAGGAATTTAACATAATTGGTGATACGGCGAAATGTGGGTTTGATACACATCTAATTACACCTTCGAGGGATACAGGCGTAATGATATGTTACAGACTATTCGTTTTAGACTTCATTCACAAATAAATCCTTACTAACTTCCAGACCAAATAGAGCTTTAAACCAAGCTAATCGGATTCCCAATCTGCACAGCAAATGAAAAGGTGCAAACATTTTCTAGTCCAGAATCGTGTTACTGAATGAAAGCTCCGAGCTTATAATTAAGCTCCATTTATCTAACATAGAGGATAAATAAACAGAACTCCCACGCTTTGGCGAGATAGCGTCACCTCACTGCGTCATTGCTCTGTATAGATAGATGATGATATAATAAGACAGGTTGTTTTGATCAGAATCGTTTATGTGATAGGTTATCAAACATTAAGGAGGGGCTCCAGTGCATTCCTGTATGTGCTGAGGACAGTCAACGTGGTTAAGTCAGATATCACCCTGCACCTTCCTAGAGGGATTATAGATGTGTGTTTCCACAAAAAAAAGGGTTCTCAAACATTTCATTTTGGTGTATAATAAAGGCTATTCTATGTATCTTTTTCAGTTTTCCACCTTATAAAAAGTGATTACCGTTACCTATAAACTGTTCAACGACAGAAACCACGTCTGTAATTAAACCAGCACCCAAACATTTCAAACAGGAACACAGCAGTGCTGCTAGGGTAACCGAAGATGTAGGTAGTACTTCCCCGTACTTTCATTTTACACTCAGTGGCTAAATGCTGAAGCTGAAGTGGCAATGGGCTGGTTACATCTCCCGTAGAACCAACAATCGTTGAGGAAAACGAGTTTTCTAGAGTGGAGACCGCGTTTAGGCAAATGTAGTGTGGGACGCCCGCCCGCCAGGTGAAGTGACGACTTGTGAAAGGCGGCTGGCAGAGACTGGATGAGGAGAGCCGAATATAGGCTGATGATGTGGCTATATGATTACAGTCGCACGGGTCAATAGTAGGTTAAGCTACGCTAGCTGCAGGCGGTTCGCGGATCACGAATCATCCATTACATATCGAGACCCTCCGTGCCTCGGAAAGCACGTTAAGCCGTTGGGCCCAGCTGTCATTCGTAGATCTTTGACAGTCGTTACGGGTAGTCAGAAGCCCAAAATTCTGACAACCAGTCTTACCAAGGGGTATCGTTTTACCCGTTAACGGGGTTGTGTAGGTCAGATAGGCAATCGCTCCATGTAAAATACTGGTATTCAGCTGCATCCGGTTAGACTGGAAGCCGACCCAACATAGTTGGGAAAAGGTTGCAAGCTACTGAAGTGGTAGTACTTTTTTTCCCCTTAATGCATCGACCAATAAAAACCCTCTCAATATCCCTGAAATCCGGTAAGAGTACTTAAAAAGGCAAATTGATTCAAAACATAGGGTAATTAAAACTACTTGACTATTTCAGTTGTACGATTCGTTTTATAGATGAAAATGTACGGATTTATTTTTAACGCGACGATATATCGTGGACGTGCCCGTCCACGTCACGGCATCACGATAAAACTGGGAAATAAAATGTATGGAAATACAAATATATTAGTAAGACGCTTTTAAATGTCCGCCCATGATAACTTTATAACGTACATGTATTGCAAAGTGTTGTGCGCATTTTATGGACGTGGACGCAGATATTCAGGATAATATCGTGACATTAGAAATTATAAAAGCCCACAATATCCCCGAAAACCGATAAGAGTACTTTAAAAGACAAATTGATTAAAAACACAGGGTAGTTGAAAGCTACTTGACTATTTCAGTTGTACAATTCGATTAATCATTAATGGACGACAAAAACAGCAATAAAACGTTTGGAAGACGCTCCAGCGATTGTTAAATCGAGTTACAGGCGATGCGATATAAGTTGAAAGTGATTGGCAATTAAAAATTACTTCTGGGCGCTTCGACTGAATTTTTTAGGCTTCTTTGAATGTCTAGGAATTTATACACTACAAATTCTGAATTTTGAAAAGCTTGTTACCTAAATAAAATAGGAATCTGCATTCTACCGAGTCACATCATGCTGAATATCAATCTTTACTTATCCATACAGACAGACAGAGACACATACAGACAGAGTTACTTTCGAATGTATAATATTAGTTATACATTCGAAAGTAACTCTGTCTGTATGTTACCTTTTCACGTCTAAACCACTGAACGTATTTCGATAAATTTGCCAAGGAGATAGATGGCATCCTGGAGAAGGACATAGGCTACTTTTTGTTCCGGTAGCACGATCCCGCGAGATATTTTTCCGACACCCATGCGGGCAGAAGCTAGTAATATTATAAAGAGGTAAAAATAAGTTTATGATTCCAAAAAACCTTTTACTTTAAGGGAAGCAACAGTATTGTCCAGTGCCATACATAGGATATATTTTATATTAAAAACAGAAATTTCACGCGGACGAAGTCGCAGGCAGAAGCTAGTATTTCGTACTACCCGAATACCCCAGGATGCCATAAAAGAATCTGTATCTGAAACGGCAATTGGCGTCCGTCTTGTGTACCTGTACAATGGTCATAATAGGACATGGAGATTAAGGTGTACATAATAAGGGTATCTACGCAGGGTAGGGTATCTACGCAGGGTAGGGTGCCTACGCTTATGTATGGAAGTGAGTGTTGGGTGTGGCAAAAGAAGCATGAAAGTAGAATAAATGCTGTGGAAATGCATTTCTTGCGAAGCATGTGTGGTGTGACTATGAATGATAGACTGAAGAATGATGTGATAAGGCAACGGTGCGGTTTAAAAGATGTAGTGACAAAAATTGAAAAGAGTATGCTAAGATGGTTTGGTCATGTTGAGAGGATGAATGAAGGGCGATTAACAAAAGGTACAAGGCAGATGTGAGTGGAAATGCCGGGAGGGGACGCCCTAGGAAGACATATAGTGACCTTATTGGTGATTTTCTTCAGAAAGGTCAGGTGCGCAGTACTCACAACCGGCGTGCATGTATGACCAGATGTATGAACGTAAACGAGGCAAAAGGAGTATGTAAGGATCGTAGTAGGTGGCGTTCTGTAGTTTCTGCCTACCCCCATGGGAAGAAGGCGTGAGTTTATGTATGTATGTGTCTATTATATTCTAATGGGCAGTCAGCCACGCTGCTGACTGGCTTATCCTTTAACTAGGCCTTGAGCTTAGTACTCTCGCATAGCTAGCTAACTAGTGCTGCCAAAACCCAAGAAGTAGGAGGCACTACGGCAACTAGTCTCTAACCAAAAGGAACACAGTAACCAGATAATTCGACGCTGACTATTTAGCTAATTTGAACAATAAAAGCATCAATACATTAGTCATCACTCATCAGTACTAAGCGTGCCGCCAATGCATAGCGTATTCAATACAACAATGCTTTTAGGACGCTGTTGCGACTGCCACTTTATTGCAGTGCATCTGTAATGTTTGCTCGAGCCAGAGTAGATAGATTATCAGCTGTAGTGCGGAAAAAGAATCATCTGTTCTCACAAGATTGCGGGACAGTGGCAACAGCCTCCTGAAAACTATTGCTGATGGGCCTGACGAAAGCCCCATAATGAGGTATCTTATAAAAACCACCATGTCGGTAGTAGAATTTAAGTACTAACATACTAGCATCTAGAATTGCAATTAATATTTTTGTAATTGTATCCAGTTGTCTGTTGAATAATTGAATTATTATTATAATAATAATACAGACTATAGCAATATTTAAACATAGCAAATGTCGTAAGGGCAAGAGAAATAATCCAGACATTGGCCAGTGTAATATATGAACCACATTACAAACTATTAAAGATAAATGTAGGGCAGCCTGGCCGCAGTACATGTGATAAACAGTAGAGCAACTAAGAACAAACACCCGCATCTCAGAAACATGCTTACATGCACCTCTGCATGAACTGTAAGCAAGCTTGACAAGAACACAACTAAGTGCGGATTGAACCAATGAAACTGAACGCGATCAGCGCTTCTAAACAACGTTCAAGTTCTGTCAGTGTCGATGTTCCAAAACAATTTTGACATCGACAGCTATTAAGTAAGTAAGTAAGTAAAATTTTATTTGTTTAAACATGGTGTACATGATATAATTGCATGCAAGATAATAAAAGATACAGAAAAGTTCTAACATGTTCAGCCGCATAAAGTGGCGTACAAATTGGTCGGAAGAGATGGTGCTTATACCGTGATAATACATGTAAAAGCACACAACTCAACATATACAAGTAAAAAATTAAAATAAAACAAATAAAAAGTGTAAAGTGCGTTCTGATTAATTTATTGGAAAGTGTCCCACGCCGCTGCGCCAAATAGGTCCAGTTCAGCAAAAATGTCAGACAACTAGTGCCTGATGCTGGTTTTCAACTGAACCTGAAACACACATGTGCTGAACCGTCAGTTTAATTGGTGAAATTCGCTTTAAGTAAGTATATAGTATTTTATTTTATTATTTATTGTAAGGTCTCTGCTCCGAACTTCTCCGCAAAACTAAAATTGACGTTCTCTAAGTTTTAATTAAGTAATCGGTAGGCACTCATCACAAAAATGGCCTAGTTGAGTTACTGTTTAAATGTTTCTACTGTGATCGGGTGATTCGTTTGCATCATAGGCACTTTTTAGAGCGTTGCTTATTATAAAGGGCTGCAGATTCTGCTTATAACAACGAATTATTGGAATTGTAGAATATGTGCATTTCAGACAGTATTCTGATGTTTCGTTTGAAATCTTTGAATAGAACTCTAGTCAGGCCCCAGGTGGCCCGCTAGAGGGCCATAACAATAGAAAATCAATGGTGTCTCATTAGCGACCCTTAATGAGTTAACAGAATGTTCCAAGAACTGGCGAATACTGGACTAAAATAGTTGTAGCAAGAATTGTCCTGAAGACTTGAAGGTTTTTTAAATATGTACATCTCATTTTCCAAAGTAAACACAAGTTAACTCAACGAAAACTTGTTTCGCCTACGAAGACAAACTAAGAAAATATATGACTAAAGACGACAAAACAAAATTCACAGAATCATTCTACAAAAATCAATAAAAAGAGTAAATATAATATTTACTTATTTAAACTATTTAATAATGTGTCATATTATATTGATTTGAGATATTTGGCTCTGTTATCAGGCTATGTGGGATAAACCCGGTATTTTGACGTGTTTCATCGTTATAAAATACCGATACTGAAACCGCAGCTCACATTGGGAAACTGACCCTCACATATTTGTATAGACGGTTGTTTCAATGGCCAAGCCGTATTTAACTACGGTTCTAGTATCAAGATATTGTATGTACATAATGTACAGTCAGCTAAAATATTTGATTACTGAAAACACGTACAACATACATATTAGTAGGTAAGGTTATATTATTATGCGAAATTAACTCAGTCTGTCTGTTTGTTACCTTTACCTACACGCTTAAACAATTAAGTTATGTTAATTGTTATGAAATTTGACAGATAGGTAGCCTCGGACCTGGAGAAGGACTTAGGTTACTTCTCACTCTGAATATTTGTATTAAAATGATGAAATACAATATACACGCAGACGAAGTCGTAACAGCTAAAGTCACCAGGGTTCGCTTGGTTACCACAAGTAAAGCGCGCGTCGCTTCGTGAGATAAAATACTATACCTGGTGATTTATATCTTTGGGTGACTGTACAAGACTTAATTGTAAGTACGACATAACTAGTAAGCAGGTACTTCTTGTTTGCCTTGTGCATCCAAAAATACACCTTGTGTCGGAGTAAACACAAAAACAGCAGATTAATTAAAATGATGACGTATCACTGTTTATTCACGTCGAATCTTTAAAGTAAAAGTTACACCATATTTTGTAAGTCTAAAGGTGCATCCAGACAGAGCGAGGCATGCGTAACTGGACCATTTTATTTTGCCATAGCGAGTTCCCCTGCTGAATTATGTAAAAAAAACTTTTGGTGTTCTATAATTTTTTTTTTAAATTTTAGATATTGTATGTTGTCACTTGTCCATATTTTGTTAATTTGAGAAAAAACTCTTTCGACAGGTGCGTTCGAGACAGACACATAACGTACGAAATAATTATAGAAAAGTTCGTTAAGTGGATATTGTTGGCAAGGAAGTGCTGGAAATATTCCACCCAACGGTTTTTAGCAGTAACTTGCTCAGGATTCCAGCCAGTGTGTTTTTCGTCTATTGTAAAGCTTGAAACAAGTGAAAACTCGTCGAACACTTTTGTATCTTGGCAGCTGCTAATAAATCCTTGCGTGATCAGCAAATCTATCACATTCTGTACCTCTTACCGTGTTGGTGCTTTCGTCATGTTTGCCCATTCAAACACTTCAATTTCTGTGTTGAACTGACACAGTACAAAATAATTGTAAATTAAATTTTCGTTTGGTCTGTTTGCGAATTCGGGAATTTTATGCCCTGGCTGGGAACAGCGGGACGGACAGCCTGAAAACGGGACCGTCCCGCCCAAAGCAGGACATATGGTCTCGTTAGGCATGCGCCGCAAATGATTTTAGTTATATGTTTGGCTGCCTCAGGCTGAGTCATCTAACAAAAAACATTTGCGGCGCATGCCTCGCTCTGTCTGAATGCACTTTGAGATAAAACTACAGTTTCTTTAATTGTAGTATTTGATAAAAATGTATGTCTCGAAGTTTCTATAGAACACGAAAATGAATCAACCGATTGGATGGTGATATCATCCTATTTTAGTATTAATTGATATTTCAGTCTGTTATATTTTTGTTTATAAGTACTAATGGGATTAAAGATAACCTTTTTAATTGCAGACGAGATAAAGTTTTTCATAATTATTTTCAAGTAACATTTGTATTGTTTTTAAGTTAATTGAGTTATTCGTTCATCTCTGGTGTCACAGTCAGTCCGAAATCTGATTTCTACCAAGACCCAGTTACTAGGTACCACGATACCCCTTGGTAAGACTGGACTGTCAGACTTTCGGGCTTCTGACTACCCGTAACGGCTGTCAAATATAAGCGATTACAGCCAAAATCATGTCAATTTGTGCAATTTAAATTGCTGGGAAGTACACACAAGATAGAGGGCCAGGTATCGTTCTTTTGTCTTCTTTCAAGACATTAAAAAGTGGCCCATCTTAAGCCAACTTAAAAGAACAAAATCCTAGAGGCCCTATTAAAAGAACATCATCGCGAAATCAGCGGAAGTCTGCACATTAAATGTGTCCCCGTGGTGCAATATAGCTACTGGAACGCTGCCCGTTTTTTTTCTTTTATTGTACGACGAGTATGTCTCCCCAATGTCGCACTGTCGATTTACGTAACGTCTGGGCTTCTTACTTTGACGGTTTAATTAAAACCTGCTTTTTATGTTGCGATTATGTTTATGGTTCTTTTTTTTGAAGGGATGACTAAGATTTTGGCATTTATGGTGACTGTGTTTGTTTGGAATCGAGTCATTTAGGGTTTAAGACTGTACTGAAGAGCATTTTGTCTCTCAGTTAAACACATCTAGACGAGACGGTTTTCAATCCATTAATGTAAGAATTTGCTTCGTCTGTGGATGACTTTATAAAGACATCTAGGGTACCTCCTGGGTGGAATTGAATAACGAAGTAATGCAATTGTAATGGGCAAAAGTAATCGCTGAGCAAAACGAAGGGTCCCTTGCAACTTCAGCACTTACTCAAATAACAAAAAAGTAATAATAATTTTATAAGATATCAAAAAAAAAATCGCCATGTGACTTCCAAAGCCCTTGTCACCATGTCCTGGCCTGTCTATGTGCGTACTCTTTAATGCAGTGTATATAGCTCAATAGTACTATTACAACAGTATATCCCTTGAAATCCTTGGCTGAAGCCGCTGTTCTGACCATAATAAAGTAAAAAAAAAACAAAATTGCAACAACCAGTTATTAACTTACTGATACAAACGCTTGATTTAAACAAACCAGCCGTTACGTCACAAGTTTCATAAGTAATTCTCCTAGTTGATCACATTGACCTAGACTTAGTTGGTACAGAGGCTGGACTCCAAGTGTAAACCTTTCTATTTTTCTTTATATGTGGTTGTGGTGGGTATTCTAGACATATTGCGGACGGATCGTTGTTAAATGTGTGTCAATGCTTTGTTTAGTTAGCGCATTGATTGAATGTTAATCTGTTAAAGAAATGCACTCAAAACTAATGATATCACCATGTTATAAATAAAATAGTATCATAGACCTAGCTGTACTAAGGGGGATGCACCAAGGTAGCCCGCGAATTTAAATTTTTCTTACGTTTTTTGCAATTTGCAGGTCAGTATCAGGTTGTATGTTGATTTAAATATGATTCGCAGCCATAACAAATATTTATTTATAGCATTATAATCATAAATGTCGTTATTCAAATTTATATGGGGTCGGACTGCCTCGTTAGTCTAGTGGTCGCAAGCGCTACTGCTGAGCATGAGGTCTCGGGTTCGATTCCCGGGTGGGGCAGTGTTATTGGCTTTTTCCATCTGGAATTTCTCAGTAGCAGCCCGGAGTCTGGATTTGTGCCCGGTTGATGGCAATAGGCTCGCCCCCTATTACATGGGACTTAAACATAACTGGCGAAATGTGGGTGTACTATAGGTACACCTCTGCCTAACCCTTCGGGGAATACAGGCGTGATGTTATGTTGTTGTTGTATGGGGTCGGTCGGCATAGCATGTCTTTTCCTTCCCTCCATACATCCTTATTATTCATCATCTCCATAACACCTTTCTCACTATCCATCTATGGTTTCTTCAGGCTTCCCCTACTCTTATGGCTATCCACCCATACTAATATTATAAATTCGAAAGTAACTCCGTCTGTGTGTTACCTTTTCACGCCTAAACCACTGAACTGATTTCGATAAAATTTGGCAATGAGATAGATGGCATTCTGGGGAATGACATAGGTTACGCTTTGTCCCGGTAGCACGTTCCCGTGAGATAATTTGCGACAACTACGCGTGCGAAGCCACGGGCAGAAGCTAGTACTCAATATTTTCCTTACGACATTGTTAACATTTTAATTTAAAAAACCGTTTTATTACCCGCCTGAAAATAGTAATCATCTACTTTCTCTTCAATTAATGATGAGTGCACAGTGAAATCTGTCTCAAACCTAGTTAAATTATCCAATAGCTTTCAATAGCAGACACAAGAGTCCAATAGAGAAATTAATTGGTTTCAATTAATACAATGAAGCTCGTTTCGATGAAAATCAATAACTAATATTGCATATAGCGTTATGTGACGAGCGAATATAAATTGTATATGGTTGAAAAGGTTGTGTAACTTTGATGATAAATAAATAAAACTTCAGTACATATTCCTCTGTGTGTTGAAATATTAGTTTCAGCCCCTATTACATGGGACTTAAACATAGCTGGCGAAGTGTGGGTGTACTACGACACCTCTTCCTATCCCTTCGGGGATTACAGGCGTTATGTTATGTATTAGTTTTATTTCCACAAATATTAGTGATCTTCTCTGTCGGTCTGGTTTTAAGACTAAACTACAGAGCTAAACTAGGTATTGAAACCTACAAGAAAAGTATTTTACTGTATATCGGGCTGGGGTCCGCAACTCAAAACCCGTATTTCGCGTACGGTACAAGACAAGTAACTTAGTACAAGTAGGTTAATTTTTATACAAGAAAATTAAAGCCTGCACTCAGAACCACAGGTCGCGAGCACACAACGAAAAAGCTCAAGATGCCATCAACTTAGTAACAAATATCCTGTTTTCCCGAAGACTTCTAGATTGGATATGATAAAATGAGGAAGTTCATGTCGTCTTAATAGATATATCATATTTCCCCCCCTCTTTACAACTTCAAAATGAAACAACTTTACCCGTAAGTTAGAACATGAGAATTGGTATTCATTAACACACACGTGTGTCAGTACTTTGCAACATATGTGCAAAATTTAAATGTATCGCCAAACGGTCAAGGAAAACTGATGAGGAAACCCAACACCGTTAATAATATATTCTGACCACGTTATATTGCCCTGACAACTGCTTTACGTGTATTTATTGGCTTCGGAACTTGTACAATATTCAAGGCGTTAGATCCCGGTTCGATCCTGAGGTCGGATGGGTTTTTCCATTGGGTTTTTTCACCAGAAGCCCTACCTGGATAGCAATAGGCTCGCCGTGAATAACATGGGACTTGATATAACTGGAGAAAAATGTAGGTGTACTATACCTACACCGCCGTCTACTAAGGATTACTGGCGAGAGGCGTGGTGTTATTATATTCCCGGATTCACACTATTTTATCCTGTCCTGAAGAAAATTTGGTCTTTCTCATTCTAGGTTTTCTGGCTCATTGCCAGTCTTTTTGCTTAAGGAACAAGTTCTCAGCTTGGTAAGCAAATTTACGAGTCTTTCGCGTTCATTTCCATACTTCTAGGTCGAATTTTACGACGGAGTGAATACCATTTCGGCAAATCGTTTGAATATAAAATAACTTCAAACTGCCAAGATCTCAAAAAAAAAAAAAAATGATGATAAATTGACACGTAAGCTTGTCTATCTACTTGATATTGTGTCTGAAACAAAAGTGTGTTAACATATTTAGAAGTTTCGTTTCGACGTCAATAAATGCCTCACTCCGTCAAACCTAAAAGATCCTCATAAATATTTCAATGTGGTATCGTTTGACTTAGTATAAGTTTTCATTCGCGTGTACCTGCTAAACATTGTACAGCGCAGTATTGTTTTCCGTGCATTTTCGGAACCGAAACTTTAATAGAAGTCTGTAAACTACAGCTTTTAACGAACATCTGCCCCCTTTCCTCCAGGCATAACAGCTACGTGCGCATTCCTCCCTTTTAATAATGGCAATAACAGACCTGGACCCGATCCAATAGTTCTGAACGTAACAATAGCAGTTGTTTTGTATTGAGCCCTTGATAGCCTCCGAAGCGACAGTACGGTTATGGTAGCTTCAGTGAAATTGTCACAATACTGTCACCAACAGAGCAGTTGCGTAGTGATGGTGTTGACAAGCTCTGATTTTATGTTAGTTTTGTTTTTGCAATGTTTTTTTTAGTTTTAACTGCGTTGGTAGGAGGATAGATATTGTTTTAATCTAGTAAATACTACTATGTATAGACGAGATGGACATTGCTTTCGACAGTGTCTAAAATAGTAAAATTGTTTGGGTGTTACGTATTGTTGTGTCTACTCCGTACTTAACTATTTTGAACATCTCTGGTTTGGATTACTGTATCTTACGGACTTCGTTGAAATCTCTGCTTTTGATTATTACGTTAAAGTGTATTGTGGATTATAGGAATGTTGATCATGAAGGTACATGACGGGGGCGGTCTGGTAAAAGACCCTGTGTTAACAGTGAAGTTTTGCAGACCGACATAGTGATTATTTATATCTGATCCGTTTACTTTTTGGCTACATGTATTGAGCGGGTTATTAAGACTCAAGACACCAGTAGAACTATAGATGTTTTACCTCTTGTCAATTTTTGTAGGGCCAGCAACAAAATTCTCAATTTTACCAGCACGAGCGATTAATATAAGTTAAGCGAAAAGGGTAAATCAGTAGGCGATGTCTGGCAACTAATCACGGCTCGTGTACTATGGCACCCCACACGTTCCGAACGTACACATAGATTAACACACTTGCCAACTATTCAAATATTGCACGTAACACGTAGAACATCGAAATGCGCTTTCCACGTTTTATTTTATAAGTTTTGTGTTCATTTGTGTTTAACGAAATGGTTGGATCGATGGTTGGTACACCATCTATGATGCACATAACTTAATTTAGGTTGAAAGGTGATAGTAAGAGAATTATATCTCATGCTGAGAAACAACAGTGGCTATAACATTGGCGAACGCATTTTTTTTTTAAGAAGCCATATTTAGACCGATTGAAAACTGAGATAGACATGCGCCGATCCCAAATGAATACGCGACACATTATCCGAAAACATAAGGCCGTATCCCATCTAAACATAGTGTACGAATTCTACATGCTTGAATGAGAAAAAAAGCAACCACGAATACTAAACATACGCACATTTATTAGAATGTTTTAGGGGCCCACGATTCTCTTGAATGTGATTTCAAAGTCAAACAAAACCGATTACAATTCAAATTGTATTACCATTGTCCGACATTTACATTTTCGACATCTACCAATTCGGTGTTTGTGATAGTTTTATTGTAAGCTGACTTTTTTTACATAGAAGCATTATTCTCAAAGACATCTTATAAGATTTGTCTTACTCCAAATGCTGAGAAAATAAAGCCAGCCTGTAAGGGGAAGATAAACGTTTCAATTCGGGGGTTATTGTGCAAAAAATTCGTAGAACCGGACCCATGTTGTTATCACCATCATTTATTGACATTTCTTTTTTTGAAGTTGTTATTGGAAATACTATTTTCGTCGAAGTTAGTTTACGGGATATGATGTCAGAGGAGCTGTTTAAACATGAGGTTTTTGTTGTGATTAGTTCGTCTAACTCATAGGTTCTTAACGTGGGTGTGATAACGCCGCTTCGTGAGCGTTTGAGATTTTCAGGAGGGCAGTAGAAGACCCAGAGAAAATTAGGGAGCGTTGAGATGGGATCTTACGACAATATAATTATTACAATATAAACATTTGGGTCTCTAGAAAGAAAAAAACAAAGAGGGCGTTGGGCAAAATAAGGTTGAGAACATAATATGGTCTAATTAAACAGACAGCTATACTGCTGGGGAATTTGTAGCGCCACTTCTTCTTCTCCAGGAAGTGGTGACGGGCGGGCGTTTTGGGAGACATTCTTATGTCATTTTGACGTTCGAAAAAGTGCTGATTCTCAGCCTAGTTTGATAATTCTTAGCCCAGTTTCACATTTTGATTTTCATTGTAAACCTGATTGATTCACAGAACAGAAATCTGCTGTAAAAAAAGTAACGATAATTTTGTGCTTAGTTGGCCGAAATCAACACACCCATAGATCCAATCCAGAGATACTTCGGTATAAAAATGATTCTCCTACATTTACAATCCCCCATGAGAAATGTTTTTAGTAGTCCATTCAGTACACAACATATTATCATTCAACCGTCATGGCTAACACCGTGAACATTGCTCACGTTTGTCATCGCTACCTCTTTGTCTGTGAAAACAATTTCAATGCCCCCGAATGCGAGACTGCATTCCCCGAATACCACGTCCAGAGTAAAATGTTGAGAACGGAGCTATGGTAGTTATTTTTCGGGAAATATTTACTTTTTAATTAACGATATTGTTGGAAGCTGTAATAAAGATTAACAAGATGAGATTTATTCCGATACGAGATTAATTATTACGTGAAAGTTATCAGTTCTTTTTTTGGTCTGGTTTGGTTTGTTTCTTTCATTTCGCTTCGTGTTTTTGAAAGCCTATTCAGCTTGATAGAATTAGTAGTTTTAATATTTTGGTCCACTAATGTCTCCTATATTTATATTTGGAATTCGTATGGTGTACGCATGCACACCATACGAGAGTAAAATAAAGATCAATATAATAAAGAGTATTCTGTTCTATTCTCCCATGAGATTTAACAGCAAATCATAAACTGTGATACTTGCAGAAATGACGGGTTACTTTCGCTTTTAAATAAGTGAACAGTCTGGATATAATCACCAACTAATCCTCAAAGAGACATACAGATGTGGTCGAAATTGGAAGTTTAATCATTTAATCCGCAGAGAGTTATCGAATTAATTAACATTAGTATTTTTATTAGTATAAAATTATGCTATTATTTATGTATCCATATTTTCATATTCATATTTGATTTTCTATATTCATATTATTTTATATTTTTTTATAATGTTTGGTGAATAAGAGAGAGAATAATTTTATTTTGCACTAGATTTGTCATCTAAAAACTCCTTTACTGAGTAGTATGACTTACGATTCCAGAAATTAAATTAAAGAAAACACACAACTACTTCGTAAAAATAGAATACAGACAAAATATGAAAAGACACGTTAAATTATTAAAAACGTAAAAAGCAGGAATTACCACTCAATGGAAGTGAAAAAAAAGAGCGTGGTTTCAAGATTAGAAAAAAAAAACTCTTCCACAAATAATAACAAAACAAGATTTTGTAAAGATATTCTCATGTGGCTACACTGCACCGAATCTATCGATAACAACTGACAATTTGCCTAATGGTTCCACACAGCTCGATTGTGTTCACCGATACTGTCGCTCGATGTAGAGAACTGTCAAGGAGGCTACAAAGTACTCGATTTTGCAGCCAGAAAGAGTTTATAGTGAATTTCTGACGTTACAACAATAACTTTATCTATCTACATAACGAAGGAAACATGCCTAGCATATGTGGAGACACGGTTGGTGCGTCCGATGATTAAGGCTGCTGCCAACAGGCGCGACGTGACTCTAGTAGTATAATTTCTATGAAAACTTCATGGAAATTTGTTCTACCAGAATCGGCCTGTGTCCCAGCAGTAGAGACATTATAGGCTGATTATGCTACGTGGAGACTAAAAATTATTGTTTTCCAATAGTCCTTTAAATACAGTATACATGATATAAATATGTCTCAAGAAGGCTGCAGATATTTCTAGATTACTTTGTATTAAGTAGTACAGAATCTGCGCTAGCGACACACCAGAATCTCCATATTTTTTTACCATAAACCTGTTTCAACTTTTCTTATTTAATAAAATCACAAAACTGCTTTATTACCACCCATGTATTATGTTAATTTTAGCTAATAGAATTCTAAAAAAATAACATATATCCGTAGATGGCATAAGAAATCTCCATAAATTATGGTGTAATAATATGGAATTTGATGTAATCGTGGCTATTAGTGGCTTATTCTTCTAGAATAATCAAAACAGAGGTGATCTAAATGATTATTTTGAAAGAAGGCGAAATTACTTCAATCTGACTAGTTCCACCGACTGGCATAAAATAAAGCTGCGTTGACGCTAGACGAGCCGAGCACGAGTGGAGCAGAAGCGGAGCGCGAATTCACATAGCGAGGCGTGCTCGATCGAGACTCGCTAAGTCCGTCTACGCTACGCGAATTCGTGCTCCGTTTGTACTCGGCTCGCCTAGCGTAGACGCAGCTTTAGGTTCGATCAGTAGCGAAGTACTAAAACTTGAATACCTACTTACTAGTACATATCAGGGAAGCATGGCACAAACGGAAGGTCTATACCTAGTAATGGGTGGAACAAGGCTGCCAATGAAGATGATGAAGACAGAACCGGCCGTAAAAATAGCACCTAGAGTTTTAGAAAAAGTCGGTTTTGTAGAGCGTCGTCACTATTTCTCAGACTAGAGTGACAGTCTCTAAGCCCAGGTTCGCACTAGCCGAACTAAGGAGAATCAAACAGAGCACAAGCCAGCGCGTTTAAAATCGAGTGCGCGAAAAAGATTTCGAGAAACTAACGATTTGCGAAAACAATTTTCTTTTTGTTTCTTTTTTCTCAGTAAGTTAAAAAAATATTCTAAGGCCTAATTCTCGGAAACGATGCGCCGTAGGACCATGCTTCTCAGACGCTAAATGGTTTCTATAGACAATGTTAACCCGATACTACAATAAAATTGGTAAATTTCCGAGAAAAAATATATGTTTTTTTTCTGAGTTCTCTCTCCATAGCGCCCCTAAGGCCACACTCCAACCAAAAGATTCGTCCGTAGGTACGAGGGCTTAAGCTCGAAGTGTCATATTAACGCCAGCCTGGTGGGTAGTGTACAATTAAAACTGTCAGCTCTCAATGCGCAATAATTTCCGGCAGTAGAAGATATATTGTAACTATTGTAAAGGAAGGAACTTGGCTGATAGCCTACTTACTACGATCTATACAAGACGTATGCAATCACGAAGAGGAACAATATTTTTATAACACGACTGACTGCCTCGTTGGTCTACCCGGCACAGTGCTATGGGTTTCTACATAACGAAATACCCAGTCAGGATTTGTGCCACCGTCGCCCCTTTTTACATGAGAATTGGCGAAATGTGGGTGTACACACTTCTGCCAACCTCACGTCGGGGAAGTCGTGCTGTTATGTTTGTATAACACAATGGCACTTCATTAGTCTACACCCACGGAGCGGTATTTTGTTTTAGCATAGAAGCTCGCTTCTCCATTTTACGTAGGCGACGAGCGGGGAAGGGATCCGAAGCGACTCATTCATACATTATTCAGAACGAAAATTGTGTTTTTAGTCTGTCGCTAATAGCGGCTAAATATGCCGTTTTTCTTACCTAATAAAATAATTAACTTTTCCTACAAAGGCATCGTAGCAACGTACAATAAATTATGTATTTTAAATTCCACTTCTAAAGGCTGGATTTGGAATTTTGGACTTCTTAGATCAGTTATGCTTTCTAAAGCGAAAATTTTCTTAAAAAACAAACAGGATTTATACTATAAAAGTGAACATCAATCTAACCCAGAAGACTTAATAAAATAATTCAAATTAAGGACACAATCAATGCCCTTGAGAACAGCTACAGCTGCAGGCCTAAAGGTACAGCTGATATAATATTCACCGATAACCAGTTTCGAAAGCCATTTTCAATTTCAATAGTGGACAACAAATGATTACTAGCGTCAGAAAAGTACGCTTCCACACAAAACCAGTCCGATCTGGCGTAGACTGGCTAGCGGCCAGAATTCCAATGGACGTAGTAATATTTCATAACTAACCAATTCTGTTTAACGTTTATTAATTTGTGTTATTTTTTTAGTGGTAAGTACAGAGTTTTTTGTATGGAGGAAGACGAATGAAAAGATGAATGGTCTGAAGCAAAAGGAGTGAATGATAGTGCGACACAAAGGCACCGCTCGTCGCGTGACGATGCCTTTGTGTCGCGCTGTGGCGTCGCGCCTGTCTGCGGGAGCCTTTACATGGGACAAGGACAGGAAGATGATGTACAGAGGTTTTTGGATGTGTTCCTGTTCAGCACTAGATTGCTGGTGAAACCCATACTTACTATCCAAGACATCATAGATTCAAGCCAGAGTTAACCATACACTCTTATAGAATGTTCAAAGAGAGGTATTATTGTCATGCGATTTTGTACTATGTACGCTTTAATTTAACTGTCGACTTGACCTGCATTGGCCTATAGTAGGGCCCTGATCTGTAATAACCGCTAGTAACGCAATGTGCAAGCATGGTTAAAAGCACCATTGACGATGCTCATTCATTCTCTGTACTGAGTACAGAAAACCCTTTGTTCTGCAGTGGGCATGTGGCACTACTTAACAGTAAAATTGCTGTGCATAGAATATAAATCAGTTCATCTTCTCAAACTTCAATATCAATAAATGCTGAGATAAAGATTCGTATGCGTATACTATACATTCCAGTCATAAGTTGTCAGTCTGCCAAACATCGAATAAATAGCATTCTTGATCAAAGGTCATCGTTTCCAATACCTAGGGCACAGAGAAAATATTTCACAATTGAGTTCTTTTTTCTTTTGTGTCTTTAAAGTCTATTCAAGCACTTGTTTGCAATTGAAGCTTTTTCTTCTTAAACCAATATCAACTTTGTGTTGGTGCAAATTGAGTTCGTTTCAGAATAACTATTACTTACTATTGAAAAGTCGTAAAAATGTTAAGTTGTATCGCAAACTGAACTTAATGTGAGTATTAAAGTTGTTTTATTTCAAAATCTATTTATTTATTTGGAAACTAAATCGCAAACGAAGTACTTAGCTCCGAAAGTAAGAAAACTAAATGAATATGGTGCTGGGTGTATTATTTCCTTACAGTGAGTGAGCCAATAACAATAGAACAATTTAGTGTATTCTGTAACAATAAAGAAACCTCATTGTTAATATTTCGCAACATTCGGCCAGTTCGCATCAGCTGAATGCTGGGCTAAACCCGGTATTGTGTGCGCCTGCGGCGACGGGAACTACTTGATATAAATTTAGATTATTGTACAGAAAAGACTTTCGTATTGTGTGAAATATGCCTACTAATTAGATCCAGTAAGTATTCAGAAAAAGTTAATCAGCTGAAGGATCATTTTATCTTAGTTGACTAAAATAATAACGGAAGTACACAATGTAACGATAACTTTATAATAACGTAAAATGACGCATTATGACAGTGTCAATATTGACGCATTGTAATGTTATTATTTTCGTCTTAATAAAAATGGACTGTCATTAATAGTCATTATTTTAATCGATTCTCATTATATATAGTGTTTCGAGAAACCTTTCTTTGAGGCACTTGAATCTATAAATTCCTTTGGTAATAATAGCAACAAAAGACCACCAGTTCACCACGAAATATACGTGTGCTCAAATTAAAACATTTCCTAAATAACATCGACCCCGCGATAACCTTCTCATTTTCGAACTGTATGTTCTGCCATGCTTAATCTTTGGTACGTCTGACACGCAACGCACCACGTGATCGTCTGACTCACAATTTTCATTCAACGATAAACGTTCGTGGTTCGTGTCAGCTGTTCTGAGCTCTCTTCGTAAGTTCGTATAATACGTACGCACTCGGGATTCTGTCATCCGTTTTAGTTACGTTATCTCGAAGTGGGGTTATCGTGGAGGAGGAAGGTATAATGTCAAGTGTGTGTATGTAATTAGTGTAGTGTTTATAATATGTATTTTATGAAAATACTTACAATTGATGTTTCGTTGAATTTAAATAAATAAATGTGCAGGAAAACGTACAAACTTTACAAAATGTTTGGCAAATAAACCAAATGAAATTAAAACAACAATGCGTTCTTATGACGAGACTGGTTTTCCTAATTTTTAGCACTGTTAGTCATTGTATATTTATTTTCTAAAAGAGAAACGAACGTAAGTCGAAACAGCGCCAGCGAGCAGCGTATGAGTATTCCAGCGAATTTTTTTCCACATAAACCTTTATCAATATAAGATCTAGAGTTGGAGTACTCCATAAAATGGGTTCTCATAAGCAGCACTTACATAATAATCTTTTAAGTTGGTATAAACCGAGCTCGAAGGTGAAGTGCGTAAGCCACTTGAAGAAGTTTACGTAGGTTTTTTTTTTTACTTAACTTTAAAAAGTTAAGGTCTGTTTTGTTTTAAAAGGATTGGCAGGGACTTGACTAATACCTGTGATGGAATGGGAGATGGCTAAGTCTTACAGTGGAATGCGATATGTCGAGTGGATAATGGTAATGTCATACCACACCAACGGGCTAGCTCCTTATTACGTGGGACTTGAACATACTTAGCGAAATGAAGATCTACTATCGGTACACCCCTGCCTTACCCTTCGGGGAAAGCAGGCATGATGTTATGCTGATAAAAACGGCATAATGGGAAAAAAATGGGGTATATCTCCTACAGAGTTTATGAATACAACATAACATTGCTTTAAATAGCGATGACTAATCTCACTCGAAGTATCGGCGGTAGCGTACTTGATCTACGGATTGCTGACAATAACGAATACAAAGATATACCATTTACTTCTGAATTGTCAAGGAGTCGGTCAGTCAGAAAGATGAAGCTAGTTGCACATTCCAAAGCGTAGTAGCTACCTATGGAAAACAACTCTATGGACAACTCCTAATTAAAATCAAAATATTGGTCACGTCATCCTCGTTGATAGATAGATAGATAGATAGAATACCATATTATATTCAACATTTGAATAACAAAGTATAATATCCTTAAAACTGAAACACAATTTATAAAACCACATACATTTTGTTATACTAGATGCCAGAAAAAACAGATCGAGCTTGCGAAACAGCGAGAATACCTTTCAGCAAACAGAATGTAAGACAAGAGAAAAATGCTTTGAGAAACGGGAGTACTTTTTTATCATTCCGAGTACGTCGGCGTCGGTTTCCAGTCCAACCAGATGCAGCTGAACAGAATCTCACATCGAATCAGAATAAAGTTTATAAACTTACTACATATTGTTATTGGTTTATTCCATTAGGATATTCTCAGTAACAGCCCGGAGTGAAGATTTGTCGACCACAAATCCACACTTCAGAATGCTACTGCCAAAAGTTTTGCTCTCTTTGAATTGCGTGTAGGGCTCTGAGAATGAAAATATATAAGAATATGGATGGCTACAAGAGTAGGGGAAGAATAACAAAACGATGGGTGGACTGTGTGAAAGATGATATGGCTAGAAATGCAGTGTCTATAGAGATGATGACTATTAGAGAAGTGTGGAAGAAGACATGCTGCACGGACCCCGAATAAATTGGGATAATGGTAAGACCATGATGATACGTGCGAGGGTTTTAAGGCGAGGTTGCGGTGCTTTTTAAGGGGGATGCGCTCAGGTAGCACGCGGAACAGATTGTATGTTGATTAAAATATGATTCGCGGCCGAATAACAAATCTGGCTTTACAGAATTATAATCATTAGAATCAGCAATACAATTCCTTAAGTTAGAATTGGCCTCAAATGTCATGATTTCATGAAATAGTCATTCAATACGGTAATATGAACTTAGAGATTTGTATTGAAGATTTTTATGATTATAATTATATAAATAAATATTTGATACGGCCGCGAATCATATTTAGCTCAACATACAACCTGATACTGATCTGCAAATTGCAAAAAAACCTAAGAAAATTTGAATTTCGCGGGCTACCTTGGCGCATCCCCCTTATCTTCTAAACCTCTGTAAATCTAGCCAAACGTAAATGTTGCGCAAAATAATATATTTTAGGATAATTGAACATGCGGTCAAGTGCGGTGAAGCGTGAAGACAGAAACGTGAGTTATAATAATTAACTCGACAAAAATTCATAAAGGTGACACTGAATCGCTAACGTGTAAGTACCTTGAACAGATTCCATCATGAAACCGTGTAAAAGTTATATGAAAAGATAATTTATTTTAGGCTTATTGTTTTTAGGGCATGTTGAGAACACATTATATAATTACGTTATCCTTTTTAAAAAATATACAAAATCTAGCAGTTCAAGCGCTCGCACCGGCCAGCCTGTGCGCGCCGGGACGCACTGCAAGAGGGCTTTAAACATAATATCAATATATAGGGTTCCTTTAGTTCAAAAACTTACATAAATCATGAAGAAAACGTTACAATCATTCGTACTACGTTCTTATCAATTACGTATTCGAATGGCTAAGTACTTATGTAATGTTATTATATATTGAAGGTTTTTTCTATTAAGTATGCTTTATAAAATGACATTATTATTTTATTCGTAGTTCTCGAAAAACCTACACCCGAATTGGCTAGCTCACTTGGGATGGCAATCCATTAAGGCTCGTTCACACTGGCGCGACGCGACAGCCTGACACAAAGTCGCCACCCGTCGCGCTGCACGCGGTGCCTTTGTGTACGCTGTCGCGTCGCGCCAGTGTGCACGATACTTTAAGGCTCGTACACACTGGCGCGACGCGACAGCCTGACACAAAGGCGACGCCCGTCGCGCTGCACGCGGTGCCTTTGTGTACGTTGTCGCGTCGCGCCAGTGTGCACGATAGTTATGTCGTCTTTCGACCGAAATGATGATGAGATGAATTTTCCCAAGATATTATGAAGCAAAAGATTCAGTTGTATTGTCGAAATGAAAGGGTCTGTCATGCCGAATGTGCTCTGGAGTAATAATTCTGTTGTTTACTGAAAATGTATATCTATTTTTATTACGATTCATTCATGCTTTACATGTGAATGCCACGTGGCGATTGTCGGCAGGGGATTTACAGAAATAGCGTAGTAGATTTAAATAATATGAAGTTTTTCGTAGCCGTCTGCGCGTTTGATCAAATCTACGGGATTTCTACAGTCTCATTTAAGAATTGATTCTGGAGCTACATCTTCTGGCTACAGTAGAACATACTCATAGGCCTTCAAATCAAACGATGAGACCCTTCATTCTTCAAGGATGCTTTTAATCTTTATTCAAGTACAACTGTTGTTGACTAATCTCCCTTTAAAATTGTATTACAAATCCGCATTCGTGCTTGAGCATAATTCTCTTCGTATTAGGAAGAAACTGTATTTGTCGTGTTTTTTCTTCAACATCTATTGACTCTTGAGATAATATTGCCATAGCAAATAAAAAACAATTAAACATAACGCACAGAAAGATTACTGAGAAAACAAAAACAATGTTTCTTAATTAGAACAACATAAATAGAGGAGAGAAAATACATTTCTCGACACATTGCATCGAGAGGGACAGAAGTTTTACTCCTAGCTGAAGTAAAACTTGTTCCTTTTCTCTCTTCAGTCTTCGATTACCTCAAGCACTTATTCAACCCTATAGGTCACCACTTAGAACTTAGAAGCAAAATGGCACCCCATTTTGATTCTAAACATTATCATATTTTCACTAATAGATGTTTCGGTACTACTGTGAACACTGTACCTACTCGTAGCTAATTTGAATATATATAATAATAACAAATAAAAAAATAAAAAATAAAATCTATGCTGACGTTTTTTAAGATAGTCCATAGATTTGCTGATGGTTATTTGCAGTACCTAAGTTTTCGAGACTCTAGGCTTTTGACCATATCGACACCTGCAAGGAATAACACTGTAACTAATATTTAAGTCAGATTTCGGTTAGGTCTTAATGCCAACCAACTAGCTACATTTTCCTATCATACTTCTATCCTATCAGACTTAACCAAAATCTGAGAGTTTTTTTTAAATCTTTGACGCTCTCTCCTGTAAAGTTACTAAATATTAGTTACAACGTTATTCCTTGCAGGTGTCGATATTACCATTTTGTCATATTAGTGGGCCTTCTAAATGTTCCTATTCTATGTTTTAAGTGTGACAGTTGGCGTATTCCGTATATTCCGGTCCGCCGGATCGTACCCGAGCCCCGACCGTAATTCCGCTGAATCCTTTCTTTAATTAAGGATTTACCTACGTTAGGTAAGGGTCGGTCGAGTTTTTGCGGCATTAGGAATTTATGTAAGTGGAGTTTAATTCAAAAGCATTTATTAAGAGATGTTCTAAATAAATCTTCTTAAGCTGCGGAAGCAAACAAAACTTAATCTTCGGCTCTGCGTGTTTTGGAAATTATCTTGTGTAAATTTAGTCTCTTTACGAATTATGAAAGTCCTTTTACCAGAAAGTTTTTATGTAGACAAATGTAGGGATTTACAGAAGAGGAAGCGAACTATAGAAAAGATTGATGGATATGGCAAAGAAAAGACTTATTATGGCATCCCCTTATAAATTGGTATAGTGGCAGGACGATGACGAATCGTTATCTACGCAGTGAACAACGCCTGCTAAGCCCAATTGATCGGTGACGTCAACTAGAATGGATGGGGAAGACAGAGTTGTGGCGCAACTTGCGAGAAGCCTTTATTATTTTATTAAAAAGCTATTCAAAATCTATTATAGACATTGCCAGGAACAACTTATCTAAAAAGGATATAGTCGATCGTTCACTAATGAAGGCGGGACCACATTCCTATACTTGATTATTTCTATGTTTCGTGGCCTCAGCAACAATTTCTACCAAGTCCCTACCTACTCATATTTAAATGAGTCCTTTTAAATAAAACTATAATTAGTGACAAATTGCCACGTTGTTTAAGCAGCAAGCATAAATCGTACTGGAATACTTTCCTGAACAATTTGCGTGGGATATACTCTCAGGTAACAATGAAAAAGAAATCATAATGAGAATTAAAGGTCAAGTGATGTTACTTTCTTTATAAATTGAAAGTAGGTATACAATAATGTTTCTCCAATCTATCGAAGTCCCAATTAGAGGGCAGATAGACAGTAGTACTGTACAGTGGTATTTTATTGAAATATCTCGTAATTTGTTGGTCCCTGGAGACTTAGAGACAAAAAACTATGTCAAGTATTATACACTTTTCAGTCTATATCAAAACCGATAATTAGCAAGCCAAGCCGAACTCACATCTCAGGTAGGTAAGTGACTGGCCCGCGACCTCGCCTCACGAAAACCTCCGGATGAATCAGAATCAAGTCGGGCATCGCAGAAAATAAAGCCGTAAACCTGCACACTCACAATATCAATCAGCTTAGTTTTTTCCCACTCTAAGAGAGGAGGCCTGTGTCCCAGCAGTGGGAACATAATATGCTGATTATGCTAGCCTTTTCCAACTATGTTGGAGTCGGCTACCAGTCTTACTGGATGCAGCTGAATACCAGTATTTTTCATGGAGCGACTGCTTATCTAACCTCCACAACCCAGTTACTGGATAACACGATACCCCTTGGTAAGACTGGTTGCCAGACTTGGGTTTCTGACTACGTGTAACGACTGTCAAAGGTCTACGAGTGACAGCCGGGACCAACGGCTTAACGTTATTTCCGAGACACGGAGGGGTCTCAATATGTAATGAATGGTAACCCATCCATGAACCGACCACAGCAAGCGTAACTTAAACTTCGATCGACCTGAGCGGCTGTTATCATTTAGGCCCACTTGCACCGCCAGTCACTAAACACGTTTAGCGCTAAACGAGTTTAAAACATAATTCTGTTTTTGTCAAATGTTTGAAGATGACAGAGACAGAATTATGTTTAAAACTCGTTTAGCGCTAGGTCTTAATCACGAGCACCTCCACGCTCACAAAATCACGTTTAAAAAAAAATCGTTAGCCTAATTTGAATAAGGCTCAAATTTAGAATTAAAGAATGTCGTTTGGGTTTCACTATTCCAAGTCTGGGAATGAGACATTCTAAACTTAAATGAGAAATGCGTCATTCTTTTGCCATTAAGCATAGCTGCAATCAAAAAATTCTTGATGAAAGATTCCAGAGAGATTAAGAGGTTTATCTAAACTAATACTAGAGAGGTAAAATTGTTTTTTTTTTCTCTTACAAATATCTGGAAATATACTGATATGTAAGGCTACACTATTGTCGATAGGTAAAAGATATGTTATATGGCATAGTAGACAACCACGCGGAAGGAAATCGGGAGCAGAAGCTAGCACCTTCTTTATTGAAAAGAAAAATCATAGCTGTTGGCGTTCTGTAGTTTCTGCCTACCCCCATGGGAAGAAGGCGAGGGTTTATGTATGTTTGTAGTGGAAAAAAATAGCATTTAATTTTACCGAACGATAAGACTATTCCGCTAAAAGGTTTCGGCGAGTTTGCGCAAGGGATTGACCGATAAAGTTGATAAGTGTTATCAGCGTCCAATAAATTACGTGACGTAGTTTTTTGCTCGTAATCAGTATTAATAAAAATGATAGAATTAATCATCTCGAATATTACGACCTATCTATCACGGCTGATTTAGTTAGCTCTAACTATATCTAAATAACATGATTAAGTTACAAATTCGTAGCTGACTGCAGGTAGCAGCAGCAGACGACGTGTCGCAGCGACACTACTGGTTTCTATGTAGGTATTTCTATGAAAACGACGTGTTTCCAGCTACGAAAGGTATTTCATCGAAATACATAGTGTCGCCGCGACACGTCGTCTGCTGCTGCTGCCTGCAGTCGGCTCCGAACTTGTACCTTTAGATAAATGTTTAGCAGTCTTTTGATGTCATCCCTTAACCAAATACGGAGGAAAAAAGGAAGGGTTACCTATGAATGAATTTTTGTTGTGTTAGTCATTCAATGAGTCCTTTCTAATATGATTGCCGCTTAAAACCTACAACACCAGGAAGTTTGCCGATGCGTTGCGAACCACGAAGATAACTACCGCCTGTAAATTCACCGATACTTTTCAAACTAGAACTGAAATGCGTCATAAATAAGCAGAAATAGGTAATTCCGCTGATGGTGATATGGATTTCATAACCACAGACCCCGGTTATGAAGCGATCCTATCGTAATTTTTGGGCAAATGTCCAATCTCAAACCGTTAGAATTTCGGAAACAGACTAATGTAATTATACGCCAGACCTGGGAGTCGAACTAAGTTCAAAGTCCACAGCCGTACTGCCACCAGACAGCCAGACTAATGAGACAATATAATTAAACACAAGGTTATTTACTATGCGATAAATTATTATACATTTCATCATAATTAATATTAACATTTTTCCAAAGAGAGCACCGAACCTTTGTGTCCGCTACGCTTAGTTCTCTTCGCAAACAATTTAATTAAGAAAATAAAAGATAAACAAGTTGTGTCTTCTTTTCCATCGAAGTATTTAAATAGCAAATAGGTAAGTTAGTAGTCTAGTGAGAATAGTGAGATAGCATAGCAACAAAGCTAGTGTTGAAATCCTAAAAACTAGACCGATACCATCTAGTGCCAAGAATTTATCACGGAGACTGACTCTTCATATCTCCGCGTTTTTCCTTAAGAGAGACGTGTTTCTTACTCTGAATCATTCTTCTATCTGTGTACTTGGTCTTTAGTTACTCGTAGATTTATGAGTAACTGAATACCAAGTACTTAAAACTATTAAGAAATGACGTATCATTTCTGGCCAGGGGGCCTAGACAAAATCCCTTTTCTGTAAGCGTTAACGCCAACGGAAAATCAAATTGTATGGAGTTGACATTAGCTTAACATGTGACATTACGTGTCCTTTCCACGGGTAATGTTATTGCCATACATTTTGACGTTAGCGTCTGGCGTTAACGCTATCAGAAAAGTTTTTGTCTGGGCCCCCTGATGTATGAACGTAAACGAAGCAAAAGGAGTATGTAAGGATCGTAGCTGTTGGCGTTCTGTAGTTTCTGTCTACCTCCATGGGAAGAAGGCGTGAGTTTATGTATATTTTTTTAATAGTTTACGTAATGGGAAGCAGTCTCCCATTTATAACCCTGAGCGCTATATCAGTGTACCCCAGGAATCCCTTATTCAGATACGTACAATGAATTCTGATTTGATCTACCAGAAATTATTTTTTTAGCTGACAGTGTATATTCGAAAGAACTCCCTAAGTTAAATCGATATGCTCATTCGATTTTAAACTATATTTTTTCTGCTATACTTTACCTCATACTCGAACACTTTACGGACTAAAATAAAAACTATAAAAAAACACGTTCATAATATCCAATGTCACTTCGTTTTAATTATGCTTAGCGTTATAGAACTTTTTCCTAATTAATACGCGCTAATGTCTTGGCGTCGGGCTTGCTATAAAATTAATGTTACCAGCATAAAAACGTTTTAATAAAATTTTACTTGTACTCACTGAGAGTCGTAAAATATTTTTTAACGAGCCAAATTATTGCTTTATGAAACCGGTCTAGTATAGAAAGTAATCTAAAGTTATCTTATGAAATATCTGATAAGTTTATTAGAGTCTTCGACATCAAAGTGCCCTGGATTGTTGATGATAAATAACAAAATAGAAGGCCGTTGAATTTGAAACTTTATGGAAGTAATTTAACTCAAATTTGTACCTCCATTTCTCATAGTCAGCTGGTTCAAAGACAATTAATGCTAATAATATGAAAAACCTCAAAAGTATAATAAATCCTACTAATATTATAAATGTGAAAGCTTGTGAGGGAGGATGGATAGATGTTTGTTACTCTTTCACGCAAAAACTACAGAACGATGGACGAAATACAGAAGGATTTGGATGGAATTTGGAACACAGATAGTTTATAACTTGGATTAACTAGCATGTAGGATACTTTTTGTCCCGGTAGTAAGTTCCCGTGGGATAATTTCCGACATCCACGCGGGCGAAGCCGCGGGCAAAAGCTAGTTAATAATAAACATTGACATTTCTTTAAGTGTCACCTGCCATTCTCAATTTTCTATCAAGAAAATAAGTAGTTTACTAAGGTACTATTTGACTAAAATAATACAACCGACCGTAATTAAATTACGCAGGACATAATATATATCGCTGAATCATTGCGACTTGCGACACTTTCATAAATCAAGAT
This sequence comes from Griposia aprilina, assembly GCA_916610205.1. NCBI lineage: Eukaryota > Metazoa > Arthropoda > Insecta > Lepidoptera > Noctuidae > Griposia > Griposia aprilina. The sequence goes on from OU744311.1 coordinate 10,254,721, forward strand.
CTTTATTTGTCCTAAACCTAGGTGCCTCTCGTTATGAAATGTGTTTTTTTACCGGTAATAATGAAAAACTATTATCTTTTCTAGGTCCAGAGAAGTCATGCGTCGGGTCTGCAAGCACTATCATGAAGGACACTTCAGACTTAACCTACTACTTTAGACATAACGACAGCATTGACCATCAGTAGCTGCAGTACAGAGCACATCGATGGTAACACCGAGCTTGAGCTGACCTAGCGCAGTACAGCAGAGATGCTGAGAGCTGGTTTGCTACCACTGACGAGTGGCTTACTGTACCTACTATGCACACGGAACGAATACTGGTTGTATGTATTAGTAGTAGATAACGAAGAACCGTTTCAACATGAAAAAAACAGTCGGTCTGTCTTCAAAAAGAAGTAAATGCTATCTAATATAAAAAAAAACAACAGTAAAAATAAATCTAGATATTTTATATACCCCGGCCTATGTTCACAGCATCTACCGTGACGACGGAGCGTCGCGGATGTATGCATCGTCGCTCTTTTCCCTTTTGCAGAGTGAATGAAACTCCCAACGGCATCAAAACTAAGTGCATCAGTTACAATTGAAACCAGACGTTCGTTGCATTTGTTGAAATTAAATTAAACTAGGATAGAAAAGAAGAAAGAAGGACAAATAATAGGATTTATTGTATGTTTATGATGGCAGTGGTAATTTAAGAGTCGGAATGGTAAACAAATGCAAGGCGAAAAAGCAGTGAGTTACCAGAAGAAACGTCAATAATATTAAAACTTCTATAATGTCTGTCGAAGCGACAATTGAAATTTAGTTGCTGCAATAAAATTGTAAGACCCTGCTGTTCAATAAAACAGAATCATGCCACACTCAATTCAAATCAAGGAAAAGAAATAGGAGTTTATAAAGAAAGTTGGAAGCCCACCATTGCGCTACGGAAACTTGAGGATAACATGCAAAAATATTAGATAAGCATGGAAAAAAACAAACCTAATATAAACATACTTCCATAGAAGTCGAAATATGTTCCAGTTGAGTCATTAGAAACCTGAAATAAAATCGATTCCGGTTCTATTGGAGTGGCAATATAAAAGCGGATGCTTGAATTTAAGATACAAATATCTTTACTTAGATCGTATACAGAATTGAGAGAAATGGTTAAAGTCGAGATATTGCCGGATCCGTGTTAATTAGAATATACAATTGCCCGCAAAAGTTGTTTCTCCCCAAATTAAATAACAACGAGAACCTTTTCAAACACAGTCCGCCATTTTTCTTTGGCGATGATTAAATTCTTGTCTGATGGACTACTTATGGCGGCTACACACGGCAACGATATATCGCAGCGATTTGAATTTGCAGTTATATCGGACGGCCCTATTAAATTGCTCTCCACACGCCACCGATACGTACATACGTCGATCGTCAGTTCTCCGCAGAATCACGCGCGTAAAACGTAGATGTTTAAACCGTCAGATAGTCTAACATAAATATATTATGTCGAAATACGTGAACAACCAACTAAAACCCAGGACATTTAGACACACAAAATTAGGTCGCATTATACAATTGCACGATAAGATAAGCGAGGTAAAAAACAAATACGATGTGGAAATGTTTGGAGTAAAAATGTGCTTCACGTTTTCCTTCCCAATTTCAGTGTAAATGACTTAATTAAAATACTGTATTTAATATGGGATAAACGTGTACGTTATGTAGACGAATTTGTCGAAATGGCGTCGTTGTGACGAAAATTGGTGCGTTAAGAGAATCCACAAAATCTTCCACCGAATTTCACACCTTAGGAACCATAGGTACTTGAACTCACGACATGCGTATTAAGACACACGACACTGTTAGTAAGTCCTGAGCTCAGAGTTTTTTTGCTCTTCGGTGGCACACATAGGGACGGTAGAAGTACTTTCCTGACAAATTGCTCCAGTTATTAAATTACACCTAGTGTCGGACGCTTAAGCCTTAGAAACGAGCTCTAATATACTGAATAAGGCACAGGTGCGTAATAAAACGTTAATAAAGATTTCATACAAATTCCCTTTATCTTAGACTGCCGAATAAAATATTTAACAGACTATACATTTATATGCGACCGACCTAGGGCCCTACGTCATTTGATGCAGTGTTGTTTCATTAAGTACTTAATATTAAATTAACTGTTCTAAATATAGACTAACTGCCCGCGGCATCACCCGCGTTGATGTCGGAAGTTATCCCACGGAAATGTGCTACCGGGACAAAAGGTAGTCTATGTCCTTCCCCAGCAGGCGTAGCACAAGCACCGTCTTGTCGACGGAAGTATAGACAAAAATGACGTTTCGTGAAGACAGTATGACGGCAGCAAAGTAGAAAGAGTCAACTGCACTTTTTACGAAATTCAGTAATTTATTAACGTTTATCTTCTAATTTGCTTATATCTCGAAAATTGTGTGTCCTATCGCAAAAATAATGAAAATTTCGACCCCCTTTATGGAACCCTTAAACCCCTACAACTCCAACTCTCCATACAAAAAGTGAAAAATTCCTTTTTTCCTTTCCATTTTTATACTTTGTCGCCGTCGAGTAAAAAGTTTTCTACCGTCTTTAGCATGGCGATTAAAAAATCAATTTGTCTTCACTACCTTAGACAACTGTCTTCTGAAATAGTCTACATTAAAAAGGACCTAGACAACGATCGCCAGAAACGAAAGACAAAATGACAGATTTTAGAAGGATTTTTACGGTGCGATGTCAAAAATAGAGAAACGAAATGTCAGTTTGTATGGGAATAGCCGTCTCTATTCTTCGAAGAGATAGAGCGTCATGCTAAGCCCGCAGTATGCCATCTATCTCCTTGCCAAATTTAATTGAAATCCGTTCCGCGGTTTAGGCAGGAAAAGTTAACAGACAGAGTTACTATAGAATTTATAATATCAGTATGGATGAGAACTAGACTTGTATTGAGTAAGGTTTATTTGCGTTCGGGGTAAGCTTCCGGCCCCGAGCATATTAAATGTTTACTTAGTTTATTTATTAGGAATCTTGGATGGTGTATTCAATTAAACTCCATGTTTGACGATACCCAAATGTACGACCGGCACGCCCTGGACAATCAGCCTATAATGTTCCCCCTGCTGGGACACAAGGGAGTGGGCTGTAATCTACCACGCTGGCCCAGTGCAGGTTGGTAGATGTCACGTGTCTTCGAATGTACGGTTTGCTCACGATGTTTTCCGTCACCGTTTTGAGAGCAGTGGTGATGAAATTATTTACAAAAAGTGAAGTGCCTGACTGGGTTCGAACCCACGACCTACAACCTACATCTCGTAACTCGCGGCCGTTACCACTGGGCCACCACCGCTACCAACTTGCTGACTAACAAATTTTTCCATCATGTCATGAGCTGTTCTCAATAATTCGTACCTAACAGTGACATCCCATCGGTATAGAATTGGTACCAAAAACCCGGGGTCAACGAAATCTAGGCCCTTAGCAAAATTTTTGTACTTCACACTAAATAAGCAATGAAGTACTAAATAAATGTTAGTACAAAACATTCATACATATTTTCTAGTGACTTACTACTAACCGCTTATCAAGTCGTTACACGTGTTTATTATACTACCTATGTACATGCTTAGTCACTTACAATTTTATACATTGTCATGTATCTACCGGTTTACTGAATCAACATAGCCTGATAAGCCTACTATTGGCCGATTACATTAACATAAACGCCTTATAGGGAAAACGGGTTGTTATGTTCCTCCATCTCCTTTCCACCTCACAGTAAGATGTTGCCATGCCAGAATTTGTAAGGAGTTTTTTTGTCAAGAAGGTAGGACATACCTTACAAATTGTGTGTACCCTTATAATGGTAGGGTGGCCAGACACATAAATGTATTAAATTTTGGCATACAATGTAACATTCTAAAACACACATGCTTCTATGATTTTTGGATTACTTTGTATACGAAATATTTATAATCAAAGTCGCGGGAAGCACTTGCACGAGGGACGCTCAGAACCAGGAAGTATAGCAGAGTGAAAAAGGAATCCTATACCCAGCATTGGGTAATTCTAGTTTGAAATTATGATGAAGAAGACGACATATTTTATATCATCAACATCCGGACAAACCTATTGAGGTTTTTGTGATGTATCTGTTTATATTTTGTTTTAGTTCCTTAATTAATAAAAATATGTATAATAGTAAGACTACTATTAGATATCTATGTTATGTACACCAAAGCACTAATAAAATAATGACGTCTTCACAAAGAAACAACCAACTATGGCACAGAGATAATGGTTTCTCCATAGACAATGTGCATGATGAGTTAAAAAATTCGACCCTTACAATTACCGGTCACGAGATCCGTTCCCATGGTGTCAAGAGAGCGATTAAGGGCTTATGTTAGCAAGATGGGCAACCGTTCCCTCCCACGGCAGGTTATTAATTCTGTCTCACAATGTAATCAACGCTTGCAAAGGATTATGGTCGGATCTTCGTAATTGGAGGGGCCTGAGTCCATCGGAACTCTTTTGGCGAATATTTTAAGGTAATATTGCAGGGCAGTCAAAACTTTTTATACACTCCTGTGGATATATTAATCACTTAAGTAAGTAATTATATAAAATCTTTCACTTGAGCCTCTAAAGAAGCCATTCAAGTTCTTTTTCCCATTCTAACAAAAAAAATTGGTACCGTCGGGATTTTCGATACGAAGCGTCAAATTTCCAAGTTAAGTGCCATTTTAACAAATGTATATATAATTTTGTGCAAACTTCATATCGATTCTAAATATAGGTTTTCCTGTAGGTCCTTATAACTTAGTTTTACCCTGAGGTTAGCCGCAATTTTAATTTTAATTAACCAACAAAAGGCTGAAAGCACAACAAAACAACGTCTCCATAAAATGTTGAAGGTTTTTTTTAAAGTTGTTTTTTTTATCGCCCCGCAATGGAATTAGCATTTTTATAAGGTAGGTTGTTGCTTACTTGTTAGAAGATTGAACTTAGAGACATCTGTAGCAATCATACATTTTAAATAGCTTTTAATTTATACCAAGAAAGTTGTTGACTACGGGACTATTATCCGACTATATTAAGTAATGACCGTTCGTAATTAATATTGTCATCACTACCAGCACTCCAGATCATGACATACTCTATATTGGTAGGTATAGTGAGATTGTCAAAAATTTAATCAGTGATAAAGTGTTTACTTCCGCCTCCGTTTATAAACAACTGCATAATCAAGAAGTAAGCCAATGCGTTAGGGGTCATTCTAGTATTACGTAAGCATCAAAGGGGGGTGGGGGGTCTTTGCTATGCTTATTTTTGATGACATTGGGGACGGGGGGGTTTGGATGGTGATTACGTCAGCAATATTTAGTAAAAATAAATCAATACCGTTTTAAATTCCTTTATAGACTAAAAATTCCTTATTTCTAGACTCGTTAAATAGCAATAAAGAAAATTGAACAAATTTAAAAGAAAAAACTATTTTATACGTCGCCATGGGGGGGGGGGGGGGATAAGAGCTTTGCTTACTTTTGGGAGGGGCGTTTAAAAAATACTGAAATTCTGCTTACGTAATACTTTAATGCCCTCTTACCAATTTATGAGATTAAGTCGAAATGTGTCTCATTTCACGTCATTGATATCTGCAATTTAGATTTTACCGATAACCAATATCAAAAGATGAAGGTTACAAGTCAATATAGAGACGAAATACAACCCAAAGATCTGAAGTATGATTCAAAACAGTCCCTAAAAATCAATACATCGCGTCACGTTTTACATTACGAGGGACAGAAAGTCCCAGGGGACTAACGCACCTCTTACGAAGCTATAGAAAATACCTTTTTAAAAAAGGTACGAGAAGACTTCCAATCGGATTCCTTCATCTTGTTAGACAAATATTTGAAAAAGCAAAGAAATACTTAATTATAGCTTCATCAGCAAGTCACCTTATTACAGTCCAAGAATGGACCTAGCCTACGTTATTTCCAATAAGATATAATACTGTTCACGAAAACAATATGGCTGTAATATTACCAACTTATCCAATGATCCTGGTTAGCTTTCATTAGGGATAAAGTGATTCGGGTTAGTGTTATTTTGGGTTGGAATTATTCGGGATAGCGTCCTTTCCAGTGATTCAGGTTTTAGGAGTAGAGCACCACAAGTAATACCTACAAAAGTTTCTACAAAAGAGTCGTAATAATAACAATGAAGATTTTATTTTACTGCCAGCTGGTCTTCAGTTTATAGCGGTTATTCTAACAGAATTTCAGTAGGTAAAAAATAAACTTTCCACTTGAAAAAGAAAGAAAATAAGTACAACAACCTTTTCTTTAGTACTTCTTATAAGCTCACATTCATACAATCGCTGCCCTTCATTCAAATACATAATGCCAAATAAAAGAATGTTACGCACAGTACGAAAACCTTTTTACATCGATAAGAAGGGCTTTATGGAAACCAATATATCGTAAATCATATATCCAAAGCTGTCAACTTATTCGTTACAAAGAAATGGCAGAATTGGAAATACGGTGACGGTAATATGGTTCTTGTTAGATTATTTTATATTATCACAGCGGCTGAATACCTTAAAAGATTGGCTTGTGTGTGATGAACTGATGACTAATGATGCAAGTGCTATAACAATTTAATTGTCGTATAATAAAACTATAATACTAGCTAAGTAAAAGGCCGCCCACAAGGTGGACAGATGACCTTCTGAAGTTTGCAGGAATCCCCAGGATGTGAGAAGCATAAGACCGATCGATGTGGCGACGCTTGGAGGAGGCCTAATGTCCAGCAGTGGATGTCTTTCGGCTTAAATGATGATGAATACTAGGTAGGCGGATTACCTTTTACCGGACACCATGTACTCAATACTCAATTCTTTATTTCATTCCATATGTATTACATAGGTGGTCTAACAAAGTAAAAGATCAATATGGACCCTGCCGGGCACAGAAAAAATTGAAGAGAGAAAGAAGATAAATAGCATGTATTGGCATGATAAACTAAACTAACCATAACCTAGCAGAAAAAACTAACTGTCTCGCTTTAATTACTTGAAAATTAGAAGAAAGCACTTGCGTTGCACAATTATGTGGTGACAATGGTTCTTGACAGATTAGCTTTTATCTAGAAGTTAATTTGTCATGAACCATTGGATCGACCCACCAGCCACTCAAAATGTAACTATGGAGCTTACAGCTATTGTTTATAACAACAGAGACGGACCATCATCATCAATATCAACCTCCATACTAATAACATTACAGTGTTGCCATCAATCCACCTGCCAGCAGTGAGGCGATATCCATCAAGATTATAGCGGGATCCTCTCAGAATTGTTCGCTGTAGGAAGCATTGTACAGTACAATATTTATAAGCAGTTATGAGAAAAACGGTAAGTTAATCTTATTTGAAACGGCAGTGGTAAAAAACAATGTTGCTAAAATCGGTCTCGTCTATCTGTTCGGGAGTACGGAGTGGTTTTTCTTCAGATTTACATCCCGAATAGTAAAAAAAAATAGTCGATCCCTAAAGGGTTCAATAATGTTTTCTGCCTAACATAGTTTTTTTTTTTTTTTACATTTACGAGTCTTTTGAGGACGCCTTGATAGCTTCAAGAAAGACTCTTAAGTCTTTCAGTCTATCTAAAGTTACCCTGTAAGAGCACAACTTTTACCAACTATTTCGTACTTACCAACATCTTTTAGCCCCTCAACACAAAATACATTCTTCCTATTCCATTACCAACTGCCCAAACCCATCTCGAACATTAGCTAAACTGCAGACTTTTGCAAAGTTCAACATCAACAATGGTTGCAACCATTAACGAAGGTGTTAAACTGTTCTATGCTGACATTGTTTAGTAAAATCTTCCTGAACAGTTAAGCTATGCATACTTAACGAAGGTCATAAACTGTTGTATGCTGCTATTGTTTAGTTAAATCTTCCTGAAAGATTAAGCGATGTATACTATAACCACAGACTACCAATATCGAGTCCTTAAAGTAAGTCAACGCGAGCGTTTTCGCAGAGCGCGCAGAATGGGACCGCCGAGTTTATAGCCCAAACTGCGGTACCGCAGACATGTAGTTTAGATAACCTTAACATCACGCCTGTTATTCCCAAAAGGCTAGGCAGAATTTACATAACATAGAAGGGGACTAGGCAACTGCCACTAAACGCTCAAACCACAATTACGACCACTAGACTACGAGAAGGCAGTTAAGATAATTCAGAATAATAGTTTTTGACATTCCTCAAGACAGTTTAGTAGATGCACTGTGTTATACTAGCTATATTTAATGTATTGGTACGTTTTAAAGTGCCGAGTCGATGTGGGTTGAACGGTATTCCAAGTTGCCAGTGGTATTGCTATGTTCACTGGAATACTGCTTGACGTCACGTAAATATGGGGATTACATATATTTTTAATGGCAATTGAAGTAGGTACATAAATAAACTTACGCCTTTTTTCCATGTAGGCAGAAACTACAGAACGCCATCAGCTACGATACTTACATAATCCTATTTTGTTTCATTGAAATTGAAATAGTTGTTGTATGTTTTAAAAGTAGTATAGTAGAAGTTAATGGGTTTTGTAGTGTAAAGAAAAAGCAACGTTACAAGCCGCCTTTTACGCAGGCTATGACAAAAATTACCGTCATTTGTGAAGGCTTTAAAAGCACAACATTTTGACGAGGCAACATTTCCAGCTTTGTAAAAAAAAAACAACATGTATACATGTTTATTTCAAACCCCTAATTCTACAGCTACCAACACAAACATCCGTCTCACTTTACGAGAAAAATACCTCCCATATACCTTAACTTTGAACAAAGTTTGTACCTCCCAGTTATCCGGTATAAAACGAGGTTTTACTACACATTGTTTCCGTTAAACGGTCCCTTCCGAGCCCTTTATGCGTTGCTTACGTCATCGCCTGTATCGCTCAGACGGTCAGGCAATTTTATTTCATTCTGGGGATCCGCTGTGTATTAACTGTATTGGATAAGATTCGGAATGGTTATGGTATGAGGTAGTGTAGCGTTTCTTATCTTGGATCTCAAATTGTAGATAACTATCTTTTGCTCGCGGTTTCGCCCGCTTGGATGTCGGAAATTATCCCACGGGAACCTGCCACCGGGACAAAAAGTAGCATCAGTCCTTCCCCAGGATGCTATCTATCTTCTTGCCAAATTTTATCGAAAACCGTTTAGTGATTTAGGCATGGAAATGTAACATACACACAGAGTTACTTTCTAATTTATAATGGATTGGGATAACTCATTTCTTTTGTAGATCCGAAGATATCGATACAACAATGAAGTACCTAAGAGATACTATAATATAACATCACGTTTGTTTTCCCCAAAAGGTTAGGCAGAGGTGTACCTATAGTACCTACACCCACATTTTCTGCTACTGAGAAATTCCAGATGGAAAAACCCAATTACAGTTTGCCCGACCCGGAAATCGAAACCAGGACTTCATGCTCAAAAATAGCGTTTGCGACCAGTAGAGCAGCAAGGCAGTCAGTAGCGTAGATATATTTCAAACAAAAGTAGCACAGTTACAATGAGTAAATTCGGTCTTCGGTGAGACAGCGTATCGATAGAAATCATGATGCTAAAGTAGTAACAGAAAACCCAGGATCCAAAACAGACGATATAATTGACATTTATGACCAAACGACAGTCCAATCGATTCAATTTTGTATGCAAGAGTTTTAATGTCAGCCATGTTGTTCGACGAAAAATCAATCGTAGGAACGTATCGTACCTGAGCGAAATATTAATATGATGTTGCGTTCCGAAGTTCTGATTGGTTTTTTAATCATTTTGGTGTTTTTTTTTTTGGACGAATCTTTAAAGTTGATTAGTCAGATTCTTGTGTATTAACCTGACTTTATCTCTATTGGTACAATTTGTGTTTCTGAACACTCAAGTTTAGAAAGAACATCGTTTATGTGTATCTGAGAACCTTAAAAAACCGGCATTATCGAGCAAATATTTAACATTGACAAGAGTATATTGACGTTAGCAAAAGAAAAACATCTTGTCACTGGATCTAAAAAGATAAGACCTTTATTATTTATCTCCTTCCTAGAAAAAATAAGCTTCCGTTACGTCACTCAATACCTCCATAGACAGTATATTTTTTTACAGCCGTCCCATAGCTATAGGGAGGGGTACGAATAAAATTATAATCCGCCTATAGCATTTCTATCCGGCTGTGAGGCACTCAGGCAATACACTGAATACAAATTGAAATATTTATGTTGTTTTTATGTTAACGTGTGTGGAAAAAATGGGAACTTGGTAACTTATGTTTAAAGATGGGTCCTCATCTTACTTGTTATTTATTCTGTCGTTTCGATGTGTAGGGGGCACCCTTTTTCTATTTCATTGTCTTGCGGTAAAGTACTAGATCCCACCTGATAAAACCAATGATGGTGCAGGTCTGGCTAGGAGTAGCCCATTCAAGTATTAGGGATTTTTATGAACTACCTGTTATAAATAAAGCAATAGAGGCTCTCAATGCGGTTGTTGCTATTTAGCATAAGGGCTATGCACTCGTTCACAGAATATAACGCGCGTCAGCAATATAAATATACGGTGGTTGGTTATTATATGAGTCTTTGGTCAACTGGACCCACTCGAAATTCACCCGCGGGATCACTCAACCCAATCATATTTTGAATAAGTCGACTGGACCCACTGCCCAATTTCATTATTACTAGTCACGGAGTAAAGCCGAATCTTTTAGTTTTATTATTATGACTTAAAAATTATACCAATATTATTCAATTAGATATTTACACTTACGCACCATACTTATTCACTAACACTAAAACTAAATATTTTATTACTATCATGATAACTACATTAAGTGCACGAGCACCATTAATTTCAAGGTCAAGCAAGTTATATTTGAGTATTACATTTAGTTAATACTCTCGTTATAAAACAGTTTATCTTGATTTTGCCTACATGTAATTTATAAAGATTTTAGATTTTGATTGAGAATAAACGTTTAAACCTGATTGTATTGTGTTTTATTATATTTGGACTAACCAATTTTGCGCTCGACTGTGTCCACTGGTAGTTTTAAACAAAAGACGTTATTTTTTTTTAAGTTTGCATGTTGGTCCAGTTAACCAATAAAGATACAGAAAATAAATTATGTGGTCAAATGGACCCGCAGGTCTAGAAGCGAGTAGGTCCAGCTGACCGAAGACTCATATGTCAGCAAGCCGTTAAGGGGATGTAGGAGAGGTCATTTGCAACCGAATGAACCCCTATGTCAACCATTTTCGAGTTATTTCACATTTTATATATTTTTTTAAATATCTGGTATCTTATTGTATCTCGTTGGACAACTGAGAAGTTGTACATGTTTTTGGAATGTTCTGCCGATAAAGTACATTCGTGTTTTTATGCAGAAATCGACATTTTTTTTGTCAAATAACCTGCTCAAAATGATAGAAAATTGTAACGATTTATAAAACTATTTAAGATAATTGTCATTTTATGGTTGATTTTTATGTATTGAAGTAGAAGCAAATAATACAAATTAAAAAAAAACATGCATTGTTTTTTTTTTAATAAATCAAAGTTGTGTACCGCTAAAAAACTACAAAATGTCAAATTACTCGAAAATGGTTGTCATTTGCATAGGGGTCATCAGGGGTAATTTTATTGTAAATGACCTCTCCTACATCCCCTTAATGGATTACCGACATATAACCAATAACCCAGTATATTATACAGCAATATAGTCAGAACCCAGTTTAATTTCACCAGTGAAAATATTATTACCTATGCTTAACACCATTGTATACCATGTTTAACGCAAATAAATTATTTTATTATTTATTTATTCAGTTATAAAATCACGCTCTTTCTGATCGCTTGCAGGTAAATGATTTATTGATTGGACGGCAGCGGAGAATGTTGAACTCGTTTTTATAAGCGCTTAGTACGTTTTTAATAATAAAGTAATTTTGTACAATATAAACCAACGTAAAATATTGGATTTTGGTTACAAGATTGGGACCAAATCCGTCTTAGCATAGCAGGCACCCTTTCCAATTTGGGCAAGTTTTAAAAGAAAATACAGACTCTTGATCCTGGGTAAGTGACTTACTACGGCTAGCAATACCAATGAAACAAACCACATTTCCACTACCAAGTTCTAAAGGACACGCTCGCTAGGAGGACGTAGACCGTACCCGGTGAACTAAAAGGTAGGGTACCCAAAAAATAACATTCTAGATATTTTAAGGACGTTGACAGAACCCGGTGAAAAGAGAAGGTAGGGTGTACATAACAAACTATCTTTCGAACTTCGAAGTTTAATTTTTTATTTTTTTTATTTTCGACCAGTCTTCATTGTAGTGGTCAGTCAATCCATACTAAAAAAGTAAGTTGTTGTCTCACCTACAAAATGTATAGGAAAAGGTTTTCGCGATTTCTGACTTTTCTAGTACCCAAACCTCAGTTGGTCCGATAGAGGTTTTTGATCCTTAGAAGAAACATGATCGACTGGCATGAAAAAAAAAGATTTTTATGAAAATTGCCCATTTTCCTGCTAACTGTATTTTGTTTTTCATAATCTGTGAATGCATATTAAAATTTCTCAAAAAGTTAAGGCAAGTCTCCCAATACCATTTTCCTGTATCTACAACGGTTAAGGTAGCTGCCCTATCTCAAAAATCCTACCTGTATAATATTAACTATATAGTACCACTCTAAAACCATTTAACACGAGGAAGTACATATTCCAGTTAGTACGTACTCAATTCTAGATGGAAGCGTAATGCTCCGAATAAAACATGTGCCCCGAGAGAGGTTCGCTTTGAAATGAGTAATACAGTAACAGTATAAAATATAACCGTTATCCGTCTGCAGTAGATTTAAGAGTTTTATTTGTTATTGTAGATCTTTGGACAGTTGTTACGGGCAGTCAGAAGCCTGAAAGTTGACAACCAGTCTTAACTAGGGGTATCATGCTACCCAGTAACTGGGTTGTGGAGGTGAGAAAGGGAGTCGCTCCATGTAACGTAATGGTATTCAGCTCCATTCGTATAGACCCCAAAATATTTATAAAAAGCCTAAGCCGATTATGATATGTTACTGGAGACGAAACAAGGACATGAGAATGAAAAAAGATACCATAAAATTCGAAGATTTTATTTAAAATAAAATGGAAGGCAGATCCCAAGTCCCCGAGGAACTCCCTCGAGATCCTTCATTGGATAAGAAGAATGGTTTTTATATTGGTTTCTCTGTTGTGAAATTCTTCAAGTGCACGCTGAAGTATCAGTAATTTTAGTTGTAGCTAATGTTATTAGTAATGTCATGAATTTTGTGATAACTAAAACCAGGCCTGGAAACACATCGATGAACAAATGATGATGGTTATAGCAATACTTTTAACTTTGACAATTCAACAACATTAATTGCGTCAGAGAGCAGTGGTGGCCCAGTGGTATCGGCCCCGACTTACGAGTTGTAGATCGTGGGTTCGCACCCAGGCAGGCGCTTTACTTTGTGTAAATAATTTCATCACCGCTGCTCTCAAAACGGTGAAGGAAAACATCGTGAGGAAACCGGCATGTAGTAGAACCAAAAATTCGAAAGACATGTGACATCTACCAACCCGCACTGGGCCCGCGTGGTAGATTACAGCCCATTCCCTCTCGAAGAGTGGAGGCCTGTGTCCCAGCAGTGGGAACATTATAGGCTGATTATGTATGTATGTATGTATGTAATTGCGTCATTTACGCTGTCGAGAAGACGAATTGTTCAAACATATATATTAAGCAATGAATTAGCCTTCCTTCAAAATCTTTAGGTTTCGCAATTAAGATGCTGGTTCTCAATTTAAAAGCGAACTCGTGGACGGTCAGAGAGGCATTGCGATTGCATGTAAAAATTATGATAAAATCAATCAGTCACGTGAAACAGTTAGGTAGTAATAAAACGATATCTAACATTCCTGTTCTGTCAACTGGAATTACAAAACCACTGTTCCATTTTTTTTCCTACTAAAGAACGCATTACTAATAAATTTATTTTAAATCTTAATATACCGTGTACGATATACGGAATTACACTTACAGATTACATTATACCAACGAATGAGAACGCGAGACTCGTCAGTTATCGATTGAGTCGATTCACTGGTAAAACCCATGATACAGCTGGCAGTCAATCGAAAGCAGACTACATATACCGTGAGATCGCTGGGGGAAATCTGATGGTCCAAATTGCATGCTAAGTGGTCTTAAATTAAACCTATGTAGGTAATTAAGGCGACAATAAGTGGCAGCGACCTTGAGCGAGTGGGAGGAGCATGCGAAACTTTTAAGCGAATAAAATTGCACAGAGCGTTAGCGTCTACCAGGACATTGGTCACCGATGCACTGCCGCCCGTCGCCCGCAAGAGCCCCCGCTTCAACGCGCATCAAGTGTATTCGCAAAAACAACCCACCTTGATTTATCAAACACAAAACAAATAAAAGCCGTATACAAAAATTTTAGTAATTAAATTGTCTTTTAGATGGTGCAGATTTCATGAAAATACGCCCGATAGTTTTTGCGTGATTAATGTAATTATCGTTTTTGTGTTCGCGTTAGACATTACGTTACAAATTAATTACACTATGTTATGAAAATATAATTTCAAATATTCACATATCAAATTACGAAGAAAATAGTCCAGTTTAACATATATTTTTTTCAAACAAATAGGACTATTCGTTTAGACGTGATGTTCAATTGGAAATCATTAAAAGTCGTATATCTGCGCCTTAATAGTACGAATCATCGAAGATTGGGGGAGAGGAAGACCAATCAAATTATGGACGGATTATGTGGCTAGAAAGGGGGTGAACACTGAGATGAAGGCAGATAGATGTTTGGAAAAAGACGACATGCTACACTGAACTCGAATAAATTGGGATAAGGACAATAAGATGACTAAGAATCATCCAACATTCAGTCGTCGACTCGATTTTAGTGTTTTTACCCGACTGCGCCAGAAGGAGGCAGAGGAAAGTCAGCCAACTAAAGGCTCGTTCACACTGGCGCGACGCGACAGCGTGACACAAGGGCACCGCGTGCCGCGCAACGAGCGGCGCATTTGAGTTGTGCTGTCGCGTCGCGCCCGTTTGTGGGAGCCTTTATAGGTATGCGCTCTGAATTAACTAAGCCTCTATTTCTAGACTGGGTCCCGACTGCTACAATTTTTCTTGTATTTAATTAAAAATATTGTTAAATATTTATATACATTTGCCGCTTATAAGCATTGCCTTAGCAACTTTGGCAATGTTAAGTTAAGTGCAATCGGGTATGACGAATTTCTTGTTTTATTTAGGCTTTGTACATTTCCAAATTACACAGAAACGCAGTCGGGTTTTTTAGTTTTTTAAATTACTGTTTTTTATCGATGAAGACCTAGTTTCTTGAAGTAACTATTGAATATTAAATTAACTTACTTCCATAACATTTTACTCTAACACAACAAAGTAGCTACATATTAGTTTTGCTAACGTTATTCTACCCCTAGAACAATGATAAAAACATCAATATCGTCACTTGACAGCCATTATATACAAACTCATTAATATATATCAGATGAAACTGCCGTATCATTCATTAAAGGAAACGCCTAATGACGTCATTAATTACGGTTGTTTAGCATCGCACGTAATTAGGATTACATGATTATGTTGTTTTATTTCGTTATTTGATGCTTCATCGTTAACCTAGCTTTTGCAAATAGGCCCCAGATTCAGGACTGTTCGATAACGATCTCGAGTAATCATTTCTGCAAAAATGAGGATTGGACTATAAATGTACGCCATATCGTGTCACTTTAGGACGATAAAAAGCATACACTTCATTGCCTTAGACGTCAAGTTTTTTTTTTAATTTATTTATTTATTCTTACATACATTTTATATACTTAAGTTGGTGCCAACATAAACTCATTAGAGTTTTACCTTGCACCAAAGTCATCGACTGCATAATTTAGAGCATTAAAACAATTTAAGTAGGTACTTTATTTTTATTTGAGATGGGTTTGCTCTTGACTCTAGTCTAGGACAGAGGTGACAGAGACAAAGTCTACGATGGAGTGAGCTTACCCAGAAAAAGCCTGTTCACTCTCACTTTGAAGAGACGTTAGAGTAAAAAAGAAACAACAAATAACATTATAACGGGTATTTAAGCAAAATATTATTGACATTGAAATATTATTGATGGTTGACTGGGTATCATCGACATTTCGTCACAAGTGTCATGTGTTCGCTTGGTTTCGTCATAAATCTATTGCCATCAACCGGGCATATTCAGACTACGGACTGCTACTCGGATATTCCTAATAGATAAACCCACTAACATTTAACCCAGCCTAGTAATCGGACCCAGGACGCCATGCTCAGCATTCTCACTTTCGACTATTACACCAACTAGACTCTTCTATATAGTAGCAACACCATCCATACTAATATTATAAATTCGAAAGTAACTCTGTCTGTATGCTACCTTTTCACGCTTAAACCACTAAACGGATTTCGATAAAATTTGGCTAGGAGATAGAAGGCATCCTGGGGCAGGCCATGGGCTACTTTTTGTCGCGGTAGCTCGTTCGCATGGGGTCATTGCCGACATCCACGCGGGCGAAGCCGTGGGCTGAAGCTAGTGAGTATTAAAGCATGATATTATCAATACTTACGACTATGTTTACTAGTGGAAAAATGGCATCAGCTGTTTATCGTACCAGGTACACTTATGTATGAGTCAGTCGAGGAAATAAAATGTTTCTAGACGGACTTTGAGCGTAGCAATATCATAATAATCCTTGTAGTTATTGTAAATAATAAAATAACTGAGTTACGATAACAGAAACGAAAACTTCTACTAGCCGTTTTTTTTTTGTACAGTATATTTATTTATATCACAAAGCGACGCGCGCTTTACTTGTGGTTACGAAGTGGAAGAATACGCTGTGAATGTCTGTGTAAGCGCAGGAGCTCTCGGTACCGACGGAAACAATAGCGAAGTTGCAAATGTCTGTGTGCGCGTGTGTGTTATGAGCTGTCGCTACTCGTCTTCACACACATTCACAGCGTGTTTGTACACTTGGTTACCACAAGTAAAGCGCGCGTCGCTTCGTGAGATAAAAATACTATATAGGTACGAACTAAACGATAACAGTTCATGGTGTGGTAAATATATTACAGGTCAACAAGGTGGTTGTGAGGCTGACTGTTCAGACTATTCCGGACGTACATTTAAGTATCGTCATTTCTGGAGGGTATTTTAACGCTATTCCAATACTCTACTATTCGTGATCACAAAAGGGAATCAATAGTGATCGCAGTTTTCTATCCAACATAGATAACAGACGTTAGAGGATAAGACGGTGCTGATGCTCTTAAGTTTTCCTAAACCCAAAAAGTCCTGTCTCTACCACATACTTTACAAGACAAAGACAGTATGACGATTAACGGTGACTTAAAACTACAATGCCTTTGAGAATACAGTCCTCACTAGCCTTTTCCGAAACATTACAACGAGGCATCGTCCTCAAAGCCCCATAATTTTGTCAATTCCCGTCGTACTGGCCGGATGATGGATTCAGTTGAGCGAACAAAGTGACGGAGGTCATCAACCCGACCTTGCGTGGTGATTAGAAGATTATAATTACTTTTTCGACAGTAATGTAATGTGTAAAAGTATACAAATTAACGTTGTATATTTGTAGAATTGAATGGAGTAATAATGACGATATTCGTCAAATATTCTAACGTAATATCCATTAATATATGAGTGACGCTGCGTTTGGCATTAACAAAAGATTTTGCTTCATAACCACTTTAGAAATAATTGTCAGTTTACTATTTTTATCGCTTATCCGTGAACCAAAAGTTGACGTCATAAAAATGAGAAGTATGACTAATATTTTTATAGTAAGTAGGTACTTCAGTGTGTACATTAAATACTGCTCTAGGTCAGAATGAAAGTGAAAGATCACATAATATGTACAGAACTATGCTTTAGTCACGGAATAGATTATTGCTTTGGTACAAAATGCTCAGTTTTTCATTGATAAATTGATCTTGAATCACAGCGAAAAGCGAGGTTTAAATAGTGTGCAAGAGAGGATCCTGTGGCGTATGTTCGCGTATTTTGCAGCTCTGTGAGACCCTAAAAATCCTCGACACACCGGGCGCTTGTGTTCTGAAATTTTTGCATCTCCATTCCTTCTATTTTCAATACAAATTATTCTACGGAAAAGTAACAAGACCGCTCAGCGTCTCAAATTCTCCATTGACCTTTGAAGCTCCTTCATCTAACAGAAAAAAACAACGATCAAATCGATCGAATCGATCTAATCGGATGCAGCTGAATACCAGTATTTTACATGGAGTGACTGCCTAACTGACCTCCACAACCCAGTTACTGGGTAACACGTGTTTTTCTATTGTATATTTTGTTTTCTTTTATTATTTTTGCTTTGTCATACTTACTGTATCTACCTAGATTATAAGAGTGTGAGAGATGTGGTCTCCTATGATTGGAAGCGCACACTAGTATTTGTCTCTGTTCATGTAAAACTGCATCAAATTGTGTAGCCTATAAATATCCAAATAAATAAATAAACACGATACCCCTTGGCAAGACTGGTAAATTAAAAAAACTACGATCAATCGCACTCAATTGACTAGATGACTGCAATCATCACATTTCAGCAAATTTTATTACTCTTTCATCGTAAATAATGCATCTCACAGACATACACATCTACATGCTAGCAATAGTGACTGTAGTGTATGAGTCAATGAGGACAATCGTCGTAGTCTGCATATCTGTTAACTCCGCTAGCCCGCGAAATCCGATGAGACGATTGAGGAAATTTTTCGGTGAAAACATTCTTAAATATTTTTCCTGTTATGCTTCTGCCATATCTCCGACGTTACGCATTGAATTAGAAATTCGAACAACGCAGATGTGGCCAATATTTAATTCGGCTTAAAGCTTGAAGTATTTGTACAAAATTTGCTACTGTGATGCAAAATGACTGAGCCTTCCTAAAAAAAGTCTGCTGGAATACGTTCAATGCAGATCATTAATTAAAAATTAATTGTCAAGGGCATAGCCTTAACCATGCTTCGTGGGTGGATCGAAGATAGCAAAATATGATATCTTAGGTTCAATGCCATTCAAGTGACGGCGAAACGTTTAAATCAACAATTGCAAAATCAACTCAGGTTACTCATGAATACGGCATAAATTAGTTTAAGGATATAATTCTGCCGACCTTTAATTGCTTGCTCTACGACAAAAAGTGAATGCATATTTATGCAGTCGTAAATCATTGTACTTTGAGGGCTTCATGTGCTAAAGTATCAAAGGAAATCTGTTAAATTGTGGCTATAAAACTATCAGACCGGGAGAAACATACTGACAATTAAATCACTCATTATTCTCCTGCTTATTATAATATGTACCTACCAATGTATTTGGGGTCGTCGCAAATGTCATTTTCTTTTTCGTCTTCTCGGTTTTCACCCCCACTTATATTAAACCACTGTGGTTAGGAATTAGACCTTTTGCCAGTATTCTTTTTTTAAATCGAAGTCAATTTACCTTGTACGGATTTTTGGAAAATTATGTAAATACTTTACGGTGAAAAAATGGAGAATGTAAGCTATTTCCCACGACATAGCGAAGGCAACAAGTCGCGGGAAGTAGCTAATCAAAACTTACAAAGTAACTACTACTACTAACTTACTTTTAAACTTATGGCGCTGAGCAGACGATGGACAATTTAGAATAGTATGGAAATCCCAGCTGTCTATTTGTCCTACATGTGCGTTATTGCCGTACACTCTATCGTCGTGGACAAATTGTCCATCGTATGCTTGGTGCCAAACTCACAACTATATCTTTGTACGTATTCTTGACAGTGACACAACTAATAATTTCGGTACTGTATAATAAATTGTAGTTCTATGTGCAAACTGCCTGCATGAGGTCACCATAACAAAAATAACTATCAAATGTATGACCTCAAATATGTGGCGAGTAGGTAGCTATAAAACGAGGTAATTACTGACTATAATATAGTTTGAAGAGGAATGTTAGTTACCTACCTTAAAAGTAAAATAATTATTTTAAACATAAACTTAATTCTACAGGAAGGAAAAGATACCAAGAAAATTACTGTTTGTCTCTAGTTCTCAACCTACCAACAAACCTCTAACACGCTGTAATATAGCGTAACATTGCGCCTGTAATACTCAAGAGTTAGGCAGGGGTATACTTATAATACACACACATTTCGTCGGTAATGTTTAATCCCATGTAATAGGTGAATTGGCTATTGCAATCACACAGGCAGTAAAACTATGAATAAAATGTATTATAATAAAAGGCATAATATTATACAAATAACAAAACACAAATATGAAAGTAAAATAAACATGCACACCAAGAATTTAATAAATAAAAAGAACAGAACAAAAAAACATATTTAATTTATTACCCTATTCATTTTAACTTAATTATACAAAAATAAAATAAATATATAAAATTAGCAATGCAAAATAATAATAGAAAGCATGTCCTACACTATGTAACAGAATATATATGAAAGAAAGTACTTTTAATATGTCCTAAGTCTACCAGCGTAGGTATTCGTAAGTAAAAAAAAAATAATAGGATAAAACTATGTACATTTTTTTTTACAAAGGACATCACTGGACAAAAGCCGCCCCTCCATTGTGTCAAAACCATCATTATCTGCCTAACCTTATCCGACCATTGGGGTTGGCTTCCAGTCTTACCAGATACAGTTGAATACCATTATTTTACATGAAGCATCTGCCTGTCTGACCTCCAACAACCCAGTTTTCGATCCTCATTAGTATGGTTCAAAATAGAAATTAAATTAAAGAAGGCTATAAATAAAAGTCACCATAACAGTTTCATTGAAATGGACATATAACAGGATTCTATAATTAAGCAGTGACACAGATAAAAGAAAATTGGTAGAATTCATCATCTCTCTAGCATTTCTGAATACCAGTATTTTACATGGAAAGCGACTGCCTATTCAACCTCCACAAACCAGTTACTGGGTAAATATTAAACAGCAGCAGATGCTTGCTGGCTTGAGCAAGCGTTGTGATCAATGCTCCTGTCCTCCCTGTATGGGAACAGGCCTTTGCCCTGCACTGGGACGATGATAGTCTGGCATTATTAGATGCTCGCTGCCTAAATGTCTTTTGAAAGACATCAGACTCGTTTCATGAGGTACATAAGCTTAAATTGATTTGCAAAATCCAATGTTAAACTGATCCGTGGAATAAAGACCATTCTCTACTTGAAAAAATAGACCTGAATATTATTGGAGAGGCTGATTTTTTCAATCAAAGCACTTAAAGATACAAATATTAGTGTTTAATTTCACACCAAATCAGTAAGCTGAGGTTAACAAAATCAATAATAATTTGAAGACCTTGATGTCTTCAAATATTATTGATTTTGTTCAAGAAATGTTTGAGTACAATTTCTTCATTTGAATTAATCTATTAATAATAATAGTTTGTACCCAGTTTGAAACAAAAAGAATATTCATGAAATATTGTCTGTCAAATAAGGTTAAGTTCAAATAATTTTAATAGTAACTGTGTTTTCCTATTAGATGATAAACCCAAACACAATCAAGAATATTGTTATTTGTCAAAGTTGTAAGAGTTTAAGGAAAATTTCAAATAATACGCGATAATAATAACATAACCGCGTTAAATGTTCGTAAGTCTTCAATAAATATTGTTGTTTTCATTTAAATTAAGATGAAGAAGTGTCGATAATAAATTAAAATGTTGCGCTTGCCGGCATCCATTGTTTGTAAACAAATAACATATGACCTGGCCGCCGGTTTACTATCATTTTTACACCACAAAATCTACATAATTTCGCCAAGAACATGTAAAAAAT
This sequence comes from Griposia aprilina, assembly GCA_916610205.1. Lineage (NCBI taxonomy): Eukaryota > Metazoa > Arthropoda > Insecta > Lepidoptera > Noctuidae > Griposia > Griposia aprilina. The sequence goes on from OU744311.1 coordinate 10,276,764, forward strand.
CCAAGCAAAATCCACTTAGAAATAACCGAGAAAACCGTATTAGATGCTACGAAGTAACAATAACTTATAATCACCATGTGGTCGATTATCGCGCCAAAATTTGACAATAACTTTCGCATTCAAGTTAACGACGATATATTTGCTGTCATTAATTATTACCCCCAGAAAAAGAATTCTCATAAATCTTACGTGCAGGTAGAAGCCAAATAATACATAATTTTCGAAATTATAGAATTTCTTGCGATATTGTACCGCCCCTAGCGGTGAGAATAAGAAACATAACGTAATGGCCGACACACAGTAGTTTCCGATGACTTAACATCTAAATGCGCAAAATACTTACGCTTTCCTCCTCTTTTTCCATTCCAGAAGGCATCTGAGGTACTGCACGGTTAATCGCCGAGTAGTCCGGTAAATCCGGAAGCTCCTCGGCGAGGTAAATGGGCATTGGTTTCGACGCATCCAGGGCCCTCGCCCTAAACGAGAGCTTCGACATTTTGTTGACAGAACAAAACACGCTAGCGTCGACACAAAAATGCACTTATAAAACACTTTATAGCTCCACTAGGAGGTCCCAAGGGACCGTAAACTGAACTTTGCACACTCTAGTTCGTTCCCATGATTAATTTTTGCACGCACTCAGTCACAATTAATGAAAAACAATAACGAAACTTTACATATTGAGCGTACTTTACAGAAAGCCATCATGGCGGCTTTCCGTTTGGCGGACGACCATGACCAACTTCCACCTAACACGACGTGCGCGGGAAGGAAACACGCGGGACCAATTCCAACATTTTTTGTACTCTTATAATATTTTAACAAATAATGTAAGTATTTATCACAAAATAATAAAATAAAATTAGATAATAAATATTTGATTTAAAATGCTGAAGTAAAAACGATTTTTTAATTATATGATTGTAAAAGTACAGAAATGACGCTGGAAGTTACTTGTCAATTCATAGACTAAAACATTCTATACGTTACGTTTCTTTCTACGTAATGTTATTTTAGCTGATGTTACTTGTATAATTTTCCCATCAATATATGAAAAAGTAATTTGTTTTTGTGGGTAACAATAATAAACTAAATTACCGTTACTGTAGTATTTCAGCGATATTATTTATTTAAATATTTTACTTTGAAATATTAACCATAGACCATAGATTTTTAGCAAAGGCAAAATTTCCATTAGGCCAAATTTCTGTTGTGAATTTATACGCTTTACAACGCGGTGCTTTTTTATTCTTTTTATTATAAAAAATATTCCTCATTTTACTTGAAATAGAATATATATATTTTTTTATTTGAAATGGTACCTCTGGAAACTTTTCATAAACTCCAAACCTACGTTCCAAACTTTGTTAATTCTGGCAAAGGATCCCATTTAGATCCGGTCATAGACGAACCAAAAAAGTTTTATTGTTCGTCTATGGATCCGGTACTCTTTTTAATTAATTTTATAATGCAATATTGTAATTACTCCTTGTATACCGATGATCCTAAAATTTATACTCCCGTTCACTCGATGATACTGCTCAAATACAATAATCTTAAATGCCACTAAATTCCTTCACATAACATTTACCAAAGAGAAAGATCCTTTGATAATTTATAACACGCTCAACAACACCAAACTAGACTCAGTCAGTGAAATCAAAGATTTCGATAATCTAAAATAGATAGCAAACTGCAATTTACATCCCGTGATTCCGTGATCAGATGCTTGATAACATAAGTAGGTACCTACTTGCAATCAGAGGCCGACTAGCAGTGTCGGCTGCCCTAGGCCGTTTAGAAGTACCCGCCCCTTTCTGTTGATTTTGCAGCGTAACCCTGAGTTTACATCCAGCTAATATACATGGGCGCTGTCAGGATTATTATCAGGGGGTGTATCTTCAGCTCCTAGAAGCGAGCTCGATTTTTTTTGCACTTCACTTCGGATAGGTTTGGTTTTTCTTTTGTCCATTCATAAAAGGAGTACCTTTGCCGACTTTAATTTTTTGCATTCTGCCTCGAACGGGATAGTTTTTCTTTCGTCCATTCATACAGAAAGAGGACAGGAGGACTGATCGAAATAATATTTCGATCAGTCCTCCTGTCCTCTTTCTCTCTGAAGAGAGTGTAGAATGCAAGAGGAAGCTAAGTGAGCTCGAAAATGTTAGCACCCCGCCTAGGGTAGATTAGATTTTCTGTTAACCATTCATACAGACAAGAAAAAAGAAGAAGAAAGAAGAATGCGAGAGCGAGCGAAGCGAACTCGAAAATATAAGTACCTCGCTTTGGATCCTATTTCTGGATGAATGGGCAAAAAACCTTGGGTTAGGTTTATTACCCAGTCATCAAGAAATTGGAATTGGATTATGTAACTTTGTCAAGTTATGTACAAAAACGTATGGACGGAAGAGCGACGGAAGTCACATCGAAAATTTTAAGGTCCACCTCGGATAGCTCTCTATTATTATTTTAGGCGTTTTCAGTTTTATTTTTTATTTTTGTACCTAGGGTTACAAGTGCACCCCCTGGAAGCCTTTCCCCCCACCCCCCGACGCCCATGCTTAGTTAAAAGTGTGAAGTCAAAAACATTGCGTTCGATTAAATTTATTTCAAACCTAGCTCCATTATTTACTGAGCTAAGATAATTTCAGCCGCAGGCGCAGGTTGGCCACCACTAATATCTGGCCGCCCGCCCTAGGCCGGGCCTCTTCGGCTTTAGAGCTAACTAGTCTGTGGCTTTAGAGTAAGTCAGCAATGGCTGCTTGCAATGTCTCGAACCCACATCCTGTTAAATACAGGAAGTAAAAAAGTCAAACAGATACCTTTTTTTTCGTAGGTCGTAAATAACCAGCTTTTCCTAATTCAAGGCGTCAAAGGTAAAATGTGATTTTATTTTTGCATGATTTATGTAGTTCATTGTAATATAGAATTTTGTAAATTAGGTTTTTGAATTTTGAATTAACTTAAAAATTAACACATTTTTGAATTCAAATTAAAAATTGAATTAGCTTAGATAGGTACCTATAAACCAAAAAAAATGTAGCATTAACAGCTACAGTGCTACAAGGATGTTTAGGCGCTCGAATGACGTTAACATTGGGGCGTTGTTGGTTAACATTTGTGAAATAAAATTGTATTGTGTTTATTGAAAATATACCTAAGATGGCGGTGTTAGTTCCGATCTGGCCATGCGCCAAGAGACCCTTTTACAGGTCTATTTCAAAATACGGTGGGAGACGGCATTCCTGTAGACCCATATAAAACTATTGTATAGGATTCCGATCAGGCAGAAGCGAAAATATTCGCGCGCACTTTAGACTGGCACAGAGTTGAAGTGCATTGAAGCAGTAGGTACTCAATTTCACATGAGTGTGACTGTTTCATTTCTTTAGAGAAGGTACTTGAAGGAGGGAATATGCTGTGTTGTTTCGACTGGGGGTCAATGTTAATTAACCCTAAGTACGTAACCTTAGCTGGTTCTCTCGGTGGACAGAAAACCAGTAAGAACTAGTGCCGCTACCTACCGTAGCAAGTAGTTGAAGTAATTCTGCAATTACCTTAAGCCTAGCACCTTACCTACCGCGGGCGATTAACGAGTACCTAAAGCTAACAAATAAAAACGAGTTGGCGAGCAACGAGCAGCAGGTGCGCGACGGCGACGAGCGATTACTAGTTCACTAGTATACGCATACCATGTACGAAGTGTGAGTCCCTCAGCGAGTGTTCTGCCCGCCAAGCGCGTAGTCTATTTGATATCTCTTATGGCTGCGAAAATGGGGACTCGTGAGTGGTGTGAACAGTCAGCGAACATGCATCTCTTTTACTTACACGGGAATTACAATCTTTTGTTCATTTCTTGAGCGAGAAAATCGTTGATAGCTAATTGCTTCCTCAATCTGATCTCGATCCTAACAATCCTGGGGTTGAGTTAGTAGCCCACTCAAAGCAATGCCAGCAGGGGCTGATCCCCTTGTTGAATACTCCGGAGATGCTTGACCTATATACGAGTATGTTGTTGCTGGGTCCGTCTGCTGGGGCAATCAGAGAGTTGCTTACGACTTGTGAAGCCTATGCTGCCGCACATGGACTAATTTATAATGTGAACAAATGTGAATACATGGTCTTTGGAGTCGGCGGCAAATGCCGTGAAGTGGGACCCGAGCTACGTATAAACGAGTCAGTAGTTAAAAAGGTATCCACTTTTAAATAATTAGGTCACTTTCTTTCCGACGACCTTAAGGACCATGTACAAAGTATATGTACATATAGAGAGGGAGCGCAAGGGCCGGCAGTCTCGACTAGATAGCGACGCTGTCGCAAACTACAGATCGCTAAATATTAAGGTAAATCCTCAGTTGTTGCCCGCAAAATTCAAATTTTCTTTAGTTTTTTGTAAATTGCAGCTCTGTTTTACGTCGTATGTTGATCAAAATGCGATTCTCGACTGTGGGAATTATATATTTATCGAATAGTAATCATCAATTATCAAATAAAAAATAAAAAAATTGGCGGGCTAAAACTGAGGTTTCACCTTAATATTTAGCGATCGGTAGTTTGCGACAGCGTCGCTATCTATGTCGAGACGGTCCAGAGGGCCTAGACAAAGTAACATTCGATTAACGATAACGCTAGTAGAAAAGCTAAAATGTATGGGGTTGACATAAGCTATCGAAATGTCACGTGATCATAGGTCAACGAATAAAAATTAGCTAGACAATGTAAACAACATTCGATTATGAAATGAATCGACAGCGTCGAAAGATTAGGTACTTCCACAGAGATGCATAGCCAAGGGACACTTTTTGACGAGCGTTATTGCTAGTTTTTGGAATCATTAGCGAAAGCGATAGCGATTGTAGAAATAGAATCGCTCCGAAGCGAATGCCATTTGTCTAGGCCATCAGGGCACTCGCCGTCCGGTGCAACATATTGGCTCGTAGATTTGCTCGGTGTACGGATCTAGTAAAAATTACAATTTTCAAGGCTTACTGCCAGAGTTTGTACACGAGTAATCTATGGGTCATTACACCACAGGATCGCTGGATGTCGTGCGCGTCCAGTATAATAATGGTTGCAGGATGTTGTTGAGACTTCCTCGCTACTGTAGCGCGTAGGAAATGTTTGCGCAAGCTCGTACCGATGGATTTCACTCGATTTTGCGTAGGAAAACAGCTTCACTGCTGACGAGACTGAGAGGCAGTCGCAACCGCATCCTGAGAACTGCAGCAGAGAGTTTCAGCTCTCCAAGTGTAAAGCAGTTTGTGCTGGAGGGTGATTGGTCCTAACACTTTATTACAAACTAGTTTTTTCACAGCGTTTACATTTTTACCTCTCATTTTGCATCAATGTCAAAACCAAAGTGATCTCTATTGTCCTTGCATTATGGTTGCTGTTGGGTTGCTCCCATTGTCAAGTTTGTGAAAGTCGCAGTGATCTTTATCATGGTTACAATAAGGTTGCTATTGGATTGCTGCTGACAGAGCCATAATAACTGTGAAACGACTGCACGTCTTGCGAGTCAGGCTGAGATTGAGATGAATGTTGCCACAAAAATAAAACAAAAAATAACCAATGTCATGATATTTATTGTATAAATTATAATACAGCGGATAATTTAACGTTAATTAAATACAGGCGAGTTTATTCTAATGCGTTTTATACTCAAACAAATTGTTTCTTTTTCTATAGTGATTTGCGTAGTAGATTTAGTAGATTTTGCTAGGAGATTTTTTTTCGACTGGTAATAATTGCACTGTAAAATTTCCTACTTAAATGTATTCCACGAACGACGAGGTAGGCAGAGGTGTTTCACTCACAGCGTCTCAACATTTTGCCAGTTATATTAGTTACTCTCCATATTTAAATGTTTTTTTTTTAATGATTTATGAAGCGTTAGAAAATGCCTGTATTATGGAGAAGCCCATGTCTAGCAGTGGTCAACTTTTTAATGGATACCGAACCATAAAAATATATAAATTATTTTACAGTGCAATTTTATAATCTCCAATCCAAATATAGTGAAATATAAAAGATATTTTTTTAACCAGTGCGCAAACTGTAACCATGAATTCAGAACATAATTCTAGACCCTCTAGCGCAGAAATATCTCGTCGGTAATAAAAATTGAGCCGTCACGGGACGCCTGGCAGATGTGAATATACCATCGTATATTGGTTTTAGCCGCGGCTATACACATTTACAAAAGAAACTGCTGTTTCATAGAAAAGTGCAATACCTACGCGGTCAATATGTATGGAAATACTAATAATAAAAATTATAACCGACGAAAAATATCTATGCTAGGGGGTATAGAATTATGTGCTGAATTAATGGTTACAGTTTGCGCACTGGTTAAAAATCCATCCTGTATATATAATTTCAGTAGGTGCAATAATATAGTGACTTAAAATTTAGTAAATTCGCTTAAAAATAGTGTTCATGTTGTTTAAACTTCAGAATTGTTCAGTTAAAAGATAAAATAAATTAAAATCCTGACAAATGTAAAAGCATTAGATAATTTCATTTTTAATATAACAATAGTTTGATAATATAAGCATGGCAACATGACCAAAACAATTTTGCTTTAATATAACTTTTTAACAATAATTTCTGATTTAACAAACAATTTTCAAGAATCTGACTAAAAGCACATTTCGATTTTAAGCAAAACATGATAATTATATTTTTTCTACTATTGCAATTCGATAAATGCGTGTTGCCATGTAAAAGGAATCAAAATACGTAAATCAGAGTATCAAAAAACAGTAGATTTTGTACAAATTAATATTTCAAATAGGTATCTTAACTAGTAATATGCATAAAATTCAAATGTAGTATGCGAATGATACCTCAATATTTTATTTCTTCTGAATAGCCCAATTATGGAACAGATTCTTCCACGGCACAAGCTATCTTACAAGGTTCGTGTTAGAAGTATCTAAGTCAATTAATATCTCTCGCATACCACCTTCATTGTTAACTAAACTACCTTAACATTCACAAATTAACAAATCGACCACACTAACATACAATCATAACATAACAAAACATACTTTTTAACATTACTTATAGTTTTTCCCACTCAGTGAATTTTTCTTTATCAATTTGTTTTAAAAACCACCGATTTCCATAAGCCTATGTATCGTACGTAGAGCGTAAAAGAGATGGAGCTGTCCATCTTGTATAGCGCCATCTCTTTCTTGCGCTGACACTTTTTTGCAGCTTATTATCAAGTTAAAATCTTGTCATATCTCACCTTAGCTGTTCTTATTAAAAAAACAAAAACCAATTAAGTTGATAGGGATTTTACAGCCGATTTATTTGATAACGCTTTAAGAAATCAGGTTGCTGTGAATTGTTTTTAGCAGTCGTTATGACTTTGTAAGCTTCATCATTTTCTAGACCACTGCATTGAAGATTGTAATAAGCCACCATGCCTGACAAATTAAATGGTGATCATAGATTTTTATAATCACCACGCACATGACTGATTGATGAATGACTGCATTATGTTGGAAAATGCTATTACATATCCGAAATTCATAGAACAAAAATGAGTTGTTTGTCTGTTTGTCACATATTCACTCCTAAATTGCTGGACAAATAGAACTTCGCAGTTACTCAGATTAATAATGACACCTTTCCTACATTATCGTGGTGATTTTGGCCGGGCTACGTGCAAAGGTGAAAAATGCTGAGAATTTTTCCCGATTTCATTAAAAAAAAACGACTGTTAAAAATCAATTAATGTCACTGCCGTATCAAAATAGTGATTAGTCTTTCTCGTTACTATACTTTCCTAAAACCTATTATAAACACGGGATTCTACTAACCTTTTCACATAAATGAGCCAGTCTATTTTGAAAGTCTCACTTCAGAAGTTTTCAGTCATATAGAGAAGCAGAACAATTATATTTTATGATAGGATAAAACTTAGGACAGTTTTCACACGTTTTTTGTCATTCAATATCTTACTTTTGTAATATTTTATTTATTTCAGGGCCTTCAGGGACAATAGGTATGATTTAAAGCCTTTTGTCTCGCTTTTTTTTATGTGCGAGCGAGAGGCATATAGAAAAGTAGCCATTTTCAAATAAAATAGGGAGTTTGACTATAATTGTGACGAGACGCAATAGAAGTTTTATTTTTATTATGTCTGGAGGCGTTTAATGTCACGCAGTGTTAACATTTTTAAAAAAAAAATCTGTCCTTGTCGCATGACAGTTCCAAGTTTCTATACTATTTGAGTGGAATCGGTGATGTCCATGGTCAATTTTTTTTTTTCAAGATTTCCTTTACAGTTTTGTGAAACACCCTATTCCTCATGATAAATGATAAAATGAAAATGTACTCTGGATTCTTTAAAATTATGATCAGAAATGTGTGAAGTGTGCGAAAGTGTCGGACAAAATTAAAATAACATATTGAGCAGTTACGTTACATTCTTCTTATATTTCCTTACTTATTTTTATATTATGCTATTTCAAGCTTAGCGTGCCTGCCGCTGTGAAACGACTTGAAGTAATGTTAGATATTATAGGTATTTTTATTTGATCTAGCCAATAGTGTAAACAGGACAATATCAAGAAAGGTACGGTCAACCTTGTAATTGCTTTATCATTTCTGCCATACAATCACTATGCAATTGCAATAAGAGTGCTACAACAATCTTTTGGCGCCTGAATGACATTAACAGAGGGCGGTGTTGCTAAACATTTGTGAAATTTCCACAGAAATCGTATAAACAAAAAGATGGCGACGTTAGCACCAATTTTGGCATCGCACCAAAATATCGTTGCACATAACTTCAAACTTTACTAAGTTTGAAATTATCTGTCACATGGTTGCACATGTCATTCAATGAAGCGCAAGTGACAATCAATTTTAGGGTGGTAAAGCAATTACGAGGCCGACGATCCAATTTGGGTAGTGACGCTGCAACGTTTTATCTAAACGAGAGCTATCCAATCCATAAACCGGGCAAAAACCCGAAACTAGACAATGAGGGTATTCTGAAATTACGTTCACTAGTTGACAGCACAAAGACTTCAGGTCCGGGCTCCTGCCAAGTGTTAAAGCGCCTTTATTTTCTTTAGTTGTAATTGAATGATAAACAAATTAATGAATGAAACGAATGATGAACAACATCATATATTTTATATTCTATGTCTAAATGGTAGCCCTCTTGGCAATGTGGCGCCAACTGGTGGCGTGAATTTTCATGAAAACCCTCATTATAGAGTTCTGGTCTAGTACTGTTGCGCAATGCGCTATAAAGTCTAGGATTCGATGTTTGTGTGTGTGATTTTTTTGCATCCAAAACCACCAACAATACAGTTGAAACATATATTAGCAGAATTTGATACTTTAAAATATATTGCTTTGTTTACACCATTGGAAAGATCAAATAAAATCAACTATATTATGTAAAATAATGTGAAGAAAAATGCCAAAAGCTTAGTAAAGATTCTATATTATTTATTACATAATTCGGTAAAATTAGTTGTAATAAAGTAAAAGTATCAAGATCTTTCATAATGATTTCTTAGAAAAAGAAATGAAATATAACTTATTATTGAAGAGAAATTGCGCGTTTCATACGCCCTAAGGTACGATTTAGATCGCTTTCCATGTAATGTTCGCTTCCATGGGAAGTAATACCGTATTTATTTTTCTTCTTTTACTTTTTATTATCCATATTAAAAGCTGGGCCTGTTACTGAAGATGATGTTAGAGATATTCATTTGAACGGGTTGTAATATACTCTACCATTCTTTAGTTATATATCAGCCGAATTTTAACAAATTCGGCTCAGTATTTTCGCAGTAAACATCTACCAAACAGACAAGACTCACCGGTATGTGATTGGATGACTAAATAATAACCAATCATTTAAGTTGAAATGAGGTTTGACAAGTTTACACTAAATCTTGATACTTACTTTATCTTCACAATAGAGGCATAATTTTGATACTTGTTATATCTGTTAAACAGTACATACAATTTTAGGCGCATATAATATTTACAATATATAGCGAAAATGCGACAATATGTTGTACAAACATGATTAAAAATAAATAATTATTAATTTTAGAGGAATGTGCAAAATCGTATTTTTATATTTTAGTAAGGTTTCTAACACACGAACGATTTATTGGATTCATGATGTGGTAAAAAAACAAATAATTACTAGGCAATACGTAAGTTTTTTTTTTTAATTATTGTAAAATAATATATTTTTCTAAGATTTCGTTGCTCGTGTGCAAAGTCCTTAAGTAATGAATTAATATTTTAAAATGATTTATTTAATCATTTACAATTTTAATCGATGTTTATCAATTGAATTAAAAACAAAAAAAATAAAAGAAAATCATTTATTTATAATTTCTTCAAATTGACTGCAACTAAAAATTATTTCAAATTATTGCAAAAGAAATAAAATAAAACATTATTTCAAATCAATTAACATTGTAAACAACAAAACATGAGGAAAAATAATTAAAAACAATAATTTATTGCGGATTTAAAAAAAAAAACAATACGATTCCATATTCCTACACTGTTGAGTATCATAATTTCATTATTTTTTAAATTGCATACATTTTCATAAAAAACTCATTTTTTTCATAGGACTTTTTTTGTATAACTAAATCATGTACTAAACTATTTTGTATAGAATTTTGTACAATGTATTAAGGGGGAAGCGCCAGGCTGCCCGCGAAATTCAAATTGTCTTACGGTTTTTGCAATTTGCAGGTCAGTGTCAGCTTGTATGTAAAACAAAATATGATTCGCGACCGCAACAAGTATGTATTTACAGAATTATAATCATTAAAATCATCAATACAACCCTCTCAGTTCATATAATCCCCTATTGAATGACAATTTCAAATAAAATATTAATCAATATGAACTTGGAGGGTCGTATTGATGATTTTAATTCCGTAAATACATACTTTTTACGCTCGCGAATTATATTTTGTTCAACATACAACTTCACACCGCCCTGCAAATAGAAAAAACGTAAAAAAAAAAAAAAAACACGGTCAACCTGCCGCTTTCCCCTTAAGAGTTGATAACTTGGGACTCTGCTTACACCTTGAGAGAAAAGACGTGAAAATTGATATTAAATAAAAAAAACTAAAAAAAATACAATTTCAAGTCAACTTTCGCAAATAGTCACCTGGGGCCTACTATTATTTACTTCAGTGTAGAAAAGAGATGGAGGACGTATCTCAGGACGTCTCTTTCCTGCACTGCAGTAAGATTATAATAATACAGCTTTATGAGGCGATGGTAGGCCCCTTTTCTTTTAAATACGGATTACTTGATCATGGCAGTGGTACACGGTTAACGGTATACCTTTCAAATTGGATGAAACAACCACATTGAATCGTGGAGCTATGTCACAAACTATTCTCGACCTTCTACCTTGCCTTTTGTGTCCCAAAACTTGCAGTCAAAGTGACCTCTGCGCTGCCACCGATGACGCCGTGGAAGTGGCGAAGTTGTCAGCCCATAAAATTTGAAAAAAGTCGTGCCAGCGTCACGAAGACGACGATTAAATCGTGATAGCAATATCTTTCAACCAAAATAAACCGATTTAGTTGAACCGTATAATATTGCCATAAGTCAATTTAAAAAAATCTCTAAAGCTTCAGTTTCCTAGAAAAGTGGTGACCGCACATAACGGCCGCAGTTTCAGCTGCCATGAAAATAATGACAGCGGCAAAGATTTAAATCGTTAGATACCAATACCCTACCGCGTCAAAAGACAGTCGCGTTTCTGTTCCGTACTGACACCTCTAACACATAATGACGCAGTGACTTGACTCGATTGTCATGGAAATACTATTTAATTATGTGTGAGCTAATTTTTCTCAGTATGGACACTTTTTCGCATGACTAAGGGCGAATTTCTACCTAGAATAAGTATTATACCTTACTTTTATACCTAGAATAAATTTTGAATTGTTGACAGTTTTTCCATACTAGAATACTGTCAGAAGTCAATTTTATTCCCTGGATAAAAGATATCTGACTTTGGTCAAATCAGCCCTAAGTACGGTGAGGGCAAATCTAGCGATTTAAATCTTCGGGCAACGGTGTTTGAATTAATGTCAAAAACGGATGTAAATGACAGATTTTCATAGCGGTCGTTATAATTTGACGGAACCGCTTACCTAGGAAACAAATTCTTTACTAAATAAACCTTATTAAGGAGGCATTTTTATGGGACAATTTTTATTATTAGGCAATTAAATAAATGAACAACGCCCTTGTTAATCGCATTCAATTTTTTCCTAGCTACAGTCGATTTTATTATCGTTGGGGTAAACTGACAGGAGTGTTTTTAATAAGGGCGAAACTTATGCAGCCGCACAGGTCATTCGAAGTTAAAGCTACGCTTGCCGCGGTCGATTTGTGGATGGGTGACAATTCATTACATATCAAGACCCCTCCGTGCCTCGGAAAGCTCGCTAAGCCGTTGTTCCCGGCTGTCATTCGTAGATCGTTACGGGTAGTCAGAAACCCAAAGGTCCGACAACTAGTCTTACCAAGGGTATCGTAATACCCAGTAACTAGGTTGTGGAGGTCAGATATGCACTCGCTCCATGTAAAATACTGGTATTCAGCTGCATCTGGTTAGTCTGGAAGCTGACCCCAGCATAGTTGAGAAAGGGCTAAGCAGATGATGACGACTGTGGTATTATTTGTCAACCTTCACGCCATTTCTTTACAGTGTAAGCAGGAACATACATACACAGTTTAGTAGATTTTTTGTATAGTGTAGTGAAATCTAAGGGTAGTATAATCAGCTTTCTTCGACGATCGAGTCCTCAGAGCGCTCAGAACTCATACAGTCTCCTTTCGGGGCTATCTTTGAAGGCTTCGCTGCTTTGCCTACGAAGATTTCTACCTCCTGTAAATTAGAGAAAGAAATATTATTATAGTTTTTGTAATAATAAATGAATATAGTTTTCATCGACAGGTCCCGTCTTCGTACCCTGTTACTAAGCCAACGCAGTCTGCCTATACTCCATTTATAATAAGGTTAGAAATTTATATAAACCTTTTTTACAGTCCATTCAACCGATTTTGACTTCTATTGCGTTGGTGGCATGACAAATGGCAGCTGCAATAAACAGTTGGTATTGTAACCACGTTTTTGCTTTTAAGGCCATCCTTATGCCTACGGATTAGAAGTCAAAATCGGTTGAACGGACTGTAAAAAGATTTACTTAAATGTTTAATCTTATTTCAAATGGACTATAGCTCTATGTCAGAGGGGTGTATCTTATGTATGGTTATTTAAGCGTAATAGATAGCCAGTTGAAACTTTTACGGAATACATATTTCCATAACCTTCTTAAATTAACTTTCTCATTATTATTAATTACTAGCTTCCGCCCGCGTAGTATGTCAATAAAAAAGTATCAAAATCGGTCCAGGCGTTTCGGAGATTAGTCGAAACAAACAGACACACAATTTAAAAAACATTTTTTTTTTTTTTGGTATAAGTACCGTATTTACTTTCATGCATTTAGTAAAAAGCCGTTATTTTAACATTTATAAACAAACAATTTAATTTTATTTATTTGTATAGATAATTTCTTTACTTATATTATTTTTAAATAATTCTCTATTAATAAACATCATAAAAACAACAATAAAAAAAAATCAAGGTTTTATTATTCCTGCTCTATTTTATGGTATATCATATATGCCTTAGCAGATGAAATTGATTTGCGAGATTTAGCTGTGCTCCTGAAACTCAATGAAACAAAGTTATTGCCTGAAATAGCCTATTGAAGAAAGAGCCCTTACAACTGATCGAACCATCCTATACATGGTGGCAGGGACATCGACGAGAAAACTGAAACCATGAGTTCAGTACATAATTTTGAAATACCTTGCGATGAAATTTTCCATAGGTTTAAAAAAAAAAATGCTTTTTCATAGAAAAGTGTAATACTTAGGTTGCGTTTCCACCAGAGATGTGCGAGGATGCGTAGCGAGGAATGTGTGTGAAACTATCCAATAACATCGCTTCATTTTCATAGATTGAGCTAAGCTAGCGCTGCTATTGGTTAGTTGTACGCACATTCCTCGCTACGCATATCTCTGGTGGAAACGCAATCTAAGGGCCGGCGCCCACTTATATATATGACAATAAAATTTACATTTCAATGATGTTGTCTTACGACGTCGTGGCATGCCTAAGAATACCGCGGCATCTTTGACGTTGAAATTTGTTTTATTTTTTTGTTATACCATTAAGTTATATTTCTATTTGACGCATAAAATTACCATGTCGTGCCGTGCCGCCATTGTGCGCCGGCCCTTACGCGATCAAAATGTGTGGCAGAGCTACATATTTTTTTGCTGACGAAAAATTTCGACGCACGGGTTTTTAGAATCATGTACTGAATTCATAGTTTCATTTTGCGAGCCCATGTCCCTGCCACCGTGAATAATGTTTCAAAACACTTTCTATAACATTATATATCGAGACACCTCCGTGCCTCGGAAAGCACGTTAAGCTGTTGGTCTCGGCTGTCATTCGTAGATCTATGACAGTCGTTACGGGTAGTCAGATACCCAAAAGTCTGACAGCCAGTCTTATGACGGGTATCATAATACCCAGTAACTGGGTTGTGAAGGTCAGATAGGCAGTCGCTCCATGTAAAATACTGGTATTCGGCTGCATCTGGTTAGACTGGAAGCCGACTTAACATATATTGTTGGAAAAAGGCAGGCAGATGCTGATAATGATGAGTTGTGTGAAAGAAGAAGTAATATTGGTGTATGTACCTGACTGCCTTCAATTCCCATGTCCCTGTGCACCTCGCTGCTCGTGCCGGGCGCGGCCGCTCGCTGCGCCATCTGACGCTCACGGGCTACACGTCTGAAAAACAAGTAAATAATATCATGTAACACTATTAGAAACAAAAACGTTTATTTGCGGTAAACAAAGAATGGTTTAACCAATATTATGCAACCATATTTTGATTTAAGTGTACAATAATGGTCTTAATTAAATTCAACAATAGAATAATATTTACAATTAAAATATGAAAAACTAACCTAACTAAAACTATTAACAAATTAAAAGATGGCGTCGAAAAATTCCACCGCATCGCTGTCGACTGGTAATGTACCCAAGAGACTGGAGGCGTTGCCAGGTTGTATGGCAATGCTTAGCCTCTGGCCAAGGTAATATTGCCGCAAAGAAAAAACACACAAATACAAATAAGAAAGGAAAAATATGCGTCACATCCACGCAAAACGGCAATCTCTCAACATAATGCTACGACCCTATGCGAGACAGAGCCCCAACGCTGGTTTTCAGCGAGTATTCTATTTACTTATTTTAAAGATGTAATGTAATGAGCATCAGATATTCGGATGCATACATACCTAGAGCAAATTTTGGAACGAAGTTCCTTATCGCGCGTTGTGAAAGGGGGCTAGACGGAAAAAAATTCTTACGAAAAGTTGTCACGACACTTTTTGCTATAGTAAGCTATTGTAAGCTGTGCGGCGTCGCATGTTTCTCTGTCTGTCTCTCTCTCTCTTATAGAAAGCAAGCCAGATATTTTCATTTCTATTTCGCATTGAACAACAACAACAACAACAACCAACAACAACAAGAAACAACAACAACAATGTTTTTTTTTTAAACTTCGTTCCATCCGGGTGTCCCTTGACACCTCTCAAGTTTTTTAGCTATGAAAGTATTGAAGCGGCTTCGTAATAAAAAACCCGGGGTGCCAGGAATACCAGGAATGCATAACTAGTCGGGTGTATAGTATGAAAGAGACTACAAAAAAAAAATTGTATTTAAAAAAAACCTCGGGATTCTTGGATTGCATAACTATTTAGATGCATATTTATTTTAAACAAGCTGACCCGACAGACGTTGTCCTGTCTTAACTATGAATGTCATATGTCGTTTAGTTTTAGTTTTGACTATTGACTAAAACTAAAACTATCGACTCATTTATCAACCGATCCATCTGTGTTGAACGATATTTGCAGCGCGCATTCTGTCAATCGCTGTCAGTTATTTCAAACAACTGACAGTTATGTAAAATTAATATTGGCGTTAAGTTTTCTTAAATTTTGTAACGTTCCGATCAATGCGATCCTTCTCCTGACAATAAAGAACACAACAACAAAAAAAAACGTGAAAGTGGTCCAGCCGTTCAAGCGTGATGGCGTGACCAAGGGAAATAGGGATTCATTTTTATATATATAGATTAATGTTTAACCCCCGATGCAAATATGTGTATGTAGGGTATAAGAGGAGGGGTGGTGTGTGTTAGTTAAAGTTTTCGATACAAAAGCGCAACTTTAGGTGAGTATGCATCCGAATATCCGATCTCTGGTAATGAGTCAATATTTAGGATTTTCCGCAGCATTTTCCGTCGTCGAAAAATTACAAAATTCGGTACCAACTTTCATCCCCTATTTATGTCCTTTGGGCATTTACTTTCAAAAATCTTTGCTTAGTACTCTTTTCCATTATTCAATAGGGAATTCTCGTGCAAAATTTCATGCTTGTAGATGTAGGGTATCATTTAAGCTATCACCAATTTAATTAGTTTTGTGTTTCTTAAATAATAGGGTTTGTCCTCAAAATAGTAGATCTGTCACCAAAATGTAGTCACCAAACAATGCAAAATCAGTTCCACAATAAATCACCTAAAATCCTGAGATATAAGGTCTAGTACCAAATAAATGTTTTTGTATGTATTATAATAGGTGTGTCCTAATAAGTATTTCAACAATAATGAGGCGTAGCCGACGGAGTCCCGCTTCGCGGGACTCCTACTTCTGGGCGGTTTAAAAAAAAATAACCACGAAGGGGACGGCGGGGTCTTTCAGACCCCGCCGT
Source organism: Griposia aprilina (assembly GCA_916610205.1). Lineage (NCBI taxonomy): Eukaryota > Metazoa > Arthropoda > Insecta > Lepidoptera > Noctuidae > Griposia > Griposia aprilina. The sequence continues at coordinate 10,293,664 of OU744311.1, forward strand.
CCCCTTCTAACCTAACCTGTCCGAGTCGGGGTGCCCCAAGTTGTACCAAATACCTGGGAACAATTTTTGTTTATCTGAGAACGAAAATATTTCGTGGCGATAGATGTATTTATTAGGTGATACAACTTGATGACAAATATAAATTTTGGTGATAGAAAATATAGTTCCCGTAGATGTAGCGGTTTCGGGTGTGCGTCGTTTGTCAATGAATGAATTCAAGACTTTTATGAAGTGAGAAATTGGATTTGAAGTTTTATTGGATCGCATGCAAGTAGGTATCATATGAGCCTTAAATAGATACTTAATAAGAAAAAAAATGCTATGAAAGGATTTACCAGTTTTCTTTTTCTGTAAGGTTAAATGAGTTCTATTCCAGGAGACAGATGGTTCAAAGCTGTATGTATAATGTACATTCCGAATGGGTCTTACTGTATTTTAATTCCAACTTGAGAGAGTTAATAACACCATAAGAATTATAATTTATTTCACTTTTTTATAAGCAGAACGGATATTCAGATGAATATTTACTTACCTAAAATTATTTTTAGCTAGGAAAGTATGAAGTGGCTTATTTAAAATTAATGTTTAACCCCCATAAGTGTATGTAGGTTAAAACATAATTATAATAATTCTATTAAATTCAATACTATATCTGATTGGTCGTTAATATTACCTCGGCTACAACAACTTTAATCACTACCTTTCGACCGCTATAATTTGGTACGGTTTGGTCAATCAAATCTGACGTTAGCGGGATTTTTTCTATACAAAAGCGCATTCCATATTAGCCAACATCGCCACTTTAGGTGAATATGCACCCGAATACCCGATCTCTGATTATAACTCAGCCCCACAGGAGACAACAGTAAAATGTGTTATAAGGTCTGTAATTCCATTGGCAACCATATCCTTGAAATCGAACTATAGCGACACTGCTTGGCGTCAGACATACGCATGGTTGTAGCAGTTCCCCAGACGGAAAGCACTCGTAAGCCTTCAGCCAACGTTCCAAGTTGTCAAGAAGCCTGAAGTCTGACACTGAATGTCATAGATTTTTTTGATTCGCTGATTTTATTATCGTTGGAGTAAACTGACAGGAGTGTTTTTAATAAGGGCGAAACTTATGCAGACGCACGGGTCGATCGAAGGTTAAGCTACGCTTGCCGCGGTCGATTCGTGGATGGGTGACAATTCATTACATATCAAGATCCCTATGTGCCTCGGAACACTCACTAAGCCGTTGTTTCCGGCTGTCATTCGTAGATCTTTGACAGTCGTTACGGCTAGTCAGAAGCTAAAAACTCGGACAACCAGTCTTACCAAGCGGTATCGTGTTACTCAGTGACTGTTTGTTGTGGAGGTCAGATACCAATCAAACAAAATATTTAAATTCACATAAACATACATGGGCACTTATGAAACGTCAGAAGCTAGGTGCACGGTTCCAATTGGTTGTTTCCTATGGAGAAGAGCCGGCAAGAAACTCTATGGTTACTCTTTTAAAAATAAGAGACTTTTACAATGTAGATAGGTATGGGAGGACAGTGTAGACCTGTCAACAAGTAACAGGTACTCAACAAAATAATATTTAAAATAAAAAAGAAAATGTTTATTGCAATTACATAAAATGCTTTTACACACATGAGTTGGAGATCACCTTTTAAGCAAGAGGATGCATGTGTTAGGAGACACCGCCCCTCCACTTAACATTAAAACGGTTATGCAATTCCCCCCATATGCATATTCCTCCTGTCTTTTCTTGTACGTATGACACATGTTTAAGCAAATAAATATTATCTCTCTCTCTCTCTCTCTCTATTGTAAAACCAAGATAAAGAAAAAAGAAAATCTAGGTATAACGGAAGCGCTTGTCTGATGTATGCGTGCGAGTTTTTGAAGCGTGTATTAGTGTGTGTGTGTGTAATAGTGTGTGTGAGTGTGTGTAATAGTGTGTGTGAGTGTGTAATAGTGTGTGTGTGTGTGTGTGTAATAGTGTGTGTGTGTGTAATAGTGTGTGTGAGTGTGTAATAGTGTGTGTGTGTGTAATAGTGTGTGTGTGTGTAATAGTGTGTGTGTGTGTGTAATAGTGTGTGTGTTTGTAATAGTGTGTGTGTGTGTAATAGTGTGTGTGAGTGTGTGTGTGTATATGAGATAATTTAATTTGGGTTTATCTTATCAATCGCTCCATATAAAATACTGGTATCCAGCTACATCTGGTTACACTGGAAGCCGACCCCAACATAGGAAAGGCAAGGCAGATGATAGTGACTCACCTCCTCAACTCCAACATGGCCTTTCTATCAGCCTCTCTCTTCTCAGCCGCCAGTCGTGCCTTCTCGTTCTTGAGCACGGGAGCGACGCGGGTGCGACGAGGCGTTGACGTCACCGGGGTAGAAGGTACTTGCTTTACGGGAATTGCTATCTGGAAATTAAAACAAAATCAAATGAATTTATTGTTTACCAGTTCCAACTCAAACTCAAAGCAATTATTTCAAATAAACCAATTACAGGCACTTTTAAATTGTCAAGGGGTCGGTCGGTGAGAAAGATGAAGCTATTTGCCCATTCCAAAGCGTAGTAGGTACCTATGGAGAAGAACGGGCAAGAATCTCCATGGACACTCTTTTAAATCAAAATATTGTAACAAAATATTGGTTACATCATTCATGTTGAAATTATGCATGTGAGAACGTTGCAGAACGTTAAAAGCGTCCGTAATAAAAAGATAAAAACAGTTAAATTATTAAATTAAATTAAACCGTGGCAGCTAAGAGATGACCAGTCCCTACTGACTACGCCCGTTCACGAACGTGACGCTTGTTAGTAATAACATTGACAAAACACTTTATTCTCCTAAGGGAACGTACCCATACTATGTGACCCATTTTTTTACCCCCCTCCTATCCTTCGGTGACCACCCGTAGTATATGCCAAGACCATCCCCCCTCCCCTCTAGTTTTCACGTAATTATTTATAAATATGTTTTTTTTTTTTTTTTGCAAGCAGAAACTAAAAAAAAAAATTGCCTCATATTTGTCTTTATTAATACGGCGCTTGCAGCGGTACGCCAAGAGTTTCACATTTACGAAGAAATTGAGGAGACGAGCGCTTTTGTTGGTCCCTATCTGACAAAGTTCTCTGATTTTTAAGTGTGAGATGCTCCAGCTCCTTTGGATTCTTGGTACGCTGCGCACCATATTTGAATATAGCTCTAAAAAGCGCGAGATTTCCTTAGAGGGTATTTACTACGTGACGAAGACCTAAGTTTTTCCTAAATTATTTTCTTTTACTGCCTCGTTGGTCTAGTGGTCGCAAGCGCCACTGCTCAGCATGAGGTCCTGGATTCGATTCCCGGATCGGGCAAAGTGTTATCGGGTTTTTCCATCTGGAATTTCTCGGTAGCAGCCCGGAGTCTGGATTTGTGCCCGGTTGATGGCAATAGGCTCGCCCCCTATTACATGGGACTTAAACATAACTGGCGAAATGTGGGTGTGCTATAGGTACACCTCTGCCTAACCCTTCGGGGAATAGAGGCGTGATGTTATGTATGTAATGTATTTTCTTTTAAAAAAATATTCAAATCGGTCAAGCCGTTTCTGAGTTTTAGCGAGACTAACGAACAGCAATTCATTTTTATATATATAGATAGATAGATAAGCACACCAACAGCAGTCACTTACAATTCAAATTAAATAACATCTAAAATTGGCATTACAGTAACCATGAAAATAATAGGTATGCATGACATATGAATATTAAAGACAAAGGAGAAAAATTAAGTGTGTCTAGAACACTTACATCTAGAACACTACAAAACTAACCAATTTGAGTTACACAAACGTGCACTGTTCGCACTGGTTAAATAGGGAATGTCTGTATCATGGTATAATAATATACTTCGCCAGGTATGGCATTTCGGTCACGGGGGTGACACACGCCTACGTCATCACCGCTGTGTTACCAATAGTGTGTAATAATAACTCCCCAATCGACTTTATTATCTGTGCGAATCCGATAAAACACAGAGGTTTTAACTAACAATTACGTTTGTATTGTTTAAATTGAATTGTTTCGTTTGATTAGAAAAATGAAACGACAATTTAAATGGTTTATTATTATTTTTAACAGAATGGTGTCTGAAAAGGTTTCCATAATTCGTGTTTTGTTGCAATAAAGTGGCAACTGGATAGTGACGTAAGCATGTGTCACTCCCGGAATGCCAGACCTTGTTTTTTTAGACCATGGTCTGTATGAAGCAAAAATCATAGAAAAAATATAAATAAGGTAGTCTATCAAGTAGTAGTAAACAAGGTGTCAGGAATATCGACATACAACCTGTTACCATGGGATTCAGTACTGATTCTGGAAGACACGGCGTTGAAATATTTCGTCGGATATTTAAAAAAAAAATCGGCCAATTGCGAGTCGGACTCGCGCACGAAGAGTTCCGTACCATATATATAAAAATGAATCTCTATTTCCCTTGGTCATCGCATCACGCGTGAACGGATGGAACAATTTCGCTAATTCTTGTTTTGTTGTGTTAATTATTGTCAGGAAAAGGTTCTTATGAAAGAAAATATTAAGGAAGTTGAGCGGGACATTAGAAAATTTAAGAAAACTTAACGCCAATATTAATTTTACATAACCGTCAGTTGTTTGAAAGAACTGTCAGCGATTGACAGAATGCGCGCTGCAAATATCGTTTAACACAGATGGTTCGGTTGATAAATGAGTATATAAACTAAACTAAACTATAAAAACCGGCAAAAAAGTCACTTTTGTTGTATTCTGTTTTTTATTTTTTGTCTTTATTTATTTGTTTTATTCTTTTTTCAGTATTTGTTGTTATAGCGGCAACAGAAATACATGATCTGTGAAAATTTCAACTGTCTTACTATGACGGTTCATGAGATACAGCCTGGTGACAGACGGACGGACAGACAGACAGACAGATGGACGGACGGACGGACGGACGGACAGACAGCGGAGGCTTAGTGATAGGGTCCCGTTGGCACCCTTTTAAAAATAGGGCTCCAGCGATGTCGGGAGCAGGGTCCAAGCTACCTGTGGTAAGGGCTTATTGAGATCCAGTGTTACCAAAATCTTCACAAACAATAATGACCACCTGGAACCAACCCGCTCTGGATGGACTCCTGCCCACTCGGCTCACAGAGGCCTGAGTCCCAGCAGTGGGAACATTACAGGCTAAATGTACTATGGTCACCCATCCTAAACGTAACCCAGCTTACCTCCTGCCAGTTATTGGCCTTCAGATCTACTATCTGCTGGTAGATAGCGTCCACGTGGGTCACCTGCAGACACACCATGTCCCAGAATCCTTGCAGGTCTTCAACTGTAGTAGGGAATGGCTCATCCAGGCGTTCGTTTATGTTGTTGTAACATAGACCTGGAAATTGTTAGAAATATGGATGAATGATTTTATTTCTGTAAGTAGGTTTGTTTAAACCCTTTTACACGTCAATCATATTTTAAAAACTAGATGAGGTCGGCGTTTCCTATCTGACTACTCTGAGAAGAAAGGCCGACACAAACTCAAGAGCTCACAGTCCCTTTTGAAGTCCAGACATAATCTTGGGCAGATCATGTGAAGACCATGTATATTGGTGTCTGAAATGGTCGTTTGAAGAAAAACAACACAGATTGAGTGGACCTGTCCAGTCAGTGCACGCATTTGTCAGTAAACGTGCATCTGAACTCAGAACTTATGGAGCTCAACGATTCGACGAACAATACCAAAGACATTTGGGCAGGCCGCACAAATTACTCAAACTGCCAGATTAATTTGAAAGCAAAGCTTATGCGTCCTAGTGGTGTTAAATATTAATATCAATAAAACTAACTAACTAATTTTCCTCATTGGTCTAGTGTTCAGAAGTGCCAATGCTGAGTATGAAGCCCTGGGTTCGATTTCCAGGTCGGGTAGTGTTATTGGGTTTTTTTTATTTTAGATTTGAGATTTGCTCTTGACTCTAGTCTAGGTCAGAGATGACAGAGACAAATTCGACAATGGAGTGAGCTTACGCAGAAGAAGCCTAGGTTTATCTATTAATATCTCAGCGTCAGCCGGGAGACTGGATCAGTACCTGGTGGATGGCATTAGACTGACCTCCTATAACATGAGAGTTACACGTAACTGAAGAAATGTTGGTGTACGCCCTCTGCCTACCACTTCGGGGAGTATAGGCTTAATTTTATGTTTTGAGGTATTTTGCAGAGCAACATTCAGTTCTTTATCTAATTTTAATCAAACATCCTACAATCATTCAAAGGTATATCGGTCCTCTGGACACAGCAGGGGCGTAACTACCGCCGTATCAATGATACGGGGCCCCCACGTGTGTAGTAATAATTCGTAAAATATGACCCAATACCTCATTCTTATTGATATGAGGCCCGTAATAAATGAATACCTAGTAAAAGCTTGTGAGCTATAGGCACGGCATATCGCACTGAAAATCTAACATATTCGAGTCAGGATCCTTCAATTTTCTATCTTGCTTTACTTGCTCGCATTCTCTTAAAAAAAGTTAAAATGAAAACTTTACCAATCTCCAATTTCCGTGCTCGCTTCGCTCGCTCTTGCATTTTCTTAGTAAGGGCGTAATAAAAGTTTAACCTGATTCTGGATGTAACTTATTATTTTGTAAATACAAAATATCGCCATTTTCAGCCGCTGTTTGGGGTAAAAAGGGGCCCCTTTGGGACTAGCTACGCCATTAAAAATAGGCCTCTCCTAAGTTATGCTACAGTATCTCAACATTGATGTTGAATACTGTCTTATTTTTTTTTTTGTATTGCTTTTTAGTAGTATGTAAACATGGTGTTACCTTGAAACTGCTGCATTTTCTGTGTGGCCAACAACCTCGCCTTGCCGGATGCAGCGCGTAGGAAGCCCAGGATCTCCTCACTCACATCATCACGATTCTGAAAACAGTAGGCGACATCGTTTTAGGATAAAAATACAATACATAAAGTCAAAGTCAAATCATTTATTTCAAATAGGCACACAAAAGGCACTATTGAACGTCAAAATTTACAAGAAAATAGAATTGATTCTAGTTGCCCCTTCCAAAAGGTAGTTTCGTATGGAGAAGAATGGGCAAGAAACTCCACCGTTATCCATATCTTCCATATATGTATATATCCATAACATTATCATAGCGAGGCGATGGAATATGCACTTGTATTTAATTACTTATTATTTCGCAGCAGAAGCCCGGAGTCTATATTTGGCCATAGGCTCGCCCATAACATGGGAGTGAAAACATAACTGGCGAAATGTGGGTGTACTCGTGTACTATAGGCACACCTCTGTCCAACCTTTCAGGATCATAGGCGTTATGTTATTTAATTACTTGGGGCCGGTAGGTGGCTACGTTAATTACGGCCTTACTGGCGTTTTTAGGTCCTCAAAAGTATAGGTGCATGGATACTTCAACATATTATGTTGGTGTCAATAAATGATGTAAAAGAACAAATTGCTAAAATTCAACCATACAGTTTGCGCAAAACTTTATGAGCTCTCGGAAGTTGCAGCGAGTGGCTGCGCGGTACGGATAATATACATATAGGTGTCCGAGGGAATTCTCTCTCTCTCTCGTTCTTGAGCCTACGTTCAGAGGACTCATAAAGTTTTGCGCGAACTATACTTGGCACACAAACTAGCGTTTGTTCATAGCACATATGGGAGAATGCCTGAAAACCTTGCACAATACCATGGATAAAAAGGATATTGCAAGTAATGAATAGATAATTAAAACACTACATATTATAAAACAAAGTGTCCCCCCCCCCCCCGCTAATCTCTGGAACCACCTGTCGGATTTGAAAAGCCCAATTTTTGAGGAAGGTTATAGGCTATTTAACATCACGCTATGACCCTTAGGAGCCGAACAAAAAAGAAGTCTGAAAGAACGCTAAGCGGAAATGAAGTACCTAACAGCGTGGGCGAGCGATGCGCAGCGACGCGGTGGGTCGGTTACCGAAATTTCCGTGGACGAAGATTTAAGGTTGCACTAGTCGATATTTTTTCCATACATATTTCCGGAGGGTATTACGCCACTGTTTAACATTTTACATCTACATTTAAACATGATATCCTTTTGTCTCATTATTCATTTTGTCTGTGCGGAAACAGAATAGTAAAATAATAAGCCATTAAAAAGTTATGAGCCAACAAAGATTCGTTTTTCTTGCTAATTTTAATGCAACTTTGGGCGTAAATCTATCTATATATATATAAAAATGGATCCCTATTTCCCTTGGTCACGCCATCACGCGTGAACGGCTGGACCGATTTCACTTTTTCTTTTTTTTTTGTTGTGTTCGTTATTGTCAGGAGAATGATCTTATGAAATAAAAAAATAAGTTGAACGGAACGTTACAAAATTTAAGAAAACTTAACGCCAATATTAATTTTACATAACTGTCAGTTGTTTGAAATAAATGTCAGCGATTGACAGAATGCGCGTTGCAATAACACAGATGGATCGGTTGATAAATGAGTCGATAGTTTTAGCTTTAGTCAATAGTCAAAACTAAAACTAAACGACATATGACATTCATAGTTAAGACAGGACAACGTCTGTCGGGTCAGCTTGTAGGTAATAAAAGAAGTATAAAATCTCCAAAACAAAGTCGGCATCGACAAAGCTCAATTATCGAAGAGTTTATTTGTAACTTTATTTGTAATTGATTTATGCAGTGGAATTTTCATAAAACTCGATTTTCCAAAGGACTTTTCGTAATTCTTATGCGCTCGTTTTACTGTCAATTAAAATAACGGTGTTTGTGTGCGTGCGAACTAGAAGTTGTGATACTATCTCGGTCGGACACGGTGCCAGGTGACACAGCGTGCTTTTTGGCGACGCCCACCAGTGGGTTCGAGCCCACGACTAGTTCAACCTTAAAGGACTGTTTCATAAAAACAAAAGAATCAACCATGAAATTGGAAACACCTGCACCAATAAGATGAGACATAACGTTTTAGACTACAATATTTGAATATTATAATGAGGTATTAACAAATTTAATACGGTATAAGGTCATATTATAAATAACATCCTTGAGTTTCTGATCAATGTCAAATTTTATTGGTAGTGGACATATTTGTGGAATTTTTTGGTTTTATTATGTCATCTTGAATGTAAATGTTTCCTGCTTCATATATGCGTACCAATGTCTGTTGCAACAGTGATAAGTGTGCACTAATTCTATTGTTAGGAATATTTAAAGCGTGGACATTTTGTGGACCTGCTGTTGAGAGGTTCTTAGAATGCTAATCTTATATTTATTTATTTTATTATTTATGTACTTTACACACAGTAAAATAGATAGAGATACGACATATTATGACACTAGACTACTTAAGTAATGCTTATTTCTTAAGAAATTTCTTCCAGCAGACCTGCACAAGGAGAAGTGAAAAAGACGTATCGACAATAGTGATTAAATACAGACTTTTTTATTTTTTTATTGCTGCAGTATGTATTTGTGGCATCCATGGTTAATCGTGGAGACTTAATCAATTTGAATGTTTTCCATACACATGCAAGTTTGATGACGCAACAAGTTTCTCAAAGAAACTATGCAAAAGGATCAAAATAATAAATACAGGAGAGAAACATACACAATATTGCCTTGTATATATAAAATTCTCAGAATTAGGTTCGGGAACACTTGAAAGCTATAAATCTCATTGAGTGTTAGCAAACAAAAAACTTCTGAAGTACAGACATGGCTCATAAAAAATGATCTAATGACTAGGTGTGGTTGCAAAATATTTTATGGGTTTATTCAAAAATCTTAAGCCTAGGGTTGCCAAACTTATTTTAAGGTGAAAAATAAGACACAGACTTTAGTTGTTTATGCTATAAACAACTAAAGATCAATTAATAGAAAGATGTTACATGAGAATATTACACTATGACATAATGTTGAGGGAACCACCCCGAATAGGTACCTAGGAAAAATTAAGTTTGTATGCTGTTCCAGGCATAGTTTACCATTGTAAGTTTCCAATAGCCCTATTAAATAGGTCTTGTAACAACTGACAAAATCTGGGTGTGAAATGCACATCTTCATTATGAAGAATACAGGCATTATCTTACATTAGTTCCCAAAAGACACCATGTAAAACTAACCAAATCAAAATAGGCAACCCTAATCAACCACAAACCGGTTTGGTAGACCGAATTTAATTGTAGAAACAAAACTATAACAATTAGACGCGCCTTTAGCGGACAAGGTCTTCAAACCAATTATGGACGAGGTCATTTAGATTTGTTGGTCCATGTATTTTCTCTATACGGATAATTTCGTGGTAAGACAGAGATGCTGAAGAAAAACCACTTTTTTCAGTGTTGGTCTATTGAACATCATGACATGTGCCTGCTACATTACCACAACAGATGTTATGTGCGAAAAGGAAGCCCCCGCCTAGGAGAAGAAGAGGATTATGTTGATTGTTGAACTCCTAAAAGATCTCTCAGATTCATCTTGTCGATTGTCTATTGTACACATACAAGACAGTTTCATAACTTGTCACTGGCTGACAGATAATGCATAGCTTGAATATAGATCCTTTGGAACTTTAACCCTCCAGCATGCCTAGTGGGGGGCTGAATTGTGTATATGTGCAAAATTGAGTTGGGGGCAAAAGATAGTGCAGTATCTGGTAGTTGACATAGTATATCAAGCTTATAAACAAATTCGGCTTTACAGTACTATCTGAGTTGCTTTATACTATGCTGTCCAGTGTGACAGTATTTTAAAACTTGATGAATCAGGACATATTCTCATTACTCAATGGTCAGGGCTGTGTGATAAATATACATAATATCATACATAAGATCACGCCTGTATTCCCCGAAGGGTTAGGCAGAGGTGTATCTATAGCACACCCACATTTCGCCAGTTATGTAATAGGGGGCGAGCCTATTACCATCAACCGAGCACAAATCCAGACTCCGAACTGCTACCGACAAATTCCAGAAGGAAAAACCCGATAACACCTTGCCCGACCCGGGAATCGAACCCAGGACCTCATGCTCAGCAGTAGCGCTTGCGACCACTAGACCAACGAGGCAGTAATAAATATTATTATCCAAAAAATAACTCACCTGTAAGTCTTCCAACTCCTTTTCTGCAGTAGCGGCAAGCGCCAACAGTCTCTCAGTCTCCTTCTTCTCCAAATTCAAGAAGTAGTGTGCATCCTTCACCGCCTCCACACCATTCGTATCACCATTAACACTACATATCACCGCCTCATCACTTTCACCATCTAGTTTTATCACAGAAATACCATTTGTCACCAACACTGCACTTTTATCATCTTCTTTCTCAGTTTTTTCCACTTTAGGAATGTCTTCTTCAACTTTTTGTGGAGACAGATCACTTTTCACACACTTCTTTGGCGATAGGATAGGCAGCTGAGCTCGGAACTCAGGCCTTAAATGCCTTAGGACTGGTAGGGATACACTGGAGTCCAGTTCTCCGTTTGGACTCGTGCAAACTTGGTCTATATCCGTTTCTTCATATTTTTCCGGCAGCCTTTCTGGCGTGTTTAAAGACTTTTCGGTCAAGACTTTTGGCTCTTCATCTTCGCTGGTACTTTTGTGTTTGTAGCGCTTCTGGTTGAAGAAGCCTTGAGCCAAAGCGCCGGGGCCGTAAAGTCTCTCCACCCGCTGCTGAATGAAACTCTTCATAGGACTCGTGAGCTGCTCTCCATTCTCCTTTGTAATTTCCACACGTTTAGAGACCCCATTGGAAGAAATGGTGTAAGATTCAGAGCTGAACCGGGTTTCTTTTCCATTAGAGGTTACCGTCTTCCTGAAATTCGTTTCCGAATAACTGGACTTGAAGGTAATTTCCTTCGCATTATCCACCTCATCGGTCTTATGAAGCATTGAAGTGGCGAAATTTTTACTCTCGCTTGATATGTAAGGACGGCTCGTAGTCGTCATGTTTCCGAGAAAATCGTTCTTTAACTGCTTATTTTCGGCCGCCATGTAGACATTAAACGGTGACGTGGCTAGGTACGGATCTGTGTGCGCCTTGGTAGGCGCTTTTAGTGTCAAATCGGCGCGCGTATCATGAGGACCGAATGTCGGGACGAGCAGTTTATTTGCGCTGACCGGAACAGGTACCAGTAACGAGTTATTTTCACTTCTGTATTGGTAAGTATGAGTTATAGGTCTTATGGGGGAAGCTTCCCGACTTTTGTTGATATCCTGCCTCAATTTTGAATCATAGGTAGTAAGATTTGTGTACCCATTGACGGAGCAAGCGAGGTTGAGATAGCTCGGCTTCTTATGGGCGAGATCGTCTCTTTTCTTATGGTGTCCCCTTGATCTGTGGCTTGAAGTGTCTACGTACACTTTTGGGGGCGGTTTAAGGAGATTCTCGGACTTTCTGGGGGTTGGTGTGGTGTCTTCTGGCGTCCGGACGGGTGTAGCCACGGGGGTAGGACTGGCCAGGTAGTTAGGCTGTAAATTGGAGCCTGCCCTTTCTTGGAGACGAGATGTGAAGTCCCGTATCCGGCTGGTGGTGGAAGATGGTGTTAAGAGATTCAAGCTTCCCGATGTGGTATCTGAAATTAAGAGAATTTTGGTTATTAGTAATTTAGTAATAAGGGTAATTAATGTTTTTAAGGACTTTTTTGGTGTGATTAGACTGGATAGTCGCATGAAACAAATAATACGTTCTGCAAGTAGAGGAATAGTTATTATCCTGTCATCCTGATACCTACTTGAAGGAATGTATGAACGCTACTGATAACGGTAACTGATAATAATAAGGTATAGCTTAGTTCTATACTACACAATTTAGATTGCCATCAAAACGCTAAAAAGTAGAATATAATTTTATCCTCTAAAGAAAACTAGAGCTTCTATCTATAGTAATATGAACTACTTAAATATTATAACATAATAAAGTTACGAGTTTTATTGTTTGAACGCGCTAATCTCTGGAACTAGCCGTCGGATTTGAAAAAATGTTTTTGCATTTGATAGCCCAATTCTTGAGGAAGGTTATTTAACATCACGCACGGCAAAAATAAAAAAAAATAATCGAAAATAAAGTCATAGCGCGGGCGGGCGCTGCAATGCGATGCAGTGGGTCGGGGTCCGAAATTTCACGCGTACGAACGAAGTAGCGGGCAGAAGCTAATTTAATTATATTGACGTTTCTAGAAGGAGCCAACAACCTCAGTACATAAAACATAAGATAAGTAATATACCTACTTAAACTGACATCTTTATTTATCGTTCAGCATGACCCTACAGATTTAGATAGTAGGTACAACTAAATTAAAAACATTTCTGAGAAATGTAAATAATCCATAGATAAATAAATCAGTATTTATTGAACATTTAAAAAGTAATCTAATATGGGCTTTATATTTTTCGTGTAACTGTTAATAATGAACACTGTTAAAGTGTTGAAAGGCCACTAACAAAAGGTATATAAACGGCAGATGTGAATGGAAACTCCGGGAGGGGTCGCCCTAGGAGGACATAGTAACATTATAGGTGATGGTCTTCAGAAAGGTCAGATGTATGAACGTAAACGAGGCAAAAGGAGTATGTAAGGATCGCAGCAGGTGGCGATCTGTAGTTTCTGCCTACCCCCATGGGAAGCAGGCGTGAGTTTATGTATGTATGCGTTAATAATAAATCATTTGGAATTTATGGAAACTATTAGTTCAGGTAAACTGGCGATTTTTTTATCGCGAACTGGATTTTTAACTCTCGGTCGTAGGCCGAGCATTGAGAATCCAACAGAGTGCATTACAGCTCGTCAAAAAAACGCTCTGTTGGATTTTACTTTCGGCGCTAAGCAGTGCGTTGAAAATCTAGTGCGCGATAGAAAATCTAGTGCGCGATAGAAAATCATCGCGTAAAAAGTCGCCCGTGGGTACGAGACTTTAAAAATGGAACTGTTTTTTAATAGGTATCTCATCCAGACTGACCACAGTCAGACTTGGTCAAGAGCTAAAAAATGTGATGCATACTCTTTTGAAGCATGCTAAATATTGCAATAGCTTTCATCACAGAAGTATGAAATCTTATGAAGGTTAACATAAAATACATATCTCTCTCAAACAACTAGCTCTGTAAATAGATAGAAATAATATCACGTTCTGGATAACAAAACAAACATACAGGTACAACAAAATCAAAGCATGAACTGAACACATATCTAGAACACAGATAATCCATAGATTAGCCACACAATCACAAAACTAAACACGGACCAAAAAGGTCGAAACTCAGCTTAAAAACTCCTTTGATACTCACAAGCATGAACAAGAAGGAAATAGTCACACATTTTTGAATTTAGAAGCATTGAGTCGATAAATATAGAGGTAGAAATAGGTAAAAATTATTATAATTACCGCACAGCATGTTTTCTGTATTTTATCAAAGAGATATGACATTTAGTATGTTTGTGGGACTATAATAATGATGTAAGAATTGATAAAATGTTTGTGTTTATTCGTGTGTGTGTGTTTTCATTGAACTATTCGGAGGTAGATTAACTTCAAAGGTAACGTAAATAAAGTAAGCTAAAGACCTTCGTTTGAAATATTGGTGCTATACAAATAAGTCTAAAATGTTGACCTGTGTTATGGACCAAGTGCTTTATTCAAAGTCAAATAATTTATTTCAATGTGACCATTATGAGACACTTATGGAAGTAAACAATTACAAATTAAAGCAAATTGCCTTAGACTGGGAGAATAGCCATATACCATAATAAATTGTTTTTTGTGACAGAAATTTTCATTTAAAAACAGGTGTTTTCATATGTCCTTGGCATTGGCAGGTCCCGAGTGGCATAAGCATGACTGCTAAGCGTGGGGTCCTGTGGTCGATCCTCAGTTATGTATTTTTGGATTAAGGAAATTCTGAGTAGCAGCCCAGAGCCGGAACTACGGATTTGTGCCTGGTTTATGGCAATAGGCTCACTCCATATAATAATCAGACTTAAAAAAATACTGTACACTTCTGTAGTTTCTGCCTACCCTCATGAGAAGAAGGCATGAATTTATATATAACAATACTGGAGAAATGTCGGTGGACTAACTATACAAATAAATAAAATTAAAATGTCTGTTTCTATAAATGCATCTGAAAGTATTTAGGGTACCTACTTATAAAAATAAAATAAAAGTTTTTTTTTACATTTGTTTTTATGTTTGTTCCGGCTACTTTCCGAAACGGCTGGACCGATTTTGGTGAAATTTGTTATGGGGTTACTTTGAACCCTGGGGAACCATAGGCTACTTATTATCGACATACCACGCGGGCGCAGCTGCGGGCGGATGCCAGTACAATAATATACTCCTCTGCCTGTCCCTTCAGACAATACAGTCATTATATTTTGTAAATGTAATAGAAGACAAGACGTATTAAGCAAGATAAAAGTGCAAGTTAAACCGTATGCTAATAGATCAGTAAATAAGAAGTTGACCAGTCCAACCGCCTACATGCAAATATGACTCATATGTCAATGTATGTATGTCAACTATTTCATTGTTCTGTTTATTTCTTATGGCATTCATTGCAATAACATTTGCAATTCTGATTTGTAATCTTTTTTTAAATGTAATGCAAGCCTTGCACCCAATGGGAATTCCCTTAGGCAAAAATGAAGAACTTCCATACAAACTTTCACTTTTCCGTAAGATTTTTCAAATATTTTCTTTCATACAAACTGCAGTATTATTCCTGCTCTTACATACTTTTTGTTCTCAATTAGATTAAATACTTTTGACGCCTCAATCAGTCTGCTTGTTATTATTAGGTCTTTACCTATGAAATTGCCGTTCTACAGTACTGGCCATTTCAAATCAAAATAATTTTTGTTTGGCTAAGAATTCTAATTTCAAATTAATTTTATTTTAAAAACATGGTTTTTTTTTTCTAAAAGTAGTCATTTCTTTATTGATTAGTGTTACATTTTCATCGCATTTCAATCTTTTTCGTCATCATGGATACGTTAAAAATTCGAGTAATTATGGAATATGAGTACCGTCGTGGCAGCAACGCGGCACAAGCGGCACGCAACATCAACGACGTTTACGGAGCTAACACTACAAACCAACGCACCACCTGTTATTGGTTTGCTCGCTTCCGTTCTGGAAATTTCGACCTGAAAAATGAACCTCGCGGTCGTCCGAAGACTTTGGTCGACAATGACGAATTAAAGGCGATTGTGGAAGCTGATGATACACAATCTACGGCTGAATTAGCAGCAGCTTTCGACGTTAGCGTCAAAACAATATTGGTCCATTTGCGTCAAATTGGCAAGGTAAAAAAAAGCTTGACAAATGGGTGCCCCACGAACTCAATGATCGCCAGCGCGAAGTACGCGTCGAGACGTGCCTTGCACTGCTCAACAGACACACAAATGAAGGAATTTTGAACCGCATTGTTACCTGCGATGAAAAATGGATTCTGTTTGATAACCGTAAGCGCTCAGCAAGTTGGTTGGATCCTGGTTCAGCACCTAAACAATGCCCTAAACGAAAACTTACCCCTAGAAAAGTGATGGTCACTGTTTGGTGGTCTAGCGCCGGTGTGATTCATCACAGTTTCTTACCAAACGGGGTGAGCATTACTGCAGATGTGTACTGTGAAGAACTGAACACAATGATGGAGAAGCTGGCGCATCTCCAACCAGCATTGGTCAATCGCTCGTCTCCGCTGCTCCTGCACGACAACGCGCGACCTCATACTGCACAGCAGACGGTCTCCAAGTTGCAAGAACTGGGGTTGGAAGCTCTCCGTCATCCGCCCTACTCACCAGACCTTGCGCCTACAGACTACTACTTTTTCCAGAATTTGGATAACTTCTTGGCGGGAAAAAAATTTAATACCCGAGAGGCAGTACAAAATGCCTTTGAAGAATTTGTTGCCTCCCGTCCAGCTGATTTCTTTAAGAAGGGCATCAATAAACTGCCACTGCGATGGCAAAGATGCATTGATTGCATGGGTGATTACTTCGATTAATACAAATAAAAAATTCATGAAAAAAATTCGTTTAAATTTTTTCATACAAAACGGCAATTTCATAGGTAAAGACCTATTATTAGTAATTTTTTTAGAAGATTCCAAATCGATAATTGTTCTAAACAAGCTTGTCAGAATGATTTCAAAGCGTCATTCTGTTCTTGGAATTCTTGAAGAGTTCATGGATTTTTAATTTTATTATTATAGCAAAAGCATTTATTAAACATGTTATAGCAATTGCTAGAAAAGTTTTTCCTAGCAATTAGAAATACAACAAAAAGAGAATTAGCCAAATAGGTGCAACCGCTTTGCAGTGATGTGCGCACAAATATTTTTGACAATTGATTTTTATTTATAAGATTAGCTGTGAATGTGGCTTCATAAGGCTTTTTGTTTTATGCATTTACATAGCCTCTACATACTTAGATATGTGCCTGGGTTGCCAGTCCCAATACCACCTTGCTGACTGCATTAAATTTTGTCTAAATAAGAGAGAAGAACAAACACCTTAATATATACATACATACATACATAAAGTCACGCCTTCTTCCCATGGGGGTAGGCAGAAACTACAGCACGCCACCTTCTACGATCCTTACATACTCCTTTTGCCTCGTTTACATTCATACATCTGGTCATACACACACGCTGGTTTTGAGTACTACGCACCTGACCTTTCTGAAGAACATCTCCAATAAGGTCACTATATGCCTTCCTAGGGCGTCCCCTCCCGGCGTTTCCACTCACATCTGCCTTGCACAGAACAAACAACCACCCCAGCAACAGCCTAACAGCATAATAATAATTCAATTACCACTTTTACACTTAGCATTCTCCCTAAACGCATCTACGTTTATCTATCTAGCCTATGTTAGGGTCAGCTTCCAGTCTAACCGGAAGCATCTGAATACGGTCAGTATTTTACCTGGACCGGTTCAAAATCAAGTCATTTATTCAAATTAGGCTGAGAATTACCACTTTTCGAACAACAAAATTACATAAGACAGTCCGCCAAAAACGCCCGTCCTTCACCACTTCCTAGTGCTTTAGCTGGGGAGAAGTGGCGCAACAAACTGCCCAGCAGCACAGCTGTCTGCTCAGTTAGAAAAAAAAACTTGATCTATACAATAGTAGATAAGCAAAGTAAAAACATTACGAGTTCAAGAACATTAAACATTTAATTACCTATCTGTCCTCCACAATCCAGTTACTGGGTAACACAATACCCCTTGGTAAGATTGTTGTCAGCCTTTTGGGGTGCTGTCATTCATGGATTTACCAGTGGTTTACTTACCAGTAACAACTGTCAAAAATCCATGAATGACAGCTAGGACCAACAGCTTACATACTTTTCGAGGCACGGAGGGTTCTCGATATGTAATCGATGGTTACCCATCCACGAACCGACCGCGGCAAGCGTAGCTTAACCTTCGATCGACGCGTGCTGCTGTTATTATTTAGCCTTACAAGTATTATAAAATCTCTCTTCCAATCAAATTTGTGAATGGCGTTTTTCTGTTAACCGGTAATCCGGTAGACAAACGAGAATAATTTACAACACATCTATCTTAATAGTTGTGAAAAGTTATACTGAAATGAACCACACTACCACCACCACCACTGTTATGCTAACCAGTGAAGAGAGTAAGTTCTAAAAGCATTCTTCCATTTTTCTTACACAATGTTGCTACAACATTAAATTCTTATGACAATTAAACTGACTCCAAAAAGTTTTAATGTCATAGTATTATAAAACTGAATTAACTATCTGACTTTGAAAAGAGAATGCCGAGGGAAAGTGTAGTATAAAACATGCATGTTTTGCAAGTATTGTATTGTGTAATTTTATAATGAAAATCAAGGGACGGAACATTTATTACAGTATGCGGGCACTGATAAGGCACTGACGACAGAAGTTCAAAGGAAATTGATTGGCTTGGTTAAAGCGTGTGATGAGGAGGGACGAAACGCATTTGACTAAAAGTGTAATGAATATAAATGTTCATTGGCCTTCTTTCCCTCTCCGTGAGGGAGATGAAGGCAAAGAAAATATGGATGGATTATGTAAAGAATGATAAAAAAGAGAAGGGAGTGAATGATAGCATGACTTTGGCAGGGGAGAATGGACGAAGAAAATGTGTTGCATCAACCACAAGTAGAATGGTACAAGGTCAGGAAGGTGATGATGGGCATTGATAAGGCAAATGGAATTTTAGGCACACAGAGTGACATAGACAATGCTCTACAAAGCTTAACTTTTTCGAAAACTTCATAAACGCTCACTTCACTTCTTTTTGTTCTTTATTTATTTAATTTATAATTTATTTTTCCTATATTTGTCTGTGTATTGTTATTGTAGTTGTGTGCCTAATAATGAGTCTATTGTTACTTGATGAATAATATTAATAATAAACATTTGATAAGTTTTCATTACATAAAAATTGTCTTAACAAAGTTTAAAACTTCAATTCTGTGGGCCTAAAATGGAGGCTTTGGCAGAATCATATTATGATCTGCGTACAATTAATATCATGCAATTCTTCTGTTTGACAGTTTTATTTATTTATTAAAACTTCTCACACACAATAGTATACAAAGGCAGACTTAATGCCTTAGGCATTCTCTACCAGTCAACCAAGTTTCGTAAAATGGTCCACAAATTATACATTGCTTTAATAATGTTAAATAGCAGCTGTCAAAGAGATGAATTGCTTGATATACAAATTGTACGCAGATCATATTATAATTCTGCCAAAGCGTTCATTTTTGGCCCCCTGTTTTAAAATAGCAATTTTATCTGTACCCAATGTTTGTTTTAAACAACCCACTTAATTTACCTCACATTGTCCCACACATTGGCATTGATGACTACCGAGATGAAGACTAAAGGAGAAGTATACAAGAAAAATATATGTTGCGACAACCACATATAAACAGGGATGACGCAGGAGACTTATGATTGTTCTACACATTGTCTGATGCTGTAAGAAATGTCTATTTATTTATTAGCCTGTTTTGTCCAAGGTCAAAGATCTCTTCTCACATAGTGAAGGTACCAAACTGAATCAACATGCTTGCTCACTTGAAAACTAGACAAGAAAAAGTGCTTAACATAACCAACTTACTGAATCAAGATTATTTATCATTTAATTGTAATTTATTGAGTGTCACGTAATGACTGATTTGTAGAGATAGTTGATATTGATCAACGCACTGTATATTGTACAATAATAAATTATGTAAGTATCATAATTTCGTATCGATAAGATTTGGTTTTAAAAGTTTTTGGACATGATTTATAAAGACTGCAATAGTTGGGTTATGAAGTAAATAACAATGCTCACTAAATACAATAAACATTGTTTGATTCAAATTGAAAATAATGACAGAATAATTGTTTTTATGTTTGTGCATAGCATTTTAATTGTAATATGAATACATAAGGATGTATATTATATAATGTAACATTCTTAAGATTAAGAAACACCACTAATACTTGAAAATAAAAAAAATACAGATCGAAATCGAGCAAAAGAAAAAGAAATAAAGATGAATCGTGTTTCTGTGAACTATTAAAAATAATCGCATTAGTCATCTGCGTTAAGCCAATTGTAAAAAAAATATACTACGTCACGCTGTTTGAAACAATTTCATCATAGTTTTATATTAATTACGATTCCCCGACAAATAAATTGGTTCTACAAAAAATACGGTAAAAGTTATTCTTTTTAAATCCTTTTTGACATTGAAAACCGGCTCACAACACTTACCAATCGCTTTCAACACACACTAACTGAATTACACAATACATAGAATGTTAAAATAACCAAATAATAACCATTATTTTTTAAACACCTCACAATTTTTCACTGAATCTATGACAATAAATGACATCAGTTCACAAAGAAATGTCAACGTTTTTATTTTTTTTCCTTCAGTCGACGACGCACACCCGTTTGCGGCCAGTCCGCCCCGTTCCGTTTCACGGTCGTCAAGTTTCGGATTCGTTATCCACAGACTGTTTATAGCTAGTGCGTTGTTAAAATTTTGCGAAATAATTTTATCTCAGGTGTGTTGTTTAGGTGCGTGCATAAGCAATATGACGGCAATGACCGAGCTATAAGCCGTGCGTGGGCAGAAAAGGAGGTCGGGTCGATACATACATAGATTATCCATGTGAACGCGTATCCGATTGTCTTCTTGTTTGTGAGTTGCATTTTGCAATCATTATTTGCACCCGTAGCATTGTTTGCGATTTCTATGCACGACCTATATAGGTTTATGGTATTTTATCACCATGTAAGGTGTTTTAGGGACGTTTGTGTTAAATTGATCGGTCCAAGTCATTGTTAAATTAAATATTAATTGCTTCCGCTGGGAATGAGTAATGTTTTATTATGATTAAGGTCATTTTACTTGATTGCCTACTTACTATTCTAATATTATCATCTACCAATAGTGATAATAATTCTAAGTACGATGATTACGCAAGCATGCGAGAGCTTTGAAAAATATTTATTTTCAATTTTGAACTGAAATTCCCGCAATTGTCTCGTTTTACGTTCGGTTTCACACAAAACTTTTAACGCATTTACATGTTCCTGTGAAAACAAAACAAAACATCTGTGAAGCTAAAAATAAAAGCGCTCTTCATTGTGATTTACGAGCCGAAGACGTCTCTACTTAAACAGAAAGCAATCGGAAGATGTCGTGGAAAAACGAAAACAGACACGGAACTATGGAGCACGATTTATTCCTAAATTCCCCGAAATTACGTTAACATGCCATGGAGAGATCTAGAAAAAAAATCGAGCTACGGAATCGCAAGAAAATGCGAACGTAAGTTATTAATAAGATGTAAATAAACGATAGAATAGCGTATTTTTTGAGAAATGAAAAAAGAAAACACCACAATCACGCTACAGAAAAGGAAAAACAAAGAAAACACAGATTACAGATAATAGTAAAGACATTTATTAATATGAAAATAAATAGTAATTAAACTATGATAATAGCTAAATATACTGAGTTTATTTTAAAAGTTGATAAAACAATGCAATCAAATAAAATAAATTATTACGGAATGAAAAAAAATTACAAATTATTATACATCCTATGGCTACATATCAAGCTATAAATTTCCCGTATAAGCTGACCTCCCATTGTACGGAAATCTTAAAATGCCCGATCAGCTTATACTGGAAATTTATAGCTTGTTAAGAAGCCGTGTGTACTTTTAAAAATAAACTCATTCAAAAACAACATAAAATTACGATGAAAATGAACTGTAAAAAAATCGCAATCACGCATGCTACTTAAAAAAAAATTAAAGATGCAGAAAAAAACATCTTGAAAAAAAAAAACGAATCCCCTTTTTTCTGAATCTAGAGTAACAACAACAATATAAAAAGCCAAGAACACATTGACAACACTCTATTTACCTGAAAAATCTGTACTTGCGTCGACATCAAGGGAACAACTGCCTATAGAATCCACTGACTTATCCATCACTTTGACGGTCAAATCCTTTGCTACCTTTGCTAAATCTGATTCCTTCACTTCAATTTCATACGCTCCTATGCTGTCAAAATCATCTATATTCGATTTAGGAGACACTGTAGAACTAGGCAGTCTTATATCCGTTTCGTCAGTGTTAATAGTCAGAATCGAGTCAGGTTTCAGTTCCTCAGCAGCGTTTTTGTCTAAAATCAGTGTGCTTTGACTTGTAAATGTGCTGCGAATAGGCTCAATGTATTCTACGTCTTCATCAAAGAAAAGATGATTAGTATGCCCGCTAGGACCTTGCACGTTTGTCGCGTCTTTAGGGACAGCGTCAATGACAGTCTGTGTCTTATGAATATTCTTATAGTAATGATTTTCTAACTTTTCTAACTGTCTCCGCGTATCTGACTGCTTTTTTCTTACAGAGTCTATAATTACTGGTAAATTGAGGAGGTCTGGAGTCTTTTCTTCATTGTTTTCGCGTTTAAAGAGAGGAGAATCATCACTTTCCAGCTCGAAACGTTTGTATTTCGAAGAGCAGTAATCGTCTATAGATGAGGTGTCAGACTTTTTCGAGTCAAAAAAAGTGTCGAGAGAGAAAAATGATTTTCGTTTCTTCTTTGGTTGGGATGTTTTATTAAAATTTGGGGCGACGAAATCGCCTGTTTTATATTGTTGAACACAAATATTGCTTGTGTTCACCAAAGATTTAGGTCTTGTCTCTTTGGGGAGGCTCGCAACACGATTAGTTTCTACCTTTCTGGAATCTAAGCTCAAAGTCTTTCGGAACCGTTCGTTGAGATTCGCTAGCAAGAAGTGTCTCCTTTCCGTGGATTTCGGGGTGACATTGTAGCTTTGTTTACTACTTGAAGGCTGAGAATGAGGAATGTGTTCTGTATATTTGAATTCGATGTCGTTTTCCGAAAAGTCTCTAGGTTCTTCGTAGTGTTGTGTGCCAGGTTCTGGCCTTTGAAAAGAGAACGACCCTCGAGTGGAGCTTTCTTTTCTGTCACAAATGCAACTGCCAACACAACTGAGCTTCATGCATCTTTCTTCTGGTTCTAAAGAAACTTCGTGATCATTGGGAATGTATGTATCTGGTTTGCTTTTATGGACTAACAGATCTTGTCTTATTTTCTCGAGCCTTTCGTCTCCATGGAGTCCTCTTGTGTATTTAGATTTTAGTGGTCGAAAGAACCTTATTGATCCTGAAGTGTGGGGTT
The DNA here is from genome assembly GCA_916610205.1 of Griposia aprilina. Classification (NCBI taxonomy): domain Eukaryota; kingdom Metazoa; phylum Arthropoda; class Insecta; order Lepidoptera; family Noctuidae; genus Griposia; species Griposia aprilina. Next base: position 10,317,431 of record OU744311.1, read on the forward strand.
CTATGGACCGTCTTCTTATGAAGGATGGTGAGTCTGAGATCTTGTTCACGCCTAGGAGTAGGACAGGCGATTTCTTGTCCTCCTCGTCTGGTAGGTCGCTGTAAAGAAAAGGTGCTGGTCAAATTGTGGTTGTAGACTATTGTGTAGGGACGAATGTTCCAAATTGTTGTAAAAGTGATACAGAAATCGAATTATATTTTTTTTTTGATAGTTATTTAAAGATTAAGATATTAAAATTCGAATCTATCTACAAATTTTAAGGTGTCTTTCATTATTCGGAGAAATATTAGGCATACCAAATGTTTAATATTTTGGAACATTTTGTCATGAAAAAGCTTATGAATAATGAACGAGTGAAGTAGAAATGGTTTGTCGCTTAGGCCATAGTGTTATAATGTTATTCCTTGCAAGCATGCAGTGCCCATTGTATGTTAGACTAGTAGACAACAAAACATTAGAGTTGTTTGTCCATTTGAAACGGACAAGTGCGAAATAGTAGTTTAGAGCAATTAGCGGAGTATCCCTGTCCGTTGTACTATATAGTACTTACTAATTCCACGCCCAGTCCACTGATGCGTAAATGACATAATATGTCATTTACGCCAGGATGGGAACGGACAGGGAAACATGAACCGAGAATTTCACTCTATATAAATTCCTAATTCACATGAATTCTAGCTCTGCGCTGCTCTCCGCTCTTTAGGACAAGCCGTCTCCACATTGCAACCAGCGCAATCAGATGTACTGGGCACACTGTAAAGCTGATGAATTTTGAACAGCCAAAATAAAACTTATTAGTGCTGGCCGTGATCAATGTCGATATTAGTTTCGATTAGTAGTAGAAAACATAAAGCATTATCAAGCACATAAAAACACGAAAACTTAGGTACTTACACGTAAAAAAAAAGAAATACAAATGCATTTTTTTTTCTGATAATTATTGTAGAGGAAAGATAGGATCACAAAATCTAGCCAATCTTGTCATGAAAAAAATAAAAATAAATTAAGGCCTAATAATATAATAAAAATAAACATGGATACGTACGTAGATATATTAGTTACGGATAAGCTAAAACCGATGGAAAAAATCAACGCCTACAATAATTAGGTATTTCAACATAATTATTTACCTACTAGCTTTTTTACCAGCGGCTTCGCTCGTGTGGATGTCGGAAATTACCCCATGGGAACGTACGACCAGGATAAAAGTATCCTATGTATTAATCCAGGTTCTAAACTATCTGTGTGCCAAATTTCATCCAAATCCGTTTAGCCGTTTCTACGTGATTGTGTAACAAACATCCAAACATCTAAACATCATCAACATACAAAAACTTTCACATTTATGATATTAGTAGGAAGGTATCAAATCATACCAAAAATATTTATGATAATAATAAAATAATAATACCAGCCTGTAACTGTCCCACTGCTGGGCAAAGTCCTCTTCTCATACAGAGAAGGCACGAGCATTAATCACCACGCTTGCTCAAGACGGATTGGCGATTTCAGACATAAATTAATGAAATTACAAGTCCTGGGTTTCCTCACGATGTTTTCCTTCACCGTGGTCAGTGATATTATAAATATTTATTTGCCAAAATATGATACAAGAAGAATGAATGTACATGGAAAACTCATTTGGAAATCATTTGTTTATTTTGAGCATTGAGATATCTAGATACTTGGACAATAATGGTTTTGAGAAATAAAGTATGCAATAGCTACATGTTTAAATGTCAACTTATTTCGTTTTCGGTATAAGGCACGGACTGACACGCCTTTATGCTAAGCACGCTACACCCTTTATTGGTAAACGCACGCGACTTTTTTGTATACTTTAGCAATGCACGATATGAAAAGAAACGATGGCTTTTCTAAGTAAATATTTTAAAACCTGAAAACTGGAAGACGGAAGCCAGGTGTTGTAGCAAATTTTTGGGGAGGTTTATGTGTTATACCTACTAGTATTACGAGTCACAGAAATAATATTCGCACAGGACTAATTTTATATGACCCATCAATGGTAGTTTTTCCGCTCGTGACGCATGTGAGATTTGTGTAAATAAAAGAATAGCCAAAAATCAAGAAAGTTTAACACAAATACCGCAGTAGGATTTCAAATGACTTGCACGACCACTTGAGCGATGTTATCGTTCTTTTATTCAATATTCTATACTTACAGAAGAGACTATCATTAGTCTGAATTATGCCAAGAAATGGTATGATAACAGGCGTAATTTAAATAATGATGTAACTACTTAAGTTAATGATTTTAAATGTGCCAGTTTGAACAGAGATCTCCCTCGTAACTTCAGAACAGCGCATATTTCAAAATTATCTGCGTCTGACGTCTTGCTTTCCCTAACTTTCGTAACTGTAGTGGTAGAAATGTAACATGTTCTTTCCGTGCTGGTGGTCTGCAGACAGTATGGCACGGTACAGCTAACGCGTTGGAACAGATAACAGTAACGCCGATGAAGCGTACCGAACGCGATGAGTTGACGATACTCTAGGGATGGGATACTATCCATAGAGTGTAATAATATTTTACGCTTGCACCATTGTCAACCGCATCATCGCTTACTAGCAGGTAAGATAGTGGTCAAAAGGTGAGCAAACCATAAAAAACTGTAAATTAAGTTAAGACTACTTGTATTTGTTCTTAATACCAAGGTTTTCACTCGCTGTGTTTTCAAGTTTTCATAACATTAGGTAGTAACAACAAGCTTCCAAAAAATAAAGTTTTTTTTTCAAACAGTTGATACTTGGGGCATACGACTAATATGTTAATTAGGTTGTTAGGAATGTTCAGCTTGACTTAGAATCTAAAACAGAAAGTATCGATAAGTCGTCGACACATGTAACAACACTACTCGTCCCGTTGGACCATCAGACCACAAATTGCTCTATTGCACGCAAAACCTGATTACAGACGGTCAAACGGATTGACTTCTTATAAACAAACACACACATAAAATCGTAGTAACTGTAACAGAAGTACAAAGACTGAATATGTTCAACTGTAAATCGCATTAGAGCGCCGCCGTGTGTAATACTTTACTTGAAAGTTCAGCCGGGATTGCTGTTTTAATTTTTTTTAAATTACAGCCGCATTCAATTTGACTAGACTTTTCCAACTATTTTAGGGATCGGCTTACAGTCTTACCAGATGCAGCTGAATACCTGTATTTTACACGGAGCGACTGCCTATCTGACCTCTACAACCCAGTTACTGAGTAAAACGATATCCCTTGGTAAGACTGGTTGTCAGACTTGGGCTTTTGACTACCCATAACGACTGTCAAAGATCTACGAATGACAGACGGGACCAACGGCTTAACGTGCTTTCCGAGGCACGGAGGGTCCTCGATATGTAATGGATGGTCACCCATCCACGAACCGACCGCAGCAAGTGTAGCTTAACCTTCGATCAACTCGTGCGGCTGTTGTTATTTAGCCACGAGCTTAGAATGATGATGATGATGAATGGATAATGAGCCATGGACCGATGGGCCCAACTCACTCGAGATCTACTGGTAAATTCCAGACTTTGTGTGAATGATAGACAAGATTTAAATCAGCGTCATACACATGTGAGGGTGGGGTGGTGAGGGTTAAGGTTGAACTAGTCGCGGGCTCGAACTCAATGGTGGGCGTGGCCAAAAACCATGCTGTGTCACCTGGCATCGTGTCCGAAAGAGATAGTGTCAGTGATGAGCAGTTAGACGCTAGTCTACACGCACAACGTTTAGTTCGCACGCACACAAACACAGATATTTTAATTCATAGTAAAACGAGCGTGTAAAAAATCACGAAGTCTTTCGGAAAATCGAGTTTTATGAAAAATCTCTGCCTAAATCAATTACAAATAAAGTTTATTGAACTCTTCCTTAGTTGAGCTTTGCTGGTGCCGACTTTGTTTTGGAGATTTTACGCTTCTTTTATTACTTATTTACGCACAAAGTTGCGTTAAAATTAGCGAGAAAAATGAATCTTTGTTGGCTCATAACTTTTTAATGGCTTTTTATTTTACTATTCTGTTTCCGCATGGACAAAATTAATAATAAGACAAGACGACAACTTCAACTTCGGATGTACAATGTCTAACAGTGGAGTAATACCCTCCCGAAAGTATGGAAAAAATATCGACTAGTGCAACCTTAATCGGAAATCATCCGGTATTTATTGGCGATGCAACGTTAAAAACGTTTAAGTAGATAATTTTATAAAGCTCGAATTGTAATAGATGCTCACCTATCCACGAACCGACCGCGGCAAGAGTATCGACTTTCGATCGACGCGTGCGATTGTTATCATTTAGCCACGAGCCCCCTACATCGACTATCACATACAATATTAATTAAACAACGGATACTAAATTCCAATTTAAAGAACTGTCATTTTCATCCGGTATTACGACATAGAATGCTTTACACATTTGGATACAATGCGTGGAAATATGCAGCGAGCGATTGACAGTAGGTAGGTATATCTGTAAGTATTGTTATTTATGCTTCATCAGTTTTACTGTTACCAGCACCTTCAATGGGTACCGATACGTAAAGGAATTCGTATTACATATTATAAAATTGAATCATTTTGTAGCGATTGTGGTTTTAGAGTTGCATCAGTTATGATGACAGATGTCATTGAAGTAAAACAATGAGGGTTTTCATGAACATTCACTCCACCAGTTGGCGCCAGTTTGACAAGAAGTATACCATTTCAACTTCGATCAACAATAGCTATTGTTGATCGAAGCATTTCAACAATGAATATAAAATGACATGAATGACATTCATGTAAGCTGTATCTATATTTAACAAAACCACACGAAAATATCCCAAAGAAACATCATTATACATAGTCGCTACTTTTTCTATTCAATGCTTGTGCAATACAGGAAGTGATGAAAATGAAATGTTTTACGCAATCAGGCGATATCTATCGATTCCTCATTGCATACGATCATCGATCGATTGTTCTAATTGACCGTTACATTTAAATGTTTATAGCTGCTTTCTAGTTCTTTTTATGAAAGTGTAACACGATTTTGATGAAAGAAATCTAGTGTACATACTTACATACAAGATGCATAGTAGATAGATAATATTTTGTCTATTACCCCGTTAAACTAATCCAATTTAGTCCTCTGAGCCTCATTAAATAATAAACATGCAGACAGAGAGATAGACAGATATACCTACATCATACAGAATGACCAGAATATTATGGTTTTGACGTCGCTCGCAAAGGCATTCAAAATCAGACCCTGCCAACTGTCAATGTCAAGATTACGATGAGATTAATTCTTATTGTTTTAAGTAAGATTGTTAGTTAAATGACAAAATTGTTAACCGTTTAATTACGTTTAGATTTATCAAATCAAATTATTACAGATCTATTAGAACAGCTTAGGAAAGTGATCAAGTTATTTCAGTTACAACATCATCAAATGTTTTTTTCTCACTCAAAGCGTGAGACTTTCAAAATGAGCCATACACAATATTGATAGTTTAATTATGAAAACATGTAATCATGTTCTGCCATCTTCGAAAGCGTCTTGCTATTTAATACTTAATTTCATTGTTGAAATAAATTCCCACCGAAAAAAACGCTTCGTCATTGTCTATGAATTTGATTGTAATAGAATTAATTGATTATCTCATGTACCTTGAATGGCGAATTAACGTAATGTCGTTTTCCCCCAGAACACTTTTAATTGAAGATCCAGTAATATTATTTTTAATCTGCATAGTTTTATTTTCACATAACATCACTCTTGTAATCCCCGAAGGAAGGGTAAGGGAGAGGTGCAAACACCTACATACACCACATTTTATCATTTATGATTAACTAGCTTCTGCCCGCGGCTTTGCCCGCGTGGGTGTCGGAAATTATCCCACGGGAACGTACTACCGGGATAAAAAGTATCTTACATGTTAATCCAGGTTATAAACTATCTGTGTTCCAAATTCCATCCAAATCCGATCAGTAGTTTTTGCGTAAAAGAGTAACAAACATCCATCCATCCATCCATCCTCACAAACTTTCTCATTTATAATATTAGTAGGATTCCCAAAAGGGGGCAAGTCCATTGGCATCAACCTGGTACAATTGCATGACTCCTCCGGGCTGACTGAGAAATCTCTGAAGGAAAAATCCAATAACAGCTTGCCTGATCTTTTTTCAACGCTTGCGTCCACTAGACCAACGGCAACGAGTCAGTCAAGTTTATTTTCAATAGGTATAAAAAAAACTAGATAACAAAAAATGTGAGGCTGCACTATTATAATTTCCATAGGTATTAATTATTTTATTCTGAATAAAAAGGCAACACTGTGAAAAGCGAACAGAAAAGCTTGAGCGCGAAAACATGACAGAATTTTGCGCGCGATTTTTCTATTACCATAGATATGTAACACCTGTTTTCAATAAAACTCGGCGACAGTGTAATAATAAAGTGCAAATAAATGGGCCTATGAGGGCCTTGCTAAGAATCACAAACAAAAGGGAACAATGACCAAAAAGGTCAGGCTTTATAGGAACTTTCAGGAGTAGCGATTCTGAAGTACGTGTGGCGCACCCCGAGTAGGTACACAACTAGACAAGCTCGCTACCAATATTTCTAGTCAGCTAATGTTTTTATCACGACACAACTATTATCGTATAGTTCGTGTAGAGTAATGATGGTATTCACTTCCTGAGTAACATCCGGTTTCCGATTTGAGAATTTGAAATTAAGAACGTGTCAAACTCTAGTTTAAGGTGAAAGCAAACGAATTTGTATTTCTTTTTGCGAATAACGCTATTTTGTTTCGCGGGCTAACATTAAAGGAATCACCTGAAGATGGTAATGCTAGAGTTTGACAAGTTCTTAGCTTTAAATTCTCGATTCAGAAACCAGGGGCCGTACTATGACGTGTTAAAGCCATAATTGTTCCAGCGTGAAAGAGAGACGGAGCTATATGTATATGACCGATAGCACTATCCGTTTTTCTCAATGGAACCATGGTACCATAATTGTGTAATACACTTTCAATCACGAGTCGAGGATTTTGAAGGAACTTCGTAGTCCATTGCTCCATAAGCTTTAAAAATTCGTCTGCTGAACAACGTATAACGCAATGAACGTAGCTGAACTGTCAAAATGAAAGGCATTGCGATCAATTGGCATTTTATGTGTGTTACGCAATTACCCCGCTGGTATTAAATAGAAAGAAAAGCAATAAATAATTATATCTAATCACAGTCTCCCGCGACTTTTCGCTTATTACCAAATCCGTCTGAAAAGTTACGTAAAACAAGTCAAGTTTTATTACCTGAGGTCAACGAACCCATTGTGAGGTAATTACATGATGTAGGTTCAGAGTACAGACATTACAATACAGGCGCATGAGTAGATAATAACAGAGACCAAGCTTCAATCGCGATGTTCCGATTTTGAAGCCATACGGAGGAATAATTATACATTTGTTTTTGTATCATGCTGCCTCTGACTCTCTGAGGTAATGTACCTTCTTCACAAAGCTATTGATGAAGGAGCTCCGATCTCGTCCGAACTACCACCATACATATTTCTGCCTTCAAGCAACTTTGCAGTATTTCGCTTTAAAGCATAGGTTCACAACCTTATTTTGCCGATCATCCACTTTGAGAACATTTTTTTTCTAGGGCTCCCCAATTTTTTATACCTACTTAACTTTTGTCGCGAATCTGAAACAGCTATTGCCATGATTATATTTAAACGTAAATAATAAATATTATATAGTCGTACGTAAGTTTCCCCTAATTTTCTCTGGGTCTTTACTGCCCCTCTGAAAGTCTCAAACGCCCACGAAGAGGCGTTATCGCCCACGTTGAGAACCTATGCTTTAGAGGGTAGGAGGCTTCCATATCCTCATACGGTGTAATTACAGTCAGATGAAACATTTCAGCTTTTTCTATGGGATGAAAATGCTCCTACGATCCCTCTGGTATTCCTGATGTCAATAGGACCACTTACAAACAGGTGGGTGAGGGAAGCCTGATTGTTCGCCATCTAATAGCATTTATCCGCTGAGCTGCTTTTGGCCGCGCCGTGATGTTTTGGTAACGCGCCCCTGGGATGAGAGTCGTCCCAAAAGTGTTTGCAAGTGACGCCCCTGGGATGAAAGTCGTACCCAATTTTTTGTTTTTAATTTCATCCTTGTATCACCACTAATAGGCCGTACATTCCAATTTCATGCATTTAGTTTAATGCATTACTTAGGTCTCCATTTGTTAATTACTCATGTGCTTCAGGTGAATGACTTTTTAGTATAAAATTGCATGGTTATATCCTTTTTTGCTCTCAAAACGGTATAGCTAAATAGTTAATGTACGAATGGATAAAGATTTAAAGTTGGAGAAAAAAAAAAAATATGACAGGTGTAGCATTTTTATGGAACCATTTTTATTAATAGGTAAATGGACTTGTTTTAAATAAATTAGCAACGCATTTGTTAATCGTATACATTTTCTTGGCTACAGTCGAATTATTAATTCACTGGAGTAATCGGACAAGTTTTTTTTTTAATAGGGGCAAATTCGACGAATTTTAAATACCTACTAACATAGATAAATGATTAGTCTCGCTGCGCTCGACTAGATACCGCCGGAGTACTTGTCAATTGCGGCAAAAAATACTACGCCGAAATCGGCGTACCCGAGCCAGTCACACTGCAAGCTGTGTGTGACGTGTATGTGCCAAATGTTTTATTAAATTTTGGGCATAATCCGAAGTAAAATGCCAGTTTGCGTAGTGAAACTGTATAAAAATAATACTACAAGAAATAAGAAGGACACTGGGATCACAAACCATCATTAAGTATCGCATAATTTCGAAATTTCAACATAAAATAACATGGAACCCTAAACGCCATTCAGTGTTGCCGCGTATACAAGAATCAAGTTCCCCGTGGATGAGATTTTTATAATGTGAATTTATTGTTTATGTATTTTATTATATAACCTATTTCATTTAGCTAACCTAGTTATTATATACTTAACCTAGTTCTATAAATAATTTAATGTTTATTTTTGTAATCTATACACATAAGGTGTAAAAATGTTTGCTGACACTATTTCAAGGGGTGATTCTATCCATGAAACTGAACAACTTTCCCCAAGGAATATGGACCGAAAAATTTAAAAAAAGAAACCGTCTTGCCACTAAAAATGCGCAATCAGCTGCTTGACTTACTACGGGAAAACCAACTTTATTTTTCGTATTTCGACTCATGTTCCTGAAATGTAAACTTCGTGTAAAAATTCGATATTCGATACGTGAGAGAACACATTACTCTTTTTTCTTTTTTTTAATAATTTTAATCTTCTAATCATTGATATACATACCTACCTTTCATTTTTCTAAAGAAGAAACCTACAACTGACGTATACACAAATTTATTTATACATTCGCTTTTAATTGATTGTTTTTTTTAAGTATTTTCTGGGCTACATTTATAACTTAACTAATACACCACAGCATAAAATATTTTTCCCATTAACTCGGGGAACAGTTGAGCAGCTGGTAACACAATCTTCACGCACACTAGTTGTCAATGTCAACTGACAAAATGTCAAGTGGCGATGTCTTACACACACTACAATAATGAGTTGCCGCATTCAAGGAGCTATTGTTTTTGGATAGCGCGGTACCTAGTCGAGTGCAGCGAGACTAATCATTTATCTAAGCCTACTAAGCTAGTTTGTATAATTTTGCGAATAAATATTTGACATCTGACAGTTTTTCTATCGAAAGAATGTCAAAAAATCAAAATTTATGCGCAGGTTAAATGATCTAAATACACTAGGTAAAGAGTTTAGTCGAATTCGCCTTTAATGACGTTAATACATGTCAGTTTTTTTCCAGTGACATTTTGTACAAGCACAGGCAGAACTGTATCACAGTTTTTTTTGCAAGTTAAACTAACCAAATCTGTCTAAAGGGCTTGCAGAAATGCAGTCATCTTTCTCAATTGAAATACCTACGTTTTATTCCTATTTTAAAATAATTATATATTTATTAACAAATTTTTTGGCCACTCTGTGTGTACACGTAGGTACAACTCTTACCACAAATTAGGTAGGAACCTAACATTCGTTTCTTATTTTTAAAAGCCGTAATTCAAAGTCAATTGGCCTAATCGTTTTACAATTGGCTGTTATATTAAATTAGCGCCATGTTGGTTGAAAGTAACAAGTTGTAGGTCAGCACGAAAATGTGTGTTTGTGTGTGCGGTAATCTCCGGAATTGCTTGGCTGGTGCTTATGAGTTTTTCTTTATTGAACCCAAGGAATTAATGGCTTTCGGTTGAAAGGTTTCCTTTCTTTAGATGATATATCAGTGATTAGCTGATTAGTCTTAGGTATCGATTATGAAGGAATATTCGATAAACCAGACAACACCCCATCACTTTTTCATATGTGGTTAAAGCATGGAATTAGTATGTACTATATATATTTTTTTTCTTTTTAGAATATTATAGAATACTCTTTATTTTGTACACTGTTAAAACTACAGATATAAATGTAGAAATTTACATAGGGTGTCACAATGGGCGGTCTTATCGCTAAAAGCGTTCTTTTTTCTTTTTCCTATTTTTAAGGGCTTTATCGCTGAGCGATGTCACCTTGTAACATCAGCACAATACTATATAGTTGGATCAAAGAGTATGCTCAACTCGCAACATCAGTGACAAGAGTACATATTATGTTCCAAGATATTGTAAAAAGCTGGCAGTAGAAACTAGAACCTATTTTTCCTGTAACTATTTTACGCGTCCATATAAGACTACAATATCTTCAGATAACAGTTAAACATCGCAGCCGCAAACAACATCTAGTTTAGTCTGAAACGGAAGATTTGATACGATTTACAGTTGTTTCCGCAAAGTCCAGCAATTTGAGCGAGTGGGCACTGTGGGCAGTTACTGGCTGGAATTAATGTCGCGGAAAATCTATGGTCAGTCTCTTGGTGATGTCTTCTTTTTTTAACTAATTAAAAAATAATTAATAAATAATAAAGAAATAATTAACGTATCATTAGTAGAATTATATAAATTACGAAATCTAGTGAAGTTACAGTCATACCTGAATAAGTAGATACCAACAGTTACCATAGCTTGATGCCAAAACGAAATAAAAAAACGTATGTTTAAAAATGGACGCCAAAAAAGCAGCTCAGAGGAAAAATTGCATTGATCACCACGCTTGCTCACTGCTGTTGGCGATAAAAAGTACATATTATGTCCAAGTTTCACTCACTCATGACATAAAATTTTCCTTCACCCGTAAATCGGAGTCTTTTGATAAATAAAGAAAGTACCTACATCATGAAACTGGCTATTTGACAATAAGAAAAATACCAGAATTTTGTTTTATAGAATATTTTTAGCTCAGAACCACTCAGCTAAAAATATCAAAACTTATTTTAATTTTGTAAATGAATTTAGATTCGACGAAAAAAATATATGACGACACTCGAGCCGCCGCGTTGCCGCCACGTGGCAGTATTGACAATCAAAATTAAATTGAATAGTAAAATCATATTTTCAGGAAAAGAAACCACAAGGAACATTAGTAAGTAATTGGTTTCTCAAAAACTGTCAGCCAGCCTGTTGTAAAAATCACTATCCATGCCAGGTTTTCGACCTGCAACCTAAACTGCATGTCTGTAAACCTAGCTGCCAAGTTATCCGCACCCATATATGAAAAGCGAAGGAAAGTAGAAAGCTACATACGTTTATATATTTATATCTTGTTTTATGTACCTGCAGTTTTTAATGTTGTCACACAAGTGTTTCCTTATTTATAAAACATGACTTTAAAAGTCGTGGTGAAAAGTATTATGCTCCGTTTTTTTTTTTTTTGAGAAACTTCGCTTCTTTATGACGAAATGAAAAGAAAATACTTGCTGCAATGTAAAACCCACGGACTAATATTCTCTATGATAAAACCTGATACAAGTTAAAAATAATAAAGTAAAGACTTCGCTAAAAGGTCTTAGCAACCAGGCCATGAATTTTTTTTTTTTTTTTTAAGTTAAAAATAAAACGGTATGAAGTTGGCGATTTAGTCACCTGTTTCTCATTGCATGCATCCGTCAAGGGGGTGATTCTAGCCGTCATACTAAACAAGCGCTATAAGGAGGAGTTGACCAAAGATACGATGGGTGATGTGAAAGATCTCAGTTAGGAGATGACAACTGATAGAGATGTATGGAAAATGATGACAGGCTAGTGTCTGATATTACCAAAATAGTTTGGTATCTGAAGAATAACATAATAGTAGATTGTTATACAAGGGGTTAAAATTACCCATTACGTACGAGGTAGTTTTACTCCCGAGCTTTAGCGAGAGAGTAAATAGAAACCGATTTATACTGGGTTTTAGCGCCGTGTGTTAGACTCTACTTTTCACTAAGATTGAGAGAAAATAAAATAATCGAATACAATATTAAATAGTTAACATTTGTTTTATTTCTTCTGTAGCCGCAACGGAATGCACGCATTTAGTTGAGATCGCCCCTTTCAGTTCCATTTTCAAAAACAAAAAATATTCTTTTTTATGAAACAGTACTAAGTCGAATCTTTGTTCATGATTATTCTACTTATGAATAAATATTTTTTCATCTTTGTAGGCGCGTTGGCACCAGAGAAAAACTGGATTGTCATGTGTGTTTAATTTTGATGTTTGAAAAGTGCTGGCTCTCAGCCTAATTTGTAATAATTGACTTTTGATTTTTAGTACTCAAAAAAAAAAAAACTTTTAATATGATAATACTTTTAACGCAGACGGACATTGGGTTAGAGTAAACAACAATACGATAAAGCAACGCTCACAGACAGAACAAATAATGATGCAAAATTAATTTCAAGGATTTGCTAAAATCATTAAACAAAGAGAAAAAAAATTAACGTGTGAACAAATTATGCAAATGTTTTAGAAGACAAGATTTTTCTGCAAATATTATATTTAGAAAAATTGTGTGTTTCAACTCTATGACTTAAAAAATAAGTGGTAAAGTTGCTTGTTTTATTTCTCTTGTCTATGTTTGTTAAACACATAATATTTCGAAAGAGAGTCTTTCTCTTATGCAAAGATGTTATATCTTCTGATGCAAGGCTGAGTAGGTTACAACAGCAATATTGTTGTGCAAAAGAGCATACAGAAGTTTTTAGAGTACATTTTGTAGATGGATTTTAGGCAATCGACTAATAGTCGTGGGATGCATTGATATATCTCATCATCATTTGCCTAGTCTTTTCTCAATTATGTAAGGGTTGGCTTCCAGTCTTACCGAATGCAGCTGAATACTAGTATTTTATATGGAGTAACTGCCTATCCGCCCTCCACAACGCAGTTACTGTCTAACACGATATTCCTTGATAAGACTTGTTGGAATACTTGACTGTTAATACTTTTACCATGGCATGTGCTACTATCAAAAAGATCGATAAGTACTGATTTTAGAGGTGAAGTTAATGATGAATGTTACAACATTCCTCCCCTCCTCTTTCCAACCCTTCTTTCCATTTTCGTTTCCTCTTTTTTGTCCTGCCTTTAGCCCAATCATTAGAGGTAGACGCAGCGTGCCTTCTTCCGTACAACTCTATCAATTGTCATCTACAAACTCATTTATTTTCTAACCATATCATCTTTCACACTGTCCATCCATCGTTGTTTTGGTGTTCCTCTACTCACAAAGCTATCCACATTTATACTCAAAACCTCTCTCATGACATTATCCTCATTTCCAATGATTTTACGGTTTATAATAATTTATTTCACTCATATTCTCATTTCTGAATAATGAGTGAAGTATGATTATTGTATGAGTCGTAGTCACGAGTATCGTATTATATAATGCGGAGGAATGACGATATTGTCATGAGTAAAATTTTGAATGTGGATGGCTACAAGAGTATGGGAAAACCAAAGAATGATGGATGGACTGTGTGGAAGATGATATAGTAAAAAAACTTTTTTACATAAAAACAACCGACTTCAAAAAAAAACACTAAAAGACCCGAAAAATAACTTTAATTTCGGAAATCGGTGTCTTTGGTTTTTAACCGACTTCACAAAAAGGAGGAGGTTCTCAATTCGTCTGTATGTTTTTTTTTTTTTTTTTTATGTGTGTTAGCTCATAACTTTTTCTGGGTGAACCGATTTGGATGATTCTTTTTTTATTTGATAGGTGGTACTTCACATGTGGTCCCATTTAAATTTGATCAAGGTCTGACCAGTAGTTTTTGAGTTATCCTTAATACTGTAGATTTTTTCCACTTAGTTTATATGGATGATGTGTTAATAATTTCCTGTCACTGTTATTTACACACCAAGTAGTGGTATACGAATTTGTGTGGGGTAGGTACCGCAACTAAAAAGTGAAAAATAAAAACTTTTTTACAAAAAAACAACCGACTTCCAAAAAAAAACACTAAAAGACGTGAAAAATAACTTTAATTTCGGAAGTCGGTGGCCAAACACGAAAATACAAAACCAAAGGCACCGACTTCCGAAATTAAAGTTATTTTTCACGTCTTTTAGTGTTTTTTTTTGGAAGTCGGTTGTTTTTTTGTAAAAAAGTTTTTTGTATTTTCGTTTTTGGCCACCGACTTCCGAAATTAAAGTTATTTTTCGGGTCTTTTAGTGTTTTTTTTGGAAGTCGGTTGTTTTTTTGTAAAAAAGTTTATATTTTTCACGTTTTAGTTGCCGTACCTACCTCACACAAATTCGTATACCACTACTTGGTGTGTAAATAACAGTGACAGGAAATTATTAACACATCATCCATATAAACTAAGTGGAAAAAATATGCATTATTAAAGATAACTCAAAAACTACTGGTCAGATCATGATCAAACTTAAATGGGACCACATGTGAAGCACCACCTATCAAATAATAAAAGAATCATCCAAATCGGTTCACCCAGAAAAAAGTTATGAGCTAACACACATAATAAAAAAAAAAAAAACATACAGACGAATTGAGAACCTCCTCCTTTTTGTGAAGTCGGTTAAAAAAGGGGGTGACTACCAAGATGATGACTAATAGAGAATTGTGGGAGAAAAAACATGTTACGCCGACTTATTCACTCCTATAAGCAACCTTGTAAGCAATCATCTAAGAACTATAAACTTCTCAATTAAAATTCACATAACAGGCAACACTCTAATCAGAAAGGCAAGGAGATGACAAAGCGATAAACAGCAAATTGGGCAAATTCGGATGATACATATCATAAATATTAAAAACAAGTTCTTTGTTGTAAAGAAACAGGTTTTTCCACAGACACACGTCATAATGAAGTTCATTATTTAATTGTGTTGCTCGACATGTTAATTTTGAATGCGAAACAGATTTATTTTTTGTGTTATTCGGTGGCGATTAAACAGGTGGCCCATACGATGGTAACAGGTAGGTAATACCAGAGGCATTACAAGTGCGTTGCAACTTTGTCATACCAGAGATATAGTTGAAATGTCCATGTGTCAGTAAAGACATAGGCATCAGGCATTTTTGAATTGTCAAGGAGTAAAGCGAATTGTCAAAACGGTGAAGGAGAAACATCGTGAGCAAACCGGTACATCCGGTTTGACGTCTCCGCCCAGACCTCGAGCGCGCTGGTCCGACAGGCCCCGAGTGGTCCACGGTGGGCGCTGAAGCGGCTGGACCGGGAGCTCCTCCTGGAAGCCTCGATCGTGCAGGCCTGGGTGTCATCACCGGACAGGCCTGCTGATATTAACGACGAGGCGGAGTGGTTCCGGGAGGCCATGTCCGAAGTATGTGACGTGGCAATGCCCCGGGTCCAGCCTGGACGCGCCTCGCGCCAGGTGTACTGGTGGTCGCCGGAGCTAACGTCTCTGCGCGAGGCGTGCGTTGCTGCGCGACGCCTGTACACCAGGCACCGCAGGCTCCGTGTCCGTCCTCCGGATACGGAAGCCATTCAGGCGGAGCTGTACGAGGGTTACAGAGCGGCGAAGACCGCCCTCCGAGCGGAGATACTGCGGGCCAGGGGACTGGCCCGTGAGGAGTCGCTGGGGACTCTGAACAGGGACCCTTGGGGACGCCCATACAAAATGGTGCGGGAGAAACTCCGCCCATGGGCTCCCCCACTAACGCAGAGTCTCCGGCCTCAGCTCGTGGAGGGCGTGGTGAGCGCTCTGTTCCCTTCGCGAGGGGAGCACACTCCCCCGCCCATGGCTCCGCCTCCTGCGGTGCCCACTGTGGACCACATAACCGACGACGACGACGATTCTCCTGAGGTGACCGAGGTAGAGTTGAGAGTGGCGGTACGTAGGCTGAGTGCCAAAAATACCGCCCCAGGACCCGACGGCCTACCTGGAAAAGCCTGGGTCCTGGCCTTGGAGGCTCTCGGGCCTCGACTTCGAGGGCTCCTAAGCGCATGCTTGGAAGGGGGCCAGTTCCCACTTCGTTGGAAGACGGGGAAACTGGTCCTCATTAAGAAGACGGGGCGCCCTGCGGACTCTCCGTCCGCTTACCGGCCCATTGTGCTGCTCGACGAGGTGGGCAAGCTCTTTGAAAGAGTCATTGCAGACCGCCTCGTCGGGCGGCTAGTGCGGGTGGGGCCGGATTTGGCGGAGAGCCAGTTTGGCTTCCGCAGGGGGCGCTCTACGGTGGACGCCATCATGCGCGTGCGAGCCCTCACGACGGGGGATGCTGTGGCCCGGGGTGGGGTCGTCTTGGCGGTGTCTCTAGACATCGCCAATGCCTTCAATACCCTGCCCTGGAGTTGCATCAGGGAGGCACTCCGGTATCACCGGATGCCGACCTACCTCTGTCGCATAGTCGAGGCCTATCTGACGGACAGGGCCGTCATCTACCCCGGTCACCAGGGAGAATGGAACCGGCGAGAGATGTCGTGCGGTGTCCCACAGGGATCAGTCTTGGGGCCGTATCTGTGGGACATCGGGTACGACTGGGTGCTGCGCGCCGACCTCCCTAGCGGCGTCAGCGTCGTTTGTTACGCTGACGACACGCTAGTCCTGGCACAGGGGAGGTCGCACCAGGCGGCGGCCGAATTAATGACACGCGGGGTTGCGACAGTCATTGAGAGGATCCGGCAATTGGGACTCGAGGTGGCCCTGCACAAGTCCGAGGCCATGTGTTTTCATGGTCCTCGGAACGCGCCACTCTCGGGTTCCCAAATAATGGCGGGAGGGGTTCACATCGGCGTCGAGTCGACGATGAAGTACCTGGGACTCGTCCTCGACAGCCGGTGGAACTTCGTCGAGCATTTCCGACGTTTGGCTCCCAGACTGGACCGGGCTGGGGCTGCCTTGAAGCGGCTCCTGCCCAATCTAGGGGGTCCAAACGCCTCCTGCCGGAGGCTCTACGCGGGGGTCGTGCGGTCCATGGCCCTTTACGGGGCACCGGTGTGGGCGCGTTCATTGAGGCTCCGACCAGCACGCCGTTTGAACGCGTCCCAAAGGGTCATGGCCATCCGGCTGGTCCGGGGATACCGCACGGTCTCCTGCGAGGCGGCGAGCCTCCTTGCCGGATTGCCGCCATGGGATCTGGAGGCAAAAGTCCTCGCGCACATTTGGGAGTCGCGCGAGGAGGCGAAACGCCGGGGCGTTACTCCGCTGCCGCGAGAAATCGCGGCACAGCGGACAGAGCTCCGGCGGGATCTCATGGCGGCATGGAGAGTGCGACTGTCGCAACCCAGCGCTGGGCACGCCACAATTGCGGCGGTAAGTCCCCTCTTTGAGGAGTGGCTTGAGAGGCGCCACGGCGTCCTCACCTTCCGCCTGACGCAGGTCCTCACCGGACATGGCTGTTTCGGGAGGTTCCTGTTTCGGATAAGGCGGGAGGAAACGCCCGGGTGTTGGCATTGTGTGGATCGACCGGAGGACACGGTGGAGCATACGGTGGAGGTCTGCCCGGCTTGGGCGGAGCACCGCCGTGTCCTCGTGGCGGCGATCGGCGGCGGCGATCTCTCGCGTCCGGCCCTGGTACAGGCCATGGTACGGAGCGAGAGGGAATGGGAAGCCGTCACCTCCTTCTGTGAAGCAGTAATGCTCGCGAAGGAGGAGGCGGAGCGCGTGAGGGTGCGGCAATCGTTGCGCCCTCACGCCCCTAGTCGCCGCAGGAGGAGACACCCTGGGCGTCGGGAGTCAATTGCCGACTCCCGGCCACCGTAGGCGCGGGCTTGCGGACGGCGAGCAATGGGCAGCTCGCCGTCCGGTAAGGACCAGGCCCGGGTCGACGGCGCGTCGTGTTCCACGCGCGCCTCAAAGAGATGTCAGCATCATTGAAGGGGTCCAATAGGGCCGATGCCTGCCGGGGTCGCGGATTGTGCGAAAGAGTTACCGTGGCCCTGGCGCACAGGCAACTGAAGGAACACGGGTGGGTTTTAGTCAGTAAGAGTCTGACACGCCCTTCCGCTCCGCCCAGAGCGGGAGAGGTCATTTGATGATTTCCCACCCAAAAAAAAAAAAAAAAAAAAAAAAAAAAAAAAAAAAAAAAAAAAAAAAAAAAAAAAAAAAAAAAAAAAAAAAAGGTGGCCCATACGATGGTAACAGGTAGGTAATACCAGAGGCATTACAAGTGCGTTGCAACTTTGTCATACCAGAGATATAGTTGAAATGTCCATGTGTCAGTAAAGACATAGGCATCAGGCATTTTTGAATTGTCAAGGAGTAAAGCGAATTGTCAAAACGGTGAAGGAGAAACATCGTGAGCAAACCGGCATGTCCTAGAACCGAAAAGTGGAAGAATTGTGACATCCACCAACCCACACTGGGCAGAGGAGGTTTGTGTCAATCAGTGAGTCAGAAAGTTGAAGCTAGTTGCAAGTTCCAAAACGTAGATTTCTATGGAGAGGAACGGGCAAGAAACTCCAAGGACACTCTTTTATAAAACAAGATATTACAAAATCCTGGGTACATCTTTATTGTTGGTTCTATAGTTGCTTCGGTAGAAATACTAAGTGCTTTCACTGCTTTCCACCTTGCTGACTGGCTATTATTTTCACAAAGACATGAACTATTCTCTCTTGTTCGTGTTGATCCCAGAGACAACATTAATGTAATTCGCTTGCAGGCACTCGAAGTACTTAAGTCAAATACACAAATATCTGTCTAGAAATTGTTCTTATTGTCATCGTATTTTCCCGACAAGTCTGCCAGCATATTGCATTAGAATATGCACACAAAGATATTAGTGTCACCTCAATCCTAGAGTCTTCTCAAGCATTGATGCAACACTTACTCAAGCTTACATTAGGACATACAAAACATAGAGGTTTGTTGCATGAAAATGTAATTTTAGACTCTGCTTTGACCTACCGCTTGGTGAAAATAATTAGTACACATCCTAATTGCGTAAAACACAATCAATCATAATCTGAATAATTTTGAAGGATATTACTAATTCATTGCTTCATATGTTCGAAAAAATTGCCTGCTCAATGTTGTAGAACTGTCAAAATGAAGCCATCGCTCTTCATTTTGTCATTTCAACAACTAACCTGAGGGGTACCCCGCAGGTTAGTTGAACAAAACCAATTTCATTCTTACTATTCTCATAAATGATTTTCTTAATTCAGTGTTGAGCAGTTGTTTAGCACTTTAGCCTAAACAATCGAGGGGAGATTCCCGTATTTTAAAGAGTTCTCGCATTCTAATCTCGGACTGTCAAAAACACCTCTTAATTTCCTACATTTTTGACACTGATGGTCGCTGAGCTCAGGGCCCTATACCACAAAGCTTTACAAGATCAAAATGGTTAAACTGTAGAAAAAAATGCGTATCACGGAAATCAATAATAATATTATAAATTCGAAAGTAACTCTGTGTGCATGCCTTTTCACGCCTAAACCACCGAACGGATTTCGATAAAATTTGGCGAGGAGATAGATGGCATTCTGGGGAAGGACTTAGTCTACTTTTGCCCCGGTAGCAGGTTCCTGTGGGATAATTTCCGACATCCAAGCGGGCGAAGCCGCGCTGAGAAGCTAGTTACAAATATCTATGAGTTACAATATTGATAAATGATTTTATTTCTGTAAGTAGGTTTGTACAGACACTTTTACCGTCAATCATATTTTAAAAACTAGATGAGGTCGGCGGTTCCTATCTAAGTACTCTGTTATTGTAGACTTGTCACAAGGTTTTTCTGTTACAATTGTGTGACTTTAGAGATTTGTGGTACACGCACTTGTAAGATTTACAATTTTGTAAATTGTAATTATAACGTTTTGTGGTAGTTTTTTTATTATTATATGGCAATGATTGCAGCAAAAGTTTGAACGTTTTGAATTACGGGAGAAGGTATTCAGATGAACAAGATTTTGTGGTAGTAAGGTAAGCATATTTGTGTAAAAAAACAGTTTTTTAAGATTGATTTCTATGTCTAAACTTAACCGAAACCATTAATTTGTTTCTTGCTACCAACGTTCAATATCAGATAGCAATAATTATATTATGCCTCTTACAGTGCAATACAAAGGCCTCTCCTCGGCGAATGATTCAGTAGATTGTTTAATTTTCTTTGAGAAACAAATGAAACATTAAATATTTTGCCGTCGATTTTTAAAACAAAATTGATTAAGCGTGTCATGGTGATGACAAAATTAGTATAAGTAGTGGAAGAATTATTTATCTGTTAAGATTTCTATTGTGTTTATATAAGTGGATATTAGAGATTTTTGGTTTAAGAATTACGCGATATTTGGGACTGTTTGTTAAATAATTTTTAGCATGAAGTTAATTTTCTAATGAATTTATGTTACTGCAGATCAAATTGTCACTTTGAGTAGTCAAATAACACGAATGTTATTTAAATACGAGAGCTATCTTGTTTTCTGGGTTTGCTAAGTTAATAGTAGGTTACTGGTATGGTATTATGTAAGATATTGTAAAGTAATTGTAGGTATACGGTGTGAATACGGACATTAAATGCTTATCAAGATGACCGATTGAGTACATAAAACACAATAGCATAGAAAAAATCTTGCTAAAGAAAAAAAACGAAAGTAATTTTTGCCGTAGACTATTAGAAGAATAAATAATCTGTCGAATGTTTTAGAAAAACTTATAAAATAGCGATCTTGACCTTAAAAATAAATCTTTACAACCTTGAACGGTATTAATGAAAGAAATTTCACTAAGTCGACCGAAGCCAATGATTCATCAGAATCAAGAGCACTCTAATTGCAGTCTTAATGACACGAAAACAGAGTTCAATACACTTCGAAACTAACTCCACAAGGTTGTTAAAACTCATACACAGCCTAAAAAAAATACCAAACGTACTACTAGTACTTACTCATTATTTCATTCATTTTGAGTGACAATCAAACCATTTCTTGCACTTGGTTCCCACTGTAGCAAACACTTAAAACCCGTGGGAATCTAATTTCACTTCTCGAGAAAGTGTTCCAAAGATATATTATTTCACACAAAAAGTAAATAAAAACAAATGACACTCACACTTTTACGAATAATTGCAAAAGGCCCTAGTAAGTACCCTGAGGAACTCTTTAACAATTTCTCTTCGAGTTTAGAGTTGTGTGCGCAAGCGCAACGTCCGCTTACCGTGGGCGGTAAGACCGTATGACGCGTATTCGAAATTGATGTATCATAGCACGCTCGGCCTGTTAAACCAACCGGTATCATCGAGGTGTACAGTATCCAACGCTTGTTCGAAATCCAGATCAGATTTTTTTGGTAGAAGTGAACCAGAGATGGTTTGTATTGAATTGAAAGTTATAGTTTGGGGATTCAATTAGGTGTGAAGTGGTAGACGGCTAAAAGAGGGGGATTGGAGACTGAACGGTATATGTTTATGTTTGATGGTACGTATGGCACGTGCCCTATGTCTGTGATGACTGTCCCGTAACAGATGGTTGAGGAGAATCTCTTTATTTTTGTTAGGGACTTTTGAACTTGGTTTGAGTGTTAATTTTGGTACTTTTGTTATTGTGTGTTTATTCGATGGTAACAAGGAAGGCTTTAAACATGTATTTAGTACGACTACGAGTATATTGTTAAAAACTACGAACGGAAGTTGCGTTGATTTGATATGAAGATTCCTAGATCTTCAGTAATTTGTCCATAATTCTAAATATTGTTAAAAGTGCATGAGAGGAATTTCGTCGTTTTACTGTCTAGAACCTTCTGTAATCTCGACAGGTTTTTATATTTTCTACATAATTTATATTTGAAAAAGAAATCCCTTAGTTGCTTTACATACGACATCCGTTTTGTTACAAATAGTTAACCCAGATCGCATGAAGCATATTAACATGTGTGTTATTTACATAAAGTATGTGCATTAAATACCTCTATTTAATGATCAACACTTATCTGTCTACGACGTAGATTCTGAGTAACAATAGAATAAGAATAAGTATATTAATCCTAGTAGCAGTAGACCTCTCAGTGAAGGTGTTCGTCCTAGGAAGTTCCACCATAGCGGAGTAATAACGTAACACTCTAAGGCCCACTTGCATGAAAAACTTAACTCAGAGTTAGTTGCTAACACGAAGTTAAATTGACAGGTTGTCATACAATATTGTCAATTGGACGTAGTTTAGCGGAAAGGACTCAACCCACAAAAAGTCACTTTTGAGTTATCGAGGTTTTAAGTTTATATGTGTATTGCTGCAATAATGTTGTATTTCGTATATTTTGAAATATTTTCACTTATGGGCAAATGTACGACCTGCTTGTCTCAAGTTGCATTTATTAAAAACGACCCAAGCATTTTGGGTTATTATAGAGGTTCGTAGAAAAATTCCCATCCTCATGTGGGTTGGTTCGCATTATAAAAAAATCAACCTTATCTTAGTAGTATCACGGACCTTTTTTGCTGAGTGAAAGTACATACCTTTAGGATCTCTTTGGCATATACAACTCATTTTTGACCTTATTATGGGTTAAGTCCTTTCTGCTAAACTACGTCCAATTTAACCTCGTGGTAGCAACTAACTCTGAGTTAAGTTTTTCATGCAAATGGGCCTAACAGTAGCCGTAGTTTTCATTTTGACAGTTCAACATTCATTGCGTTATTTACGTTGTTGAGCAGACACATTTTTCGAACATATGAAGCAATGGATTAGCAATATCCTTGACAATTGTTCAGATTGTGATTGATAGTGTGTTATGCAATTTATTTAGATGCCGCTGTAATTGTAGGCACACGATACAATTCCCAATCAGCGATTGAGTTTCAAAAAATCTTTCCAAGTCAAGGATTCAACTATATCTCCAAGTTTCTATTTGCATTGATTTAAGCTGTGCCTTGTTTGTCAGCCAGTCAGTCACAGGACCATTCTTTCGGCAATTCTCAGGTCAGGCAGTTACGTATAAGGGTTTCTCCATTGAGAAATTCTCAGTAGCGACCCGGAGTCTGCATTTGTTTTCAGAAATGGCAGTGACTATTACATGCGACTTAAAGTTATCTGGCCATAGGCACATCACTGCCAAACCCTTTGGGAATTACAGGCGTGATTTTACATGAAATCTACCTCTTATATTTTAAAGAGGTAAAAATTGTGAGTTGAATGTAGGGGATAATCTTCGGATCTGCTGATCCGATTCCGAAAATTCTTTTTTTTATAAAATATTAGCCGTTAATGTCCTACCGCAGGGTAAAGGCCTGCATACCCTCTTTCCATCTCTCTCTGTCCAGAGCTGCCAAGGACCAATGTTTATTAAAGGAGTCCAGCTCATCCCGCCATCTCCGTCTGGACCTGCCACGATGTCGTTTGGTATTAAGCGGGACCCACTGGGTCGTAAGCTTGGCCCAATGATCAGCTGACATGCGGCAGATGTGTCCAGCTCAATGCTTTCCGAGTGACATCAGTTATTTTAGTGATGGAACGGATTGTTGTATTCTTAACCCGGTCCACAAGTTCAATACTCCGTTTCATAGCTCTCTGACAAGCCTGGAGCGTCGACCTCCAGGATATTTTATGTTAATACAGGAAACTTGACGCGGACGAAGTCGCAAACAGAAGTTAGCGTAAAATATACCTCTATTATAACCAATAGCTATCAGTCTATAACGCAGATCAAAATGAAACAATATAGGTTAACACAATGACTTGGAATTAGCTTCGCAGCGGATTTAATGAAACGATCGTTGGTGCAGGAAACTGTTCATTTACTTCGTCATAATGAATGCGAGCGATAATGCACTTGTAATAATCGTATGTAATGGTATCATCAAGTTCAAAAATACTTTGATAAACTTTAGCTATCATATATGTAGTTCGTCCATAAGCGACGCACTAAACAAGTTGCCTATTGCAGAGTCCGGAAGAAAAAAAACCCGTTAAGAACTATGAGTCATTTCCCGTTTAAGATGGAAGGGCCAATTAGATATATAGGTCATCATGGTTTGTATGGCTATGATGTGGTTCCATTGTAATTATCAAAATGCCTCATTCTCGAATGTAATGTAAACTAGGGCAGTAGTATTTGTACTGTTAGGATAACAAAATGTTATGTGTCGATCAATATTAGCAAAACTGAATGATCGACTGGGCAGTTTTTTTGTAGTGAAAGAAAGAAAGAAATAGATTTTATTTGGGATACGCACAGGAAATACAAATAGTAAAAAAGTAGCATTTAAAACTAACTAAATTAACATTAAAAACAACAACAAAATAAACTACAAAAAGAAAGACCTACGTGAGGCCAAATAATGCTGCGATATTTAAAAAATAAATACCGCAGCGCTGGTATTCTGACACACCTACGGACATCCAATCCACCCTTGTAGTGGAGTGGAGGACAAATCTAGGCAGTCGTCCATGAAAAAAAAAAAGCTGTTGTTTTTTCGTCAGGAGCTCGAAAGTCTGACAGCCAGTCTTGCCAAAGGGTATCGTACCCAGAAACTGGGTTGTGGAGGTCAGATAGGCTGTCTGTCCATGAATAAATAATACTGGTAGGTATTCAGCTACACCCAGTTACATTGGAAGCTGACTCCAACATAGAGCGGGGAACGGATAAGCAGATGATCTTTGTTTGTGCTTTCTGTGAACGAACTCGTCCAGGGAGGCTAGTATGTACTAGGTAATCAATAACTTTTTTCTTTTAATTAATTTATCCGATACTTGATTTGTGTTGTATTGCTGGATTTGTGCTTTGTTTTTAAATTATTTTTAACAACTGTAGCGGTATCAACATCGCCACATGCGAGCTACACGTCATACTGACGTCACGCAAATCCTGCATCGCGCAAGCAGAGTTTACCGCGCGACTAGCATATATACAACGTCCCGACATCAACCGTCGGGCAGTTGCCCACCAGACATAACACCCGTCTGGTCGGAGGATCCTCCCTTTTCTATAGAGTATGAGTGAACTTTACACCCTGTTCCTAATACCTCTATACAACCATAATTTTATTCACAATTAATTGCAATAATAAAAATGTAAATTGTAAATATATAGTGCATGTGGTGTTAGCCTGTAAGTAATTGTTGCACTTATAAATGTATATCGTGTCCTTTTAAATGAATGTATGTGTAAACAATTGTAGGCTAACGTATTAATAAATAAATAAATTAAGCATTTATTTGCTTAGAAAGTAGGTACATAAAATAAAGGTGTTTACAAAACTTTGTGATCCCGACAGAATCTACCTTAAATTAGGCGTGCAAACATTGAAAGAAATCTACATAAATAAAAATCAATTGCCAATAATGTTTGTCCGCGCATCACTTCAAAGAGGCTGCAACTATATGGCTAATTCTTTATTTTTGTTGTGATCGTAATTTTCAGGACAAAGTTTGTATGAAAGAAAAAAATTGGAAAATTCACCGGGATAGTCGGGTTTGTATGCTATTTGTGTATGAAATTTACCCCGGGCGACAGCGGGCACAAATAGCTTGTTTTTAATTATAAAAAAACACGTCAATCAAATAAAAATTGTCAAAAATAAATAAATAAATTATAGATTTTAAACTAAGCATTATAATAATAAGGAAACACACAATGTCAAATATTAAATTTAAAGTGTAGTGTCATTTAGAAAATCATTAAATGAATGATAAATGATTTTATTTCTGTAAGTAGGTTTGTACAAACACTTTTACACGTCAATCATATTTCAAAACTAGATGAGGTCGGCGTTTCCTATCTAACTACTCTGAGAAGAAAGACCGAAACAAACTCAGAGTTCCCAGTCTCTTTTAAAGTGCAGACATAATCTTGTGAATACCATGTAGATTTGTGCCTGGATTGGTCTTTTGAGGAAAAACCACACAGAATGAGTGGACCTGTCCAGTCAGTGCACGCATTTGTCACTAATCGTGGAGCTCAACTCAGAACTTAAGGGGACTACATGACCTAAACGCAAATTTATAATGCCTAAAAATATATGATCCACTGCAGTAACCAAAATCAGAAAAATATATGATATTCTTCTGGATATATGCTAGTTAGATAGTGCGTTGAAAACATAATACAATTAACCTGATATAGAAAAAAAACACGAATATACTTCTAAAACATTTTTTTAACGATTAAAATCCATACTAATATACCTACATGCAAACATTCAGATTTTTTGTCAGATTATTGTATAAGTAACATACTAATGTAATAGTGTTTTAATTTTTTAGTTCAATGAATACATTTTTTGTAAATTATGGAT
This sequence comes from Griposia aprilina, assembly GCA_916610205.1. Classification (NCBI taxonomy): domain Eukaryota; kingdom Metazoa; phylum Arthropoda; class Insecta; order Lepidoptera; family Noctuidae; genus Griposia; species Griposia aprilina. The sequence continues at coordinate 10,344,096 of OU744311.1, forward strand.
TTACAAAAAATGTATTCATTGGACTAAAAAATTGCTTCATATTTTGCAATAAATTACCAACGTTGTGTCATCGCGCGTCTCTTTCTTTTCTATGCAATCCGACAGTGACCGTGCTTTAGCTCTTGTAAGCCTCTTAAGGAGCTCAACCACTCGACGAACAATACCAAAAAAAGAACATTTGGGTAGGCCGCATAAAGCACTCAAATTATAACACTCATTAATATTAAGTTTCTTTTTAAACATATGGATTGGATTTTTTTAAATCATAATTTCTGTTAATTTGTTATAGAGAGTGGCGGGGCCATCGACGCGCTACCTGGGGGGCAAATCTACTAATTTACAAACGTCACAATGGTCTCTGCATTATGAGTTTTTGACAGATTTGTGGCAAATCTGTCAAAAACTCATAATGCAGAGACCATTGTGACGTTTGTAAATTAGTAGACTTGGCCCCCTGTTACCATGGATTCAGTACATGACTCTGAACCCCCCTGCGTTGGAATTTTAGGTCTGTTAATAAAATAAAAAACTTGCTGTTCGATACATTTTGACGGCGTACGTGTTGCAGTTTTCTATGAATCAACAGCTTTTTTTTTTATAACTTGCGATGAATTTCTACGCAAGGGGGGGGGGGGGGGGGTAAATATTTGTGATCCAAGCAGCGTTGTGTTATTCCGGTATGAAGGGTATGTGTGCTGATGTCATTACAGGTACCAACATGAGACATTTCAGCTTTGTCACTGGGGTGTCAACGTACATAAATTTATCATCACAGTCAAAATCATCTTTATTTTCATTACAATAAGGTTGCTGTAGGGTTACTACCACTGATAAGTCTATCAAAATCACAATGATCTTTATTTTCGTTGCAATATGATTGCTGTAGGGTTGCTGCCACTGACAAGTCTATCATAATCTCAGTGATGTTTATTTTCGTTACAATAAAGTTGCTGCCACTGACAAGTCTATCATAATCTCATTGATCTTTATTTTCGTTACACTATGGTTGCTGTAAGGTTGCTGCCACTGACAAGTCTATCATAATCTCAGTGATGTTTATTTTCGTTACAATAAGGTTGCTGTGGGGTTACTACCACTGATAAGTCTATCAAAATCTCAATAATCAGTATTTTCGTTACAATATGATTGCTGTAGGGTTGCTGCCACTGACAAGTCTATCATAATCTCAGTGATGTTTATTTTTGTTACAATAAGGTTGCTACCACAGACAAGTCTATCAAAATCTTAGTGATTTTTATTTTCGTTACAATATGGTTGCTGCCACTGACAAGTCTATCAAAATCTCATTGATCTTTATTTTTGTTACACTATGGTTGCTGTAGGGTTGCTGCCACTGACAAGTCTATCAAAATCTCATTGATCTTTATTTTCGTTACACTATGGTTGCTGTAGGATTGCTGTCACTGACAAGTCTATCATAATCTCAGTGATGTTTATTTTCGTTACAATAAAGTTGCTACCACTGACAAGTCTATCAAAATCTTAGTGATCTTTATTTTCGTTACAATATGGTTGCTGCCACTGACAAGTCTATCAAAATCTCAGTGATCTTTATTTTCGTTACAATATGGTTGCTGCCACTGACAAGTCTATCAAAATCTCAGTGATCTTTATTTTCGTTACACTATGGTTGCTGTAGGGTTGCTGCCACTGACAAGTCTATCATAATCTCAATGATGTTTATTTTCGTTACAACAAGGTTGCTACCACTGACAAGTCTATCAAAATCTCAGTGATCTTTATTCTTGCTACAATAAGGTTAATGTTGGGTTACTGCTGCCAGAGATAAAATAACTGTGAAAGGATTGTAGAGGAATTGCAGATGTCCATTGGTGACCAAATCTGGGCAATGTGCGTCTTTTGTTTTTGTTTAATTTACTACACAAAATGATACATGTTATGGAATGTTATGATATGATTTAGCCTTGTACAACATCAACAATTAATGTCATAATATTGTGCTACGTACCAAGATTGATTCATAGATGTAGGTAGGTGACTAAGGTCCTTTGAAAACCAGGGGTAATGCAGTAGGTATGTCTGTCACTGAGTGTCATCGATCTTAAGGTGAATCCTCAGTTGTAGCTGTAGAATTTTTCAGTATATTTCATATGAAAATTCTTAGGTGGAACAAATTTCCAAAGTTTGACGATTGATATGAAATTGATGATTATTATTCAGTTAAATGTATCATTTCTACAGTCGCGAATCATACTTTGCTCAACATACGACGTAAAACAGAGCTGCACACTTATGGCAAATAATTTGATTTGATTTTTTTATTTGCAATTTGCAAAAAACCAAAGACAATTTGAATTTGGCGGGCTACAGCTGAGGATTCCCTTAAGGACAAAGTTGAAAACACGGTGCTTTCAATTTACTATGGGAACTACTCTTCTAACGGTAACACAGCAACGCTGCTTTGCAACAGAAAAAACCGCACAACATTCCTTTTAGTAGAAATAATAATAATAATAATAGGTACTACTAAGTGTGACCCGATCTTTGACCATAGATGACGGCACATCCTGAACTTTCAGGCTCTCCGCAAACATTGCTAACTCGCCAATCTTTTTACAAAGACAAGCCGTTATTGTATAGCTCGTGCCGACACGACACGACAGATCGTCCTCAATTCTCTATCAACAAAGTATTTGACGTTTACAAGCATGAAGGTTGAGTATTGTTACAAAAACCGCTCAAGATGTCATTATGCCCATACGCTAGCGTTAATATAGCGTAACGATATCAAAACCAATCCGTAGACTAATTAACAATGAAGTACATAGGGTTGTCTCTACAATTTGTTATTCAGTTAATAAGTTTGTCTGAAAAAGTAGGTACATAATAGTGCCATCTGTCTATCTACCACTATCATCCTTTTATTATTAATTCCATTTATTTTTCAATTGTTGGATCGAAGTTCTTTAAAGTAGCTTGCGGTAGGACTAAACTTGTAGAAAAAGCGTAACGAAAAAGCGTTATACCCATCCATGCGACTTTTTTATTATAATTATAGAAAGAGAGAGAGAGAGAGAGCGAGAGAGAGAGAGAGAGAGAGAGAGAGAGAGAGAGAGAGAGAGAGAGAGAGAGAGAGAGAGAGATAGATAGAAATATAGTTTTTATGGTTTTCAAGGGTTCTGAAGCCGATAGCGAGGTCAAAATGAAAATCAAAGGTGGCGGCTGCGAAAATTTTCATCACAATTAGGGGAAGCGCCAGGTGCCCGCTAAATTCAAATTTTCTTACGTCTTTTGCAATTTGCAGGGCGGTATCAGGTTGTATGTTGAAAAAAATATGTTTCGCGACCGTAAAAAGTAGGTATGTATTTACAGAATTATAATCATTAAAATCATCAATACAACCCTCTAAGTTCATATAATAATCATATTGATCTATATTTTATGAAATTGTCATTCAATAGGATTATAATTATGAACTTATTGATCATTTTAATGATTATAATTCTGTAAATACATACTTGTAACGGTCGCGAATCATATTTTTTTAATAGACCTACAACCTTACACTGACAGCAAATTGAAAAAAAAAAACAAATCGTAAGAAAATTTCAATTTCGTGGTCAACCTGGTGCTTCCCCCTTAAAGCAGGCCATTCGTTGTGCCATCTCAACTACCTACTACTTTTTTGACAGCTGTCAATTTACTCACAAATTCAGGAAGCGAACTACATAATCGGTGGTGCTGGCCCTAATGACTAAATAGCTCGCATGCGTACGAGTTGAAATACATCACACAATAGTCAATTATTTGTCTTATGTCATTCTATTGTTTTATCGCCCTGTCGAGCTAAACAATTCACTGGGCATTTGAATATTGTCTGAGGACAGAAGGACGCGACATTTTATGGAATGTAGGCCTGTATTAAGAGGGCGCAGCAAGACAGAAAAAAATCAAGTTTCACCCGCGCCTCTTTGCCTACCCCTCTCATCAAACACGACGAAAACAAAACACAATCCCTTCCCGCCAGCAGAAACTTTTCGCCCGGCGTATAGTTAGGCATTTGAATTTGACTCTTGTGTGTAGTATGTATACGCAAAATAATCAGATGAAACCGCTCTATTCAATGTACCATAATGTAAGATTGCTGTGTATATACCTACAAGTAGGTATATTATTCAATATTATTGTATGTCCCTGAATCTGTTACCGATGCTGGTGGGTTGTTAAATTGGAGAATAGACAGACTTGAATTAAATAAAGAGTAAATGTTAATTCAAGATACGGCCTTTAAATTTTCGATTCCGAATTGAAAGACAAACTTAACGTTGTAGTTGAGAAATATGTTATATAACTACAAATGAAGGATTTCCAGATATTTTCCTGTACCTATTTGTACTGTGAGACCTTGCTTCTTACCACATTTCGTGATTCTAGGTCAACCGGATGTATCTTATGGGTTTTAATTTGTTTGCGAGTGTCAAAATATGCGAAATGAATGACAATTTATGCCAAGATTCTAAGTAAACGTCTTAGAAGCTCGATTTTTTTACAGCTCCAAAGTAATACAGTTCAATTTCAACTTGATACCGCCCGCGCATTCCTCAGAAAAGGGGTCAGACAGATGGATAACAAAGTGATTCTATAAGTGTTTCGATTTTTCCCTTTGAGGCACGGAACGCTAAAAAGCAAAGCACTTCCAACAAAGTCCTATACTACATAGGTACTCATGATACTACCTACATGATGATAAAAACAAACTCGATAAACTTGCTTTTTTCACGATATGAAATCGAATAATTATAATCGCATCACTTACCTTCCGTTTTTTACTTTGAGAAAATGAAATCAATTAAACGAAAATAGCAATCATCTAATGAAATTTGTTGGACCGCTGTGATCAGCAACTCTAATCCTCGAATGATTTTTCAATTACAATATTTAAACGAAATATGATCATTGTCCAGTCCCTTTATTTTCAATGAAAGTCTTCAGTAGGAGAAACATCTGTTTATTTTGCCTATACTATACGCTAAGCTTGAATTCAGAATCATAGATCATAATCATGTTTTCGAACTAGAAACTCAATGCTGACGTGACAAAGTTCAAATTCCAATGTAATCAAATTTTACTACAAGTTGGACCTCATGACATCTTCGTGGAAAACAGTGTTAACCGAGTAAAAAATATAATGGTATATTGTGGATATTGCTTTGCAGGATCGTGCAAAGTCAATTAGCAATCGTGTTACCAAGTAAAAAATTATTTTGGTATGGTGGATTTTGCACTGTATTGTGCAAAGTCAAATGGCATGTGTCATGAAAACCGTGAAAACCTATATAAAATGTATTCTGTGTATCCTGCGCGGGGCGCGAGTAGAACAAAGTCCTCGCCGAAAACATTTGTGAAAAATAGGCCAATTTCGGAACAAACGGTACATTAGTCGGCTTTACCGACAAAATAATTGGCATATATATAAATGCGTGGCAAAGAAAGTCGAAAGTTTATTAGGTTCCTCTTTTGTAACTGTTGAAACTTTAGCTTTAAAAAGCAAGCCGCCTAACTCCACTAATATTATTAGACCAATAACCTACTTATATGTTAAATTTCGAGTTTCATCTTGATTCTGGGGTTGGTCGAAATGGTTCGTCTAAGGTTCCCCTTAGACGGAGCTTGTCAACTAAAGTGGGAGTAAACGAATTTGGATCTTGAGTTTATTTGCAATAAGATCTAAAATCTCCAGCACGAACTCTATGTTGTAAATGTTCTCCGCAAGAAAATCGACCGATATGCAGAACAATGGCGCTAGTTGTACTATACTGTCAAATAAATTTATGTCAGCTTGAGTTTTCAAATATCAACATTGAATTATTATAATATTTTTGTTTTATGGTTTAGCCGCGTTATTTATTTAGTTTATCAATTCTTAACGATTTTAATAATCGTTTCGGAAGTGGTTTTATTGTTCTTTTCATATTTTCTATTTCACAGTCGCTTTCCTACAATGTGATAAATTACGAAAATATTATTTACGCAAATAAATTATATCCCAGAGCAGCCGAAAATTCAAGCGCAGTCCTCTCGTCTCAACAGAGCGACGGCGACTGATTTGTCAAACAAAAATATGCTTGAAGTTCCCGCAACGTGCGATGGAAGATGACTTCTTCCACGAACTAAAAACGTCGTAAGTGCATAAAGCTTGTAGTCGTAATAAAACTAAAAATAAAAGGAATTTCAAACGCCTACCCAATTTTTTTCGCCCTGTATTAATACAAATATTCATCTAATTTTTATCCTAATAGTCATTAGCATGTTAAGTACAAATTGAAAATACGAGCAAATTAGAGGTAAATTTTAATAATTTGTTTCTGTTCCACAAAAAGTTTGAAAATATTTCATGAAAAATCAAATTGAAGATAGGCAATTTTGGTTACTACCCGCTCTTAACAGACTTCAAAAAGGAGGAGGTTATTAACTCGTCTGTATGTTTTTTTTTTGTATGTTTGTTACGCGATGTCTTCGGCAATTGTGGATCGAGTTCGTTTTTTTTTTTTCAATTCTTAGGGTGTGCCTCAGGGGTGGTTCCACATAAATTATATGAACTTTGCTTGAGTAGCTTTTCAGTTAGCTTCAATAATACATATTTTTTCCACTTAGTGTATATTGATGTTATAAAAATTTACATAGCTAGTAGTAGTATACGAATTTGTGTGTGTTGGTTGCTACCACAACTAAAAATTTAAAAATAAAAATAACTTTATAAAAAAAAAACAACCAACTTCCAAAAAAAACACTACAAAGTGAAAAATAAGTTTAATTTCAGAAGGCGGTGGCAAAAAACAAAAATACAAAACCAAAGACAGCGACTTCCGAAATTAAAGTTATTTTTCATTTTATAGTGTTTTTTGGGGAAGTCGGTTGTTTCTTTTATTTTATTTTTAATTTATTGTAGCTCTTAAACCTAGGGCTAATTGCCAAACAAGGGGAAATCGTTTTTAAAACGTTCCGTATTTCTAAAACGACTTTCAACTGCGTGGTAATTGCATAACAGACTAATAGTAGGAATGGCTTTCATTTTGACAGTTCAACAACATTCATTGCGTTATTTACGTTGTTGAGTAAACACATTTTTTGAACATATGTAGAAACGGATTAACAATAGCCTTTAAAAATGATTCAGATTGTGACAATTAGGGTGCTGGATTGACATAGCGTTACGGTAGCTTATGTCAATCTAATATATTTTTGACTTTTCCAACATCGTTAACGCTAACAGCTTTGCACTTTGTCTAGGCCTTGTTACTATCGTCGACCACACATCATCATTGACATCAGTAGAGGAAGCATAATTTTATCTACACAATAAGAAATACATGATGCATGAGCAGGAGAGGTCCAGTGGTAACGGCCGCGACTTACGAGTTGTTGTAGGTCGTAGGTTCGACCAGACAGGCGCTTTACTTTGTGAACCAAACCAAAAATTCGAAGACATGTGACATCTATCAACCCGCACTGGGACCGCGTGGTGAATTACAGCTCACTCCCTCTTACAGAGAGGTCTGTGTCCCAGCAGTGGAAACATTATATGCTGACATGCGTCTAAATTTATTATCATTTTCTGCAGTCTTCAACAAGAGACGACTCACAAATTGTTGTCTAAGCAAGTGTGGACCGTAGTCAACTACATGATTGCTTACCATCATGCGAGATGGTGGACCACCCAGAACTCATCCATACTACACAGGGTGACAGGAACATCTTACCGTAAACAGTAAAAATCTTACCGCCGTGAAAATATAGATGAAGTGAGCTGCCATTCCCCCGGGTGCTAAGGATTGACACTACTGACAGCTGCCAAAATCTAAGTTTTGAAGGTGAAATTTCTTCTGGACATATCGGCTCAATACGGAACACATAATATCAAAGTAGACCGTAATGTTTAAAAGACGTAGAGCAGTCATTAATCAAACGTGTTATAACAATTTTCAAACCGCTAAACGTCGCTTAGTGGAGCGGCAAATTGCTAAGTTTTTAATCAAGGAAGCGAAGAAAATAATATATGTCTGTAGTATGTTGTTTGTTGAGGTCTACATCACGTAGAAATTATGGGTCGGGGACTGTTGGTGATGGGCATGGCTTGGTTAACTGTTTAGTTGACAGTTTACTTGACGTTTAGTTTAGTCATCTATCCTCGGTTTCTCGTTTCTAAAAACCTGAGCAACTGATTAAATAGATATTCTAACTACTTAATAAAAAGCGGATGCTTGAGCGTATAAGTAACTTTATTGATTCTACTGCTAAGTGTAATTCAGGGTAGAATCGGTGGGTTTTGGAAACTCTTATATAAATTATGCTGTAAGAGGACATGCTAGCTTTTGGAAACCAGGGTTTTAATTAGAATATCAACAACTTGCTTACAACTTAAAACTACGGGATACTTTTTACCCGACTACGGTCAAGCCAAAGAAGGGTTTCGATTTTAACAGGCTATATATGTTTATCTCTTTATTTAGGACGTTTCCGTGGGATAATATTGGACCACCAAGCGGGCGCGCGCCAAAACCTGGTTTTCAATTCATTGGTCGTTGGGATGCCTAAGTTCATAAGACTGTGTCTTTACAGTGTTGGTCGCATTTTATTACGCGCGCTCAATAGCTCATGCATATTCTTAAACAGATCCATTCAGTTGCTAATGAAAGCATTCAGCTTAGTTGACGGGGTCCACCGCATTCCTAACCTTTTGACTTCTCAGCTTCGCACTACAAATTGACATTAGACCACAGAGTAACAAACATAAAAGGGATCAAGATGGCGATTTTATTATATTAGGTTGGGGAAAAAGTCTTTTCGCATTATAGTATGTATGAACTTGTAATAAAATCTCTTTGGCTATACTATTTGTATCTGGCTAGTTTTGGTATCATTGAAAGTTTAAATTTTAAAGAACATAATTCCAAATTCAAATTAGGAAAATGTGTGATTTTCATTTGTTTTTCGTACTGTCAAGATACTGTGTACACTGGCAACGGTGCGGTTTAAAGGAAGATGTAGTGACAAAAATTGAAAAGAGTATGCTAAGATGGTTTGGTCATGTTGAGAGGATGAATGAAGGGCGACTAACAAAAGGTATTTACAAGGCCGATGTGAGTGGAAACGCCGGGAGGGGACGCCCTAGGAAGGCATATAGTGACCTTATTGGAGATGTTCTTCAGAAAGGTCAGGTGCGTAGTACTCACAACCAGCGTGTGTGTATGACCAGATGTATGAACGTAAACGAGGCAAAAGGAGTATGTAAGGATCGTAGAAGGTGGCGTGCTGTAGTTTCTGCCTACCCCCATGGGAAGAAGGCGTGAGTTTATGTATGTATGTGTACTGTCAAGATGAGTGAATCTAATGAAGAAATTCGATACATTTAAAAAAAATACTACAAAAAAGGTAAAAATGCAACGCAAACTGCGAAAAAAACTGCGATGTTTATGGACCTATACTCGAAAGGTTTAGATAGTTAAATAAAGGTAAACAAATCGTAAACAAGGTGTTTTATAGTTGACACTTTCTTGTTTAAAAATACGTTACAACAAACTTTAAGTTATATGCGATTTATACGATAGTTTCCTCTTTTATTAATGTATTTTAAACTTTATCATTTATTCGTAAACTATACTCTTCGTACATGTAATTGCTTGAGCACAATTTTTTTGTTAGATTAGTAGATATAGTAGAGATAGAGTAGAATATTTTGTAATCTGTCTATTGTAAAGAGCCCAAAAAGATAGGTTCCCTCAACCTTTTAGAAAATACAACGCATTAGATAACGTTGCTAAATTGAAGAGTACACTTGTGACTTAGTATGGCAACTGAAGTAGCAGGTATTACGTTTAGTCGGTTAACCAGATGACCTAAGTTGTGGATGAATTAGAAAAAATGTTATATGGTGTCACTGTATTGCGGTTGCCACCATACCACTGTGAGCGCAATTCAATTGAGTTAATATGGGCTCAAGTTAAAGGGTTTATAGCCGAGATAAATAAAACTTTTAAAATGTCTGACCTGAACATTCTTTTGCCAGAGGCTTTAGCTAATGTGACTGCTGAGAATTGGAAAAGTTGCGAGAGTCATGTAATAAAAGAAGAACAGAAAATGTTTAAATAAGACAAAATAATTGATGATTATTAATGTGACCGATAGTTCCTCAAATTCAGATTCAGAATAGAGCCTTATTATTATGGGACTCAAAATAATATGATTTTAACATTTGAAATAAAAGGTTTAACATCTATGAGTCACGTGGTTTCTTTTGTTTACCTTTATTTAACTACCTAAACCTTTCGAGTATAGTGTAGTGTCTGTGAGAGTAGCACAAATTGGGTTTAAGCGTTTTCAATCCGGAAATTTTGATGTCAAAGATGCACGTCGCTCTGGTCGCCCTATTACGGATAAAATGGATGCCATTTTTGAAAAAGTGGAGCAAGATCGGCATATCAGTAGTTACGACGTAGCTGAAGAACTGGGAATTGACCACAAAACAGTTTTGGCACATTTGAAAAAAACTGGGTACACAAAAAAGCTCGATATTTGGGTACCTCACGAGCTCACTGAAAGAAACCTAATGAACCGTGTACTCATTTGTGATTCTTTATTACGATGTAATGAAACCGAACCATTTTTGAAGAAGCTGATAACTGGTGATGAAAAGTGGATCACGTACGACAAGAACGTGCGAAAAAGGTCGTTGTCAAAGGCCGGGCAGGCTTCACAGACTGTGGCGAAACCCGGGTTAACTCGCAACAAGGTGATGCTGTGTGTGTGGTGGGATTGGAAGGGCATTATTCATTATGAGCTGTTACCACCAGGCAGGACCATCGATTCTGAACTCTACTGCGAACAACTGATGAGATTAAAGCAAGAAGTTGAGAGAAAGCGGCCGGAATTAATCAACAGAAGGGGTGTGGTTTTTCATCATGATAACGCTAGACCTCACACATCTTTAGCCACTCAGCAAAAATTAAGAGAGTTTGGCTGGGAGGTGTTAATGCATCCGCCGTATAGTCCTGACCTTGCACCTTCAGATTTCCACCTGTTTCGGTCTCTTCAGAATTCTTTAGGCAGTGTCAGGTTAACATCACGAGAGGACTGCCAAAACCACTTGTCGCGGTATTTTGATCAGAAGTCCCAAAATTTCTATAGCAATGGGATCATGTCCCTACCTACAAGATGGCAAAAAGTTATCGAACAAAATGGTACCTACATACTTTAGTTAAACGTAAATAAACTATATTAAAAAATGTTTTGAATTTTCTTAAAAAATGCGAAGAAACTTTTTCCCCAACCTATTATTTGATTTGACGATTCGTTTTTGTTTCTTAAGGGGACGCACCAGATTGCCCGCGAAATTATTTTTTTTGTACGGTTTTTGCAATTTGTAGGTCAGTGTCAGGTTGTACCTATGCTAAATAAACTATGATTCGCGACCGTAACAAGTATGTATTTACAGAATAATAATAATTAAAATCATCAATACAACCCTCTAAGTTCACATAATGACAACCTGACACTGACCTGCAAATTGCAAAAAAAAAGGAAATCTGAATTTAGCGGGCAGCCTGGCGCTTACCCCTTAAAGTAAGTTAATTATTATATATATTTTTTAGTTTAGATATATCTGAGAAATATTATGTTATGTTAAATTGAATTGTTTTATGAATAAATAAATGAATGTGTTTTTCGTGTTTTTTTTTACTTCTAAGGGCTTTCCAAAAGTTGTAGATATTATAATAATCTTTAGAAAATGTAATTATTCTTTATTTTTTACAGTTTGAAGCCTAGCATTGAGTCATTTTTATGAGTTTTAATAATTAAAATTAATAAAGCTAACTTAGTGTACCACTTTTATACAAAGCTAAAATTATTTTAGCCATTGTTGACGAAACGCCATCTAGCTTCATAAGGATAATTTACCACAGTGGTCAATGTCCTTAAATACCAAAAACATGGCGTCTAGAAGTCGCGTGGGTAGTTTAATCCGTGAGTTTAGCAACCTGACCCACAATGAGGCAGGTCGCCCACTTGATCAAGATTTTGAACATAATCGTTGGGAAGTTATTTAAAAATCCGTAATTGGATTCTGCTAGTTATTTACTACTTATTAGATACAAGGCTTGGCCTGCGGCTCCGTCGATTGTTAAAGTTATTTTTTCTGGCTTCAAAGTTTTTACCTGAAGTTTCTACTTTTAATAATATGAATATCAGTTAAGCCGAGATTTTTAGCCTTTAGACCTTAACCTAGGCCTGCTAATAAGCCTATGAAAGTACCTGATGGAAATGTGGTGATTGTCATCTATCGCACAAGACATGCTACATCCAATGGAGTGGTGATCTTAGTGACAAAGACATTGAAGCAGCGGTCTTGCGAGCTCGTGAATTCAAACCCGAGGCACTTTTGACGTAATTCAACGGCAAGCACATTCGGAACAAACATAGCTTATAAATTCCCATAATAAAAGTTAGAAATATCAGAGGTATTCTTTGGAAGAAACAGCAACGCTGTATGGAAGTCATAAGTGTGATTTTGAGTAGGTAAGGAATCCTAATTGTTAAGAGTAAAGTAGGATAGGTTAGGTCTTAGGATCGTAATTAGCCGCTCAGAATTAAAAAAGAAACCAGCCTGACACGCTTACCTTCCTTTTGAATTAGAATCCTGTTTTCAGTGTACTGAAATAAATGCATTATAATAATTGAAGTAGGAGGCTCTTTAATGCAAAAGTCTTAAGTTTTAAGCAAAAGTCGGTCGTTCAGAAATTCATAATATATTTGGCCTAACAATAACGACCACAACAAAACATTCAATAAAGTTCCCAACGAGCTTGATTCTGCATTCAGTAGCCATATTGTCATGAAACAGTTTTTGTACCTATTTTAAATTAGGTCGAACTACGATGAAAATTGCTGCAACTAGGAAACGCTGTCGTAAATTCAGCTGAAACTGATTCCTACTTGGAAGGTAGCCACGAAAGTGCAGTTAACAATTTTGGTGCACTGAAAATCTTCTATTTCTAGTGAATTTGAAGTTATTTAATGTGGTATTTTGAATTTTTATTGTTCGTTTTCGGTCGTTAATGTGTAATATTTCTGGGTTTAACGATCTGTTGTTATGTTACTGCCTGATCAAGTCTGATCAAGAAAACCATGTTAACTTTTGGCATTGGCTGTCTAAAATAATAACGAAGATGTACTATGAATAGGTGTATAACAACTAGAGTACCTATACTTGCAGTTTGAGTACTTTGTAATAGCATGAAAGTCTATGACCACAAAGCAGGTAAAAATCCGGGCTACTACTAAAGATTATATAATGGAAGAACCAGTAACATAACACATTATAACATGAAGCTTGCAATCTCCGAAGGATTAGGTAGAAGTGTCCACCCAAGTTTCACCAGTTATATTTTAGTCCCATTTAATAGGAGGCGAGCCTTTTGCCATCAACCGGGCACAAATCCAAACTCCGGGCTGCTACTGAGAAATTCAAGATGGTGATCCGCAATAACACTTTACGTGACCTGGGATCGAACCCAGGACCTCATACTCAGCAGTAGTGCTAGCGACCATTTGACCGATACGGCAGAATCTCATGAAGTAATTTAGTAAAATCAATATAATTATAGCGTACCTAATTATGTAAGTTCACTGGCAATATGTGGGTGTCCTATACTAAAATCAATATTTATGTAGAAAAATATATAAAATAAATAATTAAATATAAAAATATATGTATTTTTTTTTATCGAAATGTTCGTTTACTATAGTAAAATCAATATACAGAAAAATATATAATATAAATATATAAAAATATTTTATCGAAGTGTGGGAGTACTATAGTAAAATCAATATAAAGCGTACCTAATTATGTAAGTTATCTGCCGAAATGTGGGTGTACTATAGGTGCACCTCAGCCCAACCCTTCACGAGATACAGGCGTGATAATATGTATTATGTGTACTTATGTAAGTAATGTGTCTCAGTGCAATAGCTTAAAGTTCAATGGTTTGTTGTCGTTATTATCAGACAACATTACAGATACGAGTCGGCCGGTTCCTGTGTGTTGTAATAGTTATTATCAATACAAATATAATTATCATACACGCCGCTTTCTTAAAACGGATCGACCCAACAGATCACCGTGTACACTATAGGCGTTTCTTAAAAACGGACATTGAATTAAAAAAAGTTTTATTTTTATTCTTTATTATTAAGGGGTTTTTATCCACATGGATACGTCAACCCCATTGTACCTTATACTTTATTTACACACAACTACACATCTATAATTATATTATATTTTACTACTTGATTTTATTATTTGACTTGACTTGATTGTCATGGAAACGCTATCTAAAAATGTGTGAGCTCGCTCTTCTGAGTTTAGACACTTTTCGCGTGACTAAGTACGGTGAAAAAAATCTTAGCGATCGATCTTAATCATTGGGATTAGAGAAAAGTTGTATTTTGAATAGGTAGTGCAAAAAATAAGCTAGTTCAATTGGTTCCACTCCTAGATTTTTTGGTTCAAGTTGTGTTTTTGCTAACACTTCTACTACTTACCGATTAAAGGCTAAATCACGGACTAAAAATACGAGTTAAAATACAATAACTTCTTGGACACTCTGAATGTTGAGTGCCTATTTACTAACTGAATAATGGTACCTACTAAGAAATAAAGAATTGATGCACTGCAACGTGTGATGACGTAGTCCAGTAAACAATGTTATGCAGAGCATTTTTGTTCACCAGTAGTATTGTTTCGCGCATTGGCCAGGATTCATGAAAGATTTCTCATGCATTACACTGATTACCATCCCATAAACAATCGCTTTCTAGTCACATTTCAGCATTAATTACTTCTTACAGTCGCTTACAGTACCTACATACTTAGTCCATGCTTCTTACAGTGCTGAATGCGTTGATGTCATGGATTTAGTATGCACTATATAGTTGTCAAGTAGTAATCAATGGATGTCAAAAGAGCGCCAAAATTAGACAACATGGATGCCATTTATAAAGTTAATAAAAGAAAACACACATATTTCTTTGTTAATTTAGTGTATTGATCACCGTTAATCACACAAAAAAAAAAACGGGTTTTAAATGAATATTACCTTCTCATCCACCTGAAGAATCGATTCCCCCCTTTCTTCCCGCTATTTTTCTTCTTTTTTCCCATTTTTTTCTATAATTATCATACGGCACAAACACTTTATTCACCGTCTTTCAAAATAGTATTTATATCACTTATAGTTTTTACGTAAATACCACTAAGTTCACTTCGTCACGTATTTCTGACCGATACAGGACCCTTAGAGGCTCTTAGAATAAAAAAAAAACAGAATTAACACTAAAATTAGTATTATAACCCCAAAATCAGTTATTAACAAAAGCGTTTATTTACAAAAAGTACGGTTATTCTTAAAAAAATATTTACCAAGATGGCCGAAGTTATAATCTATGAATTAAATCGAAAGTTTAGAAGCGCGTGTTGGCCCGTGCGCGCGCATACTGGCTTGTGCCGTCGACGAAATTAGACGCAAAAAAAAAAACTATAGATGCACATCTCGAGAAATGCAGCGATGATTTTATTTTGGTACTGACTACTGAAGAGATTATTACGATTCCTGAACAATGTTTGCCCTTTTGGTGTGCAGTTACATTAAAGAGGGGTTATCGATACGTTTTCCATTCGATACAATTTGAATTTTCTAGAAGAAGTATAGAAAGATTATTTAATCTTAATATTTTTAATTCTACAATACCTTGATAACATGTATTCAGGTGCAGCATTAATTAAGTGTTATTCACAAAAGATACGCGAAATATTTGTTCTTCACAAGGTGCAATATTGTATCTGTTACGCGACAGCATTGTCAAACGAATGCCAGACGCAATATTTGTATCTAGGTTGAAATTGCTTATAAAGCTTTTTTACCGAGATGAAAACGACGCTATGATTTTCTTCAGCTGTGAAGCTGCTTCTCTACCCTATCTCGACAAATTTGCTCCAAATAGACCGAAACTTACGGCCAAATACTAAAATGGAACTAAACTTTAAATCGCCGTTAATTCTCATGCTGTTTCTGTCACTTTTAAGGCGTATTGGAGCGACAGAAATACTTTTAGGAACGTCTTAAATTGATGTCTTTGAGTATTCGGGGAACAATGATTCATTATATCATTTTTATCATTTAAAAGTCTGGTAGATAGGTACTCATCTCATTTTCTGCTTTATGGATTAATTTAGTTTAATAGTTTACCGATTCATGGATTTAGATAAAACATACAACATTCAACATGACTGATGTAGAATAATCCCAAAAAGTAAAAGGGCTAATGAAATATATTTAGATCCGCTGCAGTGAGTCACAAAGATCTATATGAGGACGCGAAGAGATTCAACATTATTTGATGTGGCTAACTGATGATGGTTACTAATGAAAATCATGTTGAAATCGTGAAAGAAATGTATAGAGTAAACAGATGGATTTTATTAAAGATGTGTTTGGTCTATGAGTCACACAGGCATTGTAAATTAAAGAAGTTATGGGCGTGTTGAACTAAAGGGAATGTATGTAAAATTAAGACTTCAGCAAAAGTAGGAAGTTTAGGTTGAACCAGCAGTTTCTGGCGATATTGTAATTAAACACACATGCGGAAGAAAACATTGGAGTTTTTTCTAAGAAACAAGGCACGTGTCGATCGAAGGTTAAACTACGCTTGCCGTGGTAGGTTCGTGGATGGGTGACCATCCATTACATATCGAGACCCCCATCCCTCGGAAAGCACGCTAAGCCGTTGGTCCGGATGTCATTCGTAGATTTTTGACAGTCGTTACGGGTAGTCAGAAGCCCAAAACTCTGACAGCCAGTCTTAGGGAGATCGTGTTACCCAGTTACTGGGTAGTGGAGGTCAGATAGGCAGTCGCTTCATATAAAATACTGGTATTCGGCTGCATTCGGCTAGATTGGGAGCCGACCCCAACATTGGGAAAAGGCTAGATGGATTGTTTAACTGAAGGAGCTTTATTTCCGAAAATTCAGACCGAATTCTTCTAAAATAGAACAAATCGCAAGTGATGAAAGATGGACTGTTTTTTGTGTTTTTCTAAAGTTGTTATTCAGATTTCTATAGCTCTAATATAAAGACACAACAAAGAAAAAACAACAAAAGCAAACGTATGCTTACATTAGAATGGAACACTATTTGGTAAGCTTCCAACTGTCTGCTGCAAGCTTTGATGCTGCAAGGAAGTAACGAAAACCAGCCAATATTTGTGTCAAACTAATAATAATTGGCTAAACATTGAAAATCGGATACACAAGGGGCCTTTGGTCAACTACTAGTTAGTGAATCATCTTGAAGTACGAGCTACATTTTTTGTAAGGCAATTTTGTGATTGAAAACCACGAAAGCCATCATGAGCAAAATCATAAAATGTCATCTATGTACGATAGAACGGGTCTGCCGTGTTCTTTCTAGGATTAAAGGTTTCTCCATTTAGTAAAATGGGATAGTTTCTTGCTAACCGCTCCAGACGCAAACAGCGATTTATATGGAGAAGATTTCTCCGATCGATTATGTCGAAAGCTGAATTAAAAGTTGACGAAGCTTTTGGAAGCTTCTTATTCTTTAAGCGCATCTCCCCGAAAAAAAAAACTGGATATACCGATATCCTAAGGTTAACCCCGGATAACAAACTTTCTAGTTTCAATCTAGGAACTGTCACAGGACTAGAACGTTAAATGCTTTTCGAAAAACGAAAAGGTCACGTGTAATAATGATCAAGTTTCCACGAAGAGGCTGCTGCAAGCGCTATTTGACTTCGCATGAATATAAACAATCTACCACAACTTTGCGGGATTTCAAACACTTAATGCAATGTATCAGAATCAACAAAATATAACAAAAAGGTAAACATTATTACGTCGCCGTGATGCAACCTCGTTTGGGCAGCGTCCAACTCTTAGATAAGAATGAGGAAACGACTGAAATAGTCACCCAGTGGACGCGGATAATCCTAACCATTCGTCTATTTGTAAATACTCTGCGATGACCAGTGTTTTCCG
Organism: Griposia aprilina; assembly: GCA_916610205.1. Taxonomy (NCBI): domain Eukaryota; kingdom Metazoa; phylum Arthropoda; class Insecta; order Lepidoptera; family Noctuidae; genus Griposia; species Griposia aprilina. Next base: position 10,362,188 of record OU744311.1, read on the forward strand.
CGAAAACTACGCGATTTACGTTTTAAAAGACGCCTTCGCCAAATCAGTAGCAGAGAACAAGGAGAAGATGGCCTACCTTAATTTTTTAGAGAGCCACTAAAAGAAGAAGACGTAGCGAAATCAGGTTTTCTGAATGGCGTGACTAACGTTATATCCGCAAGTGTGACTCCCGGGAGTAATGTAACAATAGATAATTTATTGTCTCTTGGTCTGAAAAGAGGAGGAGACACGTAAGAAAAGCCCCGAGTTTGACAACCAGTCGTACCAAAGGGAACTTATCGTGTTACCCAGTAACTGGTTTGTGGAGGTCAGATAGGCAGTGGTACCATGTAAAATACTGATATTCAGCTGCATCCAGTTAACTGAAAGCCCAACTCAGTTTGAAAAAAGTTAAGTAGATTGATTTTTGAAGGTACGTAATTCCACGTAAAACTGTGTTCATACTCAGTAATCGTCGAAAATTCTGATCACCACCAAAGAACACTTAAGATTAGACCACTTAAGTATGATAACAACAATTTCGAGAAACCATAGTGGATTCCATGAAGATAAGGCTACCCACCTTGCCCAATCAACTAAATGGGTTCTAGCTAGATAAAATACTCGAGTTTCGTGGGGTCTTCGTACTTGGTAATGGCATAAACCATAGATGCTGGCCAAAGAACTGTTAATTGACTAGCTAAATAATTATCTTCATAAATTTATCAGTCAATTTTGGTTACAATTAGTGGCTTTCTGCACATACAATATAAAACACGGAGGTATTAACTGACTTCGTATAAAACTAGACTGAACAGCTAATATTAATGTTCTTTGATCTCCAGAAAATCTTAGATATTAAACCATAGTTAAGCACGTCCGTTGCAAACTTCCTTAGTCATGCAACTGGCTCAAAACAAGCATAAATAAATATAATGCATTCATTCCGTGTAAACGTCAAAGAGATTTATCACCAATATAGTTAGACCTCCCATTGCATTAAATTTTATTGGTCGAAGGAGGTCATTGTATGGCGGCCATACTTTCGCGCGCAGACGAAATGATATGCGTTCCATTTTCAAAAGCTTTTCCTGTTCGAAATCTTTCATTTTGAATTTAATGTATTTTTTTTCCGCTTTTTTAAATTTACTTATATTTTATTAATCAAAACCGGACAGTAAGAGCGTTTTCATAGAATGTAGCGTTTACTGGCAATCGTACGTTGCTAGATTGACCCGATTTTTGTCTTCTCCAGATTTCTTGGTATTTCGAACGTTTAATCCTCATGCGCCATTTATTAGTGACAACTTTAAATTAGCATTTCTGGATGAGTGCGGTCAAAGCGAATTTGTTTTTTTAATAAATCTTTATTTAGAACAAAGAAGATGCTTGCTATCAGTAGGTATTCGAATTTTCGTACTCTTTTGGATCCTTGTAGTGATTGCTCCATTTTAAAGTGTGCTTGCCGATGTTGGTCAAATCCAAAATAGATTTGAATGGTTCGCACTTTTTCAGATTAATTCGTACGCAAATCTAAACAATGCTAAATTCACAACATAAACAAATCACTGAAGCACATTTTTTCATAATTTATCACCATAGCCAATACAAAAACCGTAAACCGCACCAAAAATAGCACTCAGACCGGGCTATAAATATGGCTGCGTTCAAAAATTTCGAATTTTCATAAATCGAATAACCGTATTGTACTCGAGCGCTTGTCAAGAGTCCTGTAACGTCAGTCTATCGCAAGAAGTACGCGGCAACTGACCTGTGGGTTGTTAGAAAATACGTGCTTTTCGGGGAAGTCATAAGTTTAATAATAGTACGCTATGAAATGTTTGATACAGTATGAGCGCGGTTCGGGGATAAAACAGATTTATGAAAGGGCAGACAGTTCCAAATATACGGGAGAAAATGTTGATGGTGCAGTTAATTTCTGTTTCATTTTTGTCCTATTTTACTGAAACGTTAAAGCTTTAAATAACAGAACGTCCGAGTCAGACGACCGACGTTGTTTGTGGAGTAGTTAATAATCGAATACTTTAATATAATCTTTGTGAGGATGACGGGATGAATGCGTTAGCGCTTTCGCCCCCTGCCGAGAGGAGGGAGTAGGACATAGTTAGTTCGAAGAACACCGGGTGGTTTTAGTCTGTAAGAACCAAACAGACCCTTCCACCAACCCCGGAAATCCATGAGGATTTTCACAGGAAAAAAATATTTATTTCTTATGCATCCAATATTAAATCTTCAACGAATTGGACGAAAATTGTGCAATAAACGTTTCAATTACATCCTATCCTACTAATATTTGTGAGGATGGATGGATGTTTGTTACTCTTTCACGCAAAAACTGATTCGGATTTGGATGGAATTTGGAACACAGATAGTTTATAACCAGCGGGGTAATTACGTAACACACTAATAGTAGGAATGGCTTTCATTTTGACAGTTCAACAACATTCATTGCGTTATTTACGTTGTCGAGTAACCAAATTTTTCGAACGTATGAAGCAATGGATTAGCAATAGGCTTCAAATCGATTGAGATTCTGATTGTTACTGTGTTACGTAATTAGGGTGCAGGATTAACACATAGGATACTTTTTATCCCGGTAGTACGTTCACGTGGGATAATTTCCGACCTCCACGCGGACAAAGCCGCGGGTAAAAGCTAGTACTTTATAAGTTCTTAAGAGGCTTACAAGAGCTAAAGCGCGGTCACTGTCGGATTGCATAGAAAAGAAAGAGACGCGCGATGACACAACGCTGGTAATTTATTGCAAAATATGAAGCAATTATGGATTTATAAAAAAACTATTCATTGGACTAAAAAATTAAAACACTATTACGTTAATATGTTACTTTTAGAATAATCTGACAAAAATCTGAATGTTTGCATGTATGGTTTTTAATCGTTAAAATTTTATTTTGAGTTATCTTCGTGTTTTTTTTCTATCATATCAAGTTAATTGTATTGTTTTCAACACACTATCTAACTAGCATATATCCAGAAGAATATCATATGTTTTTCTGATCTTGGTTACTGCAGTGGATCATATATTTTTAGGCATTATAAATTTGCGTGTAGGTCATGTAGTCCCCTTAACTAAATGAACCAACAAACTACGAAGGATAGTTATGTATGAGTCATAAGCACCACATAACATTAAAAATGTACTTATTAACCTCTGTAGGTTTCCTGTACTTCTCGTGAATAAATACTCCACGATAGAGATCGCACTAAGACAATAGAATATCCTCGGAACCCGTAGCTTCCGATTGCCGTTGAAGACTTATTGTGATTTTGCCTTCAAAAGAGTTAGCACTGATTTATAGCTTTTGAATGGCAGTGACTAGTAATGTGCAATTGTTTTTCAAGAAACCTTGGTATCGATGCATCTAGTGAATGAGTATAGTCGCCGTAGAAACAAGAGAACATTGAGATTATGAGTGTGTACTAATTGCGTTTGTTAATAGTTTTAGTTAAGTTAGGATATTATATTTTTAGAAAATACATACTTAACAAAGAAAGAAAAAATAACATTAAGAAACATAGACAATGGGCGGCCTTATCACTTTCTGCGACCTCTTCGGCATCCTTGGAATGGCAAATAAAAATGGGGTTGTCATTATTTAGTTATCAAGTTGTTATTTATGTTTTCATTTCATTTTAATTCTGAATAAATCTATTTACAATTGTGTCCAGGCTTAACGAAGTTCATAATTTCAGGGCCCGGAGAAAAAAAAAAGAAAAAACTGGGTAAGAGACGACAGGTTCAGTTCTGATGAAAAGATCTGGTGAAAGTTTGTATATATTTTTTTATTCTTGTGAAATCACCTTGACCGGATATCACCGCGACCTAAAAATGAGAAAACGCCAATACAAACTAAAGTCCATTTAAAAAAGCAGTGTATTTGAAGTTCTTACATATACTACATTAATTCATTATGTCGTCGCCACTTTCCGGAGATTTTGGCAATGGTGGCTAAATAAATACCACTCACTTGTAGTGTGCCAGACTTCAATCAATTATTTACTTAATTACAACGCATTGGCCTTCGAATTAAGAACAAAATCAAACAGAGAATAGGTACATAAATAAATTATGCAAACCTACTCCGAATTAAGAGTATGCAATAAATACTTTCATATTATAAATTAAAGCAATACACTCTAATATAAAATCCAATGTAACATGGTTCGGGACACTAAAAAAGTGGCTTCAATTAAATTTAAGCTACAAAGTATAGTTATACACATAACTGCACCTCTGCCCACCCCTTCGGGGAAACGAAGCGTGATGTTATGTTAAGTTGACAGTTCCTAGTAGGGGCGTTTCTTTGACTTGCAGCCACCAAAAAAAAAAAACATAACCAGAGTGAAAAGTCACTTGTCGCGACGAAGTGCCAACGACAAATCGTAAGATCTAAATCACAACGACTGCCAAGAACACTGTATTAAAATAATACATACATACTGCTGAAATTGGTCCAAGGTTAGGTATATAACATATATATCTTATTATAAAACTGAAACTTCTGACTAATCAGCCTCTTTAGAGGGTAAGGAGTTCATTTATTAAGTCTATTTAATAGAGGTAAATAAATGTTTTGATTTTGATGACGAGTATTCCTGTATTTCCTGTTTTAGCTCCTTGTTTTGAAAACGACACGATTTGGTAGAAGTTTTGCATTAAAATCTATCTCTATGTTTATCAAAAGTTTTGCCTGTAAAATAAGCGAATGCCATTAAACTTACCTAATCGAAATCATAATGGAAAAAACCGGGCAAGTGCGTGTCGGACCGCGCATAATGAAAGGTTTCGTAGGTGGGATGAATTTATCCCAAGAAGAAACTTAACATTGTACTTAATATTTCGCAAACGGATCCCTGAATTGAAAAATGGTTTTCACACACTAGCAATATTTTGGAACAGCAACTCAACGACACGACACCCCACACCATGGGATAAACGGGAAAAATAAAATCATCCACTTTAAGTTGAAGGGAGACCCTGAAAAATGTATTTTCAAGATTTTATTTTACCACTTTGTTAGCGTGAATAATATGCCAAATTACAGCCTTCTAATAATAAGAGTCCCTGAGCTAAGCCGCGGACAAGCAGGCAGACAGACGGACGAACATGGCGAAACTATAAGGGTTCCTTGTTGACTACGGAACCCTAAAAACTAAAGAGTGTAAATTACGTATTTTGTGTGTCTATATTACGTCTAGTTTTGAAAATGCTTTCGCAAAACAGGCAGAAGTAACAACATCAAAATGCCAAAAACCGAAAAACCGGTGTTTACCGCAAAAATCGTTCTAAAACTCGCACAAATTAGAACACATCAATGAAAATTCGTCGTAAAGTGTGCGGTTTGTTAATATTTCAGACTTTTACGACTCGCACTGCTTTTAAATACTTCACAAGCATCGTTAGTTATTATTTGAAGCTCGTAAGGAGCGAGGAGTCAACTTGTTGGTTTTATTATACTGTACTGGTATAGTGAGACAGGGGCTCGTGGCTAAGTAATAACAGCCGCATGGGTCGATCTTCAAGGTTAAGCAACGGTTGTCTAGGTCGGCCCGTGTATGGATGACCATCCATTACATACCGAGACCCTCCGTGCCTCAGAAAGCACGTTAAAACTTTGGCCCCGGCTGTCATTCGTAGGTCTCGACAGTCGTTATGGGTAGTTAGAAGCTCGAATTTATGACAATCAGTGTTACCAAAGGGTGTGGGTAAGGGTACCCAGAAACTGAAATCTGGAGGTCAGATAGGCAGTCGCTCCATGCAAAATGCTGGTATTCAGCTGCATCAGGTTAGACTAGAAGCCGACCCCAACATAGTTGGAAAAAGGCAGGCAGATGATAAGTGAGTAGGGATTGCAATCCCGCAAAACGGGATCACGCATTCCCGCGGGATCCCACAGTTTCAAAGCCCGGATCCGCGAATCCCGCAAATAAAAAATTTGGCGCTAAAACTTTCGCGTAAATCGCGAGTAGCACGAGCGCGACGTTACCGTTCCGCACATGAATAGGGTGCAATGAACAGGGTGTGACTGTAAATATAAATTCACTGCCACTTGAAATGATTTCTACAACGTATGACGATCTATTGAAAAAAATACGGAAGGTGGTCAAGATTGAAGCTGAATCTAAGAAAACAGATTACTAATTACTTATACTTAATTAATAGAAAATAAATAATTTCTGTTGCTTAATGTAAGAAATGTTTAATAAAAGTTGATTTTTACACAAAAATCTGTAGTTTCATTTGATTATAAAGCATAATTTCAAAGACGCGGGATCCCGCGTGATCCCGCGCGGGATTGAGTAATCCTGCATATCAATCCCGCGGGATTGAATTAGCTGCGGGATTGCAATCCCTATAAGTGAGACAGCGAATCTTAAGGGGCATCCACACCGCAGTTACTTTTTGTAGAACAACATTTTGCAACATGATAACCATTTATAACATTAAGTAACTTTCTGTAACTTTTAGTAAGTTTAAGAAATACCTTTTTGTTATCCGTTGTTGCCCACTAACACTTGCAAACGTTGATCCACAAAAAGTACCTTTGATGTTGATGCACCTTTAGGTTTCAGGAGCGAACCGAGCGCATGCCAAAATAACAATTTCAAGTATTTTATTTGGGTATTATAGTTTTCATTACAGTACATGAGTTCACCGTACAGAGAGACGCAGCTTTTTATTAACTCGACGACGTGGTTCTTTATAAAAAAAAACTACATCACCTCCCTCATTTCGTGGCCACAAAGAATGAAAGAAAAAAATAAAGAGAGTATTGCCTTGGGATTTTGCTTCCAAATGAATGAGAGTCAGAGGGGCTTGATTATAATTAAAGACTGTATAAAACCTTTGCTGTGTTGAATGTTTGTCAATCCAGTACAAAATGTGCTAACGCTAGTGTTTTTAAAAACTATTTCTATACATGGGTATTTACTCTACAAAGAAGAGAAGAGACAAATTGGATGATCTATTTATTGTTCTCAGAACAGAAACGTAATCTACTAAAGACTATTCTAAACTAAAGTGCTATTCTTGCTATTCTACACAAGCGATAACTCAAAACAAGTTGCTAATACTAATGAAATATGGAGAACATTGTGAATAAAGTTGTTTTAACATAAATAACTTGCTGGAAATGTTAGTAGACACTTTCTTTCTCTCCTACAAGGGCTTAGGCAGTTTATTCTCGTTAACAGGGGTGCTGAAACTGTTGCAGTATCTTCGATCGCATTTCAGCACCTACAACGGTAGCAAGAAAAAAACATTATTTTCTTTTATGTCGAATAAGCAGTGATAATTAATTAAATTAATCTTGACCAAGGCTTGCTTGGACTTCGAAGAAGCGACTCACAGTGTTTCTCACTGAAAATTGTATGTAACTTGGCTGATAACTATTTATTTCCATCAACTCCAGGCCTTTTATTAACCAAATATGACAAACAGCTGACAAAACACTTCTTCCCTTTTCACAATAACGGCAAAGGAACAAGTTCAATATAAAACCATAAGACAAGACAACAACAAGAACATGGAGTCAAAGATATCACGTTACACTCAACCAAATGTTATACGTCTCTGCTCCGGGCGCCATTTTCTATTAATAACTGTCAAAACAAGTATTAAATTCGAAATTAATATTGCACTTACTAAAATTTATTAGGCGTTATATTTATTACTTAATTGTATAATTAATTTAATTGAAATTGTAGATATATGTTGAAAGAAGTTTATTGTATTCGCTTATTTAATGTTCAGAGTAAAAATATAGGGTAAGTATTGAAATCAACGATTTGAATAATTGAAAATATTGAAATTAATTTTCATTAAGGCGGAACCTTCAGGGTAGCCCGCGAAATTCAAATTTTCTTACGTTTTTTGCAATTTGCAGGTCACTGTCAGGTTGTATTTTGATTAAAATATGATTCGCAACCGTAACAAATATGGCTTTACAGAATTATTATCATTAGAATCAGCAATACATCTCTGTAAGTTCATATTACCCTATTGAATGACTATTTCATGAAATCATGACATTTGAGGGCAATTCTTAACTAACTTAATTAACTTAAGGAGTTTTATTGCTGATTCGAATGATTATAATTCTGTAAAGCCATATTTGATACGGTCGCGAATCATATTTAGACCACCATACAACCTGATACTGACCTGCAAATTACAAAAAACGTAAGAAAATTTGAATTTCGCGGGCTAGGTAGCCCGCGAAATTCAAATTTTCTTACGTTTCGCCACCCATGCGCACGTCCGTCTCTAAAAAAAATTCACGTGGTAGGGCAAACAAGTAGGTACCATGTGGAGTCCCGATTGTCAAATTAAATTTTAGTTGCGTCAAAATGATTTTTAAATTTAGAGATATTTTATTGCAGAATACCTCTAAGATTCTCATAGCCAAAAGTAAGGAATTTTTGTGATAGTTTAGTTAGTTTAGTTCGGTGTACAAGAGAATCGGCACCAATATATCTAAATTTAAAAATCATTTTGACGCAACTAAAATTTAATTTGACAATCGCGACTCTACATGGTACTTGTTTGCCCTACCCCGTGAATAGATTTTTTTAGAGCCGGAGGTGCCCATGGGTTAGAGCCTCGGCGTGTTTTATATGGAATTTTTCGCTTTTTGTATGGAGAATATTTAAAAAAAAAGTACCTACATGTGTGAGTTATATGGGTTTAAGGGTTTCATAGAGGTGGTCGAAATTTTCATTATTTTTGCGATAGGACACAACGTTTTCGAGATATAAGCAAAATAAAAAAAATACAGTACTGTTTTTGCCCCTGAAGTCGAGGTGTTGTGGTGCATCTTAGTTCATGACAACTAATTTTATTCCACACCTTTTGAATCGCGATTAAAAATAGCCAGATTTAGTTAAGACAACCAAAATTTTAGGTGAAAAACGTCAAATTCAGAATAGCAAAATTGCCATTTTCATTAAACTAATAAATCAGTACCATCTTAGTGCTGTCAAACTAAAATATAGTTAAGTTGAGTTGTTGTTTTGTCTATTTCAGAATGAGAAATCGTCTTTTGACAGGAATAAACTAAATTTTAGTGATTTTTAGTCTAGTTTAGAGAATTTTGTGACAAGAGAATCGGCACCAATATCTATCACAATCTGAATCATTTTGAATCCTATTGCTAATCCATTGCTTCATGTGTTCGAAAAAATTGACTGCTCTACAACGTAAATAACGCAATAAATGTTGTTGAACTGTCAAAATGAAACCCATTCCTACTGTTAGTGTGTTACGTAATTACCCCGCAGGTCATCTTTCACATAGTCCAACCATCGTTTCTTTGGTATTTCCCTACTCTTAAGTACTTATAGCCATCGAAACTCATACAAGAAGTAACTTTTGAATTTACACGATATTATAACAGCAATACAACATATTTCAATACAAAGGTATAGGTAAATTTTATCGCATTGTTTTAATAGAATCCGATTCAATTGATATTTGAGATATCTTATATTATAAAACATTACACGTTGAAATAAGAGCTAAATAAGTAACAGAATCATTGATATTCTGTCACGTCAACTTGTAACACAATAGCTGCATTTCTGGGATACACAATGACATATTGATTTACCTATATTTGGCCGATACCTACCACAAGGGTGGACGATTGAACATTTTTATCAATTTTCAGCATAGATACTATCCCACTAATATTATAAACGTGAAAGTTTGTGAGGATGGATAGATGGATGGATGGATGTTTGTTACTCTTTCACGCAAAAACTTCTGAACGGATTTCGATGGAATTTGGAACACAGATAGTTTATAACTTGGAATAACACGTAGGATACATTTTTATCCCGGTAACACGTTCCCGTGGGACAATTTCCGACATCCACGCGGGCGAAGCCGCGGGCAAAATCTAGTACTATACTCGTATAATAGGTCGGTGAAGAAGTTTTTCTTATTTTATAGTTATAAAGTTGTAGTAAAAACTCTTTGGCTGTACTGCTTGTATCTGGCTGGTTTGGATACCATTAAATAGTGACATTTAAAAAAAGATACATAAGAAGTAAAAAGGTATCCCGCCATTTTTCAATTGTTTGTCAGTCTGCCAAAATGAGTGATTATGATATCGAAGAAATTCGATACATTTTGAAGTTTTATACAATTACAAAAAAACAACCGACTTCCAAAAAAAACACTAAAAGACGTGAAAAATAACTTTATTTTCGGAAGTCGGTGCCTTTGGTTTTGTATTTTCGTGTTTGGCCGCCGACTTCCGAAATTAAAGTTATTTTTCACGTCTTTTAGTGTTTTTTTTGGAAGTCGGTTGTTTTTTTGTAAAAAAGTTTTTATTTTTCACTTTTTAGTTGCGGTACCTACCCCACACAAATTCGTATACCACTACTTGGTGTGTAAATAACAGTGACAGGAAATTATTAACACATCATCCATATAAACTAAGTGGAAAAAATCTGTAGTATTAAGGATAACTCAAAAACTACTGGTCAGACCTTGATCAAATTTAAATGGGACCACATGTGAAGCACCACCTATCAAATAAAAAAAGAATCATCCAAATCGGTTCACCCAGAAAAAAGTTATGAGCTAACACACATAAAAAAAAAAAAAAAACATACAGACGAATTGATAACCTCCTCCTTTTTGTGAAGTCGGTTAAAAAAGGGACAAATGTAACCAAAGCCGCGAAAAAAATATTTGACGTTTATGGACTTAACGCAGTGTCAGTAAGAGTAGTACAAATTTGGTTCAAGCGTATTCAGTCCCGGAATTTTGATGTCAAAGATGCAGCTCGCTCTGTTACGGATAAAGTCAATGCCATTTTCGAAAAAGTGGAGCAAGGACGATATTAGTCTTTACGACATAACTGAAGAGTTAGGGGTTGACCTCAAAACAGTTTAGACCCATTTGAAAAAGTCTGGATATACACAAAATCCTCGATATTTGGGTGGCACACGAGCTCTTAGTCTTGAATTTGTATATTAATTACGAAAGAACTATTTCCCCGACCTAATTAATACTATATTATAGTTCTGTACATCAATCTAGGTACAATGAGCCATTTTATTCTAGAGCCATTACAAGTTACGGGCAACAATACATTAAAACTGAAAGAAAGTCGACTGGATACAAATATTCTTCCATTTAAATACATTCAATGGTTAGAGCAAAAAATAACAACCTAATCAAAACTTCAAAACCGAAAGTTTCAATTACTTGTGGTGCACCCAATAAAAAAGATGAGATTCAAAATTAGAAGACGCAAATAACGTCCGATGTTTATTGTCTACGGCTAGACTTGCACCATGCAGTTTGAGCATTTGAGTTTGCATGCAGTGCATCGCTGGCCGTCCGCCAAAACGGGTGCGTCGACCCTCCTCGTGTATTTCTTTTTTCATGTCTGAGAATTCAAGATAGACACGTAATAGGAGGATAAGTTCATAAATATTTAGGTTTGAAGATAGCTTGATGTATGATGATTGCAGTTTTTATACGAAGTTTTGATGAAGGGATTTATTTCTGGATCGAAATTAGGTAAAGGCGTTATCGGGAACTGACGAATGAAATGGGCAAAGTTTTCTTAATTTCTTTTAGTAGCTTCATTTAGACCACGCATGTTGCAGGTACCTACTTTGCTCCGCCAGTACCTAATGTAGATTAATAGCTTGATTTTATGCATTATCAATGATAAATTACAAATCAAGTAACGTCCAGCTTGAAATTAATATAACTGAAATTATTTCGCAACGTATTTTAAACTATATTTTCCAGGGCTTCGCGCAATATGACCGCAGGATACATTACGCTGAAGCCACGAGACCACAACGTTGACACACGTATAACGAGTCAGATCAAGTGGGTAAAACTTTTTAACCGACTTCACAAAAAGGAGGAGGTTCTCAATTCGTCTGTATTATGTGTGTTAGCTCATAACTTTTTTCTGGGTGAACCGATTTGGATGATTCTTTTTTTATTTGATAGGTGATGCTTCACATGTGGTCCCATTTACATTTGATCAAGGTCTGACTAGTAGTTTTTGAGTTATCCTTAATACTGCATATTTTCTCTACTTAGTTTATATGGATGATGTGTTAATAATTTCCTGTTACTGTTATTGACACACCAAGTAGTGGTATACGAATTTGTGTGGGGTAGGTACCGCAACTAAAAAGTGAAAAATAAAAACTTTTTTACAAAAAAACAACCGACTTCCAAAAAAACACTAAAAGACGTGAAAAATAAATTTAATTTCAGAAGTCGGTGGCCAAAAACGAAAATATAAACCAAAGACACTACACTATACTTCCGAAATTAAAGTTATTTTTCACGTCTTTTAGTGTTTTTTTGGAAGTCGGTTGTTTTTTTGTAAAAAAGTTTTCGATTATCGTAATGAATTATAACTATTAGCACCGATTCCATAAAGGACGTCAGCAGGCGTAGCACAAGCACCGTCTTGCCGACGGAAGAATAGACAAAAATGACGTTTCGTGAAGACAGTACGACGGCAGCAAAGTAGAAAGAGTCAACTGCACTTTTTACGAAATTCAGTAATTTATTAACGTTTATATTTTATTTTGCTTATATCTCGAAAATGGTATGTCCTATCGCAAAAATAATGAAAATTTCGACCCCCTTTATGAAACCCTTAAACCCCTAAAACTCAACATGTAGGTAATCATTTTTCACATTTTTCATACAAAAAGTGAAAAATTCCTTTTTTCCTTTCCATTTCTATACTTTGTGGCCGTCGAGTAAACAGTTTTCTACCGTCTTTAGCATGGCGATTAAAAAATCAATTTGTCTTCACCACCTTAGACAACTGTCTTCTGAAATAGTCTACATTAAAAAGGACCTAGACAACGATCGGCAGAAACGAAAGACAAAATGACAGATTTTAGAAGGATTTTTACGGTGCGATGTCAAAAATAGAGAAACGAAATGTCACTTTGTATGGGAATAGCCGTCTCTATTCTTCGAAGAGATAGATAGCGTCATGCTAAGCCCGCACCTCTCAATGGAACGTGAGTCTAAAATATATTGTAACTTGTTTATCAATAACAAATATTTTACCAACGCAACATGGTGCGCAACGACTGCCTTAAAGCAGTCACTTAAAAATACTGGCTTCCAGTAGATAAGTTATTAAGTTTCGTTATCTAATACTGGCTTCCAGTAGATAAGTTATTAAGTTTCGTTATTTATAACGGGCTTGCAGTTATTTTTGGCGCCCAGAGCAATAATTCGACCCATCTGCATCGCATCGTAATATTGATTGTTCTGAATTTTATGGAATAAAATATCAGCGAAATCATGACTATCATCCTATTTCTACACTAGCTTCTGCCCGTGACTTTTTTTTTTTGATGGTTTTTTTATTCCCACAACTCACCGCATCGCATCGCATCGCCTATCGCTCTATCACTTCGTTTTAGTTTGGCGTTCCTTTTGACTTTTTTTCTTATTCCTCGGATCCTAAGGGTTGTAGCGTAATATTAAATAGAATATAGCTTTCCTCAAGAATTGGGCTATCAAATGCAAAAAGATTTTTTGAAATCCAACCGGTAGTTCCAGAGTTTATCCCTACATACAAAACTGAACAGAACTTATCATGATAGAATAGAATACTCTTTATTATGTATACCAATTACAGATATAAATGTAGAAATTATACATAGGGTGACACAATGGGCGGTCATATCGCTAAAAGCGACACGAAAAGCGATGATCTACTGCAATAGACTCAAACCTTTTCCCAAAAGCTGATTGCTAAGCTAGCAGCTAATGACCGGCGGCGGCGATGCAAACCCACTCCATAGACTATGTTATTAATATTATAAAGAGGTATTTATTTGTTTGTAAGTTTTTATGTAGTCAGTGAAGTTGCGGGCAAAAGCTACTAATATATATTTTTCTACAATTCCCGGAGAAGCGTACAAAACATATAATTTTCTACCGCATTCACAATGACAGGAAACCACGGTTGGGAAGGTTGTAGCCGACCGAGGAGCGTTGACAAACGTATCAGCTGATCGAATGGCGGTCGGCGGAAAATAATGGAAATATGTAATTAGTTGTACAGTCAACCGCAAGTCAGTTTGCAACACTTGAACCACGATAACCACCCTTACTGCTACAAAATACAGGCGTTGTAAACGACAAATTATTGTTACCGTGAATCTGCGGTTCACCGTACGTTTTATTTACTACTTGTACGGTTTTTGTATGATTGTTGAAGGTAATTTATGGATGTACTGAGTACTTGGAAACACTATTGTTGTAAGTATGATAAAAAGTAACTTAATGTTTAAGTGAATTCATTTATGTGCAACAAATGCGACATAATCAAGAGATTCTATGAAGAATCTAGGGTTGTATACTTCGTAGTTTGAAAGTTTTTGCAGAACAATACATTTTATCATCATAACCCATTACATCACCCCACCACCATCCCATCATCATCATCCCATTGTGTCACCCTATGTAAAATTTCTACATTTATATCTGTAATTTTTATGGTAGAAATATTAAAGGGTATTCTATTCTATTTAAAGCGATAATCTATAATTTACAGTTTTGTTTGTAGCGTCCGATATTTTTTGTCGTATCATGGTGTCTTGCTTGTTCTATCGAAATGCAACCAATACAATGCCCATATAACCATATATCATAATTATTTAGTTCGTTGCCCACCATGATATTCTGGGTGCACATAACTTTCAAATGTCGAAAACATACACCTACCAACTCCTTTGTAAATTAGAAAATATCCTTCTAAAAACATACAGTACAGAGCATTAAATATTGGTATATAGACAGTTAGGGATCTAATTACTAAGTCCTCAATAGTACAGACAAAGATCAAAAAAACTTAGAACAAAAAATATCGGCCAGAAACAACTAGACACAGTCTACTTATGTCCAGCTTATTCTACGTTGCACCTCACTATCAAATCCACTTTGCATAAAATCAGTTTCACGGTCCAAATCAAAAAGCAATAACGCAATAACATCAAAAACAAGTTCAAGTGTAAAATTCATAAACTTTAGCAATCGAATACAACCTACATTCACAAAAACTAATTTCATTACACATGCACAAAAAAAAACGAAAACTTTTTTAAATTCGAACGCACGGTTCGCGTGTTCCATTTCGCGCCACTTACTGCTCGAAAATATGGCGGGAAACGATGACAAACTAAAATGGTAATGTGATAAATGGTATCAATTAGGATTCATGTTGTGTTCCCGTCCAAATAAGAGTTGGTAACGTTGAAAGAATTTATGAAGCGTCGTCGGAAGCGGGTCAATGGATAAATAATTGAGTTGTGTTGATTATGGCACCTAGCGTTCTTGATTGTGGATAGTAAAATAAGTTAAATTGTCGAACCGTAAAAGAAAGAAAGAATAGGAGATGTTCCAGAAATGTATGGACCCTGGGCTAGCACCATTCACACTATAAGTGAATATCGCTATAAAATATTGTAACTGTTTTTTAATGTTAATTTTCTATTATTAAGTATACTTCGTTTCAATGTAGTACATTTAAATTAATATTGTCTAGGAGAGCAACACAACATAAATATGGTGGATCAGTAATATGCGAAATGCCAGTTTGACAATGACATGACAGTGATTGTCGTGTCTAAGTAGTATCTACGATAAAAAACAACACACGAATTCCGAAAATACTTGGGTTTCGTTATAATAATAAAATATTACTACAGGATTTTCTACTCGATTGCGGCAGTAATAATAAAATAAGTGCAACCCTAACCCAATACCACATACACGACGAAACCCAAATCACAGGTGAATCAGAAACCATATAACAAAGCTGGGGGCAAAAGAGAAGCAATCAATCAATGTCCTTAGTAGTAAACTGGGTCGCAAAACAAAAACAATCACAAAAATCTCGTAGACTCGTCCAATTCAAAGTCAAAGCAAAGAAAGACGTCACTTCACGACAGTGTTTCCACTTAAGATTTTGGCTTTGGCCCAAATTCTTTAGAAATTATCCCTAAACTTCCCTATTTTGTTTTCAAAATTCCTTAATTTAGGGCGCATGATTATTAAAAGAAAAAAAGTTTTAAATTTTTGCGCATATTTCTTAGTATCTTCACTTGCAGCTGACTTTTCTCCTTTATCTTTAGATGAAGAAGGCTCATCATCATCACCCGTGTCATCCATTTTCAAATATAAAAATAATGAATTAGGATAATACAATTAGTTACTATTGTTTCGCGACCGATAGAAAAATAGCAATCGAAAATAATCCATAAATCTTGTTACTAATTTATGATGTCCTTTACAACAAAGGTAAATAGTACTATCCAAAAGGTAAACTAACATTGGTCGGATTATAATACGAAACAAATTTGGGGAATCCCCTAATAGGTAGAGCCATAGAGCATAGAATAAATAAGGGTTACCACATCAAGTAATTTTTGCCCTAAAATTCCCTAAATCCTTGTCGCAATAAAAAAAAAGCCCTAAGCTGTACATGAAATAAGTAGATTCGCCCTAAAAAAGGGCGAAATCCCTAAAAGTGGAAACACTGCTTCACGAAACTTATAACTGTCAAAGTCGTAAAACGTCATGTCAAACACAACTGTCATGGCTAACCTAAAAACAGGGTTATCATATTAAAAAAACTTCCCAAATGATAATTTTTGTACACCTGTACTCTCTTTCAAATTAATTTGTTAGTATTTTTTTTATGAAAATCCCTTATATTTTTCCTATTTATCTATGTAGTGTACATAGTTGTAGCCCAAAATCAAACATCTCCTTTATTTGGACACAGTTCGTGAAACACAAAATACAAATAACAAATCACACACCACACACACGCACACACACAGGTGACGTGACGACGACACGACGACGTCACGTGTGTGTATCGTCACATTTAGATAGTACTTAGAGGTAACTAAAAGTTTCATGCGAAGGAGTGTCGATGGAAGAAGCTCTCAATGAAGCTCTTGATAAAAGAGGTTCGGCGAATCGTTTGTCGATGAAATGAGTTCATCTATCTAATCATATGCGAATGATGTTGTGTTGATGAATAGATTGTATGTAAGCGATTTGTGAGGCTAATGAAGTGACGATGGATATCCTTTCAAAGACCATTCTATCACATTTAATGTAGGTAGGCACTAAAAGTTGCCAAGAGTAACGACTTGTTTTGTTTATCAATACCATAAGGCAACGATCTATGTAGGTTTCTCTATGGAGTGGAGATAGGTACCAGCGAGTCATATTAGGGCACACGCTAGGAAATCATTTTAATTTTCCAAGGATCGCCGTTATCGAAATCGATAAGGAGGACTATAGTTGAAAGAAAATGAGATCTGCCGTCAGATTCACAAATCAGTTGAAGTGCACACTCAAAGTCTCAACACATTTGTCTCAGGAAATTATTCATTCGGCCTGTTCTCTTATAAAGTCATCAACTTAGTTGTCGTGTCGCATCGTAAATAAGCCGAATGTAGCAGCACATGCATCAACGTCTGAGATTAATGTATTTTTCGAATGTCCATGAGGAATGTTAAATGGATGAGACTTGCGAGATTCCTTTGTTTTGACAGGTCTAAAGTCAAAGCCCACGTTACGATAATTTATTTAAGAGGCTGCCATAAAAAGAGTGAAATGTTAGCGCAGAGAGCGTCAAACATCAGAGATTTCCTGCATTTTGATCGAGTTTACAGATATAACGTCGCCACGCCCGACTGCCACGAAATTGCAGTGTATCTGCAATGTTTGCTCGAGCCAGAGTTAATTAGGTTCTCAGCTGTAGTGCGGAAAAATAATGCACCTCTTCTCACAAGATTACGGGACAGTGGCAACAGCCTCTTGAAATCTATTGCTGATGGGCCTGACTAAAGCTCCATAATAAGTAACTTATAAAAATCACCACGTCGGTAGTAGAATTTAAGTACAAACATAGCAACTAACATAACTTAAATTGTTTACTAACATCTAGAATCGTAAGCAATATTTTTCAAATTGGATCCAGTTGTCTGTTCAATAAATAAATTATTATTATTTATTATAAACAAACATTACAAAATCTTTCTGGGGCCAAATAAATTATTTTTCGTACGAAAAACGGTCCCTCGAGTGGAAGCGCAGTAGGTAGGTAAGCCAATCAGCCAACGCGCCAACGGAAGTGTCAATATGATACGGAATAGTTATCTAAATCCAGGCATATTGATTTGACTCGATGCGATGGCGCTCACAAGCGAAACTATATTTATCTTTTGGCTACAATCACTATTAAGTTATACCTCAGAGGAATTTGGTTCTGCATTTTAATTTTCACGACTGAACTACCCACACGACAAAAGCCGTGTTAAAAGAGTAATTCATGGCCTGAAATGTTGATAGGACAAGACTTTCGACACTGTTTTACTCATAAGATTTCGGTTCAAGACGTTTCTGAGATGATATACTGCGGTAAAGTCATTTCATTTGTTCCCTTCTACGCCATTATTATCCACTTCCCTTCGTTAGCTCTTGCTGACAGGACTGACACACTCAAGGTTGTACGCATGACTCGAAACAATACTCTTTGTACTACAAATGGTTCATCCGTTTTGAATGTGGCCTTTCCACACATACATACCTATGAACATAGGTGTCCAGTGTATTGCAATTTATAAGTCTTATTTATATCACTGGCCTTAGCCACAATATAAACATTTCCATATTTATACTGTGCCTTAGCATCGTTACAAATGTTACATAAAGATTATTGAGACTCTTTTAGTGGTTTTTCACGAAAACTCGGGAGCGTCTTACCCGTTTTTCCGCATTAGCCCGGCAAATTCTATTTTTCTTAAGTTTTATGCAATTTGCAGGTCCATGTTAGGTTGTATGTCGATCAACATATGATTCGCGATCGAAACAAGTATGCATTTACAGAATTATAATCATTAAAATCATCAATACAACTCTCTAAGTTCCTATAATCCCATTGAATGACTGTTTCATGAAATAATCATTCAATGGCGCTTCACACTTAAGCTTTAGTTTCCTAAGGAAGCGGTAAACGGACACACAGCGGCTGTCCAGATACAGAGCGTTTTTTGACACCTTATTGTCAAATATTGGTGAAAATTACAAATCATGATGGCCGTTATAATATGACGAAACCGCTGTAGCGATTTAAGAAACTGCCGCTGTGGTGTTGGTTTAATGGAGGGTTTGTAAGATTAGATTCGGGCTCAACCGGAATCAATAATCAGGACCTGCACGCTAATTACGTAACACACTATCTATCACAATCTGAATCATTTTGTAGCTAATCCATTGCTTCATAGGTTCGAAAAATTTGTCTGCTCAACAACGTAAATAACGCAATGAATGTTGTTGAACTGTCAAAATGAAACCCATTACCACTGTTAGTGTGTTACGTAATTACCCCGCTGGACATACAGTGAAATCGTTATAATGCTCCCTAAAGCAGTAGTAGATTTTTATGCAAAACGCGTATTTCAGTCACGGGTAACTTTCGTAGTTTTAAGGAAATACTACTTTTTTTTCCACATCTATTCAAAAACGCTTCATTGTGTATGTTTACCCTTTGATTAGGGTTCCGTTATCTATATCTGATCTATCCCTGCTAGGTTGCAGACGCCCGTCGCTTCATATAAATGATTAATCAATCAATTGGACGCATCTGCCATATGTTATACTAACTACGAGGCGACCCTAATAATACATAATGTGTGTTTTGCGTGTTGTGGCTGTTTTGGGTCAGTGTCAGCCAGCCCAGCCTTCCCATCTATGTTAGGATTGGCTTCCAAGCTAACCAGATGCGGACCAGCATTAAAAGTTTCTTACAGATTTACCATGTGGCAACGAAACTTGTGGGCAATTTTTTCGGGCTTTTTATTGTCCCCTTATTCAACCAATCTGCCTAGCTTTTTTCCAATTATGTTGCGGTCGGCTTCCAGTCCAACCAGATGCAGCTGAATACCAGTATTTTACATGGAGCGACTGCCTATCTGAACTCCACAACCCAGTAACTGGGTAACACGATACACCTTAGTAAGACTGTTTGTCAGACTTTCGGTCTTCTGACTACCCGTAACGACTGTCAAAGATCTACGAATGACAGCTGAGACCATCGGATTAACGTGCTTTCCTATGCACGGAGGGGTCTCGATATAAAATGGTTGGGCAACCATCCACGAACGTAACTTCTACCCTTCGATCGACAAGTTTGGCTGGTATTATTTCTAACTGTCTTGAAACAGTCTTTTCGCGCGACAGGTGGTGCCTTTATGTCGCGACGCGTGTCACGCCTGTTTGTAGAAGCCTTTTTAGACTTTTATAAATACGGTACTTATTACAAATGTCAGTAACGAGTAACCATGGACGAACACAAAAAGTCGGACGGAACTCCGCTAAGACAAAACTGAGTCCAGCACCCTAATTGCATAACACACGGTCAATCACAATATGAATAATGTTGAAGGATATTGCTAATCCATTGCTTCATAGGTTCGAAAAAATTGTCTGCTCGACAACGTAAATAACGCAATGAATGTTGTTGAACTGTGAAACTGAAAGCCATTCCTACTGTTAGTGTGTTACGCAATTACCCCGCCGTTATGTGTGAGTGTTGATGTTTGCGCGTGTTATGGCCGACCTGAGTTGGACGACTAATGTGTGAATGTGTGCGTACAGCGAGCTGGCCGACTTGAGTGACACAGTTTTTTGTTAGCGAGAATCTGTCCCACTTGTTTTGTTCGTCCATGTGAGTAATAGTATGAGTAGGTAGGGATTGGACCCACCTTTGGCCGGCGTTAATTGAGCTAACAGATATCGATGGAATTTAACAGATAAAATTGCATTCTTACGTTATCTTTATTAGATTAGTTGGCTTTTGACCTATTTCGATGATGCCTTTACAATATTCTTAAGACCCTGATCATCCTATGATCCCGGAAGTAAAGGCAGGTGTTTACTTCGACAGTTTTACAATGAGGGTAGTTGGATATCACGTGACATAGTAACATCTGTGACTACCCTTATTGGGTTACAGTTTCAACATTTGGCGCACAGAATAAATATTTACCAGTCCGGGCAGTGGATCGATGTGTGGGTCTAATAATAAGATTAAAGATATTTTGTCGTGAAACACGAAATCAGCAGATTTCATTAAGTTGTGTTCTGAAGAACTTCCATTGGGTCAGGTGAATTAGCCACTAAGTGTTCATTCAAGAACTTTTCAGTTTTTTTTTTTTCTCTTTTCTGTCCTAATTATAGTCCTCTATGGTACTCGTAATAGAAACTTCCCTCGTCTTTTCTTTCTACGAAAAATAGTGGTCCTAAAGGAGTTAGATCATCATCACTGCAAACCTTTCGCACCAGGCAGAAAATGGTTGACTGTACTTTACTAATGTCTGCAGATATGGTTTTATGTGAACTTTAGTTTTAAAGACACTGCAATTATTTTTGGAAAACTAAAGTATTTGTATGGGCTTGAACCACTGCCATTAATACAAGATCACTAATACACGAACTACTTACAAAGCAAAGTCTCCCGCCGCGTCTGTCTGTCTGTACGCGATAAATTCAAAAACTACCGAATGGATTTTCATACGGTTTTCACCAACGCGACGGACGGAGTGATTCATGAGGAAGGTTTAGGTGTATAATTCATTAAAATCATTATCTTGCAGGATTGGAAATAGAATACATTAAAAATACTCCAAGTTAACCAACATGCTCGACACAACAGGCTGATACGACATTCGGAAAAAAGTATGCATATAATATGCTCTACTATCCGTGCGAAGCCGGGCGGGTCGCTAGTACTGTAGAGCATAATATGATATTGAATAGTGCATTTCAATAATTCATAAAAATATAATATGAGGTCCCGTCAACTCCACTTAATTAAATTAATAATATTGTCCAGTTCTAGTAATTAACCCCATATAACTAAGTAACTTCTAATCACAATGCACAAAACCTTTGGGAATGAAGCTATTAACTAATTGTTTTAATTATGTGGTCATGCAATAAATAACTCACATAATTGTAGAGAATTTGGGTCACATTCCTATCAACACCAGCATGAAGTGCAATGTATGGAACTGCCAATAGTGATGCAATAGTGATAAGATTAACATAACATAACAGCACGCCTGTTATTCCCGAAGGGTTAGGCAGAGTTGTACCTAGAGTACACCCACATTTTGCCCAGTCCCATGTAACAGGGAGCGAGTCTATTGCCATCAACCGGGCACAAATCCAGACTCCGGGCTGCTACTGAGAAATTCCTGATAGAAAATACACAATAACACTTTGCTCGACCTGGGATTCGAACCCAGGATCTCATGCTCAGGAGTAGCATTTGCAACGAGGCAGTCAAAGAGGTGTGATTAAATTACTATGCTAGGTATTGGTATGATAATAATGTCATGCTCCATAATTGAAGTAAACAAGAATTTTGATCAAAGTAGAAGCTCGAAAGCCAAGAATATGTTTTGGTATTTTCGTTAATTACACATGAGTAGTACACACATAGACATAAATTTATGGCTTCTGCCCATGGGGGTGGGCAGAAACTACAGAATGCCACCTGATACAATCCTTACACGCTCCTTGTGCTTCCACATGCACAAAGCTTGCGATTACATACCTTTTCAGTATTACTTACTTAAAAATATTTTGGTAATATTAGAATCAAATAATTCTAAGTAAGTTCTGGATTATCCAGAACTGTTAGTTATTGCAGAATCTCTTGATTTCCTTAAAGTTAGCCTCTGCATCAGTTTCAAGGCCATAGGTATTTTATTAAGACACAATATTTCCCTGTCAATCATATCATTTATTTTAAGTAGCGTTTCCCTGTTTATTGCCTGGATAAGTAAGTACCTATCTATAAAATAAATGAAGAACAATTATGAACGTTCCTTGATTTTATTTTAACACAATCTAAGTGTAAATACATAGAAAAACAAAAAATTCAAAAATGTTTTATAATTTTCAATTTCTTTGCTTGATTTTTTTGCAATTATTGTTGACTGTTTTTCTTTTTCCTTTTCTGTAGAAAACAATTTATCTGTGAGTTGAAATAAATTCATCATTCAAGCGTATACTTAGCTCATAAGTACCAAGTACCTACTTACTTTATTTTTTAGTTACTTACATCATGAAGTAATAAATAAATAAAACGATTTTGTTGATATTTAGTTTCTATGCACTGTAAAAATCAATACCATCTACCAGATCTACCCTATTCAAAAAGTAAGTAAGAATACACAATTACAATATAAAATAAACGAGCTACATCCTACGTATAAAATAAAAAACAGAAGTACGAAAAATAATAACAGGCAGAAGAGAAAGATGAAAATATTTCAAAAGATTTTAGAAATATCATTAAAAACAAGTGACGCGGCACTTAAACAAGTCAATTATAAGAAATAGAATCAATAAGCTGCAACGACAGATAAAATACTTTTAAAACGCAGTACAAAATATAACAAGACAAAAGAAAATATTTTTAAAATACAGAATATTTTGATAAACATTGCACTTACCTTAGACCGAATATTTCTCGCAGTTATTTAATTTTCAGAGACACAAATAAATACACAAACGAATATAAGTTTATTTAAACTCTCATAAACAGATAAGAATCATTACTTCACGACGATATTTATTTTCTTGTAAAGTTGTTTACGCACTTCTTTCACATTATCATGCATTCACAACACCACATTCTTGATTGTCGATTGATTTGATTTCAAATCGGAAAAAAAAGGGAGTAAAAATGTTGTCTATACTTTTTAAATTTCTAGTTTTTTACATTTTGCTAGAAATGATCACATCAGTATTATTTTCATAATTATAAGCTTCAAGGTTTGTCACCTGAAGGATGAACACAAGGAAAAAATTATCGAAAATCAAATTCGAATGCGTAGTCGACAAGAGGTATCATGTCTATGTTACTGGAAAAATTGGCGGTAAATTTAAATAATTTTACTTTGTATTTGAATCGGAAGAGAGCAGATGAATGTAAATAGGCAGTGCCGGAGGCCCAGAAGTCGGAAGTTATTTTGTTATATAGAAATCTTTACCTTTTTATGCAGCTATAATTCATAAATATACGCGTATTCTTCAAGCGGAAAAAGTTGTCAGTACCTTCTTGCTTTTAAATTTTTAAAGTTAGTAATGTGTGTCTTCTCTTTTTATTTTGTAATAGGTATATTTTTATACTAGGTAAGTAGGTACTGAAGGTGGACGGTGCCGCCGAGACCGGCCCAGAAAGAGAAAAAGGTGGCGAGACGACCTGCACCGTATCTAACACACTATCACAATCTGAATCATTTTGAAGTCTTTTGCTAAACGATTGCTTCGTATGTTCAAAAAATTTGTCTGCTCAACAACGTAATTATCGCAATCAATGTTGTTGAACTGTCAAAATGAAACCCATTCCTACTGATATGTGTGTTACGTAATTACCCCGCTGGTTGCATTCGTCGTCGAGCTGATATATTAATGGACCAACCATTATAATATTATTATTATTAGATTAGATCAATATTCATTTTATCAATATCAATAATACATTGCTGATGTAGGTAGGTACAACATATAAAATTGATCTGTTCATTTTTTTTTTCTCTGATGCCCTTCGATCAATGGTAACTAAACATTTTATTACGAAATCTAGATAAGGTACTGTATAGGTATGCAGGTTGGTACCATTGTCGCTTCCCTTACTTTTTTTTTCAAAATGACCGTTTGCTCATCTTAAACTCTTTGTGCATCTCATCGTTTTTGATTTTTTTATCTGCAATTTTGAAATCTCAGAGGAAATAATTGGAATAAGGCACGTGTTCCGCCGCCGCACGCCGACGAAAAAGCTACTATTATAGCTATCAACGGTTTTCTCGCTCAAGAAACGTACTAAAGATTGTAGGTCCCGTGTAAGTACTCATTTGTCGCAGCAACAACTCGCTCAGCGATGCGGGCAGATCCCTCGCTGACAGGCTCACGCTTGGTATGTACATACGCATACCAGAGAGTAATCGCTCGTCGCCGTCACGCACTCGCTGCCCGCCAACTAGTTTTTAATGCTAGCTCTATTCGCTTCTCGTTTATTGCCAGAGGTGGAACAGGGAAGAAAACTTATGAAATAATAAAACACGATGTAATGAAATATCATTTTTTATTGATTGTTCATTATCCTATATTGCGTTTCATACAATCTACGTTTTATTAAGGGCGAATTTCACCAAACTTTTATACTTAGAATAAATTTTGAATTTTAGTCAGTTTTTCTATACTATAACTGCCAGACGTCAATTTTATTCCACGGCAAGGGTACGAGGTATCTGACTTTGGTAAAATCAGCCCTTACACATACAGTAACGGATTGCACCATTTATACATTACTTGCGTCCATTTTACTTTAAAAACGATTATGTACAAATGTAATCTAGTTTTAACATTACATGAAATACATGAAAATCAAGATTTTTAGCTACTGAGAAAAAAGTTTTAATTACAGTGTTGCCAGTATATTTTTTTTGTAACAGCAGCGCTGCTTGCAAAAGAAAATGATAATAAAATATTGTTATGTCAAAATATCAGTTACAATATTTTACCGCGTGCCAAAATATACCGAGCACACTGTATTATGCGAATTCAGCCATGAATTCAACTCTTATAGGAAAGTATTAAAATATAAAATAAGTTTTTATAATAGTAATTAGGATTACTTTAGATAGCATATAATTGATCCTTTTGTAAAGGCACTATAATAAGAAGGGAATGTCTAAATGTTATGTAGTTTCTAATCAATATTTATTATTCTACTACTTTTTGCCCGCGGCATCGCCGGAAATTATCCCTCGGGATCGTACTACCGGGATAAAAAGTATCCTAAGTCCTAACCCAGGTCATGGTCTATCCGTGTGTCAAATTTTATCCAAATCGTTCAGCCGTTAACGCATGAAAAGGTGACAGTTATACCAATAGATAGGCAGGGTTACTTTCGCATTTAAAACATTAATATTAGTATGAATAACATACAGTTCAAATGAACTTTCTTATAGATAGACAATCCTATCTAGAATAAAATTAAAGAAAAATATTATATCACACCGTATAGAAAATCTTCTCGCATACCATCACGAACTATTTACTTTTAAATTTGCGTAGCTGTCAAAATCACAGCGATCTTTATGATTGCTACAATAAGGTTGCTATTGGGTTGCTGCTGTCAGAGGTAAAATAATTGTGAATGGACTCTATGTGGTAGCGGGGGTGACGCCAGGATCACCCATAGACATAGAGAATAGACTGAGCGTTCCGTGTATATTGTGCACTGAATACAGACCGAAAAGTACGAGAGAGACAAAGCGAATGTGCGGCCACAAGTTGTCTCTTTCTAGAAATCTGATTGGTTCAATATTTCGACTTTAATGTAGGTATATACTTTCATGCTTGTAAAATATCGGTTATAATCTTTGAAATTTAATCGATTTATTTATTAAAATAATCAATCAAATAAAGCATTTAAGACTTAGTTCGCCGTAAAAGAGATTTATTTATTTATTAATATTATTAAAAAAAAAGTTTTCATTATTCTTAATTTTAATTGTCTCGATTTCTCTTGTGAAGAGAAAAATAAATCTTTCAGTCTTGAACCTAAGCCACTAAAGTCTAGAAATAATAATTAGTAACATACATACAGACAGAAATAACTACGTTTTTTATTAATATTCACAGCAATTTTCAATGTTTATCCTGTTAATTAAAACTTGAACACTGCGCCTTTGTTATTATAGGCTTGCAGAAAAGGGACAGGTATTGGCCGCACTATCGCTTCGTCTCTTTCTAGAGAGTGGTTACTTTTGAAAGGATAAGGATCAGTCCATTCTCTACGTCTGTGGAATCGTCACACAAGGACGATTTTTGTTGAATAAATAGGAAGCAAGCTATTAACAAATTAAACAAGTTATTTTATACATTTGTTTATGAATGCATAGCATGCATAATCAGCCTACAATGTTCCCACTGCTGGGACACAGGATTCCTCTCGGTGAGAGGGAGTGGGCCATAATCCACCACGCGGGCCCAGCGCGGCTTGGTAGATGTCACATGTCTTCGAATTTTTGGTTCTAAGACATGCCGGTTTCCTCACGATGATGTCCTTCACCGTTTTGAGAGCAGTGGTGATGAAATAATTTACACAAAGTAAAACGCCTGGCAGGGTTCAAACCTACGGCCTACAACTTCTAAGTCGCGGCCGTTACCACTAGGCCACCACTGCACTTGGTTGTTTAAATATGAATAATGTTGGAAAATTTATAATAATTTAAATACTTATACTAAATCCACTGTCGATTATTTTTGCATTGAATTTAAGCAATACTTAAAATTTAATGATGATTTGAACTCAAATAATTATTCTAACGTCTTATAAGTAGACATTTCTGTACCAAAAAATATTATTACTGATATTACATAATTACTTTACAATAAATAGTAAGAGTGACCTTTTTGACAGCCGAAATTACTTTCCCAGACACTTTTTCCGCCCGTGAATGCCCTATACCTTAGGAATTTTGAAAAATCCGGCCTTATTCCTTGTCTACATCATAAAGCTGAACTTTTGAACAGAGGTTCTGTGATTGCATCTTTCTAGGTGTAACCAAGGGAGGCTGGGCGTTAATAAGTCAATCAGTGAGTGAGTCAGGATTTTTCTTCTTTTTAACCGACGAAAAAAAGGAAGAGGTACTCAAGTCGACGCGTATATTTTTAACCCCTTACCGCATAGCTACCCAAAAATGGGCACTTATTTTCAAACGTTCAGAAATAAAAAATTATGTTATTTTACCCTTTACTTCATATTAGGACAGATCAGACAACGTCTAAGCTTCAATAAACATACATGTGCTGCCATCTAGTGTACCGCGTAACAAAACTATAACCTGTCAAAATCAGTCGGCGGCAGTTGAAATTTTTCGTTGGTGTGTGCAACTTTTTGAAATTAATTTTGTGATCGTGTGTCGATTTTTCGTTTGATCTTCGTATCGTGGTGCTAAGTAGACATATCAAAGGACTCAGAACACTAAAAACATGTAAGTAAAACGTATTACTTTAGCGACAATCATGCCAAACCTTAGCATGACAATTATGGAATATTATGCAGTAACGTGTAAAGTTAGTTTCCATAATTGGCATTGTATGCATTACTAGCTATTTTTGGATTCGGCCAGATTTGGGAATGTATGTAGTGAAGCATTATTTGATATTTTTCAGAAAAATGGATCCAAGAAGATTTTACGGGCTTGATATCCCAAGCGAAAGCGAAGATGACGATGAACTAGCGGGGGATGATCCTGATGATCAGGACTATCAACCCAGTGGGAATTCTTCGACGAGACGAAGGAACATTATTATTTATCCTTCGGATTCGGATGAGGATTCTTCGTCAGATGAAGGTGAGCAGGCCTCTGTTGATCCGTTAGCTGCTGGTCCATCGCGTTCGCGGTCTAAACGTAAAAATATACCTGTTCGTTTAAATTGGCAAGACAAAGCTCTAGATTATAACGAAGCTGATTGTGCCTTTTTGGGAGACCAAAATATTCCTCAAGAAATTAAAGATTTAGATACACCTCTTCAGTTTTTTTTATATTTATTGACTCCAGAAACCATTGAATATATAACTCAAGAAATGTGTCGTTATTCAGAGCAAACGCGAGGGTCGGCATTAGAAATGACAGGCAAAGAATTTGAAAAGTTTATAGGTGTACTAATTTATATGTCTATCATGCATTTCCCCACTACTCGTCATTACTGGAATACCAGTTCTAGTTTCACCCCAATTAGTAATGTAATGACATGCAATCGCTTCGAAGAACTGAAGAGGTTTCTTCATTTTACGAATAATGAGGACACTGTGCCTATAAATGACCCCAATTACGACAAGCTGCAACGAATAAGACCGCTGTTAAATAAGATTCGCGAGAGATTGTTGCGTTTACCAAGGGAAGAGTACTTGGCTATTGACGAACAAGTTATACCAACAAAGGCTAGGTCTACTTTAAAAAACTACAACCCTAAAAAGCCACACAAGGCTTTTGTGTTGAGTGGTGCGTCAGGGCTGACATACGATTTTGAGCTCTATGCAGGGGCACAGTCGAATGTTGTTCTAGAAGGCCAGCCTGACTTGGGAGTAAGCAGTAATGTAGCCATGCGCTTATCAAGCAGTATTCCAGAAAATATGAACTATAAATTGTTCTTTGATAATTGGTACACAAGTTTGCAACTTATGGCTGAATTACATAAAAAAGGTATATTTCCGTTAGGTACTGTAAATCGGAAACGCCTCCCTAACCACGATCTACCAAATGCTGGACAAATGACAAAAAAAGGAAGAGGTTTCAGCGTTGAAAAAGTCGTAGAGGTAGAACACGTAGATATATCCGTGGTAACATGGCTGGATAACAAAGTTGTCAACTTGGCATCAACCTACGTTGGAAAATATCCAGAGGGAGAGGTTCAGAGGTTCAACAGAAAGAAAAAAATTTTTCAGACTGTTCCTTGCCCACAAGCTGTGCTTATATATAATCGTTATATGGGAGGTGTTGACCTTCTAGATTCCATGCTTGGTTATTATCGTATCAAAGTAAGGAGCAAGAAGTGGTATCATAAAATATTTTTCCATATGATCGATTTAACATGCGTAAATAGTTGGATTTTGTGGCGTAAAACGCATGAAAACTACATGCCATTGCTGGATTACAAATTAGTATTGGCCGAAGCGCTAACAAGAGCTAACCAAGCATTTTACACGCCGACACGAAATCGCGGAAGACCTGCTGTCGAAGAACCTAAAAGAAAAAGAAAACGACGAATAGATTTACCTCTACCCGAGATTGCCAATGACGGTTTAGATCATTTGCCAGCATACACACAGGAACGACAACTCTGTAAGATGTATGGTTGCTCGGGCAAATCCTATATCAAATGTGAGAAATGTAACATACACCTTTGTCTAAATAAAGAAAGGAATTGCTTTAAATCGTTTCATCTTTCGGAATGAAGAGACTAGACTACTGAATCCACGCTACGCCACTGGTGAATTGTTAGCCTGTAAGTCGCTATAGATACTAAGTTAAGTGTAAAAGTTCCTAAATGCAACAGGTCTCAATAAATGTATCTTATATTTTCATTAAATTCTGAGTTTTATTTTCTAAATCTTATAATGTACTGAGGATTGACTTTTAAAATTACCTTTATAGCATGCGATGCCAAATATGCCAATTCGTTTTAGTCGCCTTTACTGCAATGCATATTATACCATATTTGTCAAATTAGTTTTAGTTGCCTTTACTGCATAATATGCCATTTATGGGAAATAGAAGTTTTTCATCATATTTCAAAAAGTAATCGGATTTTGGAAAACTGCTTGAACTAACTTAATAGTATGTGTCAAGAACTACCAAATATATTTTTTCTGGAAAAAAATAAAAACCCATGCGGTAAGGGGTTAATATGTTTTTTTAAATTTTATATAATAGTATTTATTACGATCTCAAGAGTTATTAAAACGACGTTGATAATAAAAACAAACTGTTTTCATTTAAGATGCTCTAAATCCATTTGTTGCCACCCAAACAGGGTTTTTATAAAAAATAAAACGATCCATGAAAGGATGGTGGCACTGCTATCGAAGGAAGCTGTCAAACATCTGTCAAATCCAGTACATTTCATATTAGTTCTCTATTTCGCCACATTCATTTAGCTCGATGTCGCACTGTATTTTTTATTTAATTTATTGGTATTCCGCGCGTATTCTTTTTGTGAATAAAATAAATATATTTGACAACACATCTTTGAAAAAATAAGCAGGAAGTGCCAGGGAAGGTAGATCAACGGAAGGTATATTCGAACATTTGTAAAATGTTTACATACATTTGTTAAACGCATAAGAGGGGGAAGCTCCAGGTTGTCCGCATAATTCAATTTTCATACGTTTTTTGCAATTTGCAGGTCAGTGTCAGGCTGTATATTGCACAAAATATGATTCATGATCGTAACAAGTATGTATTTACAGAATTATAATAATTAAAATCATCAATACAAGCCTTTAGGTTAATTTAAAAAAATATAAATTAATAGGATTTTATGAACTTCGCAAATATGAGTAAAAAACACGGTGACATAAAAGGGTTGTATTGATGATTATAATTCTGTAAATACATACTTGTTACGGTCACAAATCATATTTTGTTCAACATACAACCTGACACTGACCTGCAAATTGCAAAAAACGTAAGGTTATTTAAATTTCGCGGACAACCTGACGCTTCACGCTTATACATACAAATCCGATTCTGGACTTAACTTGGTAGGTCCCGAGAGCACTTTAATAGTATATCTACATAACTTACTACATTATCAAAAAATACTATATTTTAAATTTTAAATACATAGTTTTGTAAGTATATATTGTCATTATAATTATATTTTTGAAGTTGACAATACATTTTGGTTAATATTATAAAATATTCGAAAAGAAACCAATTTAAAGATGCTATAGTATAATAGACCGTCGTACACAATTTTTATATCATTGTTAACAATACAATCGCTGTGGGCGAACGAGGGGCTTGAAGTGAGGAAAGGGACACTGAACCAGCGCTAACTTCCCGGCAGTATGGCGGCCCGGCGCCCGCGCACAAAACTTAAAAACAGTATTGTGTGCCTCACGGCTGCGCCAAATAGGCCCAATCGGTCAAGCCGTTTCGGAGAAGTTCGATAACAAACACTGTGACATGAGATTTTTATTTATTAGATTATATTTTTATAAGTCGCCACTTAGGTGCCAAGCTTGTGAGTAGGTCTGAGGCCATTGGCGATTGAGCCCGATTCTAAACAAAAAAAAAAACGAGCGCGGTCGGGGGATCTCAGTCAGGAACTCGTTTATTACGAGATACTCGCACGCACACACACACTCGTATATTATAGAAAGAGACAGAGAGAGAAAGTCGAATGGAGGGGATATAACCCTTTTTCCTTACGTGACGATTTCTACCAGTCACGTCCTACCAGAAATGAAATTCGTTAAAAAACAAAGAATATGATAATGTGAGAATTTAACTCGACACCGATTCTATTATAGGGTCAGACCTTATTACAGGGGCCTTATGAAATAAATACCTAGCAGGAATAGAGGCATGATATTGTGCTATTCTCTTTTTATGGTATTATTGGCCTCCTGACCTAAGCCCCTATTTGGAGCATATCTAATGCACGACAATAAGCTGTTTCTAAGAAATCCGTGAACGTTATTTAGACTAAGGTATTAGGCGTGGCCAAAATCGTAACTAAAGCCACCATCTTGTTTTGTTCAAATTTTCAATTTTCGGATTAACAATTTCAGTGACAATTACAGTACAACTATTTTCTTAATGTACCTCGGGAATCATCGTTTTTCCGAATACAAACGAATGCTAATTTTCATGTACATCAATTATTAGATGTATCATGTACTAGCTTTTTCCTGCGGCTTCGCCCGCGTGGATGTCGCAAATTATCCCACGGGAACGTATTACCGAGATAAAAAGTATCCTACGTGTTAATCCAGGTTATAAGTTATGTGTGTTCCAAATACCATCCAAATCCGTTCAAAAAGTTTTTGCGTGAAAGAGTAACAAACATCCATCCATCCTCACAAACTTTCACATTTATAATATTAGTAGGATAATAATTTGAATTCAAAACTAAGTACTTTATTGTTGTTTTGTTTTGACGTGTAACAACAATAACGTACTTAGTTCTGAATTCAAATTAAAACACACGATAAATCTAACAATTGATGGACATGG
The DNA here is from genome assembly GCA_916610205.1 of Griposia aprilina. Lineage (NCBI taxonomy): Eukaryota > Metazoa > Arthropoda > Insecta > Lepidoptera > Noctuidae > Griposia > Griposia aprilina. Next base: position 10,395,080 of record OU744311.1, read on the forward strand.
AAATGAGCATTCGTTTGTATTCGGAAATACGATGATTCCCGAGGGACATTAAGACAATAGTTGTACTGTATACAAATGTTTCCCAATAACGCCCCTTTCGATGTCATTCAGGCGCCAAAAGGTTGTTGTACAACTCTATGCGCAGTTTCCCCCATTTCATTGTTTAAAATCAGACACAACCTCCTCCCTACATCCACCAACACATAAACGTCTTGACCACAACATCAACACAACTAATCCTCGTAGATCAGCAGGCCAGTAGGTCACCTAGTGCCCTCGCCCCCCCCTCGCTAGCCCAGTAAACCCCCCCGCAAGAGTTCACTAGGCTCCACACGTAGGGGGTGAAGAACTCTTCCGGTCTCTCTTCTTCAACGTAGCGGAATTTCAGGTCTGGGAATTTCTGGAAAAGAGAAATAGTTTTTTTTTACTTCAATACGACACAAAACTGTATTCTGGTGTAGGATTGGCTTAATCAGATGCGCTTGCTATACATTTATGGGTAAGTACTAAGAATTGGGTAATATAAATATATTAAGTAATATATTTGTATAAATTAGAGGTGGGCCGACTATGACTTTGGCCGACTAGTCGGCTGCAAAATGGCCGACTAATGGGCCGATTAGTCGGCTTTTCCGACTAATCTGTACATCACTAGTATAAATTCATACTAATATTATAAATTCGAAAGTAACTCTGACTATATGTTACCTTTTCACACTTAAACCATTGAACGGATTTCGATAAAATTTGGCAAGGACATTGAGGGCATCCTGGAGAAGGACATATGCTACTTTTTGTCCCGGTAACACGTTCCCGTGAGATAATTATCAACATCCATGCGGGCGAAGCCGCGAGCAGAAGCTAGTATTTTTATAAATCCATACTAATCCGATGAAATTTGACAAGGAGACAGATGGCAACCCGAGGAAGGACATAGGCTGATTTTCCTCACGAAAATAATCCTAAAGGGGGTGATATAGGTGATGAAAGTTAGTTAAGGGGAACCCAGCATGTCTTAAGTTAGGGATATGAAAATTCAAATGTATGCTTTTGGTAAGAAACAAAGAATTACGTATTTAGGCGTTTTTGTAAAATCATCCCATAATGATTTTAAAATTCATATGTATTCAATATTGACATTTTTGTGTACCTCTTTTTAAGCGATTTAAGGCATTGGAAATAAAGTCTGTCTGTTACTTTTCATGCTGCAACTGCTGAACGGAAATCAATGAAAGAGATAGGCTAGGTTTTGTATGTAAATAAACACTTTATGTATGTTGCAATTACGTAGTTTATTTCTAACAATCATGTAATATAAGTAATATGAGTACATAAAACTATAATATGATAGTAATTAATGGCGGACGCCGTACGCAGACCTGGGTTAGGACATACGATAGGTACTTTCTTATCCCGGTAGTGTGTTCCTTTGGGATAATTTCCGAGATTTACGCGGGCGAATCCGCGGGCAAAAGTTAGTAATATATAAATATACAGGGCGGCAGGGACATCGACGCACAAACTATTAGGTACCATGGATTCAGGTACATGAAATGAAATACGTTGATATGTAGTGTTCAGAACAGAACAAGTTATCAGGATATCATAACAAAAACGTGACTACTAACGTTAGTACTTAAGAGTTTCTAAGAAAGCATTGGGGGTGTGTCATGTCAGCGCAGGTGATTTGTGATTGGTTGTCACATCTCGATGCGAAACTCCAAAAACCGTACCATATAAGGTAATGCGCTGGCGACACACACCCTCATTGGCTGATATTCTGGACCACCGCTCCCTCGCCTCACACGTCGCTATACTGTATAAATACTTCCGCACGGCACAGGAGCGGCACCCTGACCGACCCCGATGACCCCATAACCCTCCTCCAGGAGAGCAGTAGGGCCACCAGTACAGTGCACAAACACAGACCGCTATCGTTCCGACGTCGCCGCCGAGGTCCATCGCGAACCCCACCCCCCCGAACCTTGCTCGACGAAGCGCCAGCCCGCGCCGTAGCTGAGCCTGTAGCTTTAATTTCCCCGATTAATAGTAATATTATAAATTCAATCCAGCCTGTCCCACCTTGCTGCCCTCCCCTCAGTGACGCCCTAAGCCGAGGTCCGTACCCCACAGGGGGTGCCCTTAGCGTGCGGTCACTTAGAAACTAGGAAATTCGCCCCTGGCTGAAGGCTTTAAGTTAGCTTAAGGCACCACAGGAAAGACCGGTTAAGTAGCCAGGACCTCAGAGGTCACAACTACGAGTTGCCATGTTAGGAAAAAAAAAGGAGCGGCAGTTGATCCCTGTTCTCGCTAACATAATATAATATCTAAAATAACGTGTTGTCCTTCGTAATAAAGTGTAATATTTGTAATAGAAAAACCTAAAGTTCTAGTATTTTAGTGTTAAATCGTGTACCTACCGTAATAATTGTACTACTAAACTTGTGACTTATTTTAACGTATTATAGACTAAAATTAATATCCAACAACGTGTATCATTTCACACTCAAACAAGTGTACCTCCTGATACTCGGGCCCGTACATGTACGGTCAGTTATAAAAAAAAAAAATAGCTGTTCTATACATTTTAACCGTGTAGGTATTGCAGTTTTCTATGAAACCGCAGATTTTTTTGTTGAGTCTGAGTTGAGTTTTTGTTTGAGTTGAGTCATTTCTGCGCTAGGGGGTCTAGAATAATGTGCTGAACCATGGTTACAGTTCCTGCGACGATTGGGCACCACATCATTTTTGCTCATTCAAAAAGGGAGATACAAATATATGATCTCCTTATTGATTTAATGTGGAAATTCTCATAAAAACAAAAAGGTTCTGTTTGGGAACGGCCATGGGTACAATCAGCAAATTATAGTTTTCCTTGGCACACAACGAGATCTCCGCGAGATTCCAAGAACTTTGGTGGAACATACACAAAGACAAAGAAAAAAAATGGCACTATACGTCATGTATATCGCCATCTCTTTCTCGCACTCGACCAATGTTGACTTTAAGGGGCATGCGCCAAGGTAGCCCGCGAAATTCAAATTTTCTTACGTTTTTTGCAATTTGCAGGTCAGTATCAGGTTGTATGGTGATTTAGATAGGATTCGCGACCGTATCAAATATGGCTTTACAGAATTATAATCATTACAATTAGCAATACCTTAGCTCCTTAAGTTAGAATTGCCCTCAAATGTCATGATTTCATGAAATAGCCATTCAATAGAGTAATAAGAACTTATAGAGATGTATTGCTGATTGTAATGATTATAATTCTATAAAGCCATATTTGTTACAGTCACGAATCATATTTTAATCAAAATACAACATGATAGTGACCTGCAAATTGCAAAAAACGAAACAAAATTTGAATTTCGCGGGCTACCCTGAAGGTTCCGCCTTAACACAGCCCTCAAGGGTCCTGCAGGGTAATCGCGTAACACACAAACAGTAGGAATGAGTTTCATTTTGACAGTTCAACAACATCCATTGCGTTATTTACGTTGTTGAGCAGACACATTTTTTCGAACATATGAAGCAATGGATTAACAATAGGCTTCAAAATGATTCAGATTGTGATTGATAGTGTGTGTGATATGCATTTAGCACGTCACAGGATCAGAACAATTTCCTTCAAAAAAACCTTGCATATAATTGTATATACCTTTAGCCTATCGCTGGACCATTGCTCCGCACCTTTCTTAATGCACTGCAACACTTCAGTGACGCCTAAATCGCCGCCTGCGCCTTCCTGCACTCGCTGTAGACGCGTTGAGAAGTAGCCTATCACCTGAAAATAGAAGTAATGGTGGATTAGCTAAATATTATTTGGTCTTGCTAACTTTTGAGAGAAACATTTATCGATGCAGTTTAAATTTTGCCCTTGTGACGTCCTTGATATGATTTCTACCATTGATATAAGTAATCACATCTCGCAGCGAGTCCTATATGTCCCCAAAACTCAAAAACTCAAACTCAAAGCATTTATTTCAAATAAACCAATTACAGGCACTTTTGAATTGTCAAAGGGTCAGTCAGTCAGAAAAATGAAGCTAGTTGCCCATTCCAAAGCGTAGTAGGTACCTATGGAGAAGAACAGGCAAGAAACTCCATGGACACTCTTTTAAATCAACATAAATCTAGTTACAAAAAACAAATTGTTTACATCATTCATGTTCAAATTAAAAATGTGAGAACGATGTAGAAAGACGTGCACGTTTAAAGTATCCGTAATAAAAAAGATAAAAAACAATTCAAAAATTTAAATTAAAATAAGCCGTGGCAGCCAAGAGTTGACCAGTCCCTACTGACGGCGCCCGTTCACGAACATGACGCATGGATCAGCACCATTCAGCTCAACCATTTTGAAGGGAACTTAATGATCCAACACACACGCCACCACCAGCGAGACATTTGAGTGAGCATGACATACTCTCAGCCGCCAGGGCACATTCAAGTCAATGAAAGACGAGCCTAGTAAATGGTGGCTTTATAGTAGGTACATAGTGCTCACACATGTGCTATGCAATTATACATTGTTAAGAGAGTTTTTCGTAATGAAATAAAGCCTATTCTCGTGAATACAGTATTTTATTTAAGGTGAAACCTCAGCCGTAGCCCACAAAATTCAAATTTTCTTTGGTTTTTTTGCAAATTGCAGATCTGTTTTACGTCTTATGTTGATCAAAATACGATTCGCGACTGTGGGAATGATATATTTACTGAATAAATTTCACATCAATCGTCAAACGAAAAGAAAGAAAGAAAAATAGGTTTATTTGTCACAGAAACACGTGCATACAAAAAAAAAAAAAAATTTGCTCAGGTAACAATTTAATAAAAAGAAACAAACAAACTAGATCTTTAATCACGAGCACAAAACAGAAATAGTCGACAGCTGCACGTCATGACTGTGACAAGAAGGCTTCCACTCAACATGATGCTGTGCTATAGGGGACCCACAGCACAGCGCTGATTTTCAGTGGATACCCAAAAAGGACGTACGGAGACCGAGTCAGGTGTAATAATTGGTACTACATCTACGTAACAAAATATAATAAAACAAACAGTAAAAAACAACAACACAGAAACAGAACAGTGAAATATGTTCCACCTAAGAATTTTTCAGAATATTTCATATGGTACCTAAATTCTTACGTGGAACAAATGTAGGTGGATTGGCATGGATTGATGACGATTTTTTGTATGTTGTTTGTTACACTTTCACGATAAAACGGCTGAACGGATGGATTAGGACATAGGATACTTTTTATCCCGATATTCCCACGGGATCGAGACTTATGCGGGTGAAACCGCGGGCCGCAGCTAGTTGTTAATATTGTACTAAAGCACACACTAAATAAGTTAATTTATTTAGCGGTAATAATGTGATGTAAACTAAGGAGTATAATGCATAATGCCGTCACATCTTAGCCGCGACAGTAACGAATGTTTTTGTAAAAAAATTGAGTAGTAAAAAATTTGGAAAATCCATAAGTGCACGCCTCATAATCTCATTCAATTTGATAAAAAATATACAACGAACGAAATGTCCAGGCGTATTTTTATATTACTAATTATAATTAAACTACATAGAATTAGACCGCGATTTTCGAAAGGACATAGTTTTCGATAATACTGATTTAAAAAAAAATGGATTAGATTAGTTAAGTTTTTCGGGAGCTATCGTGACCACGCCAGGATCCATATATACAGGCACACGGACGTCCACAGAATATTTTTATTAAACAGTTTTTTCATTATTATAAATAGCAAAATGTCTTTTGAAAATTACATGAGTGTTGAAACTAGGGTTTTTTCTTGACGTTTGCGTGTGAATATTATTCTACAAGTGCGATAAGAAGTAAATAGAGACATTTTCAGCTCAAGAAATTACATGTTCTTTTTAAGGCGAGAGTAGAGCACTATCTCACGCGCTTCGCTTAAGAGGCGTGCAAAACCAAAAAAAAAGTAATGAAAATGTAGTAGAAAATTGTAAGTTATTTTTTTTGTGATCAACAGCAAGTCGTTGAATTGAACATTGAATACTTTTCTAGGCTTACCTACCATATCAATATTTTGTGCGACGGGATGGTTCGTGTGCTGAGTGAACAGATGTCGCTTGTGCAACAACGCGTACACAACGTTACAGTTGTTGCTGAGCTGGTGGGCGACGCAGGAGTTGATGATCTCTAGCAGCATGCGTAGGACCTCGTCGAGGACTACTATGTGGTCCATCTGTGGAGAAAAAATGTTTTTTATTTATGTATTAACAAGCTGACCCGACAGACATTATCCTGTCTTAACTATGAATGTCATATGTCGTTTAGTTTTAGTTTTGACTATTGACTAAAACTAAAACTATCGACTCATTTATCAACCGATCTATCTGCGTTAAACGATATTTGCAGCGCGCATTCTGTCAATCGCTGACAGTTATTTCAAACAACTGACAGTTAAGTAAAATTAACATTGGCGTTAAGTTTTCTTAAATTTTGTAACGTTCCGATCAACTTCCTTATTTTTTTATTTCATAAGATCCTTTTCCTGACAATAACGAAAAAAACAAAAAAAAATATGTGAAATCGGTCCAGCCGTTCACGCGTGATGGCGTGACCAAGGGAAATAGGGATTCATTATTATATATATATAGATAGATGAGCAATAGAAATATAGTAGTTAATGAAACTGTTGCATAATGTGGTGTATTACTAAAACACGAGTGCGTGTTTTAAAAACGAGCCATAGGCGAGGTTTTTAATAGTACCACACGAGTGTTTAAACACCTAGTTATGTTCAGTTTCCTACACTACTTTATCTACTCTCATACATTGGGATTGAACCTACTAAATAAAACATCAAAGATTCCCACGAAATTCAGTACAATAAAACTTATGAATGGCGCCAAAACCCAGCACGTTACTGCGCATGCGCTAAAGCGGGCGCTGCCACAGACAAGTTAAAATTAGAATCAAAACTTTTTTTGTAATGCTATAGAAATGGCTCGCCCCGCCAACAGGGTGACTTGTAATTTGACGTATTCCTTCCGGGCGTGATAGTGCGACCCATTTGCAACAATTAATCACCCATAAAGCCTAGGCGAAATTCCTTGGATTGGAGAAATATTTTTTTTAATATATTTTTGAAAATTTCCCAGAATTCGTCACTTAGTTTCACTTTTCTCTGAACTCTCGAATATTATGGCCTTCATTGCTATTTCATTGGATACCTGATACTTTAACATATCAAACAGTAAACAATTAAAGGAAGAAGTTTGTTAACCAGTTCCAAAAAACTTCTACGAGTACGTATATGAAGTTAGGCACTAGTTATCTCAAAATTTTACAAATTTCGGGGAAGACATCTTCATTTAATTAGCCATCTAACGAGGTACAAAAGTTAAAAAAATATATTTAGAGATGCCAAACTATTAGAGTATGTACGTGCGCTGTATGTTTAAATACACGAAAATTAAGCAACAACTGAATCGCCACCAGCAAGTAGACCGTGAGTCAATTTAAAAACTTAGAAGCAGCCCCGCGACTTGCTACCTGGTCGTGGCGGCCAGGATAACTTTTTTTTTTGGAACGAAGTTCCTTATCGCGCGTTGTGAAAGGGGGCTAGACGGAAAAAAATCTTACGAAAAGTTGTCACGACACTTTTTGCTATAGTAAGCTATTGTAAGCTGTGCGGCGTCGCATGTTTCTCTGTCTGTCTCTCTCTCTCTCTTATAGAAAGCAAGCCAGATATTTTCATTTCTATTTCGCATTGAACAACAACAACAACAACAACAACAACAACAACAATCCCAACAACAACAACAAACAACAAACAACAACAACAACATCAACAATTCCTTCACTAATTAATCGAAAGGAACTTCGTTCCATCCGGGTGTCCCTTGACACCTCTCAAGTTTTTTTTTTTTTTGTTGACGTGGTGGAAATCCTCATGGATGTCCTCCACCCTGGGGCGGGCGGAGGGGTCTGTCAGACTTCTACTGACTAAAACCACCCCGTGTTCCCTCGCACACTTGCACCGGGGGCTACGGGGACACTTAAGCACTCTTCAACGCGCGGCCAGGATACCTAAACTAACCTAATGTGTGATGGATTGCTGGAAGATTGGTAAGGAGTGGGATGGCATTAACCACTTAACTAATTCGACTATCACACATATTTTTTTTAATTTTCAACCATTTGCAAATTCGACCTTTGCCAGCATTATCGCCTGTTTCATCGGCATCTCTAAATATTTTTTTTAACTTTTATTCCTCGTTAGATAGCTAATTAAATGAAGATGTCTTCCCCGAAATTTGTAAAATTTTGAGATAACTAGTGTGAAAGTTCATGTACGTAGATGTTTTTTTGGAACTGGTTAACAAACTTCTTCCTTTAACTTTTAACTGTTTGATATTTTAGAACATTCGGTTACATCGAAAGGTGTGTTAAAGTATCAGGTATCCAATGAAATAGCAATGAAGGCCATAATATTCGAGAGTTTAGAAAAAAGTGAAACTAAGTGACGAATTCTGGGAAATTTTCAAAAATACTTTTTTTTTTTTAAACTGGCATCCCATGAATTTTCGCCTAGGCTTTATGGGGTGCTTAATTGTTTCAATAGGGTAACACTATCACGCCCCGGAAGGAATACGTCAAATTACAAGTCACCCGGTATTCATTAAAAAAAAAAATGGAAAGTCCTTGGATTTGCCCTGTATAAAAGTGTTGTAATATGATTCTATTTTTAAATTTCGGTATTGTGCTTAAAAAGTACGTCAATTTAAACTCGTTTTGAAGTTTATAATTCGAATTTTACGATATGAGAGTAGATAAAAGCATTAAAGCGTTGTCTGTCTTAAATATTCAACATCGATTTGGCGTAAATGATTATTATCTCATTTTTAGGCCGATTTTTCAATCGTCAGATAACGTTTGTCTGAGGAATAAATATGACAGTTTGACGGGTTTTTGTATAGCAAAAGTATCAAATTGCCATATTTATTGATCTGATAAAACTTATCTGACGATTGAAAATTTCTTTTAATTCTTGTATCTGAAGACTAAATACGACAGCTGTTCGTATGTATACAACAACAAAAATTAATTGCTGTTCGTTAGTCTCACTAAAACGGCTTGACCGATTTGTTTTTTTTTTTTTTTTCACTTCTTTACTGGGGTGGTTTAAAAGAAAAAAGAATAGGAAAAAAACCAAAGAAATTTTTTGACAGGGCAACGTCTGACGGGTCAGCTAGGTAGAGTAGGTAGGTAGGTAGGGTAGGGTAGGGTAGGGTAGGGTAGGGTAGGGTACGGTAGGTAGGTAGGGTGGGTAGGTAGGTAGGGTAGTTGTTTGATACGTATTGCTACCTGTGCGAAGCCGGGCGGGGTAAAGCTAGTTTTCTATAATTATGACAGCTATCAAACAATCATAATTATTATTTGGTTCCAGACGATTGAAAAATCGGTTCCTAGACAAATTATACTTACAATTTCTTCCATCTTTTCTTCAGCGCTATGTGGAAGCTCAAAATTACTTGTGTCTCCAGCTGAAACAAATTATTAAAAATAAAGTCAAATGTTGCGTATTTACAACTTTCCAGGTATAAGAATTATTTCAGCTGAAAGACGTACACTGCTGGAGATAGGCCTCTAGATTCCCTCGACCTTCACCAGGTCGTTGGTACAGTCCGATTCAAACTTTATGGCGGCTCGGAACATGCGGCGAGTCGTTGCGCAGTAACCAATTCACGTGTCAGCGGGGGTGAGGGGAGAGGTACTGCGCAGCGAGTAGCGCACTTCAGAGCCGCCATTAAGTTTCAATCGGGCTGTATTTCAGCTATTTTTCTTACTAAATAATGACAAAAATCTTACACATTATTACCCAAAGGGCTTTAATATTCTACGAGGACAATATTGTAGACTAAGAGCTGATTTTTAGGGTTCCGTACCCAAAGGGTAAAAACGGGACTCTATTACTAAGACTTCGCTGTCTGTTCGTCCGTCTGTCGGTCACCAGGCTGTATCTCAAGAACCGCCATAGCTAGGCAGTTGAAATTTTCACAAATTATGTATTTCTGTTGCCGCTATAACAACAAATACTAAAAAACAAAATAGAATAAATATTTAAGTGAGGCTCCCATACAACAAACGTGTTTTTTTGCCGTTTTTATAGATAATGGTACGGGACCCTTCATGGGCGAGTCCGACTCGCAATTGGCCGGTTTTTTATTTTAATTTTATGTATTGATATCGATACCTATTACGTCTGCGGAGTTTCGCTAGCTAATTTAATTTGACCCTGTACCTATACAGGGTGACAGGGACATCGAGGCGCAAACTGAAACTAAGATTTCAGCACATGGTTCTAGACCTCTAAAGAAATTTTGAGTAGGTTATAAAAAAAAAAATGCCGTTTCATAGAAAAGTGCAATACCTACGCGGTTAAAATGTATGGAACAATATTTTTTTTTTAAACTACCGTCGAAAATTTTTAGCACTGGCTTCAGAATCATAGAGAGAATCCATGGTAACAGGTTGCTTGCTGATGTTCCTGCCACACTTTATAAGAAGAAGATTGACAGATGGATTATTTCTCGGATATAGAGAGTGAGTCTTCATAATGTGCACATATCGAAATGAAGGAAACTAAGCTTAATTTTATCGACGGGAAAAATATTAAAAAAAACTAAAAAATTACCTAATATTTTTATAGCATTTTTTAAATTCTCGTTCGCTGCTGTGACCCCTGTGTAAGCAAATCGGTATAACTTTTAAACTAAACGATCTGTCAAGATGAAGCAAACTCAGTAATGAGTGGAAGTAACAGGACGTCCTCATAAAATAAACTAAAGAAAAATAATCGCTTTCGATTGAGAATTAAGGGTTTTTTAAAACCAAAATCTGATATTTTTTCATGAATTGTTAAATTTCACAATAAAAGCCCCGATTACCTACCCTTTTTTATTACTTTAAATTATTATCCATCGTATCAGCTTTCTTAAAGAAAAAATACCATGTTTATAACTCAATCACAACATTTCCTATCAACTGTTAACGCCTTGCACTCGGCTACGTACCAAACTTTAGCAGGTAGAGCCACCTTTTTATGCCTTATTTTTTAGTTTTTTTTAAAATATATTTTCCGTCGATAAAATTAAGCTAAGTTTCCCTCATTTCGATATGCGCACATTATGAAGACCCACACATACTTACATAAACTCACGCCTTCTTTCCGTGAGGGAGGCAGAAACTACAGAAAGCCACCTGCTACGATCCTTACATACTCCTTTTGCCTCGTTTACGTTCATACATCTGGTCATACACGCACGCCGGTTGTGAGTACTACGCACCTGACCTTTCTGAAGAACATCACCAATAAGGTCACTATATGTCTTCCTAGGGCGTCCCCTCCCGGCGTTTCCACTCACATCTGCCTTGTAAATACCTTTTGTTAATCGCCCTTCATTCATCCTCTCAACATGACCAAACCATCTTAGCATACTCTTTTCAATTTTTGTCACAACATCTTCTTTTAAACCTCACCGTTGCCTTGCCTTGCGTTGGATATATATATGGTGTTGAAAAAATCAGCTCCAAGGTGACTATTAAATAAAGCTTACCTTCATCAATCTCACTGTATAATCTTGCTCTTCGTTTTGTCAGCGTTTCAAATAATGATATTAACCTCTGCGCTACGTAAGGATGTAAGTTTCGAAATTCACCTGAAAATTACAAAATATATTATGAGTTTGTCACGATAAACTACTAGAGTTTATATATATTGAAATGTATTATATATCTATAATTCGGAGTTTTAAATACCATTATGGTCCGCTATATTTATTTTAGTCCTTGTATTACTGTCATCGTGTCACAGTGGAAACTATGCATTGAGGACACTTTTTGAAAAAGCTGTTATGATCAGATGTCACGTCGAAATGTTCCAAGTTTTTAACTCACAAGTATTTTTTTTTTGTAGTTAATTGGATAGGCACTAGTAGTCTCGAATACTGAAGTTCTCTGGTCATGTCTCCAGGCGGAATAATGACTCCATAGAGCGTCTAGTGGTGCAGGGCAGAGTGGAAGGTAATAGGCCACGAGGAAGGTCACCGACGAGGTGGACTGACCAAATAAAATCCGCGGTTGGAGGCCCTGTTAATGAATGCGCCAGACTGTCATTTAACAGAGTCAGATGGCGAGAGATCGTAATGCGGGCTACGATTACACCTGCGATTGGACACAGTTCATCGTGATCACGACCGCTCTGTCAAGAGCGAAGCGAAGAAGAAGAATGGCAAAGTCAGAGTTACGGCCTCAATCGCCTGGCAACCCAGTCAGGCGGCGGGGCAACGCGCGTTACATCACGCCACGCCACGCCAGGTGGGGGGGGGGGGGGGGGGCTCCGGCAGGCAAGCGGTGCTCGGTCTCTGGGCTTCACGCGCCATTAGTGACCGGTCAAAGAAATACGATTGTAACGGGTCCAGAGAATCGTGTAACTTCATACTTATATTTTAATTGAATAATTAGTAATTGCTTGTCTAAGAGTAGTTTATTTAGCAACCCCTACCCCTACGTAAACGCGTAAACAGTCAGAATTAACTCACAGCTCATATTAGCGATGGCAGCAAGGCAGTTGGTGTGGAGGTACTTGTCCCTCACGCGCACCATGTTGTACTGTAGCGCTCGCAGTATCACGAGTACCATCAGACCACCTAGAGATATCTCTGAGATTGCGCGTTCTGTGTACCAGGTTAAGTTTTTTAACATCTGTAGACAAAATAATCAATTTTAGTATCATTTATTCATATTGACGTTGGTATTATTATTATTAATTTTTATTTTTTATTATTTAAGGAGTATTTAAGAATCGTAGCAGGTGGCGTTTTGTAGTTTCTGCCTACCCCCATGAGAAGAAAGCGTGAGTTTATATGTATATAAATGTATTATTATTATGTTATAGTAAAATGTTAGTTTAATTAACCTTGAGTGAAATTATGAAATTGCTCTTTAAGTACTTTCAATTCAAGTAAGATTTCATACATTTAAAAGTATGAAACTTAGCTGTCGTTGACGTCAAAATAATGGCGTTCGTAAAAAATCGTGCGCGGCTATACAGAGGTTCAAATTAGCGGCAATTTTACAATAATTTGATGCAATTTAGAACCTTAAAACATCTCGAATTATCATGCTTTTCAAAATAGATAGATACATTTATCTTAGCGTTAAAGGTTTATCAAGGTTCTTGTGTCACAGTCATACACAGCTGAAAGTGATTCGAACCATGATGTAAAAAAAACTTGGTCTGGCATTCCGGGAGTGACACATGCTTACGTCACTATCCAGTTGCCACTTTATTGTAACAAAACACGAATTATGGAAACATTTTCAGTCATCATTCTGTTAAAAAATATATATAAACCATTTAAATTGTCGTTTAATTTTTCTAATCAAACGAAACACTTAAATTTTAACATACACCAACATAGTTGTTAGTTAAAACCTCATTATTTTATCGGATTCGCACAGGTATTAAAGGCGATTCGGGAGTTATTATTACACACTACTGGTAACACAGCAGTGATGACGTAGGCTTGTGTCACCCCCGAGACCGAAATGCTATACTTGGCGAAGTATATTATTATACCATGGTTCGAACCTTTATGGCATATCCAACTTGCCGCCATTTTGTTTTTGATGTGAAATAGTTATAGCCGCGGGTAAAACCGATTGTGAGCGTGGCGACGCGTCGCCAAAATAGTTTTTCGATCTTTCACATCTGCCAGGCGTCCCGTGGCGGCTCACATTTTTTTTTTCAAAGCTTCCGCGCACTATGAATGTAGTGTTTATGGCTGCGGGACACTTATACTAACAAAAATGTCAAGTAATATTTGGAAATTCCCGATATATTTGGAGGTAAACATCGCTATAATATGAGAACTATGAAAATCATTAAAAATACAGTAATTATTATTATTTTTGGTAAACAAATTTTGTTTCTTAGCTCTTTGGCTAGTTTAAGCTACATTAACGGGCCCAAGCCAAGTCAATATAGCATGTGTGGTGATCAAGTAGAATTAATGTTAAGAGGGGTAATTTAATTTTCGTCCATTTGCATGAACTTCCTAACTATTCGGCAGGTATTTAAAATTACGGCTTTTTGGAGTGTTATATAAATTGAGTCGTTCAGGTCTATTAGTTTAAGGCTGTGGTGCAGGTGATTGGGTATAACACCCGTCGTGGAGACCACAATGGGTACTACGAAGACTTTTTCCTGCCTCCAAATTTATTATTATTCGTTATTATTTTAGTGTTACTAGCACTGTATGAGTCTCATGGTTACTCTCAATAAAGAATGTATTATTATTATTATTTATTATATTTTTATATTAACATATCTCGGGACCTAGGGGTCTCGGACCTTTGGAAGGCGTACGAGGGGCCGAAGCCAACTCGCAGAGGCCCCTTAGAAAATTTTAAATGGAATGGGGCACCAACCGACGATTATCCCTGTATGCACTGTGCAAGTACACCCAAGGACAACCCCCGGTTGGTGGGGGACTATTGCAGAATATGGAAACAAAGTTATTGGACTATTGATTGGGGTAGCTAAAGTGGACTGGCTATCTAGGATTATGGGAAGACTATGGCCCCTGCCTCACAAATGTTTTATATATAAAATACACGGATGAAATATTATTATAGATATACACTTACAATTAGGTGCACGCTCTTGATCAATGCATCGTCTTCAGTGAGTATCAGAAGCACGATTAATGACATGTAAATGTGATGGTTGTTATTGTCCGGCGCGTTGTATAGCACCTGCAGGATTGGTACTATCTGTGGAGCAAAGATTTTAGTCATTGAAACATAAGAATTTAGAATTATTATTACAATTTATTAAAGTGAAACTTTTATTACATCGTCTCAAACTTTTTCGTCTGTGTGTTGCATGTCGCGTGACGGTCGGCCGCGGAGTTGGGAAAAAGTTTCACTTTTACCGTGGTTTCATAAAACCACACAATCCTTTTTTTATTTGTAAGAATGTAGTTTTACATAGTATGGTGTTAATATTTTTTTAGGTTCTATTTATTCTACCACAACATATGGTGTACAAATATTCAAATGTCATTCTTAAATAACTAAGTACAATAAATTTTAAGGTTTGTGATGTATAATAAGTCCAATATGAATTAATATTATTATAATTAGGTAATCGTTACTTTAATATTAATGTCAAAATTGAGTACATGTCATCTTGGATTTTTTACCATATTCCATGTATTCGCCAATGTCATAAAAGCAATTATCCAGTAACCAACCTGTCAATTTTTTCCTGAACATGGGGATGGGATGTTCCTTAAATGAGTTAGGTAACTTATTATACACCTGAATAGCATTAATATATAATATATTCCTCCTACATATGTGCAATCTACATTGAGGTACATTTAATTAAAATTTATATTTATTTCTAGCAGAAGCCTTTTTGTGGCTTACTTCTGATTGCATGCGAAAATAGTGCGGATATTTTTTTACTAGCATGCATAGTTCTTTGATGTACATAATATCACGCTTTTATTCTCGAACTAGCAGCGCCAAGCGGTTACAACCACATAAGTCTCGATCCTGTGGGAAAGTTAGGATGAATCTAGATTATAAAAATCTGTGTGCTAAATTTAATTTAAATCTGTAGCGATATCTACAACGCCACATGCGTGCTACGCGTTTCGCTGACGTCACGCAAAAGTCCTGCATCGCGCAAGCAGAGTTTACCGCGCAACTAGCATATATACAACGCCCCGAAATCAACCGTCGGGCAGTTGCCCAACAGACACGACTCCCGTCTGGTCGGAGGATCCTCCCTTTTCTATGGAGGTATGAGTGAACTTTACACCCTGTTCCTCATACCTCTATAAATCCATCCAGCCGTTTTGGTGTGATTGAGTAACTAACATCCAAATATACAAACTTTCAAATTTATAATATTAGTAGGATGAGTAAGCAAGAGCGTAAAGTACAATCGAATACGCTTTTTGGTATACATACAGGCAAAAATATTCATCCTTCCACTTCACTCCCTGTATTCGTTTTTATTGTGTGTGCAAATATTTTTTTAAACTCAAGGTATACTTAAAGAAAGTTAAGTTAAGACAAAAGTCTGACAACCAGTCCTAGTATCGTGTTACCTCGTAACTGGGTTGTGGAGGTTAGATAGGCAGTCGCTCCATGTAAAATACTGGTATTCAGCTGCGTCCGGTTAGACTAGAAGCCGACCCTAACATATTTTGGGAAAATTCAAGGCAGATTGATTGCGTGTTTGTCAATCCCGAATTATGGTAATATCTGTCGGTAACTATGACTACTGACCAGCTGATCGATCTGCGCCACGTTGCTGATGTGTCGTTTGTACGCGTTGCAGGAATGCAGCATTAAATACAGGAGCAACGTCGAGTGTTCGCAGCCGGCGGTTGCGCATAGAGCTTTGTGGAGCTGTAATAAACACAATTCATTAGATTAAGTTGGACTACTTAGGGCCTGTTGTTTGATACATAGTTAAAAATGCATAATCAGCCTATAATTTTCCCACTACTGGGACACAGGCCTCCTCTCTTTGAGAGGGAATTGGTTGTAATCCACCACGCGGGCCCAGTGCGGGTTGGTAGACGTCACATGTCTCCGAATTTTTGGTTCTAGGACCAATTGTAATAGGTTCTAAAAATGACCAATAGTCAATTTAACAATTAGTCACTTGACAATAGTTAAAGTTTAACTACTCTGTCTGCGCATGGTTAACTTTCAAAGCAAATTGTCAATTTTTTTACTATAGTTAGCTTAACCATTTGTCAAACAAAATACTTATGTAATTTTTAACAAATTGTTAGTTTAACTAACGCATTTTAACTATTAGTATGTTTGACTACTGATTCACACAAATCTAAAAAAAAAAAACGCAGAAACAACATAGATAGCAATAACCGGAATTCTGAAGATGACTTATCGAGTCCCAACCCTTCAAGGACCGTCGTACATCACTGGCTGAGCGAGCTGTCATTTGACAGTGACAGAAGCGTAATTTCCCGCGCTTTTAAATTACTGGACGAATTTGATACTTATTTGAATACATACCTGCATAAACTCATGCCTTCTTCCCATGGGGGTAGGCAGAAACTACAGAACGCCACCTGCTACGATCCTTACATACTCCTTTTGCCTCGTTTACGTTCATACATCTGGTCATACACGCACGCCGGTTGCGAGCTCACACGGCTACATATCAAGCTATACATTTCCAGTATAAGCTCCTCTAAGACCTCTCATTGTACGGAAATACTATAAAATGCGAGATCAGCTTATACTGGTAATGTATAGCTTGACATGTAGCCATCTGTACTACGCACCTGACCCTTCTGAAGAACATCACCATTAAGGTCACTGTATGTCCTCCTAGGGCGTCCCCTCCCGGCGTTTCCACTCACATCTGCCTTATAAATACCTTTTGTTAGTCGCCTTCCATTCATCATCTCAACATGCCCAAACCATCTTAGCATACTCTGTTCAATTTTTGTAACTATATGTTCTTTTAAACCGCACCGTTGCCTTATCACATCATTCTTCAGCCTATCATTCATAGTCGCACATGCATCGCAAGAAACGCATATCCACAGCATTTATTCTACTTTCATGCTTCTTTTTCCACACCCAACACTCACTTCCATACATAAGCGTAGGCACCAGCACACCATTGTGAACAGCTAGTCGTGCATT
This sequence comes from Griposia aprilina, assembly GCA_916610205.1. Lineage (NCBI taxonomy): Eukaryota > Metazoa > Arthropoda > Insecta > Lepidoptera > Noctuidae > Griposia > Griposia aprilina. Next base: position 10,412,842 of record OU744311.1, read on the forward strand.
TTTGGACATTAACTGGTTGGTCACAATTGCATGTGTAGCACCATTCACTTTATTTATAGAATTGAGGTGAATATATAATAGAAGTTGCGGTAATTAACACGCTTTTTCATTAATATATTCAACAATACAAAGCATTATACAGGGTTATTGGTAAAACAGCAGCAACCTCTTAAGGGGTCAGTGTACTCATTATTATAAACAACTTTTACTATGGACCAAACCAGAAATCGCGAAAAAAAAAATAATAATTGTTATGCCTGATTTAACACCACGACATCTATCTAAAATTTAGGGAATTTCTTGGGCTTTCCGACGGTACAAGTATGACAGCTGTAGCTCTGTTCAAAAAGTTCAGGGTAAATAAAATAGAGAGCGCTGTTCCGGCAGGCGGAGTAGGGGGTGTTAGGTTTTATTTTCGTTACGGAATTTCTTGATTCGGTCGACGCGCTCAAAGCCCGCGATAAAAGCTATGCAATAGCTTAACAGATTTTCCCTACATTTATGTTCGCATAACACGTCAAAACGTAGGGAACAGCTGATATTTTTTTCGCGATTTCTGGTTTGGTTCATAGTAAAAGTTGTTTATAATGATGAGTACAATGACCTCTTAAGACGTTGCTGGTGTTTTACCAATAACCCTGTATATTAGAAACTAACTGTCGCCCACGACTTCGTCTGCGATCCAGAATGAAAAGTAGCCTATGTCCTTACACAGGTCATGGTCTATCTGTGTGCCAAGTTTGATCCAAATCCGTTCAGTAGTTTTGACGTGAAAGCGTAACAAACAAACTTACTTTCGCATTTATAATATTAGTAAGGAAGTAATTATTTTAGCATACTCTAAAAATTTAGTCTTAATTCATGTTATAAGGGAGTTTAATCAGTAAATTGTAATGTATTAAGTTTTACTTACAGCTGCCATGTCGATTCTGGGTGGCGTCACTTGTGATCCACCGTTTGATTCTTTATGTGGTGTTGTGGATGATGTTTCTGTAAATAAATAAGAAAAACGTTTAAATAAAAGGCAAGCAATTAGGTGATTTCTTATTCATCACACACACACACACACCCTCACCTTCCCTCACACACGCACACCCACACACACACACATACAACATCACACTGGACTAGCGTGTTAGATCTTGGTGAAATGCAGGATATATTCTTTGTGTCATTATCCCCTGGTTTCTGAAAGGACGATCAAGACAAAAACTGGCTAACAGACTTTAAAGTGGTTTAATTGGTGCTTAATATTTCCGTCAGCCAATCACAGCAGTTAAGGGGGATGCGCTAAGGTAGCCCGCGAAATTCAAATTTACTTACGTTTTTTGTAATTTGCAGGTCAGTGACAGGTTGTATGTTGATTAGAATATGATTCGCGGCCGTAACAAATATGGCTTTATAGTATTAGAACCATTAGAATCAGCAATACAACTCCCTAAGTTAGAATTGACCGCAGATGTGAAAATTTCATGAAATAATCGTTCAATAGGGTAATATGAACTTATAGAGATGTATTGATGATTTTTGTGATTATAATTCTATAAAGCCATATTTGTTACGGTCGCGAATCATATTTTAATCTAAATACAACCTGATACTGACCTGCAAATTGCAAAAAACGTAAGAAAATTTGAATTTCGCGGGCTACCCTGACGCTTTCGCCTTAATATGAGTTCCACTTATCACCACTTTAGGCAAGCTAGTTGAGTCCAGATTGGTAATTGAACATTAACATAACATCACGCCTGTATTCCCCGAAGGGTACGGCAGAGCTGCACCTATAGTACACCCACATTTCGCCAGTTATGTTTAAGTCCCATGTAACAGGGGGCGAGCCTATTGCCATCAACCGGGCACAAATCCAGACTCAGGGCTGCTACTGAGAGATTCCAGATGGAAAAACCCAATAACACTTTGCCCAACCCGGGAATCGAACCCAGGACCTCATGCTCAGCAATCGCGCTAGCCACCACTAGACCAACGGTGCAGTTGAACATTACTATGTTTAAAAAGTTAATTTTTTAAACCAACTTCAAATAAGGAGTAAGAATGTGCTAAGTGGTTTGGGCAGGTTGAGAGGATGAATGAAAGGCGACTAACAAAGTTATTTACAAGGCAGATGTGAGTGGAAACGCCGAGAGGGGACGCCCTAGGAAGACATATAGTGACCTTATTGGTGATGTTCTTCAGAAAGGTCAGGTGCGTAGTACTCGCAACAAGCGTGCGTGTATGACTAGATGTATGAACGTAAATGAGGCAAAAGGAGTTTGTAAGGATCGTAGCAGGTGGCGTTCTGTAGTTTCTGCCTACCCCCATGGGAAGAAGGCGTGAGTTTATGTATGTGTGTTCAAATAAGGAGGTGTTCTTACCTGCAGTATCCACACAGCATAATAACGCATTTCTATACAAATTATCATCGTTCATACAATGGTTGGCTAACGTCAGTAGTAGGAGACACGACTGGTTGGCTACAAGGTGCTCTTTTTTCACTCGCTCTTGTAACTCCTGTCTATCTAGAGGAGGATTCGTGTAGATCGTCTGACGCGATGTGGAGTTGAAGGTTATCATGTTCCATAGGCCGGCTGGAGAGGAAGTAGAAGACATTATTTATAATTATGAATAATAGAATTGTAGTGCTGGCTGACTTTGAATTCATAGTTGGGTAAGAAATTTAAACAAATTTTACTATCCGAACAACACTGAAATGGCGAAAAAACAGCAGAGGGGTAGTGCCCGTATTTTTAACAACGTTCACTTTCTAATCGAAGTGTCAATCTGTCACAAATACCTTCGCCTTACCTGAATTATTGACAAGTTTTTGACTTTAATTGTCGACTAGATTTTAAATGTTTTCAAAGGAGTTGTTTCAAGATGGGCCAGCGGGGTAATTACGTAGCACACTAACAGTAGGAATGGGTTTCATTTTGACAGTTCAACAACATTCATTGCGTTATTTACGTTGTTGAGCAGACAATTTTTTCGAACTTATGAAGCAATAGATTAACAATAGGCTTCAAAATCATTCAGATTGTGATAGATTGTGTTACGTTCTTAGGGTGTAGGTCTATGTACCTCAAAATAAAGAAAAAAATCTGTTAAATTCGGGAAAAATACAGATACGTCATTTAAATGTATACTGTTGTGGTAGTTAATTGATAATTATCAATTATTTTTATCGACTTTCAACATGGAGTCTCAGCGATTTAGTTATTCTGTGCTAAATAACAATGACCGTAAACGATAGATCAACCATTGATCACAGAAAGAGAACTATCAGCTGTCATAACAGTGTCAATAAAATGTCAAACGTCATTAATCAATCAAAATGACAGCTTGACGGGTTTTTGTTGTGTGTTGCAATTTCAAGTGTATTTTTTGTAGTTTACCAGTAAACAAAGCCATTTTAAAATAATTGAACAGTGGAGAGCTGTTTTAAATGTGTTTCCTTTTTTTTCTGTATAGTGTACAAGCTCCTGGCCCAGGCTCCATACAATTTGGATCATCTCCATTATAAGTTTTTACAAAAAGCGAAGGTATGTTTATTTCAGATCAAATTATTCTACATTAGGTCATCGTATAAATATCAATAGATAGGTTGTAAAAAGACCCATCACATAGCCGTCAACTACGCATTCTGTACATCAAACTAAGTAACATTGCACAAAAATAATTGCCGCGAAACGACTTTTATTTTTGGTGTCAAAATTTGCTGTTTGCGGTAGTGCGCAATGTAACACACGCAGAACATTATGCATATGAGTGCATGCAACGGTGCAGGCATCGTGGGGGTATTTAAAGTTGTGTTATATCATAAAAAACTTGTTTTCGTGAAAAAATATCAATAAAATTTTGAATTTGATCTTACATAACCTTCGTAACCAGAAGGTTTCCAGGTATGGTCCAGTACAAAAAAATGCTTACAATGACGGGGAGTACAAGTGACTCTCGGCTTCGTTAAGTGCCTTTTAACACCCGTTATAACTACAGTACGTGTCAAATTACTGATTAATTAACTAATGAAACAGGCTCATTTATCCATAGCAATTTTTGCAAACGACGTCTTCTCAGTTCGTCGGCGTTTTTAAATAGGGGAATTGTCCTTCAGTTCATACATTTTGATTAGGTAGGTGTTGCATTTTAGATTAGGTAAGGTTCTATGTATGTATGTAGAACATATTTAGGCAAAGAGTTTGTAAAATGAGAACTAATAAGCCTGCTGTGCCTGCGCTATGTGTTCTAACGCATCCGCTGTTTCAAGGGCACAATTTATGCGTATGAATAAATAGATTATGCGTGTAACGCAAGTTGGTAGTTGAGGTTGTTTAATCTGTTCAAAAGGGCGTATTTCTATGATAAACAAACTTTACAAAAATATAAAAAAAACTAAGTCGATCGAATCGATTTTTGTTAAAGTTGTGAAGTATGGAAAAAATATGACCTTTTCAACAAAATAAAAAATGCTTTTTGTAGACGACTTTTCTGTTTAAAACAATCTAAGAGAACGTTTTAATGCAGAAATAAATCCCTTTCGATTAGAATGCTAATTTTCTTGATTTTATTGTACGGGAAATAGACTCCTTTTGAACAAGTTTTTTGGCTCATTCGATGGGCTTAAAAGCCACGGGTTCAAGAAAAATATAAAAAAAGTGAATAACGACTTTTTCAACAGATCCTCCTCAGTTGTTAGGATGCTTACGATCTTTTTAATTTTTTGGGCATCCAGGTTCTAAATTAAATTACAAATACTTACAAGCAAGGTTTATAAGTAGGCTGCCGCCGCCGGCGTGTGCGCCGAACATGCTCGGTGGTGCGGCGAGCATGCTCGACAGATTGTTGAGCAATGTCTTCACTAGGAGAGGAGCGTGCATGCCGTAGCGCCCTTGGAAGAGGGTTCTGAAAAAACATAAAATATTTTTTCAAATACACGTGAGACCAATAAAATCGCACACCTTGACTTTTTTTTGTTGAGGCTGCTTTTTTTTCATGAATAGGAATAAATAAATAAAAGCAAGTAGTGACAACGCAAACGGGTGAATTTGGGGAATTTGGTGTACGGTTGTTTTTTGTAAGTTACGTGAAGGTCAATGATTTTAATTTTAGGTCTTTGTAAAGCTAAGCTTGTATACTTTAATATTACCTTATGATTTGTACTCAATATCTTTAGATTTCAGTAAAAATCCAGTAATAAACAAAATTACAAGGGTTGTGCGATTTTAATGCTCTCAAGTGTAATAATAATAATATTTTTGTTTTCAAATCGGGGCTTTTTGACTGTCAAAAGTACCTACAAAAGAAAAAACCTAAATCGCTCATATTTTACCAATTAACAATACCATTACAATAACATTACATCACGACTGTAGCCTACGAAGGGTTAGGTAGAGGTGTACCTATAGTACAAACACATTTCGCCAGTAATGTTTAATTCCTCGCTGCAAAAATTGTTTTTTACAGTTCGTCAAATTCCAACAGTATTTTATGAACCGTGGATGTCGGAAATTAACCCACCACGGGAACGTGCTACCGGGACAAAAAGTAGCCTATGTCCTTCCCCAGGATGCCATCTATCTCCTTGCCAAATTTTATCGAAATCTATTGTGGTTTAGGCGTGAAAAGGTAACATGCAGACAGAATTACTTTCGAATTTATAATATTATAGTATGGATTAGGATATTTATGATTAAATCTTACCTGTATATTAAAGAAGTATCTACCAGTCTCGTCTGTCCGTGCACGCCAGCAAACATATACACTGACATCAGCACCAACATGGTGTTGATGCACTCTAGGTGAAGGAAGTATGTGTTATCTCTGCAAACAACAGTTTTAAATTATTAATTTATTAATATTATTATTTTAATTTATTAATTTATTATTGTAAATTATTAATTTATTATTTTAAATTATTAATTTATTATTTTAATTTATTAATTTATTAATATTATTATTTTAAATTATTAATATTATTATTTTAAATTATTAATATTATTATTTTAAATTATTAATTATTAATAGGTGTTCCAGCGGTTTGACTCATTTCTAAGGGGAAATAATTCAGACTAGATTTTTTATCTTTTTTTTTCATAATTTAATCATAAACTGATTATGCCACCCTCATCGGTACAAATAAATATTCCTTACTAGCCTCTGTCCGCGGCTTCGCCCGCATGGATGTCGGAAATTATCGCACGGGAAAGTGACACAGTGACCGGGACAAAAAGTAGCCTGTGTCCTTCCCCAGGATGCCATCTATCTCATTGCCAAATTTTATCGAAATCTGTTCAGTGGTTTAGGCGTGAAAAGGTAACATGCAGACAGAGTTACTTTCGAATTTATAATTAATATTAGTATGGATAATCTAAATCCTATTTTTGCTAACTTATACAAGCGTCAAGCATCCTTTGATGATGGGGACAGCAAGAATGCTGTTAAGAGTTTAGATAAACGGATAAAAAGTTTTTTAAGTGTTAATCCAGACATGAGCTCTAAGTAATTCAAATTGCATGATTGAGTAGTAACGATGTCCAGAAACTTTCATAGTAATATTTTTATATCTCTTACAAGATGAGTAAGATTACTTAGTAAGATGTCACTTCAACATGATGTGTTCTAGAGCTATGAAAGCTTATGAAATACTAGCTTCTGCCCGCTATTACGTCCGCGTGAAATTTCTGGTTCCCCCGACCCATTTCGTCGCATCACATCGCCTGCCAGCGCTATTACTTCGTTTTCGCTTAGCGTTCTTTCTGACTTTTTCTATTTTTACTCGGCTCCTAAGGGTCATAGCGTGATGTTAAATAGCCTATAGCCTTCTTCAAGAATTGGGCTATTAAATGCAACAATAATTTTCCATATCCGACCGGAAGTTCCAGAGATTATCCTCTACACACAAACAAAAAAAAAAAAAGTAAAAGTAGGCCCCGCACTAGGAATTTCTCCTGTATTGTGGGTGCGTTTACAAACATTCAAACTCACATACACAAACAGCCAGACCCGGAACAACTACTTGTAGGTCATACAAATATTTGTTCCGTGCAGGAATCGAACCCTTTATAATGTTAGTATAGATTATGTTGAAGTAATACTAAGTACGTCTTACATTGATCGTCTTGTTACAATACTTACGTTACAGGAACATCAATGATCAGTCCTATCAGTGCATCGATGAGCATTTCTACTCTACTCTCGGAGCCTGTCAGTTTGGGGGATGTAGGTGGCTCAGGGACATCAGGGGTCGCGGGGGAAGTGAGCGGCGATGGCGATGTCTCTTGCGAGGGCTGTGAAATGAAAAAGATGATTTAAGATTTTATTCGGTTTTTGCAAATTGCAGCTCTGTTTTACGTCGCATGTTGATCAAAATGCATTTCGCGACTTTAGGAATGATATATTTATTGGATATTAATCATCAATTTCATATCAGTCGGCAAACTTTGGAAATCTATTCCACCTAAGGATTTTTCAGAATATTTCATACAAAAATTCTTAGGTGGAACAAACCAAAGTTTGATGATTGATATGGAATTGATGATTTTATTCAATTAATATATCATTTCTACAGTCCCAAATTGCTCTTTGATCAACATACGACGTAAAACAGACCTGAAATTTGCAAAAACCAAAGAGAAATTTAATTTGGTGGGTCAAAGCTCAGGATTCACCTTATTTTTTTTTTGTTGGCTTCTTTTGTGTCCCACAGCGAGGCCAAGGCCTCCCCTTCTTACTTCTAAACCTCCCTGCCTTGTGCGCTCTCAGGCCTTGTTGGCCCTGCAAAACTTATCAGATCGTCACACCACCTTTGCCGTGGTCTACCTCGACGGCGATATCCTCTCTCAGGCGTCCAGTGAGTGAAGATTTTTGCCCATCTCTCCGGGTGCATTCGCGCGACGTGTCCAGGTCGTCCCTGGTCTCTACGGGTCCACTCCCGAGCCTCCGTTCAGCCTGAACGTCCAAGTGCCTGCATAGTTCATATGCAGGTACCATAGTTATTTACCTACCCTTTTCCAACTATATTGGGGTCGGCTACCAGTCGAAACTGATGCAGCTGAATACCAGTATTTAACATGGACCGACTGCCTATCGGAACTGCACAACCCAGTTACTAGGTAACACGATACTCCTTGGTAAGTCTTGGTTGTCAGACTTTCGGGCTTGTGAATTATTTCTACTAATAATATTTGCAAACTCACCGTATTATCCAGCCCATCTCTGGTATCAACAGGGCCATTCCCGACCCTCCGTTCGGCTTGAACGTCCAAGTGCCTGCACAGCTCATACTCAGGTACCATTTCTACTAGGTACTTGCTAACAGCTCTAATCACGAAGAGTGCGTTGAAAGTCTGCCATGCTAGCATTACACTGTAACAAGGGAGATAATTATGAGTAAAGTTGTTGTTTGAAGGTAAAAATAAGAATGTAGTAATTTGACAAATATACAGAGCCAGCAGGGTAGAGCAGTTGTGGCTCAGTGGTAGCGGCCGCAACTTAAAAGTTGTAGGTCGTAGGTTCGAACCCAGACAGGCGCATAAGGTACTTCGTGTAAATTATTTCATCACCACTGCTCTCAAAACGGTGAAGGAAAGAAAGAAAGAAAAAATGCGTTTATTGGCATTGCAGGAACAAAAATACACATAAACAACACAAAACAAACATTGTTAGGGAACCGGCATGTCCTAGAACCAAAAATTCGAAGACATGTGACATCTACCAACCAGCACTGGGCCCGCGTGGTGGGTTACGGCCCAATCCCTCTCACAGAGAGTAGGCCTCTGTCCCAGCAGTGGGAACATTATATAGGCTGTTTACGTGAAGGGTAAAAAAAAATAAGCTAGCGAAACTCCACAGGCGTGACGGGTATCGATAACTAAAATGATAAAAAAGTTGAAGCCTTTTTTTTTAGGATCAACGACCGCAATTGGTTTACTTACATGAAATATTATTTTACACATCAGTTTTTTTGTTCATTTATCTTGTTAAGATACTGATACCTATGACTTCTGTAAAGATTACACAAAAAAAAACGGCCTTTTTAAACTGATTTTTCAAGTCTATGGAGTTTCGCTAGCCAACTTAATTTGACTTTATACGTGTTAAGTTTCCGTCATGTTTTACCAGGTAACTGGTGTGCAGATCTTAATTGCGGTTAAGTTGTTTTATTTTTAATGTAATCCTCGTTGGTCTAGTGTGGAAAGCGTTTTTAGGGACTTTTCTGTGAAGAAAAGGTTGCCAACGTCATCCTGTTACTAAGCTTGCACCGTCTGCCAGCCTGTCTGTGTGTTTATTCCACTGCCACAGGCCTGTCTCTTTTTAACAGCAAGGGATAGCTGTTTTTTTTCCTCTGTACTCCTCTTAATATAAACTCTACCAATGACTCATGGTAAATATTAGAAAAATTCAAATAGTAGATTGTTGTACAAGGGGCTAAAATTACCCATTATATACGAGGTAGTTTTACTCCTGAGCTTTAGCGAGGGAGTAAATAGAAACCGAGTTATAATGGGTTTTTAGCGCCGTGTTAGACTCTACTTTTCACTACGATTGTGAGAAAATAAAACAATCCTATACAGTATTCAAAATAAATTACGGTTACCAATTCAATTTGTAATTAGAGAAAAATTCTAAAGATTTCGCGCCAATGCCTTTTATTTTCATTTCTTCTGTAGTCGCAACGCAATGCACGCATTCTACGAAAGAGATCGCCGCTTTTAGTTCCATAAAAAAAATAAGATGTCCTTTTTTTTACAGTAATAAGTCTAGTCTTTATTCATGATTATTGTATTTATGAAAAAAAAACTTTTTCGTCCTTATGTGCGACACTGCTGTGACAGACAAGTTTGTATACAGTGTCGCGCGTAAGAGACTACTGTAATGAATATAAATTTTATTAATTATGATTGATTATGAATTTTATTAATCACAAGCTGACCCGACAGACGTTGTCCTGTCTTAACTATGAATGTCATATGTCGTTTAGTTTTAGTTTTGACTATTGACTAAATCTAAAACTATCGACTCATTTATCAACCGATCCATCTGTGTTACACGATATTTGCAGCGCCCATTCTGTCGATCGCTGACAGTTATTTCAAGCAACTGACAGTTATGTAAAATTAATATTGGCATTAAGTTTTCTTAAATTTTGTAACGTTCCGATCAACTTTCATATTTTTTTATTTCATAAGATCCTTCTCCTGACAATAACGAAAACAACAAAACAAAAAAAAATGTGAAGTCGGTCCAGCCGTTCACGCGTGATGGCGTGACCAATGGAAATAGGGATTCATTTTTATATATTAGGTCTTTACCTATGAAATTGCCGTTCTGCAGTACTGGCCATTTCAAATCAAAATAATTTTTGTTTGGCTAAGAATTCTAATTTCAAATTAATTTTATTTTAAAAACATGGATTTTTTTTTCTAAAAGTAGTCATTTCTTTATTGATTAGTGTTACATTTTCATCGCATTTCAATCTTTTTCGTCATCATGGATACGTTAAAAATTCGAGTAATTATGGAATATGAGTACCGTCGTGGCAGCAACGCGGCACAAGCGGCACGCAACATCAACGACGTTTACGGAGCTAACACTACAAACCAACGCACCACCTGTTATTGGTTTGCTCGCTTCCGTTCTGGAAATTTCGACCTGAAAAATGAACCTCGCGGTCGTCCGAAGACTTTGGTCGACAATGACGAATTAAAGGCGATTGTGGAAGCTGATGATACACAATCTACGGCTGAATTAGCAGCAGCTTTCGACGTTAGCGTCAAAACAATATTGGTCCATTTGCGTCAAATTGGCAAGGTAAAAAAGCTTGACAAATGGGTGCCCCACGAACTCAATGATCGCCAGCGCGAAGTACGCGTCGAGACGTGCCTTGCACTGCTCAACAGACACACAAATGAAGGAATTTTGAACCGCATTGTTACCTGCGATGAAAAATGGATTCTGTTTGATAACCGTAAGCGCTCAGCAAGTTGGTTGGATCCTGGTTCAGCACCTAAACAATGCCCTAAACGAAAACTTACCCCTAGAAAAGTGATGGTCACTGTTTGGTGGTCTAGCGCCGGTGTGATTCATCACAGCTTCTTACCAAACGGGGTGAGCATTACTGCAGATGTGTACTGTGAAGAACTGAACACAATGATGGAGAAGCTGGCGCATCTCCAACCAGCATTGGTCAATCGCTCGTCTCCGCTGCTCCTGCACGACAACGCGCGACCTCATACTGCACAGCAGACGGTCTCCAAGTTGCAAGAACTGGGGTTGGAAGCTCTCCGTCATCCGCCCTACTCACCAGACCTTGCGCCTACAGACTACTACTTTTTCCAGAATTTGGATAACTTCTTGGCGGGAAAAAAATTTAATACCCGAGAGGCAGTACAAAATGCCTTTGAAGAATTTGTTGCCTCCCGTCCAGCTGATTTCTTTAAGGGCATCAATAAACTGCCACTGCGATGGCAAAGATGCATTGATTGCATGGGTGATTACTTCGATTAATACAAATAAAAAATTCATGAAAAAAATTCGTTTAAATTTTTTCATACAAAACGGCAATTTCATAGGTAAAGACCTATTATAAAGATGATTGAATATGAATTTGATTTATTTAATTTATGTGTTGATGTTGTATTTATATTGTATTAATTTATGTGTGATTTTGTATTTATTGTTCAGTAATTTCAAATACTTGTCTAATAAGGGTTATATATATGGTAAGTACCTGTTTTATTTTATTTTTTATTTTTGTGGGCTCATTATATAAAAGAACTCTTAAAAAAAAAAAACTGTTTCCCCTAGAAGAACATATGCTATTTTAGCCACGCTCTGGTACGCTACAACGACGGACTTTTTGAGCAAGAGGAGTGAAAATGAATTTTCATTAACAAGAGATCTCAAAGAGAAAAAAACTTTTTTACAACAAAACAACCGACTTCCAAAAAAAACACTAAAAGACGTGAAAAATAACTTTAATTTCAGAAGTCGGTGGCCAAAAACGAAAATACAAAACCAAAGACACCGACTTCCGAAATTAAAGTTATTTTTCACGTCTTTTAGTGTTTTTTTTGGAAGTCGGTTGTTTTTTTGTAAAAAAGTTTTTATTTTTCACTTTTTAGTTGCGGTACCTACCCCACACAAATTCGTATACCACTACTTGGTATGTAAATAACAGTGACAGGAAATTATTAACACATCATCCATATAAACTAAGTGGAAAAAATATGCAGTATTAAGGATAATGCAAAAACTACTGGTCAGACCTTGATCAAAGCACCACCTATCAAATAAAAAAAGAATCATCAAAATCGGTTCACCCAGAAAAAAGTTATGAGCTAACACACATAAAAAAATAAAAAACATACAGACGAATTGAGAACCTCCTCCTTTTTGTGAAGTCGGTTAAAAACAGTGTTTTTCGAAATAATGGAAGACACCGACTACCAGTAAAATATGACGGGATATTTTTTTAAAAATAATTTAAGTTATCTTTAAAACCCTTTTTACCCAACTACGGTAAATCTAAAAGGAAGGATCTGATTTTAGTTATATTGACGTACGTATTTACGTGCAAACGTCCTATGTTGTTTCCCATAGCATAGAGCTGTTTTTCTAAGAATTTTCCTACAACGAGGTAAACCCTAAAGAACCGTTTAAATAACGAAAACGGTACGGTATCATATTATGGAATACCTGAATGATAAGGAAAGATGCAATGAGGGATATGACGTGAGGAAAGTATTGAGTGGGAATCATCATTATCAGCTGCCTAGACTTTCCCCAACTTTAACCGTCCAGGGTGCCAGAGGTAAAGGGGCGCCGAAGGGGCTGTGACTAGGCGCCCCTTCACGTCTAGCGCCTGCAAAGTACTTTTTTATTTTTTTATTGGGACTTTTACGCATAGCGTATGTCAGTCCCATCGTATCCTAAACAATTTAACTTTCACAAGACATGGGCCACGAATTTGAACAAACCCTTCGCATCGTCACCACTTGGTTGGGATAAAATTGTATGGAACATGCCGACATGAATTCTGTTCAAATTCAGGGATCTAACTAAATTATTTCTACTGGACTCATATTGGATACATTCCATCAATAAATGTTGTATGTCCTCGAAAACTCCACATTCCTCACAATTGGGTGAAGCGATTTTCTTCATAATGAAGGCATATTTTTTGCATGGAATGTGTCCTGATCTGAGTCTAAGAGCAGCAACAAATAGTTTTCTACTAGCATTACTATCCATGAACCAGGGCACGCGGAAACCAAGAAAGCAAAAAACAAAAATGAGATCTCTTCGCTTGCTCTTGCATCCGACATTCTCTGAATTCTCAAACTTTTTGGCATAAGCCGACAAAGTTACTCCTATTTCGCTCCAGGCGCCTGTAATGTTAAAACCGGCATTGCTAACCAGATGCAGCTGAATACCAGTATTTTACATGGAGCGACTGCCTATCTGACCTCCACAACCCAGTTAACAGGATAATCTTTGATAAGGCTGGTTGGTGGACTGTCAGGGTTCTGACTACCCGTAACGACTGTTACAGGTCTACGAATGATAGCCGGGACCAACGGCTTAATATGCTTTACGATCAATCTCGCTGTAAAATGGATGGTCATCCATTCACGAACTGACTTCGGCAAGTGTTGTTCTTTCTAATCGATCGACCCGTGCGGCTTTTACTGAACAACGAGCCCCGAGTTTAAGTATGAATGTGGATAGCTATAAAAGTATGGGAAAAACAAAATCTCAAACTCAAAGCATTTATATCAAATAAACCAATTACAGGTACTTTTGAATTGTCAAGGGGTCCTTCGGTCAGAAAGATGAAGCTAGTTCCACATTCCAAGGCGTAGGTACCTATGGAGAAGAATGGGCAAGAAACTCCACGGACACTCTTTAAATCAAAATATGGTTATAAAATATTGGTTACATCATTCATGTTGAAATTTTGCATGTGAGAACGATGCAGAACTTTAAAAGCGTCCGTGATAAAAAGACAAAAACAATTCAAAAATTAAAATAAGCCGTGGCATATAAGAGTTGACCAGTCCCTGCTGACGGCGCCCGTTCATGAACATGACGAAGTAACGATGGATGGAATGTATGATAGACGATTATGGCTAGAAAGGGGGTGAATACTGAGATGACTGCTTATAGAGATGTATGGAACCAGAAGAAAAACTGTGGTTACCTTAAATAAACTGTGAGTTTTCAGCACCTGCGTGACACTATCAATCACAATCTGAATCATTTTGAAGCCTATTGCTTCATATGTTTGAAAAATTTATCTGCTCAACAACGTATTACGTAAATAGCGCAATGAATGTTGTTGAACTGTCAAAATGAAAGCCATTCCTACTATTAGTGTGTTACGCAATTACCCCGCGCCTGGTGCGTTCTTTCGATCCCTGGGTCGGGCGAAGTGTTATATTATTTTTATTACAAAAAAATATATATTGAATTTAACTTTAATGATAGTCCTACTAATATTATAGTTTGTGAGGATGTGAGGATGGATGGATCGATGGATGTTTGTTACTCTTTCACGCAAAAACTTCTGAACGGATTTGGATGGAATTTGGAACACAGCTAATTTATAACCTGGAACAACACATAGGATACTTTTATCCCGGTAGTACGTTCCCGTGGGATAATTTCTGACCTCCACGCGGGTGAAGCCGCGGGCAAAAGCTAGTTGGTAATATTTTGAAGGTTTCGTTAAGAGTTTTAAGTAATACTTTAGATTATTACATGTGACATGAAGCTTATGTCTCGTCCCCCTCTTTTTCACACGACGTCACACTTTGTTGACCCCCTCCATCCCCCTTCCAGTGACGTTATTTTATAGATGGCCATTTTTAAGTACGAGGCGGCGGAGTTCGATTTCTATACAGTTAATGGCAATAGGCTCGATCCTTATTACATGGGACTTACATCATATGTTGAAATAAGGGTGTTTTTACTCCTGCAGGAAATACAGGTGCGACGTGTGTGGTGTTGTTGTTGACGTACGCACGCGCACGGGATTGCCCGTTTTTGTGCATGTCAAACCATAGGTACAAATTCATTATTATGTTATTTACTGTGAATCATTAATAAATAACTGAGGTTCCTTTATAATGGCTGTATTTTGTGCTAGAGACATATTATAAGGAAATAATTTGAGGTGGACAGTTGTGTTATCATTTATCAGACATGAAGATTTTATTTTTGTTATTTTTGTTAGTCGCTGCTTCTACAGCATACTTGATCCCGGGTTATCCGGTGAGAAGTAACTATCGTAAGTTTTTAAAATTATTTTATTCCGGTTCGATCCCTTTAATCCTCTAACCATCTTTGTTTTTGGGTTTGAACTCATCAAATAACTTCTCCCGCTCTGGGCGGGGCAGGAAGTCGTGTCAGACTTTTACTGACTACAACCCACTCGTGTTCCTTCAGTTGCCTGTGTGCCAGGGTCACGGTAACCCTTTCGGACAAACCCGCAGACAGATCCTTTAACCATCTAAAAGTCCGTTTTTTTTTTCGGTTTTCAAAACGATTGAGTTTAGACTAGATTTTACAGTAGATTTACCCCTGCACCCTAATTGCGAAACACACTATCAATCGCAATCTGAATAATTTTGAAAGATAGTGCTACCCATTGCTTCATATGTTCGAAGAATTTGTCTTTTCAAAAACGTGAATAACGCATTGAATGTTGTTCAACTGTCGAAATGAAAGCCGTTCCTACTGTTAGTGTGTTACACAATTACTCCGCAGACTTCTGAAAAATTCATGACAAGTATCTCTCGTAAATTGAAATGTCAATTGATTTCAATGTGCTTTTAATTTCTAACGCAGCGATACGATATTATCGTGGAAGACTACGAACTGCATCACGATTGTACAGGGAAACAAAATGTATGGAAATATATGTAGACGGTTTTATATTTCCGTCCACGATAAAGTAGTAACGTGCACGTTTTTCAAATACATTTTATGGACGTAGAATTTGGTTGCCAACTTTTTATATATTATATTATGTAGTATTTTCGAAGCCGGTGCTTGTGAAAAAATCGTAGAAGGCGAAAAAAAAAACTGTACGTATGCCAAAAAAGAAAAAGAAAGTTCTTTATTAACAGGTTTATTTTTGTTCAAAAAGAGCAATAGCCAGTTTTATACTGATTAATTTTTTATACAATTAAAATAAAAAAAAGCTTATGGCTGCGTTTCGTTTTACACTTATTTTAATAATAAAAAAAAAACAGACGAATTGAGCACCTCCTCCTTTTTGTGAAGTCGGTTAAAAATAATGTTATTTAAATTTTCAACAAAAATATAGTAGTTGCGCCTAGATATTTTTTTAAATACAGTATTTAAGCCTCTAATCTGTATATATAAAAATGAATCCCTATTTCCCTTGGTCACGCCATCACGCGTGCACGATGGACCGATTTAATATTTTTTTTTTTTGTGGTCGTTATTTTCAAGAGAAGGATCTTACAAACGTTACAAAATTTAAGAAAACTTAACGCCGATATTAATTTTACATAACTGTCAGTTGTTTGAAATAACTGTCAGCGATTGACAGAATGCGCGCTGCAAATATCGTTTAACACAGATGGATCGGTTGATAAATGAGTCGATAGTTTTAGTTTTAGTCAATTGTCAAAACTAAAACTAAACGACATATGACATTCATAGTTAAGACAGGACAACGTCTGTCGGGTCAGCTTGTATATAATATAGTAGGGTTGGCAACCCTAACATGGATGGCACATTGGCAGTTGCAATGACAATAATCACAGTAGTTTTCATAAGATTACTGTCAAATCTTATATAACAGGTGGGGCAAAAGTAATCACCCTATTGGAATGCGCTATAACTTTTGCAAATGGCGGCAATTTTCAATTCTGTTTTGACATTTGTGAAGTAAACAGATGCAGAATACACTTCAATAAGCCATGGAACCATATACTCCTCAATAACGAGGAATAATTGTAATAATAATAAGCATTTCCGCTTCGTTTAATCTCTCGCTTTGGCGATTTGCACTGGCCGGCCAGATCACTCGATTTGAACACCCTAGACTTTTGGAACGAAGTTCCTTATCGCGCGTTGTGAAAGGGGGCTAGACGGAAAAAATTCTTACGAAAAGTTGTCACGACACTTTTTGCTATAGTAAGCTATTGTAAGCTGTGCGGCGTCGCATGTTTCTCTGTCTGTCTCTCTCTCTCTTATAGAAAGCAAGCCAGATATTTTAACAACAACAACAATCAACAACAATCAACAACAACAACAACAACCATCCCAACAACCCCAACAACAACAACAACAAGAAACAACAAGAAACAACAACAATCAAACAACATCAACAATTCCTTCACTAATTAATCGAAAGGAACTTCGTTCCATCCGGGTGTCCCTTGACACCTCTCAAGTTTTTTTTTATGAAGTCCCGGGTTTACGTAAGCAAGCCTCAGACTCTTGAAGGCCTTAAAGTGAATATCCGACAAGAATGCGAGAACCTATCGCCGGAACTTCTGACACAAGTGATGGAAAATGCCATTAAGAGCGCATACACGGGTCCACTAGCACCACTCCTTTAACAAAATACGATCTAAATGAATGTGGCCGCTTTTGTTTAGATCGTTTTTTTTTGCTTCGTGTCTCAATATGAAAGTTTATAAAGGGTATTAGAAAAATCTTGACACACTTACCGAGGGCGCTTATTGAGTCGTTTTTCAAAATTCCTTTTCAATCACGACATAATATTTTTTTAAAGGAGTGGCGCTAGTGGACCCGTGTATGCGCTCTTAAACGTGCCCGTATGGTCATCATTTTCGACGGCAGCCACTTGAACGATATCATTTTCTCGACTTGATGGAAATAATTCATTAAATAAACATAATCCACAAGTACAACTAACATTTTCATTGTTAATTTTTTTTACAATAAAACAACGTCGGGTTATTACTTTTTGCCCACCCTGTATAAACTGCTGCTACTGAATAAGTAAAAAAATAAATATTAGGCTTAATTATTGAATCCCGATTTTACTCATTAGAAACCTAATCAACCTGTTATCCCTAATCCCTAGAATTTAGACGTTTATTATTTTATGTTTTGTTATTTGTTTTAGCTGGCGCCGGGCATATGAAACCGGCTACAGCAATTATTTGCAGCTACAAAGGAGATTGCGTTAAGAAAAATAAATTACTAGTGTAGACACGGCCTATGATTAAAGACTACGAAAAATATGGAATTAACACTATGATCAGATTAAAAAAGCTGGTCCAGTCGGACCAAGACATTAACTTTACGTTTTTTTTTTTTTATCACCACTGCCCCAGTATCCAAACGAAAAAATCGTGAGGAAACCGGCATGTCCTAGAAACGAAAGTGCGAAGATATTGTGACTTACACCAACCCGCACTGGGCCCGCGTGTTGGATTACAGCCCATGAGAGACGAGAGAAGGCCTGTGTCCCAGCAGTGGGATGTGAGAAGACTATAGGCTAATCTATATTAATATAGGGTGACTGGTAACTAGTGACCGACATGAGTGAAAAAAGAATAATGCATGATAAAAATTTAATAATTTTGATTGTAAACAGGGATTAGTAACTTAATTGAATTACAGCTAATGGTGTATTATTCTTGTTAAATACTTCAATATTCTATTGGGGTGATTGGTAAATAATAAAAAAATGTTTTTTTAGGAAAGTTCTTTGTTATAATGAGTACAATCATGTATCGGTCACTAATTACCAGTTTTTGTTTTTGTTTTAACGGGCTAATTTCTAGAAGAACCCGTCGGATTTCAAAATTCGAGCCGAGCTGTGCAAATAGAAAAAAAGTCAAAAAGAACGCTAAGCGAAAAAGAAAGGAATATATAAATAATCCGATTTCTTTTAAAATATTTTAAATAAAACGGCGGGTGTAACCGCGGTTATGTATGTTTTAGATGTTTGTCTGTTTTTAAGAGTGTTGCAATAGTTTTTGTTTGGTGGTAATTTTTTATTGAAGTACTTTACGTAGGTACCTAATGTTATTAGTGTTAAGTAAAAAGAGTACAAATAAATTAATAAATATTTCATTACTGATGAAGGTAGTGTATTATTAATTATTTTCCTCCTAATTGTAATTTGTCTTGTCAACATTCAGTTTTGAGATCACCTACTAACTAAACAGGAAACCTTGCCTTAGTTAGTTATCACTGATTTTATGTACAATAACATGAGTATTTACTTTGTATAGTATTATATATTATTTTAAGTAAAAAAAAATTTTTTTTTTTTTGATATTATTATTATTTTATAATTATTTATTCCTAAATTCTTCGTAATTGCACCTACCACTGTTTGTCTCTGCATCACCCAAAGGTTGACCGGTAGAAAATGCCTATAGCATTAAGGTCGCCTCTGTACATTTGTGTGCTTGAAGTATTAAATAAATAAATAACTGTGATTGTGAGCACTATGTTGGTCATCATTTTTTTTCTCATATTTTTAACCATGATCTGGCAATTTGAGTAATTTATGCGGCCTACCGCACCACCGCACTGGGCCCGCGTGGTAGATTACAGCCCATTCCCTCTCAAAGAGAGGAGGCCTGTGTCCCAGCAGTGGGAACATTATAGGCTGATTATGTATGCGGCCTACCCAAATGAACGTTTTTTGGCATTGTTCGTCGAATCGTTGAGCTCCTGAAGTTCTGAGTTGAGCTGTACGATTACTGACCAATGCGTGCACTGACTGGACAGGTCCACTCAATCTGTGTGGTTCTTTCCTCAAAAGACTTCTTCACATGATCTGACCAAGATTATGTCTGGACTTTAAAAGAGACTTTGACCTCAGTTTGTTTTGGTCTTTCCTCTCAAGAAACGCTGACCTATACTAGTTTAAAAAATTATGATTGACGTGTAAAGGTGTTTGTACAAACTTACTTACAGAAATAAAATCATTTATTATTTTATAAGAAATAGGAATCAATAAATGATTTATAAATAAGTACTTACGTATAACTCGTATTTACTATGTTAGGGTTAGCTTCCAGTCTAACCGGATGCAGCTGAATACCAGCATTTTATATGTAGCAACTGGCTATCTGACCCCATCAACCCAGTTACTGGGTAACACGGTACCCCTTGGTAAGATTGGTTGTCAGACTTTCGGGCTTCTGAATAGCCGTAACGACTGTCAAAGATCTACGAATTACAGCCAAGACCAACGGCTTAAAGTGCTTTCCGAGACACGGAGAGGTCTCGGTACTTAATGGATGGTCACACACCCAAGGACCGGCCGAAAGATATTTCAGCCAAAATTTCTTATAAAAATGCACAACATCAGACTTACAACAACAATTTTTTTTTTGTGTCTGAGCTGATGTCTATTCTGCCAGCGTCATATAGTAGGTAAGGGGTAATACACACATGTTCAGGTCGGCCTGACTCGGCACAGATCAGGCGGCAAAATCGATATATATGACGGCGCAGCAAGTGGCGCCGTCTACTTTTGTTACGAAGTTCCTAGAAACCACCGAAGAGGTCGAATAAGTGTGAAACTGGCTGATGACTGTCACACTAGCAGAGCGTCGCATCGATGGTTGTATGGCGGCTGTCTTCTGATGATAAATGATGATATCAGGGAGCTCGCCGTCCGGTAAGGACCAGGCCCGAGTCGGCGGCGCGTCGTGTTCCACGCGCGCCTCATCGAGATGTCAGCATCATTGACGGGATCCTTTAGGGAAGATGCCTGCCAGGGTCGCGGATTGTTCGAAAGAGTTACCCCTAGCCGTGGCGCACAGGCAACTGAAGGAACACGGGTGGGTTTTAGTCAGTAAGAGATTGACACGCCCTCCTGCTCCGCCCAGAGCAGGAGAAGTCATTTGATGAATACCAATCCAAAACAAAAAGGGAGCCGCTGTTGTACCAACATCGACGACAAATTTCATATTCAGGCCCGATCCTGAAAATTTTCTACCACCACTTCTGGTAAAGGCTATCCTGCGCCGTTATATATATTGCCTCCGGTCTGTGCCGAATCAAGAAGACCCGATTAAGAGCGTAGCACGCCTGACGTCAGTGCAGACGCCGAACTTTGCACTTTGTGGTAAACAAATGAAAGTATCTCATTAGATAGCTAAAACGTCTACCAGTTATCTATCAAATTAACAGTCAAACAAATTGATAAGAATAAACTATATATAAACGCGAATTTGCTTTAACGTAAGCAAAATTCAATGTTATTTTCTTAACATGAAGGTCTATAATGCTAGAAATATGGTCGATCGCTAAAGTTCATCTGTGGTTCATCGGTAAAGCCCCTATATATGTATATATCTCATGTAGGGATGCTCTATCGAAACAAAAGTGTCGATGATGTTCAAATTAATTAATTCAATTCAATTTATTTACTCAGTAACAATTATATTGCGTTTGTCCATCCATCCCTATTTTTCTCACTCATAACCTCATATTCCCTGTGCTCAATTCTGTGTGTCGTCCAATATTTCTACCTCCGCAACCCCGCTCGTGGTCCTTCGAAGTCGTAATAACTTAGACACCACATGGATTTTTCCTGAAAGAATATTTTCGGGAAATAGGATAGTTCCTGTAACTTAAGTTAAAACAGTTGAAAGTATTATAAAGTAAATACATTTATGTATATTTAGTTTTATTATCTACCTGCAACCAAATTTTTTCTTTAGGTTTTCAGATTAACCCCAAAAAAAAAAAACAGGGCGTATTTCGTTTTCGGTCGGTCTGTACTTATAGTAAGTAGCTATGTATATCATGTTGCACAGAATTTATCCATCGTCTCTTTATATTTTCTCATCATAGTGATCCACATTTACGCCCCAAAACTTGTCTCACGACATGTCCAAATTGTCAACAGGCCCTATGATAAATTATACTGATTTCTGTAAATTGGTTTTGACTTGTTAGTCAAAACCAATTTAACATCAACACGTCAAAAAGCAATCAAAACTAGATGAGATCGGCGTTTCTTAAGACTACTCTAGAGAAGAAACACCGAAACTAACTCAGAGGTCACTGTCTCTTTTAAAGTCCAGACAATATCTTGGTCAGGTCATAAGTTTCCCAAACTACATATTTATCGATACTTTTTTTCGCATCCCTAGTTATGCTGACAAGTAGTCGTCTATCACATTGTACATATATTTTATGAATCACTTTGCTTCAAAACGATTGTGCGTAGTTTTATACTCCACATTGTAAGGAAAATCTTACAGTTAAAAGACGTACCTTACGAGACTTACTTAAATTATCAATATGAAGATACTATTTTTAGTAATGTTTTTGTTTATGACGATGGTTGCGTCCGGTAAGAATTTATTAGGTGCAAAAAAACCAAGTAAGTTTATATTTTTTTTTGTGTTAGTTGTTGTTAAGTATGTGCCTAGTGAATTTGTACAACTGTCGGTCAGATAATGTGTGCTTTTTCATAAAACGGCTTCAGATACTTTGTAAATTAATAATTAAGTATAGTTTCTGTACATTAAAAAGGACCTACGGAACCCTTACTTATTTTGTGGTCCGTCTGTCTGTTCGTCCCTCTCTCAGGTACACTTTGAGTTAATGTGATAAAATGAATAAAGGCCCCTTCAAAGAGGCGCGACACGCGACGCGAATCGCGCGAGATTCAAAAGCACCGCTATCTAGTCGCGCGACACGCTGTGCCTTTGTGTCGCGTGTAAATCCCGGCGCGTGTCGTGCCTGTTTGAAGGAGCCTTAAGTTTAATAGCCTTGTAGTCCTGTATAGTAAAAGTTTGCCGATCTTCACGAACAGCATGCAAGCCAAATATATTATGTAGTAATCGGGTCGGCTTTGTTGTTGACCCGAACATGTGTGTAGCACTTCCTATGCTAATATTCGCACCAGTTTGAACACCTCCATACAAATTAGGTGACACAATCGGCGCGAGCGAATTCCGTCCCTCATCCCGCGCGGGATACGGCTGTTGGGCTAGAGACTTGATATTCGTTCTGTACAGGTTTTTTAATACCCTTTTCCTTCTTTTCAGTAAACAAACCCAGGCCAGGAATATTTGCAATGAAACCTTCGTCACAAATTGTGAGGCTTTATAGTTTATACAAGGTTTGAATAAGAAGAGATTATAATTAACTCGAGAAGCACTTCAAGAAATTACCTCCTGACGAAAATATTCACAATAAAGATTCATGGCTTAAAGTACATACTTATTTATATTTTATTCACACCACCTGCTCGATAATGACAAATGATATGTCATGCAAACCTAACTTAAAGTAAGTCATTTCATTATAGCACCAGGCACAAGCCGGGCAATAATATTATACTTTAACTTGTTAGTTATTTCTCGCTTGCATTTTTTATCAATGATCTGCACTTTTTTCACACACTTATTAACAACAGCAAATACATTTATTAATATACATAGTTTACACAATATATAAATTAGTTTATATAACAGCACACTTTATACACAACACTGTGGGTTAAGCGCACAGCTGATGCGGTGTGCTTCTCTATTTCCCTTTTCCTTTCTCGTCACACACACGCACACACAGTTTGCTGACAGTACCAACCACTCGGAAAATGGGTTGGTACCACCGCGACCGCTCATTGGTCAAACAAATAGCGCGCGCTACCCCAGCTTCCTGTTACACACTTCCATCCCTTTTCACGAAATATCTCCCACAGATTGCAGAAAAGCGAGAGGAAAGATGTTACACATCAAAAACAGTTCGAAAACCGAATTGCTCTGTATTACCCTCTGGTACTTAACATATAGTATGTATTACTTATTCTCCTCGCGGATAAATATTTCTTAGACTTGGACGAGCTTGACCACTAGAATCCTTTGTTACGCTCGGGATTCAATCTAGCGCTCGTGACATAAGACTCTGCTTTATCCCCTCGGTGAATAATGTATTATTATAATGCCAAAACAAAACAATACTGGAAGACTTTCCAAGATTTTGTTACGTATGGGAACAGAAAATGCGACCCGTAGCAGACAATCAATCATCGCAGCCACTGCGTTATACTTCAATATTTTAACGTGAACTGAACTTTATGTGTACGTATTAAAGTTATTTTTCTAAAAGATAGCTACTTGTTTACATGCCTTTTTTTTTGGTGGGAAGTCATCAAATGACTTAAAATGCGTTTTTTTTTTGTGTTGGAAATTATCAAATGGCCTCTCCCGCTCTGGGCGGAGCGGGCATGTCAGACTCTTACTGACTAAAACCCACCCGTGTTCCTTCAGTTGCCTGTGCACCAGGGCCATAGTAATTCTTTCGAACAATCCGCGACCCTGGCAGACTTTACAAGCCTGGAAATTAATTTGCAAACGCAGGATAGAGTAAACTATTCACTCTCGTCTTGAATACTCCCAGACTATATAGATTTTATACAGCATGTATTAGAAAGGTGTGGTCAAATTTAAGAGTAATGTATAGATAGATCATCAAAGAGAACAATTTTCTCGAGTAGGTATTGAAGTTTTGTATGGAATAGTTGATCATTTTTTCGCGATTACCTTGTTGGTCCCATGAAGAAATTTGTTTAGTTTCATGGTCTGTACCACACGCTTAAATATGACCACACATTTCTGATAAATAAGTATTTCTGATACATTAAGTTTGTATGGTAGTCTGTCATTTTTGCCGATGAGAAATCCCTTTGGACACACAATAGGAGATAGAAAATATAAAAGTCTAGCTTGAAGTATACCTCCGCCGGGAGGGGACGCCCTAGGAAGACATATAGTGACTTTATTGGTGATGTTCTTCAGAAAGGTCAGGTGCGTAGTACTCGCCACCGGCGTGCGTGTATGACCAGATGTATGAACGTAAGCGAGCAGAAGCTGTATGTAAAGATTGTAGCAGGTGGCGTTCTGTGGTTTCTGCCTACCCCCATGTGAAGAAGGCGTAAATTTATGTATGTATGTAAGTATACCTAATTGTTATTTTGTAAAGAATATTTATTACGGAATTCTGAAACTGTAGCAGATAGGATCCCTTCTCCGTTATTGCGATCCTTTTTTGAGCGGGTAATTTGAATATATTTTAATTATAATTTAAATCGCAATGTATGGGTGATAGGGTCAAGTCATCTAAACTAAATGAATTTTATTTTATTACCTACTAAATTATATTAGAAACATAACATGTTTTCTTTGAAACCTTTTTCCTCTTAATTCGGGAATTCCCATTGAGGTTACGGCGCGTAGTGTTTCGCGTGCCTCTCCAGGACAACTTGCGGTTTCAGGATAGTTCGCTAGCCGTAAATGATGACGAGGCCAGGAAATTAGATCTTTTAAACTTCACAATGGATTTTAATGCGGTTTTTACCATCATTTAGAGCATTTGTTGTAGAAATGTAATACATTTACTGGAACGCAGTTCCTTATCGCACGGTACGGTTTTGGCGGATGGGGGCTAGGCGAAAAAAAGTGTAAGAATTTTCCGTCACGAGTTTCCGTCCCGACCCTTTCTTTATTTGTTTGTTTGGTTGAACGCGCTAATCTCAGGAACTAGTGGTTAGAATTATAAAAATATTTTTGTCTTGGATAGTCCAGTTATCGAGGAAGGCTTTAGGCTATATAACATCACGCTACGACCAATAGGAGCGGAGCATAAATGAGAAATGTTGCAAAAACCGCAAAAAAATATTCCCTTTGAGCGCACGGAACGGAAGCTCCGTTGCGTGCACTGCGTAAACGGTTAAAGTTACGCAAAAATCCTGTATGAAGGAGTTGTTCCGCTTTGAAAGCTCGAAACTAAAGTCCGCGACAGCATATCTCTATCTTTTAAGGTTGACTCAATATAACCCTTTTTATGGTAATCAAATTTGTTCAATGGATGTTCTAAATATACTACGAAAGGAACTTCGTTCCAACCGAGTGTTCCACGACACTCACGCATTTTATTTAATTTAAACATAGCAAAGCTCAGACATCTTGATGTTATGACATTTCGCCATTATACCCGTGCGAAGCATGGACCTGCCCATGCTCTTTATCATTGTTTGTCCAAAAACTTCTTAAGCACAACTCAGTCCAAGTGTTCGCATAAATAAGCCGTTTACGTAGGTACAAATGGAACGCACTTCCTTCTTCGCCTCAACAATCCTCATGTGTTGGGTTAAAGAAGCATACGTAACTCGTATTGACAATTTGTCTGCCCGAATGCTTCTGCACAGCCCCGTGGATGTGTTGGCAAGAAGACTGATTTGTTAACGCACCCTGTACCTTAAGGGGCTTACAAGAGCTAAAGCGCGGTCACTGTCGGATTGCATAGAAAAGAAAGAGACGCGCGATGACACAACGCTGGTAATTTATTGCAAAATATGAAGCAATTATGGATTTACAAAAAATCTATTCATTGGACTAAAAAATTAAAACACTATTACGTTAGTATGTTACTTGTAGAATAATCTGACAAAAAAAACTGAATGTTTGCATGTATATTAGTATGGTTTTTAATCGTTAAAATATTTTTTTAGAGGTATCTTCGTGATTTTTTTCTATCATATCAAGTTAATTGTATTATGTTTTCAACACACTATCTAACTAGCATATATGCTGCAGAATATCATATATTTTTCTGATTTTGGTTACAGCAGTGGATCATATATTTTTAGGCATTATAAGTTTGCGTTTCGGTCATGTAGTCCCCTTAACATTTTTTTGACGTGATAACGTCTTATAAATCGCTGAACGCTGGCTGCACGCACGAAAAAGCATGTCTCATTGTCACGTTCCGCCATGACGTTATCACGTAAAATTATCGTCCGTAAACCGACTTTACAGGCAACCATTATTTTTAAATCTAACTTATTATTTATAGCTATTGGGAAACACAGACTCCAGCAGGGAGTTCCTTATTACGTCCGCACGTCTCAATTAACGTATTATTGAACACAAATAAGGATACTCTCTATACAATACCAACATAGGAATTCCAATACAGATTATGGGAAAATGAATGAAGTAAATAGGGCAATTTATTATATAAGTATTGTAGTGTCCTGTAATATAATACATTACATAGTATCATCTTGTAGTTAAGACGTGCATAGAGACGATGAAAATATTGTTGCCTTTATTGTTGTGTTTTGTGATCGTTGCAGCGAAAATGGATGCAGAAAACAGTAAGTTTTTTTATTTGAATAACTGAAATATTTAGTCCTGCACCCTAATTATGTAACACACTATCTATCACAATCTGCGTCATTTTGAAGCCTATTGCTAATCCAATGCTTCATAATTATGTTCGAAAAATGTGTCTGCACAACAACGTAAATAACGCAATGAATTGAACTGTCAAAATGAAACCCATACCCCGCAGCATTTGATCATGTAGACCATAATATATTATTAAGCAAGTTAGAACGCTATGGCATTAGAGGCAACATGTTAAAATTGATTGAAGCATACTTAACTGGCAGAAAACAAGTGACTGTCATAAATAGGATTTGTCCAAAGAGAAAAGTAGAAATTGCGTACATGTCTCCAACTAGATCAACAATATGTGGGGTTCCTCAAGGAAGTGTCCTTGGGCCCCTGCTATTCATTATCTATACAATAAACGATTTACCAAAATGCACTGAACATCAAACTATACTATTTGCCGATGATAGCACAGTAATAGTTTAAAAACACTATACCTAGTTGTAAATGTATATATTATAAACATAATATTTATAAAGTGGTAACATTCCGGGAAACGACTCCCAAAAATAGTTTCCCAAGAAGTGTTATTAGAAAGTGCTATTACATTTTTCATAAGGGTTTTCTCAGTAGCAGCTAATCTGAATTTGTGCCCGGTTGATGGCAAGTGGCTCGCCCCCTATTTATAATACATAAGACTAAAATTTTGCTAGTTTAATGTAGCTGTTAGCTGCCACAGCTTATTTTAATTTAATAATTTAATTGTTTTACTCTTTTTATTACGGACGCTTTTAACGTTCTGCATCGTTCTCACATGCATAATTTCGACATGAATGATGTAACCAATATTTTGATTTAAAAAAGAGTGTTCGTGGAGTTTCTTGCCCGTTCTTCTCCATAGGTACCTACTACGCGTTAGAATTGACAACTAGCTTCATCTTTCTGACTGACCGATCCTTTGAAAATTCAGAAGTACCTGTAATTGGTTTATTTGAAATAAATGCTTTGAGTTTGAGTAGATAAAATACCCCAGCCAAATCCTTCATGACAACAGACGCGATGTTAATGTTATATATGTTTTTTTTTACAGTAGTACCATCGACAGACGTCAATGACTTCAAACCTGTATCAGTCATCATCAAGGACTATTCATCAGGTTCGCCTTCGACAGACTCATCGCCGACATCAACATCATCGTCATCATCACCACCTTCGGAATCAGGGAAAGAAGAATTATGATAAACCAACCCGCACTAAGCCCGCGTGGTGGATTATGGCCCACTCCCTCTCACAGAGAGGAGTCCTGTGTTCCAGCAGTAGGAACATTAAAGGCTGATTAATGAGATGAAGACGCTGGCAAAATGCTGGTCAGCGGAGTAATTGCGTAAAACACTAACACTAGGAATGGCTTTCATGTTGACAGTTCAACAACATTCATTGCGTTATTTACGTTGTTGAGCAGACACATTTTTCGAACATATGAAGCAATGGATTAGCAATAGGCTTCAAAATGATTCAGATTGAGATTGACAGTGTTTTACGCAATTATGGTGCTGGTCTTAGAGTGTATAGAGTACTAATGACCAGTCTCACAGCAAACATGAAGACTGAATACTTACTTCAAACTGTAACGGACGAAATGTCAGTATACTGGACACTATGCCCACCGCTTCGGGCAATAAGGGCGTGAAATAATGTTTTTAATCGACTTCAAAAAAAGAAGGAGGTTGTTAATACGACTGGTTTTTTTTATTATATGTGTTACCTCAGAACTTTTTTCTAGGTGAACCGATTTTGATGATTCTTTTTTATTTGAAAGCTGGTGCTTCTCATGTGGTCCCATATAAATTTTATCAAGAATCTAACCAGTCGATTTTGAGTTATTGATGATGTTTTAATAACTTCCTGTCACTGTTAGTTACATAATATGTTATTTACAAATTCGTATACCACTACTTGATATTATCACGTAGTGGTATACGAATTTGTGTGTGGGAGGTACCACAGCTAAAAAGTGAAAAATAAAAACTTTTTTACAAAAAGAAAACGACCGACTTCGAAAAAAAAAAAAACACTAGAATGTGAATAATTACTTTAGTTTCGGAAGTCGCTGTCTCTGATTTTGTATTTTTTTTTGCCACAGACTTCCGAAATTAAAGTTATTTTTCACGTTTTAGTGTTTGTTTTTTGGAAGACAGTTGCTTTTTTTTTGCAAAAATGTTTTTATGTTAGGAGTTTGTAAATGTAAAACTTAAACTCAAAAAGCATTAGCCCTGAGACTTATCTATTATGATAATATGTTTACCAGCCCACCTTTAAACAATTAATAGTTTTTCTTTTTAGTCTAGCTTTAAATAGGAACCTCATTTTGAAGAATATTTATTACTAAATAATATCATAAGCAAAACATGTTTTCTTTAAACCTTTTTCCTTCTAAATCGGGAATATCCACTGAGATTGCAGTGCGCGGTAGTCCACGCGCGTCTCTAAGGCAGCCCGTACATAGCCAATGAAGTCAATCTCGACCGCGATCGTATAGCTCGGATCACGATTACTGTTTACGGAATCGCGCTACAACATTATACATTCAATGTTGCTTTCTTCAGTCCGTGTATGGTAACCGCCACGTTGACACTTATTGTCATGGATTTACATAAAATTAAAGCTGTAGTATGGCTTGTTTTGGCCCACAGCCCCATTGTTGGCGAGCACCGTTTTGTCGACGGAACAGCAGGCGTAGCACAAGCACCGTCTTGTCGACGGAAGAATAGACAAAAATGACGTTTCGTGAAGACAGTACGACGGCAGCAAAGTAGAAAGAGTCAACTGCACTTTTTACGAAATTGAGTAATTTATTCACGTTTATCTTTTATTTTGCTTATATCTCGAAAATGGTGTGTCCTATCGCAAAAATAATGAAAATTTCGACCCCCTTTATGGAACCCTTAAACCCCTAAAACTCAACATGTAGGTAATCATTTTTCACATTTTCCATACAAAAAGTTAAAAATTCCTTTTTTCCTTTCCATTTTTATACTTTGTGGCCGTCGAGTAAAAAGTTTTCTACTGTCTTTAGCATGGCGATAAAAAAATCAAATTGTCTTCACTACCTTAGACAACTGTCTTCTGAAATACTACATTAAAAAGGACCTAGACAACGATTGGCAGAAACGAAAGACAAAATAACAGATTTTAGAAGGATTTTTACGGTGCGATGTCAAAAATAGAGAAACGAAATGTCACTTTGTATGGGAATAGCCGTCTCTATTCTTCGAACAGATAGATAGCGTCATGCTGAGCCTGCAGGTAGACAAAAATGACGTTCTGTGTAGACAGTGCGACGACGGCAGCAAAGTAAAAAGAGTCAACTGCACTTTTTCGAAATACACTCTTTTACATAATTCGACTCAAAATTCTTTGTTTTTTCATAGGATTTTTTTTCTGTTTAATCCTCAATTTTTACAGATATTTAGTCACATATAGAAAGACAACTACAATTTTGTTCTCAGTGTCGAAGTACCGTATTTTAGAACAAAAAAATATTACAGTAATATTGGCCTTAACCATGTCCTTGGTAATGCCATAGTAACTAAAATAATGATGTAAAAAAAGAGAAGATAGCTTTGTTCTTCTATTAATTATCACAGTTTTGCGTTCAACGCTCTCCTGTAAAATCATGATTTTGTAGATAACCGTATACCGTACCTTTGTGGCCTTCGAGTAGTAAGTTTTCAACTGTCTTTATCATGGCGATTACAAAATCAAATTGTTTTCACTACCTTAGACAACTGTCAGTAGTCAGTGTGATTTTGACAGTTTGGGATAGAAAACTTTCTTCTGAAATAGTCTAGATAAAAAAGGACCTAGACAAAAATTGTTAGAAACGAAAGACAAAATGACAGCATGTAGAAGGATTTCTGCGATGCGATGTCAAGAATTGAGAAACAAAATGTCACTTTGTATAGAAAGAGCCGTGTCTATTCTTCGTAGAAATAGAAACCGTGATGCCAAGCCTGCAGTTGTTAGCCTACAATAGTGGCTCAACAAAACGGCTGTCACGATACGATTTCTTTGGAAGGTATTACCCGACTACTTTAGATAATACCAGTTTACAAGTAACTATCAAAGACGGTCGGGTCGCTATTTCATAAGCTGACAGCTAATCTACAGCGTGTATCCGAAATGTGTGGACATATTCAAGGGCGTGGCACAGACCATCGAACTAAACCCACTTTATATATGGGACTAACATCGTAATCGCGAAAAATCATGACCTATAAAACTTTAATGCCTACTCGACCCAAATGTATGAGACAGCTGATAATTTTTTACTCAATCTACGAGGCATTGTAATTATGTTGATTAAATTGTCAATCGCTGCATGTTGACAGCTGACAGAACGATGTCCGTCCTCTTGATTGTAGAAAGAAAGAAATTACGTTTATTTGCGGTAAACATGAGGTAGACAAAAACACACAAATATACAAAAAAGAAGGAGTTGGGGGAAAATATGCGTCACGTCCACGCAAAACGGCAATCGCTCAGCATAATGCTACGACCCTATGCGAGACTGAGCCTCAGCGCTGGTTTTCAGCGATAGCCGGCGTTGACGTGATGACGACAATCAGTGCTGCATATTTTATTATTTTTTATTTGGAAGATGAATATATGCGACAGTACTTGATGTAAGCCTGTATCAACTATAATTAAATTATACAAGCCACCAGTAAATGGATAGAAGCATGTTTGAGGATCGAACTCGCTAAGAGCGAAAGATTCAATAAAAAAGAATAAACATTTTTTTCTTCTTGCTTATATTTTTAAAAGTGAACACACTGTATTTATTTATTTTGCCCCAGTATTTCGAGATTACATTACAAATTGGATATTTATAGCATAACGCCTCCCCAAAGGTGTCGGCAGAGATGTGTGGCAAGGTACCTATTTTTCGTTAGTTGTGTCGTAAATACCATTTTAATAGCGCCACGAATCCAGACTCCGTGCTAGCGAGACAAGATAGTGATTTTAAATTAGAATTTCGGATTGAAGTAATCAAATAAAACTCTATTTGTAAGTCCCACAGATACACTATCATATACACATACATACATTATCTCAAGGACCAACTCGTCAATGGCAAAAAGAACATGAATATTCTATAATTCGATTTAACACTTTAGCAACGATGGTCAAGTTAACACATAATTTAACATAGTTATACAGTAGAATAACATAGTTTTCTTTATAGTCAAGGTATACATTTTATGTAATTATGGTTTTGGTATTGTATTGGTGGTTATGGAGGCTGGTTATACATAATTCAAATTATACATAAGTAATACTACATCATTGAGCATTGAGCAGTGGTGGCCCAGTGGTACCGGCCCCGACTTACGAGTTATATTTCGTAGGTTCGATCCCAGACTAGCACTTTACATTGAGTAAATTATTTCATCACCGCTGCTCTCAAAACGGTGAAGGGAAACATCGTGAGGAAACCGGCATGTCCTAGAACCAAAAATTCGAAGACATGTGACATCTACCAACCCGCACTGGGCCCGCGTGGGGTATTACAGCCCATTCCCTCTCAAAGAGAGGAGGCCTGTGTCCCAGCAGTGGGAGCATTATAGGCTGATTATGCTTATGCTATAGTCTAGGACTATGTGCTGAACTCATGGTTGCAGTTTGTTCGTCGATATCCCTGCTACCTTGTATAGCTAATGATCGGCGGCGCCGTGTACGGACCATCATTGAAATACTATAGTGCTGTGAAATTCTAGCCACTCATTGGTAATTTGAGTTACTTTTGAGTAGCGTCGTAAACGATAGGCCTAAAACAATAGGTCTACTCTTTAAGCACGATATCTGTAGTTTCGGCCGACGTATTCCGTACTCCGTATTACCTACGGACATAAGATTAGTTTGGGGCTCGACCAATGAATGAATGACACCACGAAGTGACAGTTGCCCCTACTCCCTATGTGTTTTTACCTGTCTGAAAAAGTTAACTCATCGGCTGCAGGATTCACTCCAAAGTTTCAAACTACTTTTGAACGGGCCCGTATCCTCGTTGACGGAGAGAGGAGTAGGACCCCTGCACTACACTACTGGCGAAGTTGCTTCGACGAAGTACTGGTCGAAACTGAATGAAGTCAGAAGTACGTGACTATACATTCATGCTAAGACCTACGGGACGCTTCGAGTCGCCCGAGGCGAGCCGAGGTTGCACGAAGCGAACCGAAGTGCCCTTCTACATTCTCGTATTCGTTTAACTTCGATCAACTTCTCGAGTAGTGCAGATTTTACAGGTTCAAAGTCCCTACGTAATAGACGAATACAGCACTTGTAACTATAGTATAGCAGCATGGTCACTATAAAAAAGGAAGAAATGGAAGACAAAATGACAGATTGTAGAAAGATTTCTACGGCGCGATGTCAAAATTCAAGAAAATAATGACTTTTTGTTAAGAATGTGATTTGTCTTCTCTTCGTAGAGTAGAGATAGAAGTGGTCATACTGTGCATGCAGTCATCATAGCAGGTGGCGTTCTGTAGTTTCTGCCTACCCCCATGGGAAGAAGGCGTGAGTTCAGGTATGTATGTATGTAATTATAGTATTAGTTTATTTGGTACTTTTAAACACCGACCAAAAACAATTTGTAATCCGCAAATCTTGTACATACATGAATCAATTAAACCTAATTAAGACATGGTTTTAAAGTCTGGGTGTTTGAAAATTCGTCCTTTCTTTAAAAAAGATAAAAAATTGAAATTATTGTTGCAACAATTTAATTATCCCCTCAATTATTGGGTTACCAGTTACCACGTACCTAATCTTTTTTAGGGAACCAATTATAGTTAGTAGTAGAACCATTATAGTTTCGCTATGTCTGTCCGTCCGTCCGTCCATCCGCAGCTTAGCTCAGAGACTCTTAGTACTAGAAAGCTGTAATCTGGCATGGATATATTTTGAAAACATTTTCTTGAAAAAATTTTTTTTTAGGTTAAATGATAAATGATTTTATTTCTGTAAGTAGGTTTATACAAACACTTTCACACGTCAATCATATTTTTAAAACTAGATGAGGTCGGCGTTTCCTATCTGACTACTCTGAGAAGAAAGGCCGAAACAAACTCAGAGGTCACAGTCTCTTTTAAAGTCCAGACATAATCTTGGTCAGATCATGTGAAGACCATGTAGATTTATGTCTGAAATGGTCTTTTGAGGAAAAACCACACAGAATGAGTGGACCTGTCCAGCCAGTGCACGCATTTGTCACTAATCGTGGAGCTCAACTCAGAACTAAAGGAGCTCAACCACTCGACGAACAATACCAAAGAAAGGACATTTGGGTAGGCCGCATAAAGCACTCAAACTGCCAGATTATCATTGAAACTACCTGAGAAAGTGAAAAATAAAAATAAAAAATA
Organism: Griposia aprilina; assembly: GCA_916610205.1. Taxonomy (NCBI): domain Eukaryota; kingdom Metazoa; phylum Arthropoda; class Insecta; order Lepidoptera; family Noctuidae; genus Griposia; species Griposia aprilina. The sequence goes on from OU744311.1 coordinate 10,447,436, forward strand.
AAAGTTACCTACATAGTCCTCACATTCACAAAGTAAATTGTCATGAAATTGTATATATAATAATTATCATAATGTCAAAATTTATGTAAAATAAAAAATTAAAAAACATAGCTAAAATATAAAATAATCAAAAAAAATACAACATTCAGTATGCAAAAATTGGAGCAACTCAATCCCAAGCCTTTTTGTCCTCAATATAATCCTTAACGGTATAAAAAGCTTTCTGGCACAACTTACGTTTAATTAATGATTTGAATTTATTAAGGCTTAGATCTTGAACGTGGCTTGGAAGTTTATTATAAAAGCGAATACATTGACACCTGAACGAGCCGCCTATTTTTTTGAGCCTTGTTGTAGGTACAACAAATTTGTGTTTATTCCTAGTATTTATATTATGGATATCACTGTATTTTTTAAACAATTTTATATTTTTATGTGCATATAAAAGATTTTCATAAATATATTGAGAAGGCACAGTCATTACATTAATCTCCTTAAATTTCTCTCTGAGAGATTGTCTCGGACTTAATTTATAAATTGATCGAACAGGTCTTTTCTGCAAAATAAAAATAGTCTGAATGTCGGCGGCATTTCCCCATAACAGAATACCGTACGACATAATACTATGAAAATAGGTAAAGTACACTAAACGGGCTGTCTCTGTGTCGGTTAAATTACGAATTTTTCTAACAGCGTATGCTGCGGAGCTTAGCTTTTTTGACAATTTACCTATATGTGGGCCCCACTGAAGCTTAGCATCCAAAGTTAAGCCCAAGAATACTGTGCTATCTTCAGGATTCAATTCTTCGCCCTTCATTAAAACATTCGTTTTCACCTGTCTAACGTGAGGTAGCGTAAACTTAATGCATTTGGTTTTTTTTTCGTTAAGGAGTAATTTATTGACATTGAACCAGTAAACTACTTTTGAAATCGCGCTATTTACATCGTCAGTAACCAGCTGCTGACGTTTAAGTTTAAACAAAAGTGAAGTATCATCCGCAAACAACACTATATCATGATTATCCTTTATGAGGTACGGCAAGTCATTAATATAAATAAGAAACAAGAAAGGGCCAAGAATTGAGCCCTGCGGGACTCCCATTGTCACTATAGATCCGGGAGATCTTTTTCCATTAACGTCAACGCTCTGAATCCTATTACTCAAGTATGAAGTAAGAAGATCCAGAGCGGTGTTCCGGATCCCGTAGTGGCGGAGTTTCCTGATTAACGTTTCATGAAAAACACAATCGAATGCCTTGGACAAGTCACAAAAGATGCCGAACGCATCGCATTTATCTTCCCATGCATTATAAATATGTCCTAAAAGTTCAACACCAGCATCAGTAGTTGAATGACCCCTAGTAAAACCAAACTGTTTGCTATGTAATAATTTATGTTTATTAAAAAATCTTTGCAATTGGTCCAAAATTATTTTTTCAAAATTTTTACTAAAAGTAGGTAGTACTGAAATAGGTCTATAGTTTGTGGGGTCTGAAGTACTACCTGATTTAAACAAAGGTATAATTTTTTTTTTTTTCATAAGGTCAGGAAACTCGCCACAGTCGATACAATTATTAAAGATAAGAGCTAAAGTAGGTGCTACAATGTCAATAATAGACTTAGCAACTTCTACAGAATTACCCCACAGATCTGCAGTCTTTTTTACATTTAAAGTGTGAAAGGTCTTAATTATATCTCTACAGGTATTATGTTCGAAATGAAATTCCGAATCGCAAACATGAACATTTTCTTTAAGCAAAGACTCAGCAGCAGAAGGTGATGAGTTTAGGGATTTAGTAGTTGAAACAGGAATGTCCGAAAAGAAATTTTCAAAAGCAGCGGCGACTTGTGAGTCTGATTTTATTATATTGTCATTAATAGACAGGCTGTAGTCAGAATTTCGGTTCGTAGACCTTCCCGTTTCACTATTAATAATATTCCAGTTACCTTCTCTACACGTAAAGTGGGGATGTTTTTTTTTCTCGTCTGCCCCATGGTGTGTGGTGTCAAAACTATTTTTCGATTAAGGGATCCGTTTGTGAAATATGAAGCTTTAAAGTGGTATTTTTTGTTAGAGTCAAGTGTTCTCCCCCCCTGCCAGCTAAATGGTTGTTTTTAGATATATGAAAAAATTCACGGTAGTAGTATACCACCTATATAACGAAGTTAAAAGGAAAACTATCACAGCTAAGTAGGCTTTACAAGTTAACGAGTAATAGTCGACCAACTTACATTTGCAGCTGGAGCGTATGGGAGAACATGTTTTTCAACTACAATGTTAAGTTTTTTTCTTGGGAAAAATTCATCCAAACCACGGACTCCTTCATTGTGCGTAGTCCGACACACACTTGGCCGGTTTTTAAGGGAAATACTGTTGGTGGTCGTAGTCAAACAAAGTCACGGGTTGATTGTTCAAGGTTAAGCTACGCTTGCTAAGGTCGGTCCGTTGATGGGTGGGATTCATTATATATCGAGACCCTTAGATCAAATATCAGACAGAACATTGGTCGAAGCCATCACTCCCTCCGTGCGTCGGAGAGCACGTTGAACCGTTGGTCCAGCTGTCACTCGTAGATCTTTGACAGTGGTTACGGGTAGTCAGAAACCCGCAAGTCTGACCACCAATCTTACCATGGGGTATCGTGTGATGCCCGTTGTGCTCACACGTTTTTACTGCCGTAAAAAAAAAACTACGGGTTGCCGTGAAAAACTACCGTTGATTCGCTCTGTAGGCACGGTTCCCAGTTGTATGGATCACTATGGAAGCTTGTCGACAGACACGGCGGCACTACGGCACGTGCTGTCGCCGTATGCGCCGTCCGGTGGTTTACCGTTCCCTAGACAAGCTCATATGAAAAAGTACTGAAATTGCCGGAGCCTTAGCTTTTTAAATTAATATTTAGTATGTTCAAGTTTTCATTCTTGTGTTGAATATGAAATGTGAATTTAGTTTTAAGCTTGAATGTTATACTGTTTTTATTTCTTTTTTGGTAGCTGTGTTGTGTTGTTCACACTCTTTATTCCCAATCTGTTGTTAGAAGTGATGACTTTTAATTGGCTGTCAGTCTCACATACTATCTTTATTATGTTTGTTTTAGCTGTAAGTCATCCATAGTTAATAAATAAATAAATACGATTATTAGAAGGTGCGGCAAGCGCGCCGTACCGTAAAGAAGCCGTGCTTGTACAACGGGCTTTACCCAGTAACCGGGTTGTGGAGGTCAGGTGGGCATTCGCTCCATGTAAAATACTGGTATTCAGCTGCATCCGGATAGACTAGAAGTTGACCGCAACATGGTTGGGAAATGGCCAGCAAGATGATAATCCTACTAATAATATTATAAATGTGAAAGTTTGTGAGGATGGATGCATGTTTGTTACTCTTGCACGCTAAAACTACTGAAGGGATTTGGATGCAAATTTTCACACAGATAGACTACGATCTGGGTATGTACATAGGCTACTTTTCATCCTGGATCGCAAACGAAGTCGCGGGCAACAGCTAGTACCTAAGTACTATTTGCAATCAACCTGTATAGGAAACTATGCAGCAAATTATTACAAACACATAAAAAATGATTATTTCAGGCATTGCTAACAAGAATTCCTTGTGGAGAGCAAGAATACACTGAAAAAAATGAAGATATTATTATTAGCATTGTTTCTTGTCTATATGTTTGTCTTTGGGCAACCTCAGCTGCCGCAGGCGCAGCCGGCACGGTGGCCCGGCCACCGTAGGCACGGGCCTGCGGACGGCGAGCAATGGGCAGCTCGCCGTCCGGTAAGGACCAGGCCCGGGTCGACGGCGCGTCGTGTTCCACGCGCGCCTCAAAGAGATGTCAGCATCATTGACGGGGTCCGATAGGGCCAATGCCTGCCGGGGTCGCGGATTGTTCGAAAGAGTTACCGGCCCTGGCGCACAGGCAACTGAAGGAACACGGGTGGGTTTTAGTCAGTAAGAGCCTGACACGCTCTTCCGCTCCGCCCAGAGTGGGAGAGGTCATTTGATGATCAAAACACCAAAAAAAAAAAAAAAAGATGGTGCAGATTTCATGAAAATACGCCCGATAGTTTTTGCGTGATTATTGTTTTTGTGCTCGCGTTAGACATTACTTTACAAATTAATTACACTATGTTATAAAAATATAATTTCAAATATTCACGTATCAAATTATGAAGAAAATAGTCTAGTTTATCATATATATTTTTCAAACAAATAAGACTATTCGTTTAGACGTGATGTTCAATTTGAAATCATTAAAAGTCGTATATCTGCGCCTTAATGCAGAAAAATGTAGTGTAACCTGTATTATTTACTTCAAGGAATGGGTGGAATGACCAAACAACCTGCATAGGAGACGGGTTCGCTATTTATAATCAGGATACGTGCAAACTACAGGACATTGCTACGGAAGACTCCTAGTGGAACATACGTTTAAGTAAACAACATGAAGATATTATTATTTGCATCGATTTTCGTCTGTGCGTTCGTCGCTACGCTAACGCGACCTGAGGAGGAACCAGCGAATGACCCGCCGACTACGGATGGTAATTATTTTTAGTTTTTTAATCATTCCATTTTTGTTATTGGTCGTTGGCAGCTCTGCAAGGTAATGGCGTAAAATCTTTACAAGGGCAATGTCTTTCAATTTGGCAGTTAAGGCTCCCGCTGGCAGCCGCGACGCGACTCTTGTAGAACAATTGCCATTAAGTTTTTAAAGTTTTCATAGAAATTGTTCAACTAGAGTCGCGTTGCGCGGTAGCGTCTTGCCTGTCAGCGGGAGCCTTGACTGTCAAATTGAAAGGCATTGCCATTAAACAATATTCATTGCGTTATTTACGTCGTTCAGCAGACGAACTTTCAAACATATGACGCAATGGATTAAGAATTTCTTTCAAAATCCTTCGGATAGTGATTGAAAATATGTTACGCAATTGGGTGCTGCATGGAGAGAGGTGGAAGGAGGGTAGGGACACCTTTGCCCAGCAGTGGGAAAATACAGGCTAGTAAAAAAAAAACTGTAGGTACAGTCACCAAAAGTGATAAGTAACCAGGGTCCTCGATATAGTTGAAGTTCAGTAAGAAACCGATTAATGTTTTCGAATTAAATATATTTAATAAATAGAAATAAAACACGTAATTTTTCAAAATTAATTTCATTCGAAAACATCCATCGGTTTTTTACTAAACTTCAACTATATCCGGCGACCCTGGTTATTTATCTCTTTTGGTGACTGTACTTACGTGTGACTTCTGCAGGCTTAGCACAAGCTCCGTCTTGTCGACGGAAGAATAGACAAAAATGGCGTTCCGTGAAGACAGTACGACGGCAGCAAAGTAGAAAGAGTCACTGCACTTTTTACGAAATTCAGTAACATATTCACGTTTTTCTTTTATTTTGCTTACATCTCGAAAATGGTGTGTCCTATCGCAAAAATAATGAAAATTTCGACCCCCTTAAAGAAATCCTTAATTCCCTAAAACTCAACATGTAGGTAATCATTTTTCACATTTTCCATACAAAAAGTGAAAATTTCCTTTTTTCCTTTCCATTTTTATACTTTGTGGCCGTCGAGCAAAAAGTTTTCTACCGTCTTTAGCATGGCGATTAAAAATCAAATTGTCTTCACTACCTTAGACAACTGTCTACTGAAATAGTCTACATTAAAAAAGACCTAGACAACGATTGGCCAGAAACGGAAGACAAAATGACAGATTTTAGAAGGATTTTTACGGTGCGATGTCAAAAATAGAGAAACGAAATGTCACTTTGTATGGGAATAGCCGTCTCTATTCTTCGAAGAGATAGATAGCGTCAGGCTAAGCCCGCTGGTAGTAACGAAACAACAAATAATTAACCGTAATTCACTCATAAAATCATAAATCAAGATTTGACAGGTCGAAGTAATTGCGCGGATTCGGTTCCAGAGCGCGATAAATATCGGTTTTGGGTAGTTTTTATTTTTACATGGCTGCAATGAAGGGTTACTTAATGTTTTTCGCGTGTGTGTTAGTATTTAATTAATATTTGGATATTCTTTACTCCCTCGCAGCATCCAATCCTATGCAAACGCGACCAGAGGAGGAACCAGCGACTGTGCCGCCGACTGACCCGCCGACTACGGATGGTAATTGTTTTTAGTTTTTTAATCATTCCATATCTTTTATTGGTCTTTGGCAGCTCTGCAGGGTAATCGCTTAAAACATTTACATGTCAATGCCTTCCAATTTGGCAGTTAAGGCTTCCACTGACAGGCGCGACGCGACTCTTGTAGAAAAAAATCCATGAAGTTTTTTAAGCTTTCATAGAATTTTTTCAACTAGAGTCGCGTATTGTCTGTCCGCAGGAGTCTTAACTGCCAAATTGAAAGGCATTGTCAGTAAACAATATTCATTGCGATATTTACGTTGTTGAGCAGACGAACTTTCAAACATGACGCAATGGACTAGGAATTTCTTTCAAAATCGAATTGTGGTTGAAAATGTGTAACGCAATTAGAGTGATGAATAGAGAAAGAGGTGGCAGGAGAGTAGGGACGGGACACCTTTGCCCAGCAGTGGGAAAACACGGGCTAAAAAAAAAAAAAACTGTATGTATGTGTGACTTCTGGTAGTAACGTAGCATAAAATAATTAATCGTGTTTCACTCATACGTCAAAATTTGTCAGGTCGAAGTTATTGCTCGGATTCGGTTCCCGAGCGCAATAAATATCGGTTCTGGGTAGTTTTTATTATTACATGGCTGCAATAAAGAGTTATTTAATATTTTTCGCGTGTATGTTAGTATGCAATTAGTATTTGGGTATTCTTTACTCCCTCGCAGCATCCAATCAAACGGCTTTTTATACAATAAGGTCAACTAGGCGAAGATATTTCACTAATAATCTCTTTAAAAAATACTTTTTAGGTAATCACGTTTTTCTAATGAACTACAAAGTAGAAAAGATTTTTTCTGACACTCTAAACTCATGACATGTAGCTGCTGCATCAAGGATATGTAAAACTAAAAGCGTGGGGGCGCAATTCAAAAAATCCTTGAGGATGGGTTATAAAATGTGCCCCCACGTTTTTAGTTTTAAACTTCCCATGGGGGTAGGCAGAAACTACAGAACGCCACCTGCTACGATCCTTACATACTCCTTTTGCCTCGTTTACGTTCATACATCTGGTCATATACGCACGCCGGTTGTGAGTACTACGCACCTGACCTTTCTGAAGAACATCACCAATAAGGTCACTATATGTCTTCCTAAGGCGTCCCCTCCCGGCTTTTCCACTCACATCTGCCTTGTAAATACCTTTTGTTAAAAACGTGTTTACCTAAAAAGTTTTTTATAGAGCTTATTTTCTACTTTTTAGTTTTATATAAATCTTGTAATTAAATTTGATAATTTTCCCGACTATCTAGCTGAAAGTATTAAGAAATGAAAAAAAAAACAAATCGCTAACAAAATTAATTAATTTAACGCTTTATACTGGTAGCCGAGTGCAAGAAGCGGTGAAATATTGAATTGTCATTTAGAACAAAACTTCTCTGAAAATTTGAGCCTGCTAGCTTAGTCGAGGAGTGATTGAATTTTTATTTTGCAAGAATCTCAGAAAACTTGGACAGACAAACACCACGCGGAAATAAGAAAAACAAAACGTGGTAAAATGCCACGCCTGCAATGCCGGCCGAGGTTGTTTTTACTCGGTGAGAGAAGACGGCTAGTGGTTTAATCTTTTATATTTTTCAGAAAGAATTCATCGTCTTCCAAGCCGCGTTGTTGCAACGCTTCTATCTTCGGGATCGATAGAAAGTTCATACAATGGATGACGTGATAGAAAAGCCAGAGAACAACTGATATTCCTACACTAACTGACGTGTCCAATTGTTCATATTAATATAATAAATGAGAAAAATCGTAAAGATGTTTGTTATTCGATTATCCAAACTTTATGGGAATATTGGAACAAAACAACACGATGATAACAAATAGAGAGATTTTGAATAATAGTTGAATATTATTATTATTTCAAATATTTTTCAAAAAAAAAAAGCAATATTTTTTCTACATATATTTTCGGTATCAGACTCGTTCCCACACCTCGTAGCAGTTACTTCTTTTTTTGCACAATTTTGATTTCGTTACTATTTTATTAGATATAATATGTACAAATTTTACAATTTTTTAACCGACGAAAAAAAAGGAGGAGGTTCTCAAGTCGACCCGTACATTTTTATTTTTATTTTTATGTATGACCACGCATAACTTTTTACCGAGTAGTCCGATTTTGATGATTCTTTTTTTAATGGAAAGAGTATACCTCAAAGTTGGTCCCATTTAAAATTGAAAAACGAAATCCACCCCAAAGGGTAGAAAAATAGGGGTTAAATGATTTTTCACCTACAGAATGTTCCCTTGTGAACCGATTCTGTTGAAACTTGGCACATATACGTAGTTCTAATGATGCTTCAACAAAAAAGAGACCTGAAGATCATCTGATGATGGAGACGGAAGACAGTCGAGAGGGCTCTTCGACAGCTTACAGCAGTTAGATCGTGTTTGGGCTTATTTCATTCATCTTGATGAGAACTTTAAGCCTAGCTGGAGTATTACTGTCATAGAAGGTGTGATGTTGGGTACGGAAGGCAGTCGAGGGAAGTTCTAAATATTAGCTGTGAGAGCATACTCAAAACATTCAATAGCTTAGAAATTAATAAAGGTAATATTTATTACAGCTATAAACAGCAAATCCTTAACTTCTGGCATATTCCCTATAAAATGGAAAGTGGCAAAGATGGTGACTATACATAAATGGGATAACAATTTCAACATAAAAACTATAGGCCCATCTCAATTTTGAGAGGGAAGCCGATAGTAGGATTCAGCTGGGATGGGCAGCATTTGGTAAACTTCATCAGGTCTTCTCCTCGTCTATACCGCAGTGCCCAAAGACGACAGTCTTCAACGCGTGTGTCCTACTGGTTACGACTTACGGAGTAGAAACGTCGACACTCACGGTGAGACTGGTCCATAAGTTTAAAGTCACTCAGCGAGCTATGGAGAGAGCTATGCTTGGAGTCTCTCTGAAGGATAAAATCCAATACGACGTTATCCACCAGAGAACCAAGGTAATCGACATAGCCCAAAGACTAAGCAAGCTGAAGCTGCAATGGGCTGGTCACATCACACGTAGAAGTTCAAGAGTGGAGACCGCGTTTAGGCAAATGTAGTGTGGGGCGCCCGCCGGCCAGGTGGACTGACGACTTGCGGAATTCGGCTGGCAGAGACTGGATGAGGAGAGCCGAGGATCGGGCTCAATGGCGTTCACTAGGAGAGGCTTACGTCCAGTAGTGGACGAATATAGGCTGATGATGATGATGATGAATGGTGCAAAAATAAACAAGGTGTATTTGAACTCAATGAAGTGTTACTACGTTAAATATACAGGAACAAATAATCTTATAATTAAAGGCAAAGTAATAATAATAATAATATATTTTATATGTTTTAATAATATTAAAACAGACTATACACATAGACACCATCAGGTAGCAAAAGTCATCCATCAAAAACTACCACTCAAATATAAACTCATACAAGATATGAACACTCCTTATTACAAGTAGGTACGTACCACAAACAGTTCTAGAAAATATCACTCTAAGACTAAGTACCAAAGTAAAATATGTTAACTTCAAATAAAATAAACCCTCTCTATACCGAGGTGCCTAAAGAACAACGCCTTAAGTTCCAAAATATTTATACACTCATCAGAATAATTGTACGTGTTGTATTTATATTCTTATTGCCTACCAAAATGGATAAATGCTCACCAAATCTAACCATAGACGGTCGACATCAGGGGCACCCCGAGGTTTGGTTGGTTACAGAAATAGGAGCCACGCTAAGCGGGGCTCCGTCGAGCTATCTTATGGCAGGTAGTAAGAAATTAAAAGACGTTTATAAATCTTTATGGCATAGAATAAAAAGGAAAATAGGTTCATTTCTACAATACTTTATGAAACACACTTTGGTGAGCATTTATCCATTCTGGCAGGTATTTCGAATTTGTTGGTAGTAAAATAGGCACTTTTCTGGTAGGCGTTTAAATACAAGCCCCAAAAAAGCGTCCAAGATGCTGGGTTTTTGTCATAAGACAGTGTACTTTACACTTTGTAGTTGATATGTAGCAGAATACTGTAATATGATGTGGCGGCCGCACTGTGCTACGAATAGTTTGCGTCTAGAACACGTTCAAAAACGCTTTGATTGGCATCTAGCTGTTTCTGTTGGCATAGCTAAATAGACATCTTCTTATAAAAAATACAAAAATAGCTTGAATTTCTTCAACACTTTAGAACAACGAAGATGTTTAAACGACGCAATGTTTGTATGTAAATTTCATAAAGGAATTATCGACTAGCCTCCACTGCTCGCACTCAATATCTTGCGTGCTCCGTCCGTCATGAATTCCGCGTAGACCTGTTACTACTCTTTGTCCTCCACAGAGAAAATCGGTATAGCATATAACTGTCTATATGCTAGGTTTTGCAAGGTTTTACTATGTAATAGCGATCTAATAGATTTACACTTTGATTCCCTAAGCTGAAATCTAAAATTCTTGACTGTTTGTCTGATTTGTTATGAAACCTTTATGAAGACTTTTGAATCTAGCATATTTTTCCCCGGTATTAAGATTGCTTGAAAAGTTGTTATGTACCCAAGTTGTCAATTAACATAATTTAATTTGGGTAATGTGGTGTTTACCTTAAAGTACCTAATTAATCCAATGTACTAAGTTTTAATTTCATGTTTTTTTTAAAGACATCTGTAGTGTAAGCCATTGTTGGTAGTCCTAAATAAATAAATAAGTTCATTTATTTGAAACGGAAACTAAAAAGCGAAAAATAAAAAACTTTTTACAAAAAATTAAAACGACGAAAAAAGAAACTGACAAGCAAAAAATAAATCTTTCAGTCTAACTAAGCTCTTAGATTAAGGCGCTTCCCTGACCAAACGCCCTTGAGCGTTCGGTCCTTCTCTGTCCCGTCGCTGAGTCTCGCTCTGTCTCGCTCCCTCCGCACGCTCATTTATCATAAAATTCACAAAAATAATGAAATTATTTGAATAAAAAAAGACATGTGAAGTTTTAAAATAAAATAAAACGTGTATTATTTAGATTTTTTAATTATCTATCCATTAGTGTAATCCTCAAATTATTAGAACGTCACCTTTAGCAAAAGTTGCATGCAATAGATAATTTTAGTCACTTTTTTACACGGAGATTTTACAACAATTGAACAAATAAGACCGTGCAATGTGATAATAGGATATCGAACATTAATAATGTCCTTTTAAATGTATTACTCTCAATTAATGAGTTAATAGCCTCTGAATAACTTAATATCGCAAGGTTTTGGTCGGGGTAGCGCCTTAAAGTATTACAAGGGTTTTGTGTCGCGTAGCGAAAATCTGAACTAAACGGCGCCATCTGATTTTTTTCCTGTCAATGTGATTCAAGCGCCAAAGATGCTTGTTGCGCATTGACATTGTAGCGGGATTATGTGTACGACCGTAATTTAGATCATAGGTTCCCAAAGGGGCGATACTGTCCCCTAGTGGGCGCTGGAGCTTTTCGTGAGGGCGGTAGAGAGAGAGAGAGAGAGAGAGAGAGAGAGAGAGAGAGAGAGAGAGAGAGAAGAGAGAGAGAGAAGAGAGAGAGAGAGAGAGAGAGAGAGAGAGAGAGAGTTAATTCTTAGTAGAAAACTTTTTGCTCGACGGCCACAAAGTATAAAAATGGAAAGGAAAAAAGGAATTTTTCACTTTTAGTATGGAAAATGTGAAAAATGATTACCTACATGTTGAGTTTTAGAGGTTTAACGGTTAATAAAGGGGGTCGAAATTTTCATTATTTTTGCGATAGGACACCATTTTCGAGATGTAAGCAAAATAAAAGATAAACGTGAATAAATGACTGAATTTCGTAAAAAGTGCAGTTGACTCTTTCTACTTTACTGCCGTCGTACTGTCTTCACGAAACGTCATTTTAGTCTATTCTTCCGTCGACAAGACGGTGCTTGTGCTAAGCCTGCAGGATAGGTAGTCCGCAAAATTACTTAATTCTTACGTTTTTTTTTTTTTTCAATTTGCATGTCAGTAGCAGGTTGCATGTTGATCATTATGATTCGCGGCCGTAACAAATATTTTTATAGAATTATTATATTAATACCCTTTTGAATGCCTATTTCATGAAATCATGACATTTGAGGTCAATTCTAACGTAGGGAGTTGTATTGATGATTTTTATGATTATAATTCTGGAAATACACATTTTTAACCGTCGCGAATCATATTTTGATCAACATACAACCTGACATTGACCTGCAAATCGCAAAAAACGTTAGAAAATTTTGATTTCGCGGTCTACCTTAGCGCATCCCCCTTAAGGTCTCAAGTGATTTTGTATATGGTGTAAACGCGCCGATGACATATGTAGGTAAATAATATAAAACGTTGTTTACCTTGGCTTTTTAAGGAAATAAATATACTAAATACTCAACATATTTATTGCTTTCACATGTGAACTTAAGTGGTAGGTTACAAAAATATGATCATTGTGGACCCTGTCGTGCATAGCAACAGTAAGAGAGGAAGAGGGCTTTTATTTGATTACTTAGTTGTTATACTATAATTATAGGTATGTAAAAGAACAGTCACATGAAAAAAGAAACACATTTTTTTTATTTTAGACAAGCTGACCCGACGGATGTTGTCCTGTTTTAACTATGAATGTCATATGTCGTTTAGTTTTAGTTTTGACTATTGCCTAAAACTAAAACTATCGACTCATTTATCAACCGATCCATCTGTGTTAAACGATATTTGCACCGCACATTCTGTCAATCGCTGAGTTATTTCAAACAACTGACAGTTATGTAAAATTAATATTGGCGTAAAGTTTTCTTAAATTTTCTAACGTTCCGATCAACTTCCTTATTTTTTTATTTCATAAGATCCTTCTCCTAGCAATAACGAACACAACAAAAAAATAAATGTGATTTCGGTCCAGCCGTTCACGCCTAATGGCGTGATCAAGGGAAATAGGGATTCATTTTTATATATATAGATAGATGGGTTTGCTCTTGACTCTAGTCTAGGTCAGAGATGACAGAGACAAAGTCGACGATGGAGTGAGCGTACCCAGACGAAGCACGTGAAAAAAAATACCCATATCTACTGGCTGTTTGTGAAATCAAAATAACAGTTAGGTAAAGAAAGAAAGAAAATACATTTATTTACCACAGACTAAAAGGCCCACAACACAACATATTATAATATACTACATTTAAAAGAACCTGTCAAGTGCGAGTCGGAATCGCACGCGAAGCTAGGGATCCGCAAAAAGTATCGATACATGAGTAGTATCGATACTTTCTCTTCGATACCCAGTATTTTTTTACTCGATACTTTAGTTCGGATACTTTGCTAGGTATCGATACTTTTTCACATACTCGATACTTTTGCTACTCCAATTAAACATTGGGTGGAGATGAAAGCTGTTTTTCCAAAATTATATTGTTCGGCAACTAGGTATTTAATAATACCGGGCACGGCAGTCCCATCTGAAAGGCTTTTTTCGGAAGCTGGGGCGACGGTGACAGCGGCGCGGAACCGGCTCACTGGGTCACGTATATACAAATTACTTTTCATGTCTGACTGCATCGAAGAAGATTGGGGTTTAAAAAAATGACTTAATTTTAATCAAAATCAACTCAGCCTATCGCAGTCCACTGCTGGACATAGGCCTCTCCCATGCTGCGCCACAACAAAAAAATAAAAATAAAAAATAAAAAACAGAAGTAAAATTAAAGTTAATTTTAATACTTAACTTTAATTTTAATTTTACAAGTATACCGATATTTAAATAAATAAATAATTACTTAAGTATGTACTTGTTTATTACTGTTTTTTTGCGATAATATACAATTTCTAAGGTGAACAAAAAAGTACTCGACACTGAGTACTTAAGTATGTACTTGTTTATTACTGTTTTTTTGCGATATTATACAATTTCTAAGGTGATCCAAAAAAGTACTCGATACTGAGTAGTATCGATACTTTTGGTTCGATACTTTTATCGGTATCGATACTTTCTTCTGCGATACGGGTATCGAGTAGGTATTTATACTTTTGAATTTTTGCGGATCCCTACGCGAAGGGTTCCGTACCACAAGGCAAAATGCGCCGAAAAAAACACGTTTCTTGTATGGGGACCCATTTTAATTTTTTACTTTATTTTATTATTACAGTTGGTATAGTAATACACAGTCGTGTGTAAATTTCAACGGTCTACCTATTATCGTTCATGAGATACAGCCCGCTGACAGATAGCCAGACGGAAGCTCATTATATATATATATTAGTCTATGGACGGAAGGACGGACGGACGGACGGGCAGACGGACAGCGGAGGCTTAGGGAGGAGGGAGGAGCCGCACATTGGGGACAGAATATTCAAAACCACCTAGAGACCTCAAATATTAACCAAATTAAACCATTTTTCCATAGAAATGTTTGAAATTAAATTCCAAAGACACTCACGAAGGCCGATTTGCGAAATTAGGTTGTAATATTTTTTTATAAAAAATGCATATGAATTGTTGTTTTTTTTTTTTATATATATTATGACTGATTTTATATTATACTCTAGTGATCATGAGATTTTTTCCTGATACGAAATAAACAATGAATATATTAGAGAGTTAATCGTGTTGCAAATTGTTTATTTGTAGAATGTTTTGCAAAATTAAGTTATTTAAACAATTTGATTAAACAAATTTTTGCAAAATTATATTTTGTTTTTTATGCACAAAAATTAAATATGCTACTAATGTTTAGAAACAATTTTAATTATTAAGTTGTTTGAATAATTTGTTTAAACATTTTTTTTAAATTATAATTTTTTTCGTTTTTTTTTTTCAGTATTAAAGTTATGTAATGTGCTGAATTCTAATATACTATTTATATTAAGTTGAAATGCGTGACTGAAAGGGTTAAAGAACAGGGTAAAACTGGCTTTACCTTGGTTTTAGTGGGTTATGAAGTTTTAGATTTAAGGAATATTAGAAATCCGGCTTCATCAGTCTCTTTAGAATTTAATTACAAACATTTCTGTCCAAAAATTGTCTCATTTGGTTTATTTCTGCGATCTCTAGGTGGTTTTGAACAAAAAATTGGCTCTGTCCCCAATGTGAGCCGCGCCGTGCCCTCATCTCAGGAGTAGGCACTGACCTGTCGCTTGCGGCCGTAGTGAATGCTATGGTCGGCGGCGACGAGTCCTGGGACGCGGTGGTATCCTTCCGCGAAACAGTAATCTCGCAGAAGGAGGCTGCGGAAAGGGAGCGAGAGATCTCATCCTCTCACTAATAATTTGGTTTTATTTATAGGTTTTATCTAGTCTTAGTTATTATTTGGTATTATATCAGTCATATAGGTAAGTAATTATTAAGAGATGTTATAATAATTAGTTAGACTCCGCCCTTATACGAAACTATCCGAAAGTTGTGAAACGGATACGGTTACGGATATATTTTTATGTCAGACCTCGTTCCATCTTTTGTGAATTATTTTAATTTATTTTATAACCAAGTATTAGTATAACCTTTAAATCTAGTGTACCTAACCTGTGTAACATATTACAAGGAATGGGTGGAATTACCAGTCAACCTGTATAGGAAACTGGTCCGCTTATAATCTTAGCTGTTTATAATCGCGAGACGTGCAAACTACAGGGCGTTGCTACGGAAGACTCCTAGTGGAACACACGTTTAACTTAACAACATGAAGATATTATTATTTGCATCGATTTTCGTCTGTGCGTTCGTCGCTACGCAAACGCGACCAGGGGAGGAACCAGCGAATGTGCCGCCGCATGACCAGCTGACTACTACGGATGGTAATTATTTTTAGTTTTTTAATCATTCCACGTATTTTATTGGTCTTTGTCAGCTCTGCAGGATAATGGCGTAAAATCTTTACAATTGAGCAGCTAAACAATATTCATTGCGTTATTTACGTGGTTGAGCAGACGAACTTTCGAACTTATGACGCAAGGGATTAGGAATTTCCTTTAACATCTTTCGGATTGTGATTGAAAATGTGTTACCTACGCAATAATGGTGCTGGATAGAAGGTGGAACAAGAGTAGGGACACCTTTGCCCAGCAGTGGGAAAATACGGGCTAGTAAAAAATAATAATTCTGTAGGTACGTGTGACTTCTGATAGTAACGTAGCATTAAGTAATTAATCGTGTTTCACTCATACGTCATGGTATGATGTTTTTCACCGATTAGGGGTAAGGCTCCTCCAAACAGGCGCGACACGCGACACGAATCCCACGCGACACAAAGGCACCGCTCGTCACGCGACAGGCGATGTCTTTGTGTCGCGTGTGATTCGCGTCGCGTGTCGCGCCTGTTTGAAGAAGCCTTTAATATTACACAATAATTACTCGTTGGTCTAGTGGTCGCAAGCGCAACTGCGGAGCATGAGGTCTCGGGTTCGATTCCCGGGCTGGGCAAAGTGTTATTGGGTTTTTCCATCTGGAATTTCTCAGTAGCAGCCCGGAGTCTTTGTGCCCGGTTGATGGCAATAGGCTCGCCCCCTATTACATGGGACTTAAAACATAACTGGCGAAATGTGGGTGTACTATAGGTACACCTCTGCCTAACCCTTCGGGGAATACATGCGTGATGTTATGTTATGTGTTATGTGTAGAAGTATTGAACAGCGGGGAAATTGCGTAACACACTAACAATAGGAATGGGTTTCATTTTGACAATTCACCAACATACATTGCGTTATTCACGTTGTTGAGCAGACAAATTTTTCAACCACATGAAGCAATGGATTAGCAATATCCTTCAAAATGATTCAGATTATTGATAGTGTGTCTTGCTCAAGCGACAACATCGAAGCTTATAGGCCGTCAGTTTTATTGCATAAAAATAATTAATCGTTGGGATGCAAGGTCTGATTCAATCGTGTTAGACATATTAATACGTAGGAATCGGGGGATGCACTTTTAAAATGTTATAAATCAAAAAAATTGAAGTAGTCCGAAAATTTCAAGGTTTTTTGAACACCACGCAGTTAGCACAGGCCTTTCGAAGCTGCAAACTTTGTCTTACAATATTTGTAATATCCCAAAAAAATCAGTACCTAGGTCCTACAGTGCACTTTTTGCGACTTAACGCGATTTTATGGTCTACGGTGCCTGGCCTATATGACTCCAGTTTGTTTTTACTAGGCGAGAAAAGAGGGCTTGTGGATTAAACTTTTATATTTTTCAGCAACATTTCCTGTTCCTACAAATCTGCCTGTTCCGGCGGTTTTATCTGAGTCAATTTTAATGAAGATATACAAACAAGGTGGTCAAGGTGCGGATGAGGTGTAAAAGAGCCAGAGAACATCTGATATTCCTACACTAACATACGTGTCAAATTGTTCATATTAATATAATAAATGAGAAAGTTCGTAAAGATGACAGAGAAAAAAATTGACAGAGTGGCTACAAAATAGTTGTTTCTATAGCATTAAGGAATTTATGGAACTTAAAAAAATATGTTAATAATGAATGAAAATGAACTATTCATTGATTTTATAATAATTGTAATATTAATATTAATTGCATGATAATAATGACCTAAATAGATGTAAGTAAATAATTTGCACGCTTGCTTGGAGGCAGAATACAATGTCTTTTGGGATATAAGATCTTTCCCTGTAATTTGTATGTATTTTATTGCAAATAAACATTTCTGATTCTGATGTTCGTTACTCAATCACGAAAATAACACAAAGATAAAAAATAAAGAGATTTTGATTAAATTAATCTGTCTTTTACCGAAAAAATTACTTTATTAAACAGTTTCACTAGAACACAACCGGCTTGACGTAACATAAGATCAAGGCATGCTTTAAAAATAGACTGGTCAATACCGTTCACGACCAACCTGTATACAGGGGGTAACAAGACCAAATAACCCGTCACATAGCCGTCAACTACGCATTCTGTACATCAAACTAAGTAAAATTGAACAAGAATAATGCCCTTTTTTTTTTGGATGATAAATTATCAAATGACCTCTCCCGCTCTGGGCGGAGCGGAAGGGCGTGTCAGACTCTTACTGACTAAAACCCACCCGTGTTCCTTCAGTTGCCTGTGCGCCAGGGCCACGGTAACTCTTTCGAACAATCCGCGACCCCTGCAGGCATCGGCCCTATCGGACCCCGTCAATGATGCTGACATCTCTTTGAGGCGCGCGTGGAACACGACGCGCCGTCGAGCCGGGCCTGGTCCTTACCGGACAGCGAGCTGCCCATTGGTCTCCGTCCGCAAGCCCGCGCCTACGGTGGCCGGGAGTCGGCAATCGACTCCCGACGCCCAGGATGTCTCGCCTTGCGGCGTTTGGACCCCCTAGATTGGGCAGGAGCCGCTTCAATGCAGCCCGGGCCCGGTCCAGTCTGGGAGCCAAACGTCGGAAGTGCTCAACGAAGTTCCACCGGACAAGAATAATGGCTGGGGAGCGACTTTTATAATAATACCTTACCTTATATAACGATAATTCCTATAGTTGCGAATCGCATTTTGATCAACAAATCAAATCAAATCAAAATATTTTATTTCACATAAACCTACATGGGCACTTATGAAACGTCAGAAGCTAGGTGCACATTTCCAATTGGTCAACATACGACGTCAAACAGAGTTCCCCCTTAAGGCGAAAGTGGCAGGGTCTTCCGCGAAAATCAAATTTTCTTACGTTTTATACAATTTGCAGGTCAGTATCCGGTTGCATGTGGATCTAAATATAAGTCGCGGCCGTAACAAATATTTATTTATAGAATGATTATCATAAAAATCATCAATGTCTCTCTAAGTTCATATTACCCTATTGAATGACTATTTCATGATATAATGACATTTGAGGTCAATTCTAACTTAGGGAGTTGTATTGATAATTTATATGACTATAATTCAGGAAATACACATTTGCTACCGTCGCGAATCATATCGCTCATCCAATAGAACAATGACGTAATTACGTTTTAGCTATTTTTCAGGAGAACTTTTTAAAAGTTTGAAATTGAAAATATTAATATAATAATATTTCCAATGATTATGATAAAATCTTTTAATATTTATGTATGTTATTATACTATCAATAATAATTTGTAGTAACTTCATGAGCAAACTCAAGAAAATTGTTAAAAAATTCCAAATAAAACAAACCTGACATACACTTATGCCATTTTATAAATGATTTTTAACAATTATGACATAAACTAGGTTTTGAAATGGGAATAAATCATGAATTTAAACAACAAATTATTCAATTTAGTTTTATTTTTATAAATCTGTTTACATAATAAGAAGTATACTTTATTTTTTTTTAAAGTGAGTTTCAAACATGTAGTTTTTATATTAAAACAAAGATACCTAGATAATGTAAGATACCAGCATGATTATAAAAAAACCACCGTAACTATAATTCTGTCGTTTTTGTCATAGATAGAACTTTCAAAACGTGAACTTATGATATTCAAAACTCATTTTCGACATTTTCGTAATTACGTCATTGTTCTATTGGATGAGCGATATTTTTTTCAACATACAGCTTGTCATAAAATGCTCCAAAAAAATACGCTTCTTATATGTAGACCCCTTTTAAATTTTTACTTAGTTTTATTTTTATAGTACAACCTGTATAACTTATTTCAAGGATTGGTGGAATTACCAGACAACCTGTATAGGAAACTGGTCCGCTTATAATCTTAGCTATTTATAATCACGATACGTGCAAACTTCAGGGCATTGCTACGGAAGACTCCTAGTGGAACACACGTTTTATTAACAACATGAAGATATTATTATTTGCATCGATTTTCGTCTGTGCGTTCGTCGCTACGCAAACGCGACCAGAGGAACCAGCTAATGTGCCGCCGAAAGTCCCGCTGAGTACGAATGGTAATTATGGTGATAATTCTGGAAGGCGTAATTGAAAGAACTGAAAATCTCTTAAGGCGCTTCCTCGACCAAACGACCTTGAGCGTTCGGTCCTTCTCTGTCCCGTCGCTGAGGCTCGCTCTGTCTAGCTCGCACGCTCGTTTATTAAATTCACAAAAAAAAATGAAATTATTATAATAAAAAAAGACAAGCTGGGTTTTGAAATAAAATAAAACGTGAATTATTTAGATTTTTAAATTATCTATCCATTAGTGTAATCCTCAAATTAATGGAACGTCACCTTTAGCAAAAGATGCATGCAATCAATAATTTTAATCACTTTTTTACGAGGTGATTTTAAATGTATTTATAACACATAAAAACAAATAAGAACGTGCAATGTGATGATAGGACATCGAACATTAATAATGTGCTTTTAGAGGTAGTTTATTACCCAGGGTGAATAAGTTAATAGCCTCTGAATAACGCACTATGGCAAGGTTTTGGTCGGGGTACCGCCTTAAGGGGACTTCATGACCTAAACGCAAATTTATAATGCCTAAAAATATATGATCCACTGCAGTAACCAAAATCAGAAAAATATATGACATTCTTCTGGATATATGCTAGTTAGATAGTGTGTTGAAAACATAATACAATTAACTTGATATGATAGAAAAAAATCACGAAGATACCTCTAAAAAAAATCGGTGTGAGTTGGTTTAGCACTCACGAAAATTGATGTGTAAACATGTGAGCTCGCATCAGTTTGGTTCACGAGCTCACATGGACACGGATCTTACGCTGACGTCATCTGACGCTCGAAGTCTTACGCTTACGCGTCTGACACTCGAAGTCCCAGCTAGCCCCTACCGTAGACCGAGCGCTAAGATGTTTACACATCAAAATCTTTCAACGATTAAAAACCATTATACATGCACACATTCAGATTTTTTTGTCAGATTATTCTACAAGTAAAATACTAACGTGATAGTGTTTTAATTTATTAGTCCAATGAATAGATTTTTTGTAAATCCATAATTGCTTCATATTTTGCAATAAATTACCAGCGTTGTGTCATTGCGCGTCTCTTAAGGGGTCATTATATTGTACCCATCATTAATCATCTCATCATCTGCCTGCCTTATCCCATCCATGTCGGGGTCAGTTTCCAGTCTAACCGGATGCAGCTGAATATCAGTATTTTACATGGCGCGACTGGACAGTCGCTCACAGTTGCTATTACCCAGTCACTGGGTAATACGATTCCCCTTGTTAAGACTGGTTGTCAGATTTTCGAGCTTCTAACGACCCGTAACGACTAAAAGATCACGAATGACAGCCGCGACCTACGGCTTAACGTGCTTTCCAACGCACGGAGCAGTCTTCGTGTGTAAAGATGGACACCCATCCCGGACCAATCGCAGAAAGCGCTTAGTAGCTTAACCTAATCGATATACCCCTTTTTTTTTTTTTTTTTTTGGGTGGGAAATCATCAAATGACCTCTCCCGCTCTGGGCGGAGCGGAAGGGCGTGTCAGACTCTTACTGACTAAAACCCACCCGTGTTCCTTCATTTGCCTGTGCGCCAGGGCCACGGTAACTCTTTCGAACAATCCGCGACCCCGGCAGGCATCAGCCCTATCGGACCCCGTCAATTATGCTGACAACTCTTTGAGGCGCGCGTGAAACACAACGCGCCGTCGACCCGGGCCTGGTCCTTACCGGAAGGCGAGCTGCCCATTGCTCGCCGTCCGCAGGCCCGCGCCTACGGTGGCCGGGAGTCGGCTATCGACTCCCGACGCCCAGGGTGTCTCCTCCTGCGGCGACTAGGGGCGTGAGGGCGCATTGATTGCCTCTCCCCCACGCGCTCCGCCTCCTCCTTCGCGAGCATTACTGCTTCGCAGAAGGAGGTGACTGCATCCCATTCTCTCTCGCTCCGTACTATGGCCTGAACCAGGGCCGGACGCGAGAGATCGCCGCCGCCGATCTACGCCACGAGGACACGGCGGTGCTCCGCCCAAGCCGGGCAGACCTCCACCGTATGCTCCACCGTGTCCTCCGGTCGATCCACACAATGCCAACACCCGGGCGTTTCCTCCCGCCTTATCCGAAACAGGAACCTCCCGAAACAGCCATGTCCGGTGAGGACCTGCGTCAGGCGGAAGGTGAGGACGCCGTGGCGCCTCTCAAGCCACTCCTCAAAGAGGGGACTTACCGCCGCAATTGTGGCGTGCCCAGCGCTGGGTTGCGACAGTCGCACTCTCCATGCCGCCATGAGATCCCGCCGGAGCTCTGTCCGCTGTGCCGCAATTTCTCGCGGCAGCGGAGTAACGCCCCGGCGAATTGATATACCCCTGCGGCTGTTATTACTTAACCACGAGCTCTGTATTGCACCCATCTTAATGTACTTTAAAACAAAACTCGACAAACTGCAGGAATTCTTCTTTCATGATTTCAAGTTTGGTCTCATATTAAAAGTAGTTTATAATGAAGAGTACAATAATCGCTTAAGAGGTTTTCAGTTATTTTAATTAAACTCTGTTTATACGAGTATGTGCGTGTGAGTCCCGGGAGTTACTTAACAATTGATTTTATTGTGTCTCACTCATTACGTTAGACAAGAATTGACAGTTCGAAGAAATGGCGCGTATTTTTTAGAGAAAGAGAAATGTTTTTTTTTACAAGGTATTGAAAAGTTAATTTCGAGATGTAATAAAATGCATTGAGGTAATGGGGGATTACATTGAAAAACAAAAATATTTTGAATTGTATTTACATTTTTTTTTCATGCCGATGCCGAAAATATACTGAACGCCCCTCGTAGGCTAGAATTTTACGATTAGTATTTTCGTTACTTATTCACTAGAAAAGACAAGACGCCCAGTGGTTTAATCCTATATTTTTATTTGCAGCAACATTTCGTCCTAGTGACAATAACCAATCGCTAACCGTGTCAACAATAATTACTTCATTCGAAGGAATTGAGCAGTCGAGTCAAGGTGCGGATAAGGAGACAAAAAAGCCAGAAAAGCCAGAAAACATCTGATATTCCTACATTAACAGACGTGTCCAAGTGTCCATATTAATATAAATGTGAAAGTTCGTAAAGATGTTTGTTACTCAATCACGAAAACTTTACGTTAATGCTGGAACAATATAACTCGTTCATAACAATTAAAGAGATTTTGAATAAATTAATGTCTTTTACTGAGAAAAATACCTTAAAAAAAAGGTAGTCTTGGGGACGGACTACCGACAGAAATGAAAACTTAAACCTTTGAAATAGTATTGTTCTTTTTTTCGTATCAATTAAGTTTAAATTTCATATTGTTTAAATAAAAATGATGAATTAAAATAAAATATATGTCGGAGACGGTCATTAGTGTGGACACTAAACGAAGCGCAGCACGAGTTCCGGAAGGTGGCAGCACCGTCGCGATGACGTGCATACTCGGCTAACTTCGTACTATGACAGAGCCTGGCTGATGGAGGAGCGCTGATGGGACGAGTGGACAATTAACATTCTGCCTTCGAGGAGGTCAGTACCTCCACCCTAGGAACTGTCACGCGTTCCGTATAGTGGTGTCGTGTACCTACAGTGTGTGATTTGCTACTTTGATTAAGTAATTTGTTCGTAAATTATAATTTGATTTGAACTGCAAACGGTTTTTCTATTGCGCAATAACCAACATTACCCATAGTACCTACGCCCACAGTAGTTAAAATATGGCTGATAATAACGAGAGAGACATACCTTCTCCGTCATATACATATATGATTTTACTGCTGGCCCAGCACAACACGTCGTCATACTCATAGTCAGATAAACTGTTAACATTAGCATGTCGGTGACGCGTACCCATAACTTCTACCCTACCAAAAAACAGTTGCACTAGCACACCACCCTGCCTACCTATATTTTAACCACGGCTTGACGTAAAATAACGGCAAGCCATGCGTTAAAAAAAAACCTGGTTTTTGACATCCAAGTTCGCGACCACCCTGTACCCCTGGGGTAAAAATACCCATCACAAAGCCGTCATCTTTTTGAAACCAAAAAAATTATAGTAGGATGAAACCCATAGGAAAAGGAAGATAATATAACAAAAATGAAAGGAAAAATAATTTACGGGCGATCTGAGGTCGGGAAGTGGGGGGGGGGGGGTTTAAGGGTAAAAAAACTGTTTATCTCGATTTTCGCCAAAACTAAATGTCCTATGGAAAAAAGTTAAGTAGCGAAGTTGTAGGTAATAAAAAGATCTGCAACTTTTGCATTTACACTCTTTTCACATAACCTCAAAATTTATGTGAAAAATTTAAATAACCAAGTTTCTGGTTTGTTATTTTAATGTATTACAAAAAATCGATCGAGATCGCCCGTAAATTATTATTCCTTTCATTTTTGTTAAATTCTCTTCCTTTTCCAATGGGTTTCATCCTACTATTATTTTCTTTCACTTTTTTACCATTTTCAAAGCAGCCTCGATCGTGCAGGCCTGGGTGTCATCACCGGACAGGCCTGCTGATATTAACGACGAGGCGGAGTGGTTCCGGGAGGCCATGTCCGAAATATGTGACGTGGCAATGCCCCGTGTCCAGCCTGGACGCGCCTGGCGCCAGGTGTACTGGTGGTCGCCGGAGCTAACGTCGCTGCGCGAGGCGTGCGTTGCTGCGCGACGCCTGTACACCAGGCACCGCAGGCTCCGTATCCGCCCTCCGGATACGGAAATCATTCAGGCGGAGCTGTACGAGGGTTACAGAGCGGCGAAGACCGCCCTCCGAGCGGAGATACTGCGGGCCAGGGGACTGGCCCGTGAGGAGTCGCTGGGGACTCTGAACAGGGACCCTTGGGGACGCCCATACAAAGTGGTGCGGGAAAAACTCCGCCCATGGGCTCCCCCCCTGACGCAGAGTCTCCGGCCTCAGCTCATGGAGGGCGTGGTGAGCGCTCTGTTCCCTGCGCGAGGGGAGCACACTCCCCCGCCCATGGCTCCGCCTCCTGCGGTGCCAACTGTGGACCACGTAACCGACGACGACGACGATGCTCCTGAGGTGACCGAGGTAGAGTTGAGAGTGGCGGTACGTAGGCTGAGCGCCAAAAATACCGCCCCAGGACCCGACGGGCTACCTGGAAAAGCCTGGGTCCTGGCCTTGGAGGCTCTCGGGCCTCGACTTAGAGGGCTCCTAAGCGCATGCTTGGAGGGGGGCCAGTTTCCAATTCGTTGGAAGACGGGGAAACTGGTTCTCATTAAGAAGACGGGGCGCCCTGCGGACTCTCCGTCCGCTTACCGGCCCATCGTGCTGCTCGACGAGGTGGGCAAACTCTTTGAAAGAGTCATTGCAGACCGCCTCGTCGGGCGGCTGGTGCGGGTGGGGCCGGATTTGGCGGACAGCCAGTTTGGTTTCCGCAGGGGGCGCTCTACGGTGGACGCCATCATGCGCGTGCGAGCCCTCACGACGGGGGATGCTGTGGCCCGGGGTGGGGTCGTCTTGGCGGTGTCTCTAGACATCGCCAATGCCTTCAATACCCTGCCCTGGAGTTGCATCAGGGAGGCACTCCGGTATCACCGGATGCCGACCTACCTCTGTCGCATAGTCGAGGCCTATCTGACGGACAGGGCCGTCATCTACCCTGGTCACCAGGGAGAATGGAACCGGCGAGAGATGTCGTGCGGTGTCCCACAGGGATCGGTCCTGGGGCCGCATCTGTGGGACATCGGGTACGACTGGGTGCTGCGCGCCGACCTCCCTAGCGGCGTCAGCGTCGTTTGTTACGCTGACGACACGCTGGTCCTGGCGCAGGGGAGGTCGCACCAGGCGGCGGCCGAATTAATGACACGCGGGGTTGCGACAGTCATTGAGAGGATCCGGCAATTGGGACTCGAGGTGGCACTGCACAAGTCCGAGGCCATGTGTTTTCATGGCCCTCGGAACGCGCCACTGTCGGGTTCCCAAATAATGGCGGGAGGGGTTCACATCGGCGTCGAGTCGACGATGAGGTACCTGGGACTCGTCCTCGACAGCCGGTGGAACTTCGTTGAGCATTTCCGACGTTTGGCTCCCAGACTGGACCGGGCCGGGGCTGCCTTGAAGCGGCTCCTGCCCAATCTAGGGGGTCCAAACGCCTCCTGCCGGAGGCTCTACGCGGGGGTCGTGCGGTCCATGGCCCTTTACGGGGCACCGGTGTGGGCGCGTTCATTGAGGCTCCGACCAGCACGCCGGTTGAACGCGTCCCAAAGGGTCATGGCCATCCGGCTGGTCCGAGGATACCGCACGGTCTCCTGCGAGGCGGCGAGCCTCCTTGCCGGATTGCCGCCATGGGATCTGGAGGCAAAAGTCCTCGCGCACATTTGGGAGTGGCGCGAGGAGGCGAAACGCCGGGGCGTTACTCCGCTGCCGCGAGAAATCGCGGCACAGCGGACAGAGCTCCGGCGGGATCTCATGGCGGCATGGAGAGTGCGACTGTCGCAACCCAGCGCTGGGCACGCCACAATTGCGGCGGTAAGTCCCCTCTTTGAGGAGTGGCTTGAGAGGCGCCACGGCGTCCTCACCTTCCGCCTGACGCAGGTCCTCACCGGACATGGCTGTTTCGGGAGGTTCCTGTTTCGGATAAGGCGGGAGGAAACGCCCGGGTGTTGGCATTGTGTGGATCGACCGGAGGACACGGTGGAGCATACGGTGGAGGTCTGCCCAGCTTGGGTGGAGCACCGCCGTGTCCTCGTGGCGGCGATCGGCGGCGGCGATCTCTCGCGTCCGGTCCTGGTACAGGCCATGGTACGGAGCGAGAGGGAATGGGAAGCCGTCACCTCCTTCTGTGAAGCAGTAATGCTCGCGAAGGAGGAGGCGGAGCGCGTGAGGGTGCGGCAGTCGTTGCGCCCTCACGACCCTAGTCGCCGCAGGAGGAGACACCCTGGGCGTCGGGAGTCGATAGCCGACTCCCGGCCACCGTAGGCGCGGGCCTGCGGACGGCGAGCAATGGGCAGCTCGCCGTCCGGCAAGGACCAGGCCCGGGTCGACGGCGCGTTGTGTTCCACGCGCGCCTCAAAGAGATGTCAGCATAATTGACGGGGTCCGACAGGGCCGATGCCTGCCGGGGTCGCGGATTGTTCGAAAGAGTTACCGTGGCCCTGGCGCACAGGCAACTGAAGGAACACGGGTGGGTTTTAGTCAGTAAGAGTCTGACACGCCCTACCGCTCCGCCCAGAGCGGGAGAGGTCATTTGATGATTTCCCACCCAAAAAAAAAAAAAAAAAAAAGCCCTGATCTATAGGTAATATTAGTTTTTAGGTGTATTTTTTTGCAGCAATGCCAATAAACGCTTTTATATTTTTTTTCTTCTGTTATGTATACAAAAAATATTACTGGGAAACGATTTTTATATTTGGTGTTTAAAATCGTTGTTTACGGAAGCGCACAATTTACCAGAAGCATGCAAAACATTGTCTCTTTGTAGTGGAAATATACCTTCATCGTGCGCCGCAACCTTTTTAAGGGCTACCGAACTTCCATAGATTAAAATTTTCACATTTCGCCAGTTATGTTTAAGTCCCATGTAATAGGGGGCGAGCCTATTGCCATCAACCGGGGACAAATCCAAACACCGGGCTGCTACTGAGAAATTCCAGATGGAAAAACCCAATAACACTGCCCGACCCGGGCATCGAACCCAGGACCTCATGCTGAGTAGTAACGCTAGCGACCATTGTTGATTTGTTTTTATAATAAGTGTTAAATGTCATTGGTTATGCATTTACTCACTCTATAGCTCATATTTTGTGTAATACTGTAATGTGTGAGCGTCAAAATGAAGCGACCAAATCTCCAATGTCTGTCATACATATATAAAAAAAGACGTGTGGCACTCGGGGACTGCCGCGGTAAAGCTATTGCATAGCATTTTGTATCAACTTATGCAATTATAATTATTTATTTATTTTATTTATGCAGTATTTCTTTTTCTTTGATATGAAAACAAAAATCGCAAAAATAAAAATTTAAAAACTAATAATACTGGGTCCCAGACCCTTAGTCTGAATACTCTAATTATCCTAAATATTAAAAATAAGAATTTAATTTTTTTAAATCTAAAATAAATTTAAAATGGGGCGCTTTACCCTAACTTTATCGGGGCCAAAAGATAGGCCCTTCACTGCCGATTCCAAAGACCCCAAACTCGATACCTCTACGACCTCCGGTTCAAAAGTTAAGACCCGGGGGGGTGAAGTAGCCCTGGACGGGTGGAGGGGTCGGTCAAAAGGGGTGTCGCGGGGGGGTCCCGGGATCATAAATAAGTGGGATTGATTTAAATATAAATAAATATAATACAACTTAATATTGGGGTCGAAAAAGAGGGGGTCAAAAAAGGGGGGTCAAAGGGGCTTGTCTGTATGTATGTACTATTTGAGATGAGAGTTATAGGGGGGGGGGGGGGGGGAATTTGGTCAGAATTTTCAAATTCCCAGCCGTTTCCGAGATATTGGAATATTGAGTTTTAAGATAGTGGTGATTATAATAAATGTATGGTGTCCGACTGGTAAATGATAAATGGTACGAAAGTAAATGGAAATAAATAAATATTAATTCAAGTTACACTTTCTGATAAATACCTATACACCTATATACTTTCTCATAAACAGCTGCTTATGTATTCGTCCGATTTCGGAGCAGCTCGTCTCGATTCGTGCGAGCTTCGTAGAGTCGTACAGTACGTCTAGTTGCACGCACACAAACACCGTGTCGAAGACTGCCGAAAAGAAACGACGTAAGACAATGCACGGCCTTCAAGCCACACCTCCGTGCCCGTCGGAGTGGGGAGCGTGAGGTTTTTTTTCGTTACGGAATTTCTGGATTCGGTCCCCGCGCTCAAGGCCCGCGACAGAAGCTATGCAATAGCTTAAAAAAAAAAATACCATTAATCTACTATATCCTACCTTTGCTATAATTTTTGCTACCTCATCATATACATAATATTTTAACAAAATGCTTGGTCCCTCCATCATAATATCAAGATGGAGGGACCAAACTGATAGACTACTCCCTGGAATGTTCTACCTACTCAGTGTTATAATACCTTAATTCTACCTTAATATTATTGATTTTGGCTGCCCGAAACATATATCGTTTTAAATATATCGATTATATAAGTTGGTCCCTCCAAATTAACGATTCAATTGTTTAGTGCAACAGGTAAATGGGCGGTTAATTTTCGATCTTCGAAGGTTAAATATTTAATACCTATTTACTACCTTCTAATCGTGTAAAATTTCTTACGTTAAAGATTACTTTAACGAGTCAAAAAAAAAAATAAGAAATAATTAGGTACAACGTACAAATTTTAATCCTAGTAGCATTAATGAAGGTGTTTAAAAAAAAATAAGAATAGCACAAAAATTAAAGGACCAAGCATTTTGTTAAAATATTATGTATATGATGAGGTAGCAAAAATTATAGCAAAGGTAGGAAATAGTAGATTAATGGTATTAATTTTTTATACATGTATGACAGACATTGGAGATTTGGTCCCTTCATTTTGACGCTCACTGTAAAGTGTACCCGTTTATTTACACAAATAAATAAATAAACAAAATTAAAAAAATCGTCACTCGTCGCGTAACAAAAACGCACGCACAGAATGTTTGCAAAGCCAATTGTTGAATCGAACGCAACCAGCGGGGTAATTGCGTAATCAACGAACAGTAACAATGGCTTTCATTTTGACAGTTCAACAACATTCATTGCTTTGTTTACGTTGTTGAGCAGACAAATTTTTCGAACATATGTAGCAATGGATTAACAATAACCTTCAAAATGATTCAGTTTGTGCTTGATTGTGTATTAGGTACGCAATTAGGATGCTGGACCACAGTAAAGAAACATGTTGTTAACAAATAATCAAGTATTGAATAAAATTTAATAAGTTATTTAACATAACTTAATCTAGGAAACCGATGGCAGTGAAATATTACTAACACATACACATGCATAGGAAGAAACTACAGAACGCCACCTACTAAGATCCTTACATACTCCTTTTGCTTTGTTCACGTTCATACATCTGGTCATACACGCACGCCGCGCGCCGGATCTTTCTGAAGAACATCACTAATAAGGTCACTATATGTAAGTTCTAGGGCATCCCCTTCCGGCAGCGTTTACACTCACATCTGTATTATAAATACCTTTTGCATACGTCTCTTATTTTAAATTATAAATAGAAGTAAGATAGTACAAATACGCCTTCGGTTTATATAAAATACATTTAATAAAAAATAATATATTTAATATCGGGTTTGCGATATCCCTGTATAATTTACAGAGTAAGCGCGATGATTAACGTTCGTCTACATGCGAATGGGCTTCTACCCTGCGTGGCAAGTTACTAGCTTGTATAATTATGTTAACAGCAGGAACACTAGTCATGATAGGTACACTATCAAAGTCAAAGTCAAAACATTTATTTCAAATAGGCACATAAAAGGCACTTTTGAACGTCAAAATTTACAAAAAAATTGAATTGATTCTAGTTGCCCCTTCCAAAAGGTAGTTTCGTATGGAGAAGAATGGGCAAGAATCTCCACCGTTACTCGTTTAAAAATGTTTTACAATATTATGTACACATTAATTATATGTGAAGACGATGCACCTAGAATAAAATTACTATACCACAATAGGTAAAAATAATTAAATATAACGCATGACAGGTAAATTAATTATGAGATAGATACATGGTGCTCACATATTTACTAATAAGTATTGAAAAGTAAGTAAGTAATAATTTAGTGTGTGAGTTAAAGTAGTTACATAATGTAAACAACAATGTCATAAAAATTATAAATTAAACAATTAAATTAGCAACCAGTTTGATTTTGTCTAGACTCTAGATTGCCCTATGGAGCAGGACCAGCATGTTTCCAAGCATTCTTATCTAGGATATAATCCTCTAATTTGTAATATGCTTTTTTACAAAGTGTACTTTTAATATGAGTTTTAAATTTTCTTTCATTTAATTGCAATATATCGCAAGGTATTTTGTTGTAACATTTAACATAGTACGCCATAAAAGATGTATGTACTTTAGATATTCTAAAAATATCTAAACTACATACCTATATACTCTCTACTCTACTCATATCTATATCTATACTCTATACTGGGTTCGATTCCAAGTCGGGCAAAGTATTATTGGGTATTCCCATTAGGAATTTCTTAGTAACAGCCCGGAGTTTGGAAGTTGGCGGTTTGATATCCCCGTGCCTCGGAAAGCACGTGTCGCCGTTGGTCCTGCGCCTGATCTCTCTCCGGTCGTGTCGGATTGCCGTCCCATCGGACTATGAGAGTGAGGGAAGAGAGAGTGCACCTGAGTCTGCGCACACACGCCTGCACTATAATATCTCCCGCGCCGAAGGCTAGTCTCCGTTGAGATTGGCCGCCATGGCCGAAATACTGTCTGGAAGACTATAATAATGAGTTCCAAACTTGTCAATAATGTCAAATTGACAACGTCAAACGAATTTTTAGTCTGCTTTATTTTTGTTTTGGAATTTTGGCAATGGTTATCAATTTGATGTTCTTTCTTCTTCTTTCTTTCTTTTGAGAAGTTGAAGTCCTAAATAAATTAGTTATGGAAAGTGGTAGTGATAACGACTGTTTTTGTTCCTCTTGCAAATACTTGTGATAAAAGAAATAAGCCAGTGAACTTGCTTTGATTGAACTAAAGTACATACTTCTTTTATTGGGGTACTGTGTAAAATGTTATAATAAAATACCACTCGATATTCTTCAAATAAATGAGAAGAAATTTAAAACACGCATTAAACGCACACTGTGTAGACAAGCATATTATAAGTTCAAGGATTATATCGTAGATAAAAATGCTTGGCTTAATGCTGGTCCTGCTCCACAGACACTTGGGCGCACTAGTTAAAAAAATAATTGTTTGGATTGGAAACAAATATTGTTTGGATGAGCTACTTCTTTTTTATTTTCCCTTTTATTTTTTCTGACATACTTAGCGAACTTAGTGTTTGTTTTTTTTTTTTTAATGTTTTAATATTGAATACTCCAATAGATATTTTAATGATTGTCTTTTCTTTTTGGTAGTTAAATTTTATTCATCGCTCGAATACATAGCAAACTATAGTTTTGTATAATTTAGAAGCATTTTTTTCAATTAGGTAAATGTGAGTACCATGGATTCGTTTATTATATCGTTATTATGTATCTTGACTGGAAAGCATGGCAGTTGAGACTATGTCATGCTCACTTAAATGTCTCACTGTTGGTGGCGCGTGTGTTGGATCATTCGGTTCCCTACAAAATGGTTGAGCTGGATGGTGCTGATCCACGCGTCATGTTCGTGAACGGGCGCCGTCAGTTGAGATTGACACTGGTCATCTCCTTATTTTTATTATTCTTATATTTTGATTTCTTTTTTATTTTTTTTACATTGTTCTCACTTAAAGGAGCAACAAGAATAATGTACCTAGGATTTTGTAATATCTTGATTTAAAAAGAGTGTCCTTGGAGTTTCTTGCCCGTTCTTCTCCATAGAGATCTACGTTTTGGAATGGGCAACTAGCTTCAACTTTCTGACTAACTGACCGACTCTTTGACAATTCAAAAGTGCCTGTAAATGGTTTAATTGAAATAAATGGTTAGAGTTTGAGTTTGCAAACGAGCTTTTGAATTACATTAATTTAAAAATTTAATGTAAAAAAGCGTAATAATATATGACACTTTTATTTTAGACAATATTTTTTATGCATGAATTGCAAAAAAATAGATTTTTTCTAATTATATAAGTAACAAAAATATCTGTCTATTTATTGCTTTTTCCATAAAATACTTTTTATTTTTGAAGTGTGCTATATTTTTTATAGCTTATGAAAAATACTATATTTCACCGAAGAAATGTTGGCAACCTTATATACAGGTCGCATTTCTCGACCAATTCTCGTGAAATTAGGTGAGCTGATCTTTTTTATCGATTCAGTTTTTCAAAATTTTACAAAATGGCGTAGCGTAGGGGTTGAAAACGTAAAAAAAAAACATTTTTTTGCCAGTTCGCGCGCTTTTAGTTTTAAGGTGAACATTTATTACAGTTTTAAATTATGTAAAGACAGACTCGCGAGGTCTACACTCACAGAGCCACAAGTTTATAAGGAAGGAAAACGCAGTCTTGAAGACATTACTAAGCAAATATTCCAAGTAGAACACACGTCGTAGTTATAAACATGAAGATATTGTTTTTCTTGTTTCTGGTGTTTGCGTTTGCAGTTGCGCAAAACCAACGGCCGAAGGTGCCGCCGAAGACAGGTGAGTAGTTCCAGCCTACGATAGAAGTCGATTATCGTGTCGATATCGTTAGCTCATTTTTTTTTAATCGTCTTAAAAAAAAGGAGGAAGTTCTATATTTGTTTGGATGTTTTATTTTTTTATTCATCAATTGTGGAAGTGTGGACCGCTTTTGAAAATTCTTTTTCATTTGGTAGAGAATGCTTTCGCGGTGATCACATAAGAGTTTTATTAAGTTGGTTTTGGTAGTTTTTGTGTTAGCTTCAATATACACAAATAATCATCAATATACACAAAATGGATTAAATACATATTGTATTTAATCCATTTTGTGTATATTGATGATTTTATAAAAACCGACCATAATGCCATCAACCGGGCACAAATCCAGACTCCGGGCTGCTATTGAGAAATTCGTGATAGAAAATCCCAATAATACTTAGGTCCACCATTGTTTTTATGGAATCATTATTTGTCAATTTTGATGATGCGTCAATGTGTTGTTAATAACCTTCTGTTGCTGTCCGTACATATTTTTTTAATATAAATAATTATATTTATTTTGTAAATGGATTGTGAATAACAGTTTTACACGTCCAATGATATTTTTGAGCTACATTAAGTCTTTGTTTCTTCACACAGACATCCCGTACTCGACGACGAGTACCTCCGCGAAATAGAGTAATAAAACACTCCCCGCGTCCATTGATCCCGCCCGCCCGCGCGGTGCCATTATATCAAAACAATGTCCCTAATAATAATAACTCTCAGATACTACAAGTCCCCACTTGCTCAGTAGTCGGTAGCGCCCTAAGCCTAGGTTCGAATCCCACTATGGGATGCCCTTAGCTGTGCTACCTAATTATTATTTTATTTGCTAGGTGAGAGGCCCCTCTGGCCCCACCGAAGCCCGGTGACGCAGGGAAGGCCCCTGAGTTGCCGCCTGCATAAAAGCCAGTATAACAAAAAAAATAAAAAAACTTTGTTTAGTAGAATACTTGGATCACCACTTACATCGCTTTTATTGTTATCCCTGCGGAGCAAAGGCTTCTCATATAGAGAAGGCACGAGCATTATTGAGACACGAAGCAACAAAATACGATCTAAATGAATGTGGCCGCTTTTGTTTAGATCGAATTTTGTTGCTTCGTGTCTCAATATGAAAGTTTATAAAAGGTATTAGAAAAATCTTGACACACTTAACGAGGTCGCTTATTGAGCCGTTTTTCAAAATTCCTTCTCAGTCACGAGATAATATTTTTTTTAAAGGAGTGGTGTACCCGTGTAAGCGCTCCTAAGGATTGAATTTTTTTATTGGTACTTGCCCGTATTTGAACGAACACCTTCGAGTGTGAGAGGCGAGGCCTTTTAACCACTGGGCCATGCCCCATCACGACACACAATAATTTAACTAATTTTTTAAATATTTTTTAGGATATTTTCCACCGCGTCAGCATCCTCAAGGGCACCTACCTGCATCGCAGTTTATCAGATTATACAATAAGCCAGTAAGAGGTGGATAGATGGAGGGTTACGGAGCTTTCCTGATGAAGAACACCTACACCAGCGCAGAAATTATGCGAAAAAAAATATTAATGACATAGAAAAGCGATGTTGTTAATTTGGCAACTATGTATTTTTATGCGGTTTTTTCTATATAAATATTTTTATTTTTCCGGCCAATCAGGCAAGAAAGAGCTTAGGTCGGAGCCATTGTTTTTTAGACCTGCCTCGGTAATAACACCCGTCGTCAGGCACCCACTGCGTGACGACCTTGGCCAATCTTAATTAATTATAAGCATATTATACAAATACATTAAGACTATTTTCTTAATGTCCCTCGGGAATCATCGGATTTCCGAATACAAACGAATGCTAATTTCCATGTTCATCAATTATTAGATTTATTGTTTACAATAATTTGAATTCAGAACTAAGTACTTTATTGTTGTTTTGTTTTGATTTAAACAACAATAAAGTAGGTAATTAGTTCTGAATTCGAATTATTATACACAATAAATCTAATAATTATTGATGGACATGGAAATTAGCATTCGTTTGTATTCGGAAATCCGATGAT
This sequence comes from Griposia aprilina, assembly GCA_916610205.1. Classification (NCBI taxonomy): domain Eukaryota; kingdom Metazoa; phylum Arthropoda; class Insecta; order Lepidoptera; family Noctuidae; genus Griposia; species Griposia aprilina. The sequence continues at coordinate 10,482,807 of OU744311.1, forward strand.
TCCCGAGGGACGTTAAGAAAATGGTTGTCGGAACTGTACGTAACACATAATTAATAATGGATTAAGATTAGCGTACTTGCTTAATTGTGATATATTGTATTAAAATACCTATTATTTTGTGTCAGCAAAATTTGTTTTATTTCATTGAGTTTGATTTCCTCGAGTCTTGATATAGATAATGTCATAGATTTTAGAGATATTAACAGAGATCGGATATTCGGATGCATTTTTACTTAAACTAAATTTTTAGCTATGAATGTATGGACACGGCTTCTTAAAATATAATTTTTGTAAAAAAAAAAAACAACCAGGGATGCCAGGAACACCGGGAGTGCGTAACTATTCGGGTGTATAGTATGGAAGCGAATTCTAAAAAAATATTAATAAAAAAAAAAACCTCGGGATTCTTGGATTACATAACTATTCAGATGCATATTGATTTAAAATTAATGCCTGTTTAATTTACTCCCGATGTAAATATGTCTAGGGTATAGGAGGAGGGGCGGTGTGTGTTCGATACAAAAGCGCATTCCATATTAGCCAATATCTACTTTAGGTGAATATGCATCCGAATACCCGATCTCTAGTTATTAAGGAAAATTCCGTAGAACACATACTAAGTTCAATAAGGAAAACATAACATAATATCACGCCAGTATTCATTGAGCGGATAGGCCAACACACCCACATTTCGGTGCTATGTTGATGTTTCAATATGGGGCGATCCTAATGCCATCAACCGGGCACAAATGCAGACTTCGGACTTCTACAGACAGATTCTTTTTTTTTTGATAAACACTGCCCAAACTAGGCCCTAATTCACTATTATGACCACTTAAGGCGGAACCTTCAGGGTAGCCCGCGAAATTCAAATTGTGTTACCTTTTTTTGCAATTTGCAGGCAGGTCACTGTCAGGTTGTATTTTGAGTAGAATACGATTCGCGACTGTAACAAATATGGCTTTACAGAATTATAATCATTAGAATCAGCAATACATCTCTATAAGTTCATATTACCCTAACATTTGAGGGCAATTCTAACTTAAGGAGTTGTATTGCTGATTATATTGATTATAATTCAGTAAAGCCATATTTGATCCGGTCGCGAATCATATTTAGATCACCATACAACCTGATATTGACCTGCAAGTTGGAAAAAACACAAGAAAATTTGAATTTCGCAGGCTACCTTGGCGCATACCCTGAACGATTCCTTACTTCGAAACCACGTCAATTCTTTAGCTAACCACGACATCTGCTAATAACGTATTCTCTATAATACATTAAACGAAACCGTTTCTACAAGACACAATATTGACGTGGTAAGATTACGCGGGGAATAATAATTACCATACAGAATTGGGGCCCAGTACAGCAGTCTAAGAACTTGACCAATTCAACAGAACAGCAGAATGTCTCACAAGGTATATAAATATAAATGTTCACTTGCATTTGCTATTTTTATCTGGTCAACGTACCAACAACGTCACACAAGATACCGAAGAAGCTGTAGTACTGGATTCCTTTTTGTTATTAAAAATAGTAACAGACATGACAAACCTGAAGGTCAGTACGCAAATAATTGGCCCGCTGGGCCCATCCGATTCACGCAATTATAATCCATATACAGACTTACAACTACAGTATTTTTATCCTACGAAGCGTCGCGCGCTTTACTTGTGGTAACCAAGTCTTTCTTTTTTTTTGGGTGGGAAATCATCAAATAACTTCTCCCGCTCTGGGCGGAGCTGGAGGGCGTGTCAGACTTTTACTGACTAAAACCCACCCGTGTTCCTTCAGTTGCCTGTGTGCCAGGGCCTCGGTAACCTTTTCGGACAAACCTGCGACCCTGGCAGGCATCGGCCCTAGCGGACACGAGGAACACAACGCGCCGTCGACCCGGGCCTGGGTAGTAACCAAGTCTAAAACACGCTGTGAATGTGTGCCGACACAGACACTACCTACAACAAATCGCAAGGTTTTAAAAATGAGAGCTATCCCATCATTAAAATTGCTGTCCTTACAAAATTACAGTTACAACTAAAGAGACACAGTCATAGGGCAACCCTAGTGCGTGTTTATCCACCTAGCGGCCGTAGGTAATTATTTCAAGGATACAGTCGAGACGTTATACTGCTTTTATTTTATTTTACTGTGTTTTCGTTCTTAACCAAGTTGTATTTATTATTTAAAGGCATAATTTAAGAAGGTAGCGAAAAAGGCAGTCGTGTTCAAACATGAACGTCTTATATAATTTGTTGATGTTGTTTTTTGTTTTCGCTGCTACATATTCAGTGGAAGAGGAGAAACTTAGTACATATGGCGAACCAGGTAAATTTCATTATTTTTAATTTTAATTAGTTAAATTCTGAATGGTTGTGTACCATTGCCACTCGAAAAATGGCATTTGATTCATCGATAACAGTGAATAGGAAGCCATAACCAAACAAAAAAAAAAACAGTGAATAGAACTCTCTTTTAGTGAATAAAATATTTTGAATTTGGAACAAGCACGAATTACAACAAATATGTACAAAACATAAATAAAACGTGCTGAAAGTACCTACTGGCTGACTAAATGGAGCTATTCCATGGAGCTTTACATTTTTTTTTTATTCGTACTTAAATAGAAAGCTTTTCTAATTTCATTATAATTTTTTGTTTATATTTAATCCTTTGGTCTCTTATTACTGATTATAATTATAATAAAATGTGATAAATATAAATACTATACTACTATTTATTTTCGCGCAGTCAATGGTAAAAAGTAGAGTAGAAAACACGTGAAAAAAATAAAAAACGGTCCTTGTATCCCTCGATCTGCTCAAGATTCTAATCTAGAACCCTTCGCTGCTGTCGGGATCCAACTTAGTTCCTCGAATTAAATTTCCTTTTTTTCACTTGTTGCATAATCTACTATTGTATTTCTGTAAGTAGGTTTGTACAAACAATTTTAGACGTCAATCATATTTTTAAAACTAGATGAGATCAGTGTTTCCTATCTGACTACCCGTGACATGAAATGGTGGAACAAATTCTAGGAACAGTGTCAGTCTCTTTTAAAGTCCAGACATACTCTTGGTCAGATCATGTGAAGACCATGTAGATTTGTGTCTAAAATGGTATCTTGAGGAAAGAACCACAGACAGTATTGAGTTGGATCAATTAAAAGTTGACAGAAGGTAATCATACCTACATTTTCGAAAAATATCTTTTAAAAAACTTTTTTACAAAAAAAAAAACAATCGACTTCGTCGTCTTCTTCGACGTCCCTGCATCGGGAAAAGGAATACTTTGTAAAAGGTGATGAGCAGTTGACATTAGGCTATTGTAACTTAGATAAATTAATAACTGACTCACTAAAAAGTTAAAAATAAAAACCTTTTTACAAAAAAATAAAAACCGACTTAAAAAAAAACCACTACAAAGTGAAAAATAACTTTAATTTCGTAAGTCGGTGTCTTTGGATCTGTATTTTAGATTCTTGCCACCCACTTCCGAAATTAAAGTTATTTTTCACTTTGTAGTGTTTTTTTTGAAGTCTGTTTTTTTTTTTGTATAAAAGTTTTTATTTTTAACTTTTTAGTGAGTCAGTTATTAATTTATCTAAGTTACAATAGCCTAATGTCAACTGCTCATCACCTTTTACAATGTAATCCTTTTCCCGATGCAGGGACGTTCATTGTTGAGGAGTTCTCCTGGTAAGAACCAAAAGAACTGGAATTGATGGTGAAGCCACCATCAGCTCCATTTCAACATATACATTGTGACGAGCATAAATTGCTTCGCAAACATATTAAAGTAATCGAATCGCAACCCGTGTAGTACTTAGTATTGAGTAGTTCCGGTTGCCACCAATGGCCTTCATCATCAGGTCTACTTCACCGAATGGTGCTTTCCGTGAGCAAATACCCGAGTTAATATAAAAAAAATACCCAAATCGCTGTAGGTGTGCCTATAAAATTTGAGGATTTCCCTCGATTTCCATTAGATCCCCTCATCAGATTCTGACTTGGTGACAATGGGGCCACCTCGAGAGCATACCCTTTCGAACAAAAAAAGAAATTTGCACATCCGTCTACATATGACGGAGTTATGCCCGAACACACATAAAAAATAAACATCCGAATTGATAACTTCCTCCTTTTTGAAGTCGGTTAAAAAGAGATGGCGGGGCTGGTAAATTTTGTAGGGACAAATCTACGCGGACGAAATCGCGATGCTAGTGCGAGTTCTCATGTTATAGTTTGAGCGAACAGGAGAAGATGATCGATTAGAAATCGATTTATTCAATCTTTTTTTTTTCCGTTGCAGCCGTTGATTGGGATCAGCTTCCCCCATCCAACCAAAGTTACGAGCCCTATGCAGTGCCAGCATCGATGATTGAAAAACACTACCATAAATTGACAAATATTAAAAACACAACAACACAGAATCGTGCAAGAGCAAGCGCATAGCACGGTAAATTTTTTACCCTACTGCAAAGAAGGGTTACGTATTTTTAGCAAGTTTCTATACAGACAAGACACTTTTTGAGCGAAAAAACATTGTTGGAGACCCTTCTCCAACAATGTTTTTCGCTCAAAAAGTGTCGGATAAGCGTTATTTATTCGACTCAAAATGAGTAGCCGAAATTACGTTGCATTCGGTCACATGTAAAATGAGACCCATTGAAAGGACGAACGTTATTTGGACAAAAAAAAAAACGCAAATAAATGTTTTATTTTTCCTTATAAGTTATAAGTGTTACTAATACAGTACCTACTTTAGTAAAGATCATTTAGCAGGAAGGCACCATATTCATATTCATATCTTTATTTGCATTCCATAATGTGTGAAGATCTAACAATGGTCTTAAAAAGCTGAGGTACAATTATGGACCCTGCAGGGCACAGCAGAAAGTATAAAATTAATGTTTTAAATAGAATTATTACTTAATTAACTATCAATTTTTAAAACATATAATTAATATTAAATAACTAATTTATAACATTTATTATTATTGTTTAAATTAAAACATATATGTTAATAAAATGTAATATAATATTTATCTATGACGTACGAATGTGAATTCTAAACGACTAACAATGTGTGTCTGTTTGTGTTAAATATATTTGTTTGTCATGTATGTATTCGTTAATTGTGTAGTATGCTTTTTGACCGACTTCCAAAAAGGAGGAGGTTATATGTTCGGCTGTGTGGATGTCTTTTTTTTTCACCGATTTCTCCGTCAATAGTGGACGGATTTTGAAATTTCTTTTTTTGTTTGAATGGGTATTGCTCCCGAGATGGTCCCATTGTCACTAATTCAGAATCTGATGAGGGGATCCCATGGAAATCGAGGGATATCCTTAAATTTTATAGGCACACTTATAGCGATTTGGGTATTTTTTATAGTAACTCGTGCATTTGTTCTCGGAGAGCACCATTCGGTAAAGTGGAACTGATGATGAAGACCAGAGGTGGCCACCGGAACTTCTCAATAATAATTATTTCACGGGTTGCGATTAGATTACTTTATTATGGTTGCTAAGTAGTTCATGCTCGTCATCAACACATATGGAGTTCTTCTGGTTATTACCAGGAGAACTCCTCAACAATTAACGTCCCTGCATCGGCAAAAGCAATATTTTGTTAAAGGTGATGAGCAGTTGACATTAGGCTATTGTAACTTAGATAAATTAATAACTTACCCACTAAAAAGAGAAAAATAAAAAACATTTTTACAAAAACAACAACCGTCTTCCAAAAAAAACAATTACACAGTGAAAAATAACTTTAATTTCGGAAGAAATACAAATCCAAAGACACCGACTTCCGAAATTAAAGTGTGTGTGTGTGTGTGTATGTCTGTATTTTTAATGTCATTTATTTATAACAAGCTGACCCGACAGACGTTGTCCTGTCTTAACTATGAATGTCATATGTAGTTTAGTTTTAGTTTTGACTATTGACTAAAAAAACTATCGACTCATTTATCAACCGATCCATCTGTGTTAAATGATATTTGCAGCGCGGTTTCTGTCAATCGCTGACAGTTATTTCAAACAACTGACAGTTATGTAAAATTAATATTGGCGTTATGTAACGTACCGATCAACTAACTTATTTTTTTATTTCATAAGATTCTTCTCCTGGCAATAAGGAACACAACAATATTTTTTTTTGTGAAATCGGTCCAGCCGTTCACGCGTGATGGCGTGACCAAGGGAAATAGGGATTCATTTTTATATGTATGTAACGCGATGTGCGTTTTGTTTGTGCAGAATAAACTATTTTTCTTTCTTCTTTCTTTCTTTCAATAGGCTTCAAAATGATTCAAATTGGGATTGATAGTGTGTTACACAATTAGGGTGCTGGTTAAAAACTCTTTGTATAGTTTATTTATTTATTAATAGACTATGTTGACTAGGCCTTCTGTGCACGGAAACACGAAAATTCTCCCTTCAATTATCTTTGGGACGATATATAGCGAACTACGTCTTAAAACAACAAAGTGGAATTATTTCGCAGGGTCTCACGTATAAGGAAAATGTTAATAATATATACAAACCAGGTACTTTGTCATCGTGTACACATAATTATGTAAATCTATACCGCACTAAGTATAAAAGTATAAATAAAGCTGCTTCAAGTTATGTTTTGCCAGTACATTTAAGAAGTTGTTTCAACTTTGCGCATTACAATGAAGTTACTACTTGTTTTATTATTGTTTTTCGTATTCGCTGCAGCAATGGCTAACAAATCGTCAAAAGGTAACTTAAATTTACCTGCCTAGATTTATTTTGTTTACCGAGTGTTGTCGATAGGATTTTGATTCCGATTTGTTACAGTAGTAATGGCAATCATGTCATTTAGTCTAAATAGGCTTTTATTTTACTTGTAGACTAGATTTGTGGACCTTTTTATATTTTGTTGAGTACATGTTACTTGTTGACAGGCCTGCACTGTCCTCCCATGTCTATCAACACTGTAATTGGAAACATTGTAAAAGCCCCTTATTTTTAAAAGAGTAACCATGGAGTTTCTTGCCGGCTCTTCTCCATAGGAAACAACCAATTGGAACCGTGCACCTAGCTTCTGACGTTTCATAAGTGCCCATGTTGGTTTATGTGAAATAAATATTTTGATTTTGATTTTTGATTTTACTATTTTACTTGGTCTTACTTGGATATATTCAGTTCAAATATTTCATCATTCTCCTGCCGTTATCGCAATTTATTTGTGGTCAGCGCAACATGTTTTTTTCTTTTTAAACGACTTCAAAAACAGGAGGAGGTTCTCAATTCAACTGTATTTTTTTGTGCGTGTATGTAAGTTCAGAACTTTTTTCTAGGTGAACCGATTTTGATGATTCTTTTTTTATTTGAAAGCTGGTACTTACTTCTCTTGTGGTCTGTATAAATTTGATCAAGATCTGACCAGTAGTTTTTGAGTTATCGTTATTAATGGGTATTTTTTCCACTAAGCATATACATAGATGATGTTGCATCTGGCCGGTGTCCGCCTAGTGTACCCGAATTAAAACTGAATGGTGCTGAGTTGAAACGGGTCTACCAATTCAAATACCTAGGGCACTATGTCACTGAGGATCTTGATGATCATGTTGATATTGAAAGGGAGCGCAGGGCATTGGCGGTTAAAAATAATATGCTGGCACGCAGGTTCGCTCGCTGCAGTAAACAAGTAAAGGTTACACTTTTTAAAGCTTACTGCCAAACTTTTTACACGAGTAGCCTGTGGGTCAGCTGTACTCAAAGGTCGATCAATGCCTTGCGTGTCCAATACAATAATGGATTCAGGATGCTGTTAGGGCTGCCCCGTTTTTGTAGTGCTTCAGGTATGTTTGTGGAGGCTCGGGTTGATGGCTTCCATGGTATAATGCGCAAGCGAGTCGGCTCCCTACTGAGCAGAGTGCGGGGCAGCACTAACAGTATCCTTCAAGTAATTGCGGATAAGTATGACTCGGCAGTCGTGAGGGCTTTCGTTCGGGTTCTGGTCAGATAGCGTGGCAGTCTATCCTGAACTCGAGCGAGTGGTTTCATGACTGCACAACTTTCATGTATCATCAACTTTTTGTAATATGTCTGTACTAACTTAGTTTGTAAGATATTATTTGTGACTAACAATTATGGACTTTGTCTGAATAAACAAAATTATTATTATTATTATTTAATAACTTCCTGTCACTGTTATTTACTTATCAAGTAGTGGTATACGAATTTGTGTGGGGTAGGTACCACAACTAAAAAGTGTAAAATAACTTTAATTTCGGAAGTCGGTGGCAAAAACGAAAATACAAAACCAAAGACCCTGACTTCAGAAATTAATGTTATTTTTCACTATTTTGTGATTTTTTTTGGAAGTCAGGTGTTTTTTTTTTTTAATAAGTATAGTTTTTATACTTCTCTTATAATGCCTATTCAGATATAAGCGATATCTCTGTCACGTTCGGTAGCTATACAGAGGGCCTAGACAAGTGGCATTCGCTTCGGAGCGATTCTATTTCTACAATCGCTATCGCTTACGCTAATATTTGGTATCATACGAATCGAAAACTAGCGATAACACTTGTCAAAAAGTGCCACTTGGCTACGCATCTCTATGGAAGTAATCGTTCGACGCTGTCGATTCGTTTTATAGAATCGAATGATGTTAACGTTGTCTAGAAAATTCTTTATAAATAGTCAAAGTTCTCCCCCCTATGTATGTACGAAATTTGCAAAATGAAAAATGTGGTATTCTAAAAAAATTATGACATCGAGTTACGGGTTTATACAAGACCACTGTTAGCTGATGATACCAAAGACGTGATGGGGTCGATAATGATATCTATACACGATAAAACACTGCTTTAGAGCAATACTGCGCAAGAGTGGCCTCCCTGATGCGTCGTGTACGGGGCAGTACCAACGGCCTTCCAAACACCATAACAGAAAGGGTTGAGTGTCCTATTGTGTGGCACTGGAATAAGGTACACAGTTCTGGTGGTGCCCTTTTTAATGTAAAATAAATAGTATTCTTTTTATACACATAACATAACATCACGCCTGTATTTCCCGAAGGGTTAGGCAGAGGTGTACCTATAGCACACCCACATTTCGCCAGTTATGTTTAAGTCCCATGTAATAGGGGGCGAGCCTATTGCTATCAACCGGGCACAAATCCAGACTCCGGGCTGCTACCGAGAAATTCCAGATGGAAAAACCCAATAACACTGCCCGACCCGGGAACCGGGGTTTTTTTTTTATAAGTAGCTATAAGTTACTAACATAGTTTGAAGCTTTACTAACAACTTTATATGAAATTTATTTTCTGAATTAAATTATTATTATTATTATTATAAAACAAAGAAAGAGAGAGACATGACTACAATGAAGTTTTGCTTTATATTGAAGCAATAATAAAAGAACGTCTCTAATTACCATTGGTTTTAAGAAATCATCAAAAACTCTATACAAACGATCATGGACCAAAAAAAAAACCCTTGAAATTCAAAAATCCTTTTAATTTACGCAACTAGATACGCGTGTCAAAATCGTACTTATGTGGGTTTTTTTTTTTATCAAGGAATAGATGATTACTTACTGCATATTTCTTTTTCCAGAACCCAGTAAAGATCCCGACAAGAGGCCAAACTCAACACCAAGACCCTTTCTACCAGGTTCAAAGATAAAATACTTATTTAACGGACCCACACCTAAGGCGTACAGCATGTATGATATGAAAGTTTGATAATAGTAACGTACAAAGATTTTAGTCAAAAGAATTATGATGAAAAAGTGAAATAAAGTAATTTAAAGCAATCACTGTGTATTTTTTACTGGCCCGTTCCATTCCACAGTCAAACTCAAACTCAAAGCATTTATCTGTACAGATAAATATAATTGGAGTGTCTGTTTGTAATATTAAAATAACCGCTTTTTACTAAATGTATACAACTATACACGGTACATATACCATTTTTTTATTTTTGTCTTTCTGTCTGTCTGTTTGTTTTGGCTAATCTCCGAAACGGCTGGACCGATTTTGACGAGACTTTCACTAGCATATAGCTGATGTCATATAGGCTACTTTTTATCCAGGTAGCACGTTCCTGTAGGATAATTTCCGACGTCCACGCGGGCGAAGCCGCGGGCAGCAGCTAGTGTAAAATAAACCAATTACAGGCACTTTTGAATTGTCAAGGAGTCAGTCAGAAAGATGAAGCTAGTTGCCCATTCCAAAGCGTAGTAGGTACCTATGGGCAAGAACGGGCAATAAACTCTACGGTTATGGTTATGGTTAAAACTATTAGTTAAATCCTTCATGTTGAAATTATCCACGTGAGAACAATGCAGAACGTTAAAAGCGTCCGTAGTAAAAAGACAAAAACAATTCCAATATTAAATTAAATTAAAATCAGCCGTGGCAGCTAAGAGATGACCAGTCCCTACTGACGGCGCCCGTTCACGAACATGACGCATGGATTAGCACCATTCAGCTCAATCATTTTGAAGGGAGCTAAATGATCCAACACACACGCCACCAACAGCGAGACATTAGAGTGAGCATGACATACTTAGCCGCCAGGGCACATTCAAGTAAATGGAAGACGTACCCAGTAAATGGTAGCTTTATAGTAGTACTCACAGTAAGGATAAGCCCGCACTGCGAAATCTCACCGCGCGATTTATATTCAGTGTACGTTATTTCAATTAACCTGTGCATTGCAAATGAAACTCCTTGCGATTTTTGTCAGTTCTATGCAGATCTCAGCTGCGACGCATATCTACAATGAACAACTGAAGTGATAAAACATTATATTTCTTTGTTTATCAATTTTATCCCTCAAATCTTATCGTAACAATTCTATCGTGGTATTTCGCATCGAACTTGTGCCTCAGGGGAGGAATCCAGGCTGCTTCAGATCACCTCCTTCTGCGAAGCAGTAATGCTCGCGAAGGAGGAGGCGGAACGCGTGAGGGTGCGGCAATCGTTGCGCCCTCACACCCCTAGTCGCCGCAGGAAGAGACACCCTGGGCGTCGGGAGTCGATTGCCGACTCCCGGCCACCGTAGGCGAGGGCTTGCGGACGGCGAGCAATGGGCAGCTCGCTGTCCGGTAAGGACCAGGCCCGGGTCGACGGCGCGTCGTGTTCCACGCGCGCCTCAAAGAGATGTCAGCATTATTAACGGGGTCCGATAGGGCCAATGCCTGCCGGGGTCGCGGATTGTTCGAAAGAGTTACCGTGGCCCTGGCGCACAGGCAACTGAAGGAACACGGGTGGGTTTTAGTCAGTAAGTCTGACACGCCCTTCCGCTCCGCCCAGAGCGGGAGAGGTCAATTGATGATTTCCCACCCAAAAAAAAACTAAAAAAAGGGAGGTTTCCTATACATAAGCGTTATTAAGTGTTCTATATTATCATTTTCGGGCACTGCGGCTCCCTGAGCGGGAGACGAAGAGGGCCATATTCTCCTATGTATATTCTCCTATGTATCCGCGCCAATTTTATTTCTCTATGCGAGGAGCTACATACAACGTATTGCAATTTAATACAAAAAATAACGGTGGGGCTCACCAGTCTTTTTCCAGTCCAGGAACTGACCTCGGCAAGCTTAGATTAAACTGATCGATCTTTTTCCAGTCCATGAACTGACCTCGGCAAGCGTGGCTTAACCGGACCGATATTTTTACAGTCCCGGGACTGACCTTTTTTTCCACCCCGTTCTTTTCCATAGAGATCTACGTATTTGCTACCTTCTGACTAACTGATCGACTATGACAATTCAAAAGTGCCTGTAATATAAATTAATTTAAATAAATGCGTTGAGTTTTAGTATAATACACACATACATACATAACATCACGCCTGTATTCCCCGGAGGGTTAGGCAAAGGTGTACCTATAGCACACCCACATTTCGCCAGTTATGTTTAAGTCCCATGTAATAGGGGGCCAGCCTATTGGCATCAACCGGGCACAAATCCAGACTCCGGGCTGCTACCGAGAAATTCCAGATGGAAAAACCAGATAACACTTTGCCCTACCCGGGAATCGAACCCAGGACCTCATGCTCAGCAGTAGCGCTTGCGACCACTAGACCAACGAGGCAGTCAGTTTTAGTATAATATACGATATAAGGCTTGTAATAATGCCAATAACCTTGAGCATTTGGGCGGAGCTAACGACCAACTGAATCTAAGGACGAGTACGGGCGTGACGCAGTCATTAATCGGACGCCTTTTTAATTTATTACAATAAAAATAACACATATTTAAAAAAAGTAACAAAACCAAATCATTTCCTTTGTATCGCAAAGCAGTAGACATTTTTTTTTTATACTCTTGATAAAAAACGAAGGAGTAAAATGGTTTCATCTCAATGATTTGGAGGTGATTTGGTGTAATTTTATTTTATTTTGTGATACCGATAGAAAAATTACGGCTAAACCAAATTACGTATTATATCATGTAGATTACTAACATATTTTTTCAGATGTAATTTCTCTGTAAATGCCGATGAAAAGTTGCTTCTTCTGCATGCTTTTTCCAAGCTTTTTCGAGAGAGCAGCCTTAAAACGACCAAATGGACGTATTTCGCAGGATCTCACGTGTAAGGGACTAGCTTTTTCCCGCGGCTTCGCCAGCATGGATGTCGGGAAATATTCCACGGAAACGTACTACCGGGATTAAAAGTAGCCTTTGTGTTAATCCAGGTTATGAACTACCTGTGTGCTAAATTTCATCCAAATACATTCAGCAGTAGCGGCACGGCTAACGCAGCTGTCGACTGTCGTCTGCTCGCACACATGTCGACGGCTATATTTAGCTTAAATGACAAAAAAAAAACTATATTGTCGTAATCAGACTTGTTCCCACACCTCGTAACACAAAAATATTCAATGTACACTTGTACAGTTTTGACTTCGTTAATATTTTATTACATATTATGTACATTACCTATAAAAATGGCTGTTCGTTAGTTTCGCTAAAACTCAGAAACGGCTTAACAGATTTGTTTTTTGTTTTGTTCACCTCTTTACAGGGGTGAGGTGAAACGTCAGAAGCTAGGTGCACGGTTCCAATTGGTTGTTTCCTATGGAGAAGAGCCAGCAAGAAACTCCACGGTTACTCTTTTAAAAATAAGGGGCTTTTACAATGTTTCCAATTACAGTGTTGATAGATATGGGAGGACAGTGTAGGCCTGTCAACAAGTAACAGGTACTCAACAAAATATAAAAAGGTCCACAAATCTACAGTCTACAAGTAAAATAAAAGCCTATTTAGACTAAATGACATGATTGCCATTACTATTGTAATAAATTGGAATCAAAATCCTATCCACAAAAGCCATAAATAAGCAGTTGAAATAAGAAGCCGAAGTATATAATGTCAAATAATGAGATTATGTCAAAGAAGTACAAGTAAAAAGAATGGAAATACTTTGTAATTTGGGAACAGTTAATAGTTACTTAGTGATGCCGTTAATGTGGTACCAGGGAAGCCACATGTGCAGAAGGAATTATTGCCAAACTTCCTTGTCTTCAACGTAGTCTTTAATGTTATAATATGCATTTTTGATAAGTATACGTTTGATTTGGGTTTTGAACTTTCCATCGCTAAGTTCTGTAACTGACTTTGGCACAATTTTCTTTACTAACACTACTGGTATGGGTTATTTGTCGTCTGAAATAAAGGTTTATTATTATTAACCTGGTCGATCGACCTGTGCGGCTGTTATTAATTAACACCAACCCCTCAAAATATAAAATACGACTGAAAACGACCAAGTGGAATTTTTCTTTTTTATTTCTCATGATTCAGGCACCCGGATTTTCCATTATGAATACTCTGAAATAAAGTTATTATATTATATACTAGCTGACCTTCGTATCGCCTCAGAATATTATCTTCAATTGTTTCGTGATTTTTCCCATGCTTTTAATAGTTATTTTGCTATTCCGGGCGGAGACAAATCAAAGATCATAAAAATCGGTCCAGCCGTTCTTGAGTTATAAATGGTGTAACTAACCCGACATTGTTTTATTTATATATAGATATATAGAAGACTAGCTTTTGCCCGCGGCTGCGCCCGCTCGGAGGTCGGAAATTATCCCACGGTAACGTACTACCGGGATAAAAAGTACCCTACATGTTAATCCAGGTTATAAACTACCTGTGTTCCAAATTCCATCCAAATCAGTCCAGCAGTTTTTGCGTGAAAGAGTAATAAACATCCATCCATCCATCCTCACAAACTTTCACATTTATAATATTAAGTAGGATATTTCGCAGATTCTCACGTATAAGGAAAATTTTAATTAATAATATCCAAACCAGTTACTGTCAGAGATATAAATCGATTGTTACTGGGCCATTTTGTAAATGTTGTTAGTTTTTACCTTAAGACTATAAAATGATCTAGGTCTAACGAACAAAAATTTGAAGCATAGAAAAGATTGGCAATTTATTTCATTTCAATCAAACCACCATAAAGGCTTCCGCAGAAAGGCGCGACGCGACTCGACTCGACTCTAGTAGAACAATTTCTATGAAAACTTCAAAAAAATGTTCTACAAGAATCGCATCGCACCGTCGCGTCTTGCTTGGAGCCTTAAGTGTCACTGCAACATTCAACATTGTTCTGTCAAAGCACTTAAAAAAGTAAATCAAAATGAAATTGTGTAAACTCAGTGTGATCTGCGAGATTATAGTGTGATTCCTAAGTACCTGCGTTTCTCTGACACCCGTTTCCCGGCTGTACAAAGTAATAATCAATAATATGCTTTGTTGCATATTGATAAAATAATATTATCAATCATAAATTTAAAAAACATGCTTTATTTTAGTCTTCATCAGTAATTTAATATTGGGGGTAAAAAAAAAAACTGGCAACATTCCTATCGCTGTCAATGTTACTTGATGTCTGTCACCCACACATGGGTGGTCAATGTTCGACAAGGTTTCTCTAAAGTCTGTTTTTTAATCTCGGAGACTAAATTGAAATTTCAAATCTTTGTGTTTTTGTTCTTTAGTATAGGAGTTTGACATTATACCTGTCAGATTAGCCTCCGAGATTAAAAAAACAGACCATAGATAATTGTATAGTCTATGGTTGTTGCCTATAAAAGTAGAAAGCTGCGCGACATAACGCTGTCAGTGGGTTCTTGAACATTGCACACTACGATGAAGCTACTGTTTATATTTTTTCTGTTTTTCGTATTCGCCGCAGCGACGGCAGATAAATCGTCGAAAGGTAATTTTATTAATTTATCTATATTATTTTACTCACTTGTACGGTCACCAGCGAAAGCTGATTAACGCTTACCTATTTTAATTCGGTACACTGCAATATTACAGCGTGTATTTTTGAGACGGGGCAGTAAGGGAAGGTACCTTAACCGTTGTAGCTATAGGAAAACGTTCTTAGGAGACTATCCTTAACTTTTTCTGTTTTTTTAATCACATTCACATGTTCTAAGGCTGCTCTCTCGAAAAAGCTTGAAAAAAACATGCAGAAGAAGCAACTTTTCGTCGGCATTTACAGAGAAATTACATCTGAAAAATATGTTAGTAATCTACATGATATAATACGTAATTTGGTTTAGCCATAATTTTTCTATCGGTTTCACAAAATAAAATAAAAATACGCCAAATCACCTCCAAATCATTGAGATGAAACCATTTTACTCCTTCGTTTTTTATCAAAAGAGTATTAAAAAAAAATGTCTACTGCTTTGCGATACAAAGGAAAATGATTTGGTTTTGTTACTTTTTTTTTATATGTGTTAATTTTATTGTAATAAATTAAAAAGGCGTCCGATTAATGACTGCGTCTACGTCACCCCCGTACTCGTCCTTAGATTCAGTTGGTCGTTAGCTCCGCCCAAATGCTCAAGGTTATTGGCATTATTACAAGCCTTAATAAAAAAAAAATACTATTGGACAAACTAAGGTTTGAATACTAGAAAAGTCAGAAATCGCATAAAACTTTTTCCATACTTTTCGAAATAAAGGATTTTTTTCTTAAGCTCCAAAAGCCAAACAAAATGTCAAACTATTAAAGTATGGAGGACGTGCGCTGTATGTTGAAATACACGAAAACTAAGCGACAAGTGAACCGTGATCAGGGAGTAGACCCTGAGTCATATTATAAACTCAAAAGCCGCTCCGCGACTTGCGACCGTGATGGATTGCTAGAAGGTTTGAAAGTAGTAGGATGGCATAAACCAGTTAATGAATACGATTATCACACATTTTTTTTAAATATTTGATACGGCCGCGAATCATATTTAGAACAACTACAACCTGATACTGACCTGCAAATTGCAAAATACGTAAGAAATTTTGAATTTCGCGGGCTACCTTGGTGCATCCCCGTTAAATAAAGATGTTTTCCCCGTAATTTGTACGCTTAATGCCATAATAAAATTTTGAGATAACTGGAGTCAACATTCATGTAAATATTAGGTCTTTACCTATGAAATTGCCGTTCTGCAGTACTGGCCATTTCAAATCAAAATAATTTTTGTTTGGCTAAGAATTCTAATTTCAAATTAATTTTATTTTAAAAACATGGATTTTTTTTTCTAAAAGTAGTCATTTCTTTATTGATTAGTGTTACATTTTCATCGCATTTCAATCTTTTTCGTCATCATGGATACGTTAAAAATTCGAGTAATTATGGAATATGAGTACCGTCGTGGCAGCAACGCGGCACAAGCGGCACGCAACATCAACGACGTTTACGGAGCTAACACTACAAACCAACGCACCACCTGTTATTGGTTTGCTCGCTTCCGTTCTGGAAATTTCGACCTGAAAAATGAACCTCGCGGTCGTCCGAAGACTTTGGTCGACAATGACGAATTAAAGGCGATTGTGGAAGCTAATGATACACAATCTACGGCTGAATTAGCAGCAGCTTTCGACGTTAGCGTCAAAACAATATTGGTCCATTTGCGTCAAATTGGCAAGGTAAAAAAGCTTGACAAATGGGTGCCCCACGAACTCAATGATCGCCAGCGCGAAGTACGCGTCGAGACGTGCCTTGCACTGCTCAACAGACACACAAATGAAGGAATTTTGAACCGCATTGTTACCTGCGATGAAAAATGGATTCTGTTTGATAACCGTAAGAGCTCAGCAAGTTGGTTGGATCCTGGTTCAGCACCTAAACAATGCCCTAAACGAAAACTTACCCCTAGAAAAGTGATGGTCACTGTTTGGTGGTCTAGCGCCGGTGTGATTCATCACAGCTTCTTACCAAACGGGGTGAGCATTACTGCAGATGTGTACTGTGAAGAACTGAACACAATGATGGAGAAGCTGGCGCATCTCCAACCAGCATTGGTCAATCGCTCGTCTCCGCTGCTCCTGCACGACAACGCGCGACCTCATACTGCACAGCAGACGGTCTCCAAGTTGCAAGAACTGGGGTTGGAAGCTCTCCGTCATCCGCCCTACTCACCAGACCTTGCGCCTACAGACTACTACTTTTTCCAGAATTTGGATAACTTCTTGGCGGGAAAAAAATTTAATACCCGAGAGGCAGTACAAAATGCCTTTGAAGAATTTGTTGCCTCCCGTCCAGCTGATTTCTTTAAGAAGGGCATCAATAAACTGCCACTGCGATGGCAAAGATGCATTGATTGCATGGGTGATTACTTCGATTAATACAAATAAAAAATTCATGAAAAAAATTCGTTTAAATTTTTTCATACAAAACGGCAATTTCATAGGTAAAGACCTATTAGATAGTTTTTGAAAATGTTTAATAAAGGAAATGTTCCAGAAATGTATGGAGCCTGGGCTAGCACCATGTACACTATATGTGAATATCGCTATACAATATAGTAACCGTTTTTCAATGTTAATTCTCTATTATTTTACTTCGTTTCAATGTACATTAAAATGAACTTGGTGAAGGAGAGCAACACAACATAAATATGGTGGATCAGTAATAGCCGAAACGTGACATTTGATTGAGGTGTCTTTAGAATGTTTGCGATAAAAAAACAACACGCGAATTCAGAAAATACTTGGGTTTCGTTATAGTAGAAAATAAAATAAGACTACAGGATATTCTACTCGATCGCGGCAGCAATAATAAAATAAGTGCAACCCTAGTGCAACTTGTTATTGTAGAATACTACATACACGACGAAACCCAAATCACAGGAGAATCAAAAACCATATAACAAAGCTGGGGTCACCAGAGAAGCAATCAATTAATGCCCTTAGTAGAAAACTGGGTTGGAAAACAAAAACAACCACAAAAAACTCCGAAACACGTCAAATTCAAAGTCAAAGCAAAGAAACACGTCACTTCACGAAACTTAAAACTGTCAAAGTCGCCAAACGTCATGTCAAACACAACTGTCATGGCTAAACTAAAAACAGGGTTATCATATTGAAAAACTTCCCAAATTATCATTTTTGTACGCCTGTACTCTTCTTTAAATTAATTTGTTAGTATTTTTATATAAATCTCCTATTTTTTTCCTATTTATCTGTGTAGTGTACATAATGGTAGCCCAAAATCAAACATCTCCTTTCTTCCTTTAACTTTAATTGTTTGATGTTTTAGAAAATGTTGTTACTTCGAAAGGTTTGTAAAAGTATTAGGTACCCAATGGAATAGCAATAAAGGCGATTCAATTTGAGAGTTTAGAGGAAAGTGATATTTAGTGGCAAATTCTGGGACATTTACAAAAATACATATAGAATTGGGTTTTCTCGAATCCCATGAATTTTCGCCTAGGCTTTATGGGGTGCTTAATTGTTGCAAATGGGTGACACTATCACGCCCCGGAAGGAATACGTCAAATTACAAGTCACCCTGGTATATGGTATATAATTCTTGTGTTCGTCTGTATGTCACTGAGCTCCTTCTAAACACCAGAACCGATTTTGATAAAAAATATTGTGTGTTTGAGTGGATCCCCGGATGGTTTAGATTCACAACTGGACCCGGTAGGTGGTGCTGCGATAGAGTTCTAGGAAACAGGACAATGTTTGTCGGGTCAACTAGTTACATATAAAAAAACCATAGAATGAAGAATAGTTACGTACCAATGGCGCAAGTGTCTGATGTTTCTGAACTATAATAAGTACATACAGCATAAGCATAATATGTCCATAATGTTCCCATTAGATCGTGAACGCCCAGTGGATAAGACCTCGCCGCTAACGCACGAGGGTTCAACTTCAACTCCGGGCAAGTACCAATGTGACTTTTTCAATTCATATGAACTTTCCAAGTTTATCTTGGATATAACTAACATCGGTGAAGAAAAACATCGCGAGGAAACCAGCGGGGTAGTTGCGTAACACACAAACAGTAGGAATGGCTTTCATTTTGACAGTTCAACAACACTCATTGCGTTATTTACGTTGTCGAGCAGTTTTTTTTTTTTCGAAGGTATGAAGCAATGGATTAGCAATAGGCTTCAGGTTGTGATTGATAGTGTGTTACGCAAATAGGATGCTGTTTTTTTTGGGTGGAAAATCGTTAAATAACTTCTCCCGCTCTGAGCAGAGCTGGAGGGCATGTCAGACTTTTACTGACTAAAACCCACCCGTGTTCCTTTAGTTACCTGTGTGCCAGGGCCTCGGTAACCCTTTCGGACAAACCCGCGACTCTGGCAGGCTTTGGCCTTAACGGACCCCGTCAGTGTGTGCTGACATCTCTTTGAGGCGCGCGTGGAACACAACGCGGCGTCGACACGGACCTGGTCCTTACTCATTGCTCGCCGTCAGCAAGCTGCAAGTCTCAAATCGCCAACCCATCTTCAGCAAGCATGGTGATCAATGCTCGTGCCTTCTCTGTATGATAAAGAGGCCTTTGCCCAGCAGTGGGATAGATGCAGACTGGTATTATTATTATTATTATATTATAAAATGTTCCCATGGCTAAGACTCAGAACTCCTCTGTTAGAGGGAGTGGGTTGTGTGTGATCCACCTGGGCACCGTCCGGGTGGGTGTACTATAGAATAGAAATATTTTTATTTATATTTATTTGAGTCCATAGGGACAATTATACTTTTCTTCTATAAGTAATATTGTTACAATAATATCGTTTTTTTTTTTCAGATTTGTCTCTACTGATAGATTCGATGTTTCCCTCGTCGAAGATTGTGGAAATCTATAATGGAATACCGAAGAATATAACCAGCGGGTAGCGTAGTAGAATTTTTCGTTGCTGATTCATAAATTCCAGTTATTAATTTATTGTTTTTATTAAAAAACACTGCATATTTTATTTTTATTTTTTTGGTGCTATGATCAGCACCCCAATCGTGTAACACACTTTCAATGACATACTGAAAGATTTTGAAGGAAATTGCTAATCCATTGCATCATATGTTTAAAAAAATCATCAGCTCAACTACGTAAATGACGCAATGAATGTTGTTGAATTGTCAAAATGAAAGACACTGACATTGTAAGTTTGTTACGGAATGACCTCGCAGGATTTTGAATGCGTGCATTGAATTTGATATTATTCTTGTGCATTACGTTACACAGTGCGTCTGAATCGAATCCGAATTCCAGATCAGAGTTCGATCAGAATCGGAGGTGTACCAAATTCGAATAATTGCACTGGGGTTTAGTTCGCAATGGGTGCTAATTAAGGCAGCTTCTTTAAAATGTCATTCTCGTCTTCAAATATATTTAGTTGTCTAAATAATTAATAGGTAAGCGACAAACTTTTAGCGTCTAATAAATGGTTTTCAAGCGAATATATATTGCAAAACGAGCTACTGTTAATATGACGCAGCATGGTGATAATTCTTAAGCATCGTTATGGACCAAGTAATAAATAGGGACATTATTCATAATGCCCGCGCATTATGAATAATGACAAGCGTAGTCGACGGAGCCCCGCTTGGCGGGGCTCCTACTTCTGGGTGGTTTAAAAAATATAACCACGAAGGGGATGGCGGGGTCTTTTAGACCCCGCCATTCCCTTCTAACCTAACCTGTCCGAGTCGGGGTGCCCTAAGTCCCGAGCTCGCTTAGTAGCTCACTTACAACATTAGTCACTTGAGTTATCAATTCAGAAGTAAATATATTTATCGGTAGCTCTGAGTCATATTAATTTACGCTCGTAAGTTGACGCTGGTTTTTTGATATTCTGTTGGAATAGTAAAGATGATGAATTAATATAATTGAAGCTGTTCTATTAACTCGTCGCCTACATATAATAAAAGACGCTAGGTTGCAGGTGCTAAAGAAAACTTTTGTTGCCGCACATATAATTTCCCGTTCGCAATCCCTCTTACTAGTACCACGACTACCTTCGGAACGCATTTACGCGTTTTCAGTATGTAAAAAGTCTCAGGAGACCATTAAAGTAACTCCCTTGCCCGACATACTAATATACCCAAACTCTCAAACTCGAAAGCATTTATTTCAAATAAACCAATTACAGGCACTTTTGAATTGTCAAGGGGTCGGTCAGTCAGAAAGATGAAGCTAGTTGCCCATTCCAAAGCTTAGTAGGTACCTATGGAGAAGAACGGACAAGAAGCTCCACGGACACTCTTTTAGATCAAAATATTGTTACAAAAATGTGAGAACGATGTAGAAAGACGTGCACGTTAAAAGGGTCCGAAAAAAAAAACAATAATTAAAATAAGCCGTGCCAGCTAAGAGATGACTAGTCCCTACTAACGGCGCCCGTTCACGAACATGACATATGGACCAGCACCATTCGGCTCAACCATTTTGAAGGGAATTTAATGATCCAACACACACGCCACCACCAGCGAGACATTTGAGTGAGCATTACAAACTCCCGGCCACCAGGGCACATTCAAGTCAATGTAAGACAACCACCATACTATGACTCCCGTAAAAATCCATGCCACACTAAAAATTCCTATGAAAATCCATTGAGTAACTTACGTGAATCACAAAGGAATACAAAAATAAACACAGCTGTAATATAAACATTATGGCTGCGTAGCCAACACATCGTGTTTTGCGACATACATTATCCTTATAGGAAAAACCGGTTACAATTTTATAGTCATATAATATTCTACCCGATTTTCCGATTTACAATGCAAATATGAGATAGATAATACAAAGGAAGAATGGCTGTTTGTTGGTCATTTATGTTTTTTTTCTATTCCATCACTAAGATAACTGAAGTCCCTTGGAATGTTGCCACACTAAAATGGAATTGGGCTGGACACATCTGCCGCATGTCAGATGACCAATGGGCCAAATGGCGCAATTGCTCCTTCTTAATGGCAAGCGACATCACGGCAAGCCTAGTCGGAGATGGCAGGATGTGCTAGACTTCTCCAACAAAAACTCGTCTTTAGCAGATTTAAATAGAGAGAAATGGAAATAGAAGCCAGGTCTTTGCCCTGCAGTGGGACATCAGAGGTAGGGATTGCAATCCCGCAAAACGGGATCACGCATTCCCGCGGGATCCCGCTGCTTTTATTAATCTGCTGGATCCCGCACCTTCAAAGCGCGGATCCGCGGATCCCGCAAATAAAAAATATGGTGCTAAAACTTTCGCGTAAATCGCGAGTAACACGAGCGTGACGTTGCCGTTCCGCACATGAAAAGGGTGTGACTGTAAATACAAATTCACTGCCACTTGAAATGATTTCTACAACATAATATGACAATCTATTGAAAAAAGTACGGAAAGTGGTCAAGATTGAATCTGAATCTAAGAAAACAGATTACTAATTACTTATAAATAATTAATAGAAAAGCAATAATTATGTTGCTTAATGTAAGAAATGTTTACTCAAAAATCTTTAGTTCCAATTTGGTTTTATAGCATAATTTCAAAGATGCGGGATCCCTCGTGATCCCGCGCGGGATTGAGTAATCCCGCATATCAATCCCGCGGGATTGAATGAGCTGCGGGATTGCAATCCCTAATCAGAGGCTTTTAATAATTTAATAATAATAGCAACATAAAATAAAAAATATATAAATAAATGCGGGGCAGTCTTTGGGGAGTGCCGATAGAAGTGAAAACTAAGTAACTTGTGAATTGTATCGTCGAAGCGTGCGGTGAAGATGACGCGAGTTTCACGCTTTTTGTTCACCCAAAAAGTACACATATATACACAGTATACATATAGCTCATGGAAAGCGTTCGGTGACGATGACGCCAGTTCCATGATTTTTGTTCACCCAAAAAGTGCTCAACGCGCCTAAAGAAGTTTTCACTTCAATAATAACAAATAAAAATTTATATAAATTAATAAATAACATAACATCACGCCTGTATTCCCCGAAGGGTCAGGCAGAGGTGTACCTATAGTACACCCACATTTCGCCAGTTATGATAAATCCCATATAATAGGGGGCGAGCCTAATGCCATCAACCAGGGACTAATCCAGACTCCGGGCCGCTACTGAGAAATTCCAAATGGAAAAAACACAATAACACTTTGCTCCACCCGGGAATCGAACGCAGGACCTCATGCCAAGTACTAATAATAATGTTACTTAATATCACGTGACACCAGCTAAAATACGTAGGTAATTTATACAGGGTTATCGATTAAATAAACTAGCAAAACTTCACAGACGTGATGGTGTTAATAACTGAAAAAAAAAACTCATAATTTCAAGTAAATACCGAATGATTATGTAATCAACGACTGTGGTTAGTGCAAATTTTCTCAGAATTAGATAAGTACCTATATAATTACAGTTTGATTTCAATAGAACCAGTTATTGAAGTGATAACGTCTTATAAATCGATGAAGGGCGGCTGCACGCACGAAAAAGCATGACTCATTGTCACGTTCCGCCATGACGTTATCACGTTAAATTATCGTCCGTAAACCGACTTTACAGACATCCTGGGATCGAAGACTGGATTAGGGCAAATATTTGTAATGTGCATAGTGACGGATTAACCCTTAATCAAATTAAGCAATTGCCTAGGGCATCATGTCTGGGGGGGGCACCAGAAGAAGCACAAAAAAAAATCCGCACGTCTCACTCTCACGTCACCAAAAACCACACCAAAAACGTTTTTAGAACTAATTTGAAAATTCGCGCGTTTTAAGTTGACATAGAGTCACTTCTAAGGTACATTACATCTCATCATCTTATTTTACAAAAAAAACTAATGTTTTTAGTCGGTAAAGGTTTAAAGACCGATTCTAGCCGACATACGGATAGGGGCCCCCCTATCCGTATGTCGGCTAGAATCGGTCTTTCACAGGCGTGAATTGCATAGGGTATCAAGTATTCTTAACCCGTCACTGACTGTGCACGGAAATACGCGAACGATACCACAGTAAAAGCGAGTAGCATTTAAATACGTACATTTCGAAACACTACAGGTAAAATACTTCGTACTTGTACCAAGTGGTTGTGTTCTTATTGTTATTTAATTAAATAGTATTCATTCATTCATCTTGACATTATCCAAGAGGGTGCATGGCAGAGCGCACGTGAACTTATTAAAAAAGACATACGGGTTGAATTTAGAAACCCTTTTCTTTTTAAGTCGGTTAAAAATGAAGATTTTTAACCTAATGTGTGTATTTGCATTGTTTTTTTGTTTCGCAATTGCTTCGGCTGCGGTGATCAAAAAGAATAATTGTAAGTATTTTTTTAAATTAATTAATTAATACCTTGTCTTAGTGTCCAGAAAAACATAATTTCGCCACAATTGTCACTTTGCACAAAAGTAACTCTAAATTATTAAAATTACTTACAAAAACGGCCAAATTATGTCGCAATAATATAATAGATCCTAAAACAAAGAACGAAAGGATCTATTGTTCGCGTGATACAACAATCACATATGGTGTGCCACAGGGCAGCGTGCTTGGCCCCCCCACTATTTTTACAATACATAAATGACCTACCAAAAGCTACAAAACATCATATGACACTATTTGCCAACGACAGCACAGTTACTATTGAATGTAAAGACAAACAAAATTATGATAATGACATTACTAATACCATAGATTCAATTATAAAATGGCTAAATAATAATAATCTTAAGATAAATATTGACAAAACCAAATTAATGACTTTCAACCAACGCAAAAATTTACCTATGAATATTTATTATGATAGTAAACAAATTAATCAAGCAAGCACGTTTAAATTCCTAGGCTTAACCATAGACCAACGACTAGACTGGAAAGCACACACATTAGATTTGGCAAAGAGACTTAGCAAATCAGCATATGCTTTATATAAACTAGCGCCAGTCACAGGAATGGATGCTATTGTAACAGCATACCATGGCATGGCTGGTTCATTATTAAGATATGGAGTCATGTTTTGGGGAAACTCAACAAATAGGGAACTTATTTTTAAGGCCCAAATAAGGTGCATCAGGGCAATGTTTGCGTTAAAATTCACAGACACATGTAAACCTTTTTTTTATAAATACAGGGTTAGTTTTCAAAGACCAGCCAAATTTAAGGATGTGGTACAGACCATCAAACTGAACAACTCTCTCCATGGGACCAATATCATCATCGCGAAAAATTTATAAACTGTCCCATAAAAAACTTCAATACCTACTTGACCTAAATGTATGGGACCGCTGATTATTTTTTCGTGATTACGATATTGGTCCCATGGAGAGAGTTGTTCAGTTTGATGGTCTGTACCACATCCTTAAATTTGGCTGGTCTTTGAAAACTAACCCTGTATACGAGGGCGGGTCAATAAGTCCGTGACTTTTTGAATTTCTGACCTCTTTACTGAAACAGCAACACTGCTCCTGTCAACAGGCATCTGTCAGTTGACTCCTGTCAAAATTTAAACTTGCTGCGTCAGTTAGTTTGTGTTTGACAGCTATTTTTATCAGAATACTCACTAATTTGAGGAGAAAATGGAAAAAAGTGAATTTCGTGTGCTTATTAAGCATTATTTCTTGCGAAAAAAAACCATTACCGAGACCAAGGCAAAGCTTGATAAATACTATGGGGACTCTGCACCATCGAATTCAATGGTAAAAAAGTGGTTTACTGAATTTCGTTGTGGCCGTACAAGCACTGAAGATGCCGAACGTCCTGGACGCCCAGTTGAGGTCTCTACACCCGAAACAATCGAAAAAAATTCACGATATGGTGTTGGCCGACCGAAGATTGAAAGTGCGAGAGATTGTGGAAGCCGTAGGGATCTCGCATGGCTCAGTGGTTTCAATTTTGAATGATCACTTAGGCATGAGAAAGCTTTCCGCAAGATGGGTGCCGCGTTTGCTCACAGTCGACCACAAACGCAATCGTGTAACAACTTCACAGGAAGGTTTGGCGTTGTTTAATCGCAATATGGAGGAGTTTTTGCGCCGTTTTGTAACCGTGGACGAAACATGGATCCATCACAACACACCAGAGACCAAACAACAGTCAAAAAAGTGGGTTTCTAAGGGTGAATCGGCGCCGAAGAAGGCCAAGGTGGGTTTGTCAGCCAATAAAGTTATGGCGACTGTTTTTTGGGATGCACGCGGGATAATCCACATTGACTACCTTCAAAAGGGAAGAACAATCAATGGGGAATATTATGCCAACTTATTGGACCGATTCAATGACGATTTGAAAAAAAACCGACCTCATTTGGCCAAGAAAAAAGTTCTTTTCCACCAAGACAATGCAAGGGTGCACACATGTGCAGTTGCCATGGCAAAAATCCATGAATTGGGCTATGAATTGCTCCCTCATCCGCCCTATTCTCCAGATTTGGCTCCGAGCGACTACTTCTTGTTCCCAAACCTGAAGAAATGGCTTGGTGGAAAAAGATTTGACTCCAATGATGAAGTCATCTCGCAAACAAAGGCCTATTTTGAGGACCTCGACAAATCATTTTTTTTGGAAGGGATAAAAAAATTGGAGAAGCGTTGGACAAAGTGTATAGAGCTCAAGGGAGACTACGTTGAAAAATAAAATTATTTTTTTATCAAAAAAACTGTGTTTTATTCCAAAAGTCACGGACTTATTGACCCGCCCTCGTAGAATACTAACATTACCCTCTTTATACATTTTCGAAGCGGCAGTATTTGTAAAAACCAACTCAGACCTATTTCCTAAGCTATCAGACAGAAATAACCGAAGTCGACGGCACGCCAATAAGTTGTGCTCAAGGCAATCGAAAACAGCACTGATGCGTAATAGTATTTTTTGTATGGCTCCAATGATTTATGATCACATACCAGTATCAATTAAAATGTTAAACATTAATCTTTTTAAAAGACATTTAAAGAACTTTCTTGTTGATAAAGCCTACTATACTATTTCTGAGTTTCTGGAAGAAAAAATGTAGGTACGCTAACCTGAAATGTTTCAAGTGCTTTGCTTGATTTTTTATGTTTCCATTATTACCCATTATTTAAATTACTGACATCTGACATCAATCTGTAATAGTGTAAACCCTAATTTTGACATTTATTTTTAATTGTAATTTTGACATCAACTTGACTAATGTATAAATATAGATAGGGCATATTTTTTTAAATTTGATTAATATTTTGACATTAATATATTTTCAATTTTTTTTTACTATTCACATTTAATTTGTACCAAAGTATCATGTTTTATGTTCATGTGTTATTTTTATTTTTTTTAACTTACATAATATTTACACGCCATAGTATGTGGCAAACATGTCTCTGAACCGTTTCTTTGATTTTATGTTATCCTGCATGCAAGTTTTTTATTTTTGTTCTTGTATGTGTACACATGTTTAGGCAAATAAATATATCTTATCTTATCTTATTATCTTATCCTATCTTATCTTAATAATTATTATCGGTTTAAGAGTTAAAATTGTCAGTAGTCAGTTTTGTTATAAAATCATAAATAATTCAGTTCTTTTTTGCAAAAAACGGCTGAGTGAAATCAAAATCAAAATATTTTATTTCACATAAACCTACATGGGCACTTATGAAACGTCAGAAGCTAGGTGCACGGTTCCAATTGGTCGTTACCTATGGAGAAGAGCCGGCAAGAAACTCCACGGTTACTCTTTTAAAAATAATTGGCATTTAGAATGTTTTCATATTACAGTGTATGCTGTAACACCTAGTAGGAGATTCTTATATTGTTTTTATCTAAAACAATTCAATTCGTTATTTTTTCTTTTTTTAATTTTGTCTTCCAAAACTACGCAGTTTACTACTAAATTAACTTTGACTTAAAAAGGTGTTTTTTTTTTTCTAGCACACGGAAACACAGGAAATTCGGGGCATGGGATCCTGCCAGCAGTCAAATTAATAAAGATATATTCAAAAAACACGAGTAGCCGCGCGATTGGATAAACTAAACTAGACGCCCTTGACAAAGGTTCGCAGTAACTGGGTTGTGGAGGTCAGAGAGTCAGTCGCTTCATCAGCAGTTTCTGCATCTGCTTGGACTGGAAGCTGACCCCAAAATAGTTGGGAAGCTAGGCCTATAACTGATTATATTCTTATACAAGGTCAAATTGAATTAGCTAGCGAAACTCCGCAGACGTGATGAATGTCGATATCTAAGGGCCGGCCCTCACTGGCGGCACGGCACGACATGGTATTTTTTATGCGACAAATACAAATGTAACTTAATGGTATGACAAAAAAAAAAAAACAACGGCAACGATGCCGCGGTATCCTTAGGCATGGCGACGTCCTAAGACAATATCATTGAAATTTCAATTTTATTGCCATACATATAAGTTATATTTTTATTCGTCGCATAAAAAAATCCATGCCGTGCCGTGCCGCCAGTGGGCGCCGGGCCCTTAACATGATCAAATAGGAAAGAAATTAATTTGATACGTTTTTTTTGGGGTCTTCAACCGCAGGTAGTGGTTTTTTAAACTGATATTCTAAGTGACTATTTGTAATATCAGTTTTCTTTGTTTAAATTTCACAGATGTGATCGGTATCCATACCTAAACACGATAAAACAAAAAAACAGATTTTCTCAACTCATACTTTAAGTAACAACAACGGTGGTCATTGACCCAAAAATTGTTTTTATTTTATTTTGTCGTGTTTCGATATTCCTTTTTATTTCATTTATTTCTATAACAATTTTTGCATTGTACCGAAAATTTTACACTAAATTATAAAAAAATAAAAGAAGTACACAATAGAAATCATTATTTTAACAGTAACCAAATAAATCAATTAAACAGTAAAACATTTATACCCATCACGTCTGCCGAGTTTCTCTAGCTAATTTAATTTGACCCTGTATACCTAAATAAATAAAAATGAAAACTTGTTCGTTCGTAAACGTATCACTAGAGAACGGCCTTATTTCCAATATTTGTATTTTTTTATGTTCCTCATTATAGTCCAAATTAGATTTTTATGGAAAAATTTAAAAGGTTACCCGGATAATTGGGAAATTCGGGAAAAACTTATAAATTATTTCTTTTCTATGGGATATTTTTATAAATTATTGTATGGACGGGACAACCGTCTGTCGGGTTAGCTAGTTATTAATAGATATAACTGTTGTAACGGAAGTTGTGTTTTATTCGATAAATCTTAGCTTTAATTATCATACCTGTTATATCAATATTAACTTGGATAAGATTATATTAAAACTTAGCATAGCTTAAGCATACCTAGCCTATACTGTTCCCACTGCTGGGATACAGGCCAGTCTTCTAGAACAGGGGTCGGCAACACGCGGCCCGCGAACGTCTTACTTGCGGCCCGTGAATGTTTTGTAAATATTTTGATAAAATGAAGGATATTTTAATACAACTGCAAACTCAATTCCGCGACAGATTTGGTGATTTTGAAAAAGTTTCAAGCAAACTGAAGAAGCCCCTTTTCGTGTTATATGTATGCTCTCAAAAGCTCTTTCTATGAAATAAATGATCTTGTTAAGTTTTATGGCAGCTTGCCATCTGATTTTGACGAATTGAAAAGATTTGCTCAGCTGTTCATCACAATTTTTGGTAGCACTTATTTATGCGAACAAACTTTTTCAATTGTCAATTATAGAAAAAATAAATATGCTTCTCGTCTCACAGATGAGCATTTGAGAGCCATTCTACGCATTGCAACTACAAATATGACAGCTAACATACAAGAAATAGCCTCCCAAATGCAACCTCAAACATCACACTGAAATTTGTATAAAATCAGTTACTTGTTGGTAGGTAGTTACTTTGTATTTTTCATTTCTATTTTTCGGTGATTATTTTTCTAGATATAAAGCCCAAACATATAAACATAATGTAAGTATTACGTGTACTAATTAAATTCCGTATGTTTTAACAATTTTAATAACATTTTCATTTTTTCTATGGGAAAACCAATTACAATACGTAGGTATATTGGGCTTCTAGGGTTAATATCACAAGTGCGGCCCGCCTTTAGTTTATTTTGCCACCTTGTGGCTCTTGCCTGCCAAAAGGTTGCCGACCGCTGTTCTAGAAGATAAGTAGCTTCTAGTCTAGCCCCGTATTTTCAAGGGGATACAAAACGAAAATTCGCAAAGAGGTCAAGTCTGGGCCAAGTCTGGTTCACACTTTTTTTTAGCATGCGAAAATTTCCCATTGCTGGGCAACATTATCTGCATTTATTTTCCCATACAACATGCGTTCATTTAAAGATAAATAAATAGCTTTTTTATGATAAATCTTTTTTACTTAAAAAAAACCTTAAAGCATTGTTCTTCGTTTATAACGGTGCCTGTCCACGTAACATATTCTACGCACGTAACATTCGCGTGATAAAGTGCATATTTTATTATACATAACAATTATATTGTAATTAATTGTATTGCGGTCGCAAGCGCTACCGCTGAGCATGACGTCCAGGGCCCGGCAGTCTCGCTATAGATAGCGACGCTGTCGCAAACTACCGATCGCTAAATATTAAGGTGAAACCTCAGTTGTAGCCCGCCAAATTCAAATTCTCTTTGAATTTGACGATTGATATGAAATTGATGATTATTATTCGATCAATATATAATTCCCACAGTCGAGAATCGCATTTTGATCAACATACGACGTAAAAACAGAGCTGCAATTTGCAAAAAAAACTAAATAATATTTGAATTTTGCGGGCTACAACTTAGGATTCACCTTAATATTTAGCGATCGGTAGTTTGCGACAGCGTCGCTATCTAGTCATGACCGGGTCGGACAAAGTGCTATTGAGTTTTCCATCTGGAATTTCACAGTAGCAACCCGGAGTCTGTATTTGTGCCCGGTTGATGGCAATAGGTTCGCTCCTTATTACATGGGACTTAAACATAACTGGCGAAATGTGGGGGTACTGTTGGTACACCTCTGCTAACCCTTCGGGGAATACAGGCGTGATTTTATGTTGTTATAACTATAGTACGCAAAAAGGCGCACGAGTATTTTAACACTTGCGAAATTACGCTGCGTTTTCACTTGGCACTCTGCAGGCATAGCACGAGCACCGTTTTGTCGACGAAGAGCACCGTTTTGTCGATGGAAGAGTAGACAAAAATGACGTTCCGTGTAGACAGTACGACGGCAGCAAAGTAGAAAGAATCAACTGCACTTTTTACGAAATTCAATAGTTTATTCGCGGGTTTTATTTTATTTTGCTTTGATCTCGAAAATGGTGTGTCCTCCCTTCGCAAAAATAAGGAATATTTCGACCCCCTTTATAAAATCCTTATAACCTAAAACCGCAGCATGTAGGTAATAATTTTTCACATTTTCTTTAAAAAAATACCATTTTCCCATTCCATTATTATACTTTGTGGCCGTCGAGTAAAAACTTTTCTACAGTCTTTAGCATGGCGATTACAAAATCAAATTGTCTTCACTACCTTAGACAACTGTCAGATGTCAGTGTGATTTTGACAGTTTGGGATAGAAAAACTTTCTTCTGAAATAGTCTACTTAAAAAAGGACCTAGACAACGATCGGTAGAAACGAAAGACAAAATGACAGATTGTAGAAGGATTTTTACGGTGGCATGTCAATAATGGAGAAACGAAATGTCAGTTTGTATAGAAATTGCTGTGTCTATTCTTCAAAGAAATAGAAAGTGTCATGCTAAGCCTGCTGAACGCGTTATCAATCACCGTGTAAGCAGGCCAAGCTAGTTCTAAAGGGGTCCTGAATCAAAATTTGTTGGGTGCCCCTTTTACCCGACTGCGGCGGAGCTCCATCGTATTTTAATAAAATAATGCAAGGAAGCGAGCTCGAAAATTGTAGCACCCTGACTTTGATAAGTCAGGTAGATTTTATGTGTGATTTTACTAAATGATTGCAAACCTTACCTACTTATGACCGATTCCTAAAATTTACGGACCGTTATTGGTTAAAATTGAGACTCTTGTATCTTTACCAATAATGACGCCAAGTCCATGTCATAGCTTTGCACAGTAGACAGTAGACCCTCCTATATGGAAGTAGCTACCACAGGTAAAATTAGCTTATGAATCTATTTAAATGCCCAGTTTGGCAACAAAAATGCTACCATAGGTAAGCAAAACGATTCGTTTTTGTTTATAGGAACCGAGCATCAGCCATCAGCCTCGTCATCATCATCAACCAAAGAAATTAGGTTAGTTTTTTCATATTTTCATTAGGCATTCATTAATTACGGGGCCTCTTATCAATACGAATTCGAAGTTTTGGATAAAATTTTACAAATTTTTCATTGCACACGTCGCGTCAGCTTGGGGGCCCCGTATCATTGATACGGCGGTACCTACGCCCCGGCGTGTGAGCGAATGTTTTCTCGCTCATAGAAAACTAAGTGAATACATGGCTTTACAGGAATGAAACGGGTACATATGTACGGAATGTATGAACTCCTAGTAACCAAACTAACGCGCGTACAATATAACATTTTTTTTTAATGCCCCTCGGAAGTCATAGCATTTCCGAATACAAACGAATGCTAATTTCCATGCGATGATTCCCAAGGGACATTAAGAAAATAGTTGTACTGTACATATGTACGTAAAACGCCCTATCTTGTCATGTCGTAGCGAATAACGGGTGAGAAAACCCGTAAACAAGGAAAAGGTTATTAATAAATTATTCAAGAATTCTCATATCTTATATACAAAACAAAATATACTCAGAAGAGCCACAGCGAAGTAAAATAAAAATAAATAAGCCTGTATTCACCAAAAGATTAAGCAGAAGTGTGTGTGTCTCTGTACGTACACCCACATTCCACCAATTATGTTTAAGTCCCACCTAATAGTGGACAAGCTTGTAGCCAATAACCCTGAAGCCTGATGGCAAAACCCATTAACGCTGCTCGTCCTGGGCACCTTCACCCAGGACCCCACGCACTGTTGGTTTGTTTGCAATTACTAGAGCAAGTGGTGGTTATGGTATGGTGGTGGTAGTGGTGGTTATGGTATGGTGGTGGTGGTGGTTATGGTATGGTGGTGGTGGTGGTGGTGGCGGTAGTGGTGGTTATGGTATGGTGGTGGTGGTGGTGGTGGTGATGGTGGTGGTGGTTATGGTATGGTGGTGGTGGTAGCTATGGTATGGTGGTGGTGGTGGTGGTGGTGGTGGTGGTGGTGGTGGTGGTTATGGTATGGTGGTGGTGGTGGTTATGGTATGATGGTGGTGATGGTGTGGTGGTGGTGGTGATGGTGGTGGCATTGAAATCAATGATGCATGCGTAGGTCATGCCTGAGATTTAGATATTACCAACCAATACATACACATAAATAACATCACACCTTATTCCCATGCGGGTAGGCAGAAACTACAGAACGCCACCTGCTACGATCCTTACATACAGCTTTCGCTTCACTTACGTTTATACATCTGGCCATACACGCACGCCGGTTGCGAGCACTACGCACCTGACCTTTCTGAATAACATCACCAATAAGGTCACTATACATATGCCCTTCGACGGCGTCCCATCCCGGCCATCAACCTAATGTACACTATTTTTAACCGACTTCACAAAAAGGAGGAGGTTGTCAATTCGTCTGTATGTTTTTTTTTTTTTTTTTTTTTTTTTTTTTTTTATGTGTGTTAGCTCATAACTTTTTTCTGGGTGAACCGATTTGGATGATTCTTTTTTTATTTGATAGGTGGTGCTTCACATGTGGTCCCATTTAAATTTGATCAAGGTCTGACCAGTAGTTTTTGAGTTATCCTTAATACTGCATATTTTTTCCACTTAGTTTATATGGATGATGTGCTAATAATTTCCTATCACTGTTACTTACACACCAAGTAGTGGTATACGAATTTGTGTGGGGTAGGTACCGCAACTAAAAAGTGAAAAATAAAAACTTTTTTACCTAAAAACAACCGACTTCCAAAAAAAACACTAAAAGACGTGAAAAATAACTTTAATTTCGGAAGTCGGTGGCCAAACACGAAAATACAAAACCAAAGGCACCGACTTCCGAAATTAAAGTTATTTTTCACGTCTTTTAGTGTTTTTTTTGGAAGTCGGTTGTTTTTAGGTAAAAAAGTTTTTATTTAATTAACCCGTTTGTTCCATTGCTTGGCAAGACCTCCCCACAAATTCTTCCAAGTATCCTTTTCCTGAGCCACCTCGAACCAGCCCTTATTACAGTTACACTTCTTTAATATTTTTGCACTGCGTTACGTAATCATGTGGTATGCAATATGTATTAAAAGTCTAGACTGACCCAATCGCTGACACATCACAGTAGGACTTCGTGCAGTAAATACTAAAATAAATCAACATGAAACTGTTATTCATATTATTCTTGTGTTTTTTCATCTCATTAGCAGCTGCTAATAAAGTTTCACTACGTAAAAAGATGGAGGGTAAGTGTATTTTTGTTTTCTTTTCTACTGTTGGCACGAATTGAGACGTGCATGGAAATATAAGGCGCTAACTGCGTCCCGCGGTTTCATCTACACAAGTCCCGATCCCGTGGGAATATCGGGATAAAAAGTATCCTTTGTCCAGGTCACACACCTAAATAACCTCACACCTTCTTCCCATGAGGCTAGGCAGAAACTACAGAACGCCACCTGCTACGATCCTTAAATACCCCTTTTCGCTTCGTTTACGTTCATACATCTGGTCATACATCGGTTGCGATTACTACGCACCTAACCTTTCTGAAGAACATCACCAATAAAGTCATTGTCTTTTTCACTTTAAGTAAAGTCTTGTAGCGGTATCAACATCGCCACATGCGACCTACACGTCATACTGACGTCAGGCAAATCCTGCATCGCGCAAGCAATGTTTACCGCGCGACTAGCATATATACAACGTCCCGACATCAACGGGCAGTTGCCCACCAGACACAACACCCGTCTGGTCGGAGGATCCTCCCTTTTCCATAGAGTATGAGTGAGCTTTATACCCTGTTCCTCATACTTCTATAGTCTAAGGAACTGTTATATAGGGTATTTTTAAATAATTTGCAAAAATTCATCAGGCGCGGTAGCAGCCCAAGAGGTCGGGGGGAAGGGATATCATGGGCGCCGGCAGGATCATGATAACATTGCCAGGGTGACAAGAGCGAGCGAAGCGAGCTCGAATATTGCAACACCGTTTCCCCGTTTCGGATAGGTTCGGTTTTGTTTTGTCTGTTCAAACAGAAATAGGAGTTACTTTGTTGAATTTTAAACGCGAAGATTTCTTATCGCGCACTTGATTTTCAACTCACGGTATTGAGCCCAGAATTTAGAAGTCAAATGCACACTTGAATGTGTAACTTTCGGCGCTAAGTAGTGCGTTGAAAATCCAAGTGAAGACGAGGGCTTATGCAGAAAAGCTAAATGATTAAATTACTATATAATGCAAGAGCGAGCGAAGCGAGCTTGAATATTATTGCACCCCATCTGGGATAAACTTTTTTTGATCATGTAGTCAGAAATAGGAGAACTTACTTTGTCGACATAAGCAGAAAAGCTTAAGGTCGTTTTACAAGCACCTAAGTAATATGAAACATCTTGAATCGTCTTGAGAAGTTTTAAATTTATTCTCAATTCGTTTTCCTTGTGTATTGTGCAATAAATTGAATATTTATAAATAAACGAGTGTTGGTATGTTTTCCTCTTACCGACTTTAACTTAAATCTTAAGTATTTAAAACAACTTTTTCATTTTATTTTCAGGTGTAAGAATTAACATTCACAAGAACATACTTCCAAGTAGCCGCCTTATTGCGAATTATAAAGATTTAAATAAAAATAATAATAAGAATGGGTAGACAACTAAGAACAGCACCACGTCTGTATTTCCCAAAGGAGGAAAGCAGAGGTATTCAACCACATTTCACCAGTTATGTTTAAGTCACATGCAATAAGGGGAGATCCTATCGTTATCAGCTGGACCTGGACTCTGGGCTACTACTGAGAAACTCTTAATGGAAAAACCCAATAATACTTCGCCCAACCTGGATATCGGACCCAATAGCAAAGAATTAAGGCATAATGTACCTTAACACGAATAATGCCAAAGATATTGTATTCAATTAATTAAAATGTAAATAAATTGTTTTATATGTAAAATCTGTTTTATTAAAAGTATTCAGGTGATGGCCAAATAAAATTAAGTGCTCGTCTTAATTTTATTTTACATTAACTTTAGCGTAGCCTTTAGCTTTGTAGAGCGCCGTCTCTCATACTCTGACAGACTCTCCATAACGCTCGATATGACATATTTAATGCCTAAGGGCCTGATTCAGAAGGCAGTACTCCTTGTACGGCAAGCATCGTGAGGAGGTTCCTGTCTCTGGAGCCCTAACCACCGGTAGCGTAGACCCTGCTCCCGATACCGACGTATGTTTTTTTATATAAAATATTTAAAAATGTATTAAATAAATATGAAAATATTAAATTATAATACCTCTTTACACGTGAAGTGTCTTATTGCTATTATATTTCTGGCAGGCGCTTACTGCGCTTAATTTTAAAGAACCGCTCCGTTAAAAAAGAAAAACTTAATATTTACACCCGACACAGCTGCCGGACATTACAGCAACGCTATATGACGGCCGTTATAAATGAAAATGGCGCTCATCTTTCTGCAAACCCTACTAAACAGACGAATTGGGTACACTTTTTTTTTTGGGTACACTTGGGTACACTTAGAGCAGTGGTGGCCCAGTGGTATCGGCCCCGACTTACGAGTTGTAGGTTGTGGGTTCGAACCCAGACGGGCGCTTTACTTTGTGTAAATAATTTCGTCACCACTGCTCTCAAAACGGTGAAGGAAAACATCGTGAGGAAACCGGCATGTCCTAGAACCAAAAATTCGAAGACATGTGACATCTACCAACCCGCTCTGGGCCCGCGTGGTGGATTACAGCCCACTCCCTCTCAAAGAGAGAGGAGGCCTGTGTCCCAGCAGTGGGAACATTATAGGCTGATTATGTTATGTATGGGTACACTTTGAGATTTTGATGAAACAGGATGTGACTGAATTTCAACTTACAACGTGCAACGATCGCCGTCAATAAAATGCCGGCGCCGCTATAATTATGACTGTCATTTGTCATTTAAGCTTTGGTATCCTAACTAAGCGGTGACCGGTCACACAATAAAGATCCAAATACAGAGCGTTTTTTTTTTGATACAGTAACTACCTCCAACTATTTTCTTAATATCCCTCGGAAATCATCGCATTTCCGGATACAAACGAATGCTAATTTCCATGTCCATCAATTATTAGATTGATCGTGTATAATAATTTGAATATAGAACCAAGTACTTTATTGTTGTTACGTTAAAACAAAACAACAACAATGTACTTAGTTCTGAATTCAAATAATTATCCTATTAATATTATAAATGTGAAAGTTTGTGAGGATGGATGGATGGATGGATATTTGTTACTCTTTCACGCAAAATCTACTGAACGGATTTGGAACACAGATAGCTTATAACCTGGATTAACAGGTAGGATACTTTTTTATCCCGGTAGTACGTTCCCGTGGGATAATTTCCGACATCCACGCGGGCGAAGCCGCGGGCAAAAGCTAGTACACGATAAATCTATGGAAATTAGCATTCGTTTGTATTCGGAAATGCGATGATTCCCGAGGGACATTAAGAAAATAGTTGTACTGTACCATAATGTCAAATACTGGTGAAAATTACAGATTTTCATGGCGGCCGTTCTAAGACGGAACCGCTCTTCTAGGAAACTGTAGCTTTAGTGCCGCCACGTTCTTACGTCCGTCGCAATATTGCGGCACCGCATTCACAGGAAACACAAACTTAACTCTAAAAACAAAATTCCCACTTACTTGTCACTGTTTGGAGCTGCTAACAGTTCTGTCGCCCTGGTGATGAACACCTGGACCAAGGAGCCAAGGTTGCCGGTCTGAGGGTTGTTCTGTAGAAACTTCTGGAGTAGGGACTCCGTGCTGCCATCAAACATAAGCTGCTCGTCGCTAGAATTTGAGAAAAAGTTTGTAAGTTTTTTTTTTATTGAATGGCAATCAAATTTAACATCCCAACTGATGATAAATTTTAAAGTCAAAGCCAAATCATTTATTTCAAATAGGCACATAAAAGGAAATTTTCAGAATTAAAATTTATTTTAAAAAAAATGTAATTGATTCTAGTTGCCCCTTTCAAAAGGTGTTCATCTGCAATACCTCAGGATTCGCAGATGCCTTGACATCCCAAAGATATTTGTGCCCGGTTGATGGGAATAGGCTCGCCCCCTATTACATGGGACTTAAACATAACTGGCGAAATGTGGGTGTGCTATAGGTACACCTCTGCCTATCCCTTCGGGGAATACAGGCGTGATGTTATGTGTATGTGTAATCAAATAAAACAAAAACAAAAGTAAAATGAATAAAATTGTTTATTTTTAGTAAAATGGCAGTAAGAAGTGTCATTTTATTGCAGCTAATTATAGGTCCAACTGTAGGGTTACCATGTCGAAATTTAAAAATAAATAAAAACAGAACATTTTTCCCTATTACATACACTAAGGGTTACCGTGTCGAAATTTGAAAAGTCCCGACAAAAGCCGGCCATTTGCAAAAAGAGAACAGCAAATTTTTATTTTTAAATCCGGACGTATGGTAACCCTAGGCACACCTCTTCCTTCCTCTTTGGGGATAAAACACAAGAATTTGGGAAATTGGTTATCTACAACCATTAAAATTTATCAGATTTTCCATCAATCATTTTAACTACAACAAACATTTAAGTAATAGGTATCTATAAAAGATAAAAATAAATTACAAGTTTTGTTAAGTGATCTTTTGATAAAATACTTTGTTTGATAAATATCTACTGAGCGAGTCTTCTGCTTGTAGGCCTCTTCAAAAGAGTAATATGATTTTTATTTTACATTCTGTGTGTGTTGCGGTTACTGACGCTCAAAATTAATAATGTATATCAATCTTGATCCGCGGTCTCTAATGGCTGCTTGTATGGTATGGAACCAAAGACCTCATGCTCAACAGGAAGCGTTCCTGTCAGCGTTCAAGCCTTCGAGAATAATAGTTGTGACGTTTTGTGACTGTCAGTTGTCTGACTAACTGAGCTGACCAGTATTCAGATTAGCAAACTGGGCTGTTAAGGGGGATGCGCTCTGGTAGCCCGCTAAATTAAAAAATAATTAGGTATTTTGCAATTTGCAGGTCACTGTCAGGTTGTATGTTGATTAATATATGATTCGCGGCCGAATAACAAATCTGGCTTTACAGAACTATAATCATTAGAATCAGCAATACAATTCCTTAAGTTAGAATTGGCCTCAAATGTCATGATTTCATGAAATAGTCATTCAATAGGGTAATATGAATTGAGAGAGATGTATTGATGATTTTTATGATGGTAATTCTATAAATAAAAATTTGATACGGCCGCGAATCCTATTTAGATCAACATACAACCTGATACTGACCTGCAAATTGCAAAAAACGTAAGAAAATTTGAATTTCGCGGGCTACCTTGGCGCATCCCCCTTAATTGCTTACAGACAAAGATCGGGCTAAATATTGGGATTGAGATACATTTTTAGTTTTCAGCATTTCTGCAGTTTGCTATACTTTATTAGACACTTGTCACCAGCGATTTAATTTGCATTAAATTCTCAAACCCAGCAAGTGGAACTCATCAAAGACTGACTGAAGGATATCTACAGTTCCGGTTTTAACATTACAGGCGCCCTGAGCGAAATTTCGGAGGCGCCCAGGTTTCTTATGTCCATTCATAAAGAAATAGGAGTAACTTTAAGTTTGAGAATTCAGAGAACGTCGGATGCAAGAGCAAGCGAAGAGATCTCAATTTTTTTTTTGGTTTACTAACTCCAAACCAGACATGTTATGGATATGATATTTCGGATCTGGATACGGATATGGATATAGGAATAAAATTATATCGGTTTCGGATACGGTTACGTAATTATTTCGGATTATCCGTTAGTTTCGGATAGTTTCGGTTACGGATATTTGTTGGGAATTGACCCCAACACCTTGCGCGCGGCCTGCATGAACAGGCGGCGTGATCAACGCGTCACCGGCAAGCTGAGCCGCGGCGCGGCTGCGTCACAGCTCGGCCCGACGGCCACTCGCTTCCTCGGACTCCACCGCGACGGACGATACGCCTCTCTTAATTTTAAACCACGTTACTTACTGTTTGTCCGGAAAGTTAAATACTCATTAGTAAAGAACAGACGGCAAATAAACCATTGCCTAATTATACAGTCCACTCTTTCATTTGCTCCCGCGCTAACAATATTAGATTGAAGTAAAATATAAACACAAATAGTATGTAATAATTTGGTTTTATTTATAGGTTTTATCTAGTTTAGGTTATCATTTGGTATTATAATCAGTCAGGTAAGTAATTATTTAGAGATGTTATAATAATTAGTTAAGAGTCCGCCCTTATACGAAACTATCCGAAACTTGTGAAACGGATACGGTTACGGATATATTTTTATTTCGGATATCCGATAGTTTCGGTTACGGTTACGGAGATCCATAACACCCCTGCTCCAAACAAACTAAAACAAAAGTACTCTGCAGGCGCCAAAGATGGGGCGCCTACTCACAGTCCCGTCGGCGCCCCTTCATCTCTGGCACCCCGGGCAGTTGCCCAGCCGCGCCCTACCCTAACGCCGGCACCGGAAAGCTGCACTCTCAAAATAATGGACAAGTTGTTTGAAATGTCCTAGGAAGCTTAACAGGAAATAAGCTAATGTATTTTTTTTTTATAGATAAACATATATTTACTTCTGCTAGTGCCAGAAACATCATGACCATACAAAGGGCACAAAACTATATCCTCAAACAGATATCAAACGCACCATAGTTTACCAGAACTACAGAGGTCCATGAATACCTCAACATGGCTACGGTAAGGCAAGGAATAGTTACCCATGGAGCCAACTACAAACTGAGACCAGAAAAACACCCGAATCAACTCGCGGGGTGAGTTACTATCCCTGAAACCGTCGAGACATATTCGACCAGGATAGTCACATAAACTGACTGTGAAAAGAAAGGGCTGGCTCCGCTGGGAGCAGCGCCCTCCACGCCAGGAAGTCCTCACCTCGTTTGCTTATAGTCAAAGAGAATGATCGCATGATGAAAACACAAAACAAAAAAAAAAGATAAACAAATAAAACTATACCTAAACGAATAAATGATTATATTTAAATCGTACTGAGATAAGAGCAAGAGAATAATAATTGAAATAAAGAAAATATGTTTATTTGCGGTAAACATGACGCAAAGAAAAAACACAAAAATACAAAAAAAAAAAAAAACCAGTAGGAACGAATGAAATCATACCGTAACTACATAATCATGTATTTTTGTCAGTGAAATGATGTAGACTAGCTTTTGCCAGCGGCGTCGCCCGCGTGGTTGTCCGAAAATATCCCACGGAAAACTACTATCAGGATTAAAAGTACCTTAAGTGTTAATACAGGTTATAAACTAACTGTGTGCCAAATTTCATTGAAATCCATTCAGCCGTTTTTGCACCAATCTGGACACACCACACCATACCTCATAGCTATTACTTATTTTCTGAGATGATCACAAAGAATTATACTCAAATTGACATGTAAGTGTTACACCTACTGACTCAATTATACACCATTTATCAGAAATATAAAACTTGCACCACAAGTTTCATTTTACTACTTTACAAATAACGTAACATCACGCCTGTATTCCCCGAAGGGATAGGCAGAGGTGTACCTATAGTAGTCACATTCCGCCAGTTATGTTTAAGTCATAATGCCATCAACCGGGCACAAATCGAAACTGCGGTCTGCTACTGAGAAATTCCAGATGGCAAAACCAAACCCAAACCTGGTTGGGCAAAGTGTTATTACTTTGCCCAACCAGGTATCAAAACCAGGACCTCATGCTCAGCAGTAGTCCTAGAGATCACTAGACCAACGAGGCAATCTGTTCGATATATGCCATAATTACATGCCGTGTG
This sequence comes from Griposia aprilina, assembly GCA_916610205.1. Taxonomy (NCBI): domain Eukaryota; kingdom Metazoa; phylum Arthropoda; class Insecta; order Lepidoptera; family Noctuidae; genus Griposia; species Griposia aprilina. The sequence continues at coordinate 10,525,133 of OU744311.1, forward strand.
ACTCCAGATTTTTAATTTGTCTGTCCGTGATGTCTTGTTTATACCTTTTTAGTTGTTGTTTTTGTCATAGTTGGGTTTTAGTTTTTTTAACTTTTAGTTGTTCTTTGTACATGATACTTACGCACTAGCCGGTGGATTAATATTGAATGCAAGCAACTGATTCCAGAATGGGTCATTGGGACAGATGACTTCGGAAGAACAGAACCGCATCAGCAGCTCATTGGAAGACAAATCTGAGTATCTGCTCACTGCTACACCCATAATGATCTGGAAAATACATAGTTAATGCATTATCATCAATATAATAATTATATTAAAACAGAATTTCATTTTTAATTATTAAAAATGAAATTCTGTTCATTTGTAATCACATCATTTACAGCTGGACCGATTTGGCAATTTTTCTTTTTTAAATATTTGTTATAGTCCAAATAAGGTTTTTAGGGAAAGAAACACTGGAGTTTCTTGCCCGTTCTTCTCCATAGGTACCTACTATGCTTTGGAATGGGCAACTAGCTTCATCTTTCTGACTGACCAACCCCTTGTCAATTCAAAAGTGCCCGTAATTAGTTTATTTGAAACAAATGCTTTGAGTTTGAGTTTGGAAAATTGGGAAGAACTGAATGTACTTTTTTATGGTATTTTTGTTTGTGCTATTGTTTGGACAGAACAATGTTTGTCAAGTCAGCTAGTTGGATATACCAGTTGTAACATGGACGTATTTTATTTGCAAACATGGGTACAGTACATGGCAATATGTAAAACAGATGCAGTTACATTTTATCACTGGACATGCAAAAATTACAATTCACAGCAGACAAAAGGCCTTTTCAACTGGACTGTGTCTACTTGAAGGATGATGTGATAAGGCAACGGTGCGGTTTAAAAGAAGATGTAGTGACAAAAATTTAAAAGAGTATGCTAAGATGGTTTGGTCATGTTGAGAGGATGAATGAAGGGCGACTAACAAAAGGTATTTACAAGGCAGATGTGAGTGGAAAGCCAGGAGGGGACGCCCTAGGAAGACATATAGTCACCTTATTGGTGATGTTCTTCAGAAAGGTCAGGTGCATAGTACTCACAACCGGCGTGCGTGTATGACCAGATGTATGAACGTAAACGAGGCAAAAGGAGTATGTAAGGATCGTAGCAGGTGGTGTTCTGTAGTTTCTGCCTACCCCCATGGGAAGAAGGCGTGAGTTTCTGTATGTATGTATGTGTCTACTTATAATCATGCATCATCAACGCCGTCCACTACTAGACTTAGGCTTCTCCAAGCATTGCTTAATTAAATATGCATATCTTTGATAAATTCACCTCATTAAGCACTTTTTTTGTTGTGACTGAGGAATAAAACTAGTTTATTATATTTAGTATGTCATTTATTGTGCTTTTTATTAGTAGAAATTAATTGCTGAAATAAAGAATTTTATAACCAGTATGTTTCGGCATATTACAGTAGAGACTAGGGGTGCACCTAAATATGGGCATGGTCAAAATTGGTCAAGATGATCACCAAGTTTGGAAAAGTTATCGGGTTTTTATCAAATTTATAATTTTTATTAGCATCCCGGATCGTGGATTTTTGCCCAGTTAAAATGTGGGAGTTGTATAGCCATAATAATTATAGCTTATAAGACTAGAGTTTAGAGTAATATGCAGTTTATCTAACATTCAATTCAAGTTCTTCACTCACCCACTTGACATCAATTTGGTCAAGTGCAGATTCATTTATTTATCTATGTTTTAGCAGTATGAAAATAAGTCAAAAGAAAAAAGAAGAATTTACCGTCATGACTCCACCAAGATTATTGGTAGCCATCTATTTAAAAAAAGCTATACTTTCCTAAAGATTAAGGAATTGGACTTACGGACTGCATGATGTTATATAGTTATTTTTTAAAGTATGTTAGCTCGTTCACGATAAATTAGTGATTTATGGTATCACAGCAACCAAGAAAATATAAATTCGATATCACTAGAGCAGATTTCTACCAATAACGAATTTCACGATAAAAATGTTTTATTAAAAGTATATTTGCATTTTAAACCTATAATATGAAAATACAAACATGTTATTAAACAATAAAACCGTATCACACAGCAATAAATAGAGTTATCAACTGAATTTGTTGTAATCAAAAACTGATTTTTGATAATGAAAATACATACACAATTATCGTTATTATTTCATATCCATTCCAATTACACGAAATTTAATTAGTACATTATTCTTACCAGTTATTTTCACAGGCTGTAGATACAATTCAACATTCAACAGCAATTTAATTATTTTTATAAACCACAATTTGTTTTCAGCAGCCACGAAATCATTGCCGACTTGTCAAATATTTGACGATTTGACGTATGTATGACGGCGACGACGATGACAACTGACAAATTGAATGTTGGACGCGTTCAAATGTTTACGCGTTCAAAAATTCCGGTTTGTCTGGGGTCTTTTCACCTCAATAAACCGTCTAACCACAGCGGCACCTTATACGATCAATGTGGCATAAATTCATCTGTGATTTTCGTGAGATTGATGACAATGCACTGCTGGACTAAGGGCCGGAGGGGGGGGTGTCAGTTAAGTTCCACCCCACCACCCCAGGCCCCAGACCCCCAGTCCTAGGGGAGCTCCCAAAACGCGAGTTAATGAAATCCCAAACAAGACCAAAATATGTAAATAATAATGTTCAGTAAATTGGGGGCCCCCTATGGATACTAAACATAAACGTAGGATGTAATTTTCGAAAATGTTAACACCCTACGTTTATGTTTAGTCTCACTTCGCACGCTCTTGCAACCCACGTTCTCTTTTGTCTCAGATTGCTCTGCGTAAATCGACTTAGTTACTCCTATAATAAGTACGAATAGTCAAAAGAAAACCTTACCAACCCGGGCCGGGATGCAAAATTTTTTAACGTTCATTTCTGGGATTACATTTAGTTTTGCCGCCAGGGTCTGCGGGCTCCCGACAGCCTTAGTCCGGCACAGTGACAGTAGCTCCCCATTACAATTATAAAAATACAGCCTTGTGACTGACACACAAATGGACAGATGGCATGGCATAGGACAGTAGTAAACCGTTGGTACCCTTCAGGTAGAAAACCTTAAAAATTAAAGAAAATGTCGAATACAGTCGAATACGTCGGCTGATGATAAAATCCGTGGGGACGCCACTGTAGCAAAGACTGTCCCATGCAATCCGATGAAAAAAATATTTTCTTGGAACAACGACCAGTGATGAATTTCATTTCATTCATTCTTTCATAATGTTGCCTTGCCAACTACAGTTTTTTTTAATGAGCGAAAGAAATAGTGATGGGTCGTTGACAGTTTTTTAGTTAACGAAACGTCAACGTTGATTTACGTTCGTCAACTAGTTGATCAACTAGATTCGTCAACGAGTTAACGTGCACTAATGTCTTGTCTTGTCAACTTACAAACTAAACCGTTCATTCATTGAACGGTTTTTTTTTACGTTTTATTCAACGCTGCGACGTTCAACGAGTCTCCGAGCTACATCTAGTCATCTAGTGACCTGATATAATGCTAATGTAGACAGATCTTGATTCAATGTATAGCACCTTCGCTCAAATAGTTGTAAGTCAAAAAAATCTAACTTGAGAAAAAGGTGTTTAAAATTTGATTTGAAGTTTTCTGACGAATGGTACAATAAAAAAATGTTATTTTTTTAACTTACGACAGTACTTTTTTTTTTTTTTTTTTTTCCTAATTGGCAGCTCGTAGTTGTGACCACTAAGGTCCTGGCTACTTAACCGGGCAAACCTGTGGGTGCCTTAAGCTACTAACTTAAAGCCTCTAGCCAGGGGCGAAAAATACTTAAAAATTAGGTGACCGCACGCTAAGGGCACCCCCTGTGGGGTACGAACCTCGGCTTAGGGCGTCACTGAGGGGAGGGCAGCAAGATGGGACAGGCTGGATCTAAATTATATTATTATTAACTGGGGAATTTAAAACTACAGGCTCAGCTACGGCGCGGGCTGGCGCGTCGTCGAGCAAGGGTCGGGGGGGGGACACTATTTGAGCGGAAGTGCGGTATTTATTGGAAAACGTTTCATTGATGGTTCTACTTATATGGCCTTCTCTTCATACTTTTTCTTCAGGCTTAGGACTGACTGAATACAATTCGCAATAAAACATTATTGTACTCAGGCATATTTAGAAGATCATCTGATTCTATGTACACAAATCAATTATTATTTACAATTTGTATATATTTTTTTTAGTTTTGTTTTTTTTTTCATATTTTACATATTAATTCTCGGATTTTGTTTGTTTGGTGATTTTATGTACATTCGTCAATTTGTTTTATTTTACATTTTTTCATACCCCTCGAACCGATCCTGAGGTGAATTTACGTTGAGAAACATGATTTGCTCAACTTTGCTTGTGGTGAGCCTTGTACGTCTTTGGTTGATAATAACACCGGATTTTGAAAACATCCGTTCACAAGGAACGGACGTAGCCACTATATTACAGTGCTTCACAAATATATTTTTTAAATTAGGATAAACAAATTGATGTTTTTTCCACCATTCTAGTGGGCAATTCAAATTTCCTGATTGGGTCTTTCGAGGTAATAATTCATCGGATAGGTACATGTCTACCTCCTTAATCGCTTTTGAAAGCGGCGTTCCTTGAGTTGTAGTACTCGCGATTATTTTATCAAAAATGTTCCAGGGGCTTAACTCATCATTGGTGTTAACATCGTCAGTTACTGACGAGACTGCTGACGCTGTGGTGTTTCCAGTTGTTTTTGCAATCAATGCTGCAACCATTTTTCTCACTTTTTCTTTTGTTTTCTGTGCTTCATTTTGATCGGAAAAACCTTGCATTTTGAACCGGGTGTCCATAAAAGTGCACAATGAAAAGGTCCCACTTTGTTCAATTACGTCGCACCGGTTAATTAACCCAGATTTTAATAACAGAACGGTGTCTTTTGCGTCAGTTAATTGATTCGTTCTGTCTATTAATTTTTCGCACGCTTCTTTTAAGCAACGTGTGACAACTATTACGGAGCTTCCCGTTACATATTTTTGGCCACTCATTGAACAGGTTATCTCTTCAAAAGGTCTTAATATTTGACACAATTGTGAGTATAGTGTCCAATCTTCTGCAGTGATTACAGGCAAACGGCTGTCTGTAAAAGCTAAAGTAGCTCGAATAGCTTCTTCCAGTTCGACAAATCTTTTCAACATAAAATATGTTGAGTTCCATCTCGTATCAACAGCTTGAATAAGTCGTTTTGGTTCCTTGTCTTGTTGTACTTGGTATTTCTGCAACCTCTCTGATGAAAGCGTGCTTTTTTTGACATGGGCCACGATCCTTTTTACCTTATCAATGTCATTCTTAACAAGTTGGAGAGCATGTTCAACGATTAAATTTAATGTATGTGCGTAGCACCCAAAGTTTTTCCACCCTAAAATGTCTTTGACTGATTTTACTATGTTTGCAGCATTGTCAGTTACCATGGAGTTAACTTTTTCCCTTATTCCAAACTTGTCAACCAGTGTTGTAACTTCTGTGGCGATATTATCAGTAGTATGGTGGCCGAGAAACTGACAGCATCCCAACAACACTGTTTTGAATTCCAGCTGGTCGGTTAAATAATGTCCTGTGAGGGCTATGTAACTCTCGGTTTTTAGTGATGTCCACATGTCCGCAGTCAAACAAATAGAGTCGACTTCTTTTCTGATTTGGTCTTGTATCAAGTCGAAGGTTTTTGCATATGCCTGTTGCATTATTGAATTTGAAAGCATTTTTCTAGTAGGAAGTTCATATCCTGGTATCCACCTACAAAATTTTCTAAAAGACATTTCTTCAACGATGGAAAACGGACGAAAGCTGTCTACGCATAAATTTAATAAATCTAAATGAATTTTTTTTTTTTGCACTGCACTGATTTTGTTGCTGACAAAATCACCCATCATGCGCTGGCGTTTAGTTCCTGTCGTTGCTGATGATGTCTCCACAGTCCTACTCTGATTGGTACTCGCGCCTGGAACCTGAACTGAAATCGGCATTCTTTGACTTGTTGATGGCATGGAATGGAGTGCAATGTGTGAATTAAGTTCGGTTAAAGGCGGGTTACTTGATGATTGAGACGACGAAAAAACTGATGAAAATATTGAAATATGTTTCCGTTTTAAGTGGCTTTTTAAATTGGCTGTGGTCAATTTGTATGATATTTTCTCCTTACACACGTTACAGACAGCTTTCCCGCTAGAATCATCCTTTTCAAAATGAAGCCACAATTCACTGTTACTCTTAGCACGTCCCGACATTTTAAATGCAAATATGAACAATTATATTTACAAAAACTTAACACTGTTAATATAATTATTTACGATAAGCCGCAAAATAACCTCTGACCTTGCGCGCAACTTGTCACAAACTGTAAGTGAAATAAAAATAATAATCTATGAAAGCCACCTTTGTTCCTAAACGTAAACAAACAAACCAGTATGAACCGGTTGCTCTCGGGTGGCACGAGCGGCGTGAGCCAGTCCACCAATATCGTCATATTTTTTCAAAAATCAACTCTAGCTTGCGTTACTTAGAGTTCATTTCTATAACATGACCGTCGCTCGCAATCTATCATCTCATTTTCAACGTAAGTTTTTTAATTTGCTCAGTTCGTTGCATTTGCGTTTTCGAACTTAGTCGAACAATAAACGAGTCAAATTCATAAACGTCGTTGACGAATTCAACTAGTTGATTCATAAACAGTTAACGTTAATACGTTGACAGGAGATCAAGCGTTGATTCAACTAGTTCGTTGATTCAACGCCCACCCCTAGAAAGAATAAATAATTAAATTATCTCAAAATAAACCGGCCTATTCATCCATTTCACAAGTAGCAAATTAAAACTTGGCTTATCTGCAGTAAAGACATATTTGAATATACGAACATCGATTTTATAACCCAAGTATTTCTGTTTTCCAAAAAATGCATTCAACTGAACGCTATCCGATGATTAATAATTACTTGCATAAACGCTCCCGGTGCATTTTATTGATCGATTGTTGTTATATATCCTAGGTAGTAGGTATGAATCTAGGAACGACCTGCAGACCTATTCTTCTTTTGCTTCTGGACGCGGACGCCATCGCGACGACACGGGCGTAGCGCACTGCACCGGTACATCACTACAGGTACTTCTTTGCCTATCGTTCTATTACATCTGTTTGTCTCTGTCTACCACAGGTCTCCACAGCTTTCCCTGAGTATATGTGTTCTGTGCACAGAGTACATTTTATGTTCTGTGGGACTGTGGATCTCTGCAAGTCTGCACTCTCTGCCTGCATTTATTTTCATTCGCCGACCATGTTTTTGAATAGCTTCCCGGTTTGTTGAATTTGTTATCTCGAATTAAAATTGTCTAGATACTACTTTAGTAAATATGGAGCTTGATCATTATAAGGTGGACGTGCTCCATTTTATTAATCCTCATTTAATTTGGGTGTTGGTTCAAAAAGAGGGGCATGACAATACTTTTTACTTTGAACAAATTGGAATTTACGGGATTCTTCCTCAAAACATAACATTCGGGGAAGACTGCGTGGTAAAATGCGAGCCTTGTGAGCAGTGGATGCCGGCCGCATCCGTGGCCATGCAGAGATGTTTCCTGGAAGCCAAGCATGTGATGTTTTCACCTACCTACATCGACGAAAAGTAAGACGTTTTTTTATATATCTGCAATTCATCATTTCTTTGCAGTTGTTGTTTTTCGATTTGCGTTGCTGGCTCGCGTATACACGGCTAAATTGGCGATATAATGTTATACGGTTTTCGGTACTTTTACCCGTGAGGGTCGTTAAGCTAAGGCTCCGATTTTGCTTCCTTTACCTGTGCTCTCGCCGCGCCAGTGGAATTACGTTTATTCGTTAGTTATAGTAGTTAGGGCCCTTTCTATGTGAGCTACTAGTAAGGTTCAACCAACAACAAAGTTTTCTAATTATTCTCCAATCAATTCACCAAACTTCAGTTGCTAGAATAGACATAAACAATTTTTATATAAGATCAGACCAAATAATCTACATACTCTGCCTAAACATGCGGAATGATCATGGTTATAGTCATTTACTGGTAAGCAATCCTTACAAGTCAACTCAATAAACATCATCATACAAAAAGTAGATTAGAAGTCATAAATACAACTATAAACAACAATTTCAAATAACTAAACAATAATACAAATAAACAAGTAATAAGTCAAATGTGTTTTAACAGCTTAGCAAGTAAATGATCCTGTACTTCAAAACTACCTTGGCTCCCCAATAAATGCTTGTCAATCCTCAGCTCTCAGATTGATCTGAATCATTTGATCCCAGAAAGAATGTGGGAGTTGAGTGACGTTTAGGAAATAGTATGCAGTTCCGAATTGTTCTGGTTTCAGTTTCAGAATCCTGCAGGAAGCTTTTGAGATTTTCTCACAACATTACAATTCAAGATTTAATTAAACTAAATTATAATGTCTAAATTACTTAATATAAATTTATTGGGGTTATTTATATAATTATAGGAACATAGATAAAATAGGTCTACTTAAAAATTAAGAGGTCAGAGCACATTACAATAAGGGCCGGCGTACATCTGGCGAGGCGCAGCGCATTCGTCACTGCCAAACAAATATCGACCTTGCAACATTTGATTTAAAGTTGAAAAATAAATAAACTTCCATTAGCTCGAGAGCGCGTCGAAGGGGAAAGAGGCGCGCGTCTCAAATTGTTTATTCTCAACTTATTTTTAGGCATGCAACATTGATATTTGTTTGGCAGTGACAACCGCGCCGCGCTGCGCCTCGCCAGATGTGCGCCAGCCCTTACTGTATTAGGAAATTCTCTGTACTATCCGAATATACAAAAACTCACGTTTTCTTGCCATGAGGATAAGCAGAAACTACAGAACGCTACCTGCTACGATCCTTACATCAGTTCTCCTTTTGCTTCGTTTACGTTCTAAAGCCTCCTCTACACGTTTGGCCGACGACGTAAGCCAATGTTCGCCACAGTATACATAAACTGTTATCAGAACATTGAACTACCGTCATTTTCGAAAAGTTATCGTTGTAATATAGACATTCTGTGGCTTATATTGGCGCATGTTGGGCCAACATATAGAGGGATGTTGCTACTATGCCCCGCACTATCCGAATTTCCGCATCATTCACTTGATGAGCTTTCTTGATGTTTATGCTAGGCCTTAGCCATATCATCATGTTATTTTACCATTAGACAATTCTTTATCACCGTTGAAACATGCTTTTTAGGCTACCATAAAACTTGTCATATTATCCTGCTACTATCTGAAACAGTCGATATTTCACTATTCTTACATTATTTTCCTTGTGTACCATATAAACTATTCTTGTCCTTTAATGTACACATAAATTACAAAATCAATGTAACAATAAAGGCCCTGTGTCCGATGGGATTTCCCAGAAGCTACTTCCCAGGAGCCCTAATAGGGGGTGAATTTTCAAAAATCCTTAAAACAGATTAGAAATCACTAATACAGATAAGATGTAAGTTTTTATAAATTAGTCATAATACATTTTACCTTATAGCTTGCAAAATTTTCAAATTATTCAATTTATATAAATAATAGAATTGAATTAATATTATGATAACAATAATTTTATTAACTCTTCTCCAATTTAGTATTTAGTAAAAACATTAGGAAAGTTAATCTACACATAAAATAATCTAACAAATAAATAGAATTTAAATTACTAAAAATATTATAAAATATATAACTATGTTAACAAATTAATTACAATTTACCTACAAACAGTTCAGCAGATGCGTTCTGCGCTTGCTTGCGTTTCGAGTACGGTCCTCCAGTGAGGGCCGTCCCTCTTTTTGTTCCTTGACTAGATCAAGCTATGTCCCATGTGTGCTGTCTTTTCAATCGACAGTGTTTTGTGGGCTTGGTTAGTACAGAAACCAGGCTGTTGACGTGGTTTCCAATGTGCACTTTCAAAAGTTTTGTTCTGTGCTTAATCTTCCTTTACAGTTTTGATATTGAGGCAGTCATTTAGCTCAGACATTTTAGTATACCACGGGGCATTTGTTATGTTGCAGTTTTTGGCTGTTACCCAGAGTTCAATTCCATCGGTATCTATATAGACCTATGGAATTTAACTCTGGGAAGCCAGGATAGTTTTATAGATACGTATTTTATTGTCGAGAGATGAATGAGAATGTGTAGTCTCCAAGTTTGTTTCCTGTCCAGGTGCAGGTTGGCTGTGTCATGTTGGGGCAATACATCGTTTCCGAGTTTGACTGGTGCACAATTTCCCTTTCGAAGAGTGAATGTTACGTGTACTAATTTGCTGGCACTCCCTATAATACGCCGTATCTCGCATCTATGTGTTAATAATGCATAATGCTTTAATTAGATCTTGGTCGTTACTAAGGGCTGCGGTATCGTCAGCGAAGGTCACGGAGAGAATATTGTCGGTATTTGGTAGGTCAGCTGTGTTTGTCAAATACAGTACCGGGCCCAATACCGAGCCCTGAGGCACTCCTGCTTCTATGTCGTAGCAGGTGGATTATGACTCGTTAATCTTAACCCTGAATCATGCTTAGGTACAATTCCAAAAGCAGGTAAAGATTGTGTGGAAGATTAATTTTAAGCTTAAACAGGAGTCATTTTTTAATTGTTTTTTGGGTGGGAAATCATCAATTGACTTCGGGCGTGTCAGACTCTTACTGACTAAAACCAACCCGTGTTCCTTCAGTTGCCTGTTCGCCAGGGCCACGGTAACGCTTTCGAACAATCCGCGACCCCGGCAGTTAAACAGGAGTCCTGGGTGCCAGATTTTTACAAAATTATTGTTTGTAGTTAGGTGTGTTTCGCAGACTAATAAAACATCAATGTTATGCAGTTTTATTGTTGTTATGACATCTTGCTTATATTAGAGGAGACCGTTATAGTTCCACGTTAATATCTTTAAGGTAGCCATTTATCGTACGAGTTTACGAAAAACGGTTGAGAGTAATGTCATAATGTTGCCCATTTGTTCAATATTGGATTTTATACTTACATTAACTTTTGATCACTCACATGCATTTCTATGATATAACTTGGGACTTACATGTGGGGAAATAAATAGAATAATAAGTGCATAATTAAACTTTTGTCTTCCTTCCTTCGGGGACGACAAGAGTTTTAGAGCTGAGTTGAAATAAATAAGTACATAGTTATCTCTTCTACTCTAGCAGTTGGTCGCGGCTGTCATTAGTAGATATTGGATAGTCGCTATGGCTAGTCAGAAGACTGAAAGCCTGACACCCAGTCTTAACAAAACGTATCGTGTTACCCAGTAATAATATCTTTAAGGTAGCCATTTATCGTACGAGTTTACGAAAAACGGTTGAGAGTAATGTCATAATGTTGCCCATTTGTTCAATATTGGATTTTATACTTACATTAACTTTTGATCACTCACATGCATTTCTATGATATAACTTGGGACTTACATGTGGGGAAATAAATAGAATAATAAGTGCATAATTAAACTTTTGTCTTCCTTCCTTCGGGGACGACAAGAGTTTTAGAGCTGAGTTGAAATAAATAAGTACATAGTTATCTCTTCTACTCTAGCAGTTGGTCGCGGCTGTCATTAGTAGATATTGGATAGTCGCTATGGCTAGTCAGAAGACTGAAAGCCTGACACCCAGTCTTAACAAAACGTATCGTGTTACCCAGTAACTGGGTTGTGGACGTCAGATAGGCAGTCGCCCCGTGTAAAATACTGGTATTCAGCTGCGTCCGGTTAGACTGGAAGCCGACCCCAACGTGGTTGGGACAAGGCTAGGTGTGTGACACAGTCAGCAAGGCGCCAGGTGTACTGGTGGTCCGCCGCGATTGCGCAATTACGCATCGCGTGTGTGACGGTGAGACGCCAGTACACCCGTTACCGGAGGAGACGTCGTCGGGTCCCTGACGAAGAAGCCGCGCTGTATGAGGTGTACCGCGCGGCTAAAGAGACTCTGTGGCTGGCCGTCGGCGAGGCGAAAACGCGAGCCAGGGAGGAGATGCTGGAGACTCTAGACGGGAATCCATGGGGGCGCCCTTATCGAGCGGTTCGAGGGAAACTTCGAGCCGCAGCGCCTCCACTTACGGAGAGTCTTCAGCCCGAGCTGCTGGAGGAGGTAGTTGCAGCCCTCTTCCCGGCAAGAGCGGAGCATACTCCGCCGCCGATGGCTTTGCCCACAGCTGCAGAGTCTACAGAGGAGAACGCCATTAGCGTCCCAGAGGTGACACAGGCAGAGATGAGGGCGGCCGTGATGCGGCTCCGGGCCAAGAACGTGGCTCCGGGGCCCGACGGGATCCACGGCCGAGCGTTAGCCCTCGCTCTGAAGGAGCTGGAGGCCCAGCTGAGAGGACTCTACACAGCGTGCCTTGAGCGGGGCCAGTTTCCCACTTTGTGGAAGACTGGTCGTCTGGTCCTGCTCAGGAAGGTGGGGCGCCCTGCGGACTCGCCGTCCGCGTACCGGCCCATAGTGCTGCTAGACGAGGTGGGGAAGCTGCTGGAGCGGATACTCGCAGCCCGCCTCGTCGGCCACTTGTGCAGAGAAGGGCCGGACCTGGACGAGAGCCAGTTCGGCTTTCGGCATGGGCGCTCCACCATCCACGCGATATCGCGGGTGAGAGTCCTGGCGGAGGAAACGGTGTCCCGGGGTGGGGTGGTGGTGGCGGTGTCCTTGGACATCTCCAACGCATTCAACACCCTGCCCTGGAGTTGTATTCGGGAGGCACTGCGGTATCATCGGGTGCCTCTCTACCTCCGCCGCATCGTTGGGGCTTATTTGGCGGAGAGGTGTGTCACCTACATGGGACGCGATGGCGTTAGCCAGCGCCACATGTCGTGCGGTGTTCCACAGGGCTCGGTCCTGGGCCCGCTCCTGTGGAACATCGGGTACGACTGGGTGCTGAGAGGCGAACTCCAACCGGGCGTCGACCTGACGTGCTACGCGGACGACACGCTGGTCACGGCCCGGGGGAGTTCGCACAGGGAGGCAGCGTTGCTGGCGACGGCTGCGGTTTCACAGACGGTGAGCCGCATACGGCGCCTCGGCCTGGAGGTGGCCCTCAACAAGTCGGAGGCCATGGTGTTTCATGGTCCCCGGCGGGCGCCACCGTCCGGATCCCACATTGTGGTGGGAGGGGTACGAATCGCTGTCGAGCCCACCATGAAGTACCTGGGCTTGGTGCTCGACAGTCGGTGGGATTTCGGCCCCCACTTCCGGCGGCTGGCGCCCAAGTTGTTGGGCGCGGCTGGGGCACTGTCAACGCTACTTCCCAATCTGGGGGGCCCGAGCGCCGCTTGTAGGCGGCTCTACGTAGGGATCGTGCGATCGATGGCCCTTTACGGGGCCCCGATCTGGGCGGCTGACCTGACGGCCGGCAGCATTGCTGTTCTGCGAAAGCCGCAGAGAGCGATGGCCGTCAGAGTCATAAGGGGGTACCGCACGATCTCCTACGAGGCGGCTTGTGCACTGGCCGGATCCCCGCCCTGGGACCTGGAGGCGAAGGTGCTCGCGTCACTGTACCGGTGGCGCGAGGAATGGCGGGCGCGGGGCGAGCGACCGATGCAGCGACATATGGAGCAGCGTCGGTCGCAGCTCCGCGAGGTCCTGGTGGCGGAATGGCGGGACAGGCTCTCACGCCCTACCGCCGGCCTCGTCACTATCGAGGCGGTCCGGCCGGTGCTCGACCTCTGGCTCGGGAGGAGGCACGGCTCCCTGTCGTTACGGGTGACGCAGGTGCTCTCGGGGCATGGTTGTTTCGGGAAGTACCTGTGTCGCATAAACAGGGAGCCGGACGCCCGGTGTCACCACTGCGTCGACTGTCGGGAGGACACGGCGCGGCATACGCTGGCAGAGTGTGCCGCTTGGGAGGAGCCGCGCCGTGCCCTCATCTCAGGAGTAGGCAGTGACCTGTCGCTGCCGGCCGTAGTGAATGCTATGGTCGGCGGCGACGAGTCCTGGGACGCGGTGGTATCCTTCTGCGAAACAGTTATCTCGCAGAAGGAGGCTGCGGAAAGGGAGCGAGAGATCTCATCCTCTCACCCGGCCCGCAGCAGGCGCACCGGGCGTCGGCGGAGGGCGGACAACGCCCTCTTCCAGCCCCCCTAAATGGGTCCAGGGACGACGGACTTGGGGACGTCCGTCGCCCCCCATACATCAGGACCCGAGGCGGCGGCGCGTAGTGTTCCACGCGCGCCCCTCTTAGACGTCGCGGGGGGAGTCAAACACCTCACTCCCCCCGCTCGACCGGACGGGGCCCGCAGAGGCGGGCCGGCACCAGTCGGGGGTTGCGGAAGATTCGTATGTTCCCGCGACCCCCGGCGCAGGTCTGAGATGGAACACCGGGGTGGTTTTTAGTCAGTAAGAGTCTGACAGACCCCTCCGCCCCCCCAGGGCGGGGGACATCCATGAGGATTTTCCACCCCGGATCAAAAAAAAAAAAAAGGCTAGGTGTGTGATCTCCAACGTGGTTGGGCAAAGGCTAGGTGTGTGATCTCCAACGTGGCTGGGCAAAGGCTAGGTGTGTGATCTCCAACGTGGTTGGGCAAAGGCTAGGTGTGTGATCTCCAACGTGGCTGGGCAAAGGCTAGGTGTGTGATCTCCAACGTGGCTGGGCAAAGGCTAGGTGTGTGATGTCCAATGTGGTTGGGCAAAGGCTAGGTGTGTGATCTCCAACGTGGCTGGGCAAAGGCTAGGTGTGTGATCTCCAACGTGGCTGGGCAAAGGCTAGGTGTGTGATCTCCAACGTGGTTGGGCAAAGGCTAGGTGTGTGATCTCCAACGTGGCTGGGCAAAGGCTAGGTGTGTGATCTCCAACGTGGCTGGGCAAAGGCTAGGTGTGTGATCTCCAACGTGGCTGGGCAAAGGCTAGGTGTGTGATCTCCAACGTGGCTGGGCAAAGGCTAGGTGTGTGATCTCCAACGTGGCTGGGCAAAGGCTAGGTGTGTGATGTCCAATGTGGTTGGGCAAAGGCTAGGTGTGTGATCTCCAACGTGGTTGGGCAAAGGCTAGGTGTGTGATCTCCAACGTGGCTGGGCAAAGGCTAGGTGTGTGATGTCCAACGTGGCTGGGCAAAGGCTAGGTGTGTGATCTCCAACGTGGTTGGGCAAAGGCTAGGTGTGTGATCTCCAACGTGGCTGGGCAAAGGCTAGGTGTGTGATGTCCAATGTGGTTGGGCAAAGGCTAGGTGTGTGATCTCCAACGTGGCTGGGCAAAGGCTAGGTGTGTGATCTCCAACGTGGCTGGGCAAAGGCTAGGTGTGTGATCTCCAACGTGGTTGGGCAAAGGCTAGGTGTGTGATCTCCAACGTGGCTGGGCAAAGGCTAGGTGTGTGATGTCCAATGTGGTTGGGCAAAGGCTAGGTGTGTGATCTCCAACGTGGCTGGGCAAAGGCTAGGTGTGTGATCTCCAACGTGGCTGGGCAAAGGCTAGGTGTGTGATCTCCAACGTGGCTGGGCAAAGGCTAGGTGTGTGATCTCCAACGTGGCTGGGCAAAGGCTAGGTGTGTGATCTCCAACGTGGCTGGGCAAAGGCTAGGTGTGTGATCTCCAACGTGGCTGGGCAAAGGCTAGGTGTGTGATCTCCAACGTGGCTGGGCAAAGGCTAGGTGTGTGATCTCCAACGTGGCTGGGCAAAGGCTAGGTGTGTGATCTCCAACGTGGCTGGGCAAAGGCTAGGTGTGTGATCTCCAACGTGGCTGGGCAAAGGCTAGGTGTGTGATCTCCAACGTGGCTGGGCAAAGGCTAGGTGTGTGATCTCCAACGTGGCTGGGCAAAGGCTAGGTGTGTGATCTCCAACGTGGCTGGGCAAAGGCTAGGTGTGTGATGTCCAACGTGGTTGGGCAAAGGCTAGGTGTGTGATCTCCGACGTGGTTGGGCAAAGGCTAGGTGTGTGATGTCCAACGTGGTTGGGCAAAGGCTAGGTGTGTGATCTCCGACGTGGTTGGGCAAAGGCTAGGTGTGTGATCTCCGACGTGGTTGGGCAAAGGCTAGGTGTGTGATCTCCGACGTGGTTGGGCAAAGGCTAGGTGTGTGATGTCCAACGTGGTTGGGCAAAGGCTAGGTGTGTGATCTCCGACGTGGTTGGGCAAAGGCTAGGTGTGTGATCTTCTGTCCCCTACTAAAATTTAAATTCTTTTGTTACAGATCTTCAATTTTCGACGACAACACCCACAAATATGGAAGTTTAACAGTAGTTAAAAAGAACGGCGACACAGTGAACCTGCTTCGAGAAATTGTCAATTCTGAATTTGCATATGAAGATGCGTGTCGCTTCCACCAAGAGTTGAGCAGCAATAACCTTAATACAGAACTAAACTATGTTACAATGCATCAAGTTATCAATAAGATTGAGGAGGCTTACAAAACTCGGGACATACCGAAGAAAACATGGCTGACCATTTTGAAAAATCAGACTTCATTCCTTCATGAGCAAAAACATTTAGAATCTTCAATAATGTCTCGGAAACTAGAAGTTCGTGACACTGGAAATGTAGATACGTTACTCCAGAACAAAGTGAATGTCATGAAGCTCTGCAAAGATATTGATGAGGTCTCCGTGGGAAGAGCATGCAGTTCGAGGACCTCTTCAATGTGCAACCAGTCCAACATAGTCAGTGTGGTCTTAAGAAAGTTACAATGGTTAGAATCTCAAAGCATTGCCAATCAACAGAAAGAATCCCACAAACTAGTAGCAGATGATTCTGGAATCGTACCAAAACCAGCCAGCATGCGTGCAGCCGATGATAAAACAAATCACATTCAGTCCGATATGAAAACCAATAATGATGTTTTTGAAGATGAACAGAATAACAATGCAGTGTCTCCAAAAAACAAAAATCATTTCACCGGAGGTGACAATAATGCCAACATTAGAAAAGGTAATTTTCTTTTTTTAATATAAGTTATTACTCTATTCCTGCCTTATGAGAATATACCAGGAACTCTCACAGAATTAAGCAAGGAGCTTGCATGGCATTGCACAATAACAACTTCTGTTCCCATTGTTTGTTGAAAAGTGAGCGATTTTTAAATCAATTTGTTGGCATATTTCATTCTTAACTCTTGACTTTGACAATTCTTTGCTACCAAAAACTATTTCTTCAAGATAATTTTGATAAACAGTGAATTGATTTAACTGATTGGTGGCTGCCACAATAACAAGCAACCAACTTACATACCTTTGTGCAAGTTACTGGTATTTTATTGGGAAATATTTTACGGATCCACAAAAAATTTATTGATCATCTAATGATGTACGGTTTTTAAAATTGGACTCTTTTTAGCTTCCTGGTATTTTCTCACAATTGATCACAATTTCTAAGCTAAGGTCCCCTGACCAAATCGGTTAGGTTAGGTTAGAATTCTGACGAACGGCTCCTATATCCAAGTTGGTCATAGATATTTAGTATTTTTAGAATCCCAAAATAGGAATTATTTGAAGTTCGATTAAATACATGCCATTTTTATTCTGGGCTATACTTATATGGTAATGTCTAGTAATTCTCAGATGCAACCTCATCTGAATTTGTGCCCGGTTAATGGCAATAGGATCGCCCACTTTACATGGCTTGAACATAACTAGGTTTTTACAATATTATTTGGATTGCAAACAAACCTACGGTCCATCTGATAGTAAGTTGTCACCGGCTCACCGCTGTTCATGGGCATCTGCAGTACTAGAGGCATTGGATATGTGTTGCTATTCCAGGGATAAAAGCTGAAATGAGTCTATGTGCCTGTAATTGCACACCCACACCCTTCAATCGGATTTCAGGCCTGGGGTTCCCATACACCTCTCCATGCATTAGTGATTACCAGCGTGTTATGTTCTGAAAGATTACGGCCTAATTTGTTTAGGCTTACTTATAGGTTTGTAACCTTTTTAATTAAAGTAAATTATTAAGCCTAACTTTTCTTACAATAACAAAAATATTTATTAAAAAAAGAAAACTTGGTCCACAGTAGGTGTTAGTAGTATTTAATATTAAGTTAGTGCTATAAAAACGCCTGTTTCGTAGTCGTTTGCTGCCAGGATCGTCTAAGTAGTTATTTTTGTTCCTCTGATGTGTGAAACATGACCAGCCTATTTTAAATAAATAAGTTAAATTATTTTCCTTTTTGTCAATTTCCTATTAAGGACATCATAATTTTCCTCGAGTTTCTGCACTGCATAATAAAATTATCTTATAATTTTAGTTATAAAATCACGCAAGACTGTCGAGGCGAACTCAGTCGCGTTTGGTCCGGCGGGGCTTACAGCCAACAAGTTCAGCATAAAACCACAGACAACCAGAGAAGAAATAGAAGAGCCTGTTATACAAGAAAAAAGAAAACCTGAACCAGAATTTGAAGCAAAGAAGAATCAAGATGTGTACGCAAACACAGACTCCGAGGTAAACTTAAAAATATCTAACTTAGAATTACTGAAGCGGATTAAATCTATTAATACTATACAAAATAATTCTGTTCCTAATAAGCATAGAAATAAGGGTGAAGCACTAAGTGCTATAAAACGTAAAATAAAATATCTTGAGGAAAAACAGTCGAGAATAAATGATAGTCTTTCTTCTTCGCTTTCTGACAAGGATAGCTCCAAGTGGGACTTAGACTCGGATGTTGAAAGTGTAACAGGATTGGAAGAAAAATTAGGTTTACGCATCAATAAAATTAAAAAAGATGTTAACCCGGAACTGCAAACTGACACTTTCGATATAAAGAGTAGTAATGTTAACCCATTCAAGAATGTAGATGGTACCATATCCATATTTGTTGACAAGCTAGTGAGCCCTGTACTAATGGTACATTGCAAGAAAGATAACAGGATAGAACCAGTTAGCAATATGAGAGACATTCCATTTGGGAAAGATATTCACGTAGTACTAAGAAATATGGGTGTACAAAAGCCAATGAGGCCTCAAACCGTGTCCTGGCCTACAATTCTCCGGGGCCATAGCTTCTTTCTCGTAGGTCCATATTACAGTGGTAATACTATGGGATACTTGCCAGCAGTATGCCGTTTAGTGTATGATTTTAAAAATACGCAAGACAAATTAGGTCTTAGCTGCATTTTAGTTTGTGCCACATCACATTCTGTAGCCTCAGTTGAATCTCAATGCAAAATGTTCTTACACAGCGCAAAAATTTTCGCTTGCTACGCTGGTATGAGTGATATGCACATCACAACGTCGCTTCTGAACGGCTGTGATCTTCTCATTTGCACCCCTTGCATGCTAGTCCGTCTGATTCAGGAAGATTTCAGTCTTGACTTCCGTAACTTAACCACATTCGTAATTGATGACTGTGAACATATTTCAACGGTTTATCCCAAAGAACTTAAGTTTTGCCTTCTAAAAGTGATGGATATAGTCAAAAATCGCGCTCTTAAAGAATGGAAAGTCCAGTATGTTATAGTTTCTAGGGTATGGTGTGACTTCATGTCGTCTCTAGCTAGGAAAGCACCTGATTCTGTCGTATGTATCAGTGCTTTCGAAGAATGTGTCCTATATTCCAAAGCTGCAACTTCAGTCGAGTTTGTTGCCCAAGAAAACAAGCTAACTACGGTTATAAACTTTTTGCAAGGTATAGATAAGTCCAAAAAGACTGTGATAGTTTGTAGGTCTGATGAGGAAGTAAAACTCATAGAAAAAGCTTTGACTAAATTGGAATTTGTCGTGTTCTCTTGTGATAGCACAATGACGGTGCAAGACTTGTACAATTTAGATAAAACTCTCAAAGATTATGAAGAGCCCGTGTTAGGGCCAATTTTGGTGTGTTGCGACGGGAATTTGACCCATTTGAACGTTACGGATGCACACTATTTAGTTCATTATTCCTTGCCGGATCTATTCTCAATGTTCTGCAAACGATTTGCAGTACTCATCGATAACTATCCGTCTATTTTCAAGGGTGACAAAACTAACATCAAAATTAAGATTTTGTTTGACGATAACAACATTGAACAACTGCCAAAGATTCTTAATTTCATTAAAAGATGCACTATGGATGTGCCGCCGTTCTTAGATGAAATTAGCTCAAGCGTTTTGACTGAAAAATATTTGAAGAAAGCTCAGAACTTAGTGCCGATATGTAGAAGACTTTTGACTCTAGGTAAATGCCCCGACTATTGGAATTGCGTCGAAAGACACGCCATATTCAAAGAATTCGACTCTCCCAAGCCTTGGCTACCGAAAGAAGGTATAATCACTTTCCGTATATTGCACTATCATTCAGCAGTAAATTATTCTGCTAGGATATCATCGTGTTCCATTAAAAGCAATATTACAAAATACCCACAAACGTACAGCTTGCTGTCTATTAAAATAGGAATGTATTATAGTAAAGAAGCGAATCGGAAGCTTCACGGTGTACCAAAAGTAGGTGACGTATGTGCGGTTACTTTAAAACAGAATCTATTCGTTCGCTGTCAAGTTGCAAAGGTACTGGGGTATGAGAAAAATCGACCTACTTTCTTACTGATCAAACTTGTAGACGAAGAGAGGTACGAGACGGCACGAGATACATGCCTATACTATTTGCCGGACGATTTAAAGAATATTGAAACACATGTCGTCACTGTCATTTTGGCTAATCTTATGCCCCAGGATAAAGATGTAACTTTTTCAAAGTTAGCTGAAAACCAGTTAAAACGAATCACTGATGAAAATGACGAGCTTTACATGAGAGGTCAAATAACAATGGTTGTTGGTAATACTATATTCGTAGATACATTAGAGGCTTGTCAGGATTTGTCTTCCCTAGAGGAAGTGGTTGTAAAATGCGATTTCCGAAAGGAACTGTTAGACCTTCATGCAATACCTAACCCTGATCATATTGATAATTTAAGAAAAGTCTGTGATTATAATAGTGACATTCCCAAAGAAGAACAGGTAGAACGTATTGAAGTTGGTAACCCAGTCAATACATTACCTAAAGGTAGATGGGCACATCTAGAAAGCGGTGAATTTTCGTCAGTATTCTTTATGTACGCTGAAACTCCATGGCAATTCTTTGTGCGGCCCATCAAATTCGATGGATGTTTGACCACGTTGATCCAAGATATAAGAAAATACGTGAACGAGAACCCTGAACCTATAGAAAGCATAAATGTAGGAGACATTGTTTTAGCGGAGTTTCCTGACGATAATACATGTGAAAGAGCTAGAGTTGATAGTAGCGTTAACAATAATAAAGTTAAATGTTTCTTTGTTGACCAAGGAGAATGGAGAGATGTGTCTATTAAGAAAATCTACCCAATAACAGAAAAATTAATTACTCAATTACCATTCCAAGCTATTGAATGTAGACTAGTAGGTATACAACCTCTCGGGAATAATTGGACTGATTTCAGCACTAATTTCTTTGTAGATTCATGTTTCGACTCCGTTGATAAACACAAACAATTATTTACTAAATATTTCACTAAAGAAAAAGCAGAATTTACTGAAGGACACAAATATGGAGTAGTTTTAATTGATACGTATGCAGCAGAAGATGTTATTATTAATCAGATGATGGTGGATAGGAATTTAGCAGATGAAAATGATGAGATTGAGTTGTTAGATGATTTAGGATTCGAAAGAAAATCGGATGAATCTTCCGATTCAGATATAGATGATGAGCCTATTGAGACAGTTAACAAGATAGATAGATCATTTCTGGTTGATGATAAGAATAAACAGACACAATATATCCCAAGTAATATGTCAAACGATTGCAATAGCATGCCTCTGGTCGATTCAGATAACAGTTTTGATGACTTCGATTTAATGGCTGATGATTCCGGTAAAATATTTTCCATACCTATATCCCAGGTAGTTTCAATTAAAGAACTCCCTGATACAGAATGGAGTGAAACAGTTTTAGCTTCGCCAATTGAATGTTCTGTGCCTCCTTCAAACATAAGTCCTAAAGTTAATGTAAGTGCTGATGTTGATCAAGTTAGCACACCACAAGTACAATGGCGTCAAAATAAAAATACAGTCATAATCAAAATAAAATTGGTAGTTGAGGTTTATGATCTTATTATTAAAGAGAGATATATGAAGTTTTCTGCAGATGGTAACAATATCCATTACAGATTTGATTTTGAATTATATGGCGTGGTAGACCTAAAGAAATGTTTTCACTGTAATAAAGGACAGTACATACAAGTCAAATTATGGAAAATGATGGCCACAAATTGGTTAACGTTGACAAGGCATAACGAATTAATGAAATGGATAGTCTATGACATAGATAGCATTGATGTTTCTTCGGACGAAGAATCTGAAATTATTGATCATAGAAAGAATTTTATTAGAAATTACGCTGACAGCGACAGTGATGATAACTTGCAAGATGATATTAGTTTTTCCTATTAAATTTAGTATTAAAAAGAATTATGGAATCGACGCAAAAAAATATATATTTTTGTAACTTAAAAAAAAATTGCACAACATCACATTCGCATTCTGTAGCATACGGTTAGACGTGAACGTGATCTCAACATAGTTGGGTTAGGCACAGGTGTTCCTATAATACACCGACATATCTGCACAAACAAAAAAATAAATAAAAGTAAGATGAAAATAATTAAGATTCTGTTTTAAGGAAATTGTGATAATGCAATAAAATTGCGTGACTGAAGAGTTATTTGGTTACATTTTTTTAATATTTAGAAATTTTAAGAGAAATGGTCTATCTATCTAACGGGTGTAAAAAGACACTTAACGAAACCGAGAGTCTCTTGTACTTCCCGTCATTGTAATCTTTTTTTTTTGTACTAGGCCATAACTGGGAACCTTCTGGTTACGGAGATATTGAAGCTCAAAATTCCAGTTTTACTGACGTTTTTTTTATGAAAACAATTTATTTATGTTATAATAACACAACTTTAAATACTCCCACGACTCCTGTACCGTTGCATGTACCCATAAGCACAATGTTTTGCGTGTGTTACATTGCACACTAACACAAACAGCAATGTTCACACCAAAAATAAAATACGTTTCCCAGCAATTATTGTTATGCAATGTTACTTAGTTTGATGAAATATATATATATATATATATATTTGATGTACAGAATGCGTAGTTGACGGCTTTGTGATCTGTATTTTTACACCCTGTATGTATATAAAAGGAGAAACTGACTGACATATTCAGCGCACAGCCGAAACTACTGGGACTAGGAACGTGAAATTTTGCACAAGGCTTCGTTTTATAATCTAGGGGAGCACTAAGGGAATTTTGGAAATTCAACCTTTAAGGGGGCGAAAAGGGGGTTAATAAACTTGAAACTGTGAACGAATATTTGTCTAAGCAAATAATAAAATTCGCCCATAAAGTAGCTTTCCAAAGGGGGTTTAGATGATGTTAAAGTTTGAATGCAAGAATCTTAACACGCTGTCCAATTGACTTGAAACTCGGTATAAATAACTCGCGAGAGCGGCGTCACAAAAATCGCACCTCTTTAAAAATCTCCTTCAAAATAATTTAAACCATATTTATTCAATGGTAAGAGTATGTTTATGGTACACTATTTGAAAGGCAATTTATTCAGCTCTCAGAAAAAGTTGAGGGTTTTTGGTTTTATTTACCAAGGCATGAAATAAAACGGGTTAATTGTAAAGAAACAAAAATAAGTTTTATTACAACATCAAACAATTACAACATAAATAAATACAATTAAATTCTTAAAAATAACTTAAGACCTAGTGGTGCCCCCTTTGTTCTGATGACAGGTTCTATGCGGTCCCTCATGGACGTAATTAATTTTATAACGGTTTCTTGAGGAATGTTGTCCCATTCGTCAATGACGGCATCTTGAAGGTCTTGCAGAGTGGTAGGGGCACTCGCACTCGCCCTTTTAGCTCATCCCAAAGGTGCTCGATAGGTTCAGATCTGGACTTCGAGCTGGCCAGTGCATAACAGGGATCCCAACCTCTTGCAAGTAGTCCCTTATAATTAATGCGGTGTGACAGCGGGCGTTACCATGCATTAACATGAACCCACTGCCAACAAAACCCGTATAAGGGACCACATGCTCTTTCAGGATCTGTATTATGTACCGAGGGACAGTCAGCGACGGGTAAGTAATAATGATATAATTACAAAATCTGTAATATTTACAAGATTTATCGACTGAATCTAAATTTTTTTTTTTTTTTTTAAGCATAACGTACATTAAATATAAAATCATTAGATATACCATTCAAAAGCCATAAAACCTATTAACGTTTATTAAATCTATACTTTTGCCTGAAATCTTTATCGGATAATTCTACGAAAGGATTGATTCGAACACGATTTATGTTGTGTCGGCGTGGTGTTCCCAACAACTCAGCGGCTTCAATATCCTCAATATCAATTAAATCGACCATGTTAATATCCATTTTCGGGTTAAAAACAACACAACACAATGAAAAAGATGCTATAACCTAAAAGAGAAACTGACAGATACGATTTAGACCATGGTTTGATCGTTTAAACTAAGGGCCGCCGAGGTTTAGCGTTAGACCATGGAATGGTCTACGGTTTTTCGAAAAACCACGTTTTGTAATATCAATTTTATTGAATCCGTAGTTTATAGAGATTTACACCTGGGTTTTTAGTTAAACCGCTTTTTGTAATAAGACTGATTTAGTTTAATAATAGAGGGCATCTGGCGCTGGGCGGCCGCTGCGGCGGCACGCCCGCGTCTCTCGCTCGCCTTCGCGCGTTAATGGTCATAGTTCTAACCTAAGTTAACTCACATGATTCACCAACAGTAGAGGGAATCTGGCTTCTAACCTAACCTATCGGAGTCAGATTGCTCTGAATCGGGGTGTATACTATAATGATGGTATCAATATATATTTTAAATTATAGACCTAATAATTTTCGATTAAATAAACGTTATACGAAATAAGTTTTAGACTATATAAATGTTATATGTAAAGAGATTATATCAACCGTTGGTATATCTCACGTTTATTACATCTTGTGAACGTTATTGAAATGAAAATAAACCAAATAACTTTATGATAAGGGACCCGTCAGCGACTCTTGCCCACGAGCACCTCCAGTCCGGGAAACGCACACAAGATTCGTCTTCCCGTCAATTGACATGCCGCCCCAGAACATGCACGAACCACCCCCGTATTCCGCTGTCTCTTCTATACAGCCTTGCGCGAATCGTTCTCCCTGCCTCCTGTACTCTTCTACGCTTATTGCAGAAAAGATACACCCTTGTCTCATCCGAGAAGAGCACAGCCTCCCATTGCTCTATCGTCCAATCAACATGGTCGCGAGCAAATTGCAACCGGTCTCTCCAATGCTGTGCAGTGAATTTTGGCCCTGTAGCAGCTCTATGAGCAGCAATTTTCTTCTCCCGCAACCTTCTAACAATGAAGACGCTTACTGAAGTTCTGCGTACTGATCGGACCCGTTGCACTTCCAATAGCATTCCAGAATCGATTGCGTAATGAAGTCTGACACAATGAAACGATCGTCTCTTTCGGATGAGCAGCGTTATCTGCCAGATCCACGTCTTCGGAT
The DNA here is from genome assembly GCA_916610205.1 of Griposia aprilina. Classification (NCBI taxonomy): domain Eukaryota; kingdom Metazoa; phylum Arthropoda; class Insecta; order Lepidoptera; family Noctuidae; genus Griposia; species Griposia aprilina. The sequence continues at coordinate 10,550,718 of OU744311.1, forward strand.
ATAGCCACCAGTCTCTTGGAATCGTTGGAACACTCGTCGAACGGAAAAACGGCTTATATTCAGTTGCCGAGCAACATTACACTGTCGCATCCCTGATTCCAGTAGTGCAATCACTTGTGCGGCTTCATCTTCAGTGGTATCCATTTTCAGGGTTGTTCTTCTTGCTGGAGTTGTTCACTTCAAAGTCTGGATGGCGAATGACTCACATTTGTTACTTTTTCTTCCTAACATGGCAATTCGTAGTTGTGACCTCTGAGGTCCTGGCTACTTAACCGGTCTTCCCTGTGGTGCCTTAAGCTAACTTAAAGCCTCCAGCCAGGGGCGAATTTTTTAGTTTCTAAGTGACCGCACGCTAAGGGCACCCCGTGTGGGGTACGGACCTCGGCTTAGGGCGTCACTGAGGTGAGGGCAGCAAGGTGGGACAGGCTGGATCGAATCTATAATATTATTATTAATCGGGGAAATTAAAGCTACAGGCTCAGCTACGGCGCGGGCTGGCGCTTCGTCGAGCAAGGTTCGGGGGGGACAATTACGTCGGGGGACTCACATTTGACCTTGATCGGCCGATTTATACCCTTCTAGAGTGGAGCAATTAGTGGCTCCTGTAATGCGTATTTTAACTACAGTTATTTAACGTCTTGTGCTCTGAAGAATTGTGTTTTTTATGAAATCCAACTGTTGTTAATTTAAAGGTCATTAAACATACTTTCAGCAGACAGGCTTGAATGCTGTTTTCGGAGAGGTGCGATTGTTGTGACGCCGAGTGTACTTTTGACAGAAAAGAAAGAATAATGAGTTTTTGGGTTTTTCTAAAAAATGATCCCTAAAAGGGAGAAGAGAGGTTATTAAGTTCTTTTCGGACGATTTTACTGCATGGCGTGATTAGCTCAAAAATTGGTATAAAATTATAAATAATCTTAGACAAACTATGGACACGTCCCAAACGACTTTTCAAAATTCTACCCCTGTGGGCGTGAAAAATGGGAATGGGGATGAATACAGTTTATGAGAATTTATATGATGTGAAAACTTGAAACTTTGCCAGAATACTTATCTAAATATTCTTTTAAGATCATAATCATTGAAACTACCTGAGGTTGAAGAGGTGCAGAGATGTGAGTACTATGTACTACAGAGCTACCATTTACTGGGTAATATGTCTTTCATGGACTTGAATGTGCCCTGGCGTTTGACAATATGTCATGCTCACTCATAAATCTCGCTGATAGTGGATCGTGTGTTGGATCATTTAGTTCTCTTCAAAATGGTTGAGTTGGATGGATGGTGCTGATCCATGCGTCATGTTCGTGGACGGGCGGCGTCAGTTGGGACTGGTCATCTCTTAGCTGCCACGGCTTATTTTTATGACTTTTTTTTTGTTTTTTTTTTGTTTTTGCTGTAGTCTAGACGCTTTTAACGTGCGCGTCTTTTTTACATCCTTGTTACATATATATTCAACATTAATGATCTAACTAATATTTTGTAACAATTTAATTTAAAAAGAGTGTCCACGGAGATTCTTCCCCGTTCTTCTCCATAGGTACCTACTACACTTTGGAATAGGCAACTAGCTTCACATTTCTGATTGACCGACTCTTTGACAATAGTGCCTGTAAATGGTTTAATTGAAATAAATATACGAAATTCATGCGAACGAAGTCGCAGGCGAAATGCTAGTATATAGTTCCAGCAGTGGGGACATTATAGGTTGATTCTGCTTTAACAATAATTGTTTTCACTGTTATCAAAAGTCTTTGATAAACCGAAGTGTTATTGCAGTAAGGTTACTTTTTAGGGTTCCGTAGTCAACAAGGAACCCTTAAAGTTTCGCCATGTCCGTCCGTCTGTCCGCAGCTTAGCTCAGAGATCCTTTAGTACTAGAAAGTTATAATTTGGCACGGATATACAATATACATACCTATTAGTCAAGCCGACCAAGTTGTAAAATAATATAGCGGAAAAAAAATTTTTTTGTTTACGTGTAGGTACTTACCTTCGATCAATAATAGCACTAGATTCCCGATAAGCGCTTCAAAAACGGCCCGAAAAATAAGAGCACAATGAGTTTTGTGCTCTTATTTCAAATTAGTATTGTCCAAACATAGCCACCATTAAGACGTCAAAATGCCACAGTGCGCGTTCAAAAGTTATATAAATAACCACCGTAACACCAATGATTTTGGAAGGAATATCTTTTTATCGGTAAGTTTATATAATTATGTATGTGTTTTTAATAAAATAAAAATAATTAAATAGTAAATATAAATCATTTACCAAATATTATGATTGTTAGATCAAAGTTTGCGACAACGCGCTAACTATTGTAACAAACATCGACTGTTCTGGAACAGGGAATGCATGGAGTAGTGTTATTATTTCATAAAAATGTAATTTTTCATCTCTCTAAGTTAGATTTCCTCCAGATTGGTTCGAAATCAGACCAATCCGGAGTAAATCTAAATTAGAGAGAAGTATTGATGATTCTTATGATTATAATTATGTAAATACACATTTGTTATTGTCGCGACTCATATTTTGATCAAGATACAACCTTACACTAACCTGCAAGTTGCAAAAACGCAAGAAAATTTGATTTTCGCGGGCTGCTTTAGCAAATCCCCCATAATGAGACCGATTACGATTGTCCAGATACATTATTTAAAGCATCCACCTCGCACGCACCTTCAGTCATGGTTGTTTACCTACCCACTCTTATTTGCAGTTTAATTTTAATGGAAAATAATTTGATTCAATACAAATATTTATTATAACTTCTAAATCGCGTACATGAGTAAACGCACCCATTTTCTATACGGGTTGATTACAATGAGCCAACCTGCAGACCATTAATAGCTATGTCTTATAAAAAATAACAATTGTACTAATTTAGTCCTACTACTTTTTTAAATCGGTCAAAAATATTTGCTACCATACACAACGAACCTTCGCCTAAAAAAAAATATTTCTGCAACTCTACGACTTTCAATACTTACTGTGTTCTGAGCATTGAAATGTTATACCAAGAACTACGTCTAGTTCCAAAATAGAGTAAGCATGAAATTGTCAACAAAATGTTTTTAGCTTTACTGCTGAGGTTTTAAGTTTCATTTTAGAATACATATTTTTGTACTTACTATAAAAAATGACTTTTTATTTATTGCTTTTACATTTCTCCGATGACAGAAGGACTCACATATAAATATTTTGCAATCGTAATTCAACTTTATACTTGAGCATTAAGGTTTATAATGAACTGATGTTGTTAATATTATAAAACCTTTTTCTATATTTCGTAGTATGACATGTAATTGTTTATGTTTGTGTAAACGTGGCCACTTCAGCGACTTGTTTTTGTTCCTGATCCTGTATCTAGTGCTATTATTGATCGAAGGTACTTACACACCTAAAGTGGAGATGTTTTTTTTTCTCGTCTACCCCATGGTGTGTGGTGACGTTGGATAGGTCTTTCAAAAATATTGTGGGTTTTTAAACAATTTTTCGATTAAGAGATCCGTTTGTGAAATATAAAGCTTTAAAGTGGTGGTGGTGGTGGTGGTGGTGGAGTGGTGGGTTAAGACCCCCCCCCTGCTAGCTAAATGGTTTTGCTTTTGGATATGTGAAAAAAATCATGGTAGTAGTATATGTAACGAAGTTTAAAGGAAAACTATCACAGCTAAGTAGGCTTTACAAGTTAAGAAGTAATAGTAGACCAACTTACAATTGCAGTTGGAACGTATGGGAGAACATGTTTTTCAACTACAATGTTAAGTTTGTTCCCGGAATAAAGTCATCCCAAGTACGGAACCCTTCATTGTGCGTGGTCCGACACGCACTTGGCCGGTTTTAAACTAAACTCTGATCAAAATGACAACTGCAATCGAATAACTAAGCAATATGTTTTGAGTTCAAAGATGGAAAAACTGCCAATGTGTAGAATATAATATATAAATTATATACATAGTCCTCCAGATCGTATTTCGGCCATGGCGGCCAATCTCAACAGAGACTAGCCTCCGGCGCAGGAGATATTATAGTGCAGGCGTGTGTGCGCAGACACAGGTGTACTCTCTCTGCCCTCACTTTCGTAGTCCGATGGGACGGAAATCCGACACGACCGGAGAGAGATCATGTAACGTTACGATCGGAAGCATTTTTTAGTAAATAAGAGTACAATAATTATTGAACACAAGCAGCCTTAGTGATGTTATATATATAAATAGACCACAATCAGGCACAGGGCCAACGGTTTGACGTGCTTTCCGAGGCACGGAGGGTATCACACCGCCAACTTACAAACTCCGGGCTGTTACTAAGATGTTCTTAATGGAATACCACTTTGCCCGACCTCGGAATCGATGTCAGGACCCCACGCTCAGCAGCAACCATGAGACCAACGGGGCAATCTATGTGGTGGTAAACAGGAACTTGCATGAACTATATGAGAAGCTGCACCCTAATTGGTCTACATCACATCACTATCTATCACCATCTGAATCATTTTGAAGCCTATTGCTAATCCATTGCTTCATATGTTCGAAAAATTTGTCTGCTCAACAACGTACCTAAATAACACAATGAATGTTGTTGAACTGTCAAAATGAAAGCTATTCCTACTGTTAGTGAGTTACGCAATGGCAAATTATTTTCCAGGCGACTAACAACTGAAAGTGCGACTAACTATTTGCTACTAGAAATCATAGGCAAGGTACTATAAATAATGACATGGCGACTAATATTAACAGTAGGACTGTAACCAAACGTACTGTGACGTACTGTGTCCAAATAAACTTTATTCTTTCTTTCTTTCTTTTCTTTCTTTAGGATAGGATGCAAGAGCGAGCGAAGCGAGCTCGGGACTTGGGGCACCCCGACTCGGACAGGTTAGGTTACAAGAGGATGGCGGGGTCTGGAAGACCCCGCCGTCCCCTTCGTGGTTATTTTTTTTTAAACCGCCCAGAAGTAGGAGCCCCGCGTAGCGGGGCTCCGTCGGCTACGCCTTATTATGCAAATCAGATAAAACCCAGGATAAACCAGGATTTATTTTTTGTCCAAAAATAAAAATTCTGAAATAGGAGGCCTCGCCAAAACAGAAACTCGATGCCAGTTTAAATTAAAACAAAGCTAACAACTGATTATTAAGCTGCTACTTTCTACTTAAAATTATTCTTCACTGTAGCTGCCAACCTACTATTTTTGCTACCGGCTTTAATTATTTTTTAATCCCAATTTCAGATTAATTTGTCGCCGCGTTAAATACATGCCTTACGCAATTACCCCCTGAGTGATGTAAAAGCTCGATCATCTCTGTCATTTTGTCTAGCAAATTAAAAATCTGAGTTTAGTCTTTTTGAAGTCAAGATTTTCAGCTTGGGCAAAAATGCTTTTTATGTCCGGATGTCCGGCTGTTCTCCCCTACAGGTCGTATTTCTCAACCAATTTTTGTGAAATTTTGTGACCACGTTCGATAAATATATGGATTTTCTTGTCGATTCAGTTTTCGAAATTTTTCAAAAGTGCGGAGATATGGGGGTGGAAAACGTAAAAATAAACATATTTGTGCCATTTCGCGCTTTTTGCGAGCGCTTTTTGTTTTAAGGCTGTACCCCGACCAAAACCTTGCCATAGTGCGTTAATCAGAGGCTATTAACTCAATCACTATGGGTAATAAACTACATCTAAAAGCACATTATTAATGTTCGATATCTTATCATCACATTGCACGTTCTTATTTGTTTTTATGTGTTATAAATACATTTAAATCTTCTTGTAAAAAAGTGTCTAAAATTATTGATTGCATGTATCTTTTGCTAAATGTGACGCTCTATTAATTTGAGGATTACACTAATGGATAGATATAAATTAAAAATCTAAATAATTCACGTTTTATTTTATTTCAAAACATCGCTTGTCTATTTTATTAAAATAATTTCATATTTTTTGTGAATTTTATGTTAAATGAGCGTGCGCAGGGAGCGAGACAGAGCGAGACTCAGCGACGGGACAGATAAGGACCGAACGCTCAAGGTCGTTTGGTCGGGGAAGCGCCTTAAGGTGCGCGGTGAACATTTATTTAGTTTTAAGCTATGCAAAGACAGACTCGTGAGGTCTACAACTCCATAGAGCCACTAGTAATATAAATACGAAAGGCAAACCTCAGGACATTGTATCTCAATTTATTTGGAACGAGCATATATTATTCACTATAAGTAGATAGTAATAATAAAAAAGCGGCCAAGTACGAGTCGGACTCGCACACGAAGGGTTCCGTACCACTGTACAAAATTGAATACAATTTTTTTTTTATGTAACTTATTTTATTTTTATTATTTGCGGTTATAGCGGCCATAGTAGTACACACTCTGTGAAAATTTCAAGTGTCTATCTATTACGGTTCAAAAGATACAGCCCTGTGACAGACGAACGAACAGTGGAGCCTTAGTAATAGGATCTCGTTGGCACCCCTTGGGTACGGAGCCCCAATAAACATAAAAAAAACAAGCCTACATGTTCAGTAATAAGCTCTATTCCCATCCAATACCAAGAGCTAATACCATTTGGTATTAGTTTATTTCCGAATTTATTTTCTATTCCCCACGAGTACCACATTTTAAAACCAATACCAAAACAAGTTTGAAGAAATCAGATACAGTCAGGTTCAGTAAAATTAAAATGCTTTGAGTGATTTTAAGTAATGTTTAACCTACCTACCTACCTACCTACCTACCTACCAAATTAACTTCCAGCGATCGATCTCTGGTTGACTGTAATACTAACAGCTAGCTGTGTTAAAATGAATTACCGAACTAAGTTCCCGAAAATCCTAACCCTAGACGGTCGACGTCAGTGGCATCCCGAGGTTCGGTTGGTTAGGTTCCTTTAAACCCTTTAGTCAGAAATACTCGACCAGCTTATTAACCCTAACCCTATATTTAGGTTACCCTAGATTTCGGTAAAACGCAATTTAAATAAAACTTTGTGTAGCTGAGTGTACAAAAAGTCACGCTTTGGTATTCGTTAGTAATAGATTTTTTATTTAAAAAAATGTGGTACTCGTTGGGAATAGAAAATAAATTCGGAAATAAACTAATACCAAATGGTATTAGCTCTTGGTATTGGATGGGAATAGATCAGTAATAATGCTTATTCAAAGTACCTACCTACCTACGGACTTCTTAACAGTTCCAAAGTATCTGTAAATGGTTTAATCCATACTTCCCTAAAACCCCCTCTTATCTTAAAGAACGTTTCAAGTTCCTTCATGACACACATAATAGATACCTGAGGTCATCGGAAAACTTAAGACTAGAGATGCCGAGGCATTCCACCAGTTTTTATGACAAGTCTTTTACAGTTCAAGCAGTACGGTTATGGAATGCCTTGCCCATGTCGATAAGGCGTGCTCAATCTTTGTCCACTTTTAAAATTCTGGTTAAAAAACACTTCCTCTCTCCTTAAACATTGTCATTACATTTAGTTTCCTTACTCTTGTTTCATGTTTATTATTGTATATATTATATTATGTAGATAGGTATATGTTTTATGTATGTATGTATTTGTTGTATATGTAAATGGTACACCACTGACTACCTGCATTATTGTCTCTCCTTCTACCTTGAATCCATCCAAAGGTTGTCTGTAAAAGATCGCTTTTAGCGATAAGACCGCCCATTGTGTCAAAATTTCTACTTTTATATCTGTAATTTTTATGGTGTACATAATAAAGAGTATTCTATTCTATTCTATTCTATTCTTACTAATATTATAAATTCGAAAGTAACTCTGTCTTTAAGTTACCCTTTCACGCCGTAAACCCGGAACGGATTTCGATAAAATTTGGCAAGCATATAGAGGGAATCCTGGGGAAGCACATATGCTACTTTTTGTACCGGTAGCACGTTCCCGTGGCATAATTTCTGACATCCACGCGGGCGAAGCCGAGGTCAGAAGCTAGTTATACATAATTGTTTATTTTAGTTAGTCAACAAAATTAGGACGTTATAAGTAATCGTAATAACATAACATCACGCCTGTAATACCCGAAGAATTAGCCAGAGGTGTATATATATCACCCACATTTCGCCAGAGATGTTTAAGTCCTATGTAACAATATAGTACGGTTTTATTCTACTTCTTCTTCCAATGTTTTCTAAGTTTAGCCATGGACTTTCTTCAACCCATTCTTCTCCATGATAAATTACATTTGGGAATGGGCAATTCTCTTTTTAACCGACTTCACAAAAAGGCGGAGGTTCTCAATTCGTATGTATGTTTTTTTTTTTTTTTGATAGCTGGTGCTTCACATGTGGCCCCATTTAAATTGATTAAGGTCTGACTAGTAGTTTTTGAGTTATCCTTAATACTGCATATGTTTTCCACTTCGTTTATATTGATGATGTGTTGATAATTTGCTGTCGCTGTTATTTACATACCAATTAGTGGAATACGAATTTGTGTGGGGTAGGTACCGCAACTAAAAAGTGAAAAATAAAAACTTTTTTACAAAAATACAACCGACTTCCAAAAAAAACACTAAAAGACGTGAAAAATAACTTTAATTTCGGAAGTCGGTGGCCAAAAACGAAAATACAAAACCAAAGACACCGAATTCCGAAATTAAAGTTATTTTTCACGTCGTTTAGTGTTTTTTTTTGGAAGTCGGTTGTTTTTTTGTAAAAAAGTTTATCTTAATACTTTTTCTGCAAGTGTGTATTTATGGGCCAAATCTAATTGAAATAAAAGACAAGACATTAAAAAACACACTGCCATGCAACATATATGTCATATTATTTATTACACAGGCCTACACTGTCCTCCCATACCTGTCAAGTAATTGTAACATTGTAAAAACCCCTTATTTTTGAAAGAGTAACCGTGGAGTTTCTTGCCGGCTCTTCTCCATAGGAAACGACCAATTGCAAACGTGCACCTAGCTTCTGACGTTTCATAAGTGCCTATGTAGGTTTATGTGAAATAAAATATTTTGATTTTGTTTATTTACATACAAAAACAACACAGGACACTGTCCGTAGTTTTAGGGGTGGTGTATGAACCAATAGATATTTTTATTTATTTTTTTAAGTACTGTATTACCCGGCTGTCATTTGTGGATCTTAGACAGTCGTTACACGGAACGTCAGAAGCCCGAAAGTCTGACCACCACTCTTACCAAGGGAATCGTATTACCCAGTAACTGGGTTGTGGAGGTCAGATAGGCAGTGGTTCATGTAAAATACTGGTATTTAGGCGCACCCGGTAAGACTGGAAGCCGACCCCAATATAGTTGGGAAAACTAGGCAAATAGATAGGCAGAGGTAAATAGGAAATAATCCTAGTTGTAACGAAAACCGTTACCGGTACCGGTTTGACTCTATGTATCACCTTATATTGTTATGAGGAACTGGGTATAAAGTTCACTCATACCTCCATAGAAAAGGGAGGATCCTCCGACCAGAAGGGTGTCGTGTCTGGTGGGCTACTGCCCGACGATTGATGTGTCGGGACGTTGTATAAATGCTAGTCGCGCGTCGAACTTTGCTTGCGCGATGCAGGATTTTGCTTGACGTCAGTGTGATGCGTAGTTCGCGTGTGGCGTTGTAGATGCCGCCACAACCTTAATGCTCCTGCTACACCTGCGGCGTTACGCGTAAATTAACATGCTAAACCTTTACGCTGTTCTGGTTAATATTTATTACTTCTTCTAACTTAATAGACATCTGTGCTGCTGGGCAGTTTGTTGCGCCACTTCTTCCTAGCTCAAGCAATCGGAAGTGGTAAAGGGCGGGGTTTTGGGGATGTAATTTTAACGTTCAAAAAGTGTCGATTCTCAGCCTCATTTAAATTAATGACTTTTGATTTTTACTTCAAGTTAATTGAGATGTGACATTGTTAATGACATTAGACCTTATAACTCAAATGGAGGCTTTTCGACACATCAGAAAGTTTTAGCACGTTGAAAAACGCATCAAACCGCATTGGCTACATTAGCGCTGTCTCATTTTATGCACCGCACGCGTCTAGTGAAGACCGCCAGGTACCATAGCGTCCATAGCAGTTTTTACCTCCATTTTGAACGCGGTTAATGCACTAGTTTTGTAGCAATAACTTTTGGGAGCTTTTATTTTTAACCCCCGACGCAAAAAAGAGGGGTGTTATAAGTTTGACCGCTATGTGTGTGTGTGTGGCACCGTAGGTCTTAAACGGTTGAACCGATTTGAATGCGGTTTCTTTTTATTTGAAAGCAGGTTTTCTAGCGATGGTTCTTAGACATGTTTTATCAAAATCGGTTCAGCCGTTTCAAGGTAATCAGCTCTTTTGTTAGCTGCGGTAAGGATCTTAGACGCATAATGGGTATTTACTTTACTTTCAAACATATGTGTGACCTAAAATTTGAAACACCCATGTAGGTACGGTATATATGCTAGATGCTGCAGCCAGGATATCCAGCACACCAGTACACTCTTGAAAAAATTAAATTAAAAATTTAAAAAACCCCAGCGCAAAAAAGAAAAGCGAACATTTAAAAAGTCAAAAATAATGCCTATCGTTGAGCCATCAAATTCGATTGAGTAACACCATATATTTTAATTAGGTATAGAAATTGATGGATGGCACGATAAGGTTTGCTCGATGAAATGGCGCTATAATGTCGCGGCGGGGTACCGCCGCTTATGTAAGTCAGACCCTTCATTTGATTGACTATCTATTAATTTACTAGCATTTCCAACCAACTTGCTTCGATACGATATTTTTTTTGTAGAAAATCTAGTTGGATGTTAAATTGTTAAGTCTGGGAGCGCTATGAGTAATGAGTATGCAATCTCATATTTTAGCTATTTTTATTGCTTTAAGCTTAGCGGTACCCCGCTGCGACATTATAGCGCCATTTCAACGAGCAAACCTTATCGTGCCATCCATCAATTTCTATACTTACCTAATTAAAATATAGGGTGTTACTCAATCAAATTTGACGGCATTATTTTTGACTTTTTAAATGTTAACTTTTCTTTTTTGCGTTGGAGGTTTTTTTTAATTTTAAATTAAATTTTTTCAACCTTTTTTCTCCCACTACTGGGGTAATGTCTCCCCCACAGATTTCCACTCTTCCCTGTGTTGCCCTCTCCGGCTAATTTCCCATAAACGCGTCTAAGTCATCACGCATTCCTTCGGGATTTTTGGGAGCTTAACCACATTAATATGGCCACTCGTTTAACGTGCTATTTAAGGCGCAACTTGGCACAGACGCTAACATGAAAATTGCGTGTGGTAGGAGCATAAGGTAGACTGGTTGAAAATTTAAATTTAAAACATTAAGTCCGCCTTTGTGCATACATAAGCATTAATTAAGCATAAAATATCAAATAAGTCAAGATTTTGTTACTTTTGTATTTACGTTTAAGCAATCACTTTTTCTAGTGGACGAATATTTATGGATACATACCTTCGAGAAGGGAGGGCTATGTCAGACTCCTGCAGACTAAAATCCACCGTTTGTGAGCTTTGTCTCACCTAATGTTAAACGATTATAATTTTAAGTTTTATTTTCATGAATTTAATTGAACCCCAAATAATTCCTAAAAATATTACTGGACACAATCTAAATCTTAATTTTAATCACTTTTGATCGTGTGCGTTAAAAAAGTCGGTTGTCAACGGGCGATCATTTATAAAATCAAAAGCGATCTGTACTTAAATGGAATTTGGTAAACTCAAAACCTACTTTGGTCCACTGGAAATTCGCATTGCGTTTTAAATGTGCGTTGTACAGATGGTAAAATGCACATTTAAAACGGAATGCGAATTTCCTTTATTTTATTTTGAACCATGAAAAAATAAAAAATAAACTTTTTATTTTGTATGTAGTTTTTCGTCATGTACTTATATCATTTTCAAGGATCAATTACATTAATAGCACCCCGTAATAAAAATATCACACTAGGAATTTTCCGATGACCGACTCTAGCGGTACAAATAGTATTAAAAAAAAACCAACCATTTTACAGACGCTCATTAATTAAAAAAGACGGACATAATTTGAGGTTCAATTAAATGTTTGCCTTTTTTCCTTTCTAATGTTTAATTCTAAGTATTCGTTAAAATTCAAAATAGAATAAAATAAAATACGCAAAAATCTTCTTTTTGTTTTGTAATAATTACCGTAGTTTTCATTTATACATGTAAACTTGATTTTTGAATTGAAATTTCTCATAATTATGTGTCGTAGTTCGCTGGAATATGTATTTAATATTCTAAATTATGTAACAATAAATGGGTTCATTTTTATTTTATTTTGTTTTTATTTGTATACTAACTCTCAAAAAAAATATGGATTCCCTAAATAGCTTGCGAAATTAAATTATCTTATGTAGGAGATACCTATAATATGTAATTTTACTTGTTTAATACAACATTAAAGAAAGATCGCTTTTAGCGATAAGACCGCCCATTGTGTCACCCTATGTAAAATTTCTACATTAATTTATATCTGTAATTTTTATGGTGTACATAAGAGTAATCTATTCTATGACTGTAAAAGTGTTATATTATTAATACCGGTAACTGCCTCGTTTGGTCTAGTGGCCGCAAGCACTACTGCCGAGCATGAGGTCCTGGGTTCGATTCCCAGGTTGGGTAAAGCGTTATTGGATTTTTCCATCAGGAATTTTTCAGTAGAAGCTCAGAGTCTGGATTTGTGCCCGGTTGATGGCAATAGGCTCGCCCCCTGTTACATGGGACTTCATAACTGGCGAATTGTGGGTGTATTAAAGATACACAGCTGCCTAACCCTTCGAGGTTTACGGGGGTGATGTTATGTTATAATAACGTTATAAATAGCGGTCGGAAAGCGATCATTATTTCACTTCAACTGCTATTGTTACAAATATAATTTCATTTCGTTATGCTATCGACTTATTAATGAGAAAAGAACTACATTAAGTAGAGCGTCGATTATCCGAACGTCGGCGTCGGTCAACCGAACGACCGCTTTAATAGAATTGCTAGTAGTAATTAAATTATATTGTATGTAATAAATGAAATAACATCTTTAAGCGTCAATTCGTTCCTATTTCACATACTTATATGGTTTTATTGGAACAGTTTTTCTTACAGTTCGATTATCTGAATACATTGGTTTTATAATTACCCGTTCGGGTAATTAGTTCGGATAATCGACACTACTGTACCTACTTACACATAATAACCCAGATCCGGAACAACAAGATATATTCCCGACAAGATATTCACTCAAGTAAGTACTCCTTTTACTGAACTTTTATCAGTAATTATTTTAGGTAAAAAAAATAGAACCTTTGTGTCCAAATGTCCTTTCTTTGGTATTGTTCGTTGAATCGTTGAGCTCCTTAAGTTCTGAGTTGAGCTGCACGATTACTGACAAATGCGTGCACTGACTGGACAGGTCCACTCAATCTGTGTGGTTTTTCTTCAAAATACCATTTCAGACAAATCTATATGGTCTTCACATGATCTGACCAAGATTATGTCTGGACTTTAAAAGAGACTGTGACCTCTGAGTTTGTTTCGGCCTTTCTTCTCAGAGTAGTCAGATAGGAAACGCCGACTTCATCTAGTTTTAAAATATCATTGACGTGTAAAAGTGTATGTACAAACCTATTTACAGAAATAAAATCATTTATCATGAACCTGCTTCTTCTGACTATCTCTGAGAAGAAACTCTGAAACTGACCCAAAGGTCAAGATTTCTTTTAAAGTTCAGGTAGGTTCAAGGTAGTTTCCTGCTTGGATCAAGAAGACTTCAAACTAGTCGAGAATTTAATTTTCGTCTTTCTGAGCAAAAAAAATATTTTTTTACACTATATCTACAAAAATAAGGTGTGCTCCCCGCCCTAATTATGGTAAACTAGCTTCTGCCCGCGACTTCACTGCGTTTACCGGGATAAAATTTAACCTGTGTTAATCCAGGTCATAAACTATCTGGGTGCCGAATTACAACCAAATCCATTCAGCCGTTTTTGCTTGATTGAGTAACAAATATCTGAACATACAAACTTTAACATGTATAATACTACCTGTTGCCCGCGATTTCCTCTGCGATCCGGGATGACAAGTAGCCTATGTTCTTACTCAGGTCATGGTCTATCTGTGTGCCAAATTTCGTCCAAATCCGTTAAGCAGTTTTTGCTTGAAAGAGTAACAAACATCCATCCATCCCATCCATCCTCACAAACTTTCACATCTATTTTATAATATTACTAGGATAGGATTAGAGTAGGACTAGAAGGATGGCCAGCGCCCTTTTAACTTAACACAATGAAAGTAAGGAAAGAATTGAAAAACCATTTGGAGGAAAAAAGGTAGTATTTACTTTTCACTTATAAAAAAATCTTACAAAAACAGTAGGTAACTAGTAAAATGGAAACGGGTAACAATCATCTTTTAAAATAGTAAGAACTTAAATATTCTAAATATAGTAAATTTACTGTGGCAAAAGAAAAAGAAGTATGTTGAAGTTTAACAAAATTAGTTTCTTACTTTTTCAAAGATGGAGCGAACTTATTAATTATCTAACAATCCATTACTTATAGGAGTACCTACTTCTATACCTAGGGTACAGAGCAAGGTCTAAAACATTATTATACCATGGTACAGTGTAAATAAGGCCAACGAGACGAGATAAAATACGTGAACCTGACTTTAACTGAGTTACATTACAATAGCGAGCGATTATTATCTCTGTCCTTATCTCTCGCACTCAATAATGATGTCAGTTGGTAGATGACGGCCGGCGCTGGGTGATTTGTGGTACAGGAAAGCGGTCGGTACAGCAGCCGGCCGCCGTTATTGTTAGTTTTTCTTGTTGATTTTTACTGTTATTGTAAGTGGTTGTTGATTTTAATTATGGGATCACAGTCTGGCAGCTCTAGACAACCTTTGAAAGTTATCATTTCAGCACAAAAAAAAATAAACTTTCAATAAAAATGTTATGAACCCCTGAAAGTTTATTGACATTCTTTATCCCGTCTCGTTGGCCTTACTTTAGTAGTAGCTTTCTGTAATTTCTAACGCCAAAAATCATTCATAACTTTTCCAGAAATATAATAATTATATTATGATCTACGTTCGGATAACATCAGTCATAACAATCACCAAAACAATAATAATAAATAAATAGAAGCCAAATGTGCTAATTACAGAGCCATTACTTGTTGATGGTCAAATATGTACTGTTCTATCTTGATTAGAATGGAATAAAAAACAGAGACAAAGCTGTTGCAACGGTATGCTTATAAATTTATAAAATTGGCATTACATAGTCCACTACAGGTTGTACGAGTACTATAGATTCACTTCTGCCTAACCCTTCGGGAATGCAGTCTTGATGTTGTGTGTAGTCTAAAACTGAAAATATTGATAGTCACATGATTAACTTAAAATCATCACAATCACATTAAAATGAAACGCAATGTCGAGTGATCACACTCTGAAACACAAATACACTTGCGTGCAATAAAATCGACCCACCCCGTGCTCTTCGATTTGAAACAATATAATTCAACAAGGTTTACTAACAATAACCTAATATATTGTATACTAAAACCTTCCTGAAAGTATGTAGATTGCGTTAGTTAAAGAATTATCAAAACTGATTTCTAAGTTTATGAAAAAATCGCGAACTTACAATCATGAGAGGGGGGGGGGGGGGGGGGTCGAATAAACCTCCTCCCATTCGAAATCCGTTAAAAAAATCAAGTTAAATTTTCATTAAACGAACAGAAATAAACAAAATTAAACTTTTGTCAATTTCATTGGCAAAAAAAAGTCACGCACTTTATCCGAGGTAAAGTGACTTCCACAATACATTCAAAAAGACTGCAATAATTATAGAAAATGTTTTAGTAATGAGGACATCTGAAGAATCGAGTCGATCTTGTCAAGAATATTGCTTTTATCCAAATATAGTGTATGTGCAAATAGACTGTACCTTACCTACATTCACACAATATAAATTAATAATTTATATTCATTAAGATTTTTGAGATATCGGCTCTCAAATTGAGAGCACGGGGTGGACCGATTTTTTTGCACGCAAGTGTATGTAATATAATGGTAGATATAGTCAGCTAATAAAAAAAAATAGGAACACTATCCAAAGAGACTGATGAGATTTATACATGAAAATAAAAATAAACTTTCTTGATCAAACTCAACTCAAAGCAAATATTTCTAATAAACCAATTATATTTTTGAATTGTCAAGGGGTCGGTCAGTCAGACGGATGAAGCTAGTTGCCCATTCCAAAGCGTAGTGGGCTCTTATGGAGAAGAAACGAACGGACAAGAAACATTAATAGCTACTAGTACTATATGTTTTAGTAACATTGATTGAGGAGAGCACTGAAGAAATGAAATCAGACACCCAATGTCCGTGTACCATCATAACTTTCAGGCATTAATCTAAAATAATCGTCATCATTTAAATTAGCATGTAAAAACACAATCATCTCAGCCTTTCTAAGTGAGAGTCTGTTCCTTCTTTCGCATAAATCGATGCCCTGTTCCGTAAATAATTGTTCACTGGGTACACAAGTCGCTACCTTATTGCATCTAGTTTTAAATAACTTGGCCAAATGAGGGAACTTTGATTCGTTGCTCTGCCACCATTCGCAAGGGTCACCATCAGCTAATTCTTCCTGCATATAGGATTCTACTTCTTGTTGAGCGAGCCTCTGATGGTTTACACTCTGGTTAGCTAGTCTTTTCTCTAAAATCATAGTCCTCCTTCTCCATAGACTGAAGTCGCCTCCATCTTTATTATTTGCAGTGCTGGATCCGCCTTCCACCTTCAAAGGATCTGTAAGTCTAGTACCATCTTTCATCAGTAATTCTATCTCTGATACTAAATTCAATTTGGCCATTTCTCCAGCGCTCTCATCAAGAAACATCGACATTTTGTATCTAGGATCTAATATGGTGCACAAAGCCAAATTAGGCTCGCTCTCAATTCCGCCGAATCGTTCATTTAGTTCTTTCTCTATACATTCGACTACTTCTTTAACAGAATAGTAACAATCCGGTTTTTTACGTAATTCTTGTAACACATCTTTTAGTCCATTCACAACAGCTATTACTTTTGAAGCGGACGCATATTTATCAGCGCCCAGTTCTTTCGTTGCTTCTTTAAAAGGTTTCATAAGCTTGCAGAGCTGTTTCAATTTACTCCAGTCCTCGTCTGTTATGTCAGGTAGATCGACTTCGTCGTCAAGTTCTGTTAATATAGCCTCGACGGCTTCTTGTAAAGTTAAAAATCTCTCGATCATATCATACTTCGAGGTCCAACTTGTATGCTCCGAATCTAACAGCTCCAAGGGCTCTGTTGTCCCTTGCTTAGTCTGATACAGATCCAGCATTTGTTCAAATTCATAGTTTGAATCAAAGTAACGTACAATTTTTTTTACCTTTGATAGAGTCTCGTCACATAATTTGAGAGAGTTTTGTAACGTAAGGTTTAGCTTATATGCCATGCAGCCCCTGTGATTCCAGCCTAAAGAGTTGACCGATTGCACTATGTCCGCACCATCATCTGTGACGCACCAATTTATTTTGCCGGCTATATCCCATTCCGCACACGTTTCGGTTAAAACTGTTTCCAGATATTCACTAATTCCTTCACAATAATGACACTTTAGTAACACAGATTTAAATTGGTAATCAGGAGTTATAAAATGAGCAGTGATGGCAATAAGCGAATCCTCATACATTTCTGACGTCCATCGGTCAACTGTGAGACATATTGTGGCTGCACCCTGCTGTACAATTGTTTTTTGTTCCTCCAAACATTTACTGTACATTTCGGGTAGGATTCTCTTTGTTATATCTTTACGTTCTGGCATCGTATAGTCGGCATTCATTGCCTTTACTAAGTTTAAAAAGGCTCGTTCTTCGACTATGGTAACAGGTTGGTACGACCCTACAATAAGCATCAATAACCTAACGTCTATTTGTTTCTTCTCCTCAGGTAACAAAGTTCCCCTAATGTTGGTGTCTGTATCTGTCATTTCATCATCAGTGCTCTCAGATTCTTGGTTTTCAGGGGATGCTATCTCATATTTAATCTGATGCTCGGATTTTGATGGAATAGGCAAGAGATAAACTGTTTGATTTGTCGAAACCTTTGGATTCTCATTATCAGTGTGCTGCACTAAATTACAATATTTTTTTAGTTTCCTAATATAAGCGTTGTAATGTGCGTTGTGCAGTCTCTTTAAATGAGATTTTAAATTAGTGATTGTAGTCTTGTGCGATAACTTCTTAGAGCATTGGTTACAAATGGCCATTTTGGGTTCTGCAGTCACCCTACTGAAGTAATCCCATAATGGATGTGTATGTTTCATTTCTCGAGGCATTGTAAAAAGTACCTAGAAAGAAGAAAAACTAAATTATTATTATTTTGTACAAACTCTACGCAAACAGGATATGAAAGTTCTTCAGAGAAAACGCTGCTGAGTGTGAGGTCCTGGGTTCGATTCCTGGGTCGGGCAAAGTGTTATTGGGTTTTCTATCTGGAATATCTCAGCAGAAGCCTGGAGTCTGTATTTGTGCCCTGTTGATGGCAATAGGTTCGCCCCCTATTACATGAGACTTAAACATAACTGGCGAAATGTGGGTGTACTATAGGTAAACCTCTGCCTGACCCTTCGGACAATACAGGCTTCATATTATGTTTTAAAATGTAGCCAAAAGTGTAGTACCTACCCACCGTTAGCCGGCTAAGTTACGTACAGTCGCTAGCACATTAAGTTACCACAAACCGTCAGATTTTCTGAGTGACTTAACCAGCAACATTTTGAAGTTTAAAATCGTTTGGAGAAATTTGACAGATTCGTGTAGCTTGACCTGCTGGCGAGTGTACATAGTCAATAACTTACCTCCAAAAATTTCGCGAATGTAAGTATGTAGGTGCCTAGTTTGACAAGTAGTTCTATGTCCCGTATTAATTGGAAACAATGTTAGCCGCGGGGTACCTGCGTTACACACTAACACTAAGAATGGCTTTCATTTCGATAGTTCAACAACATTCATTGCGTTATTTGCGTTGTTGAGCAGACAATTTTTTCGAACATATGAAGCAATGGATTAGCAATAGGCTTCAAAATGATTCAAATTGTGATTGATAGTGTGTTACGCAAAGAAATACCTACCTTTTGTTTACGTACATACGTAAATTCATGCCGTCTTTCCATGGGGAAACAACAAAAAGTTTTTTTTTTATTTAGCTTCGTTTACGTTCATACATTTGGTCATACACGCACGCCAGTTGCAAGTACTAAGCATCTGACCTTTCTGAAGAACATCATTAATAAGGTCACTGTAATGTCCTAGGGCTCAGAACAAATAAGAAATCAAGACAGCGCTGCGAACAATACAGTGAAGCATGCAAAACTACACCTTGCTCTGTGCATGCACGATCACACGCACACATTTACAACCAAACTACAAGTCCAGCACATGTTTACCTTCACGTCACTGTTGACAGTTTTTTTTATTTGGTCTCGTGTTCTAGGGCGTCCCCTACCAGCGTTTCTACACACATCTGCTTTGTAAGTACCTTTTAGTCGGCTTTCATTCAACCTTTCAAAAAAATGTTAATTCGGCACAAATACAGTTGCTAAAACAATTTTCCGCAACATTGTTTTCCAATGAATAAACGGCATAACGCGTGAGTATAAGTCATTCAAAATCCAAAGTCAGGATGAAAAATACGAATTAGGTACCTATTATAATTGTCAACAAAGAAAGCTCCGTGTCCACAAGAGGCTAATTTCACGAATAGCGTCCTTCTCACAATCTTGAAGGAACGAGGTAACACTAGCTATAACTAGGTAGCATTAACTGCCATTATCTGCCAAAAGAAATAACGCACTTCTCTCACTTGCACATACCCTACCACACACTGTACTTACGAGAAATTGTGTTGATTTTATCAAGTAAACAGTTTACAGGTTCACGACACAACCCGAAATGGCTATTTACTGCACATACTTTAACAGAAACAATAATAATTATCAACCGGCGAGACAAATAACAAACGCGATGTCTTTTGCTAAATAAACTGCCAGAACAGAAACTAACGCTACGACGCGGCAAACAAAACGTAGGTAACAAAATAAATAATAATAGTACTTGGGAAACACGTCTTTATCTATAGAGCCTTAGAGTTCGTTACAAGTAAAGTCGCCGGGTGGTTACGGAATGTCACATCAATCAAGGTCGGCGAACCGCGGCGCTCTGCGTTCGACGCTCCTGATTGGTCGGAATGTAGCAGCCATCTTGAGCCTGCTAGTGTTGTGGGTAAACAGGTAAATGTACGCTCGAACGGTGCGCTCAGTTTAGCATGAACGATGAACGATTATAACGCTACGTTTCGTTATTTTAGGCTGCTAAAGTACTGTTATAATTCTTGAACCCATGTTAAATAACGCTGTGGTATAAACGTTATATAATTAAACAGATTTGTAATTAATAAATAACGAAGTAGGTATTACTAAGTTTTACCTAATCATATAACTTCATATTAAAACACAAAATGCAGGAATTTGCCCGAAAAATTAATTATTGATAGATAAATCGCAACAAAACAAAACGAAACTAAAATGAAATAATTGATTTTGAGACTTGATTAGGGAGTAGTATAGTGTAGTGTAGTTTCATACTAGCTGTGCCCCGCGGTTTCACCCGCCTAAGTCTCGATCCCGTGGAAATACTGGGATAAAAGTGTCCTATGTCCTAATCCAGGTAATGGTCTACCCATGTGCCAAATTTCATGTAAATTCGTTCAGCCGTTGTAGCGTGAAAGCGTAACAAACAAACATTTATCTACTCAAATCTTTTATCTTTATACCTAATACAAGAATCAATTTTAGAAAAAATATATGACGACTAGACGTCGTTAGGATGTCCATTTAACTGTAAAAATAAATAGGTATACAATAACACTGGTATAGTCATATTTTTAAGTCAGATGGTATTAGTAATTAAATTGAACTATGGCATGTGATTCATAATCAATATACCTAGCCTTTTCCCAACTATTTTGGGGTCGGCTTCCAGTCCAACCAGCATCCAACGGATACATAGCAGTTTTCCTCGTTAAAAATAGTAGGGCATAGGTACAGTGCTACAAGGATCTTTTAGAACTTGAATGACGTTGACAGGCGGTTGCGGACACATCTAAGGTGTCATATTGAAAAAACAAGATAGTCGCGTTAGTTCCGACTTTTAACACGCGTCAAAAGATTCTTGTAAAGTCGTAGGCAAAATGTCACCGTTATCTTGTTACTTAAGCATCCTAGTTGACCTCGTAATTGCTTTACATACCACCCTAAGGTCAACCTTAGTTTAGTTTAATTCTATGATTAGAGTTCGAGGACATCCCCTTTATAAAATAAATTACCAGACCGCTTGTAAATATTGAAGTGGCACATTGGTCGCAAATTCGACACCCACATTTACCTGACATCCTTCAAAATCTACAACTTTTTGGTAAAAACTAT
Source organism: Griposia aprilina (assembly GCA_916610205.1). Classification (NCBI taxonomy): domain Eukaryota; kingdom Metazoa; phylum Arthropoda; class Insecta; order Lepidoptera; family Noctuidae; genus Griposia; species Griposia aprilina. Next base: position 10,572,244 of record OU744311.1, read on the forward strand.
ACTAGATGGCTCTGTGGTGTTACCGTTATGCGCCACAGTTGATATTGTTGATGCTCCGGTTGGTATAATTGATAATTACTCATTCGAGTACTCCTGACTGACAGTAAACACCGTTTAACTGTATCAATGCATTCAATATAAGTCACAGAGTACTTTTGTATATTGGTAGGAGTGCAGGCGCATTCGTCCATTGAATGACGTACTATGACGACTTCAAAGAAAACTTGCTTTCCGCTAACCGCATCACCTTGATTCGCGTAGATAGGTACTTAGTTCAAATTCGATTTCAAAGAAATTGATAGTTATTTATTCTTACATTTATTTGAGTAGTTTTGACAGTATAGACTGTGTAACTTTATTAATATTCAAGTTCGATTACGGATTTGATAAGGATGATACCTAGTACTTTCTTGGATCGCCTGGAATATACCTATTTTCATCTTCTTATGCGACATACACAGAGAACTTAAAGGAGTATTCAAAATACAGTTTTTATTTAGTGACTAGCTGCTGCCCGCGGATTCGCCCGCGTGGATGTCGGATACTATCCAACGGGAACGTACTACCGGGGCAAAAAGTAGCCTATGTGACTCTGTATAACATCAGCTATTTGCCAGTGAAAGCCCCGTCAAAATCGGTCGAGCCGTTTCGGAGATTACCCGGAACAAACAGACAGACAGACAAAAATGTCAAAAATTGATATTTTGTTTTATGTACCGTTTATACCTCGTTTATACTTTCATATGCATTTTGTAAAAAGCTGTTATTTTGACATTACGAACAGACACTTCAATTTTATTTATTTGTAGTATGTAGGTATATGTATGTACCTAGGTTAAAACTTCTTAAACCTTTCTTTATAGGTACTTTATTAAAAAATCTCTACATAGTCGGACGGGCCGCTAGTATTATATAAAAAATTATAATTACATAATATTCATAATATTTAATTATATACTATATTTTTGTCATTTTATCAGAAGCTTAGGTGCCAGTATTACCAGGCTACTGGGTGAGCTAACACGTGAGCATGCCACGTAAAATTGACCATGAGAGAAACAGTCCTGCCTTAAGGCGGTACCCCGACCAAAACCTTGTCAAAGTGCGTTATTCAGAGGCTATTAACTCATTCAGTATGGGTAATAAACTACATCTAAAAGCACATTATTAATGTTCGATATCCTATCATCACATTGCACGTTCTTATTTGTTTTTATGTGTTATAAATTCATCTGAAATCTCCTTCTAAAAAAGTGACTAAATTTATTGATTGCATGCATCTCTTGCTAAAGGTGACGTTCTATTCATTTGGGGATTACACTAATGGATAGATAATTTAAAAATCTAAATAATACACGTTTTATTATATTTTAAAACTTCACTGGTCTTTTTTTATTCAAGTAATTTCATTATTTTTGTGAATTTTATGATAAATGAGCGTGCGGAGGGAGCGAGACAGACCGAGACTCAGCGACGGGACAGAGAAGGACCGAACGCTCAAGGTCGTTTGGTCAGGGAAGCGCCTTAAATCTACACCTGCGTATTTGACGGTTTGACCCTTTCAGGGGAATTTGCAGTCTCTTGAATTCAAAGGGAAGGTCATTGGGAATCAATGGGATACGTAGTATAAAATAAACACTGTTTCTCCATATGAACTTAAGTACAACCCCTATGAATTTAGAAAATTCCTTCCTTAGTGGATACCTACGTCATAAGAGGAATACGTGTGCAAAATTTTAAGTTTCTAGCCCTAGGGTTTGGCCTGTGTGTTTATTTAGAACTTTCATCCCCTATTTTACCCCCTTAGGGGTGGAATTTTGGAAAACGCTGGATTACGTAACTCATTATTTTTGCCGTACTCAATTCATACGAAATTTCATGCAAATACGTCCAAGGAATAAAAAGTTACATACAAACTTTTATCCCCTATTTCACCCCCTCGGGGATTGAATTTTGAAAAATCCTTCCTTAGTGGATGCCTACGTCATAAGAGGAATACGTGTGCGAAATTTTAAGTTTCTAGCCATAAAGGTTTGGCCTGTGCGTTGATACATCAGTCAATCACTTTTGTCTTTTATATATTTAGATTGAGCGACTCCAGTTATTCGTAAAAGCAGGGAAAATCTATTTGAAATGTATGGTCTTCTAAAGCAACATCAAGCTTTCATCAGTATGTTGCAATATATTTAAAAACTTTTAAAAGTGTGTGCAAAATAGCTAAAGCTAAGTAAGTTATATTAGCAATAAAATAAAAACTCCCTGGCAAATAATAACCAATGAAGTAGGTAGGAAAAACAGCTTAATACTGAATTTAATTTAGAGACTGCACACTGCCCCACCAACTCAGATGTAGAAATAGCTCAAGAATTTAAAAAGTTTTTTGCTAATATTTCCTATATCCTTAATAGGATAACTCAAAAACTACTAGTCTTATCTTGATCAATTTTTTAACGGATCACATGAGAAGCACCATGCACCACCTTTCAAATAAAAACAGGATGTGAATGTGAAGACTATGTGGGTCATTGTTGCTTTTTTTTTTCCTTTCAGGTAGTTTTATCTTAGTCTGGCAGTTTGAGTAATTTTTGTGGCCTACCCAAATGTCCTTTCTTTGGTATTGTTCGTTGAATCGTTGAGCTCCATAAGTTCTGAGTTGAGCTGCACGATTACTGACAAATGCGTGCACTGACTGGACAGGTCCACTCAATCTGTGTGGTTTTTCTTCAAAATACCATTTCAGACAAATCTACATGGTCTTCACATGATCTGACCAAGATTATGTCTGGACTTTAAAAGAGACTGTGACCTCTGAGTTTGTTTCGGCCTTTCTTCTCAGAGTAGTCAGATAGGAAACGCCGACCTCATCTAGTTTTAAAATATCATTGACGTGTAAAAGTGTTTATACAAACCTATTTACAGATATAAAATCATTTATCATTTATCATTTATCATTGAATCATCAAAATCGGTTCACCTAGAAAACAGTTCCGTCGTACTCGTAGCACACATTCGAATTGAGAACCTACTCCATTTTTTAAAATCTGATGGCCTTTCTTTTAAGGCCCGCCTGCAATGCCTAATGGTTCATACAAAATGTGCGAAAGTAGTACCTATTGGGATTGCATTTTCGTGTTCCAATGCGGCGCGCCCAAATGTACAATCAGCACATCAAGTTACCACAAACTGTCAGATTTTCTCATTCGATTTTGAACGTAACCTTCAACATTTAAAGGTTTAAAATCGTTTGGAGACATTTGACCGTTTCGTGTAGCTTGACCTGCTGTCGACTGTACGTCAGTCTTCAATTTTATTGGCATATTCACGTGTTTGTAAACAGTTGAAATATACTGTCGGCCTAAAATGGACGCTTTGGCAGAATCGTATTATGATCTGCATACAATTAATATCCCGCAATTCACCTGTTTGACAGTTTTGTATGAAGTTTCATAGAATGGTCCACAAATTATGCATTGCTTTACTGAAGTCTAATGTCAAATACTCAAATAGCAGCTGTCAAACAAATGAATTACGGGATATACGAATTGTACGCAGATCATATTATGATTCTGCCAAAGCGTCCATTTTAGGCCCCCTGACTTACTGAGCGCTCTGACCAAGTCTGACCCTGTTTTTTTTTAAGTTTCTTTTTTCTTTTATTTGCCCTTTTTCTCAACCAGGTGCACGTGCCAAGAACAATTACATCCAAAAGCCTACTCCTTAGACTGAGTCGAGAGGTACGTTTGCAGAAAATATAACACTTTAAAAACATACACTAAATCAACTCAGTTTCTGATTTAAAAAAAATCTGGACACAGCACACACTGCTTTCCCTACTAATTTGTAGTTAGACCGCTTCCGAATATTAACAAGTAGAACGAATGATAGCAAAAAAACTTGACTCTTTTACCAGCATGACTAAACTTTGCTCTTAGGACTATAGACAGAACCTCACTCAAGACTCAAGCATTACTTAAAACTAATTTCAACCAATCAGACTATTTTTAAGTAATGCTTGAGTCGTGAATGAGGTTCTATAATACGGGTATTACAATTAGAATCTCTAGGGTCCCACTAGGCACCTGTCTCATCGGCGATAAACGAGAAGCGAGACTCTACTCGATTCTCGTTTTTGTTTTTAGTTAATAATTCTCTTGCAACTAAAACGAGTTGCGAGTAACGAGTGCGACGACCGCGACAAGCGCTTGCTCGCTGGTATGTGTATACTCGTATGTACCAAGCGTGAGTCTCTTAGCGAGTGTTCTGCCCCCCAAGCGATTGACGCTGAGCGAGTACTCTCTTTGATAGCTCGTATCACTGCGACCAACGTCTACTCGCCGGCGGTGTGAACAGTCAGCGAACAACAATTTTTTTTATTTTCTGTTACTAGAGTGTAAAAAAAAACTAATATTGTTACAAGGCTTTTACTTTATAACTTTTGACTGCATTTTTTACTATAAACCAATGTTGTATTACATACATAAATTTAAATAAAGTAATTAAGGATTTGATTTGACTAATATTTATATATTCTAATGACAGGAATAAAGCTAAAAAGTCTGCGAATAAGAATGTACATGTCATTGTAATAGGTTAGGGGCTGCCTCCACGCGCTTCTACGTCGGGTAATAATCTCCACGAGATTATTCCGCCATCGTATCGTCGCGACTCGTAACGGAATCGCCGCGTGTCCACGATGACATGTTCGCCGCGTGTCCGCGATGACACGTTCGCCGCGGTTCCGGGACGAGGCGTTGTGCAATAGTTTTGTTGAAGAGTTCAGTTGTCAATTCAGCCTGCGTTAAGACAGCGCGCTCGCTGCGCTCTCGCTGCGCGAGCGCTACATTCCGCGCCGAGCGCGCTGCCAGTAGCGACGAGCATGCGGCGATACGGTGACGTTTCCCTCGCACTAAGCCACTCGTCGTATCTTCGCGATTCTGTCGCTCGTGGAGACGGCCCCTAAGATAGTGTATAGAAATACGTGGCACTTCGATAATATCGCCACGATTTTCTCGCTCGTGGAGGCGGCCCCTTATTGAAAAAATGCTTGTAGGTATTGAAAACCTTCAAAGAGGCGAGAGTGCGAGTCGTGACTTTGAATTTTTTAAGAAACTTTTGGAAAACTGCGATTTCTATTCCTGTATAGTTTGATATTTTCACATTTTCCTAATGTAGGTACTATTAGGGATAGAAATGGCAAATCGCGCACGACTCAGCCTAAATATATATATAGGTAGAGGCGATGAGACTCAATCAATGTACAGTGGTAACACAATCAGTCGAAGCTGGCTTCTTAGTTTATTAAAACTCCGTAGTATGCCAGGCCGGCTCAAGGGCAAAGTCCTACCACGGACTTACGGCGTACTGTACCAAAGTACGTAGTAAGGAAGTAACTGTGTAGTGTGCCTAAAATTGTGATTGAAAAACATTGAAGGACTGTTTTTGTATCACATAGGTAGATGACTTAAAACTGTGATAATTTTGGCTATGAGAGTTTGACTGTAACATGAACGGCCTATAATGTTCCCACTGCTGGGAGTCAGGCCTCCTCTCTGTGAGGAAGTGGGCCGTAATGTACCACGCGGGCCCAGTGCGGGTTAGTTGGAGGACGAACAGTTTTACTATTTGCATTTGTAAAAAAAAAATTGTCTTTACTACCTTAGACAACTGTCTTCTGAGATAGTCTACATTTCTTCATTTTGTCTTTCGTTTCTACCGTTCGTTGTCTAAGTCATTTTTAATGTAGACTGTTTCAGAAGACAGTTGTCTAAGGTAGTGAAGACAATTTGATTTTTTAATCGCCATGCTATAGACTGTAGAAACTTTTTACTCGACGGCCACAAAGTATAAAAATGGAATGGAAAAATAGAATTTTTCACTTTTTGTATAGTAAATGTGAAAAATTATTACCTACATGTTGAGTTTTAGGGGTTTAAGGGTTACTTAAAGGGGGTCGAAATTTTCATTATTTTTGCGATAGGTTACACCATTTTCGAGATATAAGCAAAATAAAAGAAAAACGTGAATATATTACTAAATTTCGTAAAAAGTGCAGTTGACTCTTTCTACTTTGCTGCCGTCGCGTCGTCCTACTGTCTTCACGAAACGTCATTTTTGTCTATTCTTCCGTCGACAAAACGGTGCTTGTGCTAAGCCTGCTGTGGGCACATTATAGGCTGATTATGCAATGCATTAAGCATGTAGGTAGGTGATAATAAAAACGTATAAAGATTATACGTAGTGACGTGACATCTCTGACAAAAAATATTATCTAAATACCATTTTTTTTATTTCAACTAGATTAAGCACTTTGTTATAAACTTAGAATAAAAAATAAAAATAAATTACTTAACTGTATTGTTTTCACTTCTTAAGAATTATGTTCTAAATAAGTTATGTGTTTTTTTTTTTACTTTTATTAGGTAGTAATTTATTGTTTTGTTAGGTCAAATAGATTAGATCCCCAAGAGTACCTACCTAGATCCCCAAAAAAACACCGTATTTGAAATTAAAAAATTATACTCGTTTGGACTGTTGTTGTAATTAAATGCGAAATGTGAATGAAAAGACTTAATCTGTATTTAAATTAGGAAAATAATAAAGCTTCCGAAAAACAAATTAACTTCCAGCGATCTGTGGTTGACTTTATTACTAACTAAGCTGTGTTAAAATGAATTACCGAAATATTAATACAAAATTAACCGACAACAAATAATAAACTAAATTTCCAAAAAAAAACACTAAACTTCCGAAAAAATTACTAAGTTTCCGAAAACATATAATATGTTCCCGAAAATCCTAACCCTAAACGGTCGACGTCAGGGGCACCCCGAGGTTCGGTTGGTTAGGTTCCTTTAACCCTTTAGACAGAAATAGGAGCTCCGCAAAGCGGGGCTCCGTCGACCTGCTTATTAACCCTAACCCTAGCCGGTCGACGTCAGGGGCACCCCGAGGTTTGGTTGGTTAGGTGTAAGGTTGATTCTAAATTTATAATACCTAAGTAAGTTACAATAAAAATGACTACCTGTAGATTTCGGTAAAACGCAATTTAAAGTGGTGGAAAAATATTACGTCAGCAAATATTGTATAAATTTTTCGGAATTTTCAGTATTTTATTCGGTCGTTTCTTTATTTGTATTCGCATATAACTTGTCGGAAAGTTAGTATTTAAAGCAGTAAATTTCATATTTTGAGTATGCTCATATTTTAATTTTTTTTCGGAGCTTTTATTACTACCCTTTAAATTATAGAAAAAAAAATGACACCAACAACTCAACTCCCCGTGATAAGACCATTTCAGACAATTTGTCAAAGAATTAGTAAATACGGACATTTTGAGTTGTTAGAGAATTAATTTCCCTGACTTTACATAACCATTAGTGTTGTAACAGTACATAGGAACTGCTTATAAAATTTGTTATTTTTTTTTAGTTCTCTTTTAAATATATTTGCCGATACACTTTGTAAACATTCCTCCTGAATCGAACTACTTGTGAAAAGTAGACTTTGTATTATCATTGCCAAATATTAAACTACACTATTTTCTATATAAGTACCTGATTTGTTTCATTTTAATCCTGAAAACATAATTTTTTACCGAAGGGAAACCTGTCAGAAAACATTCGACTGCCACAAGGTCGTCACTGCTGCCATCTGCAATAACAGCATATCGCAAATGCCTTGCCATACCAAAGACAACACCGCACCCTAATTGCATAACACACGGTCAATCACAATATGAATCATTTTGAAGCCTATTGCTAATCCATTGCTTCGTATGTTCGAAAAATTTGTCTGCTCAACAACGTAAATAACGCAATGAATGTTGTTGTACTGTCAAAATGAAAGCCATTCCTACTGTTAGTGTGGTACGCAATTACCTCGCTGGCTGTGCTTGTTCTTACACCTTCTCTCCATAGGTACTACGCTGGGCCAGTTCAAGGTCAAAGTGTTACCATCGACGTGCGGTATAGGTACTGTACCTATTACTAAGTCCCCTGTCCCAGTGATTCAACTTGATGTTTTAGAGACTGTAGGTACCTACTTACTGAGATATCAGAGGGCTGAAGAAAATACTTGGTGATGTATGAATATTAATCCATATATTTTGTAAAAAATCTCGTGTCTTAGTACAATATTTGTCCTAGCCAATAAAAACATGTACATTAATTAAATCTAACACTTACAAAAAATATAACGAATAAGAATAGCGCATTTTTAACTAATCACAACGCAGCGCGCTGTTGTCTAAAGGATTCCGCACGGTGTCGCTTGTGTGTTCGTGAGCGCGGCGTGGCGTGCGCGCCGAAGGCATAAATATGGGTGCCTAGCAATTCGCGCTTCCATTTCGAGGCGGCCACTGTTGTGTGAAGATCTGTGTAGTGAACTTGTTCGGCGCGGTGATAAAAGATGGCGCGAAACGAAGCTGGACAATCCTGGTGTTCCTGGAGAACACGACGGCGTGTGGCATCTTCAGTCCTGATAGTCCTGTTTCTTTAACTATAGTCAAAACGTGGTGTCAGTTCTTCTCAGGGCTGTTTGCTTTCGTGTTTCTTTAACAGATGTCAACATGTCAAAACGTGGTGTCAGTTCTTCTCAGGACTGTTTGCTTCCGTGTTTCTGTAACAGATGTCAACATGTCAAAACTTGGTGTCAGTTCTTCTCAGGGCTGTTTGCTTCCGTGTTTCTTTAACAGATGTCAACATGTCAAAACGTGGTGTCAGTTCTTCTCAGGACTGTTTGCTTCCATGTTTCTTTAACAGATGTCAACATGTCAAAACGTGGTGTCAGTTCTTCTCAGGGCTGTTTGCTTCCGTGTTTCTTTAACAGATGTCAACATGTCAAAACGTGTCAGTTCTTCTCAGGACTGTTTGCTTCCGTGTTTCTTTAACAGATGTCAACATGTCAAAACGTGGTGTCAGTTCTTCTCAGGACTGTTTGCTTCCGTGTTTCTTTAACAGATGTCAACATGTCAAAACGTGGTGTCAGTTCTTCTCAGGACTGTTTGCTTCCATGTTTCTTTAACAGATGTCAACATGTCAAAACGTGGTGTCAGTTCTTCTCAGGGCTGTTTGCTTCCGTGTTTCTTTAACAGATGTCAACATGTCAAAACGTGGTAATGTGCTGTGTGGCTACAGTACTCTCCTTCAAGCGAAGCGTACCGGCATGGGCAGCTTGACGACGCGCCCCGAGCGTATTGTCTTGTTGATAGCGGGCGGTGACGTAACGGTCCGTAGGTTCTCGTTCTTGTTGCTTGGTTGGTAAGGTACTGGCCATGGTTTGCTCGGTATTGGTAATGGTAATTTTGCTTGGAGGTAAGGTATGGGTAATCGTAATCTTGCTTGGAGGTACGGTATTGGTATTCTCAGCTATGACGTATGCAAACTTTAATCGGTCGATCGAGCGATCGGGGCTTGTCGATTCGTTAGCTGAATAGTGTAGGGTAGACCGGGGACAATTAAAACAGGTCATGATTACAACAACTTCAATTTCTCGAAAACCATAATACCTACGTGTGTAACGCCGGTGACACGTCATTCGTTGCTTCGTTGGCCATGTTCGGTTTTGTGTTTAGATTTTTAGAACGGCTAGAGCGAGCGAGCGACGCAGTTGTGTACAGGACGGCTCGACGAATTTCGTGCCAAAAAGTAAGTACCTATTCACGATTTTTTAAATTTTGTTGTTTAACAGTTTTTCTTATTTTGGAGTATTGTTTATCTATTTAAGAGTGTTTTTATTACTGTTGATTAATGTTAAAGTCAATATAAATCAAAATATTGAGTATTGAAGTAGAAGATGTGAGATGGGTACGTTTGAAACAACTTGTCTGTGGACGTTTCAAACGTACCCGCATATTCCGCATTTTTACCCGACAGCACAGAAGAAAGTTGTGTTTTCTAAAGTGTAAATAATTATTAGAAAACAAAAATCCACCGATTTAAAAAAAATAAAGGATATACGCTGAAAAAAAATCTATTTAAACCACTTTTAACTCACAATCGCAATTATAAAATTGCAATCATCTTATAGGCAACCCAATAACTCCGATGACCCTAAAATTGAGCCCTCGACATTAAGTTTAATCTATTTTTTTTTCTTTAATTTTTTTTAGAGATGCCCAACAACGAAAATACGTTACAGACAGAAGTTCCAAGAACATATTTGCATATCAGCAAGCATATGAAGAATTGATAAATGGTAAATCGTTGAGGAAGGCTGCAGAAATGTTCGATTTAATGTTTACAAGAAGATATTATTATTAAGAAGAAAATAAATTTCACAAGAAGTGTCAAACCTATATAATTATATGGGTCAATAAACGATTGTTATGATTGAAACAAGCTGTTTTATATGAGACTGGTTTACCTTTTTTTCTCCCCCATGCAAGTGCCATTAATCCATGTTACGTTGACGGACTTGTCACGATCTCAATAAATAATTTAGTGGTAAGTTAAATTGTTAAGACTGGTTAAAAACCTACAGTAGTTCCTAAAATATTTTCAATGTTTCAATTATCCCTACATATTGTTTCAACCGTCCTTGGGATGGGGTCAGTAGAACCACTGTGCCCGGTCTACTTTAATACGTAATTGTAGGTTAATTATTTGATATTGAGATATAGATTATGTTTAATTTAGGAACTAGGTAACGACCCTTTCAACTATATAAATACGACGGATGTGGGTACTATAGATACTTCACTGCACACGTTTTAAGTAAAATTGTTTCAATTGTCCCTGGTCTACCCTACACCTTTTCTGTCCGGTTTATAATACGATACGGGCCTTCATACGCAGCTTGGAGTGGTTTCTTGACTGCATCGGTTCTGATAAACACGTGACTGCATTTGAGTAAGTCTGGATGCACGAATACGTGTTTATTGTTGCTATGGTGTTGGGTGTCCTACAAATTTTGTACTACAAATTTAAGAAGGTTGGCACAATGTACTGCGCGGCCGCTTTTATACACTCACTAGCGACCCGCCCCGGCTTCGCACGGGTGCAATGCTGATACTAAATGTTTTTTATTTATTTTTTCCTATTGGGCAGCTCGTAGTTATGACCATTAAGGTCCTGGCTACTTAACCGGGCAAGCCTGTGGGTGCCTTAAGCTACTAACTTAAAGCCTCCAGCCAGGGGCGAAAATTCTTAAAAATTAGGTGACCGCACGCTAAGGGCGTCACTAAGGGGAGGGCAGCAAGATGGCACAGGCTGGATCGAGATTATATTATATCGATTATATCGAAAATATTCATTTAAATTATATGCTGTAAAGGTCATATTGATCTATATTAAATGCACAATGTATTTAAGTTACTTAATTGAATAAGGATTACCTACTGCTGTATTGCATAGAATCGCTTCCTAAATAAGAAAGTAAAGGATAAAAAATGGTTATTTTGGGTTATCCCTAAGAGATAGACATATACCATCGCGGACTTTTTTGTAGACCTTTTTAAGGTGTACAAAACTGTACTACATTATTTTGATCTATCTCGTAGGGTTCAGCCAGCGTTTGCAACGTTAGCGCAAAAAAATGTGTTTATTTACGACACCACATTTGAAACCTCTAAAATTATCAGTGTTTCTCTACTATATTATGCATGTATTATACATATAAACCTTTCTATTGAACCACTCTATGTATTAAAGAAAACCGCATCAAAATCTGTTGCGTAGTTTTAAAGATCTAAGCATACATAGGGACAGACAGACAGCGGGAAGCGACTTTGTTTTATACTATGTAGTGATTCGTGTTTTTTTTCGGTTAATCGTGAAATTTCTTCTCCTATGGTATTCTTCTTATATCTGTGCAGTTACAAGGATTTTTCAGCTGAAACTTTAAGGATAAGCAATTGAATAAATGTACTAATTATTTGTCGAATCATATTTACCGTCACTTAATAATAACTCATGTATTGAAGTGTTACATTTTAGCGTAGCCAGATTTTAATTAAAATCGAATAGCTCTCTGAGGAGTTGGAATAGAAACATCTAATTCCGCATGATGAGTTCATAAAAGGTACAAACCACCATAATTGGTAAGTTTCTAGGGTTTCTCATTGAAGCGCAAGGATCGATTTCAGGGTTTTTGAAAATTAATTTCTTATTTTCCAACGGTGTCGATTGTAGAAAAAATGAAATTGCACAGCATAAGCACAAATTAAGACCCACCGTAGTAAACAAAATCGTAGTTGTATGTCATGCCGTTTGAGAGGTACAGCTATTTGCTAAACGCGGCATCTTGAATAACTCTGAAACCTCAAGACAAACAAATTTCATTTTTTGGACACAATTAGGCACAAATGTGATTTATCTAAGTAGCTAGTTTGTACTCAGCTACGACCACCGGTTAAATAACATGCCGCTGGGGTAACGTAACTCCAGCGGAATCTGTTTTTCGAGAATATCTTTGGATCGGCTGAACCACAAATTCTAAATTTCGGGCACATTTACACGGGATGGGGTAGTAATTATCTGTCAAGCCGAAATCCTGAAAAGCGACAACATTCCGCTGGCGTAACGCACACCTCGGTGTCGGCTTGCAGTTTACACTTATTTTCTAACAAGTTTAATCAAAATCGGTCCAGCCCTTTCGGAGTTCATAGAGGACAAACAAACAAACAAACATTGATTTTTCTTTATACAGATAGGTACATAGATTAGATAAAAGTAATATTTATGTGAATATAGCAAAAAGTATTTAAAAGGCAGATAAATGGAATGGAAGCGTCGCCGGGAGCGGACGCCCTAGAAGGATATAATATGGTGACCTTATTAGTGATGTTCTTCAAAAAGGTTAGGTGCGTAGTACTCGCAATCGGCGTGCGTGTATGACCAGATGTATGAACGTAAACGAGGCAAAAGGAGTATGTAAGGATCTTAGCAGGTGGCGTTCTGTAGTTTCTTCCTATGCGTGTGTTAGTGTGTTAGTAATATTTCACTGCCATCGGTTTCCTAGATTGACATAAGTATGTTAAATAAAAGTTTAACGTTTATTCAATACTTGATAATTTATTTGTTAACGTGTCTCTTTGCTGTAGTCCAGCACCCTAATTTCGTAACAAACTATAAATCACAATCTTTAATCATTATGAAGGCTATTTATTGCTAATCCATTGCTTCTTATGTTCGAAAAATTTGTCTGCTCAACAACGTAAATAACGCAATGGATGTTGTTGGACTGTCAAAATGAAAGCCATTCCTACTGCTAGTGCGTTACGCAATTACCCGGTTGCATTCGTGCATTCGCTTCACGAGTTGGTTTTGCAAACATTCGTTGCTCGAGCTTTTGTTACGCGATGAATGACGTTTTTTGTTTTTTTTGTTTTTTTGTGGATGGAATTGGGGGAGGCCCTAGCCCAGCTAAAATATACTTATTTGTAAAAATAAACGGGTACACATTGCAGTATTACACACAATTTGAGTTACAGATTGAGTAAATGTATAACAACATTTACCACATACTTAATTATTATAAAAATCAAATCAACAATGGTCTAGTGGTCGCTACCGCTACTACTGAGCATGAGGGCCTGGGTTCGATTCCGGGGTGGGAGTGTTATTGGGTTTTTCCATCTGGAATTTCTCAGTAGCAGCCCGGAGTCTGGATTTGTGCCCGGTTGATGGCAATAGGCTCGCCCCGTATTACATGGGACTTAAACATAGCTGGCGAAATGTGGGTGTACTGTAGGTGCACTTCTGCCTAACCCTTCGGAGAATACGGGCGTTATGTTTGTAAAATTACATTTTTAAACTTTAATCCATGGAAGGTCGCTAGCCCTAAAAAAGGTTTCGGCGCACGATAAAACAGATATATTTCTACTACAAAGAGACAATGTTTTGCATGCTCAGGAAAATTGTGTGCTTCCGTAAACAGCAATTTTAAAGACCAAATATAAAACTCGTTTCCCAGTAATTATTTTTATATCTATACATATATGTATATATAAAAATTTCCCTATTTCCCTTGGTCACGCCATCACCCGTGAACGGCTGGACCGATTTCACGTTTTTTTTTTGTTGTGTTCGTTATTGTCAGGACAAGGATCTTATGAAATAAAAAATAAGGAAGTTGATCGGAACGTTACAAAATTCAAGAAAACATATCGCCAATATTAATTTTACTTAAGTAACTGTCAGTTGTTTGAAATAACTGTCAGCGAGTGACAGAATGCGCGCTGCAAATATCGTTTAACACAGATGGATCGGTTGATAAATGAGTCGATAGTTTTATTATTATAGTTTTTAGTCTATAGTCAAAACTAAAACAAACGACATTAAATAAATTGTCAGGCATCAAAGCCCATAGGGTGTTAGTTAGGGATTGCAATCCCGCAAAACGGGATCACGCATTCTCGCGGGATCCCGCACCTTCAAAGCCCGGATTCGCGGATCCCGCAAATAATAAATTTGGCGCTAAAACTTTCGCATAAATTGCGAGTAGCACTAGCGCGACGTTGCCGTTCCGCACATGAACAGGATGCAATGAACAGGGTGTGACCCGTGTGACTGTAAATACAAATTCACTGCCACTTGAAATGATTTCTACAACATAATATGACGATCTATTGAAAAAAGTACGGAAAGTGGTCAAGATTGAAGCTGAATCTAAGAAAACAGATTAATAATTACTTATACTTAATTAATAGAAAATAAATAATTTATGTTGCTTAATGTAAGAAATATTTAATAAAAGTTGATTTTTACACAAAAATCTGTAGTTTCAATTTGATTTTACAACATAATTTCAAAGATGCGGGATGCCGCGTGATCCCGCGCGGGATTGAGTAATCTTGGATATCAATCCCGCGGGATTGAATGAGCTGCGGGATTGCAATCCCTAGTGTTAGTATTACATCTTACTTAAAAACTATATTAGTATCATGCAGGAACACTAAAAAGAAAGAAAAATAAAATCAAATCACAGGAAGGTTTAACAAGCTTTGTTGCCAACATGTAGCTTGGTAAACCTCGCCATTGTAGGCCCATCTAGCCTCTCTGCAAACACCCTCAGAATGCTGTTGTTGCTTCTCCTCACTCGGGATATCACTGAGGCAATGGTCTTCCGCATTATCGCAAAGTAGTCGTCGGCTTGGGCGGAGCACCGCCGTGTCCTCGTGGCGGCGATCGGCGGCGTCGAGTTCTCACGACCGGCACTGGTCCAGGCCATCGTACGGAGCGAGAGGGAATGGGAAGCCGTCACCTCCTTCTGCGAAGCAGTAATGCTCGCGAAGAAGGAGGCAGAGCGCGTGAGGAAGAGGCAATCATTGCGCCCTCACGCCCCTATAGTCGCCGCAGGAAGAGATACCCTGGGCGTCGGAAGTCGACTCCCGGCCACCGTAGGCGCGACCTTGCGGACGGCGAGCAATGGGCAGCTCGCAGAATGGGCGGAACTGACGGGGTCCGATAGGGCCGATGCCTGCCGGGATCGCTGATTGTTCGAAACGGTTACCGTGGCCCTCCCAAGTAACACAAATTGCTGATTAGTTGTTCACTTTTGGTAAACAGGTGAACTTAAGGCATGTTCAGTCGTGAGCCTACAGCTGCATAAATATCTTAAGTCTATATAGTGGCAGTTTAAAAGACGGAGGAAACCATGCTGTCAGACTTGGCATTAGTAGGGTATTTCTATGAACTGGCGAAATGTGGGTGTGCTATAGGTACACCTCTGCCTAACCCTTCGGGGAATACAGGCGTGATGTTATGTTATGTTCTATGATGATGCTATATACTTTTCATTTTATTAGCACCTTATTAGCATTTAAGTGGAGGAAAAATATGTTTATTGCTGCATTAAGAAAAAAGCTTACACCACTATATTGCTTATATTTTTTAGAGGTGCTGTGGATATCTATAACGGTTAAAGCTTTAAAGTGGTGTACGTTGAGAGTATTGTAATGCATACTGAAGCATATCGGTACACTTAGTCATGTTAATCAGCCATTTTAACCCAATTTTTGAAGCTGCATTATAGCACATAAATGGGGCACATCGACGCCATTATTGGTATTTTGTAAGATCTTGTGTAGACCCTTAAAACACTTGCTACTGTACATTCGATCACAGAACTCAAAAGCACTAATTTAACGGTTTTGACTTAATTATTGTACTTCCGTTCCCCCTTGTGACGCTAGGAGTGACGCTTAATATGTCATAAGTAAAACATTGTATTGCTTAATGGAACTAAAATAAGTATTGCAAAATGAATAGGAAACTGTTATAAGCGAAAATTAGAACCGGTGGGTTTAGAAGAAAAGTTTTAAGGGAATATATGAACATATTGAGTTCGACTCAAGAAATTGAAAAACAATCGACAAGTTCCAAAAATCAGACGAGGAGAAATGTGCCAAGTGTGTATACTTATGGCAATATATCAATAGCAGTATATTATTCCACACAACTAGTATTTTCCTGCTTTTAGCTGTGTAATGCTTCACGTATGGACTTTTGAACACACAATAGAATAAATAAGGATGAAAGTAGTTCACAATGTTCTATTAGCATTTGCTACCATTTTGATATGTTTAACCTCAAATGATCTACCCTTAATTTGTACAATTTACCATGATTTAGGAAGGAAAAAATATCTAGATACTTGGATTAAATTTCTTTGAAAATTATGAACTGTTGTCTATCTATGTGTACCCATATTAAACTATCTCAAGGTTATTTAATTTCTTCACTGCTCATTATTACTACTTAGTAAAAGTTATACTTAAATGCATTTATCAAGGGGCGCATGAAAATTTTATACTGCTTATAGATATTATTCAGTAAAACTGCGTCCGCAGTAACATTTCATATAATAGAGTAAACAAAAACACTTTACTTGGGTACCCAAAAAAGGTTCACAGACCATAACACAAAAGTTATAAATCACTACGAAGCACGCACCATTATGAAATTTTAAATTATATATTAAATTGCACGAATTGTGTCTACGTGTGTACTAAATGTTTTTAAGAGGTAACTCGTACCCTCATATAAAGCTTTCCTACTGCTCTTGTAACGCTTAGTTACTTATTATAACTGTATTATAATTCTCAAGTAATGCTATTAAAGATACTAATGTGAACTTAAGGCTGTTTAATTTGTGCCCAAATTAGGAGTAATTCCACTTTGCCCCACCAAGCCCGCCACCCTGGTGTGGCAAAGTGGACTGCCTAAAATTTTGCAGTGGAATATGCCCCACTATTCTGATTTGATGGGGCGGATAACACTAGCATAAACACTTTGTGGATTCTGCCCCACTAGGGTTGGCACCTCAGGATTTGTGGTTTAGGCGCATTTGGGCTAATTCTCATTTTGGCAACCGACTCGCTAATGGACTACTTCTCATTAGGGCTACTTCTCACTTGGGCTACTTCTCCCTTGGGCTACTTCTCACTTGGGCTACTTCTCACTTGGGCTACTTCTCACTTGGGCTACTTCTCACTTGGGCTACTTCTCACTTGGGTTACTTCTCATTAGGGCTACTACTCAAAATTTGGGAATGTTTATTGAAATAAGTACTGTATTGAAAACAAACATTGCATTCATTGACATCATTACAATAAAAACAAACGCTACACAATCGGGGATAGGATGCAAGAGCGAGCGAAGCGAGCTCGGGACTCGGGGCACCCCGACTCGGACAGGTTAGGTTAGAAGGGGATGGCGGGGTCTGAAAGACCCCGCCGTCCCCTTCGTGGTTATTTTTTTTTAAACCGCCCAGAAGTAGGAGCCCCGCACAGCGGGGCTCCGTCGGCTACGCCTTATTATGCAAATCAGATAAAACCCAGGATAAACCAGGATTTATTTTTTGTCCAAAAATAAAAATTCAGAAATAGGAGGCCTCGCCAAAACAGAAACTCGATACCAGTTTAAATTAAAACAAAGCTAACAACTGATTATTAAGCTGCTACTTTCCACCAGGATGGATAGAGTGTCGTAGAAATGAACCTATTCTCCTTTTTTATTTATAAGGCGTAGCCGACGGAGCCCCGCTTCGCGGGGCTCCTACTTCTGGGCGGTTTAAAAAAAAATAACCACGAAGGGGACGGCGGGGTCTTTCAGACCCCGCCATCCCCTTCTAACCTAACCTGTCCGAGTCGAGGTGCCCCGAGTCCCGAGCTCGCTTCGCTCGCTCTTGCATCCTATCCCCGATTGTGTAGCGTTTGTTTTTATTGTAATGATGTCAATGAATGCAATGTTTGTTTTCAATACAGTACTTATTTCAATAAACATTCCCAAATTTTGAGTAGTAGCCCTAATGAGAAGTAACCCAAGTGAGAAGTAGCCCAAGTGAGAAGTAGCCCAAGTGAGAAGTAGCCCAAGTGAGAAGTAGCCCAAGTGAGAAGTAGCCCAAGGGAGAAGTAGCCCAAGTGAGAAGTAGCCCTAATGAGAAGTAGTCCATTAGCGAGTCGGTTGCCAAAATGAGAATTAGCCCAAATGCGCCTAAACCACAAATCCTGAGGTGCCAACCCTAGTGGGGCAGAATCCACAAAGTGTTTATGCTAGTGTTATCCGCCCCATCAAATCAGAATAGTGGGGCATATTCCACTGCAAAATTTTAGGCAGTCCACTTTGCCACACCAGGGTGGCGGGCTTGGTGGGGCAAAGTGGAATTACCCCAAATTAGCACCATGGCAGCTGTATAGTCGGTTATCCTTCTACTAAACAGCATATTTTTACAGCTTCTTATTGTATCCATGTGAACCACAAGTTAGCCTATAGAGTATGTTTGTGTTACTTGGGCTGGCACACAGGCAACTGAAGGAACACGGGTGGGTTTTAGTCAGCTAGAGTCTGACACGCCCTCCCGATCCGCCCAGAGCGGGAGAGGTCATTTGATGACAGCCCGTCCAGAAAAAAAAAAGTGTGCGCATCAGCGAACATACCTGACGCACTACAGCAAGGTGGAAGCCTCAACAGCGACCTGAAGGCATTGTTGTACTGAATGCGCAGGGCATTATCTGCTTTTAGGGTGTGGTTATCCCAAGGACTGCTGGTGTAAAATATTTGGCAGTAGGCGTTAAAAAGAGTTAGTTTCACGGGAACTGAACAACCACGAAACCTTCTGCATATCATATTTCCCCTCACAGCCAGTGCCCTGCGCTCCCTTTCCATATCCAAGTCGTATTTTAATTCCTCGGTAACAATGTGTCTCAAATATGTAAAGTGGGCAACTCTCTGCAAAATTGAACCATCTAGTTTTACAGGAGGGACAAATGTTGGATTTTTATTCCTACCTCGAAACACCAACAGCTCACTTTTTGTAGGATTATATTTTAGCCCCTTCACAAATGGAGAGTAACTTTCTAATTCAACTGATAGTATGGCTCAGCAGCACCATGTCGTCTCTATCAATATGGGATCCGACATGAGTGCTGCTAAGCTGAACAAGCGGTTTATTAACATAAATGTTAAAAAGCCTCGGGGAAGTTCGACCTCCCTGTCTAACGCCGCACTCGAGTTTGTACGGGTCAGATAACGCATTAGACCATTTGACGAAGTTCCTCTGCTTGTACCAAAAAGATAATGTAGACACTAATGCTGAAGGATGCCCGCCACCAGAAGCTTCTCCCATAAGACATTATAAAAAACCAGGTTGAAGGCCTTAGAAAGGTCCACGAAACAAGCACACACAGGTGTTTTCCTGTCAGTATAATGTTTGACAGTATGCTTCAACGGAAGTATAGCACTTTCGGTAGATAGCCCAGCACGAGAAACTAAACTGGGTGTACCTACCGAGGTGTCAGTCGAGCACACTGTCAAACACTTTGGCTATCAAAGTTGCCAGTGAAATAGGCCTGTAGTTACCTTTGTTTACTATGCCCCCTGTCCGATTCTTCACAATAGGTACAACAATTGTATCCAGTGCCTAATTCCTTAGGTAAGTAAGAATGTCCCAAAGTCCCAAACACAAATTGAATAAGATAGTCAACACTCTCGGCAGATGTATAGGTACTGGCAGCATTTTGAAGGTGCTCGATGCTAAAACTATCATGACCATAATAAAAGAAGACAAAAAATGCGTTTATTGGCATTACAGCAAAAAATCCACCTATAAACTTTATTAGTTAGTTTCATGTACAGAATGCGTAGATGACGGCTTCGTGATGGGTCTTTTACCCCCTGTTTATAGGTGGTCGCGAACTCGATGTTAAAAACCAGTTTTTTTTTAAACATAATGTCAAGCCATACTTGACATTATGTTACTTCAAGCCCTGGTTAAAAGATAGGTAGGCAGGGCGGTGTGCTAGTGCAACTGTTTTTTGAAGTGAAAACTTCTTTACGCGCGTTGAGCGATTTTCGGTAGGGGAAAACTTATGGGTACCTACGCGTCACCGACTTGCTAATGTTAACAGTTTATCTAACTATGAGTATGACGACGTGTTGTGCTGGGCCAGCAGTGAAAGTATATAGGTATATTTTATTTTAATTCATCATTTTAATGTAAAAATTATGAAATTTCGTCTTTTGAATACCTACCAAAAAATAAAGAACAATGTTATTTCAAAGGTTTAAGTTCTCACTTCTGTCGGTAGTCCCTAAGACTGCCTTTTTTAAGGCAATTTTCTCAATAAAAGACACATTAATTTATTCAAAATCTCTTTAATTGTTATCAACGTGTTATTTTATCGTAAAGTTTTCTTGATTGAATAACAAACATCTTTACGAACTTTCCAATTGGACACGTCTGTTTGTGTAGGAATATCAGATGTTCTCCGGCTTTTTGGTCTCCTCATCCGCACCTTGACCACCTTGTTTGTATAACTTAACTATCATTGACGCAGGTTGAAACTCGGAAGTGGGGAAGCCAGTAGGAGGAAATGTTGCTGCAAATAAAAATATAGTATTAAGAGCGCTTACACGGGTCCACTAGCGCCAATCCTTTAAAAAAATATTATCTCGTGACTGAGAAAGAATTTTGAAAAACGGCTCAATAAGCGACCTCGGTAAGTGTGTCAAGATTTTTCTAATACCTTTTATAAACTATCATAAACTTTCATATTGAGACACGAAGCAACAAAATTCAATCTAAACAAAAGCGGCCACATTCATTTAGATCGTATTTTGTTGCTTCGTGTCTCAATGTGAAAGTTTATAAAAGGTATTAGAAAATTCTATACACACTTACCGAGGTCGCTTATTGAAATATTGAGCCGTTATTCAAAATTCCTTCTCAGTCACGAGATAATACTTTTTTAAAGGAGTGGCGCTAGTGGATCCGTGTGCGCCCTCTCAAACCACTGGGCGTCTTTAATTTTTTTGTGAGTAAGTACCTAATGGAATGACTGATAGAAACATTCTAGCCTATAACGATGTTAGGGTCGGCTTTCCAGGCGTACCGGTTCTTTTTTTAAATCCTTTATAAAAAAAAAAACATATTCTTAATAATGAATTACAATCTAGCCTATGAGACTAATAAGCAATTTTAATCTACTTAACTTAATTTTTTACGTGATAATTATTTTAAAACTTAGAATAGTGTTGATTGTACTTTACAAGTTCGTTCCACTTTCTAAGAGTCTGATATAATGATATAAACACTTTGTCGTACCAGATGTAGCTGCATACTAGTAATTTACATGGAGCGACTGCCTAACTGACCTCCACAACCCAGTTACTGGGTAATACGATACTCCTTGGCAAAAGTGGCTGTCAGACTTTCGGGCTTCTGTCAAAGATCTGAAGAGGCGAATGACAACCGGGACCAATTACTTAACTGTCCGAGGCATGGAGGGGTCTTGTTATGTAATGGATGGTCACCCATCCACCCATCCACAGACCGACCTCGGCAAGCATTGCCTAACCTTGAAGATTGATACGTGCGGCTGTTATTAATTATAATAAGATAGAATAATTTTGTGTATTTTGAAAAAACCTGCAGTTAGCATGACCCGCGGTCACTTACGTACCATATTTTTTTACATCATTATCACATATAATTTATTATAAATTCAACAAATTGATCTTACTAATATTTTCGTAACAATATAACTAAAAAAAGTATCCATGGAGTTTCTTGCCCGTTCTTCTCCATAGGTTCCTACTACGCTTTGGAATGGGCAACAAGCTTCATTTTCTGACCGACCGACCCCTTGACAATTCAAAAGTGGTAAATGGTTTTATTGAAATAAATGCTTTGAGTTTGAGTTGAGTTTCAAATAAGCACTTGCGCGTCGCTTCTTGAGATAAAAATACTTTACAATGATTAAAAAAATACGTTTTAGTACTCAACCTTGAACTTAACTTCAACTGCACAGCAACTTGATCGGCGCGTCATGAAATTACGTGAATTAACCTACAGCCAGGGTTGCCAACCTTTTTAGGAGAAATAGAGCAGGTATATCTGATTTCAGTGAGGTTAAATAAAGAGTACAAACGTATAAAAAAGAGTAAGTAGGTAGGTAGGATTTCTGTCACTTCGGTTTTTTTTTTTTTTTGTACCTACATTTTGCAGAAAAAAATTGCCAATGACAATTGATCGCATTTTCTTTAATTTTGACAGTTCAGCCACGTTCATCGCGTTATTTACGTTGTTGCGCAGATGATTTTTTAACCGACTTCAAAAAAAGGAGGAGGTTCTCAATTCGCCTGTATGTTTTTTTTTTTTTTTATGTGTGTTAGCTCAGAACTCTTTCCTGGGTGAACCGATTTGGATGATTCTTTTTTTGTTAGAAAGGACATACCTCAAGGGTGGTCCCATAATAAGGAAACCAGGATCTGATGATGGCATCCCGGAGAAATCGAGGGGAACCTTCGAAAACCGTAGGAGCGCCTAGTGCGTTTGTTAATTTTTTCATTAAGTATTTTAAAGAACTACAATTTTATGAAGGTCTGGAATCGATCTGATGATGGAAACCATAGACAGTTGAAGGAATTCCTCAACGATTTAAAGCAGTTACCTTGTGTTTGGGCTTGATTAATTTTTATTGATGAGAATACTATACCCAAATGTGTTATGACTGTCATTAGGGGTCTGATGATGAAGATGAAAGACAGTTAAGGGAACTCCTCAACGGTTTACAGTAGCTACCTTGTGTTTGGAATTAATTTATTTATATTGATGAGAACTTTGCACCCATATGGGTTATAAGTGCCATTACAGGTCTGATGATGGAGACCATAGACAGTCGAGGGAATTCCTCAACGATTTACAGCAGTTACCTTTTGTTGGGCTTACTTCATACGGTTCAATATTCCAAAATATTTAAGTCGTACAAAAATAATACCCAATTAAGATTGAAGTTTTTCATAGGGCAACCACTACCTACTAGTCGTGCTGGTGCGTCAATTTGAGACTGAATTTAAGTTGCGTAATCGCGTCATCTCTAGCAATACTCTTTCGTTGGTTGCTAAGCAATTTATGCTTGTCACAATGCATATGGTGAAATGGAGCTGATGGTGGCTTCACCACCAGCTCCAGTTCTTCTGGTTTTTACCAAGAGAAATCCTCAACAATAAACTCCTCAATTCCTTGCATCGGGAAACGAAATATTTTGTAAAAGGTGATGAGCAGTTGACATTAGGCTATTGTAACTTCGATAAATTATTATCTAACCCACTAAAAAGTGAAAAATAAAAACTGTGGCAAAAACTAAAATAAAGATCCAAAGACACCGACTTCCGAAATTAAAGTTATTTTTCACTTTGTAGTGTATTTTTTGGAAGTCGGTTGCTTTTTTTGTCAAAAAGTTTTTATTGAAACCACTAAATCAATGGATTAGGAATATTAAAGTGTTTTATCTACTGTTACGTAACTAAATAGGGAACAGGTAATTTTTTTATCAGTTCAGTAAAGTCTTATTTCTCTCTTCCCGCCACTTCGCATTCATGATCGAAAAGACTCGCTCAGTAAATGCTGAAGTGGCAGGAATTCCAATAATTTAATTCAAAGTATACAGAAAAAAGTGAAGAAAAGTAAGAAAGAAAAGAAGTAAAGAAAGAAAAGGAAAAAATTAAAATAAGAAAGGAAAGTAAAAAGTAAGTGAGAAGTGTAGTAGTAAATAGAGTATTTTAGCGTACTTTATTGCTTTAGTAAATTATAAAGTACGCTCAGGTGAAATAGAGTACAGTACTCAATAATTATAATAGAGTGAGGTTGGCAGCCCTACCTACAGGTCTGGTTAAGTTAAGCTTATTATTATAATGTAGCCCTGGATAACAAGCATAACCCGTTTGGATACTAATAAAGGATCCTACATTCATGCATAATCAGCTAAGAGCCCCGTGGTCAGGAGTCCACTTTTAGATTTCGAAAAAGGGTCAAAAATAAAGTGATCTTCAGAGCCGTTGACTTTCATATGATCGTGTGCGGCTTAATCCATAATGACTTAAATAGGCAAATCTGACGAAGAAATTGTGGGCTTTACCTAAATCTGACGACTGAAAACTCAGATATGGGGCTTTTTTTAAAAGGATATTCGAGGCGAATGAAAGTTATTCTGTGCCCTGATAGTGAATAAATAAATATCTGAGGGATTGATGCGAACCTTTTGGCAAATATGACGAAATTTCATCAATTGAGAAAATTACACAAAAGTGGTCATAATTTTGCATCCCTAAATCAAGGAACCTATCGAGCGCAGACGTTCATAGTTACAATAAAACCTCGAACAGAAGAGTGTTATGACGTAAATAAATCGATAATTAAATGTTTTTGTTCAGCGCATCCGGTTAGAATGGAAACTGACCCCAACATATCGCACCTTCGGTAGGACAAGGGCATACCTGACAAAACATCAAAAGTTAATTAAGGATGATTATTTATGATGATAATGTTATAAATAAATATTTGATACGGCCGCGAATCATATTTAGATCAACATACAACGATACTGACCGGTAAATTGCAAAAAACGTAAGAATATTTGAATTTCGCGGGCTACCTTGGCGCATCCCCTTTAAGTATGCCGAAGTTTTTTTTTAAAGTCCCTTTTATCCGGAGGAACAAAGACCTGTATTAATATCAGCTTAATGCCGCCAGAGGGCAACAGTGTCTTCGTCATATTGGTGCATTTTTAACCCCCGACGCAAAAAGAGGGGTGTTATAAGTTTGACCGCTATGTCTGTCTGTGGCACCGTAGCTCTTAAACGGGTGAACCGATTTGAATGCGTTTTTTTTTATTTGAAAGCAGGTTGTTTGTTTTATTAAAATCGGCTCAGCCGTTTCAAGGTAATCAGCTGTTTTGCTAGCTGCGGTAAGGATCTTAGACGCATAATTAAACATAATGACCCCCTACAAGATTTTAGTTATTTCAATTCCACCTTGCAGAATTGTTAAAAATATAATTACCATTCTTCGTCGGCGGTACATTCGGCGACACTTTTGCTGGTTCCTCTTCTGGTTGCGTTTGCGTAGCGACGAACGCACAGACGAAAATGGATACAAATAATAATATCTTCATGTTGTTAAGTTAAACGTGTGTTCCACTAGGAGTCTTCCGTAGCAATGCCCTGTAGTTTGCACGTATCCTGATTTTATATAGCGAACCCGTCTCCTATAAAGGTTGTCTGGTAATTCCACCCATTCCTTGAAATGTATAGGTATAGTTATAGTTATACAGGTTAGGTCACTAGATTTTTGTGCAATAAATGGAGCCCTCTTAACTTGGTCGGAAATCAATCGTTAGCAATATTTTGCATTTTTTCTTAGTGTTAGGTGATATTAATTACTGTAAATTGGTTAAAAAAAAAACACTTTTAAACCGTCAACATTACTATGTATATGACTTCGGTGTTAATTTACTGACTGGTCTGAGAAGAAAGACTGAAAGAAACTCAGAGCTCACAGTCCAAAAGGAAAAGGTTTTTAGTTGCCAGGGAATTATGATCTGTATTCGCATTTGGTCCCATAGCGTATAACCATTGGGGCGGCGGAAGCCGCACCTCGCACTCACCTTTTGTGCCTATTTTTTTGAATATATGCCTGAAGAAATTTACTTAATTAACAAAAATTAAAACTCATTTGGTTGTAAGTTTGATAGACGTCAAAACGCGAGGCTATCGTATTACTGATTGGCGGCGGGGCGGCCCGGCGCACGGTGGGCTGAAAATCGGCTTTCATAGACTTAGGGATTTCAATTTGCAAGTGCCGGTTTTTATGCCGGATATCACTTCTATTAGTTATTACTACATACAAAAATGACACCCGAGTTAACTCTGCACAAAAACGAAGGAATTATGTTTTTTTTACGAAAACTTTGTATGAAGCTTGTATGAAAAATCTAATTATCTCTTAACGCATTTAAACGGCAAGAACGACCGTAATATTCTTACAGCTGGTTATACTACAAATTATTTAAGATTTTTTGATATACTCCACATAAAAATTATCGCTGCTGATTTTTTTTTTTTAATCAACAATACCTATATTTTTATTTATGTTTACATAGGTAACGGTTCCTTTGAGTGTTTAAGTTGAGGAACACAGACTTTTAACAACACGTAACATAAAATAGCATCACCCCTATATCCCCGAAAGAGTAAGCAGAGCTTTATAGTATACCCACACTTTAGACAACCATGTTTGAGCTAGATATTTATTACTGGGTTGGATCAAGCAACAAGAAGTATACCCGATTGATCTGGCCGATGATCTACAAGAAGAATGTTTTATTTTAAAACAATTCTTGACGTCTCATTAAAATAAACTAAATGATTTGACGGAGGCATTTCCATAGACTAAAATGGCATTACGCATATTTCTGTGCACTGCGGTGACAAATTGCAGCGCGGAACGTTAGTTTTACGTAGGTACGTATAAGAATAAAATTTATCTACGTTCCCGTTTAAGCGACGAAATTGTAAACAGTTTAGCTATTCATAATGTAGAAGCTGACTTGACAAAATCTGAACTGAACTGTCACTAAAATTCCTTACTTTTGGCTATGAGAATCATAACTATTCTGCAAAAAAAGCACTAAATTTAAAAATAATTTTGATACAACTAATTTCGAATTTGACAATCGCGACTCCACGTGGTACTTGTTTGCCCTACCTTGTGAATGTTTTTTAGAGCGCGCCGGGGGGCAGCCTCGACGTGTTTTATATGGAATTTTTCACTTTTTGCATGGAAAATATGAAAATTATTACCTACATGTTGAATTTTAAGGGTTTATGAGTCTTATAAAGAGGGTCGAACTTTTTCATTATTTTTGCCATAGGGCACACTATTTTCGAGATATAAGCAGAAAAAAAAGATACAGTACTGTTTTTGCACCTGAAGTCGAGGTGTTTGTGTGAATTTTAGTTCATGACAACTAATTTTATTCCACACCTTTTTAATCACGATTATAAATAGGTAGTCCGATTTAGTAAAACAATCAAATTTTTAATTGGAAAACGTAAAAAAATCAGAATAGCAAAATGCCCATTTTCAATAAATTAATAACTCAGTGCCAGCTTAGTGCTGTCAAATTTTAGTCTAGTTTATAGGCAATTGAGACAAGAGAATCGGCACCAATGTCATTGAAGAATTTGTTAACCAATCTGTCCATCGGAAAAATAATGTAAATATCCACGAATAAATAATAAGTGTTTATTTCGTTGTAACTATGGCCTTTTTAGCATTTTCATTCAAATCAGGATTTTATTCTACATGTACTTAAGGCGGAACCTTAAGGGTAGCCCGCGAAATTCAAATTTTCTTAAGTTTTTTGCAATTTGCAGGTCACTTGTCAAGTTGTATTTTGATTAATATATGATTCGCGACCGTAACAAATATGGTTTTACAGAATTATAATCATTAGAATCAGCAATACATCTCTATAAGTTCATATTACTGTATTGAATGACTATTTCATGAAATCATGACATTTGACGCCAATTCTAACTTAAGGAGTTGTATAGGGTTGAACAGTGCACTATTTTACTAAATTATAGGATTAACGCGACGATTTAAATCGCGCACTGGTTTTTTTTTTAATTGCCAGGCTTAACAAAAACCGGCAGCTGGCGGGTTGGCCAAAACATAGTTATATTTTGAGGTTCTTCCGAAATTTTGCAACAAAGTGGGGTTAAATCCGCTATTTATAGCGCAGCCAACAGATGGCGTTCTCTGACGAGGGGTAAAGCGTCTACGTCGTAAATAGATATGTTCGGCAAAACGATGTGATTATCTATGCAAGTTTAGAATACATAGCTGCTGTGTGAAGTCAAATTTTGCTACTAGTATTTCACATGTTAAAAGTTTTGTTGGCGAATCCTAACTAATATTATAAATGCGAAAGTAAGTTTGTTTGTTACCTTTTCACGTCTAAACCACTGAACCGATCATCCTGAAATTTTGCATATACGTTGTCAGGTGTACAGAAACGGACATAGGATACCTTTCATCCCGAAAAAAAGTACCGTTCCCGGAAGAAAACAACAATAACGTCCTTATGATAATAGATGGCGCCACGTGTCTTTCGAATCATGATTGAACTATAACCCGAATTGATTGTCAAAGTCTAAATTAACGCGAGCGAAGCCGCGGGCAAAAGCTAGTATGTTATAAGTGTAAAGTAGGGTTTTATCTTTTTGTTCTGATATGCTCGGGGAAGTAAACAATAATATAACGCTCATAATCCCTGAAGAGCTAGGCAGAGGTGTAACAATAGTACCTACACCCACATTTCGCAAGTTATGTTTAAGTCCCGTGCAGTAGGGGGGGGGGGGGGGGGGGGGGGCTTTTGCACAGGCACAAAACCAGACTCCAAGTTGCTACTGAGAAATTTTAGATGAAAACCCCGATAAAACTTTGCCCGAACTGGGAATCGAATCCAGGCAGTGGCGTAGCTAGCATGGGTGGCACCCGGTGCGCATAATTGTGGTGTCACCCAAGAATGAAATCTGTTAAAATTAATAAACATTCAATTAATGCATAGAATGTTTTTATTTAATTATTACAAATAAGTCTTTCATAATGACAAGCAACGACTATTTCAGGGGAATCCCCAATCATAGTTAGTGTAGTAGGGCTAAATAGAACGACAACTTTTTGAGGGGATCCCCGACCGATCGCGCCATAGAGCCATGAACATAAAAATAACAGTGTGTACACTGGAAAAAAATCATGGTCTAATGTATGGTCAGAGTGAATAATTTCTTGTTAACATTTATTTCAAATAATACCTGCATCAATAAATAATCACAATTGATAAATTAAATTATTTTGTTGGCATAACCTGATTAAAATAGCTTCAAACCCAAATGATTTATCATTAAAAAACGTGACAGTGTGTATTTTTTTTAACCGACGAAAAAAAAAGGAGGAGGTTCTCAAGTCGAACCGTATTTTTTTTTTTTTTTTTATGTATGACCACGCATAACTTTTTACAGAGTAGTCTGATTTTGATGATTCTTTTTTTTATACAGTCGGGTGTCACCCCGGAACCGGTGACACCAGGTGCGGACCGCCCCCGACGCCCCCCCCTAGCTACGCCACTGAATCCAGGACTTCATGCTCATCAGTAGCAACATCATTTGCGACCACTACACCAAAGTCGAATTCAAGTAAACAACAACGAAAATTCAAATGTAACATATTTATTGAATAACATTGATTACAGTGCTTACAAGATACAAAAATAATAACAACAGCAATTAAATAATACTTCAATAATGTTTCAACATCACATATTATTACATAAACATTAAAGAAAAATGCAATATTTCAGCGATAAGTTTCTGTTAAAAACAGTATTCAGTTAATTTTATACACTTTGGAATAAATAGTTTAATAATAATTTTAATACAGTGTGGGGTTATTATTGTTAACATTAATTTATTATAACATTAACACACATCGAATAATTTACAAATACACATTTTTTTTTATTGACGGATATGACAGGCGGTCCACCTGTTGGAATGGGGACACCATTGCATGGACCTGAGGCATCCCAGAGACCCAGCCAAAATGTGAAAATTCACGCCACCTGTTGGCGCCATATTGACAAGACGTTTCTTCGACAATGAATTTAAAATATATGATGACGTTCATCATTCGTTTCATTCATTCGTTCATCATTCAGTCACGACTAAAGAAAATATAGGCGATTTGACACTTTTGACAGATGCCCGGACCTGACGTCTCAGTGCTGCCACCTAATGAACGTCATTTCAGAAAACCCTCATTACAACAGCACCCATACCTTCCAAACTGGAACACATCAAAAGACAGCAGACATAGGTATGGTAATACTTACCTTGATGAACTCATTAAGAAAGAGCTCTAAGGCTCTTTGTACACGGCACGGTTTCTTTACGGTACGGCGTATAAACCTCGCCGTAGACAAAACTTTTCTGTCAACATGCTTCCGTATTGATCCATACAATACTGACAACCGTGCATAAACACGGCGAATAAACCGTAGCTTTTCACGACTAGAAATACGTGTGTGTACAAAGGGCTTTATACTACTAAACATGATAAAATTATAAGTTAGTATTCATAAATTAGCATAGAAATTGTATATTACAGATTGAAGAAAGAACTTCTTGCTCCTGACTTGAAATACAGGTTGTTAGGTTAGACGAAGCATACTTTAAAAGACTTAGCACACCTCCGCTGCGAAAATAATGATGAGAAATCGCTTAACGATTTCCGCTATGAAACATTACTATAATTATTATGTCGCGATTCGAGTAGCAGAACATCATGAGAGCCAGTTGAATTGTAGCAATCAGAGCAAAATGTTGTCGCTTTCGACTTAGTAAATACAGTATAGGTGTACTTTGGGCCTCTTAGCTTAGTTTTTCCGTAAAACCAACAACCGTTTTGCAAACAAAAATTAGTTTCGCTTTATAAACTTGTCGACTGCCACAAGTACGTGCGAAACAACCGCGCACCGCAACAAAATCGCTTGGTGAGCACGGAGGTGTATCATAATTCCTTCTTTCGTTGTAAGACAATTCAATATACTGCTATAATAGAGATATTACACGGTTCACTTTCGCCTTTCAACTTGGTTGAATCAACCACATTGATCCTGTACCTAAATATAAAATTCACACCCGGATTTTGGAATGATAACCAACACAAAAATTTCATGTTTTATTGTCAAACGCATATCAACTGCCGTGATTGGCTGAATGAACTATCAACAATAAAATAAAAAACCTATATATATATATATATTTTCGTGTTATTTTTGCCCTCGATACGCTAAGAAGAATAACCAAACAGATGTCTTGATTTCAGTTTATTTTTGACAAGTCGTTGATCCGGGTATCAATCATACCCCAATTGGTTGCGCCTTTCAATCAATTTGTTTGAACTGTGTAATTATGTCTATAGTTGGATGAAAATCTGTTATGTGAAACTTTTAGTGTGTTTTACAATTATACATTTTAAGCTCCATTTTCTTTCTGGGCACAGCTTATAACTAATTATATGTATAGCAGGATTATTAATTAAATATACAAGTGACGGTAACATTTTTCAAAAAAAAAAAACGATTACATACATACACACATTAAAATAGCTTTATATTCGTGAAGTTTTATTACAAAGAAACCTTATTGTCGGTGTCAAAATATTTTAGGGAAATTCAGCTTGGCAAAATGGTAGAAAGTTCATACTTTTCAAAAACATCAATGCCTAAAAAATACTTTTCAGACGAAACCATCACCTTATTTTAATAGTTTTTAGTCTATTTTGGACATTAATACTAAGATATTTTAGTAATTTTAATACAATTGACAGCTTATAAGACATTGCCAGGACAGAAAAAAACTTTCAATTTCTAAACAATTTTGCCAAGCTACAATTTTCAATCGACACGCTACTAGCAACTAAAAATAGAACAATTAAATTAAGGTCTTATATTTTTACAAATGACCTTTTGCGCGTTAAGTTAAATTGAACTCTATTATTTACACATTAAACCTGGTTTCCGAACCGTCTGCTAGCATAAGGGTGACCGTTCTGGAGTTGGTCCACACGAGTCTTGCTAAACGGGCCGGGTTGAGGCGAGCTACGTCCGCCATTGGGGCTGTACTGTAGCATTTGACGCAACGAGTTTGAGCTGCACCTAGACCGAACATACCTGTGAAAAATGAAGATTAAATTGGTAAGTATTCTGTGGTTAATAAGCAGGCGGTTCCTCTGATGGTGAATGGTTACTGCCGCCTAACTATGGACATCCGTATAATACCTGAGTCAAAGCAGTTAGAACCTATTTTACCATACTAAGAGACTCCAGCGGCATCTACATCGCCACATGCGAGCTACGCGTCATACTGACGTCACGCAAAATCCTACATCGCGCAAGCAGAGTTTACCGCGCAACTAGCATATATAAAACGCCCGACATCAATCGTTTGGCAGTTGCCCACCAGACACATTAAAAAACGAAACTAAGAAAATGAAATTTCTTTGTATGTACATGTAATTACACTGGCGGTATATCTAGATTTATAATAGTCAGTCAGGTCATTTTACAACGATACAGGTTAATGTCTGGTCTCTTAAGGTAAGATCCACTCAGATTTCAAGTGGACCTGCGAGGTAATTGCGTAACACGTAACAGTAGCAATGGCTTTCATTTTGACAGTTCAACAACATTCATTGCGGTATGTACGTTGTTGAGCAGACAAATTTTCCGAACATTCGAAGCAACGGATTAACAATATCCTTCAAAATGAAAGTGTGTAACCGCAATTAGGGTGCGGTTTTGATAGTTGGCCTGAGTGACCGTCCAAAGTACATTACAACATTACATCCCGTGACCCCTCCATGCCTCGGAAAGGACGTTAAACCGTCGGTCCCGGTTTTTATTCGTAATTTATTTGACATTCGTTACGGGTAGTCAGAAGCCCTGTTGAGACCGATCCTCTCAAAATCGTCGCGTGTTGGCGGTAGCGAGCTTGGGGTGCGGGGACAGTGTGGAGGCAGACCCGACGCCTCACCAATCAGCTGTTGCACGCCTTGTCTTCTTTCACGAAAGTCTTCTGTAGGGGTGACCACTTACCAGCCGTGCTCTGCCAGAAGGAAAGCCTGTTGTCGGCCGTGGCGTAGGACACGAGGTAGCGGCCGTCGGGGCTGAAGGCGCAGGCCGTGACGGGCCCGCTGTGCGCCGCCAGCGACTGGCAGCGCCCCGCGCGGAGCTCGTACATAGCGAGTTGCCCTGTGTGACTGCCCACTGGGGAAAACATATTTTTTTTAAACTTTTGCTGTCTCTTTAGAATTCGATGTAAGTATTTCAGCGACAAAGACTTAAAAAAGTAACCTAATGATAAGTGTAATTTGAGAATGGGGGTTTTATTTAGGAAATAAAAGAGGAATTTTAATGTGATATCAGACGCTTCCCACGAAGTGAAAAGTCTAAACACAAAATGTATCAAAAATTCAAAATAAAATCATTGATCAACCTATCCAACGCTATTGGATCGCCTACCGAATCAAAAAAAATGAAATTAAAAGGAGCAGATAAACGGTCATTCGTATATAACTTTGTTGGTGTCGAGTGAATATGGAATGCCTCAAAAATCAACTTTCACTTGAGTGGTGGTTAAGTTCCCTTCAAAATGGTTGAGCTGAATTTTGCTAATCCATGCGTCATGTTCGTGAACAAGCGCCCTCAGTAGGGACTGGTCATCTCTTAGCTGCCACGGTATTTTTTAATTTCTGTATTGTTATTTTTTTATTTTTATCTTTTTTATTGCGAACGCTTTTAACGTGCACGTCTTTCTACATCGTTCTTACATGTATAATTTCAACATGAATGATGTAACCAATTTTTTTTTTGTAACTATATATATTGATTTAAAAGAGTGTCCATGAAGTTTCTTGCCTGTTCTTCTCCATAGGTACCTACTACGCTTTGGAATGGGCAACTAGCTTCATTTTTCTGTGACCGACCCCTTAACAAATCAAAAAGTGCCTGTAAATGGTTTAATTGAAATATATGCTTTGAGTTGAGCATAATGGGCTCAATCAGTGGTTCTTTTAGCCCACAGCTGATCTGATATGCATAAAAAAGTAAAAATATCATACCTGCAATCCTCCTAGTAGCAGGACAGTGCGACACCTGGTTGTATCGACAGATGGCCGGGAACACCTCGTTCAGACCTTTACTCTTCAGATGCGACTGGTCCACGCAGTGCAGGATTATGTCCATTACCTGGAAATTAATAAGGTATTGGTTATACAAAGTATAATTGAAATAACTCTAAACCAGAAACGAGTTGTTTAAAATCTAGATTATTATTGGAGAGTAGAATCGATTATAACACTATTTTAACCCAGAAAGTTAGAAAGTTATTTTTGAAAAAAAAAAAGGTTTCTATTATAAAAGATAGATGACCAAATAAAAGATGGATGGACTGTGTGAAAGACCCGACCGTATTTCTAACTACGAAACTAGCCTTCGGCGCGGGAGATATTAAAGTGTACAAGTGTGTGCGCAGACACAGTCCGATGGGACGGCAATCCGACAAAACCGGGGAGCGAATAGAATAGAATACTCTTTATTATGTACACCATAAAAATTACAGATATAAATGTAGAAATTTTTCATAGGGTGACACAATGGGCGGTCTTATCGCTAAATGCGATCTTTTACAGACAACCTTTGGATGGATTCAAGGGAGAAGGAGACACAATACTGCAGGTAGTCAGTGGTGTACCATTTACATATACAACAAGTAGATACATACATAAAACATATACTTATCTATATATAATATATACAATAATAAACATGAAACAAGAGCAAGGAAACTAAATGTAATGATGTTTAAGGAGAGAGAAAGTGTTTTGGAGAGACCAGGCGCAGGACACGCGGGTATCACACCGCCAACTTACAAACTGCGGGCTGTTACTGAGAAGTACCTAATGGAAAAACCCAATAACACTTTACCCGACCTGGGAATCGAACCCAGGGAACACCGAGATGACGACTAATAGAGAAGTTTGGGACAAAAAGACATGTTGTACCGACCACGAATAAATTGGCATAAGGCTCCCCTTATGAGAATGATGATCATGGTGAAGTTTTTATTAAAAGTGTTTGTGATTAGTACCAAAAATATGAACAACGACAGTGACGTTAGTACAATAAAACATAACTAAAGAAATTAATACATATAAATAGTAGATTGTTATACAAGGGGCTAAAATAACTCATTATATACGAGGTAGTTTTACTCCCGAACTTTAGCGAGGGAGTAAATAGAAACCGAGTTATAATGGGTTTTTAGCGCCGTGTGTTACGTTGTGTGAGAAAATAAAATAATCCAATACAATATTAAGTAGTTTTTTTTATTTTTTATTTAACCTTTAGCCGCAACGTAATGCACGCATTCTACCGAAGAGATCGCCGCTTTTAGTTCTATTTTCAAAAATCTTTTTTTCTTTTTTTATGAAACAGTAAGAATTATTATACTTATGAATAAAGACTTTTTAAATTTTTTTAGGCTCGTGGGTTACAGACAAAAATAAAAACTATTTCCTCTAGACGAAAATATGCTATTTTATCCCCGCTCTGGTACGCTACAATGAGGACTTTTTGAGCAAGAGGAGGCATTAGCTAGTTAGTAATAATTGTATACATAATCTTTCAATTTACGAGCATACTTCTGGTCATACAAGCTCATACATAATTACACGGAATAAGTGTAAATTAAAATGTTGGACTGGGCATCAAAAATCACGTTTTATTGTAACAAGAAATCTATGAACTGATTAAGGAACAAGGTTTGTTACACAATATTTCAGATATGAATATATAGTTTTATTGCAATTTCATGTGTGGTCTATGGGTCTCATGCAAATTATTTGAACAAAAAGGAAAGAAAAAAAATGGTGTATTTGGTTAAAAAAGTGGGTGTTATTTTAGTATATTGTGGTGTCTTATGACTACTACGCGAACGAAGTCGCGGGCAGAACAAGTATGAAATAAGATCTTCGACCATAAAGTGAGAACACCCCAAAATAAATGTACCTCAACCAGCAGCTCGGCGACTTCATTGTGCATCCTATCGATGAGTAGCTCGATACCGCGTAGAACCTAAAGAAAGAAAATACATTAATTTGCGGTAAACATGACGCAAACGGCAAAGTACAACACTAACATAAAAAAAAAATTGAAAAAGTTGCGGCAAAATATGCGCCACAACCATACAAAATGGCCATCGCTCAGCATAATGCTGTGACATTATGGGCTAGTTTCTCGAACGATGGACGACACAAACACAATTGAATGACTTTTTCGTGAAATAATCATTCTGTGGGATTACATGAACTTAGAGGGTTGTATTAGGTTTAAAGATATTTATTCTCAAAAAAGACACAAAGTCACTTACTTGAGAACAATGCTTAAGATAAATTATATAAATATAAAGTTCGTCACAGACGTCACGGTGGCAATTATGATACAGCCCTAGATACAAGAAAGAAGGATACAGTGCATCCAATGCATTCAGTTTTTAGGAAGGGTGTTATTTGTGATTATATACGCAGCCAATTGAGTCTTGAATGCATTGAACGAGTGCAACCTCCTTATATATGAGGGTATATTGTTATACAATTGTGCTCCTTCAAAAGTTAACATTTTTTTGCCAAACTTGGTTCTGATCTTCGGTAAAATCAGAAAACTAGCTCGGCGACTGCTACGTTGGGTTACTTGTTTTACTTTAGTAAACGATAAATTAGTCTGTATACTTTTGTTGAGTGCCTTACGAATGAAAATACATGTATTGTAAATATATAACTGTCTAATGTTCATTATTTTGGTTTCTTCATAAATTTTGCATGTTGATGTTAAATATGGGTAGCCAAAAATCTTTTTTACTATCTTGTTTTGTGCGACTTGGAGACTTGCTAGCTTCGTCTTGGCCGCACTGCCCCAAATTTCAATCAGATATAGTAGGTGTGGTTTTACTAAGGCGTTATAGATGGTGTGACGCAGTCTATGTGGAATACATCGAACTATGCTTCGGAGAGATCCAAGTAGCGACGTAAGCTTTGTTTTTATATGATCCAAGTGAACAATCCACGATAGATAACCATCCATTCTTAATCCAAGATATTTTTCACAAGATTTTTGCTGTAAGGGCACATTATTGATAACTAATGGATTATGTGGAGGTATAATTTTATTTTTTGCTTTGAACAAGATATAGCATGTTTTAGAAATATTTATAGTTAATAAGTTAAATTGAAACCATGAAAAAAGGGTGTTTAAATCATCTTGAGCCTGGGAAACTAAATCATGAATGGAAGAGCCGAAATAAAATAAGCAATCTGCGTATAGAGTAAGATGGCCATGTGGTTTTATTTCCTGAATATTATTTACATAAATTAAAAAGAGCAGAGGCCCCAATATTGATCCCTGGGGAACTCCACACGTTATAGGTAATGTGCTACTTTGAAAATTATTATCCGTTCTAACTAACTGCGACCTATTTTTTAGATAGGAATCAAACATTCTTAAGGCACTACCGGTAATATTGATGGTCTCTAACTTTTTAAGTAGCAATTCATGACTTACGGTGTCGAACGCTTTTTTGAGGTCAATAAAGATACCAAGGACTATGTTTTTTCTATCTATATTTTGCTTAATTTTAGTAACGAGGTCGACTGTAGCTGTTAGCGTGCTGCTTTTTGGTCTAAAGCCGTATTGTCTGTCTGAAAGAAAGTTAATAGAAGTTAAATGTTTATCTAATCGGTTATGCAGGATTTTTTCTAATATCTTTGATAATACAGGCAACACTGAAATAGGTCGGTAGTTACCTGGGTCCATTTTTGAACCCGATTTGTGAATGGGAGTTACTTTCGCCATTTTCAGGGTATCGGGAAAATTACCTTCAGCTAGCAGTTTGTTGAAGCATTTGTTCAGGTTGTTCGCTATTATATTGTTTATGCATTTTAATGCTTTGGTAGTAATTCCATCCAATCCAGTACTACAGTTAGGGTCGAGTTTTGATATAATTTTTGTAATTTCAGTTGCAGAACACGGATCAAGAGTTGATAATATTGGAGTATTCTCGGGAGGAGCTTTTGGTAAAGCATGTGTATGATTATCATGAAATGATCTAGGTATTTCATTTGCTAAAAGGGGACCTACCGTTGCAAAGTACTCGTTGAAAATCTGGCAAATTTCGTTTGGGTTTGTAATGTGTTTTGAATTGATCAATAGTTTCGAAGGAGCACAATTTTGTTTAATTTTATTGTTTGCTAGGATGTTTACCAAATTCCACATTTTTCTAGGTTTATTAATACAATTACTAAATTTGTTATAGTAGAAAATATTCTTTGTATCTTGCATGTGTTTGGCAACATGTATTCTTTTTGTGATAAATTCTGCTTCCAGGGTGGTGTTATTCGGATTCTTCTTTAGTTCTGTCCACAATGCGTTTCTTTGGTTAATATCATCAATTATTTTTCTATTGATCCAGTCGTTTTGGGGCAGGTTCTGAATTTTGGTCTTTGTTGTTTTACTTTTGTTAATTATTGATTTTATTTTGTTTTCTAGTAAAACGTAGTCATCATTTAGTTCTTCAAGATTTGTTGTTTTTAGCATATCATTTAGTTTCGTAAAATCAATTGCTTCGTATTTGGGTCCGTACTTTTGCAGGGGATTTAGTTTTTTTGAGTTCAACATATATTTGTTTGTGATCTGACATTGAAGAGTCAGCTATTGCCATGTGGAAGTGGTCGTCTTTCAAGTTGGAGCTGACATGGTCCAAAATAGATTGTCTAGTATTCGATTCTCTTGTACAATATTTCTTAGTGATTTTATTTAATAATGTATGTCCAATTCCCTTCAAAAGTTCATTGTATTGTTTAGTCTTTTTGTCTTTGTTTAAAAGATCAATGTTAAAATCTCCGAACACTATTGCCCTCTTTCTTTTATGTAGTTGGAACTCATAAACCTCAAGAAAATCTGTGTAGTTAGTATCGCCAGGGTTGTATATGACTCCTACTTCCAGTGCATATCGCTCTAGTCGTATCCATAAAAAGTTGTTTCCTCCTGTGTACTTAGACTCTGATAAGCTATGTTTGAGGTCATTGTGGACATATGCCGAAACTCCACCTCCTCTTGAATCGGTTCTGTAGTTGTAGTAGTGTGAGTAGTTGTTTATTTGTAATTCCATGGCTTGTGTTTCAGTTCTAATCCAAGTTTCAGTCAGTAAAATAACATGTATCGTATTAGGTAGCGACTGTAGAATGCATTTAAGTTCGTCAAATTTTCCTTTTTTGCGTATACTTCGAGCATTACGGTAGAAAAATCTGAGACGTGATTTGTTGGTTTCTATATTTTGGTAATTGTTGATTACTTGGTAGGTATTGCTAGCGATTGTCGTAGGTATGGTATCGTTTATTTTTCGTAGTTTTTTGCAGGGTTTTTTATTATTGTAGGTGTGCCACTTATATATTTTATGGTCAGTCCATTCTCTCCCTCATTCTGACGACGTATTAGTTCTTCTTTTAAATTTTTAAAATATTTTACTGTGCTAGGGTTTCGTCCGAAAATATTTTAATGTTTTCTGGCAACTTCTCTTTATTGCGTAGGAGATGCTTGGCAGATGCTGAAGAGTCGTAACATACCTTGATCCTGCGGCTTTTTCCCGGTTTGTATTTGCCCATTCTAAATATTTTAATCGGTTTCGGGAGTTCTTGGCTCACTAGTAGAGTAATTTTAAGAATATCGGCGTCATCTTGGGATATTCGTTCCTCCGCGCTAGCAGCGGACTGTTCGGGCAGGCCCAGAACAATAATATTCTTTTCCCTGCTATTTCGATTTGCTACCTCCTTAATTATTTGCTCGTTCAGACATAGCTGATTTTGAAAGTTTGAAGTCGAAGATTCAAAGGTGGGTTTAAACGTGTTAAGTTCTGACTCAAAGAATTTTATTTTATGTTCTCCCAACGAAAATTGTTTCTCCAATTGTGATACAGTTGTTTTTAATTGTTTATGTTCAGTTATCATGCCAGATGTCGATGATTTAATCTCATTTATCTGCGCTGTATTTCCGCGAATCATGTCTGCAGTTTGTTCGTTGCATGACTTCAATTCAGTGATCTCAGCTTTGACCTCTGCTATACTTTCCCGCATTAAAATTGTAAAAAATATCTGCTCATTAGATCCAACGTATTTTTCTAGCAACGAGCCGATACGGGACAATTCAGACCGCATTTCTTTAATTTCGGTGGCGCATTCACATTCGTGTTTCCTTTTATTTCGATAGGTTATATTCGGGTCTACTGCTAACGAGCTCAGCTTTGATAAATCGGGATGCGATCCGCCGCTTGCGCCGGCGGCAGTGCCGGTAGCATGGCGCGTTGGCGATCTTTGTATATTCATAATAGTGCGACAGTATTCAATGCAAGCTCAAGTTCAAAGATGAGGGCACGTGTACTTATCAGTGTATTGATGATTTTAATGATTATAATTCTGTAAATACATACTTGTTACGGTCGTGAATTATTTTGTTCAACATACAACTTGACACTAAATTACAAATTGCAAAAAACGTAAGCAAATTTGCATTTAGCGGCAACCTGGCGCTTCCCCCCTATGATTGTTTTGTAATTTATATTAAAACATAGTTGTTTTTACTAAAATAAGTAACTAAACTTTAATTATTAATTCACTGGAGTAATCTGACGTTTAAGGTGTTACCAGTTTCTGATGAAAAGAAAATAGTGCTGTGACAAGAAGATTGACATCAATCACTCATTCATTCTCATTACGTCCTGAATCAAATCACATTATTTTATTTATTTTAATAAGTATTCTCCCAGCCTAGTTAAAGTAATCTGACTTTGATAAATCGTTCTTAATAAAACTAATTTGCCAGAAGTAAATTTAAAAAAAAAATGGCGTCTGACAGTTCTAGTATGAAAACTGTCAAAAATCAAAAAAAAATATTCTCAGGATAAGACCTATTCTAGGTATAAAAGTACAGTGAAATTCGCCAACAAGGGCGAACTTCACCAAACTTTTACGAAACGAAATTTATCACAAGATTAATATGAATAATCACATTAATTTAAGCGATAATTTTCGTTCGAGAAACTAGTCCTAGGCGAGTCAGAGCCACATGGCTGCTTCACCTCGGCGCGGCCCTTCTGCAGCGCGAGGTAGGCGGGCGAGGGCTGGCCGGACTGCGCGGCCGCGGCGCAGCGCGCCACCTCGCGGGCCATGGTGGTTATGAAGGCGGCGGGTCTGTGGGGGAAACATATTTATATTAAAATATCTATATTACATGTCTGATGTTAAATCTAAATTAATATTATAAAGAGAAATAATTTCGTTTTAAACAGACTTAAAAAAAAAGAGGTTCTCAATTCGACAGTATTTTTTCGTTTTTGTGTGTTAGCTCAGAACTTATTTATAAGTGAACCGATTTGGATGATTCTTTTTTTATTTGATAGCTGGTGCTTCTCGCGTGGTTCCATATAAATTTGATCAAGTTCTGACCAGAGCATTTTGAGTTATCCTTAATACTGAGCATTTTTCCACTTGTGTGTTTATACAAATTTGTGTGGGATAGGTATCTCAACTAAAAAGTGAAAAATAAAAACTTTTTTTACAAAAAAACAGCCGAATTCCAAAAAAAAAACAGAAAAAAAGTGAAAAATAACTTTAATTTCGGAAGTCGGTGGCAAAAACGAAAATAGAAAACCACAGACACCGACTTCCGAAATTAAAGTTACTTTTCACTGTTTTAATGTTTTTTTTGGAAGTCGGTTGTTTTTTTTTTTTGTAAAAAAATTTTACGTGGATGTGATGCATATTTTCCCCCAACTCGTTCGTTTTTGTATTGGTGTGTCTTTTCTCTGCGTCATGTTTACCTCAAATAAACGTATTTTCTTTCTTTCTTATCTTTCTTTCTTTTCTTTACATCCGGTTAGACTGGGAGCCGACCCCAACATAGTAGGGAACGGGCTAGGCAGGTTCATTGATCGGTGATACTACTTAACCACGAGCCCCATTAATGAAGTGTACATTGTTATGATTACCTGGCAGTTGCTATGAGAGTGAGGGCGTGTCGGGCAGTGCGGCAGGAGTCTGCTTGCGGAGTGAGAGGGAGGCCGTACGTCATTGACGGCACGAGCTTGTCGGCGTCGCAGCACATTTCCAGGAGACCTGAGGAAACATGGTGGAGTTATTCAGATGAGGATGAGAATCTAAAGAGACTTTGGAAAAAGTAAATCGCGAACTGCAAGCAAACTGTAGCCATGAATTCAGCACAAAATCAAAAATCAAAATATTTTATTTCACATAAACCAACATGGGCACTTATGAAACGTCAGAAGCTAGGTGCACGATTCCAATTGGTTGTTTCCTATGGAGAAGAGCCGGCAAGAAACTCCACGGTTACTCTTTTAAAAATAAGGGGCTTTTACAATGTTTCCAATTACAGTGTTGATAGATATGGGAGGACAGTGTAGGCCTGTCAACAAGTAACAGGTACTCAACAAAATATAAAAAGGTCCACAAATCTAGTCTACAAGTTAGGTCTACAACGTTCTCACATTCACAAAATATAAAAAAATCTATATAAAAATAAAAGCCTATTTATACTAAATGACATGATTCTAGAACCCCTAGCGGAGATAAGAATGCTTGGAAACGTGCTGGTCCTGCTCCATAGGACAATCTAGAGTCTAGACAAAATCAAACTGGTTGCTAATTTAATTGTATAATTTATAATTTTTATGACATTGTTTTTTACATTATGTAACTACTTTAACTCACACACTAAATTATTACTTGTGAAATTTTGGAAAAATCATTTACTTTTCAATATTTGTAAATATGTGAGCACCATGTATCTATCTCATAAGTCATAATTAATTTACCTGTCATGCGTTAAAATTAATTATTTTTACCTATTGTGGTATAGTAATTTTATTCTAGGTGCATCGTCTTCACATATAATTAATGTATACATAATATTGTAAAACATTTTTAAAAGAGTAACGGTGGAGTTTCTTTCCCATTCTTCTTCATACGAAACTACCTTTTAGAAGGGGCAACTAGAATCAATTAATTTTTTTTGTAAATTTTGACGTTCAAAAGTGCCTTCTATGTGTCTATTTGAAATAAATGATTTAACTTTGACTTTGAGAAATTTTTCGTCGGCTATAAAAAAAAACATCTGTTGTTGTTTCATAGAAAAGTGCACGACCTACGCGACCAAAATGTTTGAAACAGCTATTTTTTTTTTTATAACCATTCATAATCTTGTACTGAATCCATGGTTACAGGTTGCGCGTTGATTTCACTGCCACTCTGTATTTATGGTACGTATTCCGTATGCCCACAAAAATAAAAGACATTTATTTATTTTGTAAATTGAACTGAAGTAAAGATTTCATATAAGGGCGACGTGATACAACTTTATAATTTAATAGAGGGTAAGAATTTTAAAGACAAGTTTTACGTAAGAAGCCAAATAAATCAGTTCAAAAGGTTGTTTTTTTAAATATGACATAATTGTATTACACAGTCTAAGCATACAAAACATATCGCACTGATATTACAATACTGTTGTAACTCAAAATATGTAAAATTTGAGATAACATCATATTAAAAGAAATAATGAAGTGAATAATCATTTTTACGTCGATTCTGAAAAAGAGTCACACTTTGAGTTACAACAGTATTGTATTATCAGTGCGATATATATAATACTCTTTATTATGGACACCCTAAAAATGACAAATAAACAATGTTGTTGTTAATAACATATTTAACTCACCCAACAACACATGACTAACATCCAAATAAGGCTCCCACACAGTG
This sequence comes from Griposia aprilina, assembly GCA_916610205.1. Classification (NCBI taxonomy): domain Eukaryota; kingdom Metazoa; phylum Arthropoda; class Insecta; order Lepidoptera; family Noctuidae; genus Griposia; species Griposia aprilina. The sequence goes on from OU744311.1 coordinate 10,615,975, forward strand.
AAGCCCCTGCCCAACAGGTCCACAGCCGCCCGGCGCAGCGGCGTGTGCGCAGGCAAGCGCGGGCACGCGGGGCTTAGAAGTAGATGGGTGAGCGCGAGAGCCGTAAGGCGGGCTAAGTTGTTGGACGAGCTTAGGGTGAATCCTGGAACGGAATTATGTATTTAAACAGCGAAAAAAAAAACTAAACAAAAAGTGAATTATAAATTGAATGTTATGTTTTTAATAACAGACACAATAAAAACAATTTCCTATGCATTTGCATATATTATGTTTTCTACTTTTACCGAAGATACCAATCATGGGCTCAGGGGTCCTACTCGCTGAGTCCGTCAACGAAGAAACGGGCCCGTCCGAAAGTAGTTCAATACTATGGAATGAACCCTACTCCCGATTAATTGACTTTTTCGGACAGGCAATAACACATCGAGAGTAACGACAGGTGGCAAGTGGTGTTGTCACTCATTCTTAGTTCGGGCTTCGAAGTAATCTTATGTCCATCAGTGATACGGAATAGGAAACGCCCATAACTTCGACCGACACTACGGACTTCACGCTTAGGGAGTAGACCTTCTGTTAAAGTTTAATTTTACACGACTAGTATTCTAGAAAAATGAAATATTGTAAAACTTCAATGTTATATTTAAGTTAAACCTTCAGTTCTGAGTTGAGCTGCACGATTACTGACAACTGCGTGCACTGATGGTCCACTCAATCTTTGTGGTTTTCTCAAAAGACCATTTCAGGCACAAATCTACATGGTGTTCACATGATCTGACCAAGAATTATGTCTGGACTTTAAAAGAGACCGTGACCTCTGAGTTTGTTGCGGCCTTTCTTCACAGAGTAGTCAGATGAGAAACGCCGACCTAATCTAGTTTAAAAAATATGATTGACGTGTAAAAGCGTTTGTATTAACCTACTTACAGAAATAAAATCATTTATGATTAAATGGGGAAACAAAAATTTCCATTAAAATACCAATTCAGACACAAATCTACATGGTCTTCACATGATCTGACCTGACCAAGATTAGGTCTGGAGTTTAAAAGAGACCTCTGAGTTTGTTGCGGCCTTTCTTCACAGAGTAGTCAGATGAGAAACGCAGACCTCATCTAGTTTAAAAAATTTGATTGACGTGTAAAAGTGTTTATACTAATCTACTTACAGAAATAAAATCATTTATCATTCAATGGGGAAACAAAAATTTCCATTAAGTATTATGCGCCCAAATGTCCATTTCGAACTGCGTTATGCAAACTGCAATATTATGTGCTGCATGTATTTCAAACGATTTTCTTCAAAAGAAGATGATCTTAACACTTATTTCTTAGAACAAAAGAAAGAAATAAGAATATATAAATAAGAAAAAAAAATTGAAAAAAGAATAAAGAAAAATATTACATAATTTAAAACGAGTCTCCAGGGAAAAATCATATAAATTATATTTTGCGTACAAGTTTTCTTTCACACGATACTGTACTTTGCGACCTTCGTCATATTGCAGTAGAAAAATATAACCTGCACCCTAATTACGTAATACACTATCAATCACAATCTGAATCATTTTGAAGCCTATTGCTAATCCATTGCTTCATATGTTCGAAAAAAAAATCTGCTCAAAAACGTAAATAACGCAATGAATGTTTTTGAACTGTCAAAATGAAAGCCATTCCTACTGTTAATGTGTTACACAATTACCCCGCTGGAATAGGTACCGTCAAACGGGGTGAATAGGGATACAGGGGTGAACCGAAACGAAACTTTAAAAGAGATTTTAACATTGAAATAATATAGTTTGTTGCCAACAAGGGCACTTAATCGTTAATTATAATACAGTAAACACATTAGAGTACTTTTTGGCAACAAACTATATTATCCCTTTTAAAGTTTTGTCTCGATTCACCCCTACATCCTTATTCACCCCGCTTGAAGGTACCTTATATTAAACCTACCTTCAACAACGGAGCTCTTTCGACTATCGCCATCCTTTCTTCTCTTATTGCCGGCAGCGCCTATAACAAGCAAGCCAAATAATGCAAATCATATAAAATAATCAAGCTAGCTTTTAATAATATACATTTGTTTATAAGAAGCATTTTTAGAGGAATACGGTCACCTAATGTGATAAGCTGAGATCGGATATTCGGATACATATTTACCTAAAGTAAACTTTTAGCTGTGAAAGTATGGAAGTTGCTTCTTAAAATTTTTTTTTTTTTTTAAAGAAAATCCGAAATGCCAGTAACACCGGGAATGCATAACTAGGCGGGTGTATAGTATGGAAGAGACTTAAAAAAAAAACGTTTTTTTTGGATTGCGTAACTACTCAGATGCATATTTATTTAAAACAAGCTGACCCGACAGACGTTGTCCTGTCTTAACTATGAATGTCATATGTCGGTTAGTTTTGACTATTGACTAAAACTATCGACTCATTTATCAACCGATCCATCTGTGTTAAACGATATTTGCAGCGCGCATTCTGTCAATCGCTGACAGTTATTTCAAACAACTGACCGTTATGTAAAAGTTAATATTGACGTTAAGTTTTCTTAAATTTTGTAACGTTCCGATCAACTTCCTTTTTTTTTTTCATAAGATCCTTCTCCTGACACTAACGAAAACAACAAAAAAAAAAGAAGTGAAATCGGTCCACCCGTTCACTCGTGATGGCGTGACCAAGGGTAATAGGGATTCATTTTTATATATATAGATAAGTAGATTAATGTTTAACCCCCGATGCAAATATTTGTATGTAGGGTGTAAGAGGAGGGGTGGTGTGTGTTAGTTACAGTTAAGATTTTTGCGATACGAAAGCGCATTCCATATTAGCCAACATCGCAACTTTAGGTGAATATGTATCCGAATATCCGATCTCTAGTGATAAGTAACCAGGGTCGTCGGATATAGATGAAGTTTAGTAAGAAACCGATGGATGTATTCGATATGAAATTTAATTTGATAAATTACCTGTTTGTTTTCTACTAATTCAATTAAATTTTATTCGAAAACGTTCATCGGTCTCTTAATAAACTTCAACTATCTCGACGACCCTGGTTACTTCTCTCTTTTGGTAAACTTAAACCAGCCAGGGATATTAATTGTTTATCAAATAAACACACTGCGTCTTATTAAAAAACACGATTTAATTTTAGTCGGAGCCTAAACCGTCACCGACAAGCCAGTTTTTGTATTTTGAACTTTATGCCGACATTAGTAAAGTTCTTAATACAAAATTGACAACATAAGGCTTAGCGCCTTCTACGAATTTTAATCGTTGTTGGATAACGACAGTTGTGATATAAAAAAAACAATTACTTTCCCCAACTTTACATTTATAAGTTTAATTATTGGTAGCAAGCAATATTCTTTACAGGTGAGTATACAATGTGTATCTTAAATAACGCACAGCCTCTTAAGGGGTCATTGTACTCATCATTATGAACAACTTTTACCATGGGACCAAACCTAAAATCGCGAAAAAAAAAATCAGCTGTTCCCTACATTAATGTTCGTCGTCTTAATGTAGGGAACAGCTGATTTTTTTTTCGCGATTTTAGGTCGGGCTGGAGTCTTTACTTATTTCATTTTTACATCTGTATTTATTCTTTCTGTTTTTTTTTTAATCAATCATATTGACCAAGCCCAGCAATTTATTCCCTCTAAAAAATACAGTAATTTAAACCTTGCATAGTTAAAGCATATACAATTCCACAATAACCAACTAATTCTATTTAAAACCATACCTTCGCTAGTAATATCCTGTCCAAACTCTGCCCCGATGACGCCCAACAACACGACCGCCGTGGTCTGCTTGCGTTTGAGTTCGGCGAGTGAGGATGGCTTGCGAATTATCTCTTCTTCTTCCTCTTCAAATTCTTCCTCTTGCTGTAAGAGAGAGAGAGAAGAAATGGTGGTTAATTGATTGTTGAATTTGTTTCTGTAAGTTTTTTGTCAGCCAGTGATAAAAAAGTCTTGTGTTGCCAAATTAAAATCATTGTTTTACTGTTGATAGTCAATTGAAGGTATTAGTTTTTTAATGTGACCACACTGCAAACTAATTTCGAATCGCTCTCGGCATCACAATGTCTTTCATTTCGAAAAATTAATAGTATCAATTACGTTACGCTGTATACTTTAAAATTCGTGTTTACAATTGTTATTGTCGGAATCACAAAATGCAAACAATCGTAATTGAGAGTACTTTACCCCATTGGAAGGCAAGTTTCAAACCCGCAGGGTAATTGCGTAACACACCAACAGTAGGAATGGCTTTCATTTTGACAGTTCAACCACATTCATTGCGTTATTTACGTTGCTGAGCAGACAATTTTTTGGAACATATGAAGCAATGGATTAGCGATATCCTTCAAAATGATTCAGTGTGTTATGCAATTAGGGTGGCACATCTTAGTACTTGAAACGAAAATAATTTAAGGACAACATGAAAACATCGTGAGGTAACCGGCTCTCCTAGAACCATTATTCAAATACAGGGTTAGTTTTCAAAGACCAGCCAAATTTAAGGATGTGGTACAGACCATCAAACTGTACAATTTTCTCCTTGGGATCAAAATCGTAATCACGAAAAAAAAATCAGCGGTCCCATACATTTAGGTCAAGTAGGTATTGAAGTTTTTTATGGGACAGTTTATAAATTTTTCGCGATGATGATATTGGTCCCATGGAGAGAGTTGTTCAGTTTGATGGTCTGTACCACATCCTTAAATTTGGCTGGTCTTTGAAAACTAACCCTGTATACATGACGTCCACTAACACACGTGGCCACTCACTCTCACAGAGATGAGGCCTGAGTTCCAGCAGTGGGTACATTATATTGATATTATTTAAACGTCTCTTGACATTTCTTGGGACCCTGGGATCCCGGACCTTTGGAAGGCATACGAGGGGCCGAAGCTAACTCGCAGAGGCCCGTTAGACATTTTTAATTAAATGAGGCACCAACCGACGAATATCCCTGCTCGGACTATACAAGTGCACCCAAGGACAATCCCCGGTTGGTGTAGGACTATTGCATGATATGGAAACAAAGATATTTGGACTATGGAAAGACTGAATCCACAGATAAAATGGCCCCCGAAAATGGTCGCTAGCACATAGTGTCGTAGCGACAAGGGAGCAACATGTCCTGAAGTGCTTATGAGGAGTGGACAGGTATCCCACGGCTATCAGGACAATCCCGGAATTACGGTCAAGATCCCTACCAGCATCTTACTGATTATTATTAGAGTGTTTCAACTTACCACTTGTTGCACTTTTTCGGCGGGTTCCTTGTGTGCGGCGTGCGGGTTGATACTCTCCGTGTGAGTGTAGAGAGGCAGGAACTGTGCCCAGTTATCCACCAGTGTCTTACGCCCTTTGGGACCGAGCCTGTTGAGAAAAGTTCACACTCAGAGAGCATAAAGGGTGGAATTTCGGACGAGGCAGTAAGGTAAGGTTTCTCAACCGTTGTATCTACAGGAAAACGTTATTAAGAGACAACTTTTTGAGACATTTTGGCCTGAACTCCTAGATTTTAAAGAAAATCGATCCTTAACGTTAATCCTCAGCTGTAGCTCGTCAACTTAAAATTTTCTTTAGTTTTTTTTGCAAATTGCAGCTCTGTTTTGCGTTATGTTGATCAAAATGCGATTCGCGACTATAGGAATGATATATTTACTAGAAAGAAAATTTGAATTTGGCGGGCTACAACTAAGGATCCCCCTTAAGGGAAGGTACCTTAACCATTGTTTCTACAAGAAAACGTTATTAAGAGATAATTTTTCGAGACATTTTGACCTGAATTCACAGATTTTAAAGAGAATCGATCCTGTTTCTTGCAAGGATCAAAAAAATCGTCAAAGTTAAAACGTTTATTGCCAAACTAAACGTACAAATATTGGTCTTATACTCGTATTATGATGATTCTTGTGACTTAGCAGCCTTTTGCTAGCATTGTAATATCAACACAAAATCTTTAGCATGCATACAACTCAGTGGACCAATTGAGGTTAGAATACTTACCAGAAATTACACAAATCGCAAAAACTCTTTTCCCATTCATATAAATACATAGATTACATACGTCATTTATCTTTGAAAATAAGTATATATATATCATATTGTAGCGGTATCTACACCACCACATGCAAGCTACACGTCACACTGACGTCACGCAGATCCTGCATCGCGAAACCAGAGTTTACCGCGCGACTAGCATATATACAACGTCCCGACATCAACCGTCGGGCAGTTGCTCACCAGACACAACACCCGTCTGGTCGGAGGATCCTCCCTTTCCTATAGAGTTTGAGTGAACTTTACACCCTGTTCCTCATACCTCTATACTATAACTAACCTGCCAAGTTCAGCTAATAACAACGCTTGCGCAGCCTCGCGTACTTCCAAACAGTGATGTTGCCAGCGACGAGCCAGCATTTCTACTTGAGGTCGCTTGAAGCTTTTAGCACCTGAAAATAAAAGAAGAAAATACAGGCTAGTTTCTGGAAACGGGCAGTAAAATACAGGCTGGAGTTTAATAATAATAATAATAACAGCCAATGGCTTAATAGCCAAGAGCTTCGACCAACACCTGAGGAGGATCTCGTTGGGCAGCTGGATCAAGGGCTTGATTCAGAAAGCGGTACTTCTAGACACGGCTCGCATTGTTACGGGGTTCCTCTCTCTGGAGCCCTGACCGCCGGGTAGCTTGGACCCTGTTCCCGATACCGGTGGGCTACTATTTTTTATATTTTTTAATGTTTCTATATTCTAATATTTAAAAATGTAATTTATATGTAAATAATGGAATAAAGGAAATAATAATATATTTTTTATTTCAGATTTACAAGATCCATAAGATGATAGAAAAGGTCTTAACCGAATGTAAGTAAAAAACCACACTATATACAATATTGAAACGATTGACACCTACGTGTGAAGCCGTGTCCAGTGAGCCAGCATGGGGCTGTCCCACCCATCACACAATATACTCAGAATGCTGTGGGAGCTAGCACGTATTCTACCGAGAATATAAGCGCACCGTTTCCGTATAATGACATGAAAACCATCAACCCTGGCCTCAGTGAACATCCCGGAAGCGCTACAAAAGCGTGGTAGACCCAACAGCGTCCTGAATACATTGTTAAACTGGACAAGAAAATTAATTGTTTAAGAAAGCTCGCTGTCGATAAACAAGTTACTGAAACTTGCACGTTTTTAATACTAAAACCCTGAACAGGTTATAAGAATTGGAGTTCGTTTAGTACCTCATTTGTTTGGTTGCAAACGCGAGTGTTGGTCCTGGGGTCATGAGTTTAACCTCCAGGTAAGGTCAGGGGTTTTTACATGGAACAATTGCCTGGAGTCAGGATTTGACGAGTTGATGGACTTTGTAATATCAACCATTTTATAAAATCGATCGAATGGAATAGACTATGGTCTATGTAACGTGTCCACGAAGATTTCATACTAGAAACACTTTCTCACTATTGGATGAGATGCGCCTGAGGCTGTCTTTTTTAACTGACTTCAATAAGGAGGAGGTTCTCAATTCGTCTGTATATTTTATTGTATGTTTTTTACGCGATATCTCGGGCAGTTGTGGATCGATTTCGAAAATTCTTTTTTAATAGATAGGGTATGGCTCAGAGGTGGTCCCATAAAGTTTTTTATTAACTTTGCTTCGGTAGTATTTCTGTTAGCTTAAAAAAAAAGTGTGTGCTCAAAAATACGTATTATTATACATATTTTTTCCTTATATGTATATTGATGAAGTTATAATAACTTCCTGTCACTGTTATTTACATAGCAAGTAGTGGTATACAAATTTGTGTGGGGTAGGTACTTACCACAACTAAAAACTGAAAAATAAAAACATTTTCCATAAAAAAAAACAAGCAACTTCCAAAAATAAAAACACTGCATAGTGAAAAATAACTTTAATTTCGGAAGTCGGTGGCAAAATACGAAAATAGAAATCCAAAGAACTGACTTCCGAAATTAAATTGTTTTTCACTTTGTTGTTGTGTTTTTGGAAGTCGGATATTTTTTTTTTTGTAAAAAAGTTTATTTGGCTTTCTTCCATTTTCCGTCTTTTTATCTTTCTTGTTCTTTTTTTTAAATTAGAGTAGACAATTTTTATTAGATGATTTGCCAGTACCAACCTGCAGCCACAACCTTATCAGGTAACAGCACACAATGCAGCGTCGCCAACAGCGACCAACCCTGCTTGATGTGAGCTTGTTGAGCCGCCAGCTGTTCCTCTCTCTCCTCGTCTGCTGCCCAGGATGAAGAGCTCCTGGTGGACGATCTGGGAAGAACAGGAGTTGACATCCCGGCAGAGTAGGTTTTTGTTCTTTAAAATAAATACATGAGGAAGATCACACAGCACAGAGTCCACACTTTCCATACAAAGCAAGCGAGTCACTGTTTATTTGTAGTACGACATAAATTATAAGTATAGAAGTCAGTTTCTACATATCATTTTTATATTACACATAAATAAACTCACGCCTTCTTCCCATGGGGGTAGGCAGAAACTACAGAACGCCACCTGCTACGATCTTTACATGCTCCTTTTGCCTCGTTTACGTTCATACATGTAGTCATAACACGCACGCCGGTTGTGAGTACTACGCACCTGACCCTTCTGAAGAACATCACCAATAAGGTCACTATATGTCTTCCTAGGGCGTCCCCTCCCGGCGTTTCCACTCACATCTGCCTTGTAAATACCTTTTGTTAGTCGCCCTTCATTCATGCTCTCAACATGACCAAACCATCTAAGCATACTCTTTTGGGCTTTTATGCTTTGAAGGCGATTCGTGATAAGTTGTGCGCTCAACGCACTTTTGGCATCTGTGAGGAAGATACTATCTAGACCTGTATGGTCAATGGCATGTCAAAAGTAACACTTGAACTACGAAAACAGAACTTACTGCAACAAAATAAAGACGCTGTCAAATTAAGTGTAATAATGGACATGCAGTTATCTGTACGTCAAGTGACTTACAATAATTATTATGAGACGGGTGGCTAGACAAAGAAATAATTTCAAGAAATATTTATTCCACAATATTTTCGACGCATATTTTCGAAATAAAATAAAAATATACTTTTGGGATACGTTTTTTACTGAAAGATTCATTCGTAAATTAGCTACTAGAACAGTATGCGTTAAGTGTCCTGGGCCGGCAGTTTCGACTAGATGGCGACGCTGTCGCAAACTACCGATCGCTAAATATTAAGGTGAATCCTCATTTGTTGCCCGCATTTTTTTTTTTTTTTTAGTTGTTTTTAATTGTAGCTCTGTTTTACGTCGCATGTTGATCAAAGTGGGATTATCGACTGTGAAAATTTGAATTTGGCGGGCTACAACTGAAATTTCACCTTAATATTTAGCGATCGGTAGTTTGCGACAGCGTCGCTATCTATGTCGAGACCGCCGGCCCTGAGTGGGGTAGATTTATCTCAAATTCAATTTTATGCCAGAAAGGTGAAAAATTAATGAAAAGTTTATGGCTATCCAAAAGTAACCAAGCAGGACCCAACACAATTAACAGATAAAAAGTCAAACGTTGGTGAGGGCTACGATGGATAGCTATCACTATGACATCACCGTGCTAGTACTATGGTATCATCATCACCTGTGCAGTCACCTGATGACCTCCTGCGCGGGCACGAAGGTCGCATTGCTCATTGACATGAGTGTATTAGCGAGGGGGGGGGGGGGTGGTACGACGAATAGCTATCACTATGATATCACTGGGCTATCACTATGGTATCATCATCACCTGTGCAGTCGCCTTATGACCTCCTGCTCGGGCACGAAGCTCACGTTGCTCATTGAAATAAGTGTGTTAGCGAGGGCTAAGATGGATAGCTATCAGTATGATATCACTATAATATCACTGTGCCATCACTATGGTATCATCATCACCTGTGCAGGCGCCTGATGACCTCCTGCTCGGGCACGAAGCTCGCGTTGCTCATTGACATGAGTGTGTTAGCGAGGGCTACGATGGACAGGAGGTGGTTGGTTGTTAGAGTTGTGCTGAGCTCCCAGTGGAGTTTTGACGAGAAGAGTCTGGAAATAAAGTACATTAATTAGGTTTAGGATAATAATTATACCAATAAGGCTTACCATACGATGCACCTGTACATATCAAGAAATCTGTGACGTTTAGTTGATAAAATAGCTAACACACAATAAGCAAGCGTGGTCTTTAATACGCCTTGTTCTCTCTATATTTTCAAAGAGAAATATATCAGCATTTAAAGATTATAATGTTTTGTTTATTTTTTTGTTATATCTGTAATTTTTATGGTGTACATTATAAAGAGTATTCTATTCTATTTTATTTTGTACTGCAGTGCGAGACGGTTTGATAATATTGACTGAGAAAGTATTTTCTTTAAAACAACTCTTATTTTAAACTGTCTCACGATTTAAGATTTCTTTATCACATTACAAGTTTAGTTAAAATGTAGTTGTAATAAAAAAAAAAAGCATTTGTTAATTCGGCTTTAGCAAGCTTAAACTTATAAACCATTTCCTAGTTTTATAAACTATGCCCCATAATTTACAACATTCCTATTGCCTAGTTATAAGGAACAGACAGCTGTCGCATCAAAGAAAGAAAAGAAAAATTTGGAAAATCCAAAAGTGGACGCCTCATAATCTCATTCAATTCTATAAAAAATAAAAATATAAATAGATGTACAGTCTTGTAGTTTTCGTTTTTTATTAATTGTAATTAAACGACACTGAATTAATTAGCCATTTGCATTCAGTGACCTACAATTATCGATTAGAATTAAAAAAAAAAAATTAACTCAAATAATGGATTTTTTCACAAGTTACAGTGTTTCCGGGTTTCACACATGACGGACAGGATTTTTTTTTGACCTATTTTGGTGTTTTTTTCCAATTCTACTTGCAGTAAATCAATTTATAAAAAGTATGAAATTAATCTCCATTAAATTATCTCGACAATAGTATGCAAAATATCTTGATTCCGTGAACTAACAAGGCTATAATAATAAAAATAGCCGCCAAAATGAGGCGAAAAAATTTTTTCGATCGTAAAGCACTCTCTGATGCTTCGCATTATGAGTCGTGCAAAAGAAAATAGGTTAATTAGCGGTAAACATGACGCAGAGAAGGAACACAAACACAAAAAATGAACAAGTTGGGGGAAATATCCGTCACATCCACGTAAAACGTCCACGGCTCAGCATAATGCTACGACCCTATGCGAGACAGAGCCCAGCGCTGGGCGACAGGATGAATGCTTATCAGAAATTAGGAGTTCAATAGCACCAGCTCTAAGAAAAATAACCATGTCTATATCGACGGTAAAGTCTCAATAACTATATTAGCGATTCTCACTTCATTGCATATTCCTAGGTAGAATATGAACATTTCTATCCCTAACCTGAAATATTTGATTGAAATCACTATCACCGTCATAAGCGTTTCCAATTAGTAGTAAAAATAAAAATAAAAACTATAGAAATGAAGCGTTTTTTTGGCCTCCTGTAAAATAATGGTGTTCATAGTTATTAGATATTGACAATATAACAAGGCCTTCAGGATTCTGGTGGGGCTCCCACGTTGCTGCAGCGCTTCAGCCATGTTCGCTGACGCAAGGGTCGACGATTTTTATGCAATAATGCGTGAAAAAGCAGCATCCCTGATGTGTAGGATCCGGGGGAGCGCCAACGGAATTCTGAAGATGATATTAGAAAGGCCGGAGTCTGCAATGCTTAGGGGAGGCTTATTCGGCTTCACGTGACGAGATGACGCAATCTTTTTATTTTTTGTTTATATCTATAATTTTTGACATTAATTGGTTTTATTAAAGTGAAACTTTTATTACATCGTCTCAAACTTTTTCGTCTGTGTGTTGCATGTCGCGTGACGGTCGGCCGCGGAGTAGGGAAAAAGTTTCACTTTTACCGTGGTTTCATAAAACCACACAATCCTCTTTTTTATTTTTGGTTTATGTGAATTTTCGAAAATGCTACAATACTAACATTGTTTTCAAGACCCTTGTTACTAACATTATATGGACAATTTTTAATTATGTCTGAAATAAATGTATTTTTTTTATTGATACTACACAGTCGATATACCTATAATTACACAAACGAAAACCCTAACATAGTTTTCTTACCCATTATTATGAAAACACAATAACATAAATTCCCGTTACCTAGTCAATTTCTCCTGTCTCAACAGTTCTGGTGGTAGATCCGAGGTGATCAGCAGTGGGTCATCAGGAACCGAAGCGCAGGCGGCCGACCAGCTTCCCAGCCACGTGGGGAGCTGTACGGCCATGTGACCGTGACGGGAGACCACGCCGAAGCAGACTGGCACCTGGGGGGTAAGGGTGATTAGCATCTTGGTATAAAATGTCAAATTACTCGAAAATGGTTGACATTTTCATAGGGGTCATAAATGACCTCTCCTACATCCCCTTAACGGATTGCCGACATATAACCAATGATCATGTATTTGACGGGTCTAAAAACACGCTTAACGAAGCCGAGAGTCATTATATAAACTCCTAGTCATTGTGATATTTTATTTGTACTGGACCAAGTTTTAAATGTTATATCGTTTTCCAGCAATAGCTTTTACTCAATGGTACTTAGTCTGATGTACAGAATGCGTAAAAAAGGGCTCTGTGAAGGGTGCATTTACACCCTGTATATGCGTACATGCGGCTCTATCATAACTCAAGGGGACTCCAATCCTAAACACAAGTTTTATAATGCCTTAAAGTATATGATCCAATGCAGTAAACAAAATCAGAAAAATATATGTTATTCTTCAGGATATAATATGCTAGTTAGATATGTGTTGAAAACATGATACAACTAATTTGATACGATTGAAAAAAATCACGCAGATACCTTTAAAAAAATCTTTTAACGATTAAAAACGTTAATTGTTATGTTTTAGAACACTGTGCCGGCAGTCTCGACTAGATAGCGACGCTTTCGCAAACTACCGATGGCTAAATATTAAGGTTTATCCTCAGTTGTAGCCCGCAGAATTTAAATTTTCTTTAGTTTTTTGCAAATTGCAGCTCTGTTTTACGTCGTTTGATGGTCAAAATGCGATTCTCGGCTGTGGGAATTATATATTTATCGAATAATAATCATGAATTTCATATCAATCGTCAAATTTAAAGAAACTTCGAATTTAACGGGCTACAACTGAGGTTTCACCTTAATATTTAGCGGTCGGTAGTTTGCGACAGCGCCGCTATCTATGTCGAGACTGCCGGCCCTGGTCGACAAGAAGGCGTAATTAGGAGATCGGCGCGAGGTAACAGTTGTGCACGTTACAAGTCCCCAAAAACAAGCAAATCAACTTCTAGAAACTGTTCCAAACTTACCATAGGTCTTAACAGTCCCAGCTTAGACTCGCAGACCCTATCCAGGTCTGGGTCCAATCCCCATGCGTGGAGCAGTGATATCAGGATCTGTGCTATCTCCATGGTGTGAGGAGGCTCTGCCAGCGACATGTCGCGAGGTCTCGGGCGCTTGCCTTGGGTTGCTTCATCTGTAACAAAAGGAGAAGATGGTAAGTGGAGTTTTTGGAGATGTATTTTTTGGGACTTTAGTGGTGGTGCAATTATAATAGATTTTTGCTAAGAATACTATATTATTTACACAAGGAAACAAATGAAAACGCAGGGGGTAGTCACGGACTAGCAAAAAAAAGAAGGGACTCCGCGCCACGCGTATTGAAAAGAAGCACTGTACATAAGTATGCCGGGACCGTTTGTGCAAACATGCCTCACGCACACATTTACATCATAAGGTGCCATTACGTGGCACTACGGTTGTAGGTAAATAAAATAATGCCTTCTTGTGTTGTGAAATGGTGTAAAAATAATTCCACATCCCAGAAAAAGTGTCAAGGAATAACACATACTCGTAAAACTTATCATGGAATACTCGTAACATATCACGCACACATAGATCGGTACGGTGCTTCACTTTCGATACGCGGCGCGGAGTCCTTTCTTTTTTCTAGTCCGTGGGGTTAGTATAAAATACAGAAGTAATACATAATAGTGAGTACCAGCTTACCATCAAATTCATTCGCTTACGCTCCGGTGAGAGTGAATACGATACGTATCAACTATTTTTTTTATTAAGAAAAGAATAACTCTTTGAGGGGCTTATTGCTAATTTACCGAGTAACTGGGTTGTGGAGGTCAGACAGTCGACCGACCCCAACACAGTTTGAAAAAGGCTAGGCAGATTGAGATGACGCTCTAACCGAACTTTTTCAAAAAATTCCTTTCTCAACTACATTGGGGTCAGTTTCCAGTCTAACCAGATGCAGCTGAATATCAGTATTTTACATGGAGCGACTGCCTATCTGATCTCTACAATCCGGTTACTGGGTAACACGATTTCCCTTGGTAAGACTGGCTGTCTGACTACCCGTAACGACTGTCAAAGATCTACGAATGACAGCCGGGGCTAACCGGCTTAACGTATGTACAGTCCGAGGCAAACGATATATTTGCAATATATAATAACACACGTTTTAGTTTTATTATGTACAAGCTGACCCGACAGACGTTGTCCTGTCTTAACTATGAATGTCATTATGTCGTTTAGTTTTAGTTTTGACTATTGACTAAAACTATCGACTCATTTATCAACCGATCCATCTGTGTTAAACGATATTTGCAGCGCGTATTCTGTCAATCGGTGACAGTTATGTCAAACAACTGACAGTTATGTAAAATTAATATTGGCGTTAAGTTTTCTTAAATTTTGTAACGTTCCGATCAACTTCCTTATTTTTTCATTTCATAAGATCCTTCTCCTGACAATAAAGAACACAACAAAAAAAAATAGTGAAATCGGTCCAGCTGTTCACGCGTGATGGCGTGACCAAGGGAAATAGGGATTCATTTTTATATATATAGATATATATAGATTGGTTCTTTATTTTGTATTTTGTGTATTTTGCCTATGGGCCTCAGTTGCCTGACAATAAAATAATAATTATTATTTTATTTTTATGTAAGGTATTATTATTATTTGTCACACATATCTATGTGACATTCTAACTGAAACTAGATGTGTCATATTTATTGCATGATTCTGTACATAATGACAATTGAAGAAAGTGATTATTTTTAACTTAGAATATTTTTCTCCCTCTCTTTTCTTTCATTTTGTTTTTTTTTCTAACATTGCCTTTACTCTATTTGAAATAAGATTAGAAATTTGAATAAAACTTTTTTACAGTCCGTTCAACCGATTTTGACTTCTATTCCGTAGACATAAGGACGGGATTAAAAGCAAAAACGTGGTTACAGTACTAACTGTTTACTGCAGCTGCCATTTTTATTCCCACCTACGCAATAGAAGTCAAAATCGGTTGAACGGACTGTAAAAAAGGTTTATTTCTAATTTCTAATCTTATTTCAAATGGACTAATAGTAGGTGTATGCCAAGCTTTAAGAGTAGGTACGTGTATATGATAATTACATAGTTTCTAAGTTATATTTAATTGGATATGTATAATTTCATAATCACCAAAGAATGTAGGCAAGTTAACTTTATAGCAATTTAATTGAGCTATCTGTTACCGACCTTGCGAGTAGAGTTCGAAATATGAGGAAAATGTATCAATGGCATATTTTAGTTTCTAGATTCATTGAATACGAGTACTAGCTAACCCGACAGACGTTGTGCCATCCATTCAATACTCATTTAAAAATCGCATAGAAAAAGGTCGTTCAGTGCTTCCCGATTTTGAAAATTTTCCAATTATTTATTCCCTATAAATCTAATTCGGACTATTACGAACATTTTAATACAAAAAATAACCAAATCAGTCCAGCCGTGCTCTGGTAATGCGCTCAGGTCACCAAGGAACAGCAAGCATTACTTTTTTATTTATATACAGGGCTCACGGTGCTCGCTCAACGTCAACCCCAAACCTTGCACAAGAAAGAAAGACCGACTAGATATTTTTTTTTAAATGGAAGTTCTGCGCATTGGCAGTTCTGTTTTGTTGGGTGAGATGTATGAGAACAAAGATGCGACTCAAAACAACACAACAGCACAAAGGACAACTGTCATTTTTGACAGCGCTCACGATGATATTCTTAGAAGGCATGGTCGACGTTATCGCAAGATGGCGCATTTCATGACGTCATCTATGACGGTTCACGGAACATCGTTATCGCGCTCACGCTAATTCGGAACGGCTGTAAGCACGCTCAAATCGATTACAGTGCAATTCGGAACGCAGCCAAAAACGAGTCATTTTCGCAAAAACTAAATAAAAACCACTTCATAAAAACGCCTTACATTATGAGCTTGTTTTGGGAACGAGCTACAACAGCGCCATTATGACAGTTGCGTTCCTCATTAGTTTGTGCACACCTGAATCATAGAATAGTTCACATTTCTCTTAACAGATGGCGCCACCGTCTTACTCCGCACTATACTCGACATTTCCGCAATAACCTGACATCGTGAGTACGCAAGAATGTCACAACTCTGGGCAGTAGGTAGTAGGTTCGGTTCAGAGCAACGTGCCATGATTCTTATGTCGATGTTGCAAGCAGTATTAATGCCTCCGGTGTCGCATGGAATGTGTCTGTCTTACCGACTGATATGTTATTATATTTTATTATTGCGAATGTTTCAATAATTTGTTCTTAGATAGCATTCGGCGGCTTCACATGTGCGGACGTCGAAATACAAAACCTATTTAGCAAATTTGATTTTAAACCCGAGTCTTACTTGTCAATTTTGTAGGTATTAAGAACTTTATTCCCAGATGGAATGAGGTTCGAAGTACAAAAAAAAACTGGCTCAATGGTTTAAACTTGGGTCAAAATTAGAACTCGGTTTGAAATGACACGGTGAATGTTTTCCTACCACAGTATTTTTATCTCACGAAGCGACACGCGCTTTACTTGTGGTAACTAAGTGCACAAACACGCTGTGAATGTGAGCGTGCACACACACTCACACACTTCCGACTTCGCCATTGTTTCGGACGGTACCGAGAGCTCCTGCTCCCACACACATATTCACATCGTGCTTGTACACTTGGTAACCACAAGTAAAGCGCGCGTTGCTTCGTAAGATAAACATATTACATGCAATTTTCATAAATATAAAATTATGCAGCTGGCAAAGTTGCTCAACTTCGCAGATTAGTCGAGCTGCAAAGTACTTAAGCTGCACTATTAATAACTATGATTAAATGTTGTTCAGTCCAAAATAGTTTCTGGCTATTTTACGATCGTGATTTACCGATAAACAACTTCCACTTCCTTGATTCATTTCAAGTTGTAGCGCACGTAGATATTATTTGTAAAAGTCGAAAGAAATATTAAGTACTAGATTTGCCCGCGGCTTCGCCCGCTTGGATGTCGGAAATTATCTCACGGGAACGTACTATCGGGATAAAAAGTATCCTAAATGTTAATCCAGGTTATAAACTATCTGTGTTCCGAATTCCATCCAAATCCGTTCAGTAGTTTTTGCGTGAAACAGTAACAGACATCCATCCATCCATTCATCCTCACAAACTTTCACATTTATAATATTACTATGATAGGATCTTAACAGCTGAATATGCCGTTTTCTTTTAATTATGATATTAATACTTTCTTAGTTGTTCGTTTTAACAATGCAGATATTCGAATAATCATTCGAAAAGTAAAATTTAGATGTAGAATAAATATAGTCCATTAGAAAAACTTTCGCTGAACCTAATGAAAGCTCGACGTAACATTTTTGTTATCTTGCAACTTTCGATACCTCGTAGTCGTAGGTATGGATCAGACATAAGAGATTCAATAATGAGATAAAGTGGTGCATTACCTACCAATTTTAACACGCTTTTGTAAGCTTGTTATGTATGTTTGTTTGTAACGGAATCTTTGAATGTAATTTTCACCCACTTCAAAACGTCGAATTAGAAACAAAAAAATAAAGTTTTTTTTTATTCTGCACAAAAAAAAAACGCACATTACAAATAAATGACTTTAATTAATAGACACATACAAAATAGCCAAAAGCCTCGTATTCAAGCTATAAAAGTTTGTCAATTTTGTCTATTGCTTGAATTAAATTGAAACTTTGCACACTTGTCAAGGACCGATGACAATATCATTATCTAATAAGTTTGTCCTATTATCCTGATCGAGATCTTCAGGATTAGCGATTTTTTATATTCAAAGACACGGAAATGACTTACGCCTGAGAAACGGCGACAACATCCAAGGAAGGCAACATAAATGTAACGGAACATATGTATGTATGCAACATGTACGTAACAAAATTTTGAACGTGATTTTACAACCACTTCAAAACGTCGAATTAAATTTTAATTTTGCACACTTAACAAGGACCGATGACAATAGCATAATTTAATAAGTTTGTCCCATAATCTTGACCAGGATTTTCAGGATTAGCGAAACTAAAAAATAGTAAATAAATAATAGTCAAAAAAACGAAAAAACACGCGTTAATAGAAATCTAAACTAAAAATTAGAAAAAAAAAATTCAATAAATATATTTAAGAATAGTGCGATAATTAAAAATAAAATAATATTGTAGAAAAGTGTGTGGTGGTTTTTAACGATATTTTCGTAATACTTTTACAAAAATATCTTAATAAAATATTTATAACAATTGACATCAAGCACCCCACTCTTTTTTACAATTTTTAATTTTGTTAATCACACTATTCTTAATTTAAATGTACTGAAAATTATTTTCTACTGTTTAGTTTGGATTTCAGAGCGTGTTTTTTTGTTTTTTTTTTTACGATTATTTATTCTATATTACTTACATAGGCTTGCGTTTGAACATGCACTCTCACCTGAAGTTAAGTGATGAGTGATGACGGAGCAACCCATACCTAAAGGTTTTTACCCTGCTACGGCAGAGACGAAGGGTCATTTGATCAAAACTTAACACAGTAGATTTACGGAAGATACAATAAAACCATATAATTAATATACTCCGGAACCATTTAATTCTAAATTTATTAATTTGTGGCGTCTGTTTTAATTTAATTACTTCGCACAAAATTAATAAACAAATAGGTCCGGAAGTCGGCCGCTAATATATATATTAAATTATCTCTATACTGTATGATTGTTTACATAGCAAAGATCTTTTATTACTTATTATTTTTAACCCCCGACGCAAAAAGAGGGGTGTTATAAGTTTAACCGCTATGTGTGTGTGTCTGTCTGTGGCACCGTAGGTCTTAAACGAGTGAACCGATTTGGATGCGGTTTTTTAATTTGAAAGCAGCTTTTCTAGCGGTGGTTCTTAGACATATTTTATCAAAATCGGTTCAGCCGTTTCAAGGTCATCAGTTATTTTTTGTGACAGGGTTTTTTTTAATTTTACCTATTATAATATTTCACATTGTGTAACTGGTTAATTAGTTGATAATAAGACTTTCAACAGTAGGTATCCCAAAAATATCTTTGATTCGGTTATTGGGTGGTTTCTGAAAGTTCTGATACATAACGATTAAATTATAATATCATTAAAAAGGAGATGTTTCAAAATTGGCCAGATCTATGTAAAATACCTCAAAAAAAAGAGAAAATTCCGTAGAATTCGGGAAAAATACACATAATTCATTTAAATTTATACGGTTGTGGTAGTTAATTGATAGGTATCAATAAATTTTATAGACTTTCAACATGACGTCTCACCGATTTTGTTAGTCTGTGCTTAAAATCCATGATAGTAAAACAGATCGACCATTAATCTTAGAAAGAGAACCGTCAGATGTCACAACAGTATCAATAAACATGTCAAACGGCAATCAATATGACAGCCAGGACGGATTTTTGTTGTGATTTGCAATTTTAGTGTAATTTCTAGAGATTTACCAGTAAACAAAGCCATTTTAAATTGGACAGTTGAGAACTGTTTTAAATGTATTTCGCTGTTTTTAAGTATAGTGTACAAGGACCTGGCGCAGGCCCCCATATAATTTGGAACATCTCCTTTGTACCTATTTGAGCGTTTCACGTCTTTAAATAATATCAATTTAAGTCGTCTAATACATACATAATTATAATAAATTAAAGTCGCATTTCGTGTCTGTCTATATGACCACGTTGTTCTTCTAAACTTCGGAACGTTTTTTGATGCAGTTTTCATCCTCATTCAGAGAATTTATTCCGAAAGGTCTATGTGTCTAATAAATTAATATTAAACATACATATAATTAAGAAATCTTGATGTTTTGTAAAGTTGTGAAAACTGAGCGAAACAGGAGGCGCTAGTTACTCCATAAGAGCCTTTGAGCCAGGGGGCCTATTCTTTCAGTCCGTCAACGAAGATATGGGATCGTCCGAAAGTAGTTTGATATTTAAAAGTGAACCCTACTCTCGATAAATTAACTTTTTCGGACGGGCAAAAACACATTGCGAGTAAGGACATCTGGCAAATCGTTTTGTCGGTGTACGGAACTTCCGTAACATCAGCCGAAACTATGGACATCGTGAATAATAGTAGTCTGATAGGCTCCCAGTTACAATCAGATATTTCTCCCAAAATCCGACTCTAAAATACACTCCTGCCAACCCCAACGACACAACCCGCAATAATACACGTATTTAGAGCAATAACTCGGTTACGTAAGGACCAATAGTTATGCTATCCTTGGCCCGATCCACACCGGCCCGGTACAGCCGGTACGGAGGTCGCGTTACGCATACATACATACTTTGACTGGCGTCACGGTCTGACGGGGGTGGAATTCCAAATATTCACGATTTTAATTGTATATAAATGTAGATAGAATATTATTTATTGTGTATCTTATAGACTGTAGATTTGTAGACATTTTTCTATTTTGTTGAGTACCTCTTACTTGTTGACAGGCCTACACTGTAATTTGAAAACATTGTACAAACCCCTTATTTTTAAAAGAGTAACCGTGAAGTTTGTTGCCGGCTCTTCTCCATAGGAAACAACCAATTGGAACCGTGCACCTAGCTTCTGACGTTTCATAAGCCATGTAGGTTTATGTGAAATAAAATATTTTGATTTTGATACCAAAATTTAACAAAGCATATTTACATATTGATAACATAAACACCACGCCGTGTTTCCCCAAAGGGTTGGGCAGTTACGTTTTCGTCAAGGGGGCAAGCCTATTGCCATCAACCAGGCACAAATCCAGATTCCATAGTTCCTGATAGAAAACCCAATAACTCTTTGGTCGACCTGGGAATCGAACACAAGAGTCTTTATCGGTGTAATGTGTAGTCTGACAACCAATCTTATAGAAAAAGAAAGAAAGAATTAAAGTTTATTTGCGGTAAACATAACGTAAAAAAAACAGAAATAAAAAAAAGAAAGAGTTGGGGGATAATATGCGTCACATCCACGCAAAACAGCAATCGCTCAGCATAATGCTACGACCCTATGCGAGGCAGAGCCCCAGCGTTGACATGATGGCAGTGCAGCATTCGAAGATAAAAAATAAACAAATCAATTACAAATAAAATAAATACACTATACCTAGTACTAAATGTATATATAAACATAATTAGTGATAATATTCCGGGCAACGGGTCATGCGCCACCAGGCTTTAATAATCTGTGCGTGCAGCTGTCATAAATCTAAAGGTTTGACATTTTAAATCGACAATCGATCGATCGATTTCAATATTGTATTACCCAGTAACTGGGCTGTGGACGTCACCCACGCCACCCCAATTCCAATACCAGTAAAATACTGGTATTCAGCTGCATTCGGTAAGACTGGAAGCTGACCCGTAGTTGGGGAAAGGGAGGGCAGATGATGATTATTGTCAGACTGGACCCCTTGTTGGTGTACTGGAAGCAAGACTGCTGAAAGTGGGGTTTGATCCCAGGGTTGGCCAAATGTTGCTATGTTTTTAGGACATTCTCAATAGTAGCCTTAATGTCCAGTCGTGCCCCCCTATTGCAAAGAATGATAGGACTTATAACTGGCGAAATTTTGGTGCACTGCCAGGGCTAGCGAACGTGGGTTCACTGCTTATCCCTTCGGAGAATACGGGCGTGATATTGTCGTATCTTTCTTTAATGAAGATTTCAGACCCAGCATCCTAATTACGTAACACACTATCAATCACAATCTGAATCATTTTGAAGGATGTTGCTAATCCATTGCTTCATATGTTCGAAAAGTTGTCTGCTCAACAAAGTAAATAACGCAGTGAATGTTGTTGAACTGTCAAAATGAAATCCATTCCTACTGTTAGTGTGTTACGTAATCACCCCGATGGTAACAACGTGTTCTTTTAAAAATAATAACTTGAAGGTAATTACAGCAGGCGCCAAGCTAATGGAACTTAAAAATAATTGGCGAAATGTGGGTGTACTATAGGTATACTTCTGTCTAACCCTTTGGGAATTACAGGCGTGATGTTATGTATGTGTAAAAATGGTTCAGTATATAAAAAAAACCTTATCAACGACACGGTGCTATTCGCATATTCCCACCTTCTCTTTTTGGTCTGTACTGAATTGAATTGTACAAAATCCGAGAGCTATTATTACGTCACGTCCACTTCCTACAGAAATATATAGACGGTTACAATAGATAGCAATATTAGGTACAATGAAGGCTAAGCATTATCTGGGCTGGACTAGACAGGCACAAAGAGATTCAGAAGGCTTACTCCCAGAAAAACGGTATCAAGTCAAGAATCGGTTTTGTAAGATACATAGGTATCTAGTACAGTACGATTCTAACTTAATGGCGGCTGTGAAGTGTGCTATTCGCTGCGCAGTACCTCACCCCTCAGCCCCGCTGGCGCATTTTTTTCTTTTTTTGGTTGGAAGTCGTCAAATGACCTCTCGCGTATATTATATTTTTTTTTAAAGATGCAGTGTGATAGTTATCTTACAAAACGTTTATAACCATGATTCAATAAAACTTTATTTTTTTGACTAAACTGACAATATTAATGATTGGATTTGTGACTGCAATCAACAGCATAGGTATGTAGGATTACGTTAAAAAAATCACTGCAAAAATTTGGAAATTTGAGATCACAGAACCTAAATATGTGACCAAGGGTGTTGATTTTCAAAATTTTCAAAACTATTCCTATTATCACTTAACCAAGTAACATGTTTTTTTTTTTAATTTATGTTAGAACTGGTATCACCTAGCTATACGACAAGCGGGTGCGGGATGATAGGCTAGCCTTTTTTTTTTTTTTTTTCTTTTGTGTGGGAAATCATCAAATGACCTCTCCCGCTCTGGGCGGAGCGGACGGGCGTGTCAGACTCTTACTGACTAAAACCCACCCGTGTTCCTTCAGTTGCCTGTGCGCCAGGGCCACGGTAACTCTTTCGAACAATCCGCGACCCCGGCAGGCATCGGCCCTATCATCGGACCCAGTCAATTATGCTGACATCTCTTTGAGGCGCGCGTGGAACACAACGCGACGTCGACCCGGGCCTGGTCCTTACCGGACGGCGAGCTGCCCATTGCTTACCATCCGCAAGCCCGCGCCTACGCTGGCCGGGAGTCGGCTATCGACTCCCGACGCCCAGAGTGTCTGTTCCTCCGGTGACTAGGGGCGTGAGGGCGCAACGATTGCCTCTCCCTTACGCGCTCCGCCTCCTCCTTCGCGAGCATTACTGCTTCGCAGAAAGAGGTGACTGCTTCCCATTCCCTCTCGATCCGTACCATGTTGGTTACTGCGCAGCGACTCGCCTCATGTTCCGAGCCGCCATTATGCTTGAATCGTACTATATTTACTTATTTATGTGGGAATGAATGCGGAAGGAATAGAGTGAACGTAACTTAAATGAAGGACTGAGTGAGTGAGAAAACGAAGGAGTCTGAGAGAACCATTATGGCTACGGTGTTAGGACGAGATAAAATAAAGCACGGTGTCAAAAATCGTCTGTAATTTAAATACGTAAAATAAACGTTCGTCTTTGCATACAAAGTGAATCCCAAACACTAAATTTATAATGTCTATTTTAGTCTGCAACATTCCTCTGCTTGGCAAAAGCCCCATCCATTTATTTCCAAACTGTAATTTTAACTGTTCTTATATTGCTTTTTTGCATGTCATGTTCGTGAACGGGCGCTGTCAGTAGGGACTGGTCATCTCTTGGCTGCCACGGCTTATTTTAATTTAATTTAATATTTGAATTGCTTTTGTCTTTTTATTACGGATGCTTTTAACGTTCTGCATCGATCTCACATGCATAATTTCAACAAGAATGATGTAAACAATATTTTGTAACCATATTTTGATTTAAAAGAGTGTCCGTGGAGTTTCTTGCCCGTTCTTCTCCATAGGTACCTACTACGCTTTGCAATGGGCAACTAGCTTAATTTTTCGGACTGACCGACCCCTTGACAATTCAAAAGTGCCTGTAATTGGTTTATTTGAAAAGTTAGTGTAAAAAATATTCTCTTACATTCTCTCACATCGGCCATTCACTACGTTTTCGTTGATATCATCTCTCACATTAGCTATCCGTCTTTTCTTCCTCTCGGTCTCCTTCCAACTTTTTCTAATTGAATCATCCGTCCATTAACACTTCTCCGTAAAGGCTGTTTTATCCTCGTAAGATTCATTAAGAAACAGCCTTATGAAGCCACAAATTGACAAGTACTTTGAAGAATTAAATATTTAGTATAATTATCTCCAATCCAATTCCAATTATCTGCCTCGTTGGTCTAGTGGTCGCTAGCGCTACTGCTGAGCATGAGGTCCTGGGTTCGATTCCCGGGTCGGGCAAAGTGTTATCGGGTTATTCCATCTGGAATTTCTCAGTAGCAGCCCGGAGTTTGGATTTGTGGCCGGTTGATGGCAATAGGCTCGCCCCCTGTTACGTGGGACTTAAACATAACTGGCGAAATGTGGGTGTACTATAGGAGCACCTCTGCCCAACCCTTCGGGGAATACAGGCGTGATGTTATGTTATGTGTGTATGTAATTATCTCCAATTGAAAGTATAGAAAATTGTTTATTTAAATAAGCACCTTGCTTTGATATTAATATTTGCACGTTAAGTTATATGGCGAAATGTGTCATCGGACAAGAATATTTATTTACCACGTTTTGTATTACCGCATTTACATCAAATAAATGATTTTGTTTTTGAAATAAAATAGACCTTTTATAATCATGATCATCATTATCTTCCTGTCTTTATTCAAATTTATTTGGATAAGGTGCAAAATTGACCTTCTACATCATACTGTACAGTGTCCAGACACAATCTAGCCCTGTCTAGGCGATCTAACTGCGGTCTGCCTACATAATTGCTATGTCACGGCGTATATTTAACTAAATAAAGGATATTGAGGCTCGTGGAATAACTAGGTTCGTTTCATGGTCGATGGAAGGTGGTACCTCTACCTATAAGCTTACTCTGCAGTACAGCACGTACCGAGCGGTCCACACTGCACATAAGCATAAGCAGCTTATAATGTTCCCACTGCTGACTCAGGCGTCCTCTCTGTGAAGAGTGGGCCGTAATCCACCGCACGGGCCCAGTGCGGGTTGGTAGATGTCACATGTCTTCGAAATTCCTCGAATTTGGTGAATGTATTGTCAAATTACTCGAAAATGGTTGACATTTTCATAGGGGTCATCGAGGTCATTTGGTTGCAAATGACCTCCCCTACATCCCCTTAATGGATTACCGACATATTACCAATAACCATGTATAATTTTTTGAAAGGTCACAAATAATTTTGAACGTTATTTATTTTGAAAGAAGCCTGTAATAGCATCGAGGCGTCATTAGCAAGCCTTCACTCTGACATTGTAATGCTATTACTACAAAATGCATTAGATTTTCGAGCTGCTTAATCTATATATATAAAAATGAATCCCTATTTCCCTTGGTCACGCCATCACGCGTGAACGGCTGGACCGATTTCACAATTTTTTTTTTTGTTCTGTTCGTTTTTGTCAGGAGAAGGATCTTATGAAATAAAAAAATAAGGAAGTTGATCGGAACGTTACAAAATTTAAGAAAACTTAACGCCAATATCAATTTTACATAACTGTCAGTTGTTTGAAATAACTGTCAGCGATTGACAGAATGCGCGCTGCAAATATCGTTTAACACAGATAGATCGGTTGATAAATGAGTCGATAGTTTTAGTTTTAGTCAATAGTCAAAACTAAACGACATATGACATTCATAGTTAAGACAGGACAACGTCTGTCGGGTCAGCTTGTGTAAAATAAAATTGTGTGGAACAAAAGTTATCTCATAAATAAACAAAATAGACAGGGTAACCAGCGGGGTAATTTCGTAACACACTAACAGTAGGAACAGTTTTCATTTTGACAGTTCAACAACATTCATTGCGATATTTACGTTGTTGACCAGATTCATATTGTGATAGATAGTGTGTTACGTAATTAGGGTGCAGGCGTTATACCACAAAACTTTACAAGTCTACAATTCTATAAAATTGTTAAATTGTAGAACAAAATGCGTAAACAGAAATTACAAATAATGTAAATTATCTCATAAATAAACATGATAAACAGGGCCACAAAACTTTAATAGCCTACAATTCTACAAAATTGTTAAATTGTAGAACAAAATGCGTATCACAGAAATGACAAATATGTAAATTGTAGACTTGTCACTATAATTTACATATTTGTAAGGTTTTTTCTTTACAATTGTGTGGCTTAGAGTTTTGTGGTACACCCTCTTGTATGATTTAGAACTTTTTGAATTGACTTGTAAATTGTATTTTGTTGCATAGAGCCCTGCATCTATCTCAATCTGAATCATTTTGAAGCCTATTGCTAATCCACTGCTTAATATGTTCGAAAAAATTATCTGGTCAACAACGTAAATAACGCAATGAATGTTGTTGAATTGTCAAAATGAAACCCATTCCTACTGTTAGTGTGTTATGTAATTACCCCGTTGGTCTCAAACTTTGAAATGACCAGCTTACAGTCCAGTTAACTACACTTCCATGATAACAATTATGATTTAAAGAGCGCCTTTATTTTACACTAGCTGCACCCCGCGGTTTCCCTCGATGCCGTGGGGATATCAGGATAAATAGTACCCTATGTCCTAATCCAGGTTATGGTCTACCCATGTGCGAAATTTCGTCCAAATACGTTAAGCCGTTTTAGCATGAAAGCGTAACAAACAAACATACAAAAAATCAAACCTTTTCTTTTTATATTATTAGTTTAGATCAGCTAGGCCGTTTTTCGTAGTTCAAATGTTAGTACATTTCAGATTTAGACCTAACAATATTTTTTAATAAAAAAACCGGCCAAGGGCGAGTCAGACTCGCACACGTAGGGTTCCGTACCACCGTACAATATTCACTACATTTTATTTTAAACACGTTTGTTTTACGGTGACCCCTTTTAATTTTTTACTTTATTTTATTTTTATTATTTGTTGTGACAGCGGCAATAAAAATACATACGCTGTGAAAATATCAACTGTCTACCTTACGGTTCATGAGTTACAGCCCGCTGACAAACAGACGGACGGACATCGGACGCTTAGTAATAGGGTTCGTTGACACCCTTTGTGTACAGAACCCTAAAAAGGAGTCTTTAAACCACAACGCCATTCACCGCCACACAGAAACACAAAAGTTTGTAAATATGAAAGAAACACATGTTTTTAATACACGCTTCGCGTCAGCTGTTGATGACGTGAGAGCACGCATGCGCGTAACCGCCATGCGTATAAACCTGTTACGTTAAATGTCAAGGTGCGTCCACGCATTCTGTTATCATTTCATTATAGTTTCTTTATTACGTATATGGTTAAAGTATGAATTACAAGCTTTGTAATGCAGTTCCGTGAACGACGGACTGACAGACTTTGCATCAAAATGAAAAGTCATTACAACAAAATGTATTTACAACGCAGATGTGAGTGGACACAACAGGAGGGGACGCCCTAGGAAGACATATAGTGACCAATAAGGTGACAAAAATTTAAAAGAGTACGCTAAGATGGTTTGGTCATGTTGAGAGGATGAATGAAGGGCGATTAACAAAAGGTATTTACAAGGCAGCTGTGAGTGGAAACGCCGGGAGGGGACGTCCTAGGAAGACATATAATGACCTTATTGGTGGTGTTCTTCAGAAAGGTCAGGTGCATAGTAGGTACTCGCAACCGGCGTGCGTGTATGACCAGATGTATGAACATAAACGAGGCAAAAGGAGTATGAAAGGATCGTGGCAGGTGGCGTTCTGCAGTTTCTGGCAACTCTCATGGGAAAAAGGCATGAGTTAATGTATGTATGTATGAAAAATTTATTTTAATGAGTAATTTATTCAAACTAGGCTGGGAATCAGCTCTTTTTGGAAATCAAGATTACATAAGACAGTCCCCCATAACGCCCGCCCTTCACCACTTCCTAGTGCTTTAGCTGGGAAGAACGAACTCCCCAGCTGTATGGTCCTGTAGCGGCATCTACATCGCCACATGCGAGCTACGCGTCACAATGACGTCACGCAAAGTTCTGCATCGCGCAAGCAGAGTTTACCGCGCAACTAGCATATATACAACGCCCCGACCTCAATTGTCGGGCAGCTGCCCACCAGACACAACACCCGTCTGATCGGAGGATCCTCCTTTTTCTATGGCGGTATGAGTGATTTTACACCCTGGTCCTCATACCTCCTTTGCCCAGCTGTAAGACAGACATCATCATGCTCTTGTCCCCAGATCCCAATTCATTTGGGGGCGAAGCAACATGTCATCTTCATAGATACTTCTCTATTAATCCTCATCTCGGTAGTCATAGTATGGGCTGTTAGAATAAAATAAGATTCTTATGAATTAGTGCTTTGCCCACAACTTCCTCCACGTCGAATTCGGTTTACCTTAATACCCTACCTCCCTCTTTTAGGGATTGTGTCTTTTTAAATATAACCTATGTCATTTCCCAGGGTTCAAACAGTCTTTAAACGAAATCGAATCTACTTAATAAAAAGACGCGACGGTGAAATATCAATATCTAATAACTAACGTTTTAGCGATTTTAATTTTATTGCATACTAGCTTTACCCGGCCTGGCTTCGCACAGGGAGCACTAAGTATTTAACACCTACCCTACCTACCTACCTATCTACCTCTTCTGTCTCATTAACTCACTTTTTAAAAAAAATTCTTATATACAAACCTTATCCTGACAATAAGGACCACAAAAGAAAATATTTATCCAATTTAGTGCAGTTGTTTGGAAGAAAAGGCCCCGCAAACAGGCGCGACGCGACAGCCCGACACAAAGGCGCCGCCCGTCGCGCGACACGCGGTGCCTTTATGTCACGCTGTCGCGTCGCGCCAGTGTGCACGAGCCTTTATGCGCGTACATACATTTCGGCGATTCATTTTTATATATTCGTAGGTAAAATTGAAAATATATATCCGTAACCGGAAATATTTCATTGAAATCATTAATTACAAGCGTTTCCTATTATAACGTTTTGATTTAAATGTTAAAAACTATAGAAATTAAACGATTTTTTCGCCTCCTGTAAAATCATAGGTTGGTAGTTATTAGATACTAGATTTTGCCCACGGCTTCGCCCACGTGGATGTCGGAAATTATCCCACGGGAACGTACTACCGGGATAAAAAGTATCCTAAGTGTTAATCTAGGTTATAAACTATCTATGTTCCAAATTACATCCAAATCCGTTCAGTAGTTTTTGCGTGAAAGAGTAACAAACATCCATCCATCCATCCTCAAAAACTTTCACATTTATAATATTAGTAGGATTGATACTAGACACCGTCGAAAAATCAGACAGACAATGCACGGCCTAAGTGACTGGGTCTAGAAGCATGAAATTCTGCGCAAGTTTCTTATTTAACGAAAGTGAGCACTAAATAAGGATTTTTGTAAATTCATCCCCTAAAGGGATTAAATGGGGGGTGAACGTTTGTATGGAAGTTCATCGTTTTTCCACGGAAAAATACTATCGGGCACATGGCTTGTAATATGGTAAGCTAGCATGGGTTGAATCTAGTCTAAATTCAGTCAAGCTGCTATATTGTTAACCTATATTTCCATACATGTACCCAAGAAACCTGTATGTCACTATGTCACATAACTTTTATGTCTAGTATTACGTGCGAGTAGTCATGTCAGTGGTATCCTTCACTTGACCAGCCAGTGAGCCGTCAAGTGATATAGCAAGTTGTCACTTGATCTTAGGGAGGAGACTAGGGAGGCCCTCCCTGCTCGATAGTAACAGATATCGATATTTGTATACATTAAGGAATTGTTTATTATTATATATTTAGCACAGCAAATTATCCAGGCCATTAATACTAAAATTAAGTAGATCACAGAACCGCAAACATTCTAACATAATAGTCTTTTATTCATCAGCAAACAAGTCTAATCCAGGATTACTATATTTTGATAAAGATTATGATAGGCTAAAGGAAAGTAGGTGATGGTACCTCTACGTTTAAAATCGATTTTGTGGACAGGTACACGTTAAATAATGAGAGAGTTAAAGCTGCACGTATGCAAGGAAAGTGATCAACTTTCAGCTGGATTAAAAGCTTAGGGTAAAATAGTATTTGGCAGATTCTACTCCACCAAACGAAAAGCTAGGAGGCTGAAGGCAGATTTTTTTAAACACAATAAGTTGAAAAGCAAAGCAATAGTGGTTTCGGAATAAGTCTTCTATACATCAAACACTACCGCTTTATAAAAAAAAAACTTATTAAAATAATACGACAAAGGTATTAAAAACATCGATATCATTTTTCCCATCCCTAAGAACCAGTGCGGGGCCTTGCACTTTAAGAAAGTAGTCGCCACCTACACAGCACGGTAACCACATAAATCATAGCAGATGGCATTGTACACCATTATAGCATTATTAAATTACTTATTATAAAAAGCCTAATTAAAATAATAAGATAAGGTTATCAAAAACTTCGATATAAATTTTCCCATCCCTAAGAACCAGTGCGGCGCCTGGCACTTTAAGGGGACTACATGACCTAAACGCAAATTTATAATGCCTAAAAATATATGATCCACTGCAGTAACCAAAATCAGAAAAATATATGATATTCTTCTGGATATATGCTAGTTAGATAGTGTGTTGAAAACATAATACAATTAACTTGATATGATAGAAAAAAAACACGAAGATACCTCTAAAAAAATATTTTAACGATTAAAAACCATACTAATATACATGCAAACATTTAGTTTTTTTGTCAGATTATTCTACAAGTAACATACTAACGTAATAGTGTTTTAGTTTTATAGTCCAATGAATATTTTTTTTGTAAATCCATAATTACTTCATATTTTACAATAAATTACCAGCGTTGTGTCATCGCGCGTCTCTTTCTTTTCTATGCAATCCGACAATGACCGTGCTTTAGCTCTTGTAAGCCTCTTAAGAAAGTAGTCGCCACCAACAGTGCACGGTAACCACATAAATCATAGCAGATGACATTGTACACCATTATAGCTTTATTAAATTACTTATTATAAAAAGCCTACTTAAAATAATAAGAAAACGTTATCAAAAACATCGATATAATTTTTCCCATCCCTAAGAAGCAGTGCGGGGCCTTGCACTTTAAGAAAGTATTCGCCACCTACAGTGCACGATACCCACACAAAATATAGCAGGTGACATTGTACACCAGTACAACTTTATTAAATTACTTGTTCCTTAAATAGATTAACTGCATTCATAGAGGAAATTCATAACTGCCTTTTTCATACATACAGTCATAGTTATCTGTAATGATCTTATGTCTATTTTATATCTATACATATTATTAGTGGCTCTGTGAGTTGTAGACCTTGCGAGTCTGTCTTTGCATAGCTTAAAACTAAATAAGTGTTCACTGCTGAACTTAAAACATAACCCTTAAAACATAAAAACTTTTTACAAAAAAACAACCGACTTCCAAAAAAAACACTAAAAGACGTGAAAAATAACTTTAATTTCGGAAGTCGGTGTCTTTGGTTTTATATTTACGTTTTGGCCACCGACTTCCGAAATTAAAGTTATTTTTCACGTCTTTTAGTGTTTTTTTTGGAAGTCGGTTGTTTTTTTGTAAAAAAGTTTATATTTTTCACTTTTTAGTTGCGGTACCTACCCCACACAAATTCGTATACCACTACTTGGTGTGTAAATAACAGTGACAGGAAATTATTAACACATCATCCATATAAACTAAGTGGAAAAAAATTGCAATATTAAAGATAACTCAAAAACTACTGGTCAGACCTTGATCAAATTTAAATGGAACCACATGTAAAGCACTACCTATCAAATAAAAAAAGAATCATCCAAATCGGTTCACCCAGAAAAAAGTTATGAGCTAACACACATAAAAAAAAAAAAAAAAAAAAACATAGACGAATTGAGAACCTCCTTTTTGTGAAGTCGGTAAAAAAAGAGCGCTAAACGGCTGAAATATGTTTTATTTTACGTTTTCAACCCCCATATCTCCGCCATTTTCCACCACAAAAATCCATATAATTATCGAACCTGCTCACAAAATTTCACGAGAATCGGTTGAGAAATGCGACCTATAGAGGAGAACAGCCGGACATCAGGACATACGAAAGCATTTTTGCCCAAGTTGAAACGGAGATGATTCGCGCTCGCTCGGTCAATAATTCTATATTAGAGATTTTTTTCCGTAAGTTTTATGTGTAATAAACATTGATCTTA
This sequence comes from Griposia aprilina, assembly GCA_916610205.1. Classification (NCBI taxonomy): domain Eukaryota; kingdom Metazoa; phylum Arthropoda; class Insecta; order Lepidoptera; family Noctuidae; genus Griposia; species Griposia aprilina. The sequence goes on from OU744311.1 coordinate 10,648,725, forward strand.
AACTTGCCTAGACTAAATAAACCTCAATGTTTTGTCATGTCGTAAAACCGTGCGAAGCAGGGGCAGGTCGTACTTATTAATAAAAGTATCACAAAAATTCTTATATCAATAACATTATTTTCTTAAACATACTTGGAAATTCGAGGATTATTTTGATAACCTTCTTCGAGATAAATTGAAAATGCTGTACTGCTCAAATACATGCGAGCAGCGACCGGCAATATTAGTATGAAAATCCATAACTGTCGTGTTTAGCGGCCGAATAAATTACAATACTATGAAAACTCATATCTGTCGTGTAATTTAAAAATAGGTCGAACTTTTTACTCCGGCCCTGGGCAACCAAGGAGGTAACTTATCAAAGATTTTATTTAAATCTCGTACTAGCTTAGCAAATAGTGAAAAAGTGAAAAAGAAACAACTGAACATATTGGCGCGAGAAAAGTTATCGTTGTTCGTCATTAATTCTGGAATTTATAATTAATTTACTTAGTTTGAATTTACGCGCATCATTTGAGAAAAGTAGGCTTGGCCGAAACAAGGCATTGATGGACTCACGTATGTGTGCCTCGGTTTCGCCTCGGTCCACATTTTCACGATCGTAAATCAATGCGTCTGTTGTCGGCCGCTGCAGTAATTTACTATATCATACTCGTCCTTATCCTAATTAATTATTTGTGGTAAGCGCAGCATGTATTAAAGAAAATGTATAATGTTTAAATGTATGTGTGTGTGTTGTATAAATGTATTTTCTTTCTTTTCCTTATTATTCTTTCATATTAGCCGTCATCTCAATTCTCAAGTGTCTTTATAATATAAAGTCATTTGAGATGACGGCTAACCTTATAACAACCTATCTATTCTGTAAGACTCTCACCGTGAAAAGTTGAAGTGAGCTGTCAATAGCACCGGGTAGAATGACAGCTCACTTAAAGCTCACTACACTTAAGTTTTAACGGCAAGATTTTTACAGAAGAAACTGGCAGGTGTTTAAAGTGTATATGTTATGGACCAAGTAATAAATAGGGGCATTATTCATAATGCCCGCGCATTATGAATAATGACAAGCGTAGTCGTCGGAGCCCCGCTTGGTGGGGCTCCAACTTCTGGATGGTTTAAAAAAAAAAACACTCCACTTCTAACCTAACCTGTCTGAGTCGGGGTGCCCTAAGTCCCGAGCTCGCTTCGCTCAATATGTGAGGGCAGTGTGATAACATGCAAGAGCGAGCGAAGCGAGCTCGGGACTTAGGGCACCGACTCGGACAAGTTGGGTTGGAAGGGGATGGCGGGGTCTGAAAGACTGGCGGGCTGGCGGGGCTCCGTCTACTACGCTTGTCATTATTCATAATGCGCGGGCATTATGAATAATGCCTCTATTTATTACTTGGTCCATAACTTAAACACTTATTATAAGGTAACTCACGGAACTAATTAAGAATAACCCTCAAAACTACATAGTTTTAACATTAAGTAATTACGTGGTCGAGGTATAAACAGTTTGACATTAAGACCAAACATAGAGTAGTTGACTTTAATGTGTAGGTAGGTATTTAATATATAGAACAATGTCAGTGATTCGTAGGTACCTAAATGATCTTTAAATAACTACAACTTTCTCAAAATCAGGGTTATGCACTTTTGGTAAACAAGCAGGCATTCTGTACAAACAGTAAAGAATGAAAGAAGAAAATACGTATAACTTGCGGTAAAATAATAACGTAAAGAAAAAACACAAAAAAAATTGGATATGTAACGGGTATGTTGAGCGATTGCCGTTTTGCGTGGATGTGGCGCATATTTTCCTCCAACTCGTTCTTTTTGTATTTGTGTTTTTTCTGCGTCATGTTTCCCGCAAATAAACGTATTTATTTTATTTATTTTTACATGTAGCGACTGCCTATCTCACCTCCACAACCCAGGTACTGGATAGTACTTTTATGTCACGAAGCGACGCGCGCTTTACTTGAGGTAACCCAGTGTACAAACACGCAACGTGAATGTGTGCGTGAAGACGAGTAGAGTCAATTGTAACACAATCTGTCATCTGACATCATGCTGAGCTGAGCCCCCTTTGGCAATATAATCTTTTTTTCTGTTTTTTAGTTTTAAGGTGTATTTTTGTTGCTGCAATGCCATTATACGCATTTTTCTTTCTTTCTTTTTTCTTAATACTTCTTGCCAATACTGGTTAGAATTACAACCACATGAGAATTGTAGCCTGTTATTATACGGCCATCTATACCATTCCAAGTAGAATAGCAGCGCTTCTTGGCGGTAGAAATTACTATGTTGGTAGTACTAACATACTAATTTCTACCGCCAACGCTAAAAATTTCTACCAACTTGGTAGTAATTTGCAATTAGGCCCTACCAAACTGCGTAATCTTTTTATCACGACATGAGCAGTCGTGTCGTGTCGACATGAGATACGATTACACATCCTTTAACACCCGTGAATACTGAAGAATGTTAATACAAAAAAAAAAAACAATTACCCAATTATTTTAAGAACAATTAAACCAAATCAAGATTCATTGAATAATTACTTAATCTGTTTTTAATTTTCAACGCTCTACCGCTAGTGTTGTACCGATGTATCGATAAGCAAAGGTTATCGAGCATCTGTCGTAATCGATTCGCGTCGAGATAATCGCGACCGTAATTGCATGGGAACTAGACATACAAGGCTCTTTTCATACTAGATTTTGAAAGGAATAATTGGAGGGATCAGTGTTATTAAATTGTAAAGTATGACTATTGTCAGCAAATGCATTGGTTGATCACTGATTCGATTAATCGATTCGCCATCGATTTTGACATAACATAACACCATACTACGCATATATTTTTCCGAAGGAATAGCAAGAGCTGTGTGTCCACTGTACAGTGCATTCAGATTTTTGTCAAACTATGTCTCGTATGTAATAGATATTTTATTACAAAAATGTGTGTGTGTGTGTGTGTTACGTACATATTTTCAAACTGATGCAAAGTGCTATGAGATCATGCGATGAGGTCGCAAACAGAAGACATTTCAGAGCATAAAAAAAAAAAACTACTGTTTGTTTGCCCAAATAAAATAAAATCTTTACATCTCTACGTAGTATAAAAAAAAATCGCTTTTCGTGTCTGTACGCTTAGATATTTTAAATAACCCAACTGATATTAATGCGGTTTTCATCAATAGACAGAGCGATTCAAGAGGAAGGTTTATATGTATAATACATGCTTATTATAGTAGAGAAAAGCCGAAGGAAAGAGTGGAACTCTCTACTCGTACCTGCGTCTGTGTTTCCGACCGCATACAACCCAAATCTCTTCAAAGTGAGAGTGAACTGGCTTCTTCTGGGTAAGCTCACTCCATCGTCGACTTTGTCTCTGTCATCTCTGACCTAGACTAGAGTCAAGAGCAAACCCATCTCAAATATTTTTTTTTAAAAAAGCCGAGAATTTCAAAGATTTGTAATATGATGTCGTAAAAACATGGTCAGAGAAGCCTTAAATGCTCAAATTACATATATTAACATCACGCCTGCATTCCTCAAAGGTGTAACAGAGGTAGGATACTGCACCCTAATTTCACCACATATTACTCGTATTATCGTCAAAATAATTATGATGTGAAAATAAGTGGAGAAGATGATCTATTATAAATAATTATTCTGACCCAAAGATCACGCGAGCTATGAGAACATCTATTAATTGCTTACTTCGTCAAACGCGTGAGAGTCCCGCGTTCCACTTCACATAGATGGAAGGCAATTTGTGTAAATTTAAATAATATTAACACTAGACCAATTTTGCAGTTTTGTAGCAATCTGGGAAGAATGTGTGACAATGGAGAGCCTTGGATTGTGTTCTGATTTTGGTATGTCGTCCGCTCAGATGAGATTATGCGCGAAAATACGGTAATATGTCTAACTGATGCACTCAGAGACGTTACTTAACTTTCAATATTATTTAGATTATTTATTTCAACATCATCATCAGCCTATATTCGTCCACTGCTGGACGTAGACCTCTCCTAGTAAACCCCAATGAGCCCGATCTTCATCTCTCTTCATCCAGTCTCTGCCAGCCGCCTTTCGCAAGTCGTCACTCCACCTGGCCAGCGCGTCCCACACTACGTCTGCCTAAACGCGGTCTCCACTCTAGAACTCGTTTTCCCCAACGATTGTCAGTTCTGCGAGAGATGTGACCAGCCCATTGCCACTTCAGCTTGCTTAGTCTTTGAGCGTAACCAAGGTAACGTTTGTATACACTACGGAAATTATAGGAAGCAACAAAAAACAATGATCAATGAACAAATGTAACTAACATGTAAGTAGGTATACGTAAATAAAAATAATTACCAAACAGTAACTTTACCTAATTAACCAAACGCAATTTGAAATCTTCTCAATCTGTCATATTTTTTACTGACAGCGTTTTAATTCCTAGTTGTAAATTAATGTTAGTGATTAGTACATTTTAAGTAATGGAGCACGGGCACTAAATGAACTATTTTTATTGAAGCCCTGTTTGAATTACTGCATTTCAGGAATACGGGACTTCGAATTAAATCAATAGGATCATACTTATGAGGTTTTACAGAATAGTACTGCAACTGTGGTAGTATTAAAAAATTCTATCTTAAACTCAAAAATGTTATAAAGTAGTGTTAATAAATATTATATAACCGAAAGAGCAGTAGTGGGTCAGTGGTAACGGCCTCGATTTACGAGTTATAGGTCGTGGATCCGAACTTCGAACCCAGACAAGCGCTTACGAGTACCTTTGCGTCAATCATTTCATCACCACTGCCCTCAGAACGGTGAAGGAAAACATTGTGAGGAAACCGGCATGTCGTAGAACCAAAAACTCGTACCAACCCCCACTGGGCCATCGTGGTAGATTACAGCCCACTCCCTCTCGAAGAGAGGAGGCTTGTGTCCCAGCAGTAGGACCATTATAGGCTGATTATGCTGTGTAATCGAAACGTATTAAACAACTTTTTTGAGCTGAATTGGTTCAATAGGTTCTAAGAATGCGGCATAAAAACGTTGTGTAAAAAGAGATACAGCGTCATCAAGGTCCCCCTGCAGCTAGATCAGTCACAGGGGACATTCCCCTGCCGACGAATTAGTGAGTACAAGGGAAAATACTCCTTCCGCAAAAAAAGGAGCAGAGATACTCCCTTACCACCACATCGCACTTCTCATAGCAGGGGCAGGGGCCTTACACCTGCCGGTAAGTCAGTATCAGGGAATCTACCCCCTGTCTAATTTATTGATGATGGCGATGGTGTCGTTCTAGTCCACAAGAGAACAACACTACAATACATAAAACAATAGCACCTTTTCGTGGCGAAAACTGTGAACGAAAACATCGTGAGGAAATCAGCATGTCCTAGAACCACAAAATTTCAGACATTTGACATCCATCTACACACTGGGCCCGCCTGGTGGATTACGTTAAAGCCCACTCCCTCACTCCCTCTCCCTGTGTCCCAGCAGTGGAAACATTATAGGCTGATTAAGTTGCTGTTGCCGATCCTGAGCTGAGTGTTTAACCGTAAAAATTGCGTTAGGTTATAATTCTTTCCATTAGATTAGATTGCACGCCAAGTTTTGTAACATTCACTCCACAATAAACGAAAAATAAAGCTTTTTTGGTAAAAGAGAACTGTAATATGTCTCAATTGCTACCATATTAGACACTAAGTTCTTACTAAGTATGTACTAAGTAACGATACTATCTCTGGTCTCCTAAAATGGTCATTTGAAATAATGGTCTGCATGTGAACGAAATACTTAGTTTTTTTTTTATCAGCATGAATTCAGCACATGATTCCAGACCCCCAAACATAGAAATTTTAAATTAGTCATCAAAAAAATAACTGCCGTTTCATGGAACAGTGCAATACCTACGCAGTCAAAAACCGACGAAGAGTTTTAGCGCATGGGGGGTTTAGAATCACGAACTGAATCCATGGTAACACGTTGCGCGTCGATTTCCCTGCGACCCTGCATATTGCTAGGGCGGCTACTGAAGATTACCAAAGCCTGAGAACAATGGCGTACAAATAAAGAGGTCTATCATTTGCAGAACAGACCCAGAAAGAAGGAGAAGTGGTTATTAGTAAGTTGAATAGCTGCCGGTTACGTTAGATTTGGATTTTAATTAGGGCGAATTTCACCTTACTTTTATACCTAGAATAAGTCTTATCCTGATAATCTTTTTTGAATTTTTGACAGTACTAGAACTGTCACACGTTAATCTTATTCCACGGATAAATCTGACTTTGGTAAAATCAGCCCTTAGTCAAAAGGCCGATGCCTGCCGGGGTCGCGAAATTGTCCGAAAGGGTTACCGTGGCCCTGGCACTCAGGCAACTGAAGGAGCACGGGTGGGTTTATAAGATTTCATAATCAAAATATTTTATTTCACATAAACCTACGAGTACATGGTCACTTATGCAACGTTAGCAGCTAGGTGCACGGTTCCAATTTGTCGTTTCCTATTGTAGAAGAGCCGGCAAGAAACTCCACGGTTACTCTTTTAAAAATAAGTGGCTTTGACAATGTCTTCAAATTACGGTATTAATAGAATTCCGAATTTTAGGAGTACTTAGCTAATATTTTTACCTTGAGCAAGATCTTCGGTACAATTCGTGGCAATGCAATTAAAGAACAAAGCTTAATAAAAGTAATGTCTGTGTCTTTAATTTCCGGCTATCAAGCAATGGCTTACGAGTTTCAAACCCACTAAGATTTAAGTCCTAAATTAAACTAATGAAAGAGCTTTTTTATAACATAAATATAACATCACGCCTGTATTCCCTGAAGGGTTAGGCAGAGGTGTACCTATAGCACACCCACATTTCGCCAATTATGTTTAAGTCCCATGTAATAGGGGGCGAGCCTATTGCCATCAACCGGGCACAAATCCAGACTCCGGGCTGCTACCGAGAAATTCCAGATCGAAAAACCCGATAACACTTTGCCCGACCCGGGAATCGAACCCAGGACCTCATGCTCAGCAGTAGCGCTTGCGACCACTAGACCAACGAGGCAGTCAAGCTTTTTTATACAGGGTCAAATTAAATTAACTAGCGAAACTCTGCGTGATGGATTTCGATATCTTAACACGATAAAATAAACAAATAAAATACTAGCATTTGCCCGCAGCTTCGCTCGCGTTAATTTAGACTTTGACAATCAATTCAGGTTATAATTCAATCATGATTCGAAAGACACGTGGCGCCATCTATTATCATAAGAACGTTATTGTTGTTTCCCTCGGGACAGTACTTTTTTTCGGGATGAAAGGTACCCTATGTCCGTTTCTGTACACCTGACAACGTATATGCAAAATTTCAGGATGATCGGTTCAGTGGTTTAGGCATGAAAAAGTAACAAACAAACAAACTTAATTTCGCATTTTATTAGTTAGGATTAGATGTTTTTTTTAGGTCACCGGCCGTTGGTAATATTCTTACTTGTAGAATAAGTTGAAAAATATCAGTTTTTTTTTTAAATCGTTTTTGCTATCGATACCCATGACTTCTGTAACGTTTACACACAAAAAAAGGTTTTTTAAACTTATATTTTAATTATCTACACTAACTGCGGACGATGACCCCAAAAAATTTTTTTTTTCCGTAACGTGTATGGAGTTTCGCTAGCTAATTTAATTTGACCCTGTATATTAGTGCACATGCCATTTCTGTTGTTAATATTGGTGTAATGTTAGGTATTTTGATCATTGTGACAGTCAGGAATATAATTTAAACCTAGAACTAGAATATAATTATAGTCCTTCTAAATATAGAAGGCAAGAGTTTCGTCACGTAACTAGAGCGACAGAGGCTAGACATGAAGTTGTTAAAAAAATTGCGCCCGCGCACCGTAGAGTTGCGTCACTCGAACTTGCACTTGAGACTCAAGCGCAGGGTTGGTAACTATCTGTTTTTGTAGATATAAAATATCGATATTAATTTGTTTTAAAAAAAAAAACTTTTGCTGTGCTTCCCAGTCTAGCAAAAGAATCTTTTTAATTACATAAATAACGTTGATGGCATATTAGTCAGTTTAAAAAGGCTTCACGTCTGAAATTATTTAATTACTCCACGACTTCATTCCACCGGCCCCCTTCTACCATCGGACATCTAGACGCACTGCAAGTTCCCCATCCCTACCTAGTTGCTATTCCACCAGTTCGCACTAAGCGCTTCCAAACATCTTTTATAATGCGCCCAGCAAAAGAATGGAACTCTCTACCTGCGTCTGTGTTTCCGACCGCATACAACCCAAATCTCTTCAAAGTGAGAGTGGACAGGCTTCTTCTGGGTAAGCTCACTCCAACGTCGAACTTTGTCTCTGTCATCTCTGACCTAGACTAGAGTCAAGAGCAAACCCATGTAAAATAAAAAAGTAAAAAAAAATACTCGAGTGTTCACTAATGACACAATTAATTACTATTTTTTCAAGACTTCTGGGAAGCCTGTGTCGCTTTGTGTATTAAAGCAATCTAAAAAAATAGACGTGATTAAAACTCTACGCAACGTGTTTTATGGTGATCGTAAAACGCGATATGGTGGAAATACCAAAAGATGTGGAATATTGATCAGAAACGTGACACGACCATTTTGTTAAGACAGTCCTGGGATAGTTGACAATAGATGTGTTGTAATCACCAACCTAAGGATCGTGCGTCAACACCTTAGGAGTTGACCTATTGTTAGGAAACCTGTCTTATAATAATGTATGTGCCTTTTGTGGAACAGCTATTAAAGTTTGGTCAGGTTCTTCGTTCTTAGTCATGAAGAGCGCTGGTGGTCAAGTGACGAAAGTTGTACCTAATTACATGCACACTTTCTTTGTGTATTTTTTGTTTAATCACAACAGCTCTAAAAACAGCGACGGAAAAAAAGAGATCGTGAGGAAACTGGGGGCCTAGACAAAATCCCTTTTCTGTAAGCGTTAACGCCAACAGAAAATCAAATTGTATGGAGTTGACATTTGCTTAACACGTGACATTACGTGTCCTTTCCACAAGTAATGTCATTACCATACATTTTGACGTTAGCGTCTGGTGTTAACGCTATCAGAAAAGCTTTTCAGCCCCCTGGTAAGTTCTAGTACCAAAAATTTGAAGACACATCAATACGCACGGAGCCCGCGGGGTAGATTACAGTCCACTCCCTCTCATAGAGACAGAAGGTCTGACTCCCATAATTTAATGTTGGAAACAGCTTGGAGCAACTTGGACAAGTCCTATGCGGTCGGGATCCTCTGCAATGACGGAACAACAAAGAGTGAGATGTATTGCAGAAAAGTGAAAGATTTTTTAACTAATTTAATGGCATCCTATTTGTGACAGCCCTAACAAGCAGACTACTGCCGCGTCATGACGCAACGATTTACATTACCCACTTAATTCTGATAGCCTTTTTATATCAGCATTGTCTTTCGGCGCGTACGCATAACGCTTTATATGGAATTGGGTATTAACTTGAGACTTTTTTCTTTGTAAAGATATGTATGGAGATTTAGGTACGCCTACGGTAGGCTACAGATAAAGATAAAAGATAAAGATATATTTATTTTTGTAAAACATGAGTAAGTACAATACATTTGCATTGTCGATGGAATTAAAAATAAATAAATAAAAAGGAGCTACATGTTTTGCCAGTTAAAGCGTACAAAAAATACCGAATTTACTGTTACCATGTTTACATTCAATTTAAGATGGAGTTGCAAGATCTAAAATTGGATAAGACGGATTTAGTACTGTAGATATGATTTATTTCTGTTTTATTTAATTATGAAAGTACAAAAACGTATTAGCTAAAGACGAATCAGAAATTCTTGCATCAAGCATCAGAAAATCTAGCATGTCTTGCAAGAGATGAAGTCTAGCAGTTCCATTTGAAATGTACTCATAAAATAGTAATATTAATACCAACCTATTATGATTCCACTTCAGGACAAAGGCCTCTTCACACACAGAGAAGGTACAAATATTGATCACCACGCTTGCTGATGACGAGTTGGCAATTTCAGACTTCCACGTTCCCTCACGATGTTTGCCTTCACCGGTGTATGTGTGACCGAAAAAGTCACATTGGTATTTGCCCGGATTTGAATCTACAACCTCGTGCATGAGTAGGTATTCTTGTATAATTTTTAATTGAAGTAGAAAGAATTGAGGGACCCGTATGGCCGTGCTTTGGAAGCCATAATGAACTTAAAGAAGAGCAATGCATGAAAATGAAACTTGAATCGTAGCCACAGAAGCTAGCAACGACTCCCAATTATCGAAGGACTATAAAAGTGTGAACTGAAATTTAATATAAATTTCAAATAGGCACATAAAAGGCACTTTTGAACGGCAAAATTTACAAGAAAATAGAATTGATTCTAGTTGCCCCTTCCAAAAGGTAGTTTCGTACGGAGAAGAATGGGCTAGAAACTCCGCCGTTACTCTTTTAAGTGTCAAATAGTAATAAGATTATCAGACAGACGATTAGTTACAAGGTTGACAAGCATACTAGTTAAAATGTCAAAGATTGATGATATTCAGAGATAATTGAGTTACGTCGGCATTTGGACGAGTAATTTACTTTTAAAGTCTGATCTGCTTAGAATTGGTTCATTAGGAAACTGTGAAGGGTAGATGAATAAATAAATTTTTGTTTCTTTAGGATTGACGTTTAATGAGAGTGGACGAGGATCGATCTTCGGTAGTATGCAATTGAAGAAGCCAATGGCCAGCAGAGGTCTTCTATAAGCTGGTGACCATAAATTCAAAAAAACCTACAAGAATAACGAAGCCGACAACCAGAGGGGTAATTGCGTAAAACACTAACAGTAGGAATGGCTTTCAATTTGACAGTTCAACCACATTCATTGCGTTATTTACGTTGTTGAGCAGACAAATTTTTCGAACATATGAAGCAATGGATTAGCAATAGGCTTCAAAATGTTTCAGATTGTGATAGATACTGTTTTATGCGATTAGGGTGCTGTACTGCTACCAACCTTGCTGAGTGAATGATCTTTTAACCACAGAGAGAAGAACCTTTGCTTTGTGACTAGCGTTGAAAATAACATGTAAATATCCGATCTTTCAAATGCCCCTGTATTTTTCAATAAAATACAGAAACTTTCGTTGCGGATTTTCGGTTGAATCTTTCGCATGTTTAAGTGTTTTACATGTATTTTACGGTGTATTATTCGCAATAACATATCATATTATAATAAGATGATATTTAGAGGGTGATGTTGAGTGTGGTGGTGTTTTTTTGTTGTGGTGGAGTTCTGTAGTTTCTGCCTAACCCCATGGGAAGAAGGCGTGAGTTTGTGTATGTTGAGTATAGTACATAAAACTTGTATCATTTAATTACGTTACTGTTCAATTAATATTAAAAAGCAAGATTTATTCCCTTTGATTGTTGAATATGAAAAATACACAGTATTTAACAAGTATTATACGTGTATGATTGTATTTTTCAGACGAACGTGAAATTTGTTTTTTTCGAAGTTTATATGTGTTTTACAGGAAAGATACAAGGTTTCGAAAAAAAAACAAAATGTTTCTTTCGCAATTTTCAACGCTATTTGAGATCGGTTGTCTGTGGTCGGCATCCCCAGCAGTGAGAAAACGACCGTCCCATCGCATCGCCGTTCGAATCCATACGACCTGTCTCAAGTATATGGTATTTGTTCTAAGCCTATGATTCCATGCTATCCTGTCTTTTGTCGTATGAATCCATCGGTAAGTAGACCACCTTCATGATAATGCCTAGATGATAAGGAACATTTCACCAAAGGCACTTATGAATTCGATGACGTATATAACACCAACAATAATATATGCTTACGCGCACCGGATCTTATATCGATCATTATACGCCCTACTTCCTTATATATCAATACTTGGAACTAGTCTTATTATTACCAACTTTACTTAACACCTGAAAAATCGCTGACATCACTCTTGTTGTTACTGAAATAAGATTGAATTTTGATTGGTGAATGTGATATGAAACAGCATGAAAAAAAATGTTATAGATCTGCTATGACACACATAATTTTACCACCCAAAAATGTTACCGTCACTCTTATTACCCAAGAAATAAAGGTGATAATTAATTTTGTCAGTTGTGTTAAGAGGTTGTTTTATAGAAGGCAGTGTCCCCTTGCGAGGTCGAAGCTTATATCATTGGGTCCGGCTGCTGACCATGATGAGGAATGTGGGGTGAAAGGCGGCATGATGAGAGGGTTTGAGGGGAGGGAGGTGGAAATGTATAATAATAATTATCTGCCGGAAGTTTGACGTGGGTAGGATTGATTTTAGCGGTGATAAGAAATACTGGCTAGATATATTTTTAGTCGAATTGGTATAGGTAAGTTGGTAGATAAGATGTGTGAAAGATGATATGGCTAGATAGGGGATGACTACCGAGATAACGACTAATGGAGAAGTGTGGAAAAAAAAGAAAATGCGCTGACCACAAATAAATTGGGATCGGCAGGAGAACGATGAAGTTGGTAAATTATTCATTGCGAGTCATTATTCTCTTTAGATTGAATGAATGGCCCCATGTCTACGACGCGATGTTGCTATGGCTTGTAAAGTTTTGAGTTGGACGAGTTTTTAAAGACGACCGACAAAAATTAAAAAAAAAAAAAAAGTTGGGGCTCGCACAGAATCATCACAAACTAAACTGAACACACTCATAAAAACAAAAGTAAAATGAAAATAACAACAGAAAGTCCTGTGCGAGGCCAAAAGGCCCCTATCTCAGCATGATGCTGCGGAATTTAAAAAATAAGTGTCGCAGCGCTGGTATTCTGATAGGGCCCGCTGCTGCGATATCGCGGACAGATACAGAAAAAAAAAGTTATTTAAATGAGGATTTTCTAAAATGACGTTCACTAGGTGGTAGCACTGAGACCTCAGGTCCGAGCACCTGTCAAAGCGCCTATATTGCGTTTTGTCGTGACTGAATGATGAACGAGTGAATGAAACGAATGACGAATGTCACCATATATTTTAAATTCATTCTCGAAATGGAAGACCGCTTGTCATACTTTGACAAGCGGTCTTCCATTTCGACAACCTAACTAGTGGCGTGAATTTTCATGTAAAGCCTTATTGGGAGACCCTCTAATAGGATAAGGGGTCGCATTTCAATTCGAGATAGAGAACCCTAAAAAAGAATCCCAGAAAAGTTAAAAAAAATAAAAAAAAATATTAAGTATGTTTTTCGATACAATATATTAAAACTGCCGGACATAAATTTTAATCCACAGATAAAAGGTATCTGACGGTGGTTAAATCCGACATTCATTAACAGCCCAATATTTGACAAAAATCGCTACCGCTCATGCACTATGTCCTTACCACTAAACAAGTCTGAGTGAACGGCGTTAGATTATCCAGGGCGTGACGTATGCGCTGTTCAACTATTACTTGCCTATAAAACTAATTCAAGGCATTCAAACACTCTCGAGCTTTAGACGCTGATCCTAGTTACCTGCTTGATTCTCTACCTCTTCTCCAATCTCCTAAAAAGCCATCTTCTAAAGATGAATCCTCAGTTGTATCCCGCCAAATTCAAATTTTCTTTGGTTTTTTGCAAATTGCAGCTCTGTTTTACGTCGTATGTTGTTCGAAATGCGATTCACGACTGTAGGAATGATATATTTATTGAATAATAATCATCAATTTCATATCAATCGTCAAACTTTAGAAATTTGTTACACCTTAGAATTTTCATATGAAATATCTTGAAAAATTCTTAGGCAGAACAAATTTACGAATTTTTTTAAGAAACTTCGACTTCATGAACTTCGAAAGCATAGGATAGAGAAGATACAAAAGAAAGCGGGTATTTATTCAGAAATGGGCTTACACCGGCTGTAACAGTCTTCCTGAGGAAACACAGCCCCATTTCCTAAACCGGGAACTCCAAAATCTTTGAAGTCGCAACCGATAAGAGTCCTGCCGGAGTTGTAGTTTAAGTTCCATATTGAGAATTCCAAAAACTGGTCCTTATAAGTCCGTATACTATCTAGTCTCATTTATTACTATTGACAGTATTTATGAATATTCATTTCATAGTAGCTATTCTAAAGTAGACTACAGGTTAATTAGGTCCTTGGTTAACTACGGTCTAAGTAAACCCGCTATCGCTACCGCTTATGAATGTATCCTCACCCGTAGTAGAGCAGAGTGAACGGCAGAGGGCGTGACTACTAAACACATACAGAATGCAGAAGTTGTACTCCACACTGCCTTTAACCGTAAATACACTAGTGGCTCTAAGAGATGTAGACCTCACCAGTCTGTCTAAGAAAGAAAGAAAATAAATTTATTTGACCCAGGTTAAGGCACACAATATACAAAAAAAAGAAAAAAAAATTGTATTGTGACCCGGCTGCGCCAAATAGGCCCAGTTCAGCATAAATGCCAGACAACTAGTGCCTGACGCCTAGTGGCTGAATGCCTTTGCATAGCTTATAAGTCTTATAACTGAATAAATGTTCACCGCGCACCTTAAAACAAAAAGCGCGCGCAAAGATCGCGAAATGGTTGAAATATGATGTTTGCGTTTTCAATCCCTGTATGTGCACCATTTTGAAAAATTTCGAAAATCTGTATCAACAAAAAGTAATCCATATAATTATCGAACCTGAAGGCCTAGACAAATGGCATTCGCTTCGGAGCGATTCTATTTCTACAATCGCTATCGCTTTCGCTAATGATTCCAAAAACTAGCAATAACGCTCGTCAAAAAGTGTCCCTTGGCTATCTATGCATATCTGTGGAAGTACCTAATCTTTCGACGCTGTCGATTCATTTCATAATCGAATGTTGTTTACATTGTCTAGCTAATTTTTATTCGTTGACCTATGATCACGTGACATTTCGATAGCTTATGTCAACCCCATACATTTTAGCTTTTCTACTAGCTTTATCGTTAATCGAATGTTACTTTGTCTAGGCCCTCTGCTCACAAAATTTCACAGGAATCGGTTGAAAAATGCGACCTGTAAAGAAGAACAGACATCCGCCGGACATCCGGACATACGAAAGCATTTTTGCCCAAGCTGAAACGGAGACGCTTCGCGCACGCTCGGTCAACAAGCTTATAACTTGCCCAAAACTATGCAAGTAACTTGCTTGCCATCGCGTAGTTAACAACTTCTAATTGGTGATTGACATGTCCAAGCTACTTGTATACTTTATAACTACAGGCATATATATGTATTACATGCTCTAAGGCAAGGAAAAGCATACGTAGACCACGATCTACGTTGAAGTAGTTACAACTTTCCTTGGGGTACGATCAATGAACAATGAAGTATATGTACGATAGTCACACGGATATTCTAAGTGGAGGAACAGTTATAGAGTATGGTTACAATTTTGGTCTCATACTGATCTAGAGCGGGCCTTTTGCCAAGAACCGAAACTTACATTTTATCGTAGTTTTTTTTTAGTTTTATTTGTTGATGTCAAGGTATTTGCAGTAAATTTTCAAACCGGGGTACAACCTTTTTGCTATTTTAGGCGTAAAGAAATAGGAATAATTATTTGCGAAAATATTTCCCCGGGCAACACTTCTTCTACTATATTCTTCTATAAAGCTTATGCTATGTCTTAGTGAAAACCTTAATCAGTCAGGAAGGTGGAAGCTGGGCTGATTGCTCTGGGTGCTTCTGAAGTACGATATGCATTAACTTTATCTACTAATCGACTATCATAGTCTAGCCATACACGGGCAGCTTGAAGCAATCAGTATCGACTGCTTCAAGCTGTGACTGCATAGTGAACTATAGTCTTCTATTTACATATATACACGGACGGAACCGCTCGAGCAGTTGCGACTGCTCCCGGTGGTCAGCAGCACGGTGAAATCTCAGCGTTCAGTGACCGCTCGAGGTGACTTCTGCTCTCGCGCAGTTACGCCCTCCGCCCGAGCTCCTTATTCCACTTCGCGTGCGCCTCCCGATTGAATGTTGCTACTGATTTGAAATTGTGACTTATCGAGCAATTTACATTGACCGCACGAGCAGTCCGTTTATTTTGATCACTGACTAACTGCTCGAGCAGCCCGTGTATTTTGATCACTGACTAACTGCTCAAGCAGCCCGTGTATTTTGATCACTGACTAACTGCTCGAGCAGCCCGTGTATTTTGATCACTGACTAACTGCTCGAGCAGCCCGTGTATTTTGATCACTGACTAACTGCTCGAGCAGCCCGTGTATTTTGATCACTGACTAACTGCTCGAGCAGCCCGTCTATTTTGATCACTGACTAACTACTCGACCAGCCCGTGTATGGCCGGCCTTAGTAGGACTTCTGACTTCGTCTACCACATGGCGTGACCCACTCGCCAACTTGTACACAATAGATTCTAGATTTAGGTGTATATTGTAATTTGTTAACTGACTTTATGATCTGAGAACCGAGACGAAGAACAATATGTATCAGTTTTTGTAGAGAGATTACTTAATTGGGATGTTAATGATATGGACAATGAGCTTGGAGCTATCTTTTTAGAAATCAAGACCAATTTTTTTGTGAAAAAAAATGTGCTTGTTTGGTTTTCTTGATGACTTCGAGTTACAGCTATGTGAATATAATCCTGCGTTGCATATGTAAGCTGTCACGTTTTCCACTTAGTTTAAGTGGAAAAAATATTCAAAAACTACTGGTCAGACCTTGATCAAATTTAAATGGGACCACATGTGAAGCACCAGCTATCAAATAAAATAATGATCATCCAAATCGGTTCATCCAGAAAAAAGTTCTGAGCAGACGAATTGAGAACCTCCTCCTTTTTTGAAGTCGGTTAATAAATGACTTGATTTTGATCCGCTTATTTTGATAACCATGTAAAATTTGTTCTGTAATTCCTTAGCTTTGTTTAAACTAGGATACAAATTGTATCAGCACAAGGCGAAAGAATAAGTATCAGGGTTGAACGAAAATGTTTCCTATAAATTATAATCCTCTCGGACCCATTGCGAAGCATTGATCGTCACTACCTTAAGAGGGTTTTAGGAGCTAAAGCACGGTCACTGTCGGATTGAATAGAAAAGAAAGAGACGCGCGATGACACAACGCTGGTAATTTATTGCAAAATATGAAGCAATTATGGATTTACAAACAATCTATTCATTGGACTAAAAAATTAAAACACTATTACGTTAGTATGTTACTTGTAGAATAATCTGACAATAAATCTGAATGTACATTAGTATGGTTTTAAATCGATAAAAAAACTTTTTAGACGTATCTTCGTGATTTTTTTTCTATCATATTAAGTTAATTGTATTATGTTTTCAACACACTATCTAACTAGCATAGATCCAGAAGAATATCATATATTTTTCTGATTTTGGTTACTGCAGTGGATCATATATTTTTAGGCATTATAAATTTGCGTTTAGGTCATGTAGTCAGTCCCCTTAAAGCGAAAAAAGTAACATTCAAAAGAAATGCGACGGCGGTACATACTTTTATGTCCTACAAAGGCGCGATGTGTGGGACATTTATTCGAGCATTTATAAGCGCATATTTTTCACTATAAGTATTTATTTTATTCTTGTCGGGAAACTTACAGCTAACGTATAGAGCATTTTTAAACAATAGAATAGAATAGAATAGAATACTCTTTATTATGTACACCATAAAAATTACACATATAAATGTAGAAATATTACATAGGGTGACACAGTCTTATCGCTAAAAGCGATCTTTTACAGACAACCTTTGGATGGATTCAAGGGAGAAGGAGAGACAATATGCAATTGAAGGCCATGTACAAGTTTCCACTTACAAACACTAGAAATAAGAAAAACGTGAAAAATATAATATATAATTATTTTTAACTTTGCCTTCTAAAGTCTGCAAAAAAGTGTTGAAATGTGGCATTTGACAATTGTATCAAATCCAGTAGATGTACCGATTTTTGGTGGTATTAAAAGACTAAGGTTCAAGATGTAGGACTACGGGTTGCGGCTCTGAAATGGAGGTGGGCAGGACACTTGGCTAGACGTGGTGATGGCAGGTGGCAGACCAATAACCAGGTGGGACGTTGAATGGCAAATGCTTAATGTGTACACTTTAGGCAAAGTACGAAGTTTATGTAAAAAAAAAAAGTTTTTTACTTTCTTTGACATAATCTTCTCATTATTTGACATTATATACCTCCAATCCTTATTTCAAGTCTTTACTTATGGCTTTTGAAGACAGGATTTTAATTCTGGCAATCATGTCATTTAGTTCAAATAGGCTTTTATTTTTATGTAGATTCTTCTATATTTTGTGAATGTGAGAACGTTGTAGGCCTCACTTGTAGATTGTAGATTTGTAGACCTTTTTATATTTTGTGGAGTACCTGTTACTAGTTGACAGGCCTACACTGTCCTCCCATACCTGTCAACTCTGTAATTTGAAACATTGTAAAAGCCCCTTATCATTAAAAGAGTAACCGTGGAGTTTCTTGCCGGCTCTTCTCCATAAAAAACGACCAATTGGAACCGTGCACCTGGCTTCTGACGTTTCATAAGTACATGTAGGTTTATGTGAAATAAAATATTTCGATTTGATTTGATTTGACTTTGGACGACCTACAGAAGATCCCGGGGAAGACCTGGATGAGATTCGCACAGGCCAGGGAAGCATGCACAGAAAGGAGGAGGTCTATACTCAGCAGCGGGTGGATAAAGCTCCTGACGATGATGATGAAGAGACACTGAGAGACATTGACTGCCTAAGGCCAAATCAATTCAATCAATCAAATCATTTATTTCTTTGCAAACATGGGTATAGTACATTGGTGTTTTTATAATAAATAGTTCTCCATATTTTACCGTCACGTGGGCATGCAAAGGTTTACAATTGCAAATAAAAAAACAAAAATATATGGCAGATAATTGGAATAACAAAAAAAATATACAATAAAAAATGTCAGTGTGGTCACAAGATTAAAAAATATAAAAAAAAAACTATATAATGTCAAACGGAAATAAAAAGTAATTAAACCAGGATCAAAATAATTAGTCATAATTAGTAGACCAAAAGAGAATAGTGCTTTTAATGTGCCGAGGGCAGCTAAACGTTTCGTTTTAGCCATCAATTCGACTTATCCGCATATGGAGTGTGCATATAATACGAATAACGATCTCCAAACACAAAACTTAAAAAAAAGACACTACAAAGTGTAAAATAACTTTAATTTCAGAAGTCGGTCTTTGGTTTTGTAGTTACGTTTTTTGCCACCGACTTCCGAAATTAAAGTTATTTTTCACTTTGTAGTGTTTTTTTTTGAAAGAGTTTTTTATTTTCACTTTTTAGTTGTGGTACCTTCCCCACACAAATTCAGGAACAGGTTCAGACAGGAAGTTATTAAAACATCATGAAGCATTATTAAGGATACCTCAAAAACTACTGGTCAGATCTTGATCAAATTTATATGGGACCACATAACAAACACCAGCTTTCAAATAAAAAATCGGTTCACCTAGAAAAAAGTTCAGAGGTAATAACAATAATACAAAAATGCAGTCGAATTGAGAACTTCCTAATTTTTTTAAGTCGGTTAGAAATTTAAAAAAAAACGGTCTATATAAAACAGCTTGTCATATAAACCATCTAATGTTGTAACAATTACACGACATTTATCTACCTAGATCAATCTGTCTTATTAATTTCAAAGTAATTATATCTTTTGTATGTCAGCCTTATTGTTTTTTTTAATTAATTATATGCTGTCGCAATGGTCGTGTACTCGTGTGTCTAGGTTATTGTGAAGTAGGTTTGATGTCTGTGTTGTGCAAAGTCATTAAATGTAATACTTGTATCCCTAGTTATTCATTAATCAGACCGTAGTAACATCAAGTCTCCATAAGTGACGATTCTTAAGGATGAAACCAGGGGGCCTAAAATGGACGCTTTGGCAGAATCATAATATGATCTGCGTACAATTCGTATATCCCGCAATTCATCTGTTTGACAGCTGCTATTTGACATTAGACTTCATTAAAGCAATTCATAATTTGTGTACCATTTTACGAAACTTCATACAAAACTGTCAAACAGATGAATTGCGAGATATTAATTGTACGCAGATCATAATATGATTCTGCCAAAGCGTCCATTTTAGGCCCACAGGGTTTTGTACCACAAAAGTTTTCAATTAAAATTCATATAAGTTACTGTCAATTTTTAACCCCCGACGCAAAAAGAGGGGAGTTATAAGTTTGACCGCAATGGCTGTCTGTGGCAACGTAGCTCATAAACGGGTGAACCGATTTGGATTCCGTTTTTTTTTTATTTGAAAGCAGTTTTCTAGCGGTGGTTCTTAGACATTTTTTATCAAAATCGGATCAGCCGTTTCAAGGTCATCAACTCTTTTTTGTGTCGGGTTTTTTTTTTAATTTTCCTATTATACAACTCGTGTACCACAAAACTCTAAGCCGCACAATTGTAACGGTAAAACCTTACAAATATGTAAATTGTAGCGATAAGTCTACAAATTAGGCACTGTCCTCAAGCTTTGTGTAACGCTTTAAAAAATAAGAAATAATTTTAGATTGTGAATTGTTACCCTACATATTTCTAATTTCTCTGTGACGCAATGTTTTCTCCAATTTAATAATTTTATAGACTTTTAACGTTTTCTGGTATAGGGCCTCGATTGACGACACTGTGACATTCTGAGACATACGTATGAGGTGATTTAACACATTTTGGGTCGACGATCGACGATCGACCGTGGCGTGGTCGGGTTCCACCCTTATTTTGAATATCCAGTGCACCCTCGGTTACTAGAAACCAACAAATTATGGTGACAAGGTTATTTTTTCACCACAACATGAGCTGCGACCTATTTGAGAGAAACGGCATATCATTTATACATTATGTCAATTTAAGGGGCTTATAAGAGTTAAAGCGCGGTCACTGTCGGATTGCATAGAAAAGAAAGAGACGCGCGATGACACAACGCTGGTAATTTATTGCAAAATATGAAGCAATTATTAACTAAAAAATTAAAACACTATTACGTTAGTATTTTGCGTGTAGAATAACCTGACAACAAATCTGAATGTTTGCATGTATATTAGTACGGTTTTTAATCTTTAAAAAATATTTTTAGAGGTACGTTCGTGATTTTTTTCTATCATATCAAGTTAATTGTATTATGTTTTCAACACACTATCTAACTAGCATATATCCTGCAGAATATCATATATTACTCTGATTTTGGTAACTGCAGTGGATTATATATTTTTAGGCAGTATAAATTTGCGTTTAGGTCATGTAGTCCCCTTAAAGTCTTTTCAGAAAATTTCAAAACTATATGCGCCGACGGAGTACTGACAAAACAAGTTAATATTGAATTACGGCAACACTGGAGATAGCTGCAAGATTGTTGATTGATTTAAGTAAAAACTTGATAAACTTTTTGCCGGACAAACTAGGTCTACACAAGAACCTCTTTATTATAAAATCAATGTAGCAAGATAGATGAGCCGATAACCTCCGAGTTCTCAAACGAAATTAAACGTTGAGTTAAAAGAAACGATGGATAGACTGTGTGAAAGATGATAGATAGATAGATAGGTTATAGATTATTAAAGGCATAATTAAGGATATAAGAATAAAGCATTAAGGATATTAAGGATTATTAAGGCAGCATGAGTCGTTGCTCGGAATGTAACCATTTTATAAATAAATATTATATTAATATAAACATTTAGAACTAGGTTTTTTTTTGTTATTTTTATATTTTCGTATGCTGCACTGGTTGACGTCACCACGTCAACCCCAGCTGTCCCTGAAAACCAGCGCTGGGGCTCTGCCTCGCATAGGGTCGTAGCATTATGCTGAGTGATTGCCGTTTTGCGTGGATGTGACGCATATTTTCCCTCAACTCGTTCCTTTTTTCAATTTGTGTGTCTTTTTCTGCGTCATGTTTAACGCAAATAAATGTATTTTCTTTCTTATATGGGTAGAAACGAACTGGCTACCGAGATGACGACTAATAGAGAAGTATTAAAAGAGAAATACATGTTGTGCCGACCACGAATAAAATTGAAATAAGAAGAGGAAAATGCTGATGATGGTGACAAACGTTAAGTTCTTAAAGTCTTTCTGTCTTAAGTGGCCTTTGAGAATTCGGCCGTAAGTTATTACTTTACAAAAATGGAGGTAATTACAAGTGAATGGGATCTAAACAGGGTCAATAGGTTAGTGACAAGTCGTTAGCTGCCGCCAATGAATGAATGATATAGTGTGAATAGTGTCTCAACTTGTAAGGAAATTATTATATTGAAGCGGTATCAACATCGCCACATGCGAGCTACACGTCATACTGACGTCACGCAAATCCTGCATCGCGCAAGCAGAGTTTACCGCGCGACTAGCATATATACAATGTCCCGACATCAACCGTCAGGCAGTTGCCCACCAGACACAACACCCGTCTGGTCGGAGGATCCTCCCTTTTCCATAGAGTATGAGTGAGCTTTACACCCTGTTCCTCATACCTCTATAATATTTATTGGGTCTTCTATTAGAAATGATCAACAGTCGCGCGGAGTTTGGATTTGTGCACGGTTAATTGACAATAAACTCGCCGCCTACTACTTGGATCTTATAAATGGCAAAAAGCCCACATAATCAGCCTATAATGTTCCCATTGCTGGGACTCAGGCCTCCTCTCTGTGAGAGGGAGCGGGCCGTAATCCACCACGCGGGCCCAGTGCCGGTTGGTAGGTGTCACATGTCTTCGAATTTTTGGTTCTAGGACAGCCCGGTTTCCTCACGATGTTTTCCTTCACCGTTTTGAGACCAGTGGTGATAAAATAATTTACCCAAAGTAAAGCGCCTGTCTGGGTTCGAACCTACGACCAACAACTCTTAAGTCGCCTTCGTTACCACTGGGCCACCACTACTCTTAAATAAAATGCCTACATCATCAACAAATAGTTTATAAAAAATATCTTTTTGACAAAAACACTACTGACTTACAAAAAAAAACAGTAATAAGCGTGAAAAATAACTTTAATTTCGGAAGTCGGTGTCTTTGGTTTTGTATTTTCGCTTTTGGCCACCGACTTCCGAAATTAAAGTTATTTTTCACGCTTATTAGGGTTTTCTTTGGAAGTCGGTAGTTTTTTGTCAAAAAGTTTTTATTTTTCACTTTTTTGTTGCGGTACCTACCCCACACAAACTCATATACCACTACTTGATATGTAAATAACAGTGACAGGGAATTATTAACACATCATCATTATAAACTAAGTGGAAAAAATACGCAGTATTAAGGATAACTCAGAAACTTCTGGTCAGAACTTAATAAAATTTAAATGGGACCACAAGTGACGCACCAGCTATAAATAAAAAGATTCATCCAAATCGGTTCACCCAGAAAAAAGTTCTGAGCTAACAAACATAAAAAAAAACATGCTGTCGAATTGAGAACCTCTTCCTTTTTTTGAAGTCGGTTAAAAACAGGTAGCTTCATAAAATATATACTTAAAACTCAGTAAGTACTAACATCTGAACTTAGGCAGTCATGTACTTATCTGTATGTAAGTTCACGAGTAACTCACGCTCACTTGTATACAGAGTGTTTTTGTTTGAATACCAATTTAAAATGAGGTGATAGTTTCATATGAACACAAAATGTTGCAAAAAGGAACGATTTTCCTACTTACATCTGTACTCTAATAGCGTAACACACTATCTATAACAATCTGAATAATTTTGAAGCCTATTGCTAATCCATTGCTTCATATGTTCGAAAAAATTGTCTGCTCAACAACGTAAATAACGCAATGGATGTTGTTGAATTGTCAAAATGAAAGCAATTCCTACTGTTAGTGTGTTACGCAATTCCTCCGCTGGATGAAATAAGCGTGCCTAATAATGCAAAGAACTTAGCATTTACAGTTTACGAAACCAAAACCTTAAAGTGCCTTCCAAAACTTAAATACATCCAGCGCATCCCGAGCAAATCATACATACTAACTTTGTAGGCCGATCAATCTTGAAACCTCGGTTTGTGCTAATACCTCTCCTTTTGACTCAAGACATAGTGACGCAAAAATGCGCAGTTTTAAATAGATTGACCATTCTGAACACCACAGTTTAAGCTGCTCTGGTTCAAACACGAAAAAAAAGTTTTTGAAACCAACCACCCTGTATATCAAAACTAGAACCAACAACTCAACAAAAGGTTACGTAAACTAACCGGTTTTAGGTTTAAGTATACAGTTACGTACATTTGAGATTTACAAACGTATTCTATTTCGTTTGAGTTTAGAATTAAGAACTGTGTCCAACTAGGTAATTTGATTTAGGTCATTGAAGCTAATGGATGGACTACGTCATCGAATCTTGCAATACCCGCTGCTCCGTCTGCAGCTACTTTTGTGGCTAGAGTTGCCTCTGTACAAAATAAAGTATGGAGTGGTAACCACATACACATTTTCTTACAAGCAGGAAGTTCACCTGATAGGGGTAGTCACCGATACATCTGAAATGCCAGAAGCATCGTGTTGCCGACTCAGAAACAAAGTTAAAATGTCTCAATTGAATTGAATTACAATGGCATCCATATCTTTCAAACCGGAGCACAGAAATGCTTGACGGGAGAACTAGGTATGGTGGTAGTGCTTTCCTGAGCGAGTTCCTTCACAAAGAGCACCACAACCCCCTACTACTCTACTCCACTCTACTTCACTCCACTTAAAACTACTCTACTTTTACAATGTTCCGATACTAGTGGAATTGCCGACAAGGGCGTTTTCAACCGACTTCAAAAAGGACGAGGTTCTCAATTCATCTGTATGTTTGTTACCCACTCACGCGCCCCAATGCAAAAATTAGTAAATTTTGAAATCCGTGAAACGCCCCCATCTTCATTATTTCACCACTTCAAACTGTCAGCGGACAGCACGTTTGTTTTTTATTTTTTTGAATTTTATGCGTGGAACCACCCCTTCTGTTTCATGTTTTTTGGAAAGGTGGTTAAATTTTGAATTTTTGTTTCGAAAGCCATGTGTGTGTATCGGACGTAAGAATAAAATTATCTGTGGTTGAAAATAAGTTTGCGAAGTGTACTGTGGGCTGTCAATCTGCCATTTCGTCGTCGCGGATTTTATGATACACAATTAAACGGTAAGTAATGATTATAATCAACATTATATACCATTTTGTTCGTGATTTAACGCTCTTTCGAGTTATCTATACTACATTTGAATTTCGAGTTTTAAAATCGTTCCTATAATTAGAAATATGTTTCATTGTTGTCTGAAAAATTCTTAGCTCTTGAAAAACGTAATAAAAACGAATCTATTACTACTTTTTACGTAAATTAATGTGTATTAACCATGTAGCCTGGTTAATTACGAACAGTTTGGTACCAATATTATATCATTTCGTTGTGATTTCAAAGTACAAAATCTAATTGCAAAAACCAATAGCCAATTTTTTTCGAAGCACGCGGCGTGGCGTAGTTCATTGACACGGATTAAAGAAACCTATTCATGATAAATTGTGGTTATTCTTCTCTCTTGAAACCTTTGAGTTCTGATTTGTGATAATTACTCAAAAAAAAAAAACAATCTCGATTTTTGCCATATTTTTCAGAAAAAATGCAAAATGGATAATATTATTCAAGGACAGGGTGGCAGGCGAGGCTCGCGAGGGCGAGGGCGATGCCTATTTGGAGAGAGGTATAGTGTATAATGTATATCAAATACATAAGTACCTGTTTGAAAAGAGGTATAGTAGCTGTATAAAAAGTATATATCTAATACATTTCTCTCTCAAAGAGAGGAGCCCTGTGTCCCAGCAGTGGGAACTTGATAGGCTAGTTACACATACCATCGAACTGATTACCTAACTTAACGGGATCAACTTTGAAATCAAATTGTTCTCTCAACTTCTTAACTCAAATTGTATATAATATAATACATTTCCCTCTCAAAGAGAGGAGCCCTGTGTCCCAGCAGTGAGAACATTATAGGCTGATTACACTACATAGCATCGAACTGAAAAACTTAACGGGATCAACTTCAAAATCAAATTGTTCTATCAACTTGTTATCTCAAATTGTACATAATCTAATACATTTCCCTCTCAAAGAGAGGAGCCCTGTGTCCCAGCAGTGGGAACATTCTAGGCTGATTACGCTACATAGCATCGAACTGAAAAACTTAACGGGATCAACTTCGAAATCAAATTGTTCTCTCAACTTCTTAACTCATATTGTTTTTTTTTCAGTACACCTGCAGGGCCAGCGCCAGAGGCAAAGCCAGCGCCAGGGCCTTCTGAGCTCTGTCCCGCAGCACCCAGTCCCGCAACACCCAGCCCCGCAGCACCCATGCTGACCCCGGCTGAAGAGTATGTGTTCATATCTTTATTTGCATTTCATAATGTTTGAAGATCTTACAATGGGCTTAAAGCTAAGGCACAATTATGGACCCTGTAGGGCACAGCAAAAAGTATAAAATTAATGTTTTAAATAGAATTAATACTTAATTAATTATGGATTTTCTGTAGTTTCTGCCTACCCCCATGGGAAGAAGGCGTGAGTTTATTTATGTATGTATGTTTTGAAACATGTCCTTAGTATTAAATAACTAAATTATTACATTTATTATTCTTGTTTAAATTAAAACTTATTTGATAATAAAATGTACTAGAATATTTATGTATGTAGGTATGAATGTGAATGTATAGTTTTGAATGTATGGGGATTTTGTGTCCTGTAAACATTATATAATATTTACATAACATCACATAACGTAACATCACGCCTGTATTCCCCGAAGGGTTAGGCAGAGGTGTACCTATAGAACACCCACATTTCGCCAGTTATGTTTAAGTCCCATGTAATAGGGGGCGAGCCTATTGCCATCAACCAGGCACAAATCCAGACTCCGGGTTGCTACCGAGAAATTCCAGATGGAAAAACCCAATAGCACTTTGCCCGACCTGGGAATCGAACCCAGGACCTCATGCTCAGCAGTAGCGCTTGCGACCACTAGACCAACGAGGCATTTCATAATAATTAATATAAATATTGATGTTTATACTTATTACAGACTTATGAAGCAGAAAAAAAATATAGGTACTCCAGGCAGAAACCCGACGTGTAGCTCCTTCCCAGCTTTCGCCATTTGTACTCTTGTTGCCAGTCTGCCGGCTGTCTGGCTGGGTTTGATTGGAGGCGCACACTTGTATTTGTCCGTGTTTATGTTAACTTGCATGTAATTGTGTAGCCTATGTTGGTGATCCAATGATAAACAAATAAATGACTACTTGTGAAATAAAAGTTATAATTACGTTGTACATTTTTTATTTTTTTTCCTTAATTATACCCCAATACACTTAATACTGGCCGATACTCGACAATTAATTGCATACATGCAATATTTAAAGTTACAATATTAAAATTACACACATTTTCAGTAAATTTCAAACAAACAAACTATACACATAACCCTTTCTTGGTAGTCAGGTAAAAATAATAAACATCCGTGAATAGCGCGCTTTATTCTCACGCTCAAAATGGCCGCCATGACTCATTCTCGAGAGTATATTCCCGCGATGTTATTATTCTTTGTATTTCAAAACTTTGGAGAAAATAGTAAATATTATGATGGCATTGTGTAGTTAATGAATGGGACTTCATTTTTTGTAAAAAAAAACATAGGGTCAACGCTTTAGTTAGTGAAATAAAACAGATTTTATTATTTATTTGCGAATAAAAAAAAAACTACGTCATATATAGTTCTTAAACAAAATGTATAATCAAGCCTGGTCTGTCCACTATATGAAACAGTCATTAGTTTACTATCAGTTCATAGAAATATTTCGTGTAGAAGTCGTGTATAAGTGGCTAGGCGCACGGCGCGCGCCGACAAAAAATGTTCGCGGGCATTTCGGCCTACGTCACGCGTAAGTACAAGCGCGTGAGTGGTTACGCGATATCTCCGGCAATTATGGATCGATTTCGAAAATTTTATTATCTTTGCTTCGGTAGTTTTTCAGTTAGCTTCAATAATACGTATTTTTCCACTTAGTGTATATTGAGGATGTTATAATAACTTTCTGTCACTGTTATTTACTTCGCAAGTAGTGGTCTACGAATTTGTGTGGGATAGGTACCACAACTAAAAAGTGAAAAATAAAAACTTTTTTACAAAAAGAAAAAACAACTGACTTCCAAAAAGTGAAAAATAGCTAGTTTTTTTTTTGTTTATTTTGTAAAAAAAAAAAACGCTGTTATTGCTGATTCAATATTAAAGCCAATATCACTTTGTCTAAGCTCTCAGGTCGCTAAGTAGTGGTCGGCCAAAGAGAAGAGCAGGCTCTTGTCTGCTAATAACAACTTTCTGCAATCACCAGATGGGTGATCAAGGTGGTCACCAATATGTGTGATCCAGTGACCATCCATTGTAACCGTCACTGAATTTAATCTAAGCAGTAAACCCAGTAGAAGTCATAATGATTCTTGATGGTAGAATTGTCTTTAGAACATCACGGTCAATAGTTGTACCTCGTTACTATTAAACAAAGTTAGAACTATTTAATTTAAATTAATAAATAGTTTCATTCAATATAACAGTCTTAGATTAATGATAATAATGTTTCATGTCGTTTTGAAATCAATTAATCAGTTGCAATACTTTCAATTCAATGCATGTAACAAATAAAAGATACAATTAAATTGAACATGTTCTTTTGAAGTTCTAGTTGCAAATATCGTATCGCTTTATTTTTAGTTGAGGCAAACCGTTTATGAATGTCTGCTATAAAAGAGCGAGTTATACGACAATAGCGAATGTCGTGACGAGAAAATACAGCCAGAGGGCAATCAGAAAGATTTGCACATCGAGGGCAGACATAGGGACCCCGCATGCACTCTACAACGCCCAAACAGAAGGCTTTTTTTAATGCACCCCATATTATTCTACTATTATTCTACTATAATCATCCATTAAGATTGTAAATGCAAAAACGTTTTTTACAAAAAAACAACCGACTTCCAAAAAAACGTGAAAAATAACTTTAATTTCGGAAGTCGGTGTCTTTGGTTATGTATTTTCATTTTTGGCCACCGACTTCCAAAATTAAAGTTATTTTTCACGTCTTTTTGTGTTTTTTTTTGGAAGTCGATTGTTTTTTTGTAAAAAACGTTTTTATTTTTCACTTTTTAGTTGCGGTACCTACCCCACACAAATTCGTATACCACTGCTTGATATATGTAAATAACAGTGAAAGAAAATTATTAAAACATCATCAGTATAAACTAAGTGGAAAAAATATGCAGTATTAAGGATAACTCAAAAACTACTGAGGGCCTAGACAAAGTAACATTCGATTAGCGATGACGCTAGTAGAAAAGTTAAAATGTATGGGGTTGACATAAGCTATCGAAATGTCACGTGATCATAGGTCAACGAATAAAAATTAGCTAGACAATGTTAACAACATTCGATTATGAAATGAATCGACAGTGTCGAAAGATTAGGTACTTCCACAGAGATGCATAGCCAAGGGACACTTTTTGACGAGCGTTATCGCTAGTTTTTGGAATCATTAGCGAAAGCGATAGCGATTGTAGAAATAGAATCGCTCCGAAGCGAATGCCATTTGTCTAGGCCCTCTGGTCAGAACTTGATCAAATTTAATGTGGACCACATGTGAAGCACCTGCTATCAAATAAAAAAGAACCATCCAAATTGGTTCACCCAGAAAAGTTCTGAGCTAACACACATAAAAAAAAAAACATACAGTCGAATTGAGAACCCCCTCCTATTTTTGAACTCAGTTAAAAATGACTACACCAATGTGATTTACCCAAAGCCACGCAATCAATCCGTAGTTTTGGATTGCTCTATCAGGTATACATATCACGTTACACACTAACAGTAGGAATGAATTTCATTTTGACAGTGCAACCTCATTCATTGTGTTATTTACGTTGTTCAGCAGACAAATTTTTCGAATATATGAAGTAATGGATTAGCAATAGGCTTGAAAATGATTCAGATTGTGGTTGCTAGTGTGTTACACAATTAGGGTGCAGGTCTATAGGTCTCAACTATATTAGGGAAGATTGCTAATTCTTCTATGGTGTCAACTGACTTAGGTTTCACCGCTAATCTTAGCATTGCGACGCTCTGGGTTGCTTTTTAACCGACTTCCAAAAAGGAGGAGGTTATATGTTCGACTGTATGTACGTTTTTTTTTTTATGTATGTTCACCGATTTCTCCGTCAATTGTGGACCGATTTTGAAAATTCTTTTTTTTTGTTTGAAAGGGTATACTCTTGAGTTGGTCCCATTGTCACTAAGTCAGAATCTGATGAGGGGATCCCATGGAAATCGAGAGAAATACTCAAATTTTATAGGCACACGTATAGCGATTTGGGTATTTTTTATAGTAACTCGTGCATTTGCTCTTGGAAAGCACCATTCGGTGAAATGGAACTGATGATGAAGACCAGAGGTGGCCACCGGAACTTCTCAATAATAAGTATTTCACGGGTTGCGATTCCATTTTAATATGGTTGCTAAGCAATTTATGCTCGTCTCAATGCATATGGTGAAATGGAGCTGATGGTGGCTTCATCCAGTGGTTTTGGTTCTTAACAGGAGAACTTCTCAACAGTTAACGTCCCTGCGTCGGGAAAAGGAATATTTTGTAAAAGATGATGTGCAGTTGACATTAGGCTATTGTAACGTAGATGTATTGATAACAGACTCACTAAAAAGTGAAAAATAAAAACATTTTTACAAAAAAACCAACAGACTTCCAAAAAAACACTACAAAGTGAAAAATAACTTTAATTTCGGAAGTCGGTGACAAAAAAACAAAAAACCAGATACAAAGACACCGACTTCCGAAATTAAAGTTATTTTTCACTTTGTAGTGTTTTTTTTGAAGTCTGTTGGTTTCTTTGTAAAAATGTTTTTATTACTACTGACTGCTGAGCGTTGTCCGTGGTATCGGTGCGCATTTTGTGAACTAAGCAATATTGCCTGATACTCTATTATTCAGCCCAGTTTCTTTGTCATTGATTAGGCTAGGCAATCTTACTGTGTTTCAGGAGTTACTTCTTTACGTTACTTTAGTTCCGCGTTATTTTAATTTTATATGACAAGTCTTTCTTTGTCCAGGCGGTCTTTCTTTGGAATGCGCTCCCTCTGAATATCAGGACGGCAATCAGTCGGTTATCTTTTAAAGTGAAGGCACGTGAACATATTCGTAAGAAGTTGGCAGAATCATCCCAGCGCTGATTTGCTGGATCCGTTTTCTCCTTTTCCTATCGTTATTTTTCTTGACTAAGTTTATTTTCGTTATATGTATGTATGTATCTATGTATTAGTATTTGTTATTTTTCAAGTTATCCAGCCCTTATGTTGCACCTGCCATGTTTAGTCTCTGCTTCACCCTAAAAATGACTGGTAGAAAATGCTCCAGGCATTAAGTCCGCCTTTGTACAGTATTATTTTTTTCCTTGTGCATATAGTTTTAATAAATAATAAATAAATAAGTTAAGATAATATTTATTTGCTTAAACATGTGTAATACATACAAGAAAAGACATGCATATAGGATGGTAACAACATTACTAGGTACATATATGTTTGCCACATGATGTGACGTGCAAATGTCAAGAAGTATTATTAATTATAACATACTCTTAAAATAACAATAAATTAAGTAATTATTATTATTTAATTAATAGTGTTTCCTATTAATAAAATTTTATTCGAAAACATTCATCGGTTTCTTACTAAACTTCAACTATATCTGGCAACCCTGGTTACTTATCTCTTAGGGTCACTATAATAATAAAAAGTATTAAATTCTTTTTTTATGTTACTTTAGCCTATGTTAGGGTTTAGTTTCTTCCTAACTCTTAAGGTTGAAATAAGCTCATAATCTCTGCATTGCGACAGACAGGCTCACTTATTACTGAGCGTCGACCGTGGTATCGGTACGTATTTCGTAAGTAATGCTACTTTGATTATAACATACATGTAGGCAAGGACTTGTCATTGTCTATGTTTTTAGAGGTTGTTATTTCTGGTACAACAGTTGTTTGACCGCTAATTTAGTTCAAACTTGCAGTAATGTCAGCTAGTTATAGTTCTACACACTGCAAGGCAAAGTTTTTTTATTCTTCCACAAAAGGAGACCTTTTGGCGACAGTCTATTGTAGTATTACCATTTGTAAAGAGCCGATTCTCATGTAGTTTTTGACGTTTCGATTTTTTTTTTGATCACCTACCGTCAAACGGGGTGAATAGGGACGCCAGGGGTGAATCGGAACGAAACTTTAAAAGGGATTTTAACATTGAAATAATATAGTTTGTTGCAAAAAGGACTCTAATGTGTTTACTATATTATAATTATTAACGATTAAGTGCTCTTGTTGGCAACAAGTTATATTATTAAGGCGGTACCCCGACCAAAACCTTGTCAAAGTGCGTTATTCTGAGGCTATTAACTCATTCACTATGGGTAATAAACTACATCTAAAAGCACATTATTAATGTTCGATATCCTATCATCACATTGCACGTTCTTATTTGTTTTTGTGTTATACATTCATCTGAAATCTCCTTCTAAAAAAGTGACTAAAATTATTGATTGCATGCATCTCTTGCTAAAGGTGACGTTCTATTCATTTGAGGATTACACTAATGGATAGATAATTTAAAAATCTAAATAATACACGTTTTATTTTATTTTAAAACTTCCCTTGTCTTTTTTTATTCAAGCAATTTCATTATTTTTGTGAATTTTATGATAAATGAGCGTGCGGAGGGAGCGAGACAGAGCGAGACTCAGCGACGGGACAGAGAAGGACCGAACGCTCAAGGTCGTTTGGTCAGGGAAGCGCCTTAAAGTGAAACTTTTATTACATCGTGTCAAAGTTTTTCGTCTGTGTGTTGCATGTCGCGTGACGGTCGGCGGCGGAGTTGGGAAAAAGTTTCACTTTTACCGTGGTTTCATAAAACCACACAATCCTTTTTCAATGTTAAAATCCTTTTTAGTATCGTTACGATTCACCCCTGCGTCCCTATTCACCCCGTTTGGCGGTACTTGCTGTCTGTTGGGTAGCTTTTCTAGGCCCGTAATTTAAGGGTTTCCAAAGGAAAAATTTATAACTCTTAACTTTAAATCGGAACACAGCAACACGGCTTCGAGTTAAAAATACAGTGTGGCGATTAGGTTATCACATTAATTTAACCCACGTATTCTACATTACGTATTTTAAACATACACAATTAAAATAATGCATAAAAATTAACATTCTAGGCTGTGGGACCTTTTTTTAACGTCATTAAACTTAATTTGTGATTATTTGGTAACAATACTATAAAGTTTGTGTTGAATAGTTGATACCATCGCCCCACGCGTGTCTAGCACCTTATTATTGTTATTATCAAGGGTGGTTAATTCGTGCCAATTTTTACGCTATTTATTTTATTTAAAAAAATCATTTGTATATTTTTAGTAAAGTTGTTTATTTTATTATTTTAACAGACTGATAACAACCATAACCGCTGTACTAATTAATGTGATAACTTATTCGCCACTCTGGATAGATACGATTCAGTGGCAGAAATTAATTGTGGGTAATACTTTCTCAGACGCATTCTTTCACGACGACTAAAATAATCATATTATGGAATTGAATTCTTTACTAATACCATTTTCTGCATACACACTATACTTTTCTTGTTCAAAATAAACAAACTATGACTTCTCAAGCACTCAGCGAGATATTAAAACGAGTAAATTATAGCTAAACGCAATATAAGAACATGCATTTTAAGATGCCACTCAAAAGTACACCCTACTACTGTATACATTTAAGATCCAATTCTCTTTGACAACAAGCCTGCAGTTACTTGGAAGGTAAAATAGACTTTATTAATAAAGTTTTAAGGTGTGATTTGGTGTGTTAGTATAACAATGAAGTATTATTCAGTGGGTCAGTAGCAAAGTATTGCGAGAATACTAAGATACTTGTACAATAAAGCTTATACGTTCGACTTGTAGAGTGGCTATAA
Source organism: Griposia aprilina (assembly GCA_916610205.1). Taxonomy (NCBI): domain Eukaryota; kingdom Metazoa; phylum Arthropoda; class Insecta; order Lepidoptera; family Noctuidae; genus Griposia; species Griposia aprilina. The sequence goes on from OU744311.1 coordinate 10,682,842, forward strand.
ATTAGACAAAGGATTGGATATGTTGAAACCCTAATATTAATTGAAGCAGTCACAATTTGTTGGAGTACCTATCCCTTTCTTTTAAAATCTCCATTACAAAGCAATGGAGCTAAAGAAATCATCAAGAAAAATAATTCTACGAGAATAATCAGACGAAAATATGTAGTTGTTTAGAACACGATGTAAACAACCATATTACACACACAAAGATTCACAGGTTCTGAAACCTAATTCACAATGAGAGAAATTAGAATTAAAACACTGTTGATTAGAAGTCCCTAATAAACTGTAATTTTCCGGAAATACGGATGTTGAAAAGTAATTCCGTACCTACTAAACTATTGCCAGGCCTAAGGGCTAGAGACAAAGTAACATTCGATTACCGTTGACGCTAGTAGAAAAGCCAAAAAAAGTATTGGGTTTGACATAAGCTATCGAAATGTCACGTGATCATAAGTCAACGAATAGAAATTAGCTAGACAATGTTGACGTCATTCGATTCTATGAAACGAATCGACAGCGTCGAACGATTACTTCTATAGAGATGCGCAGCCAACTGGCACTTTTGACAAGCGTTATGACTTTAAGGTGTCAAAAAACGCTCTCTAAGAAATCACACCAACTAACATAAATAACGTTTCATTGACGTCATTCGCCGGTAAATTGCAGACGATATCTACACACTCCCACTCTATACAGGGTTAGTTTTCAAAGACCAGCCAAATTTAAGGATGTGGTACAGACCATCAAACTGAACAACTCTCTCCATGGGACCAATATCATCATCGCGAAAAATTTATAAACTGTCCCATACAAAACTTCAATACCTACTTGACCTAAATGTATGGGACCGCTGATTTTTTTTTCGTGATTACGATTTTGAACAAAGAGTATTCTATTCTAACCTATCTGGCGGGCACTGTTCTTCCAAGAAACCGTAGCCTTACACCACAAAACAGTACAAATCTCACAAACTCCCGCTCCCATACTTACTGTACACAAAGAATCACGAACAGCCATGCCCAAGTTTCGCACGCTCACTATTACGGCTATAAAAGATAAAAGTTGACATTTTTACACGATTCCACTAACATATATAAACACAACAATTAGTTATATTCTTTTTATTCACGGTTAAGTGCAAGAAGGCCAGCTAACAATTAGATTTTGTTATCTGTGGTCATCTTGTCTATGAGTATTCGACCTCTTTATTGGGTGCGTTCTTATTTTGAATTCTTTTTTCGGTTGCGAAATTGAATGGATGGAATTTGTGTAGTGTTGAGTTAAGATTTACGATGATATTATAAGATTTAAGATAGATATGTATATATTTGTAGATTGTATTCCTTATTAGTCTACTGTGTAATGCAAGAGGTAGAGGTTGCACAGTGGGTGTCCGATACTTGCATAATGCGCTGTCTTATACTGGCTGATATCAACAATAGCCAATAACAGCATTTCATGTTAAATTCAATACCTCGTTCGATATTTCAAAATACTTGTTGATTCTGTGTAAATGAATAGTTTTTTTTAAAGTTAAAATCACAAATAACGTTTAAAAAAACACATTTTAAGTCTCTTTTAGGTTCATGATTTCTGATAGGCTAATAAACACAAAAAAATATTTGAATGTGTCTATCAGTCGTGGTAAATTGTTTAAACAAAATTGCATTTGACATTTAGGTACAATCGACCGCACGCCAGTGGTAACGCTTTGACCTTGAGTTGGCTTAGCGTAGTACGGAGTTTCAATAGAAGGTCAGGTTTTACTAAAATGGTTTAGTTACCAATGACTGTACTACCTACCATAAATACACATATTTTATATCTAGTTCAGACACAGATGTTCAAAATCTGTTCCATAGAACAAGTTAGTGTCATAAAGTGTATCACTATATTAATGAACTCGATGTACTTATATCTTTTCAAATCCGATCAATAGTTCCAGAGATAAGACCCTACATACAAACTTACAAAAAAGATATAATAAAAAAAAATACTTCTTTATAATATAATATTATCAAAAAAAAAAAACAAATTTCATCAAAAAAAAATCGCGACTTAAAGATGCCTATTTTTTTGAGTACCGTCAGAATAGGTGAATAGGGATGCATGGGTGAATCGTAACGAAACTTTAAAAGGGATTTTAACATTGAAATAATATAGTTTGTTGCCAACAAAAGCGCTTAATCTTTAATTATTTATAATACAGTAAACACATTAGAGTCCTTTTTGGCAAAAAACTATATTATTTCAATGTTAAAATCCCTTTTAAAGTTTCGTTACTATTCATCCCTGCATCTCTATTCACCCCGTTTGACGGTAGTAGATATGCAGCGGTTAGGTATTCACCTGAACCACAGCCCATACAAAGTTCCGGGTGTGCCAACCTTATCAATAAAATGTGGCAACTACTGAGAAGCCCATGAATCATAGGCCTTTCCCAACTCCGTGCCAAACCCGGTTCTTTAGCTTCCGTGTACTGTTTACCCCATTCGATTTAAGGTTAATTTAGTCTGATTGACCTGTATCTAGCAGTGGGCAATAATTAAGTTCCTTAAGAGGCTGACAACAGCTAAAGCGCGGTCACTGTAGGACTGCATAGAAAAGAAAGAGAAGCGCGATGACACAGCGCTGGTAATTTATTGCAAAATATGAAGCAATTATCTATTTACAAAAAATCTATTGACTGGACTAAAAAACTGAAACGTTAATATGTTGCTTGTAGAATCAGAATGATGACATGTTAAAAGAAATGTTTAGGGGTATCTTCATATTTTTTTTCTATCGTATCAAATTAGTTGTATTATGTTTTCAACACACTATGTAACTAGCATATATCCTGAAAAATATCAAATATTTTTCTGATTTTGTTTACTGCAGTGGATCATATATTTTTAGGCATTATAAATTCGCATTTAGGTCATGTAGTCCCCTTAAGTTATTATAGAGCCGCATATACGCATATACAGGGTGTAAAAGCACCCTTCACAGAGCTGTTTTTTACGGTCATTTAGGATCAATCGCCCCGAGGGAAGCCAGTGTTCATCAAGCTGGTTTAAATTTATGTTCAATCAGATATAACTAACCCGTCAGGGAGTTAAATTTGGTGATGTGAAGTGTGTGCTTCAGCATGCACGGATCCCCAAGTAATAGGTATAATAGGTATAGGTAAGTTTACGCATTCTGTACATCAGACTAAGTAACATTGAGTAAAGGTTAATGCTGGTTAACGATATAACATTTAAAACTTGGTCCAGTACAAATAAAATATCACAATGACATAACATAACATAACATCACGCCTGTATTCCCCGAAGGGTTAGGCAGAGGTGTACCTATAGCACACCCACAATGACGGTGATTATAAATAATGACTCTCGGCTTCTTTAAGCGTGTTTTTACACCCGTCATATACATGATCATTGGTTATATGTCGGCAATCCGTTAAGGGGATGTAGGAGAGGTCATTTGCAACCGAATGACCCCGAGGACCCCTATGCAAATGTCAACCATTTTCGAGTAATTTGACATTTTATCAAGATGCTAATCACCCTTACCCCCCAGGTGCCAGTCTGCTTCGGCGTGGTCTCCCGTCACGGTCACATGGCGGTACAACTCCCCACGTGTTTACAAAAAATCTATTGATTGAACTAAAAAATGAAATCATTAGTACGTTAGTATGTTGCTTGCAGAATAATCAGACAAAAATTCAGAATTATTGCATGTATATTAGTATGGTTTTTAATCGTTAAAGTAATTTTTTAGAGGTATGTTCATGATTTTTTTGTATCGTATCAAATTAGCTGTATTATGTCTTCAACACACTATCTAACTAGCATATATCCTGCAGAATATCATATATTTTTCTGATTTTCTTTACTGCAGTGGATCAATATACTTTTAGGCATTATAAAACTTGCGTTTAGGTCATGTAGTCCTCTTAAGTCCTGAGTTGAGCTACACGATTACTGACAAATGCTTGCACGGACTGGGCAGGCCCACTCAAATCTGTGTGGTTCTTTAACAAGCAGGTAAGTAGTTCTGTAATAATTAGGAACTAATAAAGATTGTAAGTTTTTTTTTTTGATAACATCCAGAATTGTAAGTATTTTTGTAATTAGATCTCTTTTTTTTGGTCTGATAAATAAATAATAATTATTATAATTGCCTCAACAAATTAAACTCGCGAAACTTGCATCAGATTTCTGTCTGATTACGAGTCTAAGCCTCTATGTTGGGATCGGCTCCTAGTCTAACCGGATGCAGCTGAATAGCAGTGCTTTACATGGAGCGACTGCCTATCTGACCTCTACAACCGAGTAACTGGGTAACACAATAACCAATAACAATAACACAATAACCCCTTGGTAAGACTGGTTGTCAGACTATCGGGCTTCTCACTACTCGTAACGACTCTCAAAGATCTACGAATGACAGCCGGGACCAACGGTTTAACGTACTACCCGAGGCACGGTGGGATTTCGATAATGGATGGTCACCCATCCACGAACCGACCGCGGCAAGCGTAGCTTAACCTTCGATCGACCCGTGTGGCAGTTATTATTTAGCCACGACCCACACTAAGGGCCTTACTCAAAACTCAAGCATTACTTAAAACTAGTTTCTACCAATCAAATGGCGACGAGTTTAAACGAGTTAATTTTTTACACAAAATAACCAAACTTATTTTTGTATAGGAACGCATTCAGCTATAAACTCTCTCAAGCTATACTTAAACACAAGTAGTTCCATAATGTCAGTGACAGGTAGTTGGCCCTTGCGTCTACGTAATAACACATTTCCTCTGACTTTACTAGGAGCTACAAGCCACTCTGACAACAACAAAATAAATGAGACACAGAAGGTTTACTTTATGATTTTCAACGCTAGTTAGATATTGACCCAAACCGCTATACCACGCCTTGGGAATACGCGGCGAGGCGAGGAGCGGCACGCCCGCGCCGTGAGCGTTGACGGCGGACTGACAGAACGGAGCGGCCTGCACTGACCGTCTCGCTGAGCACATACCAAAGACGCGGTACAGGTAGCGGTTTCGGTCAAACTATAGGTAAATTACGGCTGACGGACCCTGGGTTGTGTCATCCTTGCAATAATGTAGCTGACTGGCTAATATCCTATGTAAGCGCGATGGACTGAAGACATCAACATAGTTTCAGGAAGCACGTGGACTAGAGCAGGACCAGCACCAAAACCCGTACAGCCTGGCAGAAACGGAAGGTGGTATTTAGGTACACAGCAGTGTGTGATTCCGGACTGAAAACATGATGATTAGCAATTCTGGTGCAGCTTTTGCCGATATGCGATAAGAAATACTATAAAAGAACAGCCAATCACTTATTTAAGGTTTTTTGTGCTCCTAACTTGCAACGTTGGTATAATACTGACAACGTTGACCGGCTTTTGTCTCTACCGATAGCAAAACTCATGCCACATCATCATGATCAGTCTACAGCAGTCCACTGCTGGACATAGGCCTCTCCAATTGCACGCCATTGTGCTCGATTCCCGGCAACTGTCATCCAGCTGCTACCTGCCACCCTGCGAAGATCGTCGCTCCACCTAGCCTGGGAGCGTACAACCTTACGTTTTCTGATTCACGGTGTCATCTCAAGAACACGTCTACCCCAACGGTCATCTGTTATACGGTTAATATGGCCGACCCATTGTCAAGTCAGCTTGCTTATTCTGTGAGCTATGTCGACAACTTTGGTTCTCTGCTGGATCACCTATTTCCAGATTCTATCCCTCAGAGAGACTCCAAGCATAGCTCGTTCCATAGCTCGCTGAGCGACCTTGATTTTATGAACCAGCCGTACCGTGAGAGTCCACGTTTCAGCTCCGTAAGTCATAACAGGCAGGACGCACTGATTGAAGACTTTAGTAATTAGGCTCTGCGGAATACGCGACGAGAAGACTCAACGAAGCTTCCGCCGAATTCTCCTGTTAAGCTCATGCCACGCCACAGATAAAATATTAGTTATTTAGCAAGGTTGGTAACGTCATTTGTAAAGGCTCTGTTGTGTGCATGCACACTATAAAATGTATGTTATGTTTCGAATGGCAAAAAGGAGTGGACCTTTTGCAGTTTAGTAACTACAACCGACACAGTATTAACGTATACTATATTTACTTCATGTGATTTGTATTATTCATGGTATTTCTTGTGTCGGTTTACTAGTCAAATAGTAGCTTAATGATATTATCATTTGACTTGATATCCTAAATTATGATACGTCTTATTTGATTACCATGAAAATATGATGCTGTTCTGCAAGTATTGGGACACACATCCTTTTTTTTTGTTCTTTTTTTTTGGGTGGGAAATCATCAAATGACCTCTCCCGCTCTGGGTGAAGCGGAAGGGCGTGTCAGACTCTTACTGACTAAAACCCACCCGTGTTCCTTCAGTTGCCTGTGCGCCAGGGCCACGGTAACTCTTTCGAACCATCCGCGACCCCGGCAGGCATCGGCCCTATCGGACCCCGTCAATTGGGACACATATCCTGAGGTTTTATTCTGAAAATATCTTACGTGAAAACTTAGGTATGCTTGAAATGAGCTGTCATTGATGTTTGACAGCTCACAGAAAAATCAGGCAGCTGTTCTCTGCACGTTACAGGAACTAGTGGACGTTACTGATGGTGCCAAACTCGTAGCCAAGTTCTGGGACCCTATTCTGTAAATCCGTCGACGAAGATACGGGCCCGTCTGAAAGTAGTTCGATAAGCAGAAGCGAACCCTTCTCTTGGTTACTTAACTTTTTCAGATGGGCAAAAACACTTCGGGAATAAGGACCACTGTGAAATCCATTTGTCATAAATTTTTAGTTCGGGCCCCTGATTAATGTTATGTCTGTAAGTGATACGAAGACGGAATCTTCCGAAACTTCGGCCGAAACTACGGATTCGTGCCTAGGGAGTTTAGATTGACATCGACACGCTAAGAAGAAAAATAATATAGTCATTACTAAAAAAAAACTCGGTTACTGAAATTAGGCATCCTTATACACTGCTATAATTAATATTAATGATTTTCGGAGAACTTCGACCGGCCAGTGTCCATGGCGTCGCCGCAAAATGTATTCCTCTTCTATTCAACCCTGATAGCCGTCACGTTATAATTCATTCTTTTTCATTCATTTCATTCCTTACACGATTCATTCATCCTTTATTTTTATTTTCCTCTTTCACTATTTTTATTTGTATACACTTACATAACATCACGCCTGTAATCCCTGAAGAGTTAGGCTGAGGTGTACCCATAGTACAGCCACATTTCGCCAATTATTTTTTTAAGTCCCACGTAATACGGGATGAGCCTATTGCGAACGGGCACAAATCCAGACTCCGGGCTCCGCGCTGCTGTTATATACCCTCTTTTATAAAGTACCGATCATTTTGAAATTATAACATTGAAAAAAAACTTTGCAGTAATTACACAACTCTATCCGTAATAAAATTCAAAAGAACGATAATATGCAATATCGTTCAAAACTAGATTAACAGTTACTAATTAAAATGGAAGTATTTAAATTGAAGACGGACTAAATTATTACAGAAATCTTTGGAAAGTTAGTGTCCATTGCAGAATGAAAATAATAATTCAAATGTTCAATTTAGATTTAACGGATAGATCAGTATTGTACGTCTTTTTATTTGGGTTCCGTAGTGAAATAAATGAACCCATTTTTTTAACTCCCCAAAATTTACTTTACTCCTATGATATTTTTAGGGTCCGTATTAAAAAAGTCTCCCTTATTTTTGGCTTCAAATGAATTTTAATAATTGCAAGAACTTTTATTAAGAAAAACTAAAACTTCGAACATTTATTATAATAAATCCAAACACAAGCACTTCTGCATTGTCAAAAGAGTCGGTCAGTCAGAAAAATGAAGTTAGTTATCCATTCCAATGAAAAGTAGTTGACCAAGAATACAATCAGATCCTTCTAATATATTGTTGAGTTGGATTACAGTTGTCAATGTACAGTCGTCAGCACATCAAGTTACCACAAACTGTTAGATTTTCTCATTCGATTTTGAACTTAACTGTCAACATTTTAAGTTTTATAATCGTTTGGAGAAATTTGACAGTTTCGTGTAGCTTGACCTGATGGCGATTGTAGAATAAAATAGAATACTCTATCCCTCTCTCTCTCTCTCCTCTCTCTCTATCTCTCTCTCTCTCTCTCTCTCTCTTATTGTACGTCCACAAAAGGCGATACCTACGTGCACACAACCTGGGCAGTCGTTTATACACGTCATAACCTACTTTTAGATAGTTCGTACCAAAACGTTCGTGTAGATTTGTAGACCTTTTTCTACTTTGTTAAGTACCAGTCACTTATTGACAGGCCTACACTGTCCTCCCATACCTATTAACACTGTAAAATGTTGTCAAAGCTAATTATTTTTAAAAGAATAACCGTGGAGTTTCTAGCCGGCTCTTCTCCATAGGAAACAAATTGGAACCGTGCAACTTCTGAAGTTTCATTAGTGCCCATGTTAGGTTTTTGTGCAATAAAATATTTTGATTTTGAAATGAGAACAGAAGTACTTCTAGGTAGGACATACTACAACTTTTAATTTCGAACAAAAAATAATAATCAACAAAAATGTGTACGGAACTGTATTCCGAATACTTGATCCGATTCACAAACTTTTTTATTTAATAAGATCAGACGAATATTAATGATAACATGATAGCCACTTAAATAATTAACTAATCTAGATTTAGGCTCAAATTGGAAAGGCGCTATTGTAGGAGAAAGTCATCAATCATACTATTACTTGTGAACAATCATTGATATAAATGTAGATAACAACCATTCTGGATTTTTGTGAGCAATGATATGACATAAAACAGGGTGGCGATCTAGTCACCTGTATCCGTCAAGGGGGTGATTCTACGTCATCCTATACACCCTTTGCTAAAAAAATCATACCAGAAATGTAATAAAAAAAATACTTGCATCGAAATTATTCTTAGTTCGTATTAGTCAATCATGTAATATTTTTTTTATTTATTTTTTCTCGTTTTTGGTTTTCTAATTTTAGTGTTTATCAGTGGAAACTTGTAAATGGCCTTCAATTGCATATTATTTAGGAATACTGTATAAGTTAGCTGTAAGTTTCCCGTTTCAAATGAAATAAAATAAATAGTCTGTTTACGTATTGGTATTTTTTTTTCACGAATCTGTTTAGAGTTTCGTAGCAACACTTGTTTAAAATGACGGGTAGGATCACCCTATTGACGGATGAAGGTGACTAGATCATCAACCTGTATATGTACAGGACAACAGCCCAGGCAGGTGCTTTGAACTCTCTTGTGGGTTCATAATGACCACATATAATATTAAGTTACCACTTAAGAGGCTTACAAGAGCTAAAGCGCGGTCACTGTCGGATAGCATAGAAAAGAAAGAGACGCGCGATGACACAACGCTGGTAATTTATTGCAAAATATGAAGCAATTATGGATTTACAAAAAAACTATTCATTAGACTAAAAAATTAAAACACTATCACGTTAGTATTTTACTTGTAGAATAATCTGACAAAAAATCGGAATGTTTGCATGTATATTAGTATGGTTTTTAATCGTTGAAAGAATTTTTTAGAGGTATCTTCGTGATTGTTTTCTATCCTATCATGTTAATTGTATTATGTTTTCAACACACTATCTAACTAGCATATATCCAGAAAAATGTCATATATTTTTCTGATTTTGGTTACTGCAGTGGATCATATATTTTTAGGCATTATAAATTTGCGTTTGGGTGATGTAGTCCCCTTAAGTACACATTGTGGAATGCAAATAAATTATTGAGTATTAAATCGCCAACCGGTATTATGACAAAGAAAAGACATCAACGCGTGATACAAATCTATAAAAAAAAGGTGTTCCCTTCACTGCAAATGACAAGGGCTGGCTATGGAAAAACAAACTGGTGGAAACTATGAGGAAAGCACATGCCTTTAGACTTCAAACAAGGGGGCAACGGTTACACCAAGATCCTAGAACATTGACATGAAATGTAAATGAACATGCATGTATCATAGCATAATCAGCCTATAATGTTCCGACTGCTGGGTCACAGGCCTCCTTTCTGTAAGAGGGACTGGACCGTAAGCTACCACGTGGGCCCCATGTGGGTTGGTACACGTCACAATATCTTCGAATTATTGGTTCTAGGGCATGCCAGTTTCATGCATCATGCTTTCCTATAATTTAGACATATGCGAGATCTAAATGCATAGACGAGTAATTGATTACATCGGGTGCTCACACGCGGATTACAATAATTATAAATAAATTATTTTATTATTATAAAATAAAATATTTATTATTATTTTTTATTTTATTATTATAAAATAAAATATTTATAATTATTAAAAAAAATGTTATTTATTTATTTATTTATAGTTAATTAAAACGGTAAAACACCAATTACATTAATTAACATAGAAACAATTATTACGTTGACAATAATAAGTTGTATATAATCTAATTTAAAACTAACATGGAACAGTGGACTCCCTTGCATACTTTCTCTCACAGAACACCAGACAAATACGTATAAGTTTATTCCATTCATCCGCAAACACATCGCATTCAGGGTTGGCAGTCAGAAGGGCATTTAGCACCTTCAGAGTACGACAGACTGGGGATTCGGCTCTGGCAACAGTTTTGGATGGCAGTTGCGCAAACAGATTGTATTGTGTGTTTATTAAAACAATTGCTTTAAGCAATTGTTTTTTTTATGCAATTTTTTATTTTATTTCCATTTCCTGCGAAATGTATGGGAAAAGTTTTTTTGCGATTTCTGACTTTTCTAGTACTCAAATCTCAATTGGTCCAATAGAGGTTTTTGATCCTTATTCGTATAAGGATCAAAAACCTCTATTGGACCAATTATGATCGATTGGAATAAAAAAATGTATTTATGTGAAAATTGCCCATTTGCCTGCTGACTGTAATTTTTTTTCAAAATCTGTGAATGCAAATAAAAATTTCTCAAAAAGTTAAGGAAAGTCTCCTAAGACCGTTTTCCTGTAGCTACAACGGTTAGGGTAGCTGTCCTTGCTGCCCCATCTCAAAAATCCAGCCTGTTTAAATAAAGAAATTGAAAAGACTTTGAAACAATACCATCCAATATGTAATCAAATTATATAATTGCAAGACGATAAAGTAATCACCTTAATAATATGTAGAACGCAAAAAAAAAATAAGTAGGCCGTATACGAAGTTGCCTTGGCCGACTTATGTATAAAAGTCACGTGGTTCTAGTGGATGGGTGGAGCGCAAACCAAATGCAATGATGAGTCATATATTTTCTTCAGTCTTGGACATGGTATGCACTATAATTTTTGTGAGACAGCATACAATTCAAAGTGACTGTATTGTTGAGGTTTTTCCATTATGAAATAAGGTATGATCAGCCTATAAATGATCCCATTGCTGGGACACAGGCCTACTCTCTGTGAGGGAGTAAGCCGTAATCTACCACGCGGGCGCAGTGCTGGTTGGGATGAAATAAGACAAGCAAAGGCAGGCAGGCTTCTTAGGCATTAAGTCCGCCTTTGTACGGTTATTTTTATTTGTGTACTAGCTGCCCGGCGCAACTTCATTTACCGAGGTGTCCTATACCTAAACCTTGGCGAGGCGTATGCAGAAAAACTCACCAAAGTTTCATCAAAATCAGCTCCCTTTCGGAGTCCATAGAGGACAAACAAACAAACATTGAATTTGATTTATAGAGAAGAAAATAGATAAACTTTTAATGAATAAATAAATTGTTTGTGCCCGATTAATGGTAATGTTTGCTCCAATTTCATGATAAATGGCCTAATTTTATTTCTACAAGTAAGTTTGTGTCATATTTTAAAAAAGAAGATGAAGTCGTCATTTCATATCTGACTACTCTGAGAAGAAATACCGAAACAAACTAAGAGGTCACAGTCTCTTTTAAAGTACAGACATGTAGCGGTATCAACGCAACGACGTCACGCAAATCCTGCATCGCGCAATCAGAGTTTACCGCGCGACTAGCATATATACAACGTCCCGACATCAACCGTCGGGCAGTTGCCCACCAGACACAACACCCGTCTAGTCGGAGGATCCTCCCTTTTCCATAGAGTATGAGTGAGCTTTACACCCTGTTCCTCATACCTCTATAGACATAATCTTGGTCAGATTATGTGCGGATCACGTAGATTAATGTCTGGAATGGTCTTTAGAGGAAATAATTAGTAATTCGGGATAAAAGGATGCAGTGGGAAAAAGTACGCAGGACTTAAAACATTGAAATTACCATAAAATTCCATAGTATTTCTCTACTGCGAAGAGTTTGTGGAAATAGAGCATTCGTACTTTTAGGTACGTTGGCATAGGCAGAAACTACAGAACGCCACCTGCTACGATCCTTAAATACTCCTTTTGCTTCGTTTACGCTTATACATCAGGAGGCCTAGTCTTTAAGTCCGTCAACAAAGATTCGGGCCCGTCCGCAAATAGATTGCTACCTGGGAATGTATCCTACTCCCGGTTTAATAACTTTTTCGGACGGGCAAAAACACGTCGGGAATAAGGACAACTGTCAAATCGTGTTGTCATTTATTCTTAGTTCGTGTCCCAAAGTAATCTTATGTCCGTAGGTGATTCGGAATAGGAAACGCCCGCAACTTCAGATTTCGTGCTTAGCTTAGAGAGTCTACTCTCTAGATCCCCTGGTCATTCTCGCACGCCAGTTGAGAGTACTACGCGTGTGCTGTTCTAAATCTATCAATTTTAAAGGATTAATTAACTAAGATTACCAACCCTAAGGCTCACTACTGTATACTATAGGACTAACGAAAACACAGGCGAAATTTGAATAACTTGCTTCAACGTGTCCATTTTATAGAACAACATTCTCAGAGGAAATAGAAAATTGCAACACATTAATTACCTTTTACACAGTATTTGGACCCTTTTCATAACTAGTTTGTGGCGTACAGTCTTAAGACTCACGCAGACAGGCGCGACGCGACAGTGCGACGCGGCTCCTCTCCATCCATCAACATTTATATTCATCATGACAATAGTTACATGCCCATACCAAGAAAAACGATTCCCTTTCAACTTTTCCGTCACTGGTGCCACTTTCAAACTTCCTCTGATATATTCATTATAGGTATGGTCATCACCATCTTCCTAGCTTTTTTCAACAATGTTGGGGTCAGCTTCCAGTCTAACCAGATGCAGCTGAATAACAGTATTTTACATGAAGCGACTGCCTATCTGACCTCCACAATCCAGTTACTGGGTAATACGATACCCCTTGGTAAGACTGGTTGTCAGACTTTCGGCCTTCTGACGAGCCGTAACGACTATCAAAGATCCACGAATGACAGCCGGGACAAACGGCCTAACGTGCTTTCTGAGAGACGGAGGGGTTCTGGTATGTAAAGATGGTCACCCATCCACGGACCAACCGCGGCACCGCGGCAGCTTAACCTGATTAATCGAGCCGTGCGGCTGTTATTACTTAACCACAAGACCCCAGGTCATGTTCTAATATTATTTCCTCGGATTGTTTCACAAAAGGCTTTGTCTACTACTCCATACTACTATCGATATAAAATAGATATATGTATACCTAACAATTACACACAATCTTCCATTCACACCCACCACAATCTTCAATTAATTCATTCATCTCGGAACACATCATTAGCACTTATTGTAATTTTATGGGCCAGACGCTTTTCAATTAGCCATTTAGATGCGCACTTTACTTCTAATATTACCATTCATTTAATTAATGAATGTAAACATTAACAAATCGTTAAAATATATCAATCTGTAAGTATCCTACAGTAGAACAAAGCCTTATTCGCATGCCTTATAGGCATATTGCTAACGGTTGTCTGTAAAAGATCGCTTTTAGCGATAAGACCGCCCATTGTGTCACCCTAAGTAAAATTTCTACATTTATATCTTGAATTTTTATGGTGTACATAATAAAAAGTATTCTATTCTATTATGGAAGAGGAACTTGCACATTTTGCCTAGAAGATCACCGAAATAGCTCAAAATTGAACCAGTTCACCAATTGAACTCTCTAAGTTAGTATTCGAGTTATATTGATGATTATAATTCGGTAATTACATACTTTTTACGGTCGCGAATCTTATTTTAATTAACATACAACCTACATTATAAAATAACACAAAATGTACACTTAGTTTGTAAATAAAAGCTCGTTCACACAGGCGCGACGCGCCAGCCCGACACAAAGGCGCCGCCCGTCGCGCGGCACGCGGTGCCTTTGTGTCACGATGTCGCGTCGCGCCAGTGTGCACGAGCCTTAAATCTTTGACTTTGACAATGACCTGCAAATTGCAAAAAACGTAAGTAAATTTGAATTTCGCGAGTTGTCTTAGTGCATCCCATAAGTAGCGGAAATCAGGTAGTTATAAAAACCTTTTTCGGAAGTCGGCGTCTTTGGTTTTGTAATTTCGGTTTTTGCCACCGACTTCCGAAATTACTTAAAATTATTTTTCACTTTGTAGTGCTTTTTTTTTTGAAGTCGATTGCTTTTTCTTTTTCTAAATATTTTTTATTTTTTTATTTTTTATTAGTGTACCTACCCCACACAAATTCGTATACCACTACTTGATATGTAAATAACAGTGACAGAAAGTTATTATAACATCATCAATATACACTAAGTGGAAAAAAATACGTATTATTGAAGCTAACTGAAAAGTACCGAAGCAAAGTTAATAAAATTATATACCCCTGAGGCATAACCTACCTATTAAAAAAAAAAAAATTTGAAATTGCACCGCAATTGCCAGAGATATCACTTAAAAAACATACAAAAAAAAACACAGACGAATTGAGAACCTCCTCATTTTTGAAGTCGGTTAAAAAGTATGAATAGAGTTTTATAGGCCAAACATTTTATTAGTTCCAAAACTCTTAGAAGCCAAATCGACCAAATTACCTTATTCGTCGTACCGTACCTATTATACCATTACATACATACATAAACTCACGCCTTCTTCCCATGGGGGTAGGCAGAAACTACAGAACGCCACCTGCTGCGATCCATACATACTCCTTTTGCCTCGTTTACGTTCATACATCTGGTCATACACGCACGCCGGTTGAGTACTACGCACCTGACCTTTCTGAAGAACATTACCAATAAGGTCACTATATGTCTTCCTAGGGCGTCCCCTCCCGGCGTTTCCACTCACATCTGCCTTGTAAATACCTTTTGTTAATCGCCCTTCATTCATCCTCTCAACATGACCAAACCATCTTAGCATACTCTTTTCAATTTTTGTCACTACATCTTCCTTCTTATACCATTACATAGACCAATATTTGATACCCATTTTGGCCTTTGTATATAATGTACTAGGACCACGTCCAAAGAACCAGAGTACACTGCCCCACATAGATATTAGATACATTAGAAAATAAAGGCACAAATACGTTAAAATAACCGGTTTGGTCCAGTAGTACAGGATATTAGCCAAGCGAGAGAGAGGAACACGACTATAGGCTAGTTCCGTGAACTTTACCTTAAATACATACGTAGATATGTACTTAGATTCTCATCAGAGGTTTAGGTTCTTTGGGAATTACCGTCAATGATACACAGTTATATTATTTCTGTTTTTATTTTTAATCTTATCAATGATAAAATCATAAGTCTATCTTTTGGATTTCAAACAAGATGGCGCAGAACAAGACAAATCATTCTGAAGATTCACCATTTTTTTAAGCTATTCAGTTTTTGTTTTCTATTGTAAATTTATTGGTAAACTTTCATGATTGGTTGTAAACATACGAAACGACGACGAAAATACGAAAACACGAAACGAACGAAAACGAAAACGAACTTCAACGCGCGACGCGTCGAACGTTGGTACGAAAATATAAACATATTTTCGTCTTTTCGTCACAGCAGACTCCGATCAAAACTGGGTTCTATGGACGTGAGGCCCAACCTAAGCTCAAATTTTTGACATCCGTACCTAACGACCAGGCGAATACGCAAAGTCTTAAAATCTGTCTTTTGCAATTTGGACATTCTCAAAGTGTTGATTATTTATTTTAAATAAATGGTTTTTTAAACGTAGTTTACAATGACCGTTTACTAGTTTACCTTGCTTTGTAACTATCTAAAACATAACAACCTAATCTTAAATGGAGAAAATGTGTTAATTAAACCTCATGGCAATGAACTAAAAACAAGCAAATAGTAATTAGGTGTTACAGCAAAAGAAACAAGAGCCACTATGGAAATTACAACTGACGTTTTTTTTTTTTTTGTCTTACATGTAGTTAAAGTGCGTTCCTATTATGGTAATCAAAGTCAAGTCCGTATTGGAATAATAAATAATAATTTATTTAAGCACATAAAGGTTTCGTAGTTTCTTCCTACCCCATGAGAAGGTGTGAGTTTATGTATGTATGTACAAAGGTTTTTTAGTACATGAGGAACTTACAAAGTATGCATTATTAATTACTTGTTTTACACACGAATTGTTGGGTGAAACGCTGCTCTCCTAGTTCACAGATCACTGAGCAATCTGTATTTAGGAAGAATATGTATTTAGGAAAGACAATGGAATGGGAATGTATTGTATATCTTTATAGTGTTTCAGCTTAGCTTACAACTATGAAAACAAAAGGTCCTTTTAGTTTCGCCGCTATCAAATTCTTACGTAAGTTTACGTAAGTGCTTTTCTAAATTTTTAACCGACTTCACAAAAAGGAGGAGGTTCTCAATTCGTCTGTATGTTTTTTTTTTTTTTTATGTGTGTTAGCTCATAACTTTTTTCTGGTTGAACCGATTTGGATGATTCTTTTTGTATTATGTAGGTGGTGCTTCACATGTGGTCCCATTTAAATTTGATCAAGGTCTGACGAGTACTTTTTGAGTTATCCTTAATACTGCATATTTTTTCCACTTAGTTTATATGGATGATGTGTTAATAATTTCCTGTCACTGTTATTTACACACCAAGTAGTGGTATACGAATTTGTGTGGGGTAGGTACCGCAACTAAAAAGTGAAAAATAAAAACTTTTTTACAAAAAAACAACCGACTTCCAAAAAAAAAACACTAAAAGACGTGAAAAAAAACTTTAATTTCGGAAGTCGGTGGCCTAAAACGAAAATACAAAGCCAAAGACACCGAATTCCGAAATTAAAGTTATTTTTCACGTCTTTTAGTGTTTTTTTTTGGAAGACGGTTGTTTTTTTGTAAAAAAGTTTTCTTAATCGTTCTTCTCCATAGGAACCTACTACGCTTTGGAATGGGTTACTAGCTTAATCTTTCTGACTGACTGACTCCTGGAAAATTCAAAAGTGCCTGTTGGTTTAATTGAAGTAAATGCTTTGAGTTTGGGATTGAGTTAATCAAGTTTTTAAGTATTTGGCATTGCTCTGTAATTTTGGACGCAAAACTGCAAGTACAAAGAATGAAAAATTATTTAATATTGCCTAATATGTTTCTAGAGAACGTTTAAAAAGTAATTTCAAAAACTTTACTTCAAATATTATTAAATTTGTACGTATAGTTGAAAAATATAACTGACGAGAGCAATCTATTGATATTCAAATTAATATGAAAATTAGTTAATTAACTTAAATATCAAATCTAAGGTTCATCATGCCATTTGAAAGTTCAGCTAAGTTCAATAACTAATATAATTTAGATTATCTTATGCTGGTTACTGCAAACGACATTTTAAATACCAACCAATATAGAATTATTTCAAAGGCAAAATAACTTAATAAAATATCAGTACCTCATAAAAAAGATATTAACATTATTGAAATTCCAATTTGAGCGTTGACATTATTCAAATTAAAACGAATGCACCTTCGCCGTTCCAATTTTAAAAAGTTGCTGGCCATTTCCTCGACATACGAATCTATCATTCAAAAATGTTTCGCGCTTCCTATTCACCCTTACCGCCCTTGAATACAGACCACTTACTTTTTTACGTATAGAGCTCAAGCAACGTGCAATGGTATAAAAACTCGCGGCGACCAATCGAGAGCAGTCAGTAGCCTTCGAGCAGTCTAACACAGAAGTGCACGATGAGAGTTCTGGTGGGTTGAAACTTGAGTTTCCTTACTAACAACTCTTTAGTGCTTTAGCAATTAATAATATTCCAAATTTAAAATTAGTGTTTGCGTGTTACAGTGTTGTGATTAGTGATGTGATTCGACATATCAATATAGGGATTGCTTGTGATATAATCGATGTTTTAATCGGTATTCTTTCACAGATTGTCGCCGCCGTCCTCGCCTGCGCCGCAGCCGCGCCCTCCGGTCTGCTGGGAGCACCTTACGGAGCACCCTATGGTCATGGCCTCGTCGGTCATGCCGGTCTCGCGGTAGCCCACGCGGCTCCGTACGCCGTGGCTCACGCCGCGCCGTTGGCCGTGGCCCACGCACCGGTCGCCATTGCCCACGCCGCCCCTGCTCTCCCTACCATCTCCCCCGGAGACATCCAGGGTGCCGCCATCGACGCACATGTTGAAGCTTCCGACCATGTCCGCGCCGCCTCTGACGCCGCCCGCGAATACCACGACCAGGCCTCCGAGCTCCACGGACAGGCCGTCAACGCCGCTGTAGACCACTCTTGGCAAGCGGTCGACGCTGTGAAGACCGCTGAGGCTCAGTTGGACGGTGCCGCCGCTGGCGTCGCCCCCGTGCTCGCTAAGCAGCTGGTCGGTCACGCTCCCCTGGTCGCCGCCGCCCCCGCCGTCTATGGTGCCCATGGTTACGCCGCTCACGGTGTTGGGCCCGCGCTCGCGTACTCCGCGCCTGCCTACGGTTCCAGCCAGACCGTCGTTAGCCAGTCTCTCTCCCAGTCTCACCCCGCCCCCGTGGTGCACGCGCCCCTGGCCATTGCCCACGCTGCCCCCTACGGTGTCGCCCATGCTGCACCCTACGGTGTTGCCCACGCTGCCCCCTACGGTGTTGCCCACGCCGCCCCCGGCGCTTACGCTCATGGACTCCACGGACACGCATGGTAATTTGTGATAAAAATTTAGATACCAAAAAAATAATACTCAATGTTTTGGATTTTGTAAATAAATTATATTAAAAAATACAGGCTAACAGAGGCGAGGATGTGTGAATAAATGAAATAGTAATTTTATACATTATGTTGTTTCCTTTGATTCATATCTCGACACATTACATACATACATATTTATTACTTCCCACAAACCCAAGAGCATTGACTTTGTAAATCAAGAATTAAATCGAACAATAAAATCGATCAAATCGAATCGGTAGTTACTTCGATTATTTAAAACAAATACAAGATAATCTCGTAGCTATTATTCGATTCAAAATGTCAAGTTCAATTTTTAAGCTGTCGACCTTAGCACACTAACATTCAATGACTCAATTTATAAATTTGTTTATAAGTAAAGAACTTTGATATTTTTGATACAATTTTATAACCCAACCGTAAACACAGACATTTTCATTACTCATTGGCAGTATAATCTAATACCTTTGCCGATAAAACATAAATAAGGCAAAATCAAGACTTCCTGACAGCCAATACTGTCAATAATAACTTTTTAATAACACAAAAAGGTTTTTATAATCGCCACGCCTCATTCTAAATGCGTGATTCTATTTTTATAAGCTAAAGGTAGTCAAGGTTACTTTATGCTTATTTTCAACTTCCGCTTCTGTATCAGTTACCGTGTTAAATTAATTATTTACGTTCTAGCATACATTTGTTGTTTTTTTATAAGATACGACGTTGATTTGCTTAGAGATATTTTGTGGAAAAAATATCAGAGTGAGGAAAAAGGATATGAACAGGGTCAGTAATTTAAATAATATGGTAACAAGGTCGTATTTAACACATTCATAATGATGGATTTAGTATTAGATTGAATGCTAAGGGGCATTATTATAGCTATTGAGTAAAAAATCAGCGACAAAAACAAATAAACTTAATAAAGGGCAACGGTACGGTCACACAGACAGACACGGAAAGCATTTTTTTTTTAATATAGCTTTTCAAGGTCCACCTGAGGGCATTTTTAATCTAATAACTACAAGAAATGATAGGTTTGAATAAAGTTTTATTTTTATTAATTAGTATAGCTCTTACAATCTTTAACTTATTCCCTATATAAAATCAAGAGACGATGAACGACAAATCATCCAATGAAACCATAGACAATGAAAAAAAATATGAAAAAAAAACATGTCTACGCCACAAAGAAAAATAGTTGTATACATATCTGGCATTTCTCTAACGTTTCTCTAATTATTGAATCTCTAATATCACCCGGGTTGATCCAAGCGTAAGCTACACTTGCCGCGGTCGGGACGTGGATGGGTGACCATCCATTACATATCGAGACCCCTCCATTCCTCGGAAAGCACGTTAAGCCGTTGGTCCCGACTGCCATTCGTAGATCTTTGACAGTCGTTACGGGTAGTCAGATGCCTGAGAAAGTCTGACAACCAGTCTTACCAAGGGGTGTCGTATTACCCAGTTACTGGGTTGTGGAGGTCAGATAGGCAGTCGCTCCATGTAAAATACTGGTATTCAGCTACATCGGGTTACACTGGAAGCTGACCCCAAAAAACTTAATAAAAGGCTAGGTAGATGATGAAATTTTCTCTAACTATTCTTCACCTTTTAAATTGCTTTATGATTGGCAACATTTCACATTATTGTAATAACAACTAAATAAATAGTTCTACCAAGAAATGGAGTACTCAAGACAAAATAGCCGCTACCCACTACAATTAGATTCGTTATGAAATCGGTCCAAGTGTGGCAACAAAATAGATATAAATTAAAGTAAATGGCAAATGTTGCAGTATAAGGACGTGTCCAAAGTAAAGGAAATTGTATTCTTAGGTCAAACCGATCCAAGGTAGTTGTAAAAGCAAAATAAATAAATAAATAAACAAAGTGTGAACGATAGATAACTGATAACCTGAAAACCGGGTTATTGTACTACACACGACTACGTATCGCTCACCTATGTTGGCACATCTACGTTTTTCACATTTTTTGTTTCTGACCAATGAGCCGCTGTTTTACGCGCCATGCGTGGGGAAACAACAATAATGGTATAATGACACTAACGACCTGTCTCGATGAATACTGAAACTAGCGTTGTGCCGTTTTATCACTTTATAGATTATGCACTTTTAAACACTTACGTCGTATAAACTCAATTCCGCATTTTTTTGCAGATGTGCCAATATATTACTAGGCAATATCAAGCTATATATTTTCAGTATAAGCTGACCTCTTTGTACAGAAATCCTATACAATGCGAGACCAGCCGTTTAGCCATTTGTACTTATCATTATGAACCACTTGCCATGGAACCAATCATACATTTCTCAATACCCAATATAGTTATTGGTTACAAAAATATGATCATTATGGACCCTGTCGGGCACAGGAAAAGTAGGAGAGAGGAAGAGGGCTTTTATTTGACTACTTAGTTGTTATACTATAACTATATTGTGATTATTTTAAAAACATATAAGTAATTTAAAATATGTCATTTTAATATTCATTGATATTGTAATAGAATTCGTTTTAATTTATTTAAGAATGTATAAAATTTTTGTTCTTCTTTAATTTTTTCCGGTAATTTATTACTTATATATTTTAATGGACATGACTAGTGTACTTGTTGAGTGCATTTTTAGCTTAGAGCCTGGTAAGTTTAACCTATTTTTATGGCGCAATGTGTATCTTGATTGTATATTTTCTCTTGTCGTGTAAAAGTGTTGGTAATTTCGAACGAATTTGCATATTTCTAGAATGAATAGGAAGGCGAGGGTAAGTATTTTATGTTCTTGGAACTCGACAAAATGTAGATTAGATAAGTATGGCTGATATTTTTTTCGGCTATTCAGGGTTGGTTCCATACCCGTTTTCAGTAAATTTTATTACCTACACCAAAGGACGAACAAAAAAAGTCGGACGGAACTCCGCTAAGACAAAACTGACTCCCGTTTACGTGTGAATATATTTATGTGTGTGTTGCCATTTGCGCGCGTAATGGTCGACCAGTCGGCCGACTAATGTGTGAATGTGTGTATACAGTGGCCTGTACGTACAGCGAGCTGGCCGAATTGAGTGACACAATTTTTTTTTAGAGAGAATCTGTCAGACTTTTTTTTGTTCGTCTATGCTTACACCCTGTATAAACAGATCGACAAACTTATGCGAATTATGGAACTATGATGAAATGTACCAAATTTGCTAGGTTTATAACATCTTCCCTTTACAAGCAGTATAACTACAGGACCTTTTTACCCAGCAACTGCAAATTAAGGTTTTAAGATGTGCGGTGTGTGGTGAGTACCTGAGTAGTCAATTCTTTGACAACATTAAACACATTATATACTTAAAACATGAACAGTTTTTACGCACGCAACAACAATGGATATTACCTGCATAATACAAAGGCGTTAATTTCTTGTCTGCATATCTCTTGGTTGACTATATCTAAGGTTGTATTGTCTCGGGGATAGCCTTTGAAGGTTGTTTCAAGCATTAATACGTTATGTAGCGTTTCAGTCTTGGATAGGTGGTCCACATTGTGCCATCTAAACCAATAATAGCCCACTTTATTTTCGGTTATTGAGGATTGCAGATACATTTAGCTAACCTACTGACACGCCCATTTAGTTGGACTTAAAGCTGTTTGCAAGATAGATTTGGAAGGAAAGACTGATTCATTGCAATTGAGACGTTCACTCTGAGGTGTCTGCCGGGGTCGCGGATTGTTCGAAAGAGTTACCGTGGCCCTAGCGCCAGGCAACTGAAGGAACACGGGTGGGTTTTAGTCAGTAAGAGTCTGACATGCCCTTCCGCTCCGCCCAGAGCGGGAGAAGTCACTTGATGATATCTCAACAAAAAAAAAAAATGGGATCAAAAAGTATTTTTTTCCGGACACTGTTGAAAATTTTGATCGAGGTCCAGAAAAAAAAACTCTTAATACTAGTTGTAATTTTTTATTTTGGATAATATAAGTACAAGGTAATTTAATAAAAAAAAACGCGAAAAAAACACTTGCGGTCTTGAGCCAGTTTTATATAGTTTGGTTCACGCGGAGAACAGCTAATGCGAAGTCTCTTCAAAGGGGGTCCGTTAACCACGAGCGGCATTTGTTTTTCAAAAAAAAAACATTTGGTGAAAGTTTATTCACGTACATCATATGTGGAGCCAATCATAGTAGCCAGGTCGATAGCTACTTTTTTGCAATTTTCATATTATTTGAATTGTATTAGGTAAGTTATTTAACAATATTTTGCGGTCCGACATTTCGCAGTCCGAATATGGACACGGCAACTCTTGCTTCACAACTACAGTTGTTTCGAGTAGGTATATTAATAATTCTGTTTGGGGAAAAAAAACAGTTTTCTTTTTTGGCGCGTCACCAAAATCGGAACTAAGTCCGCCATCTTTCTTTTCAATACAATTACCCAAAACAATTGCACAATGTTTACCAACCACGCCCCCATGTAAATGTCATTCAAGCGCCAAAATCCTTGTAGCAGTACAGCAGTAGGTCATACAAAATCCAGTATTACAGCATAAATATAAATACACTCGTAAAAAACAGTCTAACATTAAGTTTAAACTACTAACACAATCTGAGCACGTCCTTACCTACATTCTAGCCTAGTCTGCCTCACTATATCCTAGATATAACGGCCGCCATATTGGATTGTTACGCCAACAATCAAACTGGAATACTATTTACTTTACTTTTGAAAATATATTTAGTTTTTGCTCCTATGAGATCATTTTGTAACCCCGGTCTGTTATTATAGGTCATTACTTGCCTAGCCCTAATTAGGCCTAGCCTTTTTATCTCCTAAGGCTTACGATTCTTAGTTTTAAAATATTATTGCCGTGTCTTTGTATAAACCTACTTACAGTAATAAAATCAATTATGATTTGACCGGATGTAGCTGAATACCAGTATTTTACATGGAGCGACTGCCTGTCTGACCTTCTTAATCCAGTTACTGGGTAATATGATACTCCTTAGTAAAATTAATTGTCAGACTTCCTGGCTTCTGACTACCCGTTACGACCGTCAAAGATAAACGAATGACAGCCGGCACTGACGATTATCTTCCGAGGCACGCGTCTGTTATCAGAGGTTATTATTATGGTCATAAAATCCAATTAGGTGGACCTATGGTGAAGGTTGCATAAATACGCTTAACTTTTGAGTTACAGCTACAAGAACAGAATCCAGCATTGCATATGTAAACGGGCACTCCTTTTATGCCTGGAGGCTTTTATTAAGGTATTAATTTTGTTTTTATTTTAGCTTGAGTATAGTTTCAATGTTTTTGTTAGTATTTTGGCGTCTGCTAGTTGAGATATGGCAAATGATTTAAGTTAATGTTATGTGTTTCGTAATGTTAATTACTTTTCATTATATAGAATCAAGTTCGTCTAACTTAAGGCGGTACCCCGACCAAAACCTTGTCAAAGTGCGTTATTCAGAGGCTATTAACTCATTCACTATGGGTAATAAACTACATCTAAAAGCATATTATTAATGTTCGATATCCTATCATCACATTGCACGTTCTTATTTGTTTTTATGTGTTATAAATTCATCTGTAATCTCCTTCTAAAAAAGTGACTAAAATTATTGATTGCATGCATCTCTTGCTAAAGGTTTGCTATTCATTTGAGGATTACATTAATGGATAGATAATTTAAAAATCTAAATAATACACGTTTTATTTTATTTTAAAACTTCACTTGTCTTTTTTTATTGAAGTAATTTCATTATTTTTGTGAATTTTATGATAAATGAGCGTGCGGAGGGAGCGAGACAGAGCGAGAATCAGCGACGGGACAGAGAAGGACCGAACGCTCAAGGTCGTTTGGTCAGGGAAGCGCCTTAATAGACAGCTGTGCTGCTAGACAGTTTGTTGCGCCACTTATCTTCATCCCACCTAAAGCCTTAGGAAGTGGTGAGGGGCGGGCGTTTTGAGTGACTGTCTTGTACCATTTTGACCTTCAAAAAGTGCCGATTCTCAGCATTTTTGATTGGAGTTTGTTTTATGCGAGATGCACATGACCGGTAGCCATGGCGGCAGTTAAGATGATGGGCAGAAGCGTAGTACTGTCTGCTAATAAACCCTTCATAATTTTTTTTACCCTTACCGGTTCCACAGTAAAAATAAAATAATCATTTAGTTTCTCATCCCAAGTAACTTAATGCTAATTTTGATAACAATGTTTTCGCTTATTGCACCTACCTAGATAATATTAGGTCGAGTTATTTTTTTTCGTATTTTATTAATATACAAATTCAAGACTAAGACCTCGTGTGGTACGCAAACATCGAGCTTTTTTATATAACCAAACTTTTTCAAATGGGTCAAAACTGTTTTGTGGTCAACCACAAACTTTTCAGCTAAGTCGTAACTACTAATATCTTGCTTCAATTTTTCAAAAATGGCATCGACTCTATCCGTAACAGGGCACCCACACAGACCGAGTTGCATCTTTCACAATAAAAATCCCGGACTGAAAACGCTTGAACCAACTTTGTGCCACTTTTACTGACACTGCGTTAAGTCCATAAACGTCACATATGTTTTCACGGCTTGTGTCACATATTTCCCTTTTTTTTGTAATAAAACTTCAAAATGTTCATTATGGCTAACAGTTGTAAATAGTTTACTTTTAATTTTTTCAAATGTCATCTATTTAATGGTATCAAAACCAGCCAGATACAAACAACAGCCAAAGAGACTTTAGTACAACTTTATGCCTATAAAATATGAAAAAACTTTTTCCCCGGGCATTTGATGTGGTTTCCTACAATTGGAAGCGCACACTAGTATTGGTCCCTGTTTTTGTAAACTTGCTTGTAATTGTGTAGCCTCTGCCGGAGATGTTTATCGATAAATAAATAATGCACAGACCAGAAGCTGACTTCATGAGACTGGTGCCAGAAGTAGGCTAATAATAATTATGAAAACCTGTAGATACGTCTCATCAGGGTTCTAATGAAAAAACTTTTTAGTTGTGGTACCTACCCCACATAAATTCGTATACTTCCGTACTTACTTGCTATGTAAATAACAGTGGCAGGAAGTGGAAAAAATACGTATTATTGAAGCTAACTGAAAATCTACCGAAGCAAAGGTACTAAAATTTATATAGGACCATCCCTGAGGTATATCATTAAATATAAAAAAAAAAAACGAAATCGATCCACAATAGCCGGAGATGTCGCGTAACAAACATACAGACGAATTGAGAACCTCCTCCTTTTTGAGAAGTCGGTTAAAAAGTAGAAAGAAGGCACAGATAGATCGTTTATTCATTATGGTGCACCATTTAAGTGCAGCAGCCTGTAATGGGTAAATTACGCTAAGTGTGTATGCTTGCAGACTCGTAAGTAGGTTCGCAATGTTCAGAGATACACGCAGCGTCCTAATGACGATCGAACCAGTTTCTTTGTAATCTGATGCAGAGAAAGTGTAATGAAATCGTTACAATTGAAGTAATGTAACATTCCTGCTTCGAGCGCTGGCAAAAACGGTGAAAAGTACACGAAAGGGGCTTTTCTAGGGAAATCCTACACCGTTTCTAATTATGTCTCCAAGCAGCATAGTTATGTTCCGGGTTGACGGACCAAAATTTTCTAGCTAGAGCGACCAAAAATGGTTGGTAGAAATACTACACATAATCTGTATATTATATAAAAATGAATCCCTATTTCCCTTGGTCACGCCATCACGCGTGAACGGCTGGACCGATTTCACAATTTTTATTTTTTTGTTGTGTTCGTTATTGTCAGGAGAAGGATCTTATGAAATAAAAAAATAAGGAAGTTGATCGGAACGTTACAAAATTTAAGAAAACTTAACGCCAATATTAATTTTACATAACTGTCAGTTGTTTGAAATAACTGTCAGCGATTGACAGAATGCGCGCTGCAAATATTGTTTAACACAGTTGGATCGGTTGATAAATGATTCGATAGTTTTAGATTTAGTCAATAGTCAAAACTAAAACTAAACGACATATGACATTCATAGTTAAGACAGGACAACGTCTGTCAGGTCAGCTTGTCCTCTATATTTCTGACAAGCCACAAAACAAAGGTCGTATAAACATACCTTATTTAAAAAGCATTCAGAGTTTTTTTGGTTCCGTTTATTTATTTACTTAAGAGGTATACTAACATAGAAGTTTCACAGGGGATACTATATTATTTATTTATTTATTAACTATGGAGGACTTACAGCTAAAACAAACATAAGATCTAGGAATTTAATTTTATAAGCGCCTGTTCAAGATGCACCGCAATAATGCTTGACTTTCAAGTTGATCTTAAACGCCTGAGCGAATAACTTCTATAAACAGTAAAAAAGCACGTTGCGTTGCTAAAATTGCTAGGAACACTGCGGTTTATAATACATCCAACACACAGCATAAGCCATAGACAATTTGATACTCACTGTAATTGACTGATTCATTAAAGAAGACAGAAGAATTAGCATTACATGATGTGTTTGAACTAAAGACCATTCTGGAAACCATTGGAAAGTCAGTCATATTAGCAGGGTAATTTATTAAACTCTTTGCGACTAAAACCTATTAGGGTATCTCCGATATCTGAAAAAACGCCTAAACCCTAATCCCGGTTAAAAGAAATAAAGAAAAATTGGTTTATTTGTCACAGAAACACGTGTACAAAAAACATAATTAGCTCCGGCAAAAAAGCAAAAAAAAGAAGCATAATTCCATTTTCCTCCATTTCCTACGTTTTTGATCTTTGCAAAATTCTGGAGGAAAAGTCGCTCTACCAATCACACGGTGCACGGCAACATCTGATCATTTATCGCCTATACATCTCTTACCTACCATTTATCATCAAACAAGACATTTACATAAGTATACACAAACAAAAAATTACAACATCCAACATACCATGCGTCACGATCATCAATCATAAACGTCATAAGACTCTTGCGCATCACATTACGCAATATAAGCATAACATCTTATTACGTCACAAGATCATCGTCCGTAGAGGTCGGCGCCCGCGCATCTTTACAGTTCAAGATCAACGGAAAGTAAGAACGGTTTGGTTTTGACGTAAAAATCGTCATGGTTTTTAAGTAACTGTTGTCTGCGATTTTGTTTGCTTTTCAGAAATCTGAAACTCTTTATTGGGTTTTGTTTTTTTTTTCTTTTGTGTCTGGTTATGTCATATACAACGCTACGAGGTTCTTTCGGCCCTAAGTCAGAACTAACGCCGCCATTTTGTTTTGTCAATACAATTTCTGTGACAATTTCACAAAATGTATACAAATAACCCTGTCAATGTCCTCTCTCACTAATTTTGCCTCTGACATCTGCAACCCAATAGCAAACTTATTGTATCAACAATAAATATCACTGGGATATTGACAGACTTGTCAGTTGCAGCAACCCAACAGCAACCTTATTGTTACGATATTAAAGATCACTGTGATATTGGCAGTGATGCAAAATCAGAGGTAGAACAACTGCGAATGGTTTGTAGCACTCTACGTCACCAATTAATCAACCGGAGTATCGTTCATGACTACAATGTTGAATTAAAAACGGTTGGAAGAAAGTTAAAAAAAAAAAACTGAAAAAAGTTTAGATATCTCCATCTTATCGCTATGTCAGTCTTCAGGCTCAGACTATTTCATGAACGCCATATATGTATGAGTTTGTACTGTAATAAACACTGTTTCTGAAATAAATGTGAAGAATTGCAGTCACTAATGTATAAACTTCTAGGTGATGACTTTGATGAGTCAGAGAAAAATTATAAAGATTACTTCAAGGTCGTCGCCGTGTACGGGCGGCGATTCGTAAGATCAAGGTCATAACAAAATGAGCGTCATTAAATGCGCCCGTGTTATTGAACGTTTTCATGTAACAAAATTATCATATTAAATCTTCAAATCTTCAAGTACCTACTGCTAGGCAAAGACATCACCTTTCTCCATCCAGTGCTATTTCTGATCTTGTCTGCTCTGTAAATACATGAACGCAGTAACGCCTCCTTCGCCAAAGTTGACCTTGACGGCCTGTCGCCTTTGCCCACCTGGCAGGAAACATTCGAGCGACATGTCCAGTCCACTGGTTTATGGTTACCTAAAGATCATCCACTCATTCTAAGTTGAAGGTTATCGTATTAATTAACGTCTATATACATACCTAATATTATAAATGCAAAAGTAACTCTGTATATCTGTTACTATCCTGGCTTGAGAAACCAGCCTCGTATATCTCGGGCACTACGGCTGAACGGATTTAGATTCATACTTTCTCTCTCTTTCTCACTTTCTCTTTCTATTAGATACGAGTGTGCGTGCGTGCGAGCAACGCGTAAGGAACTTCGTTCCTGACGGGGGTCACCCGGCCACACATGTTTTTTGTTTACACGCACGTGCTTCTGTGGCAATAAACGAATATTTATTTCTTTCAAAAATAGAGGTGTATTGTACGGTCTCATTTCACCAGTAAAAAGCCCCATGTAATAAGGGGCGAGCCTATTGCCATTAACCTGGTACAAATCACCTAAGCACCTAAAATCAACAATAGCGAAAAACTATATTAATATTGCTATAGAGGTATGAGGAACAGGGTACAATGTTCACTCATCCTTCCTATTCACCCTGCCCGCCCTTGAATACAGACCACTTACTTTTTTACGTACAGAACTCAAGCAACGTGCAATGGTATAAAAACTCGCGGCGACCAATCGACAGCAGTCAGTAGCCTTCGAGCAGTCTAACACAAGTGCACGATGAGAGTTCTGGTGGGTTGAAACTTGAGTTTCCTTACTAACAACTCTTTAGTGATTTAGCAATTAATAATATTCCAAATTTAAAATTAGTGTTTGCGTGTTACAGTGTTGTGATTAGTGATGTGATTGGCATATTGATATAGGGATCGCTTGTGATATAATCGATGTTTTAATCGGTGTTTATTCACAGATTGTCGCCGCCGTCCTCGCCTGCGCCGCAGCCGCGCCCTCCGGTCTGCTGGGAGCACCTTACGGAGCACCCTATGGTCATGGCCTCATTGGTCATGCCGGTCTCGCGGTAGCCCACGCGGCTCCTTACGCCGTTGCTCACGCCGCGCCGTTGGCCGTGGCCCACGCTCCGGTCGCCATTGCCCACGCCGCCCCCGCTCTTCCTACCATCTCCCCCGGAGACATCCAGGGTGCCGCCATCGACGCACATGTTGAAGCTTCCGACCATGTCCGCGCCGCCTCTGACGCCGCCCGCGAATACCACGACCAGGCCTCCGAGCTCCACGGACAGGCCATCAACGCCGCTGTAGACCACTCTTGGCAAGCGGTCGACGCTGTGAAGACCGCTGAGGCTCAGTGGGACGGTGCCGCCGCTGGCGTCGCCCCCGTGCTCGCTAAGCAGCTGGTTGGTCACGCTTCCCTGGTCGCCGCCGCCCCCGCTGTCTATGGTGCCCATGGTTACGCCGCTCACGGTGTTGGCCCCGCTCTCGCGTACTCCGCGCCCGCCTACGCTTCCAGCCAGACCGTCGTTAGTCAGTCTCTCTCCCAGTCCCACCCCGCCCCCGTGGTGCACGCGCCCCTGGCCTTTGCCCACGCTGCCCCCTACGGTGTTGCCCACGCTGCCCCCGTCGCTTATGCTCATGGACTCCACGGAAACGCATGGTAAACTGTGATAAAATTATTGATATCAATAAAAAATACTAAACGTTTTGGATGTTGTAAATAAATTATATAAAAAATACAGGTTAAAAGAGGCGAGGATGTGTAAATAAATGAAATAGTAATTTTGTACATTATGTTGTTTCCTTTTATTCGTATGTCGACTAGAGGTGTGCGCCGGTGGCTTTCTTACCGACGGCGGAATCTGGAGTCTAAATAGTCGGCTTCATCAACGTAATCGGCGTGAATGGTTAAAGTAAAGTAACTTTAAATCAAAGCACTATAACTATTAATTTTTTTTATGAACGTAACTAGCCCTGCCGACTTATCATAAGCAGCATTTTTAAGTCAATGTGATTTTTATTGTGAACGATATTATAAACCATACCGGACAAGTCTGCGTCGACGTTTCCCGACCGGAGAGAACCATTAGGCACCTCTGATTCACAGAAGTGCCATGGATATCCTCTTCAAAAAAGATTATACAATCTTGTTGAAGTACTATAGACCCATCTCACATCTCAGCCACGTGTACCTGCTAGGTGTTCTCGAGAGTCATCACGAACCGTCTCGCCAGGAGACTTGTGACAGGTAAACAGAACAAAGCGGGTTTCAAAA
Organism: Griposia aprilina; assembly: GCA_916610205.1. Classification (NCBI taxonomy): domain Eukaryota; kingdom Metazoa; phylum Arthropoda; class Insecta; order Lepidoptera; family Noctuidae; genus Griposia; species Griposia aprilina. The sequence goes on from OU744311.1 coordinate 10,714,240, forward strand.
AGGCGGCAGTACCGTGGCCACATCCATACTTTTCGGCAAATTGTAAAGAAGCCGAAGAGAACAATCCCGCTGTGTAAGGCATTTGTGGACTACGACTACAATGAGAAAGACTCCATCGAAATATGGGAGTTCTGGCCTCCCTGCAATCATGTAATTTTAACTGGCGTTACATCGATGTGTTGAGATTATTGTATAACGCTGCCACAATGACTGTTCAGATCCAGGATAACAAGACCAGACCCCTCCGCGTAGTTGGGTACAAATATGGTATAATAATATACTTCGCCAGGTGTAGCATTCCGAGACACAGTGGTCACATGGGAGACACAAGCCTACGTCATCACCGCTGTGTTACCAATAGTTTGTAATAATAACTCTCTAACCGCCTTTATTACCTGTGCGAATCCGATAAAACAATGAGGTTTTTTTTAACTAACAATTACGCTGGTATATGTTTCAATTTAATTGTCTTTTGATTAGAAAACCGAAACGACGATTAATTCTTGTTTTTAACAGACTTCAAAAAAGGAGGAGGTTCTCAATTCAACAGTATATAAAAATAAAAATAAATGTGTGTTAGCGCAGATCTTTTTTCTAGGTGAACCGATTTGGATCATTATTTTTTTTATTTGAAAGCTCGTGCTTCTCATGTGGTCCCATATAAATTTGATCAAGTTCTGACTAGGATTTTTTGAGTTATCCTTAATACTGCATATTTTTTCCACTTTGTTTATATTGATGATGTTTTAATATTTTCCCGACACTGTTATTTAGATATGAAGTAGTGGTATACGAATATGTTTGGTGTAAGTACCGCAACAAAAAAAAAGAATAATAAAACCTTTTTTACAAAAAAAAACAACCGACTTCCATAAAAAGCACAAAAAAAGTGAAAAATAACTTTAATTTCAGAAGTCGGTGGTAAAAAACGAAAATACAAAACCAAAGACATCGGCTTCCGAAATTAAAGTTATTTTTCACTTTTTTTGTGTATTTTTTGGAAGTCCGTTGTTTTTTTTGGAAAAAAGTGTTTTGTTGCAATAAAGTAGCTACTGGATAGTGACGTAAGCATGTGTCACTCCCGGAATACCAGTCCTTGTTTTTTAGACCATGAACACAAATACGCAGAGGTATGAGTTAGGAGGATATGAGACCCCGAAAATTGTTTATCCATCTGTTACCTTTAACACACTGGACTGGACAGGACAATCAACGTGCACGTCGAGTACATCTCACACCTTCGCTTTGCTGATGACAACACTGGAACAGTAAGACCAGATGCTGCACAACCTATGGATGAAATTAAGCCTCTGGGCTGGTTGGCCTCGGCACGAATTCAGTCCAAATTTGAGGTCATTTACGAATTCCAAGTCTTGCTGAGTCTAATCTACATCGAAGGTTCGCTATTCAAAGTGGTAAAGTATTTCCGGAAAGTCTTTCCGGAAGTCATCATCACAAATTCGAGAAAGAAGCTGGCAGAAGGATCCAGTTGGGTTGGGCAGCGTGGAATACTTGTCAGGTCATCTCTTCGTCCCCAATGTTAGAAGACTAAGGTTTTCAACCAGTGCATCCTAACCGCTATTTAAATTATTTTGCTATGTTTAGTTTACTAGTATTAGATGAGCCTGACCTATTGAACGTTTTCATGTAACAAATATCATATTAAATCTTCAATTCAACTTTTTCTCCAGCAAACTTCCTACTGCTAGGCAAAGACATCCCCTTTCCCCATCCAGTGCCATTTCTGATCTTCTCTGCCTTGTTAATACATGAACGCACTAACGCCGTGTTCGCCGAGATTGAACTTGACGGCCCTATCTACTTTGCCTACCTGAAACGAAGCATTCGAGTGAAATGTCCAGTCCACTGGTCTATGGTTACCTAAAGATCATCGCCCACTCATTCTAAGTTGAAGGTTATCGTATTAATTAACGTCTACACAGAAATAAATTTTAACCAGTGCGCAAACTGTAACCATGAATTAAGCATATGATTCTAGACCTATCGTAGCAAATATTCGAAGGTCATAAAAAAATAATATTGTTCCATTCATTTTGACCGCGTAGGCTCTTTATTATTATAACAGATTTATAAAAATTGATATGCTAAGAGGTCTAGAATCATATGCTGAGTTCAAGGTTACAGTTTGCGCACTGGTTAAATTTTATTCCTGTATGTACACCTAATATTATAAATGCGAAAGTAACTCTGTATGTCTGTCTCACTATCCTGGCTTGAGAAACCAGCCTCATGTATCTCGGGTTTTACGGCTGAAAGGATTTAAATTCATACTTTCGCTCTCTCTCTTTCTATTAGATAGGAGTGTATGTGCGTGCGAGCATCGCGTAAAGAACTTCGTTCCTGACGGGGGTCCCCCGACAACACACGTTTTTATTTAGACGTACGTGCTTCTGTGGCAATAAACAAATATTTCTTTCTTTCAAAAACAGAAGTACCTACAGTCTCATTTCCCCAGTAACAATCCGCATGTAATAAGGGGCGAGCCTATTACCATTAACCTGCTACAAATCCAGACTCCAGGCTACTATTGAGGATCTTCTTGTAAATATACCCAGCACCTAAAGTCAACACTAGCGAAAAACTACATTAATATTGCCATAGAGGTATGAGGAACAGGGTACAATGTTCACTCATCCTTCCTATTCACCCTGCCCGCCCTTGAATACAGACCGCTTACTTTTTTACGTACAGAACTCAAGCAACGTGCAATGGTATAAAAACTCGCGGCGACCAATCGACAGCAGTCAGTAGCCTTCGAGCAGTCTAACACAAGTGCACGATGAGAGTTCTGGTGGGTTGAAACTTGAGTTTCCTTACTAACAACTCTTTAGTGATTTAGCAATTAATAATATTCCAAATTTAAAATTAGTGTTTGCGTGTTACAGTGTTGTGATTAGTGATGTGATTGGCATATTGATATAGGGATCGCTTGTGATATAATCGATGTTTTAATCGGTGTTTATTCACAGATTGTCGCCGCCGTCCTCGCCTGCGCCGCAGCCGCGCCCTCCGGTCTGCTGGGAGCACCTTACGGAGCACCCTATGGTCATGGCCTCGTTGGTCATGCCGGTCTCGCGGTAGCCCACGCGGCTCCGTACGCCGTGGCTCACGCCGCGCCGTTTGCCGTGGCCCACGCCGCCCCCGCTCTCCCTACCATCTCCCCCGGAGACATCCAGGGTGCCGCCATTGACGCCCATGTTGAAGCTTCCGACCATGTCCGCGCCGCCTCTGACGCCGCCCGCGAATACCACGACCAGGCCTCTGAGCTCCACGGACAGGCCATCAACGCCGCTGTAGACCACTCTTGGCAAGCGGTCGACGCTGTGAAGACCGCTGAGGCTCAGTTGGACGGTGCCGCAGCTGGCGTCGCCCCCGTGCTCGCTAAGCAGCTGGTTGGTCACGCTCCCGTGGTCGCCGCCCCCGCCGTCTATGGTGCCCATGGTTACGCCGCTCACGGTGTTGGCCCCGCTCTCGCGTACTCCGCGCCTGCCTACGCTTCCAGCCAGACCGTCGTTAGCCAGTCTCTCTCCCAGTCCCACCCCGCCCCCGTGGTGCACGCGCCCCTGGCCTTTGCCCACGCTATCCCCTACGGTGTTGCCCACGCTGCCCCCGTCGCTTATGCTCATGGACTCCACGGAAACGCATGGTAAACTGTGATAAAAACGTTGATATAAAAAAAGAATACTCAACGTTTTGGATGTTGTAAATAAATTATATAAAAAATACAGTCTAAAAGAGGCGAGGATGTGTAAATAAATGAAATAGTATTTTGTACATTATGTGGTTTCCTTTGATTCATATCTCGAGTAGAGGTGTGCGCCGGTGTCTTTTTTTACCGACGGCGGCGTCATCAGCGTAATCGGCGTGAATGGTTTAATTGAAAGTAACTTTATCAACGTAACGAGCCCTGCCGACTTATCGTAATCAGCATTTTGAAGTCAATGTGATTTTGGTTGTGAACGTTATTTTAAACCATACCGGACAAGTTCACGTTGATGTTTTCCGACCGGACAAACCAGGCACCTCTGGTTCACAGAGGTGCCGTGGTTCTCTTCTTCAAAAAAGATTATAAAAACTTGCTGAAGAACTATAGACCCATTTCATTACTCAGCCACGTGTACCTGCAAGTTGTTCTCGAGAGTCATCACGAACCCTCTCGCCAAGAGACTTCTGACAGGTAACCAGAACAACCGGGCTTTCGAAAACGCATCAGTACCCTGAACCACATCCATACTGTTCAGCAAATTGTACAGAAGCCGAAGAGTACAATCCCGCAGTGTAAGGTATTTTTATACTACGACTACTACGAGAAAGACTCCATCGAAATATGGGAGTTCTGACCTCCCTGCAATCATGTAATTTTAACTGGCGTTACGTCGATATATTGAGATGCTTGTATAACGATGCCACAATGACTGTTTAGATCCAGGATAACAAGGCCAGACTCCTCTACGTAGTTGGATACAAATACGCAGAGGTGTGAGTTAGGAGGATGTGAGACGCCCAAAATTGTTTATCAATATTTTGCCTTCAAGAAACTGGACTGGACTGGACAATGAATGTGCACGGCGAGATGTGAGATGTGAATCTCACATCTTCACTGCCGATGACAACGACATAATGGCAGAGTCGTTGGGACAGTAAAACCAGATGCCGCATAGACTATGAATGAAATTAAGCCTCTGGGGCTGGTTGGCTTCGGTAGTAATTCAGTTATAACTTGAGTCATTTACGAATTCCAAGTCTTGCTGAGTCTAATCCACATCGAAGGTTCGGTTTTCGAAGTAAAGAAAATATAGTTTACATACACATACATAAACAATCTCACGCCATCTTCCCATGTGGGTAGGCAGAAACTACAGACCGCCACCTGCTACGATCCTTCCATACTCCTTTTGCCTCGTTTACGTTCATACATCTGGTCAAAAATAGTTTATTTCTCATAATTAAAAGTTACAATTATACAAATAGGTACGTAACAAGCATTTAAACATTATTGTGGTGACCATAATAATGTGTACAGAGTATTGACCCTAGCCCCTGAACTAGGCGAGACCCTGTATCTCAGAGGGGAGGGGGGGGGGGGGTGGTAACTTGTGAAGAAGCATAGTCTTTCTGGGAGTCATCATCACTACTTCGAGAAAGAAGCTGGCAGAAGGATCCAGTTGTGTTGGGCAGCATAGAATACGTCGTCACGTCATCTCTTCGCCCGCAATGTTTGAAGACTAAGGTTTTCAACCAGTGCGTCCTAACCAGTATTTACCAATAAGCATTTATTTAGGTATGTGTAATGTTTAGTTTACTAGTATTAGATGAGCCTGTGTTATTGAACGTTATCATGTAACAAATATCATATTAAGTCTTCAATTCAACTTTTTTTTAAGTACAGTTCCTACTGCTAGGCAAAGACATCACCTTTCTCCATCCAGTGCCATTTCTGATCTTGTTTGCCCTGTAAATACATGAACGCACTAACGCCGTCTTCGCCAAGGTTGACCTTGACAGGCCGGTATCCTTTTACCACCTGCCAGGAAGCATTCTAGCGACATGCCTAGTCCACTGGTCTATGGTTACCTAAAGATCATCGCCCACTCATTCTAAGTTGAAGGTTATCGTTTTAATTAACGTCTATATCCATACTCAATTGACCGTGCGAGCGGGAAGAGTCTCCGTTTCATCATGTGTAAAAATGCTTTCGTATGTCCGGATGTCCGGCTGTTCTCCTCTAGAGGTCGCATTTCTAAACTGATTTTCGTGAAATTTTGTGAGCAGATTCGATAATTATATGGAATTTTTTGTCGATTCAGTTTTCAGATATTTTTCAAAATGGCTATGGTATGGGGGTTGAAAGCGTAAAAAAAACATATTTCAGCCATTTTGCGCTCATTGCGCGCGCTTTTGGTTTTATGATTTTATTTACACAACACCCTTTTTTACATTTATTCTGTTTGAAGTTATGCAAAGACAGACTCGCGAGGTCTACTCACAGAGCCACTGTAGTCCGGGAATATTAATCAAATTAGGGCAAGTATCTCGGAATGAGAGATAGTCAGCTATAAACTTATACAAATATTTATTTTGGCACCCTAAAACTTGTCTCAAAACCTACTGATCGTAGGGTGTCCGCGACTACAGATTTTCCAAGGTCAAAGGTCAAAAAATCTTTTTTTATACATTTATTGTAAATATCACGTGTCCTATGGGTTTTATGCTATTTGTATTTTAATGAATATTGTAGAGGATGAAATTCTCTACAACTTTTATTCAAACATTTTTTTTATATTTTGAACTATTTTCGAGATAGAGGGCAGAGCGATCAAGTTATCAAGTTCAGACTTGGTTAGGGCATAATTTAGAACCCCAGAATTGGAGTTGGATAATGCGTGATGAATTCCTGGAACTTGTTATGACAATGAATCCACCAGCTTCGGAGGAATTGCTTAACACAATATTCTGCAACTCCAAGAATGGTTGTGGTTCGCGATGTGGATGCAGGAAAGCAGGGCTGCAGTGCTCTTTAGCTTGCGGCCAGTGTAATGGGCAAGCTTGTCTGAATGCTTCACCATATTAGAGTGATATCAATGGAGACGGTACTTTTGACCCTGAAATCCTGGACGAGCTGGAGACAAATGTCGTTGAAGACGAGAACACAGCGGAATTTGAAATTTTACAGCGACTGGAAGACGATGATGAAGAAGAAGAAAATTGAAATTAGAAGTTGTAGTTCCTATTATTATTTTTTTAATTTCAACGTTCATAAATGTATGAAATAGTCTTTTTCAACGAAAACATTTTTTTTTTCTTTTTATTTAGTTAGGAAATAATGAGTATAAATAAGATTAGAATTAAAAAATAATTAAAGTATTTCCCTTAGTAACTTTATAATTACACGAGTAAAAAATGCAAATTATTTTGAATTATATATTTATCAATAATTTACAAACTTTATACGGCGTGTTTTTAATCGGGACTACAGGTTGACCTCGAATGATACTCTAAATAGTTAAAAACTGCGTGCGCGCTGACCTCTATCTCAAAAATGGTTCAAGATATAAAAAAAATGTTTCAACAAAAGTTGTAGAGAATTTCATCCTTTACAATATTTATTAAAATACAAATACCATAAAACCCATAGGAAACGAGATATTTGCAATAAATGTGTAAGAAAACGATTTTTTGACCTTTGACCTTGGAATAACTGTAGTCGCGGACCCCCTACGATGAGTAGGTTTTGAGACGAGACAAGTTTTAGGGTACCAAAATAAAGGTTTATACAAGTTTATAGCTGACTATCTCTCATTCCGAGGTGAAACCCCTAATATTCCAGGACTACTGGTATTATATTTTTAATTTACACGCACGTGCTTCAGTGGCAATAAACGAATATTTCTGTCCTTCAAAAATAGAGGTGTTAGTACCTACAGTCTCATTTCACCAGTAACAAGACCCATGTAATAAGGGGTGAGCCTATTGCCATTAACCTGGTACAAATCCAGACTCCAGGCTACTACTGAGAACTTTCTTGTACCTATACCCAGCACCTAAACTTAACACTCACAAGAAACTAAGCTAATATTGCTATAGACGTATGAGGAACAGGGTACAATGTTCACTCAGCCTTCCTATTCACCCTGCCCGCCCTTGAATACAGACCGCTTACTTTTTTACGTATAGAGCTCAGGCAACGTGCAATGGTATAAAAACTCGCGGCAACCAATCGACGGCAGTCAGTAGCCTTCGAGCAGTCTAACACAAGTGCACGATGAGAGTTCTGGTGGGTTGAAACTTGAGTTTCCTTACTTACAACTCTTTAGTGATTTAGCAATTAATAATATTCCCAATTTAAAATTAGTGTTTGCGTGTTACAGTGTTGTGATTAGTGATGTGATTTGACATATCGATATAGGGATCGCTTGTGATATATTCGATGTTCTAATCGGTATTTATTCACAGATTGTCGCCGCCGTCCTCGCCTGCGCCGCAGCCGCGCCCTCCGGTCTGCTGGGAGCACCTTACGGAGCACCCTATGGTCATGGCCTCGTTGGTCATGCCGGTCTCGCGGTAGCCCACGCGGCTCCTTACGCCGTGGCTCACGCCACGCCGTTGGCCGTGGCCCACGCACCGGTCGCCATTGCCCACGCCGCCCCCGCTCTCCCTACCATCTCTCCCGGAGACATCCAGGGTGCCGCCATCGACGTGCATGTTGAAGCTTCCGACCATGTCCGCGCCGCCTCTGACGCCGCCCGCGAATACCACGACCAGGCCTCCGAGCTCCACGGACAGGCCGTCAACGCCGCTGTAGACCACTCTTGGCAAGCGGTCGACGCTGTGAAGACCGCTGAGGCTCAGTTGGACGGTGCCGCCGCTGGCGTCGCCCCCGTGCTCGCTAAGCAGCTGGTCGGTCACGCTCCCGTGGTCGCCGCCCCCGCCGTCTATGGTGCCCATGGTTACGCCGCTCACGGTGTTGGCCCCGCTCTCGCGTACTCCGCGCCTGCCTACGCTTCCAGCCAGACCGTCGTTAGCCAGTCTCTCTCCCAGTCCCACCCCGCCCCCGTGGTGCACGCGCCCCTGGCCTTTGCCCACGCTGCCCCCTACGGTGTTGCCCACGCTGCCCCCATCGCTTATGCTCATGGACTCCACGGAAACGCATGGTAAACTGTGATAAAAACGTTGATATAAAAAAAGAATACTCAACGTTTTGGATGTTGTAAATAAATTATATAAAAAATACAGTTTAAAAGAGGCGAGGATGTGTAAATAAATGAAATAGTAATTTTGTACATTATGTGGTTTCCTTTGATAAATATCTCGACTAGAGGTGTGCGCCGGTGTCTTTCTTACCGACGCGGCCATCATCGGCGTGGATGTTTAAAATAAAAGGAAATTTAAAATCAAAGCACTATAACTATTATTTTTAACCGACTTTCAAAAAGGAGGAGGTTATATCTTCGGCTGTATATACGCTTTTTTTAAATTTATTTTGATGTACGTTCACCGGTTTGAAAGGGTATGCTCTCGAGGTGGTCCCATTGTCACCAAGTCCGAATCTGATGAGGGGATCCCTTGGAAAACGAGGGAAATCCTCATATTTTATAGGCACACCTATAGCGATTTGGGTATTTTTTATAGTAACTCGTGCATATGCTCTCGGAAAGCACCATTTGGTAAAGTGGAACTGATGATGAAAACCAGAGGTGGCCACCGGAACTACTCATTGTGGCCGCGATTCGATTACTTTAATATGGTTGCTAAGCAAGTTAAGCTCATCACAATACATATGGTGAAATGGAGCTAATGGTGGCTTCACCATCAGCTCCAGTTCTTCTCGTTTTTACCAGGAGAACTCCTCAACAATTAACGTCCCTGCATCGGGAAAAGCAATATTTTGTAAAAAGAGATGAGCAGTTGAAATTAGGCTATTGTAACTTATATATATTAATAACTGACCCACTAAACAGTGAAATTTTATTTTTTTATTTATCAATGTAACGAAACGAGCCCTGCCGACTTATCGCAAGCAGCATTTTTAAGTCAATGCGATTTTTATTGTGAAAGATATTATAAACCATACTGGACAAGTCCGCGTCGACGTTTCCCGACCGGAGAGACCCAGGCACCTCTGATTCACAGAGGTGCCGTGGTTCTAGTTCAAGGAAGATTAAAAAATCTTGCTTAAGAACTATAGACCCATCTTATTACTCAGCCACGTGTACCTGCAAGTTGTTCTCGAGAGTCATCACGAACCGTCTCGCCAGAAGACTTGTGACAGGTAACCAAAACAACCTGGTTTCGAAAAGGCATCAGTACCGTGAACCACATCCATACTGTTCGGCAAATTGTACTGAAGCCGAAGAGAACAATCCCGCTGTGTAAGGCATTTGTGGACTACGACTACTACGAGAAAGACTCCATCGAAATATGGGAGTTCTGGCCTCCCTGCAATCATGTAATTTTAACTGGCGTTACATCGATGTGTTGAGACGCTTGTATGACGCTACCATAATGACTGTTCAGACCCAGGACAACATGACCAGACCGCTCTGCGTAGTTGGATAGAAATACGCAGCGGTGTGAGTTAGGAGGATGTGAGACGCCCACAATTGTTTATCAATCTGTTGCCTTCAAGACACTGGACTGGACTGGACAATCAACGTGAACGGCGAGTACATCTTACATCTTCACTTTGCCGATGACAACGTCATAACAGCAGAGGCGCTGGGACAGTAAAACCAGATTCTGTACAGCCTATGAATGAAATGAAGCCTCTGGGCTGATTGGCCTCGGCATTAATTCAGACCAAACTTGAGTCATTTACGTATTCCAAGTCTTGTTGAGTACAATCCACATCGAAGGTTCGCTATTCGTAGTTGTGAAGAAGTATCAAGAAGTTCTGGGAGTCATCATCAGTACATCGAGAAAGAAACTGGCAGAAGGATCCAGTTGGGTTGGGCAACGAGGAATACTTCGTCAGGTCATCTCTTCGCCCGCAACGTTTGAAGACTAAGGTTTCAACCAGTGAGTCCTTACCGCTTTTTAAATTATTATGCTGTTATAAATACGTCGAAATAAACCAATAAGCATGTATTTAGTTATTTCTAGTGTTTAGTTTACTAGTATATCTGCATTGTAGGTAATATTACATATTGAATCAGTCGCAAATGAAGCCGGAAAAAAAATGGGCAGCGGCGGCGGTATGGCTAAAATTACCGGCGGCGTGCGCCACGCCGAACGTGAGTACTAGTGCTATTTTTTTCTCAGTTAATTTTAATGATGGTCTAGCAGTTTAAGAACTTTATGCAGCTTACCCAAATGTCCTTTCTTTGGTATTGTTAGTCAAGTAGTTGAGCTCCTTATGTTCTGAGTTGAGCTACACGATTACTGTTAAATGCTTGCACTGACTGGTAGACTCTGGTGAATCTGTGTGGTTCTTTCCTCGAAGACCACGTTTTAGACACTAATCCACATGGTCCACACATGTTCTGACCAAGATTTCGCTCACAAAAAAAGGTACAATGGCGGACTTAATGCTTAGTGCGAAGATAACTTTCTTTTTCTTTTTTTTTTGGTTTGGAAATCATCAAATGACCTCTCCCGCTCAGGGCGGAGCGGAAGGGCGTGTCAGACTCTTGCTGACTAAAACCCACCCGTGTTCCTTCAGTTGCCTGTGCGCCAGGGCCACGGTAACTCTTTCGAACAATCCGCGACCCCGGCAGGAGACTTTCACCCCTGAGCTTGTTTCACCATCTTTTCTGAGTGGCAGTCAGACAAGAAATTTCAAAATCAAAATCAAAAGTCATCAAATTAGGCTGAGAATCCGCACTTTTCGAACGTCAAAATTACATAAGACAGTCCCCCAAAACGCCCGCCCTTCACCACTTCCTTGTGCTTTAGCTGGGGAGAAGTGGCGCAACAAACTGCCCAGCAGCACAGCTGTCTGTTCAGTTAGAAAAAATAAAACTTGATTCTATACAATAGTAGGTATGCAAAGTAATTAACATTACGAGACACCGAACATCAAACAAAATCATTTGCCATATGTCAGCTAGCCACGCCAATATACCAACAAATACAATAAAAAACTATACTCAAGCTAAAAAAATAAAAAGTAAACAAAACTAAATACCTACATAAAAGCTTCCAGGTATAAAGGACGTGACAGCTTACGAATCCATCTATCTAGCTTATTTTTAATATGACGTGTAAAAGTGATTTCGCTATCCTATTTACAGAATAAACGAGAAGATTTTAGGATGACTAAGAATTTCTTCGTAACGACTATCAAAGGTCTACGAAGACAGCCGGGAACAACGGCGTGAAGTGCTTTTCGACGCATGGAGAGGTTTCGATATATGCTTGGCATGGCCCCTGTTTTCGTCGGGGGTTAAAAAATACTAAAGTCGCCCGCGCATCGTGCGGTCATCAGAAAGTAAACATCAGTGATGAACAGGTTTTATTGAACGTCGTTGCGATCTGTATTAAATCTGTCTTCCGCTTTACCAGTGAAATGTTAACTGGGACATTATAATTTTATTTTTATTGTTTCTTTGATCTTTCGAAGAAGTCTGAAGGATGAAGAATCCGCTTTTTAACCGACAATAAAGGGAGGAGGTTCTCGAGGTGACGGGTATTTTTTTTAAGTGCAAGTATGTAGGTTTAAAATCAAACGAGAGCGTTTGAAAATTATTTGTACTTTCTGTGTAGTTTGATCTCTATTACCACCGAATAACTAATGAAGAACTCATGATCATCTACCTGCCTCTTTCCAACTATGCTGGGTCGTCTTCCAGCAGAATCAGATGCAGCTGAATACCAGTATTTTACATGGAGCGACTGCCTATCTGACCTCCACAACCCAGTTACTGGGTAAGACTAGTTGTCAGACTTCCGGGCTTCTGACTACCTGTAACGACTGTCAAAGATCTATGAATGACCAACGGCTCCCTAATGATGGACCATGATATTCAAAGTTTACTGTAGGGAAAAAGGTTTTTAATTCTGCAAAGAAACGTGATTGATCGGTACATTTCACTGCTCACTGGGAGTTGGAGTTTTGCAACTATTAATTCGAGCTGTCCTAAGGATTATTTCATTCCAAGATTTTTATAATTTAATACCTTCGAGACTCAAATCGGCAATCTAGTATTTTAGGAGCATGTTTAAAACGTGATGAGGAAAAAAAAATGGCTATACAGTAAGAACCACGCAATTCAAAAACATTCATGACATTACGGAAGGCAGTCTCACTAAAAAGTCATTACTGATTATGAGAGCAATATTAAAGGCTGTATGTATTGCAAATTATTAACGACTTAAATATACCTTTGGTATTTGTTATTTTTTTCCTCCCAGAAATGAGACTAGACAATTTACATATTAAGGAAAATAAGCTTATACTGCTATAAGCTATTACTGGCTGTAGGGTTCAGTACACGAAACACTTAAGTCATCAATACTAAGGTCGTAAATGTCTTTTGCAAAAAAAAAAATTAACACCCATAGACAACTACGAAAATAACCGAAAAGAATATTTTATAGATACGAACAAAACACGCTTGTAGGCCCCAGAGGCAGAACAATTAATTTAATAATACACCTAAAAAACCTCCAATAGCTTTGCTCACAATACTTAAGTAAAAGAAGGGACGAGTCTATTACTAGGTATTAACCTAGATAAATGGAAAAGCCCAGCAACACTGCCCAACCCGGGATCGAAGCTGGCACTCACGCTAAGCACTGTAAGTCGCATTTGTTACCTTAATGGTCACAAATGCGATTTTAACAAGATCTATCGACATAATACAGGGTAGCAGGCAGGGATTCAAAAAGCTTCCTAAAATACCGGTAAAAAACCGGTATTTAGTGGTTCCGTTACTAGAATCCGAACCGGAACAGGAACCTAAATCGAAACCTTTATTTTACCAGTTCTTCTTTAAAGCGAGTTCGAAGCAGTGCATCGATGCCGTTCAGCGCAGGACGAAGCAGTGCATCGATGCCGCTCAGCGCAGGACGAAGCTTTGTACGATAGCGGCAAGGTATGGGCAGCCGCCGACGGCTGAAGAGGTTGGAGAATTTGTGAGAGGAGCACTTTTGCTTTGATAGATCCTGTGGTAGTTATTTCGTGGAGAACGTTTAAATCGGATGGTACAGAACCGGTATATTGGAACCGGTTCTTAGGAACCAGAACCAAACCGGACCCTGAAGCTGAACCGTACCGAAAAGAAGAACCTTTTAAAGAACTGAAATTAAGAACCGGAACCCAAATTCGTACCGGTATTCAATACCTAGTAGCAGGGATATCGAAGCGCAAACTGTAACAATCAATTCAGCACATAATTCGAGACTAACTGCAATACCTACGCGGTCTAAATGTATGGAATAGTTTTTTTTTTTATAACCGACGAAAATTTTCAACGTAGGGGCGTTCAGAATCATTTACTAAATCCATGGTAATAGGTTGCACCTCAATCTCCTTGCCACCACTTATTTTTTTTTTTTGGGTGGGAAATCATCAAATGACCTCTTCCGCTCTGGGCGGAACGGAAGGGCGTGTCAGACTCTTACTGAATAAAACCCACCCGTGTTCCTTCAGTTGCCTGTGCGCCAGGGCCACGGTAACTCTTTCGAACAATCCACGACCCCGGCAGGCATCGGTCCTATCTGAACCTGTCAATGATGCTGACATCTCTCTGAGGCGCGCGTGGAACACAACGCGCCGTCGACCCGGGCCTGGTCCTTACCGGACGGCGAGCTACCCATTGCTCGCCGTCCGCAAGCCCGCGCCTACGGTGGCCGGGAGTCGGCTATCCACCCTGCTTGCCTGCTTGCCACCCTGCATAGAGGATTAAAAAATAATAGAGGATCAGCTTGAAGATGAAGAGCTGTCAGCCAGTCATGATGTAAAAGAAGTAGGTAGCATCGTTTATAGAAATAATTATGATATAGTAATACTGAATCCATGGTAACAGGTTGCACGGCGATATCCCTGCCAGCCTGTACATTAGGAGCAGGTCCTTCTAAGCTCCGGAGCCCAAACTTTAGTAGATAAGTTCATACAAAAATAAACCTAAACAAAAAAACAAAAGGTATTTACAAGGTACATGTGAGTGGAAACGCCGGGAGGGGTCGCCCTAAGAGGATATATAGTGACCTTATTGGTGATGTTCTTCAGAAAGATCAGGTGCCTAGTACTAGCAACCGGCGTGCGTGTATGACCAGATGTATGAACGTAAACGAGGCAAAAGGAGTATATAAGGATCGTAGCAGGTGGTATTCTGTAGGAAACTACAGAACTCACGCTTTCTTCCTATGGGGGTAGACAGAAATTTCTACCCCCATGGGAAGAAGGCATGAATTTATGTATGTATATAAAAATAAAACTTATCTCTTTACGTCCTCAACAGGACACAACCCGGAAGGCTCTGCACCTGATATTATGTACAGTAGATCGCTCGTCGGTGGTATCACTTTCACCTTGAGCTGGCCTAGCGTAGTACGGAGGTTCAATTGAATGTGAGGCCAGCTTATAACTGCTTAAACTGGTTATCACTGACGTGCGGCTTACTGTACCTTTAATGCTACTTGCTGTTTGTCACGTTGGAAATACCTAGCCAAGCCCAAACCCGACTAAAAGATCGCTTGTCCACGACGCAGTTCTTTACTCTTTACAGCACTTTTTCAACTTAATCATTCGTAAAAAAATTTGGTCAAGCAGGAAATGTTGTTAAATATTGGTTCTGTGTCTCTCTTGTTAACTTTTTGTAAAAATGTCCGGATCTTTATGAAATTAAATTAAATTTATTTGTAAGAATTGTAGTACATACAGTTTTTTATTATTATAAACAGTTTCTAAAACAATTCGCTAAAACTAGCATGCAAAATTATTGTTACATTAATTAAATAAACGAAGGCAGTAAAGGTGGTACATAAATCATAGTTATTAAATTTAAAATGTCAAGTATTTGTCAAATTATAATAGAAAGACGTCAGTGTTAATATTTGAAGTATAAATACTAATTGACAGAATATAATGATTTTTCTATAAGCCATTTAAATAAGTTTTATTTATTAAAAAACAGTTCAACGGATTTTGACAGTATTAGGAACACGGATAGACGATATCCTAGATTAACCATTAGGATACTTTTTATTCGGGTAAATGAATAAGTTTTCCTAGGACACGAGAGAAGCCACGAGAAAAAGCTGGTAAGGCCAATAATACCTAAGTCCTTTGCACAAACGTACAGGTATTCCACAAGATATTAAGCTGTAAGCTATATTCTATGCCTCTACCTGTTAAGTTCTACTACAATACTTACCTGACAAGTGACGTCCACTTACAAGTCGTTGTATTGCGATCGTAACTCAGAGAGATAAAGTTCAAAAATCTCTGATAGGAACATGAGATTTCTAGGCTTTACCTCAGAGTCACCAGCACCCTTCAACCAGCTGCTTGGCGGCAGAGGTAGGTTTGTAGGTATAACTCTCTCCAGTAAACTTTCAGAAGCTCAACATTTTGCTACTAAAGACTTAGGGCGTGTTTCAAGATAATACAAGCTCTATCTTATACAGCTGATCAAAACATGCATATTGCAATCGAACTGGCAGCTATAGCTTGACCGATACCGCTGTACCGCGCCTTAGGTAGGTGCGCGGCGAGACGCGGGCGCAGTGCAGGCCGCTCATTCGTCAACGCTCACGGTATCCCGCCCCCCGCCTCGCTGCGCATACCTAAGGCGCTGTGCAGCTGTATCGGCCTTAATACTAAGCATACAGCGTATCGGTTATTCCTGTCAGATACATTTTAAATAAAATGAAACAGAAATTGTATAAAATTATCTGTGTTATACTAAGGTATACTAAGTTTAGTTGCCCGAACTACACCGGACGATGGTTGTGAAAGGCCATAAGATTAAGATTTTTCTGTAACACATGACTATCAGCAGGCTTAGCACAAGCACCGTCTTGTCGACGGAAGAATAGACAAAAATGACGTTTCGTGAAGACTGTACGACGGCAGCAAAGTAGACAGAGTCAACTGCAGTTTATACGAAATTCAGTAATTTATTCACGTTTATCTTTTATTTTGCTTATATCTCGAAAATGGTGTGTCCTACCGCAAAAATAATGAAAACTTCGACCCCCTTTATGAAACGCTTAAACCCCTAAAACTCAACAAGTTGGTAATAATTTTTCACATTTTCCATACAAAAAGTGAAAATTTCCTTTTTTCCATTCCATTTTTATACTTTGTGGTCGTCCAGTAAAAAGTTTTCTACTGTCTTTAGCATGGCGATTAAAAAATCAACTTGTCTTCACTACCTTACACAACTGTCTTCTGAAATAGTCTACATTAAAAAGGACCTAGACAACGATCGGCAGAAGCGAAAGACAAAATGACAGATTTTAGAAGGATTTTTACGGTGCGATGTCAAAAATGGAGAAACGAAATGTCACTTTGTATGGGAATAGCCGTGTATTTTCTTCGAAGAGATAGTCAGCGTCATGCCAAGCCCGCTGGTACTACAATCACACATGTGGTCAAGAGCAAGCCCATTCCATAGTCGTTTTTTTTTTTAATTGTTAAGGCGAAAATATGAATACCAGAATTTGCATGGCTCAATGTAGTCAGTGAAGAAACTCATGAGAAAAAAGGAGAACGCCACCATCATAGTCATCATCTGCCTGCCTTTTTCCAAGTATGTCGAGTGGTCGCCATCTAGTCTGACCGGATGCAGCTGCAACCAGTTTATTTTTTATTTTTTATATGTGTCTTGACTCTTGTGTAAGTCAGAGATGAGAGAGACAAAGTCGACGATGGAGTGAGCTTACCCAGAAGAAGCCTGTTCACTCTCACGTTGAAGAGATTTTGGTTGTATGCGGTCGAAAACAGACGCAGGTAGAGAGTTCCACTCTTTTGTTGCGCGCATTATAAAAGATATTTGGAAGCACTTAGTGCGAATTGGTGGAATAGCAACTAGGTAGGGATGGTAACTTGCAGTGCATCCAGATGTCCGATGGTAGAAGGGGACTGGTGGAATGAGGTGGATTTTACATGGAGCGACTACCTATCTGCCAATATCATAGTATAGAGTAAATTAGCTAGCGAAAATTTACAGATGTATTAGATATCGAAATTTAAACACGATATAATATTGAAAATAAAACTGATTTTCTCAACTCATACTTCAAGTCTATAACACCAGTGGTCGATGACCCCAAATAAACTTTTTTATTTTGTTAATTTTTCGACACCTATTATTAAAAACGTATGAAATGAAACATGCGTGTTTTCTTCACATGAACGAACTGTCATAGAGATTTTTAATTAAATTATAGAGAGTGGCCACAGACAAAATATACTCTATTATGAGATGGGGCTAGATGCACTTACATGATCTATACTAAGTTTCTTTTTATATAAACCAACACCTATCACGTTTGTCGGTTTATGAAAAGCATTAAAAAAATCCCAAAAATATAATTTTCATAAGTTTCTTAACAGTCCGTAATATCGCATTTAATCAAAAAATTATGAATTATTCCGACCTCACCGTGGTTTGACCTGACTCGATTAATCGAATGAACTCCAAGATTTGAATTAGCCCTTGAAGCCTCATATTTCATGGTGCTACAGAGACCATTGCATATCAAGGAGTAGACCAGCGGGGTAAATGCGTAACACACTAACAGTAGGAACAGCTTTCATTTTGACAGTTCAACAACATTCATTGCGTTATTTACGTTGTTGAGCACACAAAATTTTCCAACATATGGAGCAATGGATTAGCAATATTCTTCAAAATGCTTCAGATTGTGATTGATACTGTGTTATGCAATTAGGATGCGGGCCGTAATTCCGTATTCGAACATTAAAAAATAGTTACTTTGTAAAAAGAACTCCAGTTTCACCTCTATACCCACTGAACCCTAGAATCTTGCATCGTTGACATTTACCAACTCGGACCAGATAAAGCAAGTACCTAATGAGTTGTGTACGAACAATTTACATACAGACAAAGATATTAATAATAGGTATAATGACAAGGTAAAAGGAAATGACACTTTGTTAATTAAGTTTAAATAATGAGCTGAACTTTCCTGAATTCGCGACTTGATACCCATTAGCAATTAGAGCTTAAAGGTTCCTTTGGTTCGAGTGCAGTGGTGACCCAGTGGTAACGGCCCCGACTTACGAGTTGTAGGTCGTGGGTTCGAACCCAGACAGGCGCTTTGCTTTATGTAAATAATTTCATCACCACTGCTCTCAAAAACGGCGAAGGAAAACGTCATGAGGAAACTGGCATGTCCTAGAACCAAAAATTTGAAGACATGTGACATCTACCAACCCGCACTGGGCCCGCGTGGTGGATTACAGCCCAGTCCCTTTCGAAGAGAGGCGGCCTGTGTCCCAGCAGTGAGGACATTATAGGCTGGTTATGAAAGTTCCTTTGGTAGTAAAATAAAGAATACAATGGCAAAATTTTAATACGGAAGGGAAGCATTTGCCTTGCTGCGGGACACAACAGGTTCATAATCATAATAATACATGGTGGCAGGGACATCGACGAGCGAACTGTAACCATGAATTCAGCACGAAACAGCATTTTTTTTTTAGAACTGGCGAAATTTTCTATTCAGGGGTGCGTCGATATACCTGCCACCCTGTGTAAGAGACGTGGCTATTCCCACAATTAGGTCTTTGAGGATATAAGATATTTCCTTGTAATTTGTATGTATTATCTTGCAAATAATCATTTCTGATTCCGATTCAAAATCTACCTACAGCACACAAAAAAGTTTTTAACCATATTAATTACCTCCCATGAGGCAAAAGACCAGACATTCATGACCGCATGATCAGATTCCATTTATAAAATAAAATCAACAACTTTTTGCTAAACTTTTTTTCAAAAAAGGAATGCCTATTTTGAACCAATGGCAGTGCAGAACCGGTTGCTTGCATGAAGCTATAATTGGAGCAAAGAAATACTAAGTAATGTCTGGTTTCAATTTACAATAGGTTTTAATTAAATCCGCCTACAGGATTCGTTGAAATCTATGTTATTTTAAATAAGACTGTTTTCAATGTCAAAGATAAACAGTAGACTTTATTATCCTAACTAATATTATAAATGCGAAAGTAAGTTAGTTTGTTTGTTACGCTTTTCCTCTAAAATGGCTGAACGGATTTGGATGAAATTTGGCACATGGGTAAACCATGACTTGGGTTAGGATATAGGATACTTTTTATCCCGATATTCCCACGGGATCGAGGTTTATAAGGGATGAAACTGCGGGGAGCAGCTAGTAAGCTATAAGTGAAGAAGAAGTTGGCGCAGCATACATTAACGTAACGTAATAAACGTATTTTCTTTCTTTCTTTCTTTCTTTTTCTTTTCTTCTTCCATAAATCTCTATAAGTCGTTATTTCAGTCCCACCCCCTTTATAGCCATATCATCTTACACACAATGGATCCAACCATTTCTTTGGTATTCCCCTACTCTTATAGCCTTCCACATTCATACTCAAAACGTTCCCAACGATATGTCCCAAGACAGAAAAAAGTTAGGTGACATATAAAACCTTTTTATAACGGTCGCTTAACATCAATGGATTGCCATAGCGTCGAATTCTTCTTTCAAATTGCGACTACTAGAATAGCAGGAGACACATCGAGATCGTCTTTTTTTTTAGCTGTTCAGGTATTGTTCTTCAAGAGGTGCATCGACTGGTATTCGTCACCGCAGTCATATCCCTAATCCCCCATGTATACATGTCAAGCCTCAGCGAGCAACTTGTGTCTCTCAGACATTAACATTAAGCTGTAAGACAAAAAATGAACCGAAAAATGCACTGTCTTATTCAGTATCAAAAAATTGTGTTCATTCTTTCTCATAAAAAGCTGCCAAATCTATATTTAAATTCAAACAAAACCAGAAAAAAACACAACACGTCCATAATAGTTAATGATAATGACGCTAAGTAATAGGTGACGCAATGATTACACGAAAATTATTAAATCAAAATTCAAGATGGCGCCCGCTTGTAAATCGAAGCTTCCTGCATTCTTGGCGCCCGCGCCCTCACCCGACCGCCCGGATCGGGGTACCGTAGAGAGAAAACTGGTTGGGGAAACCCGTTTTCTTTTGGAATGCTTAAGTTCAATAACAAACAACATAACATCACGCTTGTAGGCCTGGAAGGGTTAGGCAGAGGTGTACCTATAGTAACAACCACATTTCACCAGTTATGTTTAAGTCCCATGTAATAGGGGGCGAGCTTTTTGCCATCAACTGGGCACAATCAAGCCTCCGGGCTGCTACTGAGAAATTCCTGACGGAAAAACGCAATAATCCTTTGCCCAGCCTGGGAATCGAACCCAAGACGTCATGCTCAGTAGTAGGACTAGCGCCCACTAGTCCAACGACGCAGTCAGCGAGGGAGAGCCTTTTAAATGTCATAGGATTTTTTGGAGAAAGGAAGTCTGGATTTCGTGAATGTAGGTCTAATTTCAGTGTGTGTGCGGAATCTATGAATTTCTAAATACTTAAAGAAACAGAAACTACAGAACGCCACCTGCTACGATCCTTACATACTTCTTTTGCTTCGTTTACGTTTATACCCCTGGCCATATACGCACGCCGGTTGCAAGTACTACGCACCTGACCTTTCTGAAGAACATCAGAAGTTTTTATAGCAAACCAATTACATACACGATGAAATTGAAAACTTGTGTCAACTCGAAATAGGAGGTTTCAGTAACTGTTACATAATCATTATAAATCAACTCCCAAATCTAAATTCATGAAAAAAGTCGTGTAATTATCGTCTTAGATAATGCAAACTAAGTTATTGCCTTCAAGTAGACAAGAATTATCGTCGTTCCGGTAAAAAAATAAAGTATCAATTTTAGCGCGCCCAAAGATGAATCCATTCATCGCAGAGTTCACAACTTATAGCCCAGTTGGAAACGCGTTGAACTAGCAGTCATTTAACTAAATTGTGACCTTTCCTACGAAAAAAATGCGCGCGACTACGTTGTTAAATCGCTTGCCTACGCGCACATATGGTTTGTATCCCTTTCCTTTCTCTCGGCCGAATGACATGCTTTAAATTTTCTTTATAACAAGTTGATATATTTTAATTTGGCGCACCTATTAAATTAAAAACTGTATAAATAAAATAAAATGACACTAGTTCCTTTCTTGAACGGTAGAAAGCAGTCAATAACAAAAATACTTGCTTGGTCAAGACCTCAGGCTGGAGTGTCCCGATTCGGGCAAAAGTGCCAAATCAAAATATGATGACCTAACACTGACAAAAGCTGCCAAATTGGTTACATCATAGCTCAATTATAGAGAGAAAGAGATTGAATTAGGCCTCCAAAAGAGTGATGCAAAATGATTCTGTAAAGTTTCTTTATATAAAGAATGTCTGCTGAAAGATTCTATGCATAAGCACCATGTAACCAGGGTGAATTAACAAAAAACAGGCAACATACTTGAGACACAACAGCCTCACCCACGTATGAAAAGCACAGTCGCAAGAATATGTAAAACAAATGCAACAAAGATGGTTCTCTAAGGACACCAACACTGCCCTTTAAGGCTCCCTCCCGCAAACAGGCGCGACGCAACTCTAGTTGTACAATTTCTATGAAAACTTCACGTCTAAACGTGCTGCGCTGTTGCGTCGCGCATGTCTGCGGGAGCCTTTAGACAAAACGTGACTAGAAATACATAACTACATAACATCAACAACAATTTTCCACTAGCTCAAAACAACGCAAATCGATCGATATCTCCAAAATTTGAATCATTCAAGAAATAATAACTACAGAACCCACGCCTTGTAATACAAAAATATACATCACATGATAATTTTTTACTTTATTTGCCACATTAACCATTGGAGTATCCCGGCTGCTCTATATTGAAGGCGTATAAATAGCATTGGATGGTGGCACTGGTCATCAGTAGCCATCAACAGTTCCCAGGGTCAAGATGAGAGTTCTGGTCAGTGTTTTTACTTTTAACTGTAGTTTTTTATCGATTGAGAATATTATTGGTTTTGAGTGACAAGTGTTTTTAAGGATGATTTTAGTGACATTATTTCAATATTTTGTGTTTTTTTGAGGATTATCGTCGATGAGTATATTTTTAAGATTATTTAATCTCTTCAATATAAATTAATATATTTCATAAGTATACTGAACGCAAGCGTTACTGCTGAGCATGAGGTCCTGGGTTCGATTCCCAGGTCGGGCAAAGTGTTATTGGGCTTTTCCATCTAAAAATTCTCGGTAGCAGCCCGGAGTCTGGAATTTGTGCCCAATGATTAATGATTTCGTTTCTGTAAGTAGGTTTGTACAAACACTTTTACACGTCAATCATATTTTTTTAACTAGATGAGATCGGCATTTCCAATCTGATTAATCTGAGAAGAAAGGCCGAAACAAACTCAAGAGGTAACAGTCTTTTAAAGTCCAAGCATAATCTGGGTCAGATCATGTGAAGACCATGTAGATTGGTATCTGAAATGGTCTTTTGAGGAAAGAACCACACAGATTGAGTGGAACTGTCCAGTCAGTGCACGAATTTGTCAGTAACCGTGCAGCTGAACTCAGAACTTGTGAAGATAAGACGGTGGCAATGAGCTCGCCCCTATTACATGGGACTTAAACATAACTGGCGAAGTGTGGGTGTACGATGGGTACACCTGTGCTTATCCCTTCAGGGAAAGAAAGTGTGATGTAATGTGACATTTCAATATTTTTGTGATCGATTTTAGACACTTTACGCTCCTGGAGTAACGCAATTATAGATAGGTAATTAATTAATCGAGTCTCATTATTCAAGGCATGATTGATTTAGTATAAGCAATTAATTCTGTCGTCTTGAGGAAAAACTCATTTTATAGAGTTTACAACAAAAATTGTTATAGAAGTAACGTATGATTAAATAAAAATATTAAAAAATCTACGGAACCTTCATTCCACATGCACATTAATTACTCTTGAATAGTTTTTTGTGCGTTTTTATATTAAATATTTGTTTTAAATGACAGTATCCCGGCTGGTCGATATTGTGGCCGTATAAATAGCATTGGATGGTAGCAGTGTTCATCAGTAGCCATCAACAGTTCCCAGAGTCAAGATGAGAGTTCTGGTCAGTTCATTTTAGTATTAATATTGATTTTGAAGTGAAAAGTGAATTATTTTAGCAAGAATTTGTAATCAGGAAGAAAGTGCTCTAGCTTTGGTTTCCACTTACTTACGTGAGCTTAAGTTTGGGTTTGTTCTTGGTTTTTCAACTTCGCATAGGTTGTGCAGTTATGGTCAATAGTGACATCTTTACTTTCCAAGCAAAGGAGGTGTTTCAAAATGGGCAGGTCTATGTACACTACCTCAAAATAAAGAGAAAAATCCGTAGAATTCAGGAAAAATGCAGATAATTCATTTAAATGTATACTGTTGTGGTAGTTAATTGATAATCATCAATTATTTTTATCAAGTTTCAACATGGCGTATCACCGATTTAGATACTCTGTGCTTAAAAAAACAGCGACAGTAAACCATAGATCGACCATTGATCATAGAAAGAGAACTGTCAGCTGTCACAACAGTTCAATAAACATATCAAACGTCATTAATCAATCAAAATTACAGCTTACCGCCATGGCGGGTTTTTGTTGTGTATTGCAATTTCAAGTATAATTTCTTGAGGTTTACCAGCAAACAAAGCCATTTTAATGTAATTGGACAGTTGAGAACTGTTTTAAATGTGTTTTCCTATTTTTAATTATACAAGGACCTGACCCAGGCTCCATACATTTTGGGACATCTCCTTTACCCACGAGTACTGTACAGTCGCCAGCACATCAAGTTACCACATACTGTCCGATTTTCTAATTAGATTTTGAACTTAGTAGCACAAATCATTTGGAGAAATTTGGCAGTTTCGTGTAGCTTGAACGACTGTACATAAATATTTCTCGATTATTAAAAATCGGTTGCCGCCACTTAATTATCAGAGCGATACAAAAGTAGAAAAATCGACTATTTGTAACAGATTTTTAGTAATCTTGAGATACCCAAGTGCTGTAACTCATGGGTAAAGTTGCTCATGGAAAATAAAGATGTCACAGTTGACGTTACTTATAATTTTACACAAAATTTTGGAATGTTTCCAATATTCACATGTTTTTTCTTTAATTTTACAGCTAGGTACCGGATAGTTTAGAACAATGGTTTGAATTGCTTTTTTGACACTCTCCTTTGAATTTATGATAGACTGAGAGACATGACTTACGTATGTATGCATAAGTACGCAAAAAAAAAAACAAAAAAAAAAATGTTCTTTCAAAACAAAACGTAAGGCGACACACAGTCTATGTTAGTCTAAGAAAAAGGGTTAAGCGACAAAGCTTGGTTCCTTAAAATGCCAAGATAATATTTTACGTATCTAGTAATTCTAATCAGTTTTAGATCCCATCAGACTTTGTAGAAACGTTTAACTAATTATTTATTTGACATCTGAAATCTTTAAATTTTTCCCGTTTAGCCACATTTTTATGCCGACAGTTTTCTGGAAAGTAGTTGCAAACGGAACTACTCGTGTTGGTGTGTGTGTATGTGTGTGCATGTGTGGGTGTGTGTGTGTGTGTGTGTGTTAAGTCCTGGTTTAATCCCCGAAAATATGTACCATACACCCGTGTGTAACTCTTCAAGAAATACATGCGTAATGTTATGTGAACGATGGTATTTAGTTTTCCTATGACATAAAAACTGCTACTTACATCATACTTAGTTTTTATAAGATCAACATAACAACCTACTCGATATTCATAACATACTAATCAATACATATTTATTCGTTACAGGTGTAAATATGCAATAAATAATAAGTTCACCTTCAATATTAAGTGCTGGAATCATAAATTATGCAAAAATACAGTAGCACTAAACATGTCTGTCATGTATGTCTATGTTAATAGAAACTGCATTATCAAATGTTACATCGGATTTTTGCAACTTAAAAACTTCCAACGTTTAGCAAAGATACTCGTAATTGTACAATGTAGTTGATGTTAGCAGACAGGATCGTTACTGCCCAGTGCCCATACCCATCGACTGACTTGCATCGGGTGAGGAACTAGCCCTTTCCTATCAAAAACCACAGGATACTATCAATACTTTCATATTATAAGGGGCGCAGACGCAAGCAACAGTCAGTCTTTTATCTAGCATAAATTAAAGACCAGACTAGGAAATGTCAAAAGCCAAAAAACATTGAACAAGATGCCTATGAATAGATTACCTTTAGAACACAAGATAATTGCGAATTGCGACAAACAACTTAACACGTAATTAAATTAAATATTTTAAAGGTTAACTTCCTGATATCAAAACCTAGACATCTAGCTTCCTTATAAAATCACTGTCGATTTTTCCAACACTACCCATCTTTTTAACAAACTTCAAAATAAGGAGAAGGTTCTGAATAAGACTGTATGTTTTTTTTTTTTATATGTATTAGCTCAGAACTTTTTTCTGTCTGAACCAATTTGGATGATTCTTTTTTTATTTGATAGCTTCACATGTGGTCCCATTTGATCAAGGTCTGACCAGTAGTTTTTGAGTTATCCTTAATACTGCATATTTTTTTCCACTTAGTTTATATTGATGATGTGTTGATAATTTCCTGTCACTGTTATTTACATACCAAGTAGTGGAATACGAATTTGTGTGGGGTAGGTACCGCAACCAAAAAGTGAAAAATAAAAACTTTTTACAAAAAAACAACCGACTTCCAAAGAAAACACTAAAAGACGTGAAAAATAACTTTTATTTCGGAAGTCGGTGGCCAAAAACGAAAATACAAAGCCAAAGGCACCGACTTCCGAAATAAAAGTTATTTTTCACGTCTTTTAGTGTTTTTTTTGGAAGTCGGTTGTTTTTTTGTAAAAAAGTGTTTTGAAATGCCTTCGGCCTTGCTTGCATCATTCTAGTTAGGGTAACTATTGTCTCTATCACTCATGAAGCCCAGACAGTTTGATTTAATTTATTAACTGCTAACCTGCATAATCAGCCTATAACGTTCCCACTGCTGGGACACAAGCCTCCCCTCTGTAAGAGGGAGTAGGCCGTAATCCATCACACGGGCACAGTGCGGGTTGGTAAATGTCACAAATCTTCGAATTTTAGTTTCTAGGACATGCCGGTTTCCTCACGATGTTTTCCTACACCGTTTTGAGAGTAGTGGTGATGAAATAAATTACACAAAGCAAAGCGCCTGTCTGGGTTCGAACCCACGATCTAGAACTCTTAAGTCGGGGCTGTTACCTCTGGGCATCACTGCTCTCCAATGCTAACCTGACCTGCAATCAAAAAGGAATCTACGAGTCGGGCCTTCAACCCCACTGTTAACTTTAATGCCTGGCCAATCTTTTCACCATGACAAGAGCTGTTCTTGATTAACTCCAGCCAAATCTGTGTAGTACCAAAGATAACTTCACACCATACTCAAGCAATATCTATCTCTTTCAGATTCTATCTGCCTTCCTCGCCGTTGCGGCCGCGGCTCCCTCCGGCCTCTACGCCCCAGCCTTGGTCCCCGTCATTAAAGCAGTGGCGGTACCAGCTGCCATCCCGACCATTTCACCCGGAGACATCCAAGCAGCGGCTATCGATGCCCAAGTTCAGGCCCAGGACCAACTACAAGCGGCCGCTGACAAAGCACGGGAACTAGCTGAGCAAGCAACTGAGAATATCAACGAGAAAGTAATCACTCAATCTACAGGCGCTAACGAACAAAATTTGGACGCTTTCTGGGCTGCTGAAGACAAGAAATGGCAGGCTGTTGACGCGTTGAAGACGGCTGAAGCTCAAATCGATGGTGCTGTTGCCAACAACGCTAATTTAATCGCTAAGTCCGCTATCAAAGGAGTCATTCCTTATGTACCTGCTGTTGGTCCTATTTCACCTATCGTGGCGCCAATTCCACCAATAGTGTACACTCCGTATGTTGCTCCATCAAGCTACTCTATCCAGACCTTGACCACTGGTCAGGAAATCAAAACCGAAATCAAGGCAGATAACCAGGAAGCTGCAGGGAAAGCAGCTGAACCTGCCAAGGCAGCTGAACCTGCCCAGGCAGCTGAACCTGCCGCGGCAGCTGAGCCCGCACCTATCGAGAAGTCGGCGGAAAAAGCTGAAGGTGCAGAATCTCCCGCTTTTAAAGCCGCTGAGAATTTGAAAGAGAAGCCAGCGTTGATCGCTCAACCTCTGTTCGCACCTGGCCATCTGGGTCTTCCTAATGTGTACACATACGATGTGGCTGTTCCCGCTGAGGGACAACTGATTGGTCAGCCGATATTGAAGTATTTTACTGCAGTTCAACAGGTGCATGGTGTTCTTACTCCTACTTTTGTGAAGGCGTGGTAAACAGGAGTGAGGGCGGATTAATTAAAATGATAATTTCACGAAACGTTTCCTTGTTTTATTTGGTGCTAATCATTATTTCAACCTACACCTAAAGATACGACCTTTGATCACTCATAGATACAAAACTTTTGATTGACTTAAAGATTGGCATGCATGCCCACCTGACTTCTCATTATTTGACATTATATACCTCCAATTCTTATTTCAACTCTTTACTAATGGCTTTTGTAGAATGAATTTTAATTTAGATTTGTTACAGTTGTAATGGCAATCATGTCATTTGGTTTAAGTAGGTTTTTATTTTAATTATTTTATATATAGATTCTTCTATATTTTGTGAATGTGAGAACGTTGTAGGCCTAGCTTGTAGACTGTAGAGTTTTAGACCTTTTTCTATTTTGTTGAGTACCTGTTACTTGTTGATAGGCCTACACTGTCCTCCCATACCTATTAATTAACACTGTTATTTGAAAACATTGTAAAAGCCACTTATTTTTAAAAGAGTAGCCGTGGAGTTTTTTGTCGGCTCTTCTCCATAGGAAACGACCAATTGGAACCGTGCAGCTTCTGACGTTTCATAAGTGCCCATGTAGGTTTATGTGAATAAAATATTTTGATATTGACTTTTTTTGATTTTGACGGAAAGTCCACTAAAACAGATATCGGGCTTTGCACGTGATGCGTTTACAACCTTAGAGGTGACATAGCAATATCTCATGCTTATGTGTCTGTAATTGCACCATTCAAACCGAAACACAACAGTGCTAATTGGTGGTAGTAATAGCGGTTAGTACCTCCCCGGATTGAGTAAAGGCTGGCTATTTTTTTTTTTTTTAACTATTGAAAACAGTTTTAAGATACATGTCTTAATTGTTAGGGCACGTCACAATTGCGGCGGTAAGTCCCCTCTTTGAGGAGTGGATTGAGAGGCACCACGGTGTCCTCACCTTCCGCCTGACGCAGGTCCTCACCGGACATGGCTGTTTCGGGAAATTCCTGTTTCGGATAAGGCGGGAGCTAACGCACGGGTGTTACCATTGTGTGGATCGACCGGAGGACACGGTGGAGCATACGGTAGAGGTCTGCCGGGCTTGGGCGCATCACTGCCGTGTCCTCGTGGCGGCGATATCTTGCGTCCGGCCCTGGTCCAGGCCATGGTACGGAGCGAGAGGGAATGGGAAGCCGTCGCCTTCTTCTGCGAAGCAGTAATGCTCGCGAAGGACGAGGCGGAGCGCGTGAGGCAGAGGCAATCGTTGCGCCCTCACGCCCCTAGTCACCGCAGGAGGAGAAACCCTGGGCGTCGGGAGTCGATAGCCGACTCCCGGCCACCGTAGGCGCGGGCTTGTGAACGACGAGCAATGGGCAGCTCGCCGTCCGGTAAGGACCAGGCCCGGGTCAACGGCGCGTTGTTTCCACGCGCGCCTCAAAGAGATGTCAGCATAATTGACAGGTTCCGATAGGGCCGATGCCTTGCAGAGTCGCGGATTGTTCGAAAGAGTTACCGTGGCCCTAGCGCACAGGCAACTGAAGGAATACGGTTGGGTTTTAGTCAGTTAAAGTCTGACACGCCCTACCGCTCCGCTCTGAGCGGGAGAAGTCATTTGATAATTACCCAAGTCTTAATTGTTTCAGTTCGTACATCAGTTTTGTAGAGGACAATCAAAGTAAAAACATAAAACACTTCTGGACCTATATTTCTAATCGAAAAGATAAATCTGGAATCCCATCTAAGCTTCAATACAAAAATGCTGAAACAAATGACCCAGACATGGTACGTAATATGTTTTCTGACTTTTTTTACTCGGTATATGAACTGATATCTCCTTCGTTGCCTGAATGGAAGCCTCCGCAGGACAACAACGCAGTATACGATGTCTGTATTTGAGACCTTTTAGTGAAGAGAACATATTAAAGGAGCTTCCATCCCTAGATCCAGCGAAAAGCCCTGGTCCTGATGGACATTCGCCTTTCTTCCTTAGGAATATGAATGTGACATCATAATGAATGGAGAAAAACTAGAATTTATTAATCAGACGGTTTGCCTAGGAATCACGCTAGAAGAGATATTACAATGGGGACCCCATATAACATCTCTTGCGAGGCGGCTTAGCTCGGCCGCATATGCTATTAGAAAGATGAGAAAGTTAACAGATGTAGAAACTGCCCGTTTGGTCCATTTTAGCATTATGTCATCATTATATGTGGGGTCGGGCAGCTAACATTGAATTCATTTTTATTTTTACAAAAGAGAGCTTTCAGGGCCATTTACAATCTACGTCGCCGCGAATATCTTATGGGACTATTTAAAAAGATTAATATTATGACGGTACCTTGCGAATTCATGTATGAAAATATTATGTATGTAAGAAAAAAATCTACATATTTTTAATAAGTGATAGACATAATTTTAATACTAGAAATAAAGATAAAATAGATCAACCATTTTTCAGATTAACCGTAACTTGTTAAATTTTAAACTGGTTACTGTGTTAAATTTTACAACAAAATACCTTGCAATTAAATGAATGAAAATTTAAAACTCATATTAAAAGTCCACTTTGCAAACAAGCACATTACAAACTAGAGGATTATATCCTAGGTAAGAATGCTTGGAAATATCCTGGTCCTGGTCCATAGGAAAATCTAGAGTATAGACAAAATCAAACTGATTGTTAATTTCATTGTATAATTTATAATTTTTGTGACATTGATTTGACATTCTGTAACTACTTTAACTCACACACTAAATTATTACTTGTTAAAATTTTAGAAAATTTTTCAATATTTGTAAATATGTGAGCACCGTGTATGTATCACATAATTAATTTACCTGTTATTGCTTTATATTTCATTATTTTTACCTATTGTGGTATGGTCATTTTATTCTAGGTGCATCGTCTTCACATATAATTATATAATTACATAATGTATACGAAATATTGTAAAACAAAAAAGAGTAAAATTGGTTTCTTGCCCATTCTTCTCCATACGAAACTACCTTTTGGAAGGGGCAATTAGTATCAATTCTATTTTCTTGTAAATTTTCACGTTTAAAAGTACCTTTTATGTACCTATTTGAAATAAATTATTTGACTTTGGAATACTGCGACTTTCATCTGCAAGCCTCTATTTATTATTTACTAGTCCTACGGTCGAATTCCGACCAATGGTACCTATTGGTCGAAATTCGACCGTAGGATAAAAAACAAAATAGGTTTCATTCTACTCTTTTTTTTGTTATTGTGTCATTTCATTTTTGTGTCAAATGCATGTTAGTCTGTGTAATGTTTTTTTTATTGATTTAATGTCTTTTTATGCATAATTATAATTACAAGCTGACCCGACAGACGTTGTCCTAGGAGTATCTTAACTATGAATGTCATATGTCGTTTAGTTTTAGTTTTCAACTCATTTATCAACCGATCCATCTGTGTTTAACGATATTTGCAGCGCGCATTCTGTCAATCGCTGACAGTTATTTCCAACAACTGACAGTTAAGTCAAATATATATTGGCGTTAAGTTTTCTTAATTTTTGTAACGTTCCGATATCAACTTCCTTATTTCTTTATTTCATAAGATCCTTCTCCTGACAATAGCGAACACAACAAAAAAAAGAAAGTGAAATCGGTCCAGCCGTTCACGCGTGATGGCGTGACCAAGGGAAATAGGGATTCATTTTTATATATATAGATATATAGATATTACCAGTCTGTACTCATTCTCTATATAAACTATAAGTGTGCAAAACTTCATACTCTAACCGTCCGCGCAATTTTCGTAAAAAGGGGTACACAGTTTTTGCTTCACGTATTAATATACAGATAATAAATGTATATCTGAGGGAGTTGTAGCTAAACTGTGGAAAGATGCGTATATTGTGCCCGTTCACAAAAGTGGATCCAAACGGAACGTAGAATAATATCTTTACATTTCCATCCCGTCTGCCTTGTCGAAACTCTTTGAAAGGTTAGTCCATAACGAAATTTATTTTGTAATCCACAAAATCATAATTCAACAACAGCACGAATTCGTTAAAGGGGATGCGCTCAGGTAGCCCGCGAAATTCAAAAATACTTACGTTTTTTGCAATTAGCAGGTCACTGTCAGGTTGTATGTTGATTAAAATATGATTCGCGACCGTAACAAATATGGATTTACAGAATTATAATCATTAGAATCAGCAATACAACTCCTTAAGTTAGAATTGGCCTCAAATGTCATGATTTCATGAAATATTCAATAGGGTTAATATGAACTTAGAGAGATGTATTGATGATTTTTACAAGCTTTCATTTAACTTGCAATTCATGTATGTATGTATGTATGCTTGTTCTGGTGGAATCTTGCAACTGAATTCTAAATCAGTTATCTTCAACCGATTGAGCTGAAATTTGGTATACACGCTTATTTTTGATGACAATGCATTTTTATGATGCATGACCTGTGATACTACACCCAGGATTGGCTCCAGACGAAGGATCTCCTTAACGGTCAACGGTGCAGACACGACATTTAATATACGCGTTTAATTATGGTAGTTCCTACTGAAGTCCACCATGACCTGGCTGCTGCACCCAGGATTGGCTCCAGTCGAGGGAACTCCTCTACGGTCAACAGCAGAGACACAAAAATTTATATACGCATACAAATTTTATGATTACAATTCTATGAATAAATATTTGATACGGCCGCGAATCATATTTAGATCAACATACAACCTGATACTGACCGGCAAATTGCAAAAAACGTAAGAAAATTTGAATTTCGCGGGCTACTTTGGCGCATCCCCTTTAAACGGAGGTCGACAAATACTAATTTAATATTATTTCTCTAGCTTTTTGTTTGATTGTGTTGACAGCCGTGTACAAGTGGAGGCAGTGTATACGAACTTCTTTGCTAGCTTTTAAATTTTTTTTTCTTCCCCTGTTTTACATACATTGACACAAAAATCTTATACCATGAACTAGCACACAGATCCATCCATCCAAAGTTTGTCTGTAAAAGATCGCTTTTAGCGATAAGACCGCCCATTGTGTCACCCTATGTAAAATTTCTACTTTTATATCTGTAATTTTTATGGTGTACATAATAAAGAGTATTCTATTCTATTCTATTCTATTCTACAGGAGTCAAATCAACATTAATTAAATCTGTACAAATAAACTCGAAAAGAAACTGGACGATCTCGAAAATGTCACACTATCAAACATTGCCCGCAACACATTATACATCATGCTTCAATTCCATCGTCAAACGCAATGTAATACCCGTTGGCCTTTACCGGTATGCGGTACAAAGTAATGATCCTTTATTATACAGGCTGTGCTATATTTTACTTTTATTGTTTTAAAATACCAGGTTGTTTTTTATTGGGCTGTGGATATTATGAACAGATTTATGTGAATTTATGAATTTATGGTTTTACCAGCTTTTAACTGGTCTCGCATACGGGTTTTCCATTCGGGTGATAAGCTCTTTAGGGAAACCGCGTATACAGAGAAGATTATATTAGGACTCTACTAACTCTTACATCCGAAACATTTGACTGCTGAAGAACGTAAATAACCCAATGAATGTTGTTGAACTGTCAAAATGAAAGGTATTCCTACTGTTACAATTACCCCGTAGCTTTCTCCTGGAGCTCGCCTGATGGAAAGCGGTGGATGAGGTCTGCGATGGAACGAATTAAACCCAGAAGATGCCTGTTCACACTAGCTTTGAAGCCTCGCTAGTTCAGTTGTTTTAATCGTTTCTCTTCACCACAATCATTCAAACTCAATTACATTTTAACCTAGCCTATCATCAAACGAGGTTAGTATCAAAACCACTACATATCCACTTTTTCAATAAGGCAGAAAATCTAAAAAAAAAAAATTGTTAGCACATCATTTTTTGATTGTTTTTTTTTAAAGAATGCCATTCATGTGCGTGATAAATAGGACCTTAACATAGTTTTTTTTTTTTTTAACTTGGTTATGTTGAGGTTTTGAACTTAACGTTAATATTAAACATCATTTTACTAAAGAAACCAAGCTGTTCTGAAGTAAACAGTAACTGCTAATGGTAGGTTTTATCATTTTGTGCAGAAATCTTAAGAAAAAAATACGAAATGGCCAAAAGTGGATATGTGGTGGTTTTGATGGTTTTTTTTTTTTTTGGGTGGGAAATCATCAAATGACCTCTCCCGCTCTGGGCGGAGCGGAAGGGCGTGTCAGACTCTTACTGACTAAAACCCACCCGTGTTCCTTCAGTTGCCTGTGCGCCAGGGCCACGGTAACTCTTTCGAACAATCCGTGACCCCGGCAGGCATCGGCCCTATCGGACCCCTTCAATGATGCTGACATCTCTTTGAGGCATGTGGTTTTGATCCTAACTTCCTCAAACGATACACGTTGTTACCACGTCCACAAAAAATGTCCAAACGAACATATGTTTTTAAGTGAGCTTTTATTGTAGATAAAAATCAAATGGAACAGCAGACAAAACTAATATGGTAGTCATTAATCATTATTAAATAGATATCTTAATGCAATGCGATGTGTTAATGCAAGAAAATCTTTATATGGCGCAGAAATATTAATAGTTACAATAATACTGGGGCTTACTGAAGTAACCTCTAAGAGAGACGATAATTAAATACGTCCGGCGCATGAGCAGCCAACCCTGCTTATCAACCTTGCGGATTGGGCTAATTTTGTAACCTAGACATAAGCTATTCCTTTCGATAAAATTTGGCAAGGAGATAGATGGCATCCCGGGGAAGGATATAGGCATATTTTTTTTCCCGGTAGCATGTTCCCGTGGGACAATTTCCGACATCCAAGCGGGCGAAGCCGCGGGCAGAAGCTAGTCTTCATATAAAAGAGTACGACAGCTGTAGGCTCCATTAGGCAGTGGTGGACTAAACCTTTGAAAAAGCAGGCGACAGAAGGATCCAGTTGGGTTGGGAAGCTTTTGGTAAACTTCGTCAAGTCTTGTAGTCGCCAATCCCGCAATGTTTGAAGACTAAGGTCTTCAACCAGAACGTCCTGCCCGTTATAACATACGGTGCCGAAACGTGGACACTGACGGTCGATTTGGTCCACAAATTTAAGGTCGCTCAACACGCTATGGAGCGGGCTATGCTCGGGGTTTCTTTCAAAGATAAAATCAGGAACGAAGTTATCCGGAAAAGAAGCGGAGTTACCGACATAGCTTGCACAGTAAGCAAGCTGAAGTGGCAGTGGGCTGGCCATGTTTGTCGGAGGACCGATGGCCGGTGGAGCAGAGGAGTCCTGGAGTGGCGACCGCGTATCGGCAAGCGTAGTGTGTGACGCCCCCCAGCTAGATGGAATGACGATCTCAAAAACGTGGCTGGGACATACTGGATGCGGAAGGCGGAGGACAGGGTGTTGTGGCGCAGCATGGGAAAGGTCTATGTCCAGCAGTGGACTGCGATAGGCTGAGTTGGTGATTGATGGACTAAGTCTGTAGGGGGCCCAGGGCGACAAAACAAAAATTAAATACCACCTTATTTTCCCAACAACAAACTGCCTTTTACTTACTACATATAATATTTTGTTCTTGTTTGGGGTTTGGGGGGCCCCGCAGGACCACCTGCCGCCCGCCCTTAGTCCCCCATTGCCGTTAAGCTGCCTTGATACACTTTACCTAGTTCCTGATCCATACACAAAGCTCATATTACTAACAGTTACAGCTAATTCTTTAGCGATAACTAAACATCTAGGTAAGCTAGTGGTTAGTGACCATTTCCTTGAGCCCAACCTACATGATTTGTCAATAAATAATAATTATTATGGATTATCTATGCATGTATTACGAGAAATTCTTGAATTATTCATAGGATTACACGCCCTGCTACAGTGTGTTGTTTTTACTTGATTTGACTTTTTCGTGGTGCCTACAGAAATGGTCTGATGGAGGCTCCTCTAGTCAAGATATTTAAGTAAGAACGTCAGACGCAACCTGGGCCGTCAGGGGGACTCCCTAAACACGAATTCCGTAGTATCGGTCAAATTTACGGGCGTTTCTTACTCCGTATGACTTACGAACATGATTATTTCGAAGCCGAATTAAAAATGATTGACAAAACCACTTGACAGCTGTCCTTACTCCCAATGTGTTATTGCCTGTACAAAAAAGTTATTTGATCAGGAGTAGGGCTCATTCCAAAGTATCGAACTACTTTCGGACGGGCCCGTTTCTTCCTTCACGAACTTAGAGACTAGGCCCCAGTTCAGTTACCAACCTTGCTTCCAATCAAATTTTTAACCGACTTCAAAAACGAAGAGGTTCTCAATTCGTCTGTATACGCGTTTATACGCGATATCTCCGGCAATTTATGGATCGACTTTGAAAAATTTTTTTTAAAAGATAAGGTATGCCTCAGCGGTGGTCCCATACATAAAAATTGTATTAACTTTGCTTCGGTACGTTTTCAGCTAGCTTCAATAATACGTATTTTTTCCACTTAGTGTATATTAATGATGTTATGATAACTTTCTGTCACTGTTATTTACATAGCAAGTAGTGGTATACGAATTTGTGTAAGGTTGGTACCACAACTTAAAATGAAATATATATATATATATATTAATTATTTACAAAAAACAACACTTCGAAGTCAAAAATAACTTTAGTTTCGAAAGTCTGCGGAAAAACAAAACCAAAGAGACCGAGTTCCGAAATTCCAAAGTTATTTTTCACTTTGTAGTGTTTTTTTTTGGAAGCAGTTTGTATTTTTTTTCAGTTTCAAGACACAAGTTAAGTTGAAGCAAATATTACAGACCGAGGATATTTATTTACATCCACACTAACTAATCCACATTTTGTTGAACTAATTTAGGAAGCTGCAGACCTCGAGTTGCGAAGAAAAAAGGAAAAACGAAAATGCGTTTATTGACATTAAACCAACCAAAAACTTACATGACATAATTGTGTTCTAAAAACCATTGAAAGGACATTGTCCACGTTGTATGGGAATTTGGCTCGGTATGAACAGGCACTTTAAGTATAAATAAAATATAGGTTTAATAGCTTATACCAGTAGGAAAGTGTATATCATATTGTGGTTGTATCGTGATGCTTGTACGACTTGTTTGGCTTACTTGTTTTTTTTTTAATAAAACACATTTTTACGGCCCATATTCAAGCTGAGGTCAACGTTGGGATTGGTTTCCGAGTCCATAGGCGTGCCGGGGTCAACGTGAGAAGGGTTATCAGTGTCTATAATCAAAATCAGAACATTACTTGAAAAATAATCACCCTAAAACGAAGAAAACAATATTCACGATGCCAAGAAACAAAGTGAAAGACAACTATGACAAGTGACTTGAAGTGACAGACAACTGACATTGATATAAACTTTTTTTTCTGTAATCGATTTAATAACTACTAAATATCGATTCACTGACCAACTTCGATACTTTTAAATACTTTAGTTTTCAGATTTATGGATAAAACTTGTTTGAAATAATGTAAGTGATTATAAAAATAGCTTGACTTTAATTGACTGTAAACTCTAGAACTCTGGACTGTTATATTAATAGTGAGGACGTAGTTGAACTTCAAAAATAAACTTCAGAATCGATTGGTAAATAATTATTTTAAAGTAGACGATTAATTGTTGACATCACTATGAATTAAGGAAGGTCGTACTGTCAATTTGTCGAAGAGTAAAACAATTTCAGTACTTATTAAATACACTATTCGTGGGCGCAAGTTGATACAAAAGTATAGAAGAAATAAGCGTTTAAAAACTAAACATGATTTTTGATTAATTTGTTTCTTTTCAAGCATCGTGTCCACGCGAAGCCGAGAATGAACAATTTCCTTTAAACTTGTAGCGGTGGTCGGAGGGTGATGTAGCGGTATCAAACATCCCCACATGCGAGCTACACGTCATACTGACGTCACGCAAATCCTGCATCGCGCAAGCAGAGTTTACCGCGCGATTAGCATATATACAACGTCCCGACATCAACCGTCGGGCAGTTGCCCACCAGACACAACACTCGTCTGGTCGGAGGATCCTCCCTTTTCTATAGAGTATGAGTGACCTTTACACCCTGTTCCTCATACCTCTATAAACTTATTTTTAAAGAGATACTTTATTTTTATATTCACACCTTAGAACGGTCTTCAAAAAGCCTAACTTAAAGCCTTCTTCTAGTGCGGAGTGTCTTGTAGTGTCGACGGGCACTGGCCGACCAGCATGCGTAGCATGAACACTACAGAAACAGAAGAAACGGAAACAAAATGACAGATTGTGGAAAGATTTCTACGGCGCGATGTCAAAATTCAAAAAAAGAATGACTTTTTGTTAAGAAAGTAATTTGTCTTCTCTTCGTAGACTAGAGATAGAAGTGGTCATGCTACGCAACTGTTAGATTTTGCATATATTTTAAAAAGATAACGAAATTATATAATGTGTTCTCAACATACCCTAGAAAACAATAAGCCTTATCTTTTGATATAACTTTTACATGGTTTCATAATTCAATCTCTTCAAGGTAAACGTTTTAAATAGGGATTTATTGTCATATTTATGTTTTTTTTTTATCGAGCCAATTATTATAATTCACGTTTCTGTTTTCACACAGCGTCTGAACGCATGTTCAATTTTCCCAAAAAGTTGTTTTTTTCCCAAAAAGTTTTTTTTTCCCAAAACTCTTTTTACCTTTGGCTAGATTTACAGAGGTTTAAGAAAGTTAAAAAGTACCGCAACCTCGCCTTAAACAAGAGGATCAATATTGCAGATTTCTATAGAAATCTGTCTACAGTCTGTCATTTTGTCTATTCTTCAGTCGACAAAACCCGTGTCTATGGTAGTCACGCTACGCGTGCTAGAGAAAATTCGGACCACGGCTACGCACCAATAAGTAATCAAATGCGTCATCTGCTAAACGCACCCAGCCTAAACCTTAAAGCGCTTCCCTGACCAAACGACCTTGAGCGTTCGGTCCTTCTCTGTTCCGTCGATGAGTCTCGTTCTGTCCCACTCCCTGCGCACGCCCATTTATCATAGAATTATCAAAAATTGTGGAATTCTTTTTAATAAAAAAGATAAGTGAGATATTGAAATAAAATAAAACGACAATTATTTAGATTTTTAAACTATCTATCCATTTGTGTAATCTTTAAATTATTAGAACGTCACCTTTAAGAAAAGATGCAAGCAATCAATAATTTTAGTCACTTTTTTATAAGGAGATTTTAAATATATTTACAACACATAAAACAAATAAGAACGAGCAATATGATGATAGGATAACGAACATTAATAATGTGCTTTTAGATGTAGTTTATTACCCATAGTGAATGAGTTAATAGCCTCTGAATAACGCACTATGGCAAGGTTTTGCTCGGGGTAGCGCCTTAAGTACATTCAAACCAAAAACACACAAAAACACAATCACTCGCAAAAATAGGTCACTTCACCAATTACTAAGTCAAGACCAAATACTTACAAGTATTTCTAAACAATTATAAATGTGTTCGCGAACTGTGAAAGACATGTTTCAAAGCACTAATTAAAATAAATATGCAGTAATTACGACTATTAGTTTTTTGTTTGAACAATGTCATAGGCACTGGTTTTGTGGCGAGAAATTGTGCAATCCATCTGCTCAGTTTTTTTCCTAAAACTATAGCTGACAGGTGGGACAGCCCCATATTGGGACATTAGATACGCCTAAATGCCACAAACTCAAAGTCAAATACTTTATTTCAAACTAGCTGCTGCCCGCGGCTTCGCCCGCGTGGATGTCGGATATTATCCATCGGGAACCTACTACCGGGACAAAAAGTAGCCTATGTAGTAACATAGGCTACTTTTGTCCCGGTAGTATACGCCTGATGTCATGTGACGCGGCTGATGTTATACGGTGTACCGTATAACATCAGCTATCTGCCAGTGAAAGTCCCGTCAAAATCGGTCCAGCCGTTTTGGAGATTACCCGGAACAAACAGACAAAAGTGTCAAAAATTGATGTTTTGTTTTATGTACCGTTTACACTTTCATATGCATTTAGTAAAAAGCGGTTATTTTGAAATTACAAACAGACACTTCAATTTAATTTATTTAAATAGGTATCAAATCTTCCCTAAAACTAATGGACAGCATAGTTCGCATTCCTCTTTATCACTGTCGACAAAGTTGTCTCTTTACTGCCTCATTGATCTTGTGGTGGCAAACGCTACTGCCGAGCAGTGAGCATGACGTCTTTGGTTCGATTCCCAGGTCGAACACAGTTATTGGGTTGGGCACAGTTATTGGGTTTGGGCTACTGAGTGAGCTAACACGTGAGCATGCTACGTAAAATTGAGCATGAGAGATACACTCCTGCCTTAAATCTACACCTGCGGATTTGACGGTTTGACCCTTTGACTTGTATATGGTCATGGCAAAACTCACTTTCAGGGGAAATTGCAGGCTCTTGAAATCAAAGGGAAGGTCATTGGGAATCAATGGGATACGTGGTATAAACACTGTTTCTCCATATAAACTTAAGTTCATCCCCGATGCATTTTGAAAAATCCTTCCTTAGTGGATACCCAAGTCATAAGAGGAATAAGTGTGCGAAATTTTAAGTTTCTAGCCCTAGGGTTTGGCCTGTGTGTTTATATAGAACTTTCATCCCCTATTTTACCCTATTAGGGTTTGAATTTTGGAAAACGCTGAAATATGTAACTCATTATTTTTGCCGTACTCAATTCATACGAAATTTCATGCAAATACATCCAAGGAAAAAAAAAATGTCATACAAACTTTTACCCCCTTTTTCACCCCCTTGGGAGTTGAATTTTGAGAAATCGTTCCTTTGTGGATTCCTACGTCATAAGAGGAATACGTGTGCGAAATTTTAAGTTTCTAGCCTTAAAGGTTTAGCCTGTGCGTTGATACATCAGTCAATCACTTTTGCCTTTTATATATCTAGATAGATACTTTTGAACGTCAAAATTTACAAAAAATATAGAATTTATTCTAGTTGCCCCTTCCCAAAATGTAATTTCGTATGGAGAAGAATGGGCAAGAATCTCCACCGTTACTCTTATAAAAATGTTTAAAAATATGATGTATACATTAAAAAAATAGTGTGAAGACGATGCACCTAGAATAAAATTACTATACCACAATAGGTAAAAAGAATGAAATATAACGCAATAACAGGTAAATTAATTATGAGATAGATACATGGTGCTCACATATTTACAAATATTGAAAAGTAAATGAGTTTTCCAAATTTTTTCACTGTGACGTAGTAATGAATAGTTTGTGTTGTTTTTCTGGTAGATGTAAGTACTAACACTAGTTTCTTAGTTATGTGTACACTAACCAATTGGCCTATACATATGAGTCTGTTTTTTTTTTTGGGTCGGCTTCCAGTCTAACCAGATGCAGCTAAATACCAGTATTTTACATGGAGCGACTGTCTATCTTAGTAAGACTGGTTGTCAGACTTTTGGGCTTCTGACTACGCGTAACGACTGTCAAAAATCTACGAATGTCAGCCGGGACCAACTGCTTAAATTGCTTTCCGAGGCACGGAGGGTTCCCGATATGTAATAGACGGTCATTCATCCACGAACCGACCGCAGCAAGTGTAGTTTAACCTTCGATCGACGCGTGCGGCTGTTATGATTTAGGCACGAGGCCCTCAAACTGTACAAATTCTGCAGCATTCATTTACTGCCTTGTCAATTAGTTGAACACCTTCATGTGTGCATGTTTCACTTGCATTCTATTACGACTTATTTTTTCTAGACTGACGTCGAAAGGACATGTAATATTTGTTTTATACAGCGAGTTGGGAGCTTAGACAAAACGAGTTTTGTTAAATCAATTGGTAAATTTCAGTACAATAGTGATAATGTATACTTCTTTCTAAAAACTGGGAGCTACTAAATGTGCATGGTGTGTGTGTGTGTGTATGTGTGTGTATGTTGTGTGTGTTGTGTGTGTGTGTGTGTGTGTGTGTGTGTGTGTGTGTGTGTGTGTGTGTGTTGTGTGTGTGTGTGTGTTGTGTTAGTGTGTGTTGTGTGTGTGTGTTGTGTGTGTTGTGTGTGTGTCTTGTGTGTGTGTGTGTCTTGTGTGTGTGTGTGTTGTGCGTGTGTGTGTGTGTATGTTTAGCAATAATCTATACAGGGTGGCAGGTAGGAGCATCGACGTGCAATCGGTTACCACGGATTCAATACATGATTCTGAACCCCCCTGCGTTTAAATGATTCGTCGGTTATTTAAAAAAAAAAATGCTGTTTCATACATTTTGACCGCGTAGGTATTGCACTTTTCTATGAAAGAGTAGTTTTATTTTTTTTGAAAACTGTCCTGAAATTTTTATGCTCGGTCTAGAATCAAGTGCTGAATTCATGGTTACAGTTTGCGGGTCGATGTCGGGATGCCACTCTGTATAATAACAATGAAATGCTGTTCGTTTGTAAGCGCATCACTTCGGAATGGCTGGACCCGATATGTCCAATTTTTATTTTTAAAACTTTCGTAATAGTCCGATTCAGGTTTTTACGGAAACAAAAATTTGAAAATTCGGGAATACTGAAAGTGCATTTTCTATGGATTTTTGCATGAATTTTTGAAAGAATGATGGGCATTTTTGTATTAAGCCTAGCCTGTTTACCAATAGATTTCTAATGCATGTCAACTTATTGCTTAAAACCGGCAACTTTTGTAACATAACATTTTATCAACATTTGACACAACATGTTATGAGCAGTGATCGGAGTAGGTAGATTGAACTGGGGTCATTGATCCGAAACGTATATATTACTATGGACATTCCTCCGGAATTGGTGGATTATTAAAAAAAAACCGGAACTTATGTAGGAATTGTATTCTGCCAGAGTGGAAGGAGTCATTTGATGATTTGCCATCCTCAAAAAAAAGGTAGGAATTGTAATAAAATGAGCAATTTTATTCTTTATTATTCTTCCTATTTTTTTTTTGTCACGATTTGGCAAAACCCAACGACCAATCAGAACAAAGGATCATGGGTGGTACAATAACCGGTTATCAGAACAATGCGTACGCCCGCCGGAAATACTAAATCCGGAAATACCGGAATTACTTTCCGGAAAAATGGCTTATCCATGTTATTCTTTCTGTGTGCATTTATGATACAAGTACTAAAAATCAATCTACCTACTCCGATCACTGGTTATGAGTCAATAACTAATATTATTGAGTCGTCATAAACTAATTCGTTTACTTGCAGGTCTGATATCTCCTTACCCTGGTATTTCACACCCTTCTGCACATTATAAAAATTGATGCATATAATATAAACTTTCATTTGATGTATAAGTGGATTTTATTGGTCAAAGTGACCCATCATTCTTTGGACAGGACAACGTCTGACGGGTCAGATATAATTTAAAAAAAAACATTGTTCAGTAAACAAGGTACATCATCGACCTCATCTAGTTTAAAAATTATGATTGACGTGTAAAAGTGTTTGTACAAACCTACTTACAGAAATAAAATTATTTATCATTTATCACGGCTGATTGTCCAAGGTTCATCAGATGTATGTATACATATGTATATGTATATATAAAGGGTGTAAAGACACTTAAGGAAACCGAGAGTCACTTATACTCCCCCTTATTGTATTTTTTTTTTGTGTTGGACCTTACCTGGGAACCTTCTGGTTACGGAGATATCGAAGGTCAAAATTCCAACTTTTTACTATATTTTTTTACGAAAACAAGTTTTTAATGTTATAACTTTCACTTTAAATACCGCCACAACCCCTGTACCTACCCTGTACGTTGCATTCATAACAAAAATAAAATTCGTTTCGGAGCAATTAATTTGTGCTACTCTCACAGACACTGCACTAGGTCCATAAACATCGCAATTTTTTTTCGCGGCTTGTGTTGCATTTTTACCTTTTTCGTAGTAAAATGTTAAAATGTATCGAATTTCTTCATTAGATTCACTCATCTTGACAGTACGAAAAACAAATGAAAATCACACATTTTCCTAATTTGAATTTGGAATTATGTTCTTTAAAATTTAAACTTTCAATGATACCAAAACCAGCCAGATACAAATACGAGTAGTATAGCCAAAGAGATTTTATTACAAGTTCATACATATTATAATGCGAAAAGACTTTTTCCCCAACCTAATATTTTTGTGCTATGTTACTTAGTTTTATGTACAGAATGCGTAGTTGACGACTATGTGATGGGTCTTTTGACACCCTGTATGTGTATATGTCGCATTGTCATTGTCACTAGTTTAGAATACCTCTTACTAATCGATTTTAT
Source organism: Griposia aprilina (assembly GCA_916610205.1). Lineage (NCBI taxonomy): Eukaryota > Metazoa > Arthropoda > Insecta > Lepidoptera > Noctuidae > Griposia > Griposia aprilina. The sequence continues at coordinate 10,758,497 of OU744311.1, forward strand.
TTTTCTCTAAACAAGATGAATTATCATCATTACGCCAGCGATTCTTTATTTATTTTATGACAATGATACATAATCCTGGGCTCATAACACCTCTTAAAGCACTGCTGACCACAAAACTACCAAACACGGTAACATAAACTTAGCTCCACGCCCCAGTTAAACAGGTACGTTCCATTGTGATCTTGCCGCATACTTCCACAATCGACGCCGGCGCAACAGCAATTATTCTCGAGTTAGCTATCAATAAATCGAAGCCTTCAACTCAGTGGATACTACAGGTAGAATAATTTAGAAGTCTGGTTGTGTTCAGATTTAAGTCGGTAATTATTTTCATTGCCTATAAACAAATTTATTAAGGACGTTTACGAACGATTACTTTAATATGGTTGCTAAGCAAGTTAAGCTCATCACAATACATATGGTGAAATGGAGCTAATGGTGGCTCCACCATCAGCTCCAGTTCCTTTCGTTTTTATCGGGAGAACTCCTCAACAATTAACGTCCTTGCATCGGGAAAATCAATATTTTGTAAAAGATGATGACCAGTTCAAATTAGGCTATCGTAACATAGATAAATTAATAACTGACCCCCTAAAAAGTGAAAAATAAAAAACTTTTTTACAAAAAAAAACACTACAAAGTGAAAAATAATTTTAATTTCGGAAGTCTTTTCTTGTAGTCTTTGGATCTGTATTTTAGTTTTTTTCCCACCGACTTCCGAAATTAAAGTTATTTTTCAGTTTGCAAAAAAGTTTTTTTATTTTTCACATTTTTTAAATGTAAGTATAATGATTCTTCTTCTAGTCTAGAATTTAATGTTCACTGTGGTACCAAAATAGTATTTGCTTATCAAAATACACGAGAATGTAGCAAAGTCTACTCAAAAAAACGATCCCAACAAATCCCGATTACATTAAGATATATTTTGGAGAGAGAGACTGTCAACGATAATATGGCTAGAAAGGGGGGTGACTCCCGAGATCACGACTAATAGAGAAGTAAGGAAGAAAAGACATGTTGCACTGACCACAAATAAATTTGAATAAAAGCAACAGAATGATGATATCCTGGAGATAAAAAAACTAAAGTAACAAGTTTAAGCTAGGTTATAATCCAAAAGACTTAAACGCACAAAACGACTCACGCGCAGCGTTCACGCACGATCGAGTTCACCTGCTTGCAGCTGACAGCTACATCTTTGAAATAACACGTTAATATTTATCATTAGCACGTTGAGTGAGACTGTGTCAAGAGCAAAGGAACCGGTGGACTGCAAGGGACAGAGTTGGTTGATTGATTCAAAGAATCTATGAGTAACTGGTTCAAATGTCATCCATACTGAATTGCATGCATGAGTCTTTTTCGAATCATCTCAGGTCTCATGACTCTCCTGGCCTTAGTACCATTTGGTTTCGGCTCAGGACAATTTTTGCGTCCATTCCCTCCAGGCCTTTTTTAACCGAGCGAGCGCGAAGCACGACCGAAGCGCCTCCGTTTCAGCTGGGGAAAAAATGCTTTCGTATGTCCGACTCTTCTCCTCTACAGATCACATTTCTCAACCAATGCTCGTGAAATTCTGTGAGCAGGTTCGACATTTATGTAGAAATTTTTTGTCGAGTCAATTTTTCGTTTTTTTTTTTTATATGGCCGAGATTTGGGGGTTGGAAACGGAGAAGGACCAGTCTCACCGTAAAACTCAAACATACCAACGTAAAGTAATAAACAGCTTAACGCGTTTTAAATCTGTTCTTATAAAGGCTATCAAACATTTATTGTTTATTGGGGTGCCATAAAAGAACCACCGACAAATGCGGCACTAAAGTACGTTCGGCAGGACCTTCAACTGTCGACCATACCATTCCTGCATTTCTTGCTGACTGGCTAAGGTATACAAGTGTGTAAAATAACAATCCTACTCCAATAATACTTATTTATATTTTTTATAATATAGTTTGTTCGTTTGTTTGAACGTGCTAATCTCTGGAACGACCAGTCGGATTTGAAAACTCCTTTTTGCATATGATAGCCTAATGCTAGAGGAGGGTTATAGGCTATTTAACATCACACTGCGACCATTACGAGCCGAGCAAAAACAAAAAGAGTCAAAAAGAACGCTAAGTGAAAACGAGGTAATAGCGCGGGAAGGCGATGGGATGCGACGCCGACGCGGTGAGTCGGGGGCCGAGGGAGTTTTATAAAAAATATGGCTATTATATATTGTGTATCTTTCGACTTACACGTCAACGAAGTCGCGGGCAGCTAGTTAATTATAAGTGCCGTTAAATGAGAGTATGTCAAGAGCAAAGAATCAATTTAGTTGAGTCAGGTCGTCAAGTACAGCTCGCCGGTACTTATAGCTATAAGTGCTTATTTGAACTGGAACTTGGAACTTTATGGCGATTTAAATATAGACTTTTACATTCCTGGCTTTTATTGAAAAACGGTAATATAATAACGTTAATAGCATGAAAATAACCCCTGTGGAAGACGAAGAGGTGTGTTAAGAACAAGCCATCAAGAGAAGACCATACTGAATGTACACTTATGTTATGAAGAGGTAAAAGGAGGTCAACTAAAGCCCATACAACTTTGCTCAAACATGTACCTCGAGGTACACGTGCACCAAATCGTAGATAAAAAGAGAGGAATTCGAAAATAATAGTATTTTTATCCTTAAATAATTTAAACCTACATAATCAATTATTTTGTAAGCATGTACATTTCCGTTACATTTGGTTGACACTCGGGTTGACATTATTTCTTAACTTTCATTCACATGTCATTCAATTCGTTCGTGAAACAACAGTGGCTGAACGCGACCGCAGACAGCTGTCAACTTGACAGTTCTTTTTAAATAAGTAAGGTAGTTGTGATTGTTCCGATGATAGAATACCAAAATGGCGTGCTTTTTATTATGTTAAAAGTTACTTTATTCTCGTCCCCAGGTAACCATAACAAAATTATATAAATGCAATATTATTCAGGGTAATCTTGACTATTTTATGCCACAGAGTGTACCTCGGTACTTCGTTTGGGCAGATTTTGGTGACATCCTTTGTCTGGCAGACCTGATCCGATTTCGAAAATTATTTCACTTGCAGTGGCAAAGTGTAACTTACTATTACCGAGTGTTCTTTGTTATGTTTTATAGTATAGTTGACTAAAACGCGGGCGACGACACCGTCGCAACCAGAAACCCGTAGCCAATATTTTTAATACGGCAAAATTGTTTGATGGCGTAATGGCTCTAGTATAAAGAGACACCTGTCTCTGAATGTGAGTAGCATGCAGGCTAAATTAAATACATGGTTATTATTATGATCTGAAGTAAAAGTAAAAAGTAAAGAAGTATTTTTGTGGCCTACCCAAATGTCCTTTCTTTGGTATTGTTCGTCGAATCGTTGAGCTCCTTAAGTTCTGAGTTAAGCTGCACGATTACTGACAAATGTGTGCACTGACTGGATAGGTCCACTCAATCTGTGTGGTTTTTCCTCAAAATACCATTTCAGGTACAAATCTACATGGTCTGACCACGATCATGTCTGGATTTTAAAAGAGACTGTGACCGCCAGCCTCATATAGTTTTTAAAATATGATTGACGTGTAGAAGTGTTAGTACAAACCTACTTACAGAAATAAAATCATTTATCATTTATCAATCTTGACAGTGTATGTCTTCAAATATTTTGGAGCCATTCTTCTAGATCAATACTTACTAGTAGGGTTTTGTCGGTTCTGCATAGTTTTCCAAGTCAAAATGGTATTCTTATTTCCCTTTCTCTACTACCTGGTTAAAATTGTTCTCAAGTGAGTCAGTGTAAGGTATTTGCATACGGTATGTGCATACCGGTGTGTGGTAGCGCTAGGGCTCTGTCTCGCATAGGGTCGTAGCATTATGCTGAACGATTGCCGTTTTGCGTGGATGTGATGCATATTTTCCCCCCAACTTGTTCTTTTTAACCGACTTCAAAAAAGGAGCAGGTTCTCAATTCGTCTGTATTTTTTTTAATGTGTTTTAGCTCAGAACTTTATTTTGGGTGAACCGATTCAGATGAATCTTTTTTATATTTGATAGCTGGTGCTTCACATGTAGTCCCATTTAAATTTGATCAAGGTCTGACCAGTAGTTTTTGAGATATCCTTAATACTGCATATTTTTTTCCACTTAGTTTATATTGATGATATGTTAATAATTTCCTGTCACTGTTATTTACATACCAAGTAGTGGTATACGAATTTGTATGGGGTAGGTACCGCAACTAAACAGTGAAAAATAAAAACTTTATTACAAAAAAGCAACCGACTTCCAAAAAAAACACTAAAAGACGTGAAAAATAACTTTAATTTCGGAAGTCGGTGGCCAAAAACGAAAATACAAAACAAAGACACTGACTTCCGAAATTAAAGTTATTTTTCACGTCTTTTAGTGTTTTTTTTGGAACTCTGTTGTTTTTTTGTAAAAAAAAGTTTTTGTGTTTGTGTGTTTTTCTCTGTGTTATGTTTACCGCAAATCCATCAGGCACTTAGTTGTCTGGCATTTTTGCTGAACTGGGCCTATTGGGCGCAACCGTGAAGCAAACTTTATGTTATGTTGTGTGCCTTGTAGTCTGTGCTAAATAAATGTATTTTCTTTCTTTCTTTCTTTCAAATATAAAGAAAAATTGTTTATTCTGCACATTACAAAAAATCAGACAAAATACATACACTATTAAAAAGTAGCCAAAAGCCTCGTACTCAAAACGTTAAAAGTTTGACATTGTTGTCTATTGCTTGATGTCCAAAGACCAAAGACGTAAATAAACGTCTTTTCTTTTTCTAATAGACAATAATACAACCAGGCAATAGGTTGTTGATTGATAGATTACACAAAGTACATCGCAGAACATTATCGTCATTGAAAATATTTAAATATATTCTTATACTCGTATAATTAATAAACTAATTTCAATATTGACACAATACATCGAAGAATTTTAATTTAAAAAAATATTCATTTGATTGGATTACTATTGATTTATTTGATTTTATTATTATTAATTTATTTGTTTTTATTATTACTAATTTATTTGTTTTATTTTTTATTTTTTATTATACCTAATTTATTTGAATTTATTATTATTAATTTATTTGTTTTTATTATTACTAATTTATTTGAAGTTTTTATTATATAATAATAATAATAATAATAATCATTTATTTCGGACATAATTAAAATCCATAATGAGTTAGTAACAGAAAAGCTTACAACTATGTTAGTAACCTTAGACAAAATAAATTAATCAAAAAAAGTTTATCTACTTCATAAATTTAGTTCATAAATTTTCCCTCTGCACCGGGCAAGCAGGCATGCCTACGGGACCAGTGCGCCAGGAAAGGGCAGTCCGGTCTTTCAGCAATAACGCTTAGCGCGTTTATTTTATTATTACTAATTTATTTGAATTTATTATTGTAAATTTATTTGTTTTTATTATTACTAATTTATTTGAATTTATTATTTTTAACTTACTTGATTATATTGTCATCTTTGTCACTTTAATTACTAGTAAATCGATTAGGCAAACCATTTAAGTGCTGACAAGTTCACTGTAGTTACTTACTTTATAAAATAATACTAAGCTCTCTGTTACTGTTTATGTGAATTAGTCGTTCCATAATAAATGAATAAGAAACCCAGAATAACTATTGCTAAAATTCTAAAAGATTGCAATCTTGAGGCGTTAGACAAGTACTTACACGAGACAACATATCACGATGCACATTTACAATAATCGCATTTTTTTTATGGATAGGTAAGTAGCAATTGTTAGACCATTTTGAAATCTTGATTAAATGGACCATCTTTTTAAATAACTTGCCTAGGGTAGTATAGTACTTATATATTTTTTTAAAGTCGCAATGTGATAGTTATCTTACAAAACGTTTATAACCATGATTCAATAAAACTTTATTTTTTTGACTAAACTGACAATATTAATGATTGGATTTGTGACTGCAATCAACAGCATAGGTATGTAGGATTACGTTAAAAAAAATCACTGCAAAAATTTGGAAATTTGAGATCACAGAACCTAAATATTAGGTCTTTACCTATGAAATTGCCGTTCTGCAGTACTGGCCATTTCAAATCAAAATAATTTTTGTTTGGCTAAGAATTCTAATTTCAAATTAATTTTATTTTAAAAACATGGATTTTTTTTTCTAAAAGTAGTCATTTCTTTATTGATTAGTGTTACATTTTCATCGCATTTCAATCTTTTTCGTCATCATGGATACGTTAAAAATTCGAGTAATTATGGAATATGAGTACCGTCGTGGCAGCAACGCGGCACAAGCGGCACGCAACATCAACGACGTTTACGGAGCTAACACTACAAACCAACGCACCACCTGTTATTGGTTTGCTCGCTTCCGTTCTGGAAATTTCGACCTGAAAAATGAACCTCGCGGTCGTCCGAAGACTTTGGTCGACAATGACGAATTAAAGGCGATTGTGGAAGCTGATGATACACAATCTACGGCTGAATTAGCAGCAGCTTTCGACGTTAGCGTCAAAACAATATTGGTCCATTTGCGTCAAATTGGCAAGGTAAAAAAGCTTGACAAATGGGTGCCCCACGAACTCAATGATCGCCAGCGCGAAGTACGCGTCGAGACGTGCCTTGCACTGCTCAACAGACACACAAATGAAGGAATTTTGAACCGCATTGTTACCTGCGATGAAAAATGGATTCTGTTTGATAACCGTAAGCGCTCAGCAAGTTGGTTGGATCCTGGTTCAGCACCTAAACAATGCCCTAAACGAAAACTTACCCCTAGAAAAGTGATGGTCACTGTTTGGTGGTCTAGCGCCGGTGTGATTCATCACAGCTTCTTACCAAACGGGGTGAGCATTACTGCAGATGTGTACTGTGAAGAACTGAACACAATGATGGAGAAGCTGGCGCATCTCCAACCAGCATTGGTCAATCGCTCGTCTCCGCTGCTCCTGCACGACAACGCGCGACCTCATACTGCACAGCAGACGGTCTCCAAGTTGCAAGAACTGGGGTTGGAAGCTCTCCGTCATCCGACCTACTCACCAGACCTTGCGCCTACAGACTACTACTTTTTCCAGAATTTGGATAACTTCTTGGCGGGAAAAAAATTTAATACCCGAGAGGCAGTACAAAATGCCTTTGAAGAATTTGTTGCCTCCCGTCCAGCTGATTTCTTTAAGAAGGGCATCAATAAACTGCCACTGCGATGACAAAGATGCATTGATTGCATGGGTGATTACTTCGATTAATACAAATAAAAAATTCATGAAAAAAAATCGTTTAAATTTTTTCATACAAAACGGCAATTTCATAGGTAAAGACCTATTATGTGACCTAGGGTGTCGATTTTCAAAATTTTCAAAAGTATTCCTATTATCACTTAACCAAGTAACATGTTTTTTTTTTTAATTTATGTTAGAACTGGTATCACCTAGCTATACGACAAGCGGGTGCGGGATGATAGGCTAGCCTTTTATTTTTTTTTCTTTTGGGTGGGAAATCATCAAATGACCTCTCCCGCTCTGGGCGGAGCGGAAGGGCGTGTCAGACTCTTACTGACTAACACCCACCCGTGTTCCATCAGTTGCCTGTGCGCCAGGGCCACGGTAACTCTTTCGAACAATCCGCGACCCCGGCAGGCATCGGCCCTATCGGACACCGTCAATTATGCTGACATCTCTTTGAGGCGCCTGGTCCTTACCGGACGGCGAGCTGCCCATTGCTCGCCGTCCGCCGGCCCGCGCCTACGCACCTACGCGCGCCTAGCATCCCGTACCCGCTTGACGTTGAGTTTCGGGACATCCTGTATATTTTTTATCCTGTCTCGCATTTTTTTATAGGCTCGTGGCTAAATGATAACAGCCGATCGAAAGTTAAGCGACGCTTTTCGCGGTCGGATCGTGGATGGGTGACTATCTATTACATATCGAGACCCCTCCGTGCCTATGGTACGTTTGGTCCCGGCTGTCATTCGTAGATCTTTGGCAGTCGTTATTGGTAGTCAGAAGACCAACAAATTTCACAACCAGTCTTACCAAGGGGTATCGTGTTACCCAGTAACTGGATTGTGGAGGTCAAATAGGCAATTACTCCATAGAAAACTAGACTGGAAGCTGACTCCAAGTGGGGCAAAGTCTAGGCAGATTGATTTTTTGAATTAGGTACAGTCCCGATCAACAAATAGTAGTTTATACCATGGTCTAAAAAACAAGGTCTGGCATTCCGGGAGTGACACATGCTTACTTCACTATCCAGTTGCCACTTCATTGCAACAAAACACAAAATTATGGAAACATTTTCACTCACCCTTCTGTTAAGAAATATATATAAACCATTTAAATTGTCGTTTCATTTTTCTAATCAAACGAAACAATTCAATTTAAGCAATACCAACGTAATTGTTAGTTAAAATCTCTTTGTTTTATCGGATTCGTACAGGTAATAAAGGCGTTTGGGGAGTTATTATTACACACTACTGGTAACACAGCGGTGACGACGTAGGCTTGTGTCACCCCCGTGACCGGAATGCTATACCTGGCGAAGTATATTATTATACCATGGTTTATACCAACTTTATCACTAGCTTACATACAAAATTAACCCCATAAAAGAATAATATGTCCGTACAGCTCATATTTTATATGCATTAATAAAACAACACTATTTTCAACAAAGAAACTGTCTAAGTAATTTATGGTGGTTTCTTAGTTTAAGTGCCCATTTACTGCACTTCCCGTCTGCAGCTTTTGTTATATATTCCACAGTTATTACTCTTTATCTATATTATTTAATGTCAGCGTCAAATAGAGCAGAATACTTTTATTTCATAAATAATGCTAACGCAGATTAAAAATGCGTATGTGGGTTTTTAAGAGGCTTACAAGAGCTAAAGCGCGGTCACTGTCGGATTGCATAGAAAATAAAGAGACGCGCGATGACACAACGCTGGTAATTTATTACAAAATATGAAGCAATTATGGATTTACACAAAATCTATTCATTGGACTAAAAAACTAAAACACTATTCCGTTAGTATGTTACTTGTAGAATAATCTGACAAAAAATCTGAATGTTTGCATGTATATTAGTATGGTTTTTAATCGTTAAAATCTTTTTTTAGAGGTATCTTCGTGATTTTTTTCTATCATATTTTAATTGTATTATATTTTCAACGCACTATCTAACTAGCATATATCCAGAAGAATATCATATATTTTTCTGATTTTGATTACTGCAGTGGATCATATATTTTTAGGCATTAAAACATTGCGTTTAGGTCATGTAGTCCCCTTAAATAAGTTAATAAAAATCGATTACCAATTCTATTGTTTTACGTGCACCAATAAAATGGCGTCGCACTGGAAAACGCAAGCACCCAGAGCTGACTGGAATGAGAAACACAGTATGAAAAATGAAAGGTCAGCAGTTGAACAGTATTATGTACTTAAAAACAGGGAAAATATAATTATTTGGAGACTTAATTGTGAAATATACATGATACATATACCGCAAAAAACTAGCTGCGCCCGCGGTTGGATCCGTATATGTCTCGATCCCGTAGGAATATCGAGATAAAAAGTATCCTATGTCTAATTTCATTCAAATCCATTTCCAGACAAAATAAGACAAATAAATACGATGTTAATAAAACAACCAACTACAAAAACAAGTCAACACCACATATTCAAATACCCACAATTTGCATACAAAACAAACGCATCCGGACATTTCACAGAACGTCTGATTTCACAACTACCCGCAGCATTAGCCAAGAACGAAAGTGTTACACTTAAGTTCACTTGTTCAATCATTGGTTGTTATTCCCAACACGATTTGAACGAAATCGGGTGACCAGGACAGTATATTATGTAACCGTATGTGATTTGAATTTGTTTATGGTAAAAATTGGGTAGTGAGTAATTGTTAGCGGAACTCTTTAGATGACAATAGTGGCAAGGACAATGTTACTTTTTCTGATTTCAAACTCAACTCAAACTCTCAAGCATTTACATCCATACATACATAAACTCACGCCTTCTTCCCATCAGGGAGGCAGAAACTACAGAATGCCACCTGCTACGATCCTTACATACTCCTTTTGCCTCGTTTACGTTCTTAAATCTGGTCATACACGCACGCCAGTTGCGAGTACTACGCACCTGACCTTTCTGAAAAACAACACCAATAAGGTCACTATACGTCCTCCTCGGGCGTTCTTAAGCATTTATTTCAACTATACCATTTACAGGCACTTTTGAACCGTCAACGAGTCGATCAGTTAGTCAGAATGTTAAAACTAGTTGCCTATTCCCAAACGAAGAACGCAGAAGAATGGGCAATAAACTCTATCGACACTCTTTTAAATCAAGTTGGTATTACAAAATCCTAGGCACATTATTCTTGTTGCTTCTACAAATGAGAACAATGTATTATAAACCATTCAAACTATAAAGATCAGCGGTTGTAGTGTAGCCTTAGGGGCACTATGGAGCGAGGTGTGTGAAGACGAGGAGCATCAGCACATAACACACACATGCACACACACTTCCGACTTCACACATTCACAGCGTGTTTGTACACTTGGTAACCACAAGTAGAGCGTGCGTCGCTTCGAGAGATAAAAATACTGCAAATAAAGAGTAACCTATCCTAATACCACGTTGACCAATTAACAGCAGGTGTGCCGCCTGCTTCTTTTACACGTTTTAATACCCAATATGAAAAGCAATTTAAAAAAATATTAACGCACATCATTCACAAACTAATTTCATCTATTTCAGTATCACGGCACCAAAAAATATGGCGCCTATGTCAATCATGTTTTTGTTAACTATAATGTCAAAGACACGATTCATAGAGAATAAATTAGCTGCATTTTTTGCTGTCAGCTCTATTGTAAACACATTAAAGGGTTTTTAATGTCAATGGTATGCCGGATGTAGCGCTATAATGATCTTCAAGGACTTTTTTAAACGACTACGGCAAAGCCAGGACGAATTTTGAAGACATTTTCAGCTAGGGTTGCCAATCCTACTATATTAGATGAGTAAATAACGTATTTAATTACGAATTTAATAACGAATCGTTGAGCTCCTTAAGTTCTGAGTTGAGCTGCACGGTTACTGACAAATGCGTGCACTGACTGGACAGGTTCACTTAATCTGTGTGGTTCTTTCCTCAAAAGACCATTTCAGACACCAATCTACATGGTTCTCAAACATTATGTCCGATTTTTTTTATATATACACATTGACATTGTTGAATTTTATATACACAATGACATGAGTATTTACTTGTAAAGTATTATGTTATTTTAATTATTGTGAATGTGAGGATTATGTGGGTCATTGCTTTTTTTCGTAGTTAATTTTAATCATGATCTGGCAGATTGAGTAATTTATGTGGCCAACCCAAATGTCCTTTCTTTTGGTATTGTTCGTCGAATCGTTGAGCTCCTTAAGTCCTGACTTCCTGAGTTGAGCTGCACGATTACTGATAAATGCGTGCACTGACTGGACAGGTCCACTCAATCTGTGTGGTTTTTACCTCAAAAGACCATTTCAGATACCAATCTACATGGTCTTCACATAATCTGACCAAGATTACGTCTGGACTTTAAAAGAGACTGTGACCTCTGAGTTTGTTTCGGCCTTTCTTCTCAGAGTAGTCAGATAGGAAACGCCGACCTCATCTAGTTTAAAAATATGATTGACGTGTAAAAGTGTTTGTACAAACCTACTTACAGAAATAAAATCATTTATCATTTATTAAAAAAAAAATGTTAGACTAATCTACTACTTATATTTGCTATGAAATTTTATATAACATTATTTTATTAAAATAAGCGTAAAATGAAATACAGCCGTAATCTATTTTTGAAATTTGTATTCAAAATTAAATCAGTATAAAAGAAATCTGGCTATTGTTCTTTCTGGCCAAAAATATGTTGCTAAATCTACTGCTGAAAATTAGCAAACAAGTGTTGCTCAGTGATTCTGACTTTTCTTAATATTTTCAAAATATTCTTTCTCTACGAATTTCACCTTTTACTGAGCACATGTTTTCAGTGATGAATACAGAATGGCGGGAAAAGAGAAATATTATTATTTTCATTATCTTTACATAGCAAGACTCCTCCGTGCCTCGGAAGGCACGTTAAGCCGCTGGTCCCGGCTTATCATTCGTAGATCTCTGACAGTCGTTAGGGGTCGTCAGTAGCCCGGAAGTCAAACAACCAGTCTTACCAAGAGGTATCGTATTGCCCAGTAACTGGGTTGTGGAGGTCAGATAGGCAGTCGCTCTATATAAAATACTGGTATTCAGCTGCACCCGGTTAGACTGGCAGCCGACCCCAACATATTTAGGAAAAGGCAGGCAGATTAATATTGATTATGGCTTCAATTTTATTTATTTACTAGTTGCAGCCTGCGGCTTCGCCCGCGTGGATGTCGGAAATTATCCCACGGAAACGTGCTACCGGGACAAAAAGTAGCCTATGTTACTCCTTATAACATCGTCGTAGTCTCATTTCCTATGAAATGTATGGGAAAAGTTTATTGCGATTTTTGACTTTTCTAGTACTCAAACCTCAGTTGGTCCGATAGAGGTTTTTGATCCTTATATGAAACATGATCGATTGGCATAAAAAAAAGTTTTTGTGAAAATTGCCCATTATCCTGCTGACTGTCCATTTTTTTCAAAATCTGTGAATGCAATTCAAAATTTCTCAAAAAGTTAAGGTAAGTCTCCTAAGAGACCGTTTTCCTGTAGCTACAACGGTTAAGGTAGCTGTCCTTGCTGCCCCATCTCAAAAATCCACCCTGTATACTCGAAGACTTAGTAAAAAGCTGTTAGTTTAACATTACAAACAGATACTTCAATTTTATTTATTTGTGTAGATGTGTAACAAAACTTAGAATCTAAGCGCCGCGAAATCATAAAAAATATTTAAGTTTCAATTTCGCAGCGAAGCGTTATGTAATTAACATAACGCTTCGCTGCGAAATCCAATTTATTGTAGTTTACTAAAGACTTCATAGGTATGAAAACTCGAACAATCTTTTACCAGTCTGGTTCAGAAATAAGGTCACTAGACGTCCTCAAGGAAGCAGACAGATTGATAATACAACTTTCTTTTTAAGTCCAACCCAGTTAAAGGTGAACCTCGTAATAATACAAAGTGTCAAGTATCTCAATAACATACAGATAAAAAAAGAAATTATATTGACAGCCGGAATGCAACTCTATATTTGGTTGTAGTCTGGCCAGAAACAAGGTCAATGTAAAAAAAATATAATCTGTATGATCACAGGGCGATGTAGTCTTAAATGAGGTGCAAGGTCGTGATGAAACAAAAGTGCGAAGTTGTGTAGATCTCAAAAATCAAAAACGACTGCTGCGTGACGTCCTTTTTTTTTTTTGTGTGCGAAATCATCAAATGACCTCTCCCGCTCTGGGCGGAGCGGAAGGGCGTGACAGACTCTTACTGACTAAAACCCACCCGTGTTCGTTCAGTTGCCTGTGCGCCAGGCCCACGGTAACTCTTCCGAACAATCCGCGACCCCGGCAGGCATCGGCCCTATCAGACCCCGTCAATTATGCTGACATCTCTTTGAGGCGTGCGTGGAACACAACGCGCCATCGACCCGGGCCTGGTCCTTACCGGACGGCGAGCTGGCTGCATGACGTCCTAGGTTCGATCCTGGAGTCAGGCAAAGTGCTATTGTCTAATTCTATAAGGAAATTGTCAGCTGTAGCCAGAGATTCTGGATTTGTGTCCTTTATATGGAAATAGGTCATAACATCACGCCAGAATTCTCCGATGAAGTAGGAAGAGTTGTGTAATACAACCACACTTCGGTAGTTATTACAAGTCACATGTTAAAGGGTCAGTCTATAACGTTCCCATTCTCCTATAGAGGTATGAGGAACAGGGTGTAAAGCTCACTCATACTCTATGGAAAAGGGAGGATGCCCCGACCAGACGGGTATTGTGTCTGGTGGGCAACTGCCCGACGGTTGATGTCGGGACGTTGTATATAATATGATAGTCGTGCGGTAAACTCTGCTTGCGCGATGCAGGATTTGCGTGACGTTAGTGTGACGTGTAGCTCGCATGTGGCGGTGTAGATACCGCTACACTCCTGTCTATGAGAGGAGCTATAACCCACCACGCGGGCTCAGTACGGGTTGACGGATGTCACGTGTCTTCGAATTTTTGGTTCTATCTCCTAACGATGTTTTCCTTCACCGTTTTGAGAGCAATTGCCACTAACCAGGGAAAAATTCAAACTCCTGGCTAATGTTACTGAGAATTTCTTTGATATACAGCATATATCAGACAGGTGTGCTCATTCTTTAGGGTGTGGAGAAGACCATTAAACTGAATAACTTTCTCCATGGGATCAATATCGTAATCACAATATTGGATGTGGGAAAAATAATCAGCTGTCCCTTACATTTGCGTGCACAGACTAGACAGGTCCACTCAATCTGTGTGGTTCTTTCCTCAAAAGACCATTTCAGACACTAATCTACATGGTCTTCACATGATCTGACCAAGGTTATGTCTGGACTTTAAAAGAGACTGTGGCCTCCGAGTTTTTTTCGGCCTTTCTTCTCGGAGTAGTCAGATAGGACACGCCGAGCTCATCTAGTTTAAAAAATCTGATTGACGTGTAGAAGTGTTAGTACAAACCTACTTACAGAAATAAAATCTTTTATAATTTTGGGTCGAGTAGGTATTGAAGTTTTTTATAGGACAGTTGATTATTTTTACCATGGTCTCATTCTGGGAGTGACACATGCTTACGTCACTATCCAATTGCCACTTTATTGCAACGAAACACGAATTATGGAAACATTTTCAGTCACCATTCTGTTAAAATAAATATATATAAACCATTTAAATTGTCGTTTCATTTTTCTAATCAAACGAAACAATTCAATTTAAACAATACCAACGCAATTGTTACTTAAAACTTCATTGTTTTATCGGATTCGCACAGGTAATAAAGGCGGTTGGGGAGTTATTATTACACACTACTGGTAACACAGCGGTGATGACGTAGCCTTGTGTCACCCCCGTGACCGGAATGCTATACCTAGCGAAGTATATTATTATACCATGATTTTTACGATGTTTTTCCCCATGGATAAAAGTTCTTCAGTTTGATGGTTTGTAGGTACCGCATCTTTTCTGATACATGCTGTTTTATCTTGAATATTTTAGCGTTACCCTAAATACATCCGGCAGTGTATCTACATCGTGCCCACGATTCGGAAGGTCGCCCAGAATGAAATCTGATGAAATAATGCCACGGATTGCAGGAAGTGGGCGCGTTCAGAGGGGAAGGGGGAAAGGGGGGGTATTCACACCTTTGTACTGATACTGGGTGCAAGTTCTAAAGTCTAGACATTTTATGTTAATAGTAATAGAGCTAAGAGCTGGTTACCTATACACCAAAAAATATATTTGAGGCACTCAACGGAAAATCAAGTCAATGTGTAAAATCGGTTCTTCTTTTCGAGATTGTTAACGATTATTTCCAATTGATGTTATTCTTCTTTTTAAAACTTATTCAGTGAACCAATTTGTGTTTATTTTGGTCTTGAGTAACTTTTCGAGATAAATCAACGATGCCAATGATATGAATTTGGACTGTAGGTATTATTAACCAATAAACTGAAGGTAAATCAGTATACTTCCTATCCTAGACCACACAGATACCAACCAGTCCTACCATTACAATAACCAACACATTCCTCTTCAAAACCCATAGAAAAAAATCGTGCATACAAGGCTAAATACGCAATTTACAAGAACAATCTTCAAAAGACAAATGACAACAAATTAAAATTCCTTAGCTCTCAGTTGAGACCAGCACATTCCTATATACGTCTGTATAATAAATACAGTACAAGTTTTTATTAATTTATAGACTGACCAGTTTAAATTGAACTGCGGTGTAATGTGGAAGTATGTACAGTTGAACCTGCATAAAGTGGAATTCTTATAACAATGTATGTACCTATTTGGGGTCGGCGCAGCATTTCTAATTCCATTGATGCATAATCAGCCTATAATGTTCCCACTGCTGGGACACAGGCCTCCTCTCTTTGAGAGGGAATGGGCTGTAATCTACCACGCGGGCCCAGTGCGGGTTGGTAGATGTCACATGTCTTCGAATGTTTGGTTCTGGGACATGCCGGTTTCCTCACGATGTTTTCCTTCACCGTTTTGAGGGCAGTGGTGATGAATAGCCTGGGTTTGAACCAACGACCTACAACTCGTAAGTCGGGGCCGATACCACTGAGCCACCACTGCTCCATTCCATTGATAAATGGTTTTATTTCTGTAAGTAGTATTGTACAAACACTTTTACACGTCAATCATATTTTGTAAACTAGACGAGGTCGGTGTTTCCTATCTGACTACTCTGAGAAGAAAGGCCGAAACAAACTCAGAGGTCACAGTCTCTTTTAAAGTCCAGGCATAAATTAGTTAGATCATGTGAAGACCATGTAGATTGGTGTCTGAAATGGTCTTTTGAGGAAAGCACCATACAGATTGAGTGGACCTATCCAGTCAGTGCACGCATTTGTCAGTAATCGTGCAGCTCAACTCAGTACTTATGAGCTCAACGATTCGACGAATAATACCAAAGAAAGGACATTTGGGTTAATATTTGGAAATACGGAACGCTTTGAAAGCCCTTGTCTCTTGGATCCGGCGGGGTAATTGCGTAACACAGTAACAGTAGGAAAGTCTTTCATTTTGACAGTTCAACAACAATCAACGCGTTATTTACGTTGTTGAACAGGCAAATCTAACGAACATAAGAAGCAATGGACTAGCAATATCCTTCAAATATGATTCAGATTATGACCTGCAGCAAAAATCAGCAATACGCAGTAAGCAAGAGTTTGAAGAGTTTAATTTCAATTCTGTGACCCTTTTACCTTCTCATTCGTTTATTTTAATTGCACTGTTATGATCTATTCTGCTGTAGTATTGTGAAATTTAATTGAATTTTTAACCGACTTCACAAAAAGGAGAAGGTTCTCAATTCGTCTGTATGTTGTTTTGTTTTTTTTTTCTGTGTGTTAGCTCAGAACTTTTTTCTGGGTGAACCGATTGGGATGATTATTTTTTTATTTGATAGGTGGTGCTTCACACGTGGTCCCATTTAAATTTGATCCACCAGCATTGCCCAGCAGTTTTTGAGTTATCCTTAATACTGCATATTTTTTCCACTTAGTTTATATGGATGATGTGTTAATAATTTCCTGTCACTGTTACGAGTATTTCCACAGCAAGTAGTGGTATACGAATTTGTGTGGGGTAGGCACCGCAATTAAAAAGTGAAAAATAAAAACTTTTTTACAAAAAAACAACCCGACTTCCAAAAAAACACTAAAAGACGAAAAATAACTTTTATTTCGGAAATCGGTGTCTTTGGTTTTGTATTTTTGTTTTTGGCCACCGACTTCCGAAATTAAAGTTATTTTTCACGTCTTTTAGTGTTTTTTTTGGAAGTCGGTTGTTTTTTTGTAAAAAAGTTTTTAGGTAATATAGGATTTGCCTGTATTTTTTTTTTTTTTTAAGTGGGGCGATTTTTATTCTCACCTAGCCAAAGTGGGTCTAAGTTGGTGGGCACCTGTGTAAATCATTTTTACGCTAGCGCCATCACAGTAGACCAAGATAAACTGGCATCAAAAAGAAATATAACTATTTAAAATGCAACGTCACTGTTGCCCTTAAAACTAATTGAGTAGGTTTCCTTATATCACACCGTCACGTTACGCTTGGCATTGATCGGTATGTGAATATTATGACTAAGTAATTGCTTCTGAATATTTGCGGTTAGGTTCATGATTGCAAATAAATAGCCTTTCTAAAATTAGATCACTATTTTACGTTTGGTGTCCTTGGAAAAAGTTGTTAATTTTGGTAAATTGTTTATTGGCAAGTCGTTTAATTTTTACATGACCTAGTACATTTCCTATCTGACTACCTTTGATAAGAAGAAACTGCTTTCTGGCCTGAATGGACAGAAAATGAAACTAATACGGAAAACAACTGACTTTCTGGTTGATTGGTAAAAAAATGCCTATGGCGTTAAGTCCGCCTCCGTACTTTTCTATGCTTGAAGTAAGTATTAAATAAATGAATAAATAAACTAAAGCAACATAGGCACCAGACTATACAGAACATAGTAACAGAAGGCTCATGAATAAACAAACAGCTCAGCCACACTCTGCAATGCACGCCCGTGTTGCATTCCTGAGTCATAGAAATTAGCTCATTAAGCAAAAAATATAGTTTATTCATTACTCTGAGGGCAGTGTTAAAAAAGCCCAGGTCCTGCAGTGCTTCTGCAATGTTTGCGGATGCTACCATAGATCATTTCTTCGCAGTCATTAGTAAAAGAACTGCATCGATGATGAGTAGGGTCCGTGGTAGCCCCAGAACGTCAGTGTGCAAAATTGGTGGTCCGTTTACTGTGTACTGGGCAGGTGTACACCTGCACGGGAATAGGAAATAGACTAAGTAATTAATATTGTGTGACGTGTTTTGTTTACTAACACATTTTTATTTTGTTGAAGTGAAAACTTCTTTAGGCGCGTTGAGCACTTTTTGGGAACAAAAATCATGGAACTCGCGTCATCGTCACCGAACGCTTTCCATGAGCTATATGTATACTGTGTATATATGTGTACTTTTTGGGTGAACAAAAAGCGTGAAACTCGCGTCATCGTCACCGCACGCTTCGACGATACAATTCACAAGTTACTTAGTTTTCACTTCTATCGGCAGTCCCCAAAGATTGCCCCGCATTTTTTATTATTTTTGTGTGTACTACCCTAGCAACCCTACTAACGCTTGTAATTATTATATGGACTGCATGTCTGAAATGAAGATAAATAATAATATTTACTACATTACTAACAAAATCTAGGAATAGGTATACTTATAAACACCTCTGCGATTCTGGTCAAGGGGGGTGGGTGCGCTAAAGTAACGAATTCCAAACTTTTTTTGCAATTTGCTGGTCAGTGTCGCAAAGTTGCATTGATGATTTTTATGATTATAACTCCACAAAAACATATTTGTTACGGTCGCGAATCATACTTTGATCAACACAAAACCTGATACTGACCATAAACTTACAAAAAACTTAAAAAAAATTGAATTTCGTGATCTACGCTGGCGCTTTTGTCTAACTTTTCGTGAAATACAGACGTGATGTTTTGTTATTTGGCATTTCACGCTCGCTACGATGTGAGTGGCATCCGGGCGTATTCCTCTTGCCTTAAATGTCAGCACATACTGTGACAGTATTTTTTCTCATTTGATATATCAAAAAGCTTCCTGCTCCACCCAGGTGATCAGCTGTTTGTTACAGACTTACTATGGTGTAGAGGGGGCAATATAAGAAAAGTTATAGAACAAAGCATGATTTGTTTCAGCTCACATTGTAGATAACAAACCAATGACTAATAGATTATTTAACTGTAAGTATTTTTTTAAATTTAATTTTTCGAAACAGAAAAATATTAATCAAATTTTTTTTTTTTTTAAATGGCGAATTTCTATGCATTTTAAAGTCGATGCTAGACAGAGACAGCATTATTTGGATCTGACGTCACAACACAGGAACGCCTTAGTAACTTTGCGCCGTTCAGTATAATTATCGTTTTGCGTGACAAGGATAGAAGAATAATTTTGCTAAAGTGGATAACTTTTCCATTTTTCCAACGATGTTTTTTTGACGTGCTAACGTCTTATAAATCGATGAACGCCGGCTCAACGCACGAAAAAGCATGACTCATTGTCACGTTCCGCCTGAGCCGAGCGTGAAAGCGAGAGCGCGGAACAAGCGATAGAGAGGCACGATCAGCCTAAGCGTTCGGCTTGTGACGCATCTATCTCTCTTCCACTCCTTATGACGTTATCACGTAAAAGAATCGTCCGTAAACCGACTTTACAGACAACCATATTTTTATTGGTAACATCTTTAAAATAAGTGTTAATTAACGTATGTTGAAGACTGTAGGAATGATATATTTACTGAATAATAATCATCAATTTCATATCAATCGTCAAACATTAGAAATAAGTTCAAACTAAAAAAAAAAAAAAAAAAAAAAAAACTTAGGTGGAACAAACCAAAGTTTGAAAATTGATATGAAATTGATGATTATTATTCAGTAAATATATCATTCCTAGAGTCGCGATTCGTATTTTGATCAACATACGACGTAAAACGGAGCTGCAATCTGCAAAAACCAAAGATAATTTCCCCCAACGCACAGCCTAAATAAACCGTTAGGTCTGGATGCATGAAATTTTGCGCAAGAGTTCATTTTAAAACGAAAGTGATCCTGATCACCAGTGATCGGAGTAGGTAGATTGATTTTTAGTACTTGTATCATAAATGCACACAGAAAGAATAACATGGATAAGCCATTTTTCCGGAAAGTAATTCCGGTATTTCCGGATTCAATTAAATATTGTTAATGTTGGTAGTGATATTATTACTACTCAATTCAAAATTTAAAGGAAGGTATCAAAACTAAATTAATTCATTATTTATCTGTTGAATAATAAAAATCGGAAGAATAATAAAGAATAAAATTGCTCATTTTATTACAATTCCTACCTTTTTTTTGAGGATGGCAAATCATCAAATGACTCCTTCCACTCTGGCAGAAAACAATTCCTACATAAGTTCCGGTTTTTTTTTAATAATCCACCAATTCCGGAGGAATGTCCATAGTAATATATACGTTTCGGATCAATGACCCCAGTTCAATCTACCTACTCCGATCACTGCTGATCACTAAGAAAGGATTTATTCACTAAAGAATATTAATCCCCAAAAGGGTTTAAATAGTTGATGAAAGTTTGTATGGAATTTTGTCATTTTAGCCAATTGGAAAATGTATATATCCTATTTTAATAAATAATAACATTCTTGCTCCTACACCATAGGTTCTCAAACTTATTTTCCCCACCGCCCATTTTGAGAACATTTTTTTTTCTAGACTATCTATATATACAGGGTTAGTTTTCAAAGACCAGCCAAATTTAAGGGTGTGGTACAGGCCAGCGTACTGAACAATTTTCTCCTTGGGATCAAAATCGTAATCACGAAAAAAAAATCAGCGGTCCCATACATTTAGGTCAAGTAGGTATTGAAGTTTTTTATGGGACAGTTTATAAATTTTTCGCGATGATGATATTGGTCCCATGGAGAGAGTTGTTCAGTTTGATGGTCTGTACCACATCCTTAAATTTGGCTGGTCTTTGAAAACTAACCCTGTATATATAAATGAATCCCTATTTCCCTTGGTCACGCCATCACGCGTGAACGGCTGGACCGATTTCACTAATTTTTTTTGTGCTATGTTCGTTATTGTCAGGAGAAAGATCTTATGAAATAAAAAAATATGGAAGTTGATCGGAATGAATTTGCAAAATTTAAGAAAACTTAACGCCAATATTAATTTTACATAACTGTCAGCGATTGACAGAATGCGCGCTGCAAATATCGTTAAACACAGATGGATCGGTTGATAAATGAGTCGATAGTTTTAGTTTTAGTCAATAGTCAAAAGTAAAATTAAACGACATAATTATGACATACATAGTTAAGACAGGACAACGTCTGTCGGGTCAGCTTGTTTTTTATAACTTACCATCTGTCGCGAATCTGAAACAGCTATTGCCACGATTATATTTAAACGTGTAATATTATATAGTCGTAAGATCCCATATGAACGCCCCCTAATTATCTCTGGGTCTTCTACAGCCCCCCTGAAAGACTCAAACGCCTACAAGGGGGCGTTATCACCCACGTTGAGAACCTATGTCCTACACGAAGCAAGTTTAAAATTATGACTAAGCGACAAGATATTTGCATCATGATGACATTATCGGTATTACGCCCATTTTTGTACTCTATGTGCGGAATACTAATCGTTGGAATGTCCAAATGTAGGGCAATGTGACGATAAGTTTGACAAATCTTAAGGGAAGAAATGTTGCATGGTTATAAAGTTCCCATGGAGTCTGCATTCGGCCGTCACCTGAGTAAGAAAGCATTTGTATTATTCTGTCTAGGATCAAAGATACCCAAAGTGGTCTCTATCGACCCCCATTGTTAGATGTTACAGTTTTAAATCTGTGATATCTTTTAAGATATTAATTTTAATGATAATATGCTGTAAAGGGCAATTTTGATCTACATTAAGGGGACTACATGACCTAAACGCAATTTTATAATGCCTAAAAATATATGATCCACTGCAGTAAACAAAATCAGAAAAATATATGATATTCTTCTGGATGCTAGTTAGATAGTGTGTTGAAAACATAATACAATTAACTTGATTTGATAGAAAAAATCACAAAGATACTTCTAAAAAAATATTTTAACTATTAAAAACCATACTAATATACATGCAAACATTCATAATTTTTGGCAGATTATTCTACAAGTAACATACTAACGTAATAGTGTTTTAATTTTTTAGTCCAATTAATAGTTTTTTTCGTAAATCCACAATTGCTTCATATTTTGCAATAAATTACCAGCGTTGTGTCATCGCGCGTCTCTTTCTTTTCTATGCAATCCGACAGTGACCGCGCTTTAGCTCTTGTAAGCCTCTTAATGCCAAGAAACGTTAGACCTAGTGGCATTTTGACTGCAGTTATCTGATCATGAGGTGAACAAAAGATTTTGAAAACCTTATTTTTTTACTGCCGAACACACATACATATAAACTCACGCCTCCCTATGGAGCTAGGCGGAAACTACACAGTGCCACCTGCCACGATCTTTACATACTCCTTTAATTTGCTTCGTTTATGTCAATACACCACCACCCTAATTACGTAACACCCTATCAATCACAATCTGAATAATTTTGAAGCCTATTGCTAATCCATTGCTTCATATGTTCGAAACATTTGTCTGCTCAAGAACGTAAATAACGCAATGAATGTTGTTGAACTGTCAAACTGAAAGCCATTCCTACTGTTAGTGTATTACACAATTACCCCGCTGGTCATACACGCACGCCGGTTGCGAGAACTACGCACCTGACCTGTCTGAAGAACATCACCAATAAGGACACTATATGTCCTTCTAGAGCGTTCCGTCCCGGCGTTTCCACTCACATCTGCCTTCCTTCTTCCTCCCTTCTTACCGAAAATGTTTTTAAAATAAAAAAATAACATAGTAAACCCTCCGTACTGGTGCGCAAGATATTTCCACTCACATCTGCCTTCCTTCTTCCTCCCTTCTTGCCGAAAATGTTTTTAAAATAAATATTTAACATGGTAAACCCTCCGAACTGGTACGCAAGATACAAGCTTACCTAGATTGGGACCAATAAAATACCGTTGTAATCTTTTCGCCTGTATTTTTTTTTTTTGTTATAAGGTTTAACTCTTTCCACTACTTGAATACATAGCCCCCCTAATATAGTATCTAAGCTACAGGTTCGACAATAACACATATCATCACGCCTGTAATTCCCGAAGGGTTAGGCAGAGTTGTACCTATTGTACATCTATGTTTCGCCAGTTTTTTTTTTTTTGTTTTACCGACAATTATCCAATCCGCAAGCAGCAGCATCGTAGCAGGTGGCGTTCTGTAGTTTCTGCCTACCCCCACGGGAAGACGACGTGAGTTTATGTAACTATGTGTATGTATACAATCCAATCACATTCCAATCAGATTTTTGTTGGGCTTATCTAAATCTTACGAAGCCTAAATGGGCCATTTATTTATAAACATTACATGCATAAATAAATAAATTCCGTTTATAAAGTAAAGATTTTTTTTGAGCTTATCTAAATCTTACGAAGCCTAAATGGGCCATTTATTTATAAACATTACATGTACTTATAAATTAATTAATTCCGTTTATAACGTATTTTTTTGAGCCTATCTAAATCTTACGAAGCCTACATTGGCCATTTATTTATAAACATTACATGTACTCGTATAAATAAATTCTTTCCGTTTATGATTTTTTTTTAATTATTAAATATTTAGATTACAGTACGAGTACACAAGCTAACACTAAAATATATATACCTACTATTTACATGTATATAATTTTAAAAAAGGGAAGAGCTCATTGGGCACCTAAAAATTCGTCCGCATCGCTGTCAATGGGATAAGTGCCCAAAAGGCTGGCAGCATTGCCACGTTGGATGGCAATGTATAAATAAATAAATGACAATGTCATAAATTGTATCAATTAACCGTCGATAATAATGATAACTTGTTTTCCCAAAGAATTACAGTGAATAGATTCCGCGTAGGTATATGAATTCTAGAAACAAGCCTCTGTTTTAATAAAGACTAATAAGATAACATCACGCCTGTATTTCCAGAAGGGATGTGGGTGTACTATAGCTGCACCTCTGCCTAAGCAGAGGTGCAGCTATAGTACACCCACATTTCACCAGTTATGTTTTAGTCCCATGTAATAGGGGGCGAGCCTATTACTATCACCGGGCACAAATTCAGACTCCGAGCTGCTAATGAGAAATTTCAGATAGAAAAACCAAATAACACTTTGCCCGACCCGGGAATCGAACCCAGGAACTCATGCTCAGCAATTGAGCTTGCGACCACTACACCAACAAGGCAGTTCAAAGAAAAAGTAAGGAAAATAAATTATTATAATAAGGAAAATGAATGATTAGATGCCAAATTGGAATGTAAAAAAATAACGCACCACAAGACCAATATATGAACTTGTAAGTCTTTTAAAACATCCTCTAGTAAATACTGATCCTACTAATATTATAAATGTGAAAGTTTGTGAGGATGGATGGATGAATGTTTGTTACTCTTTCACGCAAAAACTACTGAACGGATTTGGATAAAAGGCACGCGGATAGACCATGACCTGGGTAAGAACATAGGCTACTTCTTATCCTGTATCGCAGACGAAGTCGCGGGCAACAGGTAGTTGTAAATAATCGTAATTTTATATCTATCTTCCATTATAATTATTCCGGTATTTTAGAGGAGGTATTATCAACTCTATCTCTCTTCCTTCCTCGCAGTTTAGGTAAATAAACTCTATCTGTTCAGCGGTGATGACTCTGATATCTCTGATATCTCATCTCTGACATCATGACAATAGGCTTCAAAATTATTCAGATTGTGTGCCCATGCGCCAAATTTCATCCAATTCCGTTTAGCCGGTGAAAGCGTAACAAACAAACAAACTTACTTTCGCATTTATAATATTACTAGCTGTTGCCCGCGACTTCATCTGCCATCCAGGATGAAAAGTAGCCTATATCCTCACCCAGGTCATGGACTACCCAAGTGCCAAATTTCATTAAAATCCGTTCAGCCGTTTTAACGTAAAAGCGTAACAAACAAACATACAAACAATCAAATCCTTTCTCTTTATAATATTAGTTTAGATATAGAAGAACATAATCACCCTCCTACTGACTACCTTCATTGAACGTTCAAAGTCGATATATCGATAACCAACACCCTGATCAAACTCAGAAGCACTGGTGATTTTCATCTGTTTCTCAGTAGCAGCCCAGAGTCTGGATTTCTGCCCGGTTCATGGCAAAAGGTTCGTCCCCTATTACATGGGACTTAAAAATAACTGGCGAATTTTGGGAGCGCTATAAGTACACCTCAGCCGAGCCCTTCAGAGATTACAGGCGTGAT
The DNA here is from genome assembly GCA_916610205.1 of Griposia aprilina. NCBI lineage: Eukaryota > Metazoa > Arthropoda > Insecta > Lepidoptera > Noctuidae > Griposia > Griposia aprilina. The sequence continues at coordinate 10,784,259 of OU744311.1, forward strand.
GTTATGTTACGTCTACGTCAGAAGTCAACATCTTCCTAAAGTTGCTGGGCGTCATTTTGACCATGGTATAATAATATACTTCGCCAGGTATAGCATTCCGGTCACGGGGGTGACACAAGCCTACGTCATCACCGCTGTGTTACCAGTAGTATTTAATAATAACTCCCTAGTCGCCTTTATTACCTGTGCCAATCCGATAAAACAAAGAAGTTTTAACTAACAATTACGTTGGTATATGTTTCAATTGAATTGTTTCGTTTGATTAGAAAAATGAAACGACAACTTAAATGGTTTATATTTTTTTTTTAACAGAATGGTGACTGAAAATGTTTCCATAATTAGTGTTTTGTTGCTATAAAGTGGCAACTGGATAGTGACGTAAGCATGTGTCACTTCCAGAATGCCAGTCCTTGTTTTTTTAGACCATGGTTTTAACGATGCCAACCTATATAATAGTCCCAGGTGAAGAATAGGCTCAAAGTTGCTATAATAGCAATAGTAGGTGGCACAAGCTTTAGCGGTAGAAAATGAAACATTCGGAAAAGACATCGTTTGCTACCGTTAAACTATCCAACAAATTAAATTAAAAAAAATTAAATCCCCCGACACAAACAAAAAACTCTGAACAGATTTTCCTCTTTCTTTTTTTATCTCAGCACACTCGATCAAGTCACCTTTCAGCCATTTAGGAGCTACGATGCCGCAGACAGACACACAGATACACACGTTAAACTTATAACACCCTTCATAATCCGTCGGGGGTTAAAAAATATTTTGTGCGGAATGCACACTTGCATAGAATGCTACACTGACTGAAGATTCTAATTGTTGCATCACCTTCTACAAATCTGTATGAATCATATTTCCATTCATAACGATTTCCGCTTCAATAAAGAATTAACAAGAATACTCAAGTCGATGCACCAAAAATATCATAACAGCGTGTAAAGTTCCTCTAGGTTCTAAACATTTCTAAACACCATTAGCGAAAGATCGGTGATTACTTCATATCCAATAACCTCTTTATAAAAACTATAATCGCCTTTATCGGAACCCATGACTAAAGATTAAAACTGTATTAGCTATACCAGAAATCACCCGAAATTGCATCAACAATTCAACACTCATGAACATTGAAAACAGGGTCCAAACCTAGCAACAGCCAAAATAATTCGCGGCAATTCGGTAAATCGGCCATTTTCTTCCTAAGTTCCAAAAATTCAAAAACTGTCATAATTAAAAAGTCAAACGTCACCAACTTTTTTTTAAATAAAATTTTTGAGACCTTGTCCGTATCACTGGTCCGCCTAGTCTAATCCTTCATAGTAATATAACAGGTACTTCGCTACACTTTCAATAACACTATACGCCGGTTGTGCTCGTATAAAAGACCAGCGTAACACCACCAAAGCATTCAGTAGCTATCCTGCAGTCAAACAAGAAGTGCAAGATGAGATTTCTGGTAATATTTATTTTTTGATTTTGCAAATAGTGATAAGTAACAGAACGTTCAGAAAATAGCAACAGTGATAATCTTGAAAATTAATTATTTTCCCATCTTAATTATTTTCCTATTTTAATTGCTTCAATTTTTTTTTAAACTTTAAATTCCATTTTCAAACATTAAAAAAACAATCATTAAAAGTAATTTATTTTCCCAAGTGTAAAATTGGCGCCAAAATCTTACATAAAACTTTTCTCTATCTGTCAAATTATCCTGTCAAGAGTTTTATTTTTAATTGACCAAGGAAGATCAAGATCAAGATTGATCCGCCTACAAATGCGTTCCGTTACAAATATTAATTTAATCATTTAACTAATCAAACCATGTCTCATTAATACGAAAACGCTTAGAATGTTAATTTTTCCTATTTATCTTTTTAATTAACGTAACTATGCTTACACTGGTAATAGATCTTCCATTTATGGAATTTAAAAGCTCAATACTGCATAACTATTATACCTCTGCCATCCATATTGATACAATTAAGAGTAACTAGCCATTTCAATTAGCATGACAAGGTTGAATATCGAATAAATTAAAATCTTACACCTTTAAACCTGTTTCTTGTAATGTCACCTGTCATACGAAAACAAATAATTACTTACTTTATTTTTTATTCCTTTTAAAGGAGTTTCAACTTATCCGTCTGTAACCACAACCTGAATTAATCACATCTGTTTCCCTTACCGAATCCGAATTTTAGTACGTCCTAACTTCCGAACTCACTTCGATACATCGTTCCTCATTTCGATAGTATTTTGTTGTAATCTTTGCAACCCAGTATGGCCAAAATTCTTTAACAAATATCTCACTGCCACCTACTCAAACAAGAAGTCAAAATCAACAATTCAATAATCAGAATACATGTTTGTACTGCAAATCTTATCCCCCGCATTGACAAGCTATTCAAAATAATGTCCCAACTTTAGAATTATATTGCAAAACAATAATCATTCGGTCACATTATCATAATAGATGTCTATGACTAAGCATTGTTTATCTGTGGCGCGACAATACGAGTATAAAATGTCAACCATCTGGTATATGGTACTGAATGCTGTTCTAATTTATCGAGGGATTAAATTGCATGATATGGATATGTCAATTTGTGTGTATCGTATTAAAAATTAACAGTTTTGTTTGGCAAAATCTACCAAGTTAAAATGAAAATAGTATTCTAGTTAATACGCTAAATTGAAAATCTTTGACACCAAAAGGTACGGTGGTGGTTCTTTTGACTCATTCTAGACTAAACTAAGTCTAACCATGATGTTTCTTGGAAATATACGTTAGAGTGCCTGCAAGATAAGTCTGCGCGCGTTTGATCTTCAAGACTATATCTCTGCCAGCAATTTTAATTACTTTCGGCATAACGATGACGATTATTTAATTAAATAATCGTCATTATTTAATTTGGAAAACACGGAAGACAGCACACTCTTGACACCTGATAACAAACAGTGTCAAAATTACAGCGATCCCTTTTTTCCAACACAGTCAATGTCATATTCCAGTCTTTATTCCTGCCAATTCCAAAACACAAGCTTACCACGTGACAATATAATAATAATCAGATTAATTGTAACAAAAACATACTTCTCACGACATTCAAGAGATATAATCGATTAAATTAAAACGCAATTAGATCTTCGTATCGATACATCGATTCCACAATAAATTTGATTGATGTGAGAAAAATATGAATGACGTTTGTTTTACGAATGCTCGCGTGATTTAACACAATTAATTATTGAAGTTTTATTGTATTTTATGCACGTGATCCAGTTATTATTGTAACAAAAAGATTGAACGTGATTTTTTATAAATCCTTTTCCTGAGACGTCATTTCGTTGGTTTTGTCTCTGGAAACATTGAATGATGAGAATTAATTAAATACACAGTTGCCAAAATATTTCCAGCCAGAATAATCGAAGGCTATTCACACGGTGACATGGTCATTTCCTCTTGTTTCGCTAATCAAATACCAATAGATGAATAGCTAGATAAAAAATAACATCCTGAACTTGCTACATGTCCAAGTATTTATTTACCTAAAAAAATATTTATTTCCGCGTCTTAATTCGTGCCCGGTTAATGACAACAGGCTCTCCCCTATTGCATAGGACTAACAACTGCTTTATGCACTATCACACCTGTACCTACCCCCTCGCCGAACACAGCCTCCCCTCCGAGGAATACAGGCCTGTTGTCATATTAATTACAAAAATATCTAACCATATCGATCGCCACACCCTCAGATAACTTCCGTGTTCTTCATAGCAACTATAAAAAAAACCTTGTTAATAGAAAAAAGCTGATCTAATTCCATCACAAACCAATCAAATTATTCAATAACCAATCACCGCGCGTAATAACAAAAAATGTCAATCACATTCCGTTCCACGCAATGTCATTATCAAGGACAGGCATAGATAAAAATCGTACCATAAACGACATGTCATTATTTTTATAAGGTGGTTACCTACGTTCTGTTTTGTTGACTTTATTAAGGCTGTAATTAAAGCGTGGTGAGCATGCGAATTTGCTATTCAGTCAATGATTAAAATAAAGTAGGCGAATGAACTTTGAAAAATACATTAATCGGTTTAGTATTTCGTTTTGATAAAATAAAAGATCCAAGCATTTTCTGGGACTTTCCCCAAAGTCGACCATCTTCCTGCAACGCTTTTTTAATTATTTGTAATGCACACTATACGTCATCTTAGCATTCACATTGAGCACCCTTCTAGCAGTATCTTCTTTCGCAAAATCCATCCAGTTTCTTTGGGATTCCCTTACTCTTTTAGCCGTCCACATTTATGCTCAAAACTTTTCTCACTTTTACCATTAACATTGACTTCTTCAATATCTGAGATATATTTCCGTACTTACTGCAACCATAACGCAATACCAAGCTACTTTTTGACACTTAAAATTTAGCACAGCACTACGGTACACGCACAATATGTCATAACATGACGCACATGCGTGGTGTCAAGGTCCGTAATTGTAATGCAGAACGCAGGCACATCACTATTGTTGTGTTATAATAATGAATCAAGCGTTCCGTTATACTTGGAATGTAAAGGTCGTCGTTAGGAAATTAATTTGGTCAATACATTTTGGAGTTGCTTTTAGATTGATTGAGATCAGTAAATAAGTTAATGCTTGGCTCAATTTATTTGAATTACTAGATGTCTAAATCATTGACTTGTATATAATTCTCTTAATTAACTTACAAAAAAAAAAACTTTCCTATCTATGGGTGTTTTTTTTTTCATTGACGTCATCACTACATCAGATATTCATCATTTTCCACGCTTAGCTAGACTTTCAATAACTTCCAAAATACCTAACCAAATCGATTATTCCGTTTCTGTTGCATGTTTTGTACGTGTAAACGCACAAAACATACAACAGAACAAAACATGGCATCTCTTTTGTCTTCCAAATTCAAATCCGTCAAATGCATTTTGTCACGTACGGAAAATTTTAGGCCAATGTCAGAAACCATACAGTCTGAACTGTCAGTTATTGTCCAACATGGCGGCTTGCGAAACATTTTGACTAAAATATGTAAGGCGTTGCCCTATTCTAGAAATGTTAGTACATAAAGTTTATTACGATATTGTAATTGTAAATTGAGTTCAGGTGAGGTTACTTTATAAATTAGGGATTGGTTCAACCTGTTTTGTAGTACCTACCTTCAATTATCCAATGGTTTAGGAAATCAGAAACGTTTCAAAGATCTTTGTCTCTATATAAATGTGTAATGATTATTTTTCAAACAAGTATTTATGTGCAATAAAATATTTCATATTCCCATTTATTTTTTAGACTGAAATGAACGGACTTCATTGCTTCCTTTGTCTAGTGGTAGCAAGCTCTATTCCTGAGCATGAGGTCCTGGGTTCAACTCACAGGTCGGGCAAAGTGTTATTGGGTTTTTCATCAAGAATTTCTCACTAGCATCCCGGTCTCTGGATTTGTGCCCGGTTGGTGGCAATAGGCTCGCCCCTTATTACATGGGACTTAAACATAACTGGCGAAATGTGGGTGTAATATTAGGTACACCTCTGCCCAACCTTTCCGGGATAACAGGCGTGATATAATATCACTGTTAAGAAAAGAAAGGAAATAAATGTTAGAGAAATCAGTCTTAGCAGACACACAACAAACATCGACGTGAAACTGTTTAAAAATCGCATCACATCGTAAGAAACGTCACCCAAATACGCAAACTAGAACAAACTATACTCAGAAGCAAAATAAAGAACATTTTATTTTACACAATACAAAAGTACTGTTGCGTGGTTCCTGTTAACCGAATAGCAGAATTAACATCAACAGTGCATTTCACAACGTGAACGTTGTGCGAAAAAAAATACAGACTGACAACAAAAAGTTGCCCTGTAAAATATGTATGACTTGCGGCCAGCCCCTGCTTCGCACGATTTTTACTACTTGACAAAACATCGAGATTTCTTTAGCATATGTAAGTTTAATACTTCCGAAATAGATTCTCTAAATGATCGTGAAAACCGCATCATAATCCGTTGCGTAGTTTAGAAGAACAACACGCCCACATAGACAGACACGAAAAGCGACTTCAATTTATAATATTTTTATAGATGATTTATACTGACGTTAGAAGTAGGCTTGTTACACCTAAATGACCGGTTTGAAATTGGAATTGACAGTTCCGCTTTGAATTATTTATTGATAAATGATAAATGATTTTATTTCTGTAAGTAGGTTTGTACTAACACTTTTACACGTCAATCATATTTTTAAACTAGATGAGGTCGGCGTTTCCTATCTGACTACTCTGAGAAGAAAGGCCGAAACAAACTCAGAGGTCACAGTCTCTTTTAAAGTCCAGACATAATCTTGGTCAGATCATGTGAAGACCATGTAGATTGGTATCTGAAATGGTCTTTTGAGGAAATAACCACACAGATTGAGTGGACCTGTCCAGTCAGTGCACGCATTTGTCAGTAATCGTGCAGCTCAACTCAGGAATTTTGATGTTTTAGTTTGAGTAATGAGCAGATAAATGACTGAAAAAAAGCGTGGATTTTGATAAACGATATCCAATTTTGTGATCTTCATCTCAGATGAACACTAAATTGATTTATTTACAATTTGAATCATTGTTATGGCTATTTAGATCAGCTGCAAAAAGTTGCCAAACAGTTGCTCGAGTGTAATCACTCTGCTAATTCAATGCTAATAGAATTTTGTCATATAATTTTTTTCGGCTAATTTCATTCCACGCAACGAGCAATCAAGTTTTCAATTACTAATATGGAAATAAATGAAAAAATTAAATTACTTATACCGGCATTATTCGGCCTAGCAAAAGACAGGAAAAACGCAATAGAAAAATGCTTCTGCATAAAACTGGCTCAATCAATCCCTTTACACGCTGGACGATCATGGCCCATCACTGACCAACGGATATGCACGACTAACACTGTCATTATAACGTTAACAAGTAGTTAACTAGTTACTGTAACGGATAACTATAATAACGGAAGCACGCATTGAGTTATTATAACGTTAATTATTTCCTAATCCGCATACGTTATTTCAAGGCATTAACGCAATGAAGAAACGTTATAAAACCTGGAGTGAACTAATGCTTAATGATTTTACGGTTTGTTTAGCAGATAATTGTTCTTTTCCACGCTATTTATTACATATCTGATGATAGTATGCACTAACAGGTTTTTTTGAATAACCGTTTGATTAACGATTTCGTTGCTAAGGTTTTTGCGTGTCAAGCTTAGATTGGCCTTTGTCCTGCTATGGAACAACACAGGCTTATAATATTAAAAAGTTTAAATTGATGATTTATTGAGAACTTTAAAATTACTAACAGGCTTCGAATTTAGAATTTAAATACACTAGTAATGTTATTGTTATTAAGGAATCACAGATAAATGATGATTATCACGACAACTTCCTGTAAAGCATAATAATATCACCATTGACCGTTCTGGAACCTCCCCGATAGTCTAACAACTCCTTCATAAAAAAAATAACGTCACTTATTTCCAACACCTCCCATCCTTAGTATTCCAAATTCAAATAACCTGACAACGAATCCAACCACTCTTCACCATATCACCATAATTAAAGACGCCTAAAACAATTTCTTAAACGTCCCCAATTTCTTCCGCAGATCGCCTTTGTTGCCCTCGTCGGCTATGCCTCCGCCAGCGTCATCAGCCCCCTAGTCTACGGGGTCAACGCTGGTGATGCCCAGGCTGCCGCTATCGACGCGACAGTCGCCGCCCAGGACCATGCCCGTGCCTGGGGCGAAAGCCAGGCTCGCGCCAACGAAGCCGCCATCCAATACAACTCTGAGGCAGTCCGTCAAGTTGCTGAAACAAACCGAGACCTCCACGAGAACGCTTACTGGGGAGGCCTTGCCGCTAACCAGAATGCCGTCGCTGCTGCTCAGTCCCACGCTGCCGCTGTAAGCGGAGTTGCCGCTGCTCACGCCGGAGTCGCCGCCGGTTACGCCGCTCCCTACGGCATTGCCGCTCCTTACGGCATCGCTGCCCCCTACGGCATCGCTGCCCCCTACGGCGCCCACGGCCTCGGCGTTCACGGCCTCGGCTACCACGGCTGGTAAATCGATACCCGATTCCAATAACCGTTATTTGAAAAATAACAGTTCTTTCTAAAAATAACTGTTACTTTTGTATAACCGTTCTTGGTACTCCCTTAGTCGGTTGTATCTGGCAACACTGGTGATGTGTTTTTTACATTATCAGTGTTGCCGGGTAGTGGTTGGCCAGGGTTGATTGTAACACCACCGCTCAACTGGAAAGAAACATGCTCAAACGAACTACGGTCTCATATAGTAACTCTCTTTGTAAATAAAACATGCCATCACTGCCAAAGTGTAAATACACGTTTTTACAAAACAAATGCTATCTATTTGATTTCAAACTCCTTTTTATCACCCCTTATGTCTCCTAAACATTCTATAGAAATGCATAGCCTAAGCTTGCAGGCAAGAAAAATTGCCAAACACACATAACACACACACACACACACACACACACACATATCACATATCACACACACACACACACACACACACACACACACACATCACACACACACACACACACACACACACACACACACACACACACATACGTCACACCACACACGTCACCGTCGTCGTTACGTCACGTCACATATTTTTTTTGAAAAATACCTCATCACATCGCCTTCTATAAGTAAACAACCCACACAGACATCACCAGACACCATTTAAAAGTCTTGATCATCATACAAGTGAACAGCATTCCAAATTGTATCAAAGAAAACATTCACTCCAAGATTAATATTCACCTTTACAAACTTTTTCTGTAATAGCAAAAGTAAAATGTAAAGATTCAAAAAGTAATAATTCTAAATCATATTTTAACTTGCTAAAATCACGAGACTGAGAACAGAATGGCGAGACCTTTGCCCAGCAGTGGGACATCGGTTAATAAAAATAAAAAAAACACCAAAAGTTTCTTTAACACCTTTATCTAACTAAAAACATTTATACCAAATCAGATGAAACGGGTAATCCGTCTAATTTGTATTAAAATATGCCGAGCAAGTAGAACTCTGAATTAAATCTGAATTAAAGTCAAACCGGTTCACATAAAGTCAAATAGATACGAAACAATCGAGATTAAATTAATTATGATACATTAATCTGTCAGACACAATAGACTATGACATAAATCGATTAAAACTAAGAACGAAAACACGTTTGTTTGCGGTAAATATGACGCAGAGAAAAACACACAAACACAAAAAATTTGGAAAATCCAAAAGTGCACGCCTCATAATCTCATTCAATTCTATAAAAAATAAAAATATAAATAGATGTACAGTCTTGTAGTTTTCGTTTTTTATTAATTGTAATTAAACGACACTGAATTAATTAGCCATTTGCATTCAGTGACCTACAATTGTCGATTAGTTTTTTTTTTTTTTTTAATTAACTTAAATAATGGATTTTTTCACAAGTTACAGTGTTTCCGGGTTTCACACATGACGGACAGGATTTTTTTTTGACCTATTTTGGTGTTTTTTTCCAATTCTATTGCAGTAAATCAATTTTTAAAAAGTATGAAATTAATCTCCATTAAATTATCTCGACAATAGTATGCAAAATATCTTGATTCCGTGAACTAACAAGGCTATAATAATAAAAATAGCCGCCAAAATGAGGCGAAAAAAATTTTTCGATCGTAAAGCACTCTCTGATGCTTCGTATCATGAGTCGTGCAAAAGAACGAGTTGGGGGAAAATATTCGTCACATCCACGCAGCACGGCAATCGCTCAACATAATGCTACGACCCTATGCGAGACAGAGCCCCAGCGCTGGTTTTGACGTGATGACGGCAACCAGTGCAGCATACGAAAATATAAAAATAACAAGAAAAAAAGTTCTACTAAAGACAACAACAACTAAAGTTACCTTAGAAAAGTATTTTATAATCAAACAGTAACAGCTCTAACTAATGTCTAGAAAGGGAGTGACTACCGAGATGACGATTATTAAGAATTATGGAAGAAAGTGACGTGTTGCGTGTAGCAGGAGAATGACAACTGTAATACAAACATACACACAGATACAGACGCCCAGATTAATTTTTTGCTTATAGTTTCTTTTTAAGTTCTACCTCCAAAATTATAACAACGTTTTTAGTCTTAAATCTCCTTATCTAAAACGTTAGGTTGTAAGATCACTTTATGAAGTGAGAACTTCTTTAGGCGCGTTGAGCACTTTTTTGGTGAACAAAAATCATGGAACTCGCGTCATCGTCACCGAACGCTTTCCATGAGCTATATGTATACTGTGTATATATGTGTACTTTTTGGGTGAACAAAAAGCGTGAAACTCGCGTCATCGTCACCGCACGCTTCGACGATACAATTCACAAGTTACTTAGTTTTCACTTCTATCAGCAGTCCCCAAAGACTGCCCCGCATTTTTTTTTAAAGAAATTCTTTATGTTCTTCCTTTATGGACCTGGTGATTTGTAATACAGGCATTTACGCCTAACTCGGACACCAGCTCTTCATATTTCTAAAAATAAAATAAATATGTGAAACCTAGAATAAGCTTGTCATTGTGAAGAGAAATAAAGGACTTATTATAATTATAATGACTCTAACTGACTTACCTGCTGCAGGGCGTGCATGAAAATAGTCTAATTGGTTTTCATGTAAAGAACCTTTTAAGCACGAGACTGACTTGTACCGTTTGTTTGTAGTGTGCCATTCCAGGCGATCTTGTTACAATACGGCGACACAGACACACTTGTAGCGTGTTTGTAATGTATCCATTCGAGCTCTTGGCTCAAGTGTGCTCCATTTTTACTCATAATTGCAGGCACAGAGGTACACTGACCTACACTGACTTGTAATGTACTCAAAGGGATTCGCGAAAAAACCGACAGTCGAGTGGAGCACGCGGCGCTCGCCGCGAATGATACATTACAAACTAACGTTACAAGTCAGTATTTGGTTTAGGTTACAAAAACTCGATACATCACAACAAAATGTTACAAGTCAGTCTCTAGCTTTAGAGTGCGTCGAAATAGCCTCTAGAGATGTATTGAAATAGCGAGTTGAGGTGCATTAAAGTATGTTTTCTGGGTGCTTTAAAATAGCCTCGATAGGTGCATTTAAATAGCCTCTTGAGATGCATTGAAATAACTTCTTGGCATGCATTATAAAGCTTTTTGAGGGACTTAAATAAAACCTCATGAGGTGCATTGTAATAGTTTCGATGGATACAGTAAAATAGCCTCTAGTGATGCATTCAAATAGCCAATTAGGGAGCATCGAAATAGCCTTTTTACATAACATAAAAAAAACTTGTTCCTAGCACATTTGAATTTGATAAGAAATAAGGTATTGTCACATAAACTCAGCAAGTTCGCTATTGATAACTTTAACAGCGCACCTAGCGCCATCTATCGAGCACTGTCCCCAATAACATACTAAGAGGCACTTAATTTTAAGAAAACTTAATATTACTGCGCCAGTTAATTATCAGTTTTCAGATAAATCATAATGGAAAAGGAGCGATATTACCAAATAGGATTTAATGTGGCCATAACCTACCACAACACCTATTATAAAAATAATAATACGTCAAATTAGAACAGATTATGCTAGTTCCAAGACTTCTAAAATAACCACACTTAATTATCTCACTTGTTCAGTAATAATAAAAATTATCTTCCAGAAAACAGGTCTACAGTAGACCGCACGTCAGTAGTAACAAAACTAGTATAAGCTGGCCTCGAATTCTATTGAAACTATGTACAGTAGCCAGCAGCCACCTACACGAAATTGTCAAATTTCTCCAAACGATTTTTAACCTTAAAATGTTGTTGGTTAAGTTCAAAATCGAATGAGAATATCTGACAGTTTGTAGTAACTTGTGCTGGCGACTGGAATACACGTAAGTAAAATAAAAGTTTAAAAATATTAACCACTCCATCATCATCTACCTAATCGTTTCCCAACTATGTTGGGGTCAGTTTCCAGACTAACCAGATGCTGCTGAATTCCAGTATTTTACATGGAGCGACTGCCTATCTGACCTTCACAACCCAGTTACTGGGTAATACGATACCCCTTGGTAAGACTGGTTGTCAGACTTTCGAGCTTTTGACGACCCGTAACGACTGCCAAAGATCCAGCAGGCTTAGCATAAGCACCGTCTTGTCGACGGAAGATAGACAAAAATGACGTTTCGTGAAGACAGTAGGACGGCAGCAAAGTAGACAGAGTCAACTGCACTTTTTACTAAATTCAGACATTTATTCACGTGTATCCTTTATTTTGCATATATCTCGAAAATGGTGTGTCCTATCGCAAAAATAATGAAAATTTCGACCCCCTTAATGAAACCCTTAAACCCCTAAAACTCAACATGTAGGTAATCATTTTTGCCATACAAAAAGTGAAAAATTCCTTTTTTCCTTTCCATTTTTATACTTTGTGGCCGTCCAGTAAAAAGTTTTCTACCGTCTTTAGTATGGCGATAAAAAAATCAAATTGTCTTCACTACCTTAGACAACTGTCTTCTGAAATAGTCTACATTAAAAAGGACCTAGACAACGATCGGCAGAAACGAAAGACAAAATGACAGATTGTAGAAGGATTTCACTGTGCGATGTCAAAAATAGACAAACGAAATGTCACTTTGTATGGGAATAGCCGTCTCTGTTCTTCGACGAGATAGATAGCGTCATGCTAAGCCCGCAGGAATGACAGCCGAGACCAACGGCTTAACGTGCTTTCCGAGGCACGGTGGAGTCTTGGTATGTAAAGACGGTCACCCATCCACAGACCGACCACGGCTAGCGTAGCTTAACCTGATCGATCGACCCGTGCGACGATTAATACTTAGCCAAGATCTCCTCCAAAAAATATCAACCACTCTGAATCCCTATAAAAATCACTTCCTGAACTTAAATACCGTTCAAAATACCACGAAGAACAAAGAGCGCATTCTGGCGTATTTCGCCAAGCCCTGTTAAGAAATGGCAGGTCATTATGACCTTTAAGGGAATGATAATAAGAGCCAATTATGTTTGTATGTGTGCGGTAAACAAGTTGTTATCTCGACTGCCTTGGTGAGAGCGTAGGCTTTTGTTGGTGTTGACATACTGGGCGAAAGAATGACGGACTTGTTGGGTAGGTGTTCAACAGGACTTTGTGAAAGATATGATATTAGTTGAGAAAGTTGTGCTTCTGCAGTGAGTTCAAAGATGAAAACTAAAACTCAAAGAATTTATTTCAAATAAACCAATTACAGGTACATTTGAATTGTCAAGGGGTCGGTCAGTCAGAAAGTTGAAGCTAGTTACCCATTCCAAAGCTTAGCCTAGTAGGTACCTATGGAGAAGAACGGGCAAGAAACTCCACGGACACTATTTAAATTTAAATCAAAACATTGTTACAAAAAATTGGTTACATAATGAAATTATACATGTGAGAACTATGTAGAAAGACGTGGACGTTAAAAATGTCCGTAATAAAAAAGATAGAAACAAAAAAAAAAACAATTCAGAAATTGAAATAAACCGTGGCAGCTAAGAGACGACCAGTCCCTACTGACGGACGGCGCCCGTTCACGAACACGACGTATGATCTGCAGTAAGACAATTTTGGACAAGTGCATCGCCCACACACTTATGGTGGATCATACCTCAATTTTGGCTGATACCGCTAAAATGAACCACAGACATGAAATATCGATACGTGTTTGTTTTTCCAGATTTTGGTGTTAGTTGTTTAGCAGAGTACTTAATACTATAAAAAAGCTAATTGTAAATGCTCCCGACCAAATTTCGGTGATGGTATTCACGAGACCAACGGGGTAGTTTAATAAATAAATATGTGCAGTACCCTACCCGTACCCTACCCGTACCCTACCCTACCATACCCTATTATATAGGACTTAAACATAACTGGCGAAATGTGGGTGTGCTACACGTACACCTCTGCCTAACTCTTCGGGGATTTCAGGCGTGATATGTTATCCGCGGTAGTAGGCTTTTAAAGCATATAAAATACAACATATATATATAGTCCTCCAGACCGTATTTCGTTCATGGCGGCCAATCTCACGGGAAACTAGCCTCCGGCGCGGGAGATATTATAGTGCAGGCGTGTGTGCGCAGACACAGGTGCACTCTCTCTTCCCTCACTCTCATAGTCTAATGGGACGCCAACCCGACACGACCGGAGAAAGATCAGGCGCAGGATCAACGGCTTAACGTGCTTTCCGAGGCACGGGGGTATCACACCGCCAACTTCCAAACTCCGGGCTACTAAGAAATTCCCAATGGAAAAACCCAATAACACTTTGCCCGACCTGGGAATAAAACCCAGGACCCCACGCTCAACAGTCGCGCTTGCAACTACGAGACCAACGGGGCAGTCACAAAAACCAACAAGTTAACAACACGTTTAGCGCTAAATGAGTTTAAAACATAATGCTGTTTCTGCCAAATGTTTGAAGATAACAGAGACAGACTGATGTTTAACTCTTTTAGCGCTAAACTTGTTAATTGATTGGCGGTGCAAATAGGTCTTAATCAGTAAGCTCGATGTCTTCCACAGCCGTATGACCCAAAGTACATTTGGACGAAATAATTTATGAATGTAGATCACCTTGGGGACCGTGCTGAATGAATAAAACAAGATCTCATTACGCATATTTAATGAACATATTAAATGTACAAGAGACCTGCCCTTGCTACGCACCGGGGCGAGCTACTGAAGCGACATGTCAAAACATCGGAATTTCTGTGCAATACTTAGCTCAGTTAAATATAATTTTAGATACATAACATAATATCACGCCCGTATTCCCCGAAGGGATACGCAGAGGAGTACCTGCAGTACACACATATTTCGCCAGTACTGTTTACGTCCGATGTAATAGGGGGCGAGCTTATTTCCATCAACCGGCCACAAATTCAGACTCCGGGCTGGTACTGTGAAATTACTGATGGAGAAACACAAAAACGCATTGCCCAACCAGGGAATCGGACCTTGGGGGTCTACTCGTTATGCACGAAGTCTGCAGTTTCGGCCGAAGTTGTGGATTATCCTACTTCGTATCACTTACGGACATAGGATTAATTTGGAGCCCGAACTAAGAATGAATAACAACACGATTTGACAGTTCTCCCTACTTCCAATGTGTTTTTGCCCGTCCAAAAAAATAAATTTGATAGGTACTTGTTTTGACGGATCACTAATTTCGGACGGGCCCGTATCTTTGTTGCCGGACTTAGAGAGTAGACCCGCAGGACCCCGCGCTCAGCAGTTGCGCACGCGACCAGTCGACGACTAAGGCATAGAAAAAACCGTAACAATATCCATTGTGCAGTTTAGAAGAACTAAACGATCACACAGACAGTCACGAAAAGCGACTTTGTTTCATACTATGTAGATATAGATTTCCATTTTACATTTATTCGCAATTCCTCTATAAATATTAAAATAAGTAGCAGCGTCAATATAAGTAGGCTGTACTGGTGTTGCCTTTGCTTTACTTAAAGAGACACACGCAGGCTGTATGGTTTTAAGACCTTTGCCTGATTCAATATTTCAACGACATTTGACAAGCGCGATAGACTTAATTTTGGTTTTGGCGGCAAAGTATAATTTTGGTTGTCATTTTCAATATTATAATTTTGGAAATATATGAAACTCAAAGTCAAAGCATTTATTTCAAATAAACCAATTACAGGCACTTTTGAATTGTCAAGGGGTCGGTCAATCAGAAAGATGAAGCTCCAAACCCATTCCAAAGCGTAGTAGGTACCTATGGAGAAGCACGGGCAAGAAACTCTATGGACACTCTTTCAAATCAAAATATGGTTACAAAAAATTGGTTACATCATTCATGTTGAAATTATGCATGTGAGAACGATGCAGACCGTTAAAAGCGTCCGCAATAAAAAGACAAAAACAATTCAAATATTAAATTAAATTTAAATAAGCCCTGGCACCCAAGAGATGACCAGTCCCCACTGACGGTGCCCGTTCACGAACATGACGCAAGGATTACTACATTGATAATTATATTTTATGTAGTAGCCCGTAGTCCATAATCACTTCATAGTCAACAATATTATATTAAATAATATTATAGTTTAGCAAATAGGACAGCACACCTGATGGAATGTGGTTACCGTCTTTAGAGACCTGCAAGGCCAAAGAGTTTTTACACTGCTTTGTCCACCATAGAGCCAAAATTGACAAGTCGCATTTTTCTCTAATTGACCGAGCGAGCGCCAAGGGCGAGTGAAGCGTCTCCGTTTCAGCTTGGGCAAAAATGCTTTCGTATATCCGGATGTCCAGCGGATTGCTGTTCTCCTCAACAGGTCGCATTTCTAAACCGATTCTCGTGAAATTTTGTGAGCAGAGGGCCTAAACAAATGTCATTCGCTTCGGAGCCATTCTATTTCTACAATCGCTACCGCTTACGCTAATATTTGTCATCATACGAATCGAAAACTAGCGATACTAATGCTTGTCTAAAAGTGTCACTTGGCTACGCATCTCTATGGAAGTAATCGTTCGACGCTGTCGATTCGTTTCATAGAATCGAATGATGTTAACATTGTGTAGCTAATTTCTATTCGTTGATCTATGATCACGTGAAATTTCGATAGTTTATGTCAATTCCATACATTTTTTGGCTTTTCTACTAGCGTCATCGCTAATCTAATGTTACTTTGTCTAGGCCCTCAGAGGGCCTAGACAAATGGCATTCGCTTTGGAGCGATTCTATTTCTACAATCGCTATCGCTTTCGCTAATGATTCCAAAAACTAGCAATAACGCCCGTCAAAAAGTGTCCCTTGGCTATGCATCTCTGTGGAAGTACCTAATCTTTCGACGCTGTCGATTCATTTCATAATCGAATGTTGTTTACATTGTCTAGCTAATTTCTATTCGTTGGCCTATGATCACGTGACATTTCGATAGCTTATGTCAACCCCATACATTTTTTGGCTTTTCTACTAGCGTCATCGCTAATCGAATGTTACTTTGTCTAGGCCCTCAGGTTCGATAATTTTATGTTTTTTTTTTGGCAAAACAGTTTAAAAAAAAAATTAAAAGTGGCGGAGGTTAGGGGTTGAAAACGTAAAACAAAACACATTTCAGCCATTTCGCGCTCTTTGCGCGCGCTTTTTGTTTTAAGGTGCGCGGTGAACATAAATATTAAGTTTTAAGCTATTCAAAGACAGACTCGTGAGGTCTACAGCTCCACAGAGCCACTAGGTAGTTTAGGAGGTAGAAATGGATATGGTGTTAGGATTTTTCTGTGTGAACTCTTTCCCTATGTAGAAAGGTACTTACTTATATTAAGAACTTACATATTTTTGAGACAATAATAACAAATAATGAAATTACTGGATCTGTCTATATCATTTGAGATAGCTAATGCCATGGTTATATTCAATGGTCGTTTGGGGTAAATATTCAAGGCAAAAAGCACCTTAAGCAACATATTAACACAATGATAAAAAACTAATTCAAATCTCATCCTACCAGATTTTGTTTCCTACGCAGAACCAAAGACAAAAATATCTGTCACAACTTGACTCTAACAGCATTATCTACCTAAATGCTCCACAATATTGACACAAACATAGTCATGTAGCAATAACTCAAAGATACTACATTACATAGATATCAGACCATTGCATTGTGAACTTAAATCAAAATTGTCTTGCTAGTGTAATTCCGAAAATGAATGTTGTGGTGAAAGTGTGAAAAAGGTTATTTAACTTGCTAACAGAAATCTTATGGGATGTTTTGCATTGAAACAATCCATAAGATTTATGTATAAGTTCCACTTGATTTTTATAAATTCTACATGTCTGCATGCAAATTCTGTTGCACTTATTATTATTTTTTGGCTGATTGTGGCATTTGTAGCAGTCTGTGCATTTAAAATTCTTAGCATCTTTCTATAGTTTAAGAAAAATTCTGAAAATTATTTAAGATTTTTCCCAAAAATATACTTCAGCTTCATTTGAAGAAAGAACAATGGTGTTTTGAACGGACTAAGTTATTTTTTCTGCCGTTAACCGTACAGACTGCGTTTACTTCAGGTGTTCCTCTGTTCTTACACATATTATTTTTTAGCGAATCCCACAATCGGCATGAAAATCTTAACTACATTTTACCATCAAAGAAAATACGTTTATTTGCGGTAAACATGACGCAGAGAAAATTGCACAAATACAAAAAAGAACGAGTTGGGGTATATATGCGTCACATCCACGCAAAACAGCAATCGCACGAAATGTTTCAGACATTACCCAAACCTTCAATTCCAACTTGCACGGCAACACATACATAAACGTGGGCAAACCGGTTAACACAATACAGGGCTGTGAACCACGCCTAGACGAGTCTAGATTGGTTCTTGTTATACCTAGGTTACCAGGACAACTGGTACGTAGGCTTGAAGTAAATACCTTTAGTTGGGTATGTTGTATTTGACATTGAGAAGAATGTGGTGGCGTTTAGTAAAGAAAAAGGTTTAAAAATTCAAGTAACAATAGCCTAAACTTTGGGCATAGTAAGTGTCGTCAAACGGGGTGAATAGGGATGCAGGGGTGAATCGAGACGAAACTTTAAAAGGGATTTTAACACTGAAATAATAAGTCTGTTGCCAAAAAGGACTCGTAATGTGTTTACTGTATTTACCCAATTAAAAACTAAGTGCCCTTGTTGGCAACAAACTATATTATTTCAGTATTAAAATCCCTCTTAAAGTTTCGTCTCGATTCACCCCTGCATCCCTATTCACCCCGTTTGACGACACTTACTATGCCCAAAGTTTAGGCTATTGTTACTTGAATTTTTCCTTTCAAAGTTTCGTCTGGATTCACCCCTGCATTCCTATTCACCCCCCCGTTTGACGGTAGTTACAAATTCTAACCTGTGGGCCACAAAGGCAAAAGGAACTGAAGTTCAGTTCGCTCGAACCATTGGGGCGGTTATTCTGTTTATCCATCCTAGGGGTGGATACTAGGCCTAACTTGTAGACTGTAGATTTATAGACAATTTTCTATTTTGTTAAGAACTTGATACCTGCTGACAGGCCTTTACTGTCCTGCCATATTAACACTGTAATTTGAAAACATTGTAAACGCCAATTATTTTTAAAAGAGTAACCGTGGAGTTTCTTGCCGGCTCTTCTCCATAGGAAACGACCAATTGGAACCGTGCAACACGCTTCTGACGTGTCGTAAGTGCCCATGTACAGTACAACTATTTTCTTAATGTCCCTCGGGAATCATCGCATTTCCGAATACAAACGAATGCTAATTTCCATGTCCATCAATTATTAGATTTATCGTATAGAGTAATTTGAATTCAGAACTAAGTACTTTATTGTTGTTTTGTTTTCATAACAAAACAACAATAAAGTACTTAGTTCTGAAACGTGAAAGAAACGTGGTGATTTTCAGCGTTTTTGGACTACTGGTACGAAACTCTTTTAAAAATAAAATAGTGTTTATCTCATTATACATTACATCAACTTAAAAACTAAAGATTTATAGAATTTGCATGGGAAAGCCATGCAAGCCAAAACCTCACAGTACCTACCATTGGTGTAAATACTAATAAGACAAAGTTTTATGGCTATTTTGTTCTTATCTCAAAGTTTATGGTAAACGCCCACTGATTTATGCGTCAATAATTTAAAGGGCCGAGATAAAGCTGGACAATTTATTTACTAAATTAGATAAGTTAAATTATAGCTGGTATTCTAGTCTCAAGAATTGTTAAAGACTTGATTTTGTGGCGACAGTGCTAATCAAAGCTGAAGTTAGCGGCATGTCGTGCGTAAATGTCTGTTGTTGGCTTTGATTTATGAATGTTGTGTATTGAAGAGAAGTATCGTTATGAAATACTAATAACGTTTCTGTATTTTTTTTTCATTTATCGACGCCATATTTTAGTTTGTTAATAGTTTAAGTCAGGTGGGTTTATTATATTTTAATTTTAATAGTAAATACTTCAATAAACAATAACATACATCCAAAAAAAAAAACTTTCCTTATTATTCGTAGTACAAAGGGCTTAATTTCTGTTTAGAAACTTAACTCTATGCTACAGACTCCAAAGGCGTTTAAGAATTCGGAGGAACGGTCGGGTGTGGGTTCGTGGATGTTCCTATTACCTTTCCTCTTTTCTCCCGAATCATAAAACAACACATAACTTCAAGTCTTCACTTAACGTTTAAAGTGTTTCTATCGCTACAATATACCTTCAAGCAGGGCTTGCCATCCTCTTAACATACGCGCACTCTAACTTTCTTTAAAAATGACTACAGCCTCCGAAATCTTAGGCCTTGGATTGGTTCAATTCTTTTGACCATATATATAGAAATAGGATAATTTATTTTGTAGTCTATGCAAACAATATTAAGTTCATTTTGCAGCAACAAGTATTTTTTGAAACATTAAGGTTTTTGAATCTAACCTTACCATTTCTAATACCAAGTTTAATTAATATACAGTTAATTTTTGGAGCCGCCGCGTCCCCTTCGGTAACTGTACGTCCCCAAATGGGGACGGGAAGCAGGGGTTGGAAACCCATGCTTTAATTGACAGAGACATTATGTGACATAAGGGCGACTTATAATTCAGTAGCGTTGGTAAATTCGTGAATGATACATCATTCAAACTTCGTTCATGATATAATATGAGAAAAAGACAATTTAGTAACGTAAATATAATTAATCGTTGTAGCAGACGTAATTGTTAGAAATAATAGGATTAATGAGCATCAATTAATTTGATACGGATATACGTTTAATTGATGCCAGTCACCTGCCATTTTCAGACCTCGTCAAACTTTTTGTGTAGGAAATCGCTAAAATTAAAAGAGCCGCCTCTTTCTTCGTTACATAAATATGTAAAATCAAGGAAAAGGAAGTATTCATCGGTAATTACTGAGTTAAATACATCTCCAAGATGTTCAGTCACGTATAAATAGTGTTTACCACCCAATGGTTTACAATTGCTTACAGTACAACTATTTTCTTAATGTCCCTCGGGAATCATCGCATTCCCGAATACAAGCGAATGCTAATTTCCGTGTCCATCAATTTATTAGATTTATCTTGTATAATAATTTGAATTCAGAACTAAGTACTTTATTGTGTTGTTACGTCAAATCGAAACAACAATAAAGTACTAAGTTCTGAATTCAAATTATTATACACGATAAATCTAATAATTGATGGACATGGACATTAACATTCGTTTGTATTGGAAAATGCGATGATTCCCGAGGGACATTAAGAGAATAGTTGTACTGTACATGCCTTGTTATTTCGTAGATAAATCTCCGGAAAATTTTCACAATACAGTAAAAATATTGTTCGTTTTTCAGAGTCATGCGTAAGCGTCAAATTTCCGTATTTTTTTTAATCATCACTGCATTCACCTTAATAACGGCACCTCCTATAAATCCGCTGCACTTCTGCACCTATAAAAGCACCTACCTTTAGCCTCAATATGGCCCTTGAGCTGTTCTGCCTTTGCTTGCAATTTAGTCTGCATACTCTCCGCACCCTCCTTCATTTTAGCCAGTATACCTGGGGAAAAAAATATTTTGTAATTTTTGGAACGAACTTCCTTATCGCACGGTACGGACTTGGTGGATGGGGGGCTAGGCGAAAAAAAGTGTAAGAATTTTCCGTCACGAGTTTCTGTCACGATCCTTTGAACGCGCTAATCTCAGGAACTACTGGTTGGAATTGAAAAAATCTTTTTGTGTTGTTTAGTCCATTTGAGTTTGTTTTTTTCATTAGGAAAGCAAAGTTCGCCGATGGATAGTGTTCAGACCGCAATCTTACTGCTAACTTGACATTGTACTTTATTTTGTTAATATTTTGACTCATTTATTATTTATATACCGCATTGGCATAACGAAATTACGCATCATCACGCATAATATTATTACGCATAAATGTTATGCCATAAATTAACCTAACCTAACCATTGCATTATGCCAAAGTATTATTATGCCACAGTATCATTATGCCAGCAGAAGTTATGCGAAAACGGTTATGCCAAAATATTTTAGTAATAAAAAAATGCAAAAAGAAGGTATCCCCAGCAATACTGCTTGTCATAAAACCGGAGCTTAATAATGCAGTATATTTAATTTGATGATAGCTGTCAAAAGACCCGCAAGAGCCGCCATTTTTGTTAAATTTAATTATGTCTATAATGTTCCCACTGCTAGGACACAGGCCTCCTCTCTGTGAGATTGAGTTAGTCATAAAGGATTGATTGGTAATCAGAAAGATCAGAAGAGGCTTTCTTTTACTAAATTATAGTTGCTGCATTTCAGGAGCACGCGCCATACATTGTAATTTAAACCTTATGACAATGAACATAAAATTCGTATGACTCGAGTTTCGTGTTTTGCAACGGCTATAACATTTTAGAAAATTATCTTATTCTAAGTAAATACCCACCATGTTTATCTTTTTCTTTTAATATCCGTTCCATATCTCCAGCTTTATCTTTAACGCGTCCAAAGAAGTCTATCCGTTAATGTAAGCATGCGTAAAAACAATTTTTATAATAATTTTATTTAACACTGCCGACATTCAAAAATGAACTTAACCTACAAGGTTGTAAAGTTGATATTTCTGTTAGTTGCTAATCTAATGTGTTAATTTTTGAGGATAATGAAGTGAACCTTATACATGAGGCTAAAACGTTGACATTTCTTTGAAATAAGAAAACTGATATGCTGTTTTTTTCCCCTTCAATTATTTAAAAAAAAAAAAAAAATGACAAATTTTGTCATATAAAAACAAATTCAATGAGCGTGTACTTAAGGGGAATGCGCTAAGGTAACAAATATGGCTTTTCAGAATTAGAATCAGCAATACTACTCCTTAAGTTAGAATTGGCCTCACATGTCTTGATTTCATGAAATAGTCATTCAATAGGGTAATGTGAACTCAGAGAGATGCATTGATGATTTTTATGATTATAATTCTATAAGTAAATAAATATTTGTTACGGCCGTGAAACATATTTAGATCAACATACAACCTGATACTGACTTGAAAATTGCAAAAAAGCTTTTATAGAAATGAATTTCGCGGGCTACCCCGACGCTTTCAACCTAAAGTTGATATTACTTTCATTTGTATTAATATTATTAATTCTAAAATCAACTTTTTCTTAAAAGATTTAAAGCTGATATTTCTGTTAGATTTAAGTCTAATGTATTATAGTTTATGTCGACATTATTTGTCAGTCACCAATGAACTGAACCATATTTTCAAGAGCATAAATTAGATATTTAATTGAACAAATAATCACCTGATATTCTTTTGGTGGCGTCTGGGCTTGCCGACTGCGTCAGGGCTGCTACCTTCATGTACTCGCTCGTTATCAAACCGGCGGCCTAAGACAAAAAAAAAATACATTAAAATATATATAAATATTATGTACAAGTATATAATAAAAAAGGGGAAGAGTCTAGGGCATTAAAAAATTCGTCCGCATCGCTGTCAATGGGATAAGTGCCCAAAAGGCTGGCTGCATTATGCTGATTCTTTGGGCAAAAAAAGGTCAGCCCTCTGGTCACGTGAAGATTTGACCAACGGCTTGTCGATGTCCCGAAGTACTAGATGAGCACTCGGACCTAATGTTTCAACCCCAAACGGCTCAAACATTTCGCCCCCTATAAGGTTGTTATACTTGCGCCGTTTGAGGTTTTCTGCTCCTGTAGCAGCGCCAGCACAGCCCGCCGTGCTAGGAAGATGGGATGGCGCGAGGGTGTCGAAACAGGTTTCAACCAGCGCTGGGGCTCTGTCTCGCATAGGGTCGTAGCATTATGCTGAGCGATTGCCGTTTTGCGTAGATGTGACATGTGACGCATATTATTTCCCCCCAACTTGTTCTCTTTTGTATTTGTGTTTTTTCTTTGCGTCATGTTTACCGCAAAACTAGCTGGCCCGGCAAACTTCGTATCGCCTCAGAATCAATAAATACTGTATTAACTTATTAGCTGAACCGTTCCATACAAAATGTATGAGAAAATCCATTATCTTCATTTTGTTGTTTTCGTGAATTTTCCCCATGTTTTAATAGTTATTCTGCTATTCCGGGCGGAGACAAATCAAAGATCATAAAAATCGGTCCAGGCGTTTTTGAGTTATAAATGGTTTAACTAACCCGATTTTGTTTTATTTATATAGATAAATAGATAGAACATAGATAGATAGAAGATAGATATAGATAGATGATGATAATAATGTAGATGTTGTGTTGTTCACACTCTGTATTTCCAATTTGTTTTTAGAAGTGATGACTTTTAATTAGCTGTCAGTCTCACATACATTTTTTTTTTCTTTTTTTTTTAGCTGTAAGTCATCCATAGTTAATAAATAAATAAGGAGATAAGCTGATAGGATAAATAATAAAAGACAGTTACCTCCAGACTAGCAGGACTCATGGCTGAATACTCCTCGCTGAGGAGTTCCACTATCAAACCTTCGATATCGAAGAATAGGATGTGGCTCTCGGGATCTGGGAAACATAATCAAATATGTAGTTAATAAAATGTAATCGAATGCAGTAACCTCAAAGTGAAATGATAAATGATTTTATTTCTGTAAATAGGTTTGTACAAACACTTTTACACGTCAATCATATTTTACAAACCAGATGAGGTCTGCGTTTCCTATCTGACTCCTCCGAAAAGAAATACCGAAACGAACTCGGAGATCACAGTCTCTTTTAAAGTCCAGACATAATCTTGGTCAGACCATAAAGAAAAAAAAGAAAGAATAAAGTTTATTATGTTTATTAGTTCATGTGAAGACCATATAGATATTTATTAGAACGGACACACACTTCCCTATTATTATATTTTTGTTCTAGCGTATGGCACTCGTGGGTTGCATTGCAGCTGAAAATCAGCGGCAGGTGGTACACCTTGTGTTATCACCTGACATTATGCTGAGGTATTATAATCTTATATATAAAATGAGAAGAAAAAGAAAACTATAACGCACATAGTCTTTACATTCACAACAATTAAAATAATATAATAATAGGTCTTTACCTATGAAATTGCCGTTTTGTATGAAAAAATTTAAACGATTTTTTTTCATGAATTTTTTATTTGTATTATTCGAAGTAATCACCCATGCAATCAATGCATCTTTGCCATCGCAGTGGCAGTTTATTGATGCCCTTCTTAAAGAAATCAGCTGGACGGGAGGCAACAAATTCTTCAAAGGCATTTTGTACTGCCTCTCGGGTATTAAATTTTTTTCCCGCCAAGAAGTTATCCAAATTCTGGAAAAAGTAGTAGTCTGTAGGCGCAAGGTCTGGTGAGTAGGGCGGATGACGGAGAGCTTCCAACCCCAGTTCTTGCAACTTGGAGACCGTCTGCTGTGCAGTATGAGGTCGCGCGTTGTCGTGCAGGAGCAGCGGAGACGAGCGATTGACCAATGCTGGTTGGAGATGCGCCAGCTTCTCCATCATTGTGTTCAGTTCTTCACAGTACACATCTGCAGTAATGCTCACCCCGTTTGGTAAGAAGCTGTGATGAATCACACCGGCGCTAGACCACCAAACAGTGACCATCACTTTTCTAGGGGTAAGTTTTCGTTTAGGGCATTGTTTAGGTGCTGAACCAGGATCCAACCAACTTGCTGAGCGCTTACGGTTATCAAACAGAATCCATTTTTCATCGCAGGTAACAATGCGGTTCAAAATTCCTTCATTTGTGTGTCTGTTGAGCAGTGCAAGGCACGTCTCGACGCGTACTTCGCGCTGGCGATCATTGAGTTCGTGGGGCACCCATTTGTCAAGCTTTTTTACTTTGCCAATTTGACGCAAATGGACCAATATTGTTTTGACGCTAACGTCGAAAGCTGCTGCTAATTCAGCCGTAGATTGTGTATCATCAGCTTCCACAATCGCCTTTAATTCGTCATTGTCGACCAAAGTCTTCGGACGACCGCGAGGTTCATTTTTCAGGTCGAAATTTCCAGAACGGAAGCGAGCAAACCAATAACAGGTGGTGCGTTGGTTTGTAGTGTTAGCTCCGTAAACGTCGTTGATGTTGCGTGCCGCTTGTGCCGCGTTGCTGCCACGACGGTACTCATATTCCATAATTACTCGAATTTTTAACGTATCCATGATGACGAAAAAGATTGAAATGCGATGAAAATGTAACACTAATCAATAAAGAAATGACTACTTTTAGAAAAAAATATCCATGTTTTTAAGATAAAATTAATTTGAAATTAGAATTCTTAGCCAAACAAAAATTATTTTGATTTGAAATGGCCAGTACTGCAGAACGGCAATTTCATAGGTAAAGACCTAATATTTTACAAAGTAAGTATACATGTCAATGTATTTATAAAATTCAACAATGTCAAGTTGTAGGTATATAAAAATGCGGAAATAATCTTGGTCAGACCGTTTGAGGAAAATTGATACTACACTTCTCGCACACGAAGAAGATAAGAAAAAAAAAAAGAGAAAGAAATTTGTTTATTCTGCACTAACAATACGCACAATACAAACAAAAACTATTATAGACAAAATACATACACTAATAAAAAGTAGCCAAAAGCCTCGTATTTAAAACGTTACAAGTTTGACAATGTTGTCTATTACTTGATGTCCAAAGACCAAAGACAATAATAGACATTGCGTAATGTGTTGCGAAGGGTTCCGTACCACCGTACAATATTTAACCGACGCAGACAAAAACACGTTTCTTGTATGGTGTGTGTCTACATATTATTACGATTCAATAGATACAGCCCTGAAACGGACGGACAGGCAGAGAGCGGACCCTTAGCAATAGGATCCCGTTGGCACCCTTTGGGTACGGAACCCGGAGAAGTACTTAATATTTGTGCTGCTTTAGAAGTAGGTTTACCTAAAATACCATCGATCATTGGAAAATCCATTAAAGAACATTTTAACGAGTTGAGAATTGCGTTTGTTTTGTTTGTAGGCGTTGAGATGCGGCCCGCATTGCAGTTAGATTGACTGGGTTCGCCAAGGTTACTCCTAAAGACCTGTAAAGTGAATTGAGGCCGCATTGTTGTAGCGCTGCTAAACCTCGCCGTTTACAGTACATTATAGCACAGTAACGTACTCACTCACTAGCGGGGTTACTTTTAAAGTCATGTAAAGTGAGTCGTGGCAGCGTTGTTGTAGCGCTGCTAAACCTCGCTGTTTACAGTACATTATAGCACAGTAACGTACTCACTCACTAGCAGGGTTAATTTTAAAGTCATGTAAAGTGAGTCGTGGCAGCGTTGCTGTAGCGCTGCTAAACCTCGCTGTTCGCAATATATTATAGTACAGTAACGTACTCACTCACTAGCGGGGTTACTTTTAAAGTCACGTAAAGTGAGTCGTGGCAGCATTGCTGTAGCGCTGCTAATCCTCGCTGTTCACAGTATATTATAGTACAGTAACGTACTCACTCACTAGCGGGGTTACTTTTAAAGTCATGTAAAGTGAGTCGTGGCAGCGTTGCTGTAGCGCTGCTAAACCTCGCTGTTTACAGTACATTATAGTACAGTAACGTACTCACTAGCAGGGTTACTTTTAAAGTCATGTAAAGTGAGTCGTGGCAGCGTTGCTGTAGCGCTGCTAAACCTCGCTGTTTACAGTACATTATAGTACAGTAAGGGACTCACTCACTAGCGGGGTTACTTTTAAAGTCATGTAAAGTGAGTCGTGGCAGCGTTGCTGCAGCGCTGCTAAACCTCGCTGTTTACAGTATATTATAATACAGTAACGGACTCAGTCAGCAGCAGGGTTACTTTTAAAGTCATGTAAAGTGAGTCGTGGCAGCGTTGCTGTAGCGCTGCTAAACCTCGCTGTTTACAGTACATTATATTACAGTAACGTACTCACTAGCAGGGTTACTTTTAAAGTCATGTAAAGTGAGTCGTGGCAGCGTTGCTGTAGCGCTGCTAAACCTCGCTGTTCGCAGTATATTATAGTACAGTAACGTACTCACTCACTAGCGGGGTTACTTTTAAAGTCATGTAAAGTGAGTCGTGGCAGCGTTGCTGTAGCGCTGCTAAACCTCGCTGTTTACAGTACATTATAGTACAGTAACGTACTCACTAGCAGGGTTACTTTTAAAGTCATGTAAAGTAAGTCGTGGCAGCGTTGCTGCAGCGCTGCTAAACCTCGCTGTTTACAGTATATTATAATACAGTAACGGACTCAGTCAGCAGCAGGGTTACTTTTAAAGTCATGTAAAGTGAGTCGTGGCAGCGTTGCTGTAGCGCTGCTAAACCTCGCTGTTTACAGGACGTTATAGTATAGTAACGGACTTACTAGCAAGGTTACTTTTAAAGTCCTGTAAAGTGAATTGAGGCCGCATTGCTGTAGCGCTGCTAAACCTCGCTGTTTACAGTACATTATAGTACAGTAACGTACTCACTAGCAGGGTTACTTTTAAAGTCATGTAAAGTGAGTCGTGGCAGCGTTGCTGAAGCGCTGCTAAACCTCGCTGTTTACAGTACATTATAGTACAGTAAGGGACTCACTCACTAGCGGGGTTACTTTTAAAGTCATGTAAAGTGAGTCGTGGCAGCGTTGCTGTAGCGCTGCTAAACCTCGCTGTTCGCAGTATATTATAGTACAGTAACGTACTCACTCACTAGCGGGGTTACTTTTAAAGTCATGTAAAGTGAGTCGTGGCAGCGTTGCTGTAGCGCTGCTAAACCTCGCTGTTTACAGTAAATTATAGTACAGTAAGGGACTCACTCACTAGCGGGGTTACTTTTAAAGTCATGTAAAGTGAGTCGTGGCAGCGTTGCTGTAGCGCTGCTAAACCTCGCTGTTCGCAGTATATTATAGTACAGTAACGTACTCACTCACTAGCGGGGTTACTTTTAAAGTCATGTAAAGTGAGTCGTGGCAGCGTTGCTGTAGCGCTGCTAAACCTCGCTGTTTACAGTACATTATAGTACAGTAACGTACTCACTAGCAGGGTTACTTTTAAAGTCATGTAAAGTAAGTCGTGGCAGCGTTGCTGTAGCGCTGCTAAACCTCGCTGTTCGCAGTATATTATAGTACAGTAACGTACTCACTCACTAGCGGGGTTACTTTTAAAGTCATGTAAAGTGAGTCGTGGCAGCATTGCTGTAGCGCTGCTAAACCTCGCTGTTTACAGTACATTATAGTACAGTAACGTACTCACTAGCAGGGTTACTTTTAAAGTCATGTAAAGTGAGTCGTGGCAGCGTTGCTGTAGCGCTGCTAAACCTCGCTGTTCGCAGTATATTATAGTACAGTAACGTACTCACTAGCAGGGTTACTTTTAAAGTCATGTAAAGTGAGTCGTGGCAGCGTTGCTGTAGCGCTGCTAAACCTCGCTGTTCACAGTATATTATAGTACAGTAACGTACTCACTCACTAGCGGGGTTACTTTTAAAGTCATGTAAAGTGAGTCGTGGCAGCGTTGCTGTAGCTCTGCTAAACCTCGCTGTTCGCAGTATATTATAGTACAGTAACGTACTCACTCACTAGCGGGGTTACTTTTAAAGTCATGTAAAGTGAGTCGTGGCAGCGTTGCTGTAGCGCTGCTAAACCTCGCTGTTCACAGTATATTATAGTACAGTAACGTACTCACTCACTAGCGGGGTTACTTTTAAAGTCATGTAAAGTGAGTCGTGGCAGCATTGCTGTAGTGCTGCTAAACCTCGCTGTTTACAGTACATTATAGTACACTAACGTACTCACTAGCAGGGTTACTTTTAAAGTCATGTAAAGTGAGTCGTGGCAGCGTTGCTGTAGCGCTGCTAAACCTCGCTGTTCGCAGTATATTATAGTACAGTAACGTACTCACTCACTAGCGGGGTTACTTTTAAAGTCATGTAAAGTGAGTCGTGGCAGCGTTGCTGTAGCGCTGCTAAACCTCGCTGTTTACAGTACATTATAGTACAGTAACTTTCTCACTAGCAGGGTTACTTTTAAAGTCATGTAAAGTGAGTCGTGGCAGCGTTGCTGTAGCGCTGCTAAACCTGGCTGTTTACAGTATATTATAATACAGTAAGGGACTCACTCACTAGCGCGGTTACTTTTAAAGTCATGTAAAGTGAGTCGTGGCAGCATTGCTGTAGCGCTGCTAAACCTCGCTGTTTACAGTACATTATAGTACAGTAACGTACTCACTAGCAGGGTTACTTTTAAAGTCATGTAAAGTGAGTCGTGGCAGCGTTGCTGTAACGCTGCTAAACCTCGCTGTTCGCAGTATATTATAGTACAGTAACGTACTCACTAGCAGGGTTACTTTTAAAGTCATGTAAAGTGAGTCGTGGCAGCGTTGCTGTAGCGCTGCTAAACCTCGCTGTTCACAGTATATTATAGTACAGTAACGTACTCACTAGCAGGGTTACTTTTAAAGTCATGTAAAGTGAGTCGTGGCAGCGTTGCTGTAGCGCTGCTAAACCTCGCTGTTCGCAGTATATTATAGTACAGTAAAGAACTCACTCACTAGCGGGGTTACTTTTTAAGTCATGTAAAGTGAGTCGTGGCAGCGTTGCTGTAGCGCTGCTAAACCTCGCTGTTCGCAGTATATTATAGTACAGTAACGTACTCACTCACTAGCGGGGTTACTTTTAAAGTCATGTAAAGTGAGTCGTGGCAGCGTTTCTGTAGCGCTGCTAAACCTCGCTGTTCGCAGTATATTATAGTACAGTAACGTACTCACTCACTAGCGGGGTTACTTTTAAAGTCATGTAAAGTGAGTCGTGGCAGCGTTGCTGTAGCGCTGCTAAACCTCGCTGTTTACAGTACATTATAGTACAGTAAGGGACTCACTCACTAGCGGGGTTACTTTTAAAGTCATGTAAAGTGAGTCATGGCAGCGTTGCTGCAGCGCTGCTAAACCTCGCTGTTTACAGGACGTTATAGTATAGTAACGGACTTACTAGCAAGGTTACTTTTAAAGTCCTGTAAAGTGAATTGAGGCCGCATTGCTGTAGCGCTGCTAAACCTCGCTGTTCGCAGTATATTATAGTACAGTAACGTACTCACTCACTAGCGGGGTTACTTTTAAAGTCATGTAAAGTGAGTCGTGGCAGCATTGCTGTAGCGCTGCTAAACCTCGCTGTTTACAGTACATTATAGTACAGTAACGTACTCACTAGCAGGGTTACTTTTAAAGTCATGTAAAGTGAGTCGTGGCAGCGTTGCTGTAGCGCTGCTAAACCTCGCTGTTCGCAGTATATTATAGTACAGTAAAGAACTTACTCACTAGCGGGGTTACTTTTAAAGTCATGTAAAGTGAGTCGTGGCAGCGTTGCTGTAGCGCTGCTAAACCTCGCTGTTTACAGTACATTATAGTACAGTAACGTACTCACTAGCAAGGTTACTTTTAAAGTCATGTAAAGTGAGTCGTGGCAGCGTTGCTGTAGCGCTGCTAAACCTCGCTGTTTACAGTACATTATAGTACAGTAACGTACTCACTAGCAGGGTTACTTTTAAAGTCATGTAAAGTGAGTCGTGGCAGCGTTGCTGAAGCGCTGCTAAACCTCGCTGTTTACAGTACATTATAGTACAGTAAGGGACTCACTCACTAGCGGGGTTACTTTTAAAGTCATGTAAAGTGAGTCGTGGCAGCGTTGCTGCAGCGCTGCTAAACCTCGCTGTTTACAGTATATTATAATACAGTAACGGACTCAGTCAGCAGCAGGGTTACTTTTAAAGTCATGTAAAGTGAGTCATGGCAGCGTTGCTGTAGCGCTGCTAAACCTCGCTGTTTACAGGACGTTATAGTATAGTAACGGACTTACTAGCAAGGTTACTTTTAAAGTCCTGTAAAGTGAATTGAGGCCGCATTGCTGTAGCGCTGCTAAACCTCGCTGTTCGCAGTATATTATAGTACAGTAACGTACTCACTCACTAGCGGGGTTACTTTTAAAGTCATGTAAAGTGAGTCGTGGCAGCATTGCTGTAGTGCTGCTAAACCTCGCTGTTTACAGTACATTATAGTACAGTAACGTACTCACTAGCAGGGTTACTTTTAAAGTCATGTAAAGTGAGTCGTGGCAGCGTTGCTGTAGCGCTGCTAAACCTCGCTGTTCGCAGTATATTATAGTACAGTAACGTACTCACTCACTAGCGGGGTTACTTTTAAAGTCATGTAAAGTGAGTCGTGGCAGCGTTGCTGTAGCGCTGCTAAACCTCGCTGTTTACAGTACATTATAGTACAGTAACGTACTCACTAGCAGGGTTACTTTTAAAGTCATGTAAAGTGAGTCGTGGCAGCGTTGCTGTAGCGCTGCTAAACCTGGCTGTTTACAGTATATTATAATACAGTAAGGGACTCACTCACTAGCGGGGTTACTTTTAAAGTCATGTAAAGTGAGTCGTGGCAGCGTTGCTGTAGCGCTGCTAAACCTCGCTGTTTACAGTATATTATCATACAGTAACGGACTCAGTCACTAGCAGGGTTACTTTTAAAATCCTGTAAAGTGAATTCAGGCCGCATTGCTGTAGCGCTGCTAAACCTCGCTGTTTACAGTACAATAACGGACTCAATCACCAGCAGGGTTATTCGAGGTCGACTACAACGGGTGTAAAAAGACGCTTACCGAAACCGAGAGTGACTTATACTCCCCGTCATCGTAATTATGTTTTTTTGTACCGGACCATAACTGGGAAACTTCTGGTTAAAGAGCGGAATATATGATGCAC
Organism: Griposia aprilina; assembly: GCA_916610205.1. Classification (NCBI taxonomy): domain Eukaryota; kingdom Metazoa; phylum Arthropoda; class Insecta; order Lepidoptera; family Noctuidae; genus Griposia; species Griposia aprilina. Next base: position 10,817,088 of record OU744311.1, read on the forward strand.
GGGCGAGGGAGCGTATCGATGAGTAACAGTATGAAACTGACTCACGGTTTAATTGCACGTAGTTTTGCCCGGTCCCGACTAATATTGAAGAAGATATTGAAGGTCAGAGTTACAAGTTATGTTCATTCTGAACAATGTTACTCACCAGCAGGATTACTCCTGAAGCCCTGCACCGTGAGCTGCGCGCGGCGCGCACGCGCGGGCTCGGCCAGCGGGCCCGCGCCGCCCGCCGGCCCGCTGGCCTGCAGCACGGCCAGGCCGCGCTGCGTGGCGGCCCGCATGGCTGTCAGGTTGCGGTGGCGGAGGCCTCTGTGGAGATGGGGACAATTGCGTTAGAGACCTGTCAGATACGCACTTACGATAGAGGAACAAAATCTTTCTAATTTATATTATGGGTTTGGTACAGTCAGCCCCGAAAAGATGTATAAACGGACAAGGAACCATTTTATTGTCAACAATCTTTGTTCCATATAATTAGATTTTACATACCGTATAGGTACAAAACATAATATACAATTTATTTTACCAAAATAAAGTACACATTTTACATGTTACTGCAGCACGCGCCGCTAACGCGCGCCCTGCGTACACTCAATATGGTGTCACAACACATAGATTGCTTCAATTGTACTCTGAGTGAATTCACTGGGGCCGCTTGTTTATTATAACTAAACTATTGTATTAGGTAAGCCTGTGATAATAGTTGTATGTGTTTTTTAAATAAATAAATAAATGTTTACTAGTGTGTATAGATACACACTATGTTATGGAACAATGGTAGTAGACAATAAAAAAAAATCTTGTCCGTGTATACATATTTTTGGGGCTACTGTGCAAACCATCAAACTGAAGAACTTTCTCCATGAGAAAAACATCGTAAAAATAATCAGCTCTCCGTTACACAACTTCAATACCTTCTCGACCCAAATGTATGGGACAGCTGATATTTTTTTTGCAATTACGATGTAGGTCCCATAGAGAAAGTTGTTCAGTTTTAGTCTATACCACAACCTAAATATAAACCACACCTTACTGACACATGAAAGAAAGAAAGAAAAAGTATTTATTGGGACTCGCACAGGATTATCAGAAACTAAACTAAACACACTCATAAAAACAAAAATATAAAAAAAAAACAAATAAACTAAAATCAAAAGTAAAAAAAAAATATAACAACAGAAAGTCCTGTACCAAATCCTGTGTCCAAAAGGCCCCTATCTCAGCATTATGCTGCGACATTTAAAAAAAAATTGTGTCGCTGCGCTGGTATTCTAATAGGGCCCGCTGCTGTGGTGCTAAATGATGTATAAGTAAAATATACATAAATAAATAAAATCCACCTCACCTAAAGAAGTGTACAGCCGGATTGGCCAGTCCATCACTGGATCCAGTCGACAGCGACCCTCCGAGTTCATCAGCTATAGCCTCATCACACGCCGCCAACACTTCTTCAGCTATCATACCTGGGTGAAAAATGGAAAATACTGACTCAGTACTTAGGTATTACAATGAAACGTTTTAACCATGGTATAATACTCGTAATATACTTCGCCAGATATAGCATTCCGGTCACGGGGGTGACACAAGCCTACGTCATCACCGCTGTGTTACCAGTAGTGTGTTATAATAACTACCCAATCGCCTTTATTACCTGTGCGAATCCGATAAAACAATGAAGTTTTAACAAAAAATTGCGTTGGTATTGTTTAAATTGAATTGTTTCGTTTGATTAGAAAAATGAAACGACAATTTAAATGTTTTATATATATTTATTTTAACAGAATGGTGACTGAAAATGTTTCCATAATTCGTGTTTTGTTTGTCACTCCCGGAATGCCAGACCTTGCTTTTTTAGACCATGGGTTTTAACTATACGTACAGTGGTAACATAGTACAAATACACAAAAAAGAACAAGCTTGGGGAAAATATCCGTCACATCCACGCAAAACGGCCATCACTCAGCATAATGCCCAATGTATAATACACAAAGATACATCAAAAAAAGAAAAATGTCGTCATCACATCAATATTCTGTTAATTTTACTTTTCTCGTGAAATAAACATGGCTAGTTTAGTTAATAACCTCAATAACTTTGGGATTAGCTTAAAAATAATGTTCTATAACAAAGTTGTAAAACTCAGCTTCACATAAATAGAAATCTGTAGTACCGTCAAACGGGGTGAATAGGGACGCAGGGGTGAATCGGACCTGCCGGGGTCGCAGATTTGTCGAAAGAGTTACCGTGGCCCTGGCGCACAGGCAACTGAAGGAACACGGGTGGGTTTTAGTCAGTAAGAGTCTGACACGCCCGTCCGCTCCGCCCAGAGCGGGAGAGGTCAATTGATGAATACCCACCCAGAAAAAAAAAAAAAAGGCGTGAATCGGAATGAAACTTTAAAGGGGATTTTAACATTGAAATAATATAGTTTCTTGCCAAAAAGAGCTCTAAATTGTTTACTGTATTATAATTAACGACTAAGTGCCCTTCACTAACACTCTATGGACAATAGTCTAAAATAAATTATTATTGTTAATTATTGTATGCAACACTCTATCCACACGACCAGTCTCTATCTGCCACAAGAACACTGTTCCATCGGAGCAGCCGACATCTGGTGGCATTTCATGGCTAGAACCGGGATGCGCGGGTCACGGATTTACGTTCCGTTAGATCTGGTCGAAGAATAAGTGGTGTGACCACCAGGAACTGGTCCTACCACCCAGTACCCACATAAAGTGGCTGGACCACCCACCACAAAAAAAGTCGTAAGACCACCAACCACCAATATAAAGTGGTCCAACCACTATCAACCACCATCAACCAACCACTCACCATGTAACACTCTATCCACATGCCCGGTCTCCATCTGCCACACGAATACTGTGCCATCAGAACAGCCGACAACCATGAAGTCGTCAGCTGGTCTCCATTTGATGGCCAGTACGGGGAACAGGTGCCGGGAGGCCAGGGTCACGCATTTACGTTCTGTAAGACCTGTTGGGAGAATGAGATGATTAGTACAGAAAGTTACCAGTCAGTAAGTAAGTAAAGTAAGTTCATTTTGCACGACTCATGATGCGAAGCATCAGAGAGTGCTTTACGATTGAAAAAATTTTTTCGCCTAATTTTGGCGGCTATTTTTATTATTATAGCCTTGTTAGTTCACGGAATCAAGATATTTTGCATACTATTGTCGAGATAATTTAATGGAGATTAATTTCATACTTTTTAAAAATTGATTTACTGCAATAGAATTGGAAGAAACACCAAAATAGGTCAAAAAAAATTCCTGTCCGTCATGTGTGAAACCCGGAAACACTGTAACTTGTGAAAAAATCCATTATTTGAGTTATTTTTTTTTTTTTTAATTCTAATCGACGATTGTAGGTCACTGAATGCGAATGATTAATTAATTCAGTGTCGTTTAATTGCAATTAATAAAAAACGAAAACTACAAGACTGTATATCTATATATATCCATAGAAAATTAACATATGGATGGTGATATATCTATAGATATTATGTACATTTATTCCACCAGGGGCGCTTGTGCAGTACCTTCTTCCTACTACAGCTGTTTTTTCGGCAATTAATTTTGGACGACTAGTTATTTTTTATTTTTTTATATTTCATAATTAAATGAGCATTATGAGTCGTGCACTTTTGGATTTTCCATTTTTTTTTACTTTAGCAAAGAGGCTGACAACAAACGTGAGATATCTAAGTCACAAAGAAAACGTTATATTTTCGCACAAATTCATTTTTTTATCAAAGAGCAGTGGTGGCCCAGTGGTATCGGCCCCGATTTACGAGTTGTAGGTCGTGGGTTCGAACCCAGCCGGGCGCATTACTTTTTGTAAATAATTTCATCACTACTGCTCTCAAAATGGTGAAGGAAAACATCGTGAGGAAACCGGCACGTCCTAGAACCAAAAATTCGAAGACTGGGCCCGCGTGGTAGATTACAGCCCACCGCCTTTTATTTTTTTTATTTTTTATTCAAATGGCTTTGCTCTTGACTCTAGTCTAGGTCAGAGATGACAGAGACAAAGTCGACGATGGAGTGAGCTTACCCAGAAGAAGCCTGTTCACTCTCACTTTGAAGAGATTTGGGTTGTATGCGGTCCGAAACACAGACGCAGGTAGAGAGTTCCACTCTTTTGCTGTGCGCATTATAAAAGATGTTTGGAAGCGCTTAGTGCGAATTGGTGGAATAGCAACTAGGTAGGGATGGTAACTTGCAGTGCGCCTAGATGTCCGATGGTAGAAGGGGGCCGGTAGAATGAGGTCGCGGAGTTCTTGGGCACACTCACCGAAGTACAATCTGTAGAAGACCCTCTCACAGAGAGGAGGCCTGTGTCCCAGCAGTGGGACCATTATAGGCTGATTATGATTTGATGATTATCAGAGATCGGAATAGGTAGAGCATATTTACCTAACTTCGAAGTTAGTAACATAGAGTGGCATACCTCCTTTAAAATACAGGAATGTTGATAATGACGTTTCAATCCCGGGATTTAAAAACCACGAATTATTTATCGTCATGTTTATGATTCCCGGATTATAGAGAAGGTATTATCTACTCTATGTTACTTACTTCTTCGAAGTTTAGGTAAATATGCTCTACCTATTCTGCTCATTATAAATCAATTAACAACTAGCAATCCTTTTATGAAATTCATGTTTTTTGGAAGTACCTTTTAAATGGGGATTATAATATAAAACAAACGAAAATATGAATATTTTAACTTACTAAGTAAAGTCACGCTGTGATCCGAAGCGACGGAGCAGATGCACTTCTGAATACGAGGCTGTAACAAAACGATTATCGATTATGTAAATGGAAAAGGTTTGAAAACATGGGAGAGCAGAATCGATAAAAAAGGTTCCCTATCCATTTGCATAAAATTTAAAGGCATAATTTATCAGTTGCCTGTGCGCCAGGGCCACGGTAACTCTTTCGAACAATCCGCGACCCCGGCAGGCATCGGCCCTATCGGACCCCGTCAAGTATGCTGACATCTCATTGAGGCGCACGTGGTACACAAGCCATAAACTAACCTAAGCTAACCATTGCATTATGCCAAAGTATTATTATGCCACACAGGGGCGTAGCTACCGCCGTATCAGCCGTATCAATTATACGGGGCCCCCAAGCTACAGGGCCCCCCGACGCGAAGTGAAAATTAGTAAAATATTTTCTATTGTTGATTATTATTCTTATTGTTGTGAGGCCCGTGATGAATGAGAACCTAATGAAAAAAAAAAAATGAATGAAATTTGTTTGTAGCTTCAAAGTCAAAGCATTTATTTCAATTAATCCATTTACATTTGAATTGTCAAGGGGTCGGTTAGAAAGATGAAGCTAGTTAGTTGCCCAATCCAAAGTGTAGTAGGTATCTTTGAAGAAGAACTGGCAAAAAACTCACAATAATAGCTATACTTTCCAATTCAGTGTGTTATTTTGTTAAATCAATATCTAGGGTTAGGTATAGTTTTTCGATGCTTCGCTGCAGTAGGGTAAAAAGGGCCCCCAACAAATTTTGATACAGGGCCCCGTTAGGACTAGCTACGCCACTGATGCCACAGTATCATTATGCTAATAAAAGTTCTACGAAAACGGTTATGCCGGAAATATATTAGTACAAAAAATATATGCGAACATTCACTTAACAGGGAAATGTTTTTTTATTTTTGTGATCTCAAATTGGTTCCAAAAATATTAAAATTGCTTTCAAGAATACTAAAAACAATTTTATATGTGTAACAGTAATTTAGAGAGTAGGTACTTTTGATTTGGTTTGACTTAAAAATAAATAACCTCTAAAGGATACTGTTTATAGCACATTTTTTGTCGGAGTTATGCGCGACATACATAAAAAATGTATACAGACGAGTTGAGAACCTCCTTCTTCTTGAAGTCGGTTAAAAGTATCTGTCATTTATAGATCTTTGACAGTCGATACGGGTAGTCAGAAGCCCGAAAGTCTGACAAATAGTCTTACTAAGGGGTATCGTAATAAAATATTTTAATATGTACAAAAATGTTATACTTACACTACAATTATGTGGCGGTACAATCAACTGTGTAATTTCACCGGCGTGCACGCAGAATCTATGCAACAACGCACCGCTGAACAGGTCCCATAGACAAACAGCGAAGTCTATGCCACCCGATACTAGGTGGGCTTTGTCGTATCTGTTGGACAAATAGTATATAATATTAGTCTGTTTATGAGGGAGTAGTCATAGGTGTTAGTACAGCTATTTTTGACGAGTTATCGCGTATCACACGCGGATTAGAAACATATAAAATAATTATAAATCTTTTTATTTGATTTTTTTATTTTATTTTATAATAATTATGTTAAACATAAATAGCTATTTTTATTTTATCTTTATTTTGTTTTTTGGATTTATTTCTGTACCTGTCCGTGACATCACAGCAGCGGACCCTATCAGAATACCAGAGCTGCGGCGCTTATTTTTAAATGTCGCAGCATCATGCTGAGATAGGGGCCTTTTGTTCTCGTACAGGACTTACTGTTGTTATTTTCATTTTACTATTGTTTTTATTTAATAATTTTTATACTTTTTGTTTTTAGGGGTGTGTTTAGTTTAAGTTCTGTTAATCCTGTGCGAGTCCCAATAAATACATTTTCTTTCTTTCTTTCTTTCAAATAGGCACTTAAAGGGCACTTTTGATCGTCAAAATTGACAAGATAATAGAATTGATTCTAGTTGCCCCTTCCAAAAGGTAGTTTCGCATGGAGAAGAATGGGCAAGAAACTCCACTGTTACTCTTTTAAAATGTTTTACAATATTATGTATACATCTACACAGATAAATAAAATTGGAGTGTCTGTTTGTAATATTAAAATAACCGCTTTTTACTAAATACATATGGATGTATACACGGTACATATACCGAAAAAACAATTTTTACAAATTTTGTCTGTCTGTCTGTCTGTTTGTTCCGGCTAATCTCCGAAACGGCTGGACCGATTTTGACGGGACTTTCACTGGCAGATAGCTGATGTTATAAGGAGTAACATAGCGTACTTTTTATCCAGGTAGCACGGTCCTGTACGATAATTTCCGACGTCCACGCGGGCGAAGCCGCGGGCAACAGCTAGTTAATTACATAATTATATATGTGTGTAATTAATAAATTAATAAATCATCCTCTGGCACCTATCCCAATTTATTTGGGGTCTTTGTGGACGGTGCAGCTTAGTAATAAAATCATCATCTTCCATCCATCTTCATCTCTATTAATGTTATGGTATGGACTATGGTATTGTCTATAGAGACATTAAATGAAGATAAGTTTTCATACCTTTGGTGTACATGGTGTGGATAGAGTAAGCAGTTGACACGGCCGTTATGTCCTAGAAGTAACTGATGTGGAGGCCAATCTGTAACAATAATAATAATAATGTATTTTTAATGTGTGTGTTTTTAAATGTTTTTTTTAATGTGTTTTTTGACTGCCTCGTTGGTCTAGTGGCCGCAAGCGCTACTGCTGAGCATGAGGTCTCGGGTTCGATTCCCGGGTCGGGCAACGTGTTATTGGGTTTTTCCATCTGGAATTTCTTAGTAGCAGCCCGGAGTCTGGATTTGTGCCCGGCTGATGGCAATAGGCTCGCCCCCTATTACATGGGACTTAAACATAACTGGCGAAATGTGGGTGTACTATAGGTACACCTCTGCCTAACCCTTCGGGGAATACAGGCGTGATGTTATGTGTGTGTGTGTGTATTTTTAATCTAGTATCTTGACTTGGCTCGCGAGGTTTTCGACATGTGGGACGTGGACTCAGCGATCATTGTGCCGATAGTCGTGACAGCCAATGGCTTAATAGCCAAGAGCCTCGACCAACACCTGAGGAGGCTCTCGTTGGGCAGCTGGATAAAGGGCTTGATTTATTTTATTTTTATTTTATTAATTTTAGGAAAGCTTACAGTTAATGTGTAAAAGGGCAATTACAAGCTTCCACTAACAATTAATGTGAGTAATTTTAACTACGCGAAAACAGCGACATGAGAAATACGCAAATGAATAATCGCACGCTCAAAAAATACAATAAGAAAGAGAAATAAAAAATGATTATACATCGAAAAAACAATTATTCAATTTATAAAGCGGTACTTCTGGACACAGCTCGCATTGTTAGGAGGTTCCTCTCTCTGGAGGCCTGACTGCCGGTTGTTTCGACCCTGTTTCCGATACCGGTAGACTACTATTTTTTTTTTTGTTGATATTCTTATATTTAAAAATTGAATGTATATTTATATAATGAAATAAAGAAAATGTATTTATATTTAAATTTGTACAAAAAAAAAACATAATAAAATATCAGTAATTTACAAGCACACTCTTGATGAATGCTCTTTCAAAAGCGTTTAAACGATTCCCCACAAAAGTGTTTAAACGATTCCCCACAAAAGTGTTTAAACGATTCCCCACAAAAGCTTTTAAACGATTCCCCACAAAAGTGTTTAAACGATTCCCCACAAAAGTGTTTAAACGATTCCCCACAAAAGTGTTTAAACGATTCCCCACAAAAGGTGTTTTTTTATTATTATTAGTGTCTGGATTGGAATCTCGTAACAATATTTCACGAAGACAAGTTACTTTTACAAAATATTTTGGTCAATTAAGGGTACAAGTTTTGATATCGCACCATGCCTGAGAAAACCAGATATGACAGATGAACACTTAAATAGTCTTACAGGCGTTCCATTTTTCAGATTTAGGTATGAATTACTCGAAAGACAAATAATAATTACCATCAAGTTGCAGTTGCACGATATGTGTTGCATAGATTATGACGATGGAGCCGTCTTCTCTGCCGACCACCAAACGGTTAGCGGCTAGTAGATATATTGATGTTGTTAACATGATAATTACCGTCAAGTTGCTGATGGTTGCCATGCAACAGTTGCAGTTGCACAGTATGCGTTGCATTCACTATGACAATGGAGCCGTCTTCTCTGCCGACCACCAAACGGTTAGCGGCTAATAGATATATCGATGCCGTTAGCTTTATTTCTGGAACAAATACAACTTAGATTACAAAATGTTTACTATACAACATGATAGTCAGAAAAAAGATCTGCTGTCACACACAAAAATAACATAAATTGATAAAATGTAGGGAACAGCTGTTTTCTTTTCCCGCGATTTCGGGTTTGGTACAATTACCCCTTTTCAGGTTTAGGGGTCATAGAAACTTACATTGTATCAAGTAACCCCAAATGGGGAAGGCAACTGTCAAAATGGCGCTGTCGTAGCTAGTTCCCAACACAAGCTAATAATATAAGACGTGACATGGTTTTATTTTATTTTTGCGAAAAAGCCGCGTTGTTGTGTTCCTACGTACTCCGAAATCGGAGTCCACCTTTTCCCGAAAGATTCTAAAATTATAAGATTGGGGCTTAAAGCTACACGTAGAGATTTTTTTAAATTAAATAGTGTTCTAGGTTCTGTCAGAATCATTTTTAAGAAAGTGATTACAAGGAAATATTAAGGTTTAACATTTTGACACTTTCCATGTCAAATAATTAATTAAAAAAATTGAAATCACCAAAAATAAAGAGTTATTGAAATAAAAACAAACTCGTGAATGAACTCGAAATGGAATGAATGAACGAAATGTAAAATTTATTGTAGGCCGTAGGGACCTAGCTATGATCACGCCATCTACAATTAGCTTTGCTGGACCTTCCCCATTCAGGAAAGAAACAGGTGGGAAACTATTGCATTCTCAAATTAGTTTACATGTTAAACTAAAACACATTTTTAAGTACATTAGTTTACACGTAAAACTTCAAACTGTTTAAATTTTTTACGTCTATTTTTCAGCATTAACTCAATAAATAAAACCAAAACAATATTTTAATTTTGTTACGGCAGTTAAGCTACGGTTTCCTATTAGAACAGTGGCAGCCATAGAATGGACGCAGTGACGGTGGTCATGGGATATGACCTTAAGGTGCCATAAAATACTCTCTAGGAAAACACACCAACTTAGGGCACGTTCCGATTGGGGGCTATCGTTTTTGTGCTCACCAGTTGGCGCCACTGGCGAGTAAGGTCCTGTCAGTACCTTTATTTGATTTATAGTTAATTAAAACGGTAAAACACCAATTACATTAATTAACATAGAAACAAATATTACTTTGACAATAATAAGTTGTATATAATCTAATTTAAAACTAACATGGAACAGTGGACTCCCTTGCATACTTTCTCTCACAGAACACCAGACAAATGCGTATAAGTTTATTCCATTCATCCGCAAACACATCACATTCAGGGTTGGCAGTCAGAAGGGCATTTAGCACCTTCAGAGTACGACAGACTGGGGATTCGGCTCTGGCAACAGTTTTGGATGGCAGTTGCGCAAACGGATTGTGCCGGCGGCTCTGACGGTGTCCGAAGTAGTTGTCGGGCACAAATAATCGGCAGAAAAGGCCATGGAGCGCCGGGCAGTCGATACGTCCCCGTAAGGTCTTACAGGCTACCGTGAGCTGATCAAGGCCTCTTCTCACCTCCAATGAATTAAAGCCCAAAGTCCCTAAAATATAGTTGGTAGGGTACATATAAGGAAAGAAATGGTATAACTTTTGGAAGAGGCATCTTAGACAAGTTTTCTGCACCTTTTCTAGCATCAGTGTTTGAGTCGCGGTATAGCGGTGCCAAACACAGGCACTGGACTCGAGTTTGGTTCGAACCAGAGCGGTGTACAGCAGCCTAATAACATTTGGACTGCGAAAGTCACGAGCATTTCGCAAAACGAATCCCAAGCGCCTGAAAGATTCCTTTGCAAGGGTAGAAACGTGATCTCTAAAAGTCAAACAGCGGTCGAAAGTTACTCCCAAATCCTTTATATTGTTGACACGAGTAATTACTTCACCACCCAGACTATAGTCGTAATGAATTGGTCGCAACAAAAAAATTGTTTGTTCACAATGCTCCACTCATAGATGACATCAATATCTCTTTATAGGAGTTTGCAATCCTCGTCCGCACGGATTTGTACGACTAGCTTGAGGTCGTCTGATGTTTTGGATATGTTTAAGTACCCATAAATTCATATTATATTTATTTATTTTAAACTCCAAATGAATATTTAAATTATAATATTCCTAAAATTGGCAAGCATGAAGCAGACAAATATTATTCTTTCTTCAAGTGCTACCAAATTTAGATCCTAATTATTTACTTAAAATCTTAAACCATTTATAATTAATCTGGAATTGCACAGTCATTACAAAAAGTATGAATCATTAGTTAAAATCAGTGATAAGAAACTCCGCCAACAATGAACGTTCAGTAAATTTGACATCTATAGACCTTGCTCTACACAAGCGCCTCTAGTGGCGAACTCAAGCGCAATAGCCCTCATTGTTAATCTTTATAGATGAAGTAATGTCATGCGCCATCTTGCGATATCGCCGACCATGCCTTTTACTATTATCATCGTGAGAGCTGTCAAAAATGACAGTTGTGCGTTGTGCTGTTGAGTTTTGAGTCGCATCTTTGGTCTCATACATCTCAACCAACAAAACAGAAGTGCTATTGCATTGAACTTCCATTCTCAAAATAATATCCAGTCGGTCTTTCTTTCTTGTGCAAGGTTTGGAGTTGACGTTGAGCGTGCACTGTGAGCGCGTTCACGAGCATTCCGAATTGTTGACAGCTCTCAGCTGTCATAATCGTGATATCTAAATCGGAACGCAAATTATTGATGTGAACGTTGTAAGCAATTATGGCCTAATTCGGAATGTACCCTTACTTTCATAAATAACGTAACAGTTACGTCATTCGCCGGTAAATTGCGTATACGCTATGTAGCGGCCACAGTTCTTCTAAGAAACCCTAGTTTTACACATTCATGAAAAGGGTTAGTAGTTTATTTTTTTATACGGAAACTGTACGGTTTTAGGCAACTTAAAGGGTTACTACTAACGGAAGATACTTCTGTCCAGAAAATACCTCTTTAATGTTATTGTTTATGCTGGAAGAGATTTCGTTAGAAACAAGCATTAACTTTATACTCACTACTTTGTACTCTTTTCCTTTTTCTTATCTTTCCTAAATAATAAAATAAAATAAATAAATAAACAATAAAGTATTACAAAAAAGTTGCACAACATTGTTACAGCAACATGTTCTTGTGTTGCGGGAACATGTTGCTGGCAAGACTGAGGTTGCGAGCAACATGTTTTCATGTTCCCGGTCTGCAAGCGCAGACAATCCGTTTAGCAACAATTGTTCACGTGTTTGTTTTATAAACATTTTAGTATAGTCTGTTCCAAATATATCTGATGTTAAATTAAGAATTTAACCTGAATAGGAATCACTCTCTTTGGGGAATTAAACATTCATTAAAAAAAAATAACAATTATAGTTATTATTATAATGAATTAATTATAATTCATTAAAGGGGCCATTGAAGTATTACGTAACCAAAATATTAGTAATGTTTAACCCCCTCCTCCCCCTTGTCAGCAAAAGTAAGGGCTCTTACCCCCCCCCCCCCTATGCTTACGTAAACGTTGGTTTATTTATCTATTATATTCATTAGTCTAGACATAAGAATTTACTGATTATAAAGGAACTTAATGCCCATTTAGTATTTATTCATGCAAATTATTTACATCGTATTTAAATATTATATTCTTAACATAAAAACGTTACTTTTTTTCTAAATATTGCTGACGTAATCACCAACCAGACCCTCCGTCCCCCATGTCATCAAAAATAACCAAAACAAAGACCCCCCCACCCCCCTTCGGTGCTTACGTAATACTTGAATGATCCCAATTAACACCATTCATTCCACTTTTTACAACAATGTTTCAATAACAGTATTACTTAACACTTTACGCTCCCCAGACGTAATACTAATAAAACTTCTGTTCCCTTTCAACTGATTAAATTCTAATTAAAACATCACGGACGAAAATTTATATTCATAAATTGACATCAATTATTATCAAATGAAAAACATCTTCATGGTGAATTAAATTATAATCTCGGGTCCAAAAGTATTCTAAAAATCAAAGCACTCAATGTGTATGTGGCACTACAAATTGGCTTCCACAGAGGTACGTTTTCTGGGGCCGTACTGTCCGTCAACGAAGATACGGGCCCAACCGAAAGTAGTTCGATACTTAGAGGTGAACCCTACTCCCGAATAATATGTTTTTTCAGACAGGAAAGACACATCGGGAGTAAGGACAACTATCAAATCGAATTGTCATTAATTTTTAGTTCGGGCCCCGGACTAATGTTATGTCCGAAAGTGATACGGTGAATTAAACATCTGTAGCTTCGGCCGAAACTACGGACATAATGGTTAGGGAGTAGGCCCCCTGATCCGTTTGTTTACATTTTCATCAGATACTTTTGAAACAGACCATAAGTACTTGAGTATGATAGGTATGTCCTTGGGCATCATCTTGGCATTGACTCGCCGCGTACACAGGAAATACTGCTATAGACATTGTTGACGGCAACATTTTTTATGTTGCGCGAAAATTGTTGCTCAAAAAGCACTAAATCGATTGCGAACCCGAGTACGCCGCTGCTAACACAATCTGGTAAAATGAGGTAATATCTATTTATCCACCACCTAGTGCGCGTGCGGTGCTCCGGAACAGACTATGACCCATTTGCTAGTGTCCCAAATGTCCGTTCACCTGCAACTTTGATGATCTGAACAACGCCTCTGACGCCGCAAAACGTGGCCCCAAAACAATACCGAGTGGCAGGGACATCGTACGCGCAAACTGTAACCATGAATTCACCACATAATTCTAGACCCCTAGGGCAGAAATTTTTCGCCGGCTATCAAAAAAAACTGCCGTTTCATACAAAAGTGAGTGAAAGTTCATACCTACGCGGTCAAAATGTATGGAAAAGCATTTTTTCTTTAAATAACCGACGTATATTTCCATCGCAGAAGGGTTCAGAATCATGTTCTGAATCCATGGTTACAGTTTGCGCGTTGATGTTTCTGCCACTCTGTATAAGTGTACTATCGATATGAAGAAGTAAAACCGAACCTTGTTCCTCAGGGTGATTCAACTGGTCCAGTATACCGACAGGGCTTGGGTTCATATCCTCCCACGCTATATCCAGACTAGTAACCACGATCGGAGCGTGTGCTGTGGACAATCAATAGTATATTGTTATACAAGGGGCGAAAATGACACTTTATATGCAGTCAATCTGGGTAACTTCAACCTTCAATATAACATTAGCCCAAAATTATATTTACAAAATTTTCATTTTACAAACTTTGTTAACAATATGTAGAAGGTATGTACCTTCTACATATTGTTTACAAAGTTTGTAGCAAATAAACTATGTAGGCGAAGGCTAAAAAAAAAAGAAAGTCTAAAATAGAATTTAGGGCTAATGTTATATGGTTTAAGTTACCCAGATTAACTGTACGACGTATTTTTAGTTATTGTTGTTTTAACCAAAACAAAATAACAATAAAGAACTTAGTTCTGAATTCAAATTATTATACACGACAAGCTGACCCGACAGACGTTGTCCTGTCTTAACTATGAATGTCATATGTCGTTTAGTTTTAGTTTTGACTATTGACAAAAACTAAAACTATCGACTCCTCTATCAACCGATCCATCTGTGTTAAACGATATTTGAAGCACGCATTCTGTCAATCGCTGACAGTTATTTCAAACAACTGACAGTTATGTAAAATTAATATTGGCGTTAAGTTTTCTTAAATTTTGTATCGTTCCGATCAACTTCCTTATTTTTTATTTCATAAGATCCTTCTCCTAACAATAAGGAACACAACAAAAAATACAATTGTGCAATCGGTCCAGCCGTTCACGCGTGATGGCGTGACCAAGGGAAATAGGTATTCATTTATATATATATAGATACATCTAATAATTGATGAACATGGGAATTAGCATTCGTTTGTATTCGGAAATGCGATGATTCCCGAGGGACATATCAAAATAGTTGTACTGCACAGTAACTTTGACACCAGTTATCATAAAATTTTACCAAGGCATTAAACGTAAAAATTACGGGAAATACATCTTCATTTTATCAGCTATCTAAGGCGGTACAAACAGTAAAATTTTTAGATAACTGGTGTCAAAGTTCATGAACGTAGATGATTTTGAAAAAATTTGGAAAATCCAAAAGTGCACGACTCATAATGCTCATTTAATTATGAAATATAAAAAAAAAACTTAAGTCGTTCAAAATTAATTGCCGATAAAACAGCTGTAGTAGGAAGAAGGTACTGCACAAGCGCCCCTGGTGGAATAAATGTACATAATATCTATAGATATATCACCATCCATATGTTAATTTTCTATGGATATATATAGATATACAGTCTTGTAGTTTTCGTTTTTTATTAATTGCAATTAAACGACACTGAATTAATTAATCATTCGTATTCAGTGACCTACAATCGTCGATTAGTTTTTTTTTTTTTTAAATTAACTCTAATAATGGATTTTTTCACAAGTTACAGTGTTTCCGGGTTTCACACATGACGGACAGGATTATTTTTTGGCCTATTTTGGTGTTTTTTCCAATTCTATTGCAGTAAATCAATTTTTAAAAAGTATGAAATTAATCTCCATTAAATTATTTCGACAATAGTATGCAAAATATCTTGATTCCGTGAACTAACAAGGCTATAATAATAAAAATAGCCGCCAAAATGAGGCGAAAAAAATTTTCGATCGTAAAGCACTCTCTGATGCTTCGCATCATGAGTCGTGCAATAGTTCACAAACTTCTTATTTTGTGTCATTTTTGTTTTTCTTCCTATAACTTTAAACTGTTTGATGTTTTAGAAAACCCGGTTACATCGAAAGGTGTGTTAAAGTATTAGGTACCCAAGTGAATAGAAATGAAAGCCATTCAATAAGTGAGTTTAGAGAAAAGTGATATTAAGTGACGAGTTCTGGAAAAAAAACGAAAATACATGAAAGTTGTCATTTCTCGAATCCCGTGAATTTTTGCCTAGGCTTTATGAGGTGCTTAATTGGTCTATCAAACCTGGAAGGAATAAGTAAAATTACAAGTCACCCTGTATAGGCGAATATCGCCATTAGGAAACATTTTACTTTCATAATACAAGATGTATTAACATCTTCATCTATCTCTACAACAACTCACTTGGCATATGGTTCGGAGTGGGGTGTGCAGCGTCGTCCATATTCCATACGGAGACTACGCCAGCCGAATCGCCGCGTAGTAACAAGCGACGTTGTTTGCCGCCAACTGAGGTTATTACGAAACGCATGGCGGGCGGGCATGATAGGAGCTGCAGACAGAAAACAATAAAATTTTAACAAAAAATTAAAGCAACGTAAAAATTCACTGAACTTTTTAATATTACTCATCATCATTATGTTGCCCTGATCTTAATTTATTTGTGGTCGACGCAACATGTCTTTTTCTTCCACACTTCTCTATTAATCGTCATCTCGGTAGTCCTCCCTTTCTAACCATATCATCTTTCACACAGTCCATCCATCGTTTCCTTGGTCTTTCCCTACTCTTAGCCATCCAAATTCATACTCGAAATTTTCCTCACAACATTATCCTCATTCCTCCGCATCACATGCCCATGACCTATACCATGACAACCGATTTCCACACAACTTTTCAGTCACCTTTTAGTCTAACTAAGCTCCTAAATGAATCTACATAGCCACATGCGAACTACGCGTCACACTGACGTCACGCAAAATCCTGTATCGCGCAAGGAGAGTTTACCGCGCAACTAGCATATATGTATACAACGTCCCGACATCAATCGTCGGGCAATTGCCCACCAGACACGACACCCGTCTGGTCGGAGAATCCTCCCTTCTTTATGGAGGATGAGTGAACTTTACACCCTGTTCCTCAAACCTCTATAAAACAGACAATAATAGCGAAGATAAACCAAGCTGCCATAATTTTACTTGGCGCCTATTAGTTTGTTTGGCGCCGACTGGATTTAAATTATAGTACGATTCAAACTTAATGGTGGCTCGGAACATGAGGCGAGTCGCTGCGCAGTAACCAATTCACGTGTCAGCGGGGGTGAGGACTGAGGGGTGAGGTACTGCGCAGCGAATAGCGCACTTCACAGCTGCCAATAAGTTTAAACTGTACTATACCTCTTACCCTAAACGGAGGTACCGTTCCAACATGCTGTGACATGATGCACTCTACCTGGGAGCTCTTCTGTCTATAGTTCGACCCAACACAATAAAATAAAGAAGAGAAAAGAAATAATAAATATTAGAAACTTTACCTTATTATCCGGATGTGAAAGTATCCCAAACAGTACAGGACTGTCATGATCTACTGTTGGACCATGGAAGCCTTTGTGATCCGGTACTGAGCTATAAAATAACGAATATTTTGTTGAAAAAACCATCGAAATGACATTTCTTCTAGGAACTCAAAAAAGAGGGAGTCACAAAATGGGAATTATTACATCACAGTTAAAATTCACCAAATATAGTATTAGGTTCCAAGTTAGAAGGTAATTTATAGGAAAATGAAATTCTTGTAATAAAAGTTGCCAGTTACTCGCTGCTGCAACTTTTTTTTACAAAAGATCCAGGATGCTTTAGTATACTTAAGAATTCAATTTACTTTTAAAAAACAAAAACTATTGAATAGTTTTACTACTCTGTTCTATGAATATAGCATGGGACCCAATACCAGACAGACAGGAGTAACAATTTAAAAAAAATAACATATAAAATTGAACTGAAATAAAACACAATAATTTTGTTAGATTAAAATAAACGTTCGATTATATTTTTACTTTACCAATTGTTTTAGAACCAATCCTTATTGTATACATTAGAATAATCACGCCATACTGTATTAAGAGTAGGCAGACTCTATAAAACTATCCCCCTGATTGCTGATAATCTATTAAATTTTATCCATTCTCAAATCTCATATCAACTACATTACAACTATTTTTTAAATGTCCCTCGAGAATCATCGCATTTCCGAATATAAACGAATGATAATTTCCATGTCCATCAATTATTACATGTATCGTGTATAATAATTTGAATTCAGAACAAATTACTTTATTGTTGTTTTGTTTTAACGAAACAACAATAAAGTACCTAGTTCTGAATTTAAATTATTACCTAATATTTATAAATGTCGTGTCACGGTGATTGTTATCGAACTCCTCCGAAACAGCTTGACCGCTTTTTATGTTTTTTTTTGTGTATAATTTGGTACGTCTGAGATTAGGTCGTAATGTATATTTCATTTTCATACCGCTGTGGCTGAAACCGCAGGGCGCAGCTAGTATACGATAAATTTTATAATTGATGGACATGGAAATTAACATTCGTTTGTATTCGGAAACGCGATGATTCCCGAGGGGCATTAAGAAAATAGTTGTACTGTATATGATTGATTGTTGTTATTACACAACAGCTGATATGGAAATTTGACAGCAGAAGGCCAACTCCCGAAATTATAAACGTTCAAATTCTAGTCACAATCTCATCTCCGGTAATCAATGTCAAAAACTTGTCGTGGTAAAGTGGAGGTAGTTTTGACATTAATTTTGACAGATGAATAAACAATTTTTCTTTTTTTCTTTTCAAGATTGAGACAGAAATCAGAATGTCAACGTTCTTAAAAATACGGGAATTGTCCCTCATTTACTGGCCAGACTTACAGTAACCAGGGTTATTCTAAAAGTCTTACATACTCCTTCTGCTCCTCAGAGCACGGAGAAGCCTCGGCGACTGCTGCTAGAGACGGCATTGTCAACTTTCCATACAAATCAAGCGTGTCACCGTTTACTCACACTACGACAAATGACGTATGGTCTGTTCAAAAAGTATCTGATGAAAATGTAAACAAATGGATCAGAAAACGTAACAGATGCCGATTTGTAGAGCCACTTACAAATTGATTGCTTTGAATACTTGAGCACAGAATTTTAATTACAAAACTATCTCTATTTATATATACAGGGTGGAATTTTGTAATGCCACCTGGAGGGAAAGTACTCTTAATACTGCAGATAGAAAGTTTTACTCAAAGGAAACATTCCTTTATTTTTGAATAGAAAGCAAACTGGATTCAAATATTTTCGAAAATTCTCTTCTCCCACACCCGGGAATCGAACCGGCTAAAATCTGAAAAAATGATACCCTGTACTTTTATTGCATCGATCGTTAGGGTCAATTATAAGGATGAAATCTCTCTAACAAACATGATAAATTAAATGAAAACCAGGAAATCTTAAATTAATTTAATTATTTACAAAAAATGGTAAACTAACTAATTAGTTGCTCGAAATGGGCTCCATTCTCTTGGATACACAAATTTATTCTTTTAACGAATTAATTTCTAGTAACCTTTAATAAAGTGTTGTGGTGAATATTATAAATCGTATTCTGAACTTCAACTCTCAACTCGTTGTCATTCGCATAAGATTTCATGTAAATTTGATTTTTTACATATCCCCACAAAAAAGAATCTAATGGGGTGAGATCTGGCGATCTCGCAGGCCATCTGATTGTGCCGTTTGTACCAATCCAGGTATTAAAATGGTTATTAATGTAGGCAGTAGTGATGCTGCTGTTACGTGCTGGAGCACCATCTTGCTGTAGAATTATTTGGTTTCGCTCTTCCTCGGGGAAACCATTTAACTCGTTTCTTAAGAGATCCAGTATTTCAATATACTTGACAGTGTTTAAATGACCTTCGTACACGTGGACTAACACTACATTATTTCTCATAATTCCGCACCAAACGTTGAAAGAAAATCTTACTTGATTGTTAGTTTCATGAACACGAACAGGATTCACTCGAGACCAATAATGGTTATTGCGGCGATTGTACATGCCATTATTGCTGAAGTTGATTTCGTCAGACCATACAATGTTACTCAAAAAATTAGGGTTTCGGTCAATTTCTCCAAGCATGTTTTCACAAAATTGTAATCGTCTGTCACGATCCCCAATATGCAATTTTTGCACCAACCGACCTTCACGATAGCATTTATACTTATACTTTTTCAGCACTTTAAGTACGCGAGTGTGGGTTGTTCCTAATTCATTGGCAGCATCTCTACTTGAAGCCTTTGGAAATGATTCAAAGTATGTTAAAACATCTAGTTCAAAATCGAAATAGTTTTGCTGAATAGTTTGCCGTCTCTTCTTGAAACCACCCGTATTCTTTAAATTTTCTACCATTCTTTTCAATACGAACCGAGTTGGTGCCTGTCGGTTTTGATATCTCTCTCCATACCACCGCAGAGCTAGATTCACGTTTTTGTTATTTAAAAAATAAGCTTCCATTAAATCAAACTGTTCTTGATAAGCCATTTTCACCGTGAGACAAAATGTGAAATGGGTTGTAAAAACAATCAAATGTGAATAACAACTATGACAATCTAATTTTCAAATTTTAATCTAACATTCCATAATTATTTAAATAACCTCATACACGCAGCTACGAGTATGTCGCAAAGGAGTCTGCGTTACAAAAGATGGATGTTAGTTAAAGAGTTTAACTTGACTCATTGAATTTGTAACTTCAGATTTCCTGGTTTTCCTTTCATTTAATTTATCATGTTTGTTAGAGAGATTTCATCCTTATAATTGACCCTAACGATCGATGCAATAAAAGTACAGGGTATCATTTTTTCAGATTTTAGCCGGTTCGATTCCCGGGTGTGGGAGAAGAGAATTTTCGAAAATATTTGAATCCAGTTTGCTTTCTATTCAAAAATAAAGGAATGTTTCCTTTGAGTAAAATTTTCTATCTGCCGTATTAAGAGTACTTTCCCTCCAGGTGGCATTACAAAATTCCACCCTGTATAATAGGTCTTTACCTATGAAATTGCCGTTTTGTATGAAAAAATTTAAACGAATTTATTCATGAATTTTTTATTTGTATTAATCGAAGTAATCACCCATGCAATCAATGCATCTTTGCCATCGCAGTGGCAGTTTATTGATGCCCTTCTTAAAGAAATCAGCTGGACGGGAGGCAACAAATTCTTCAAAGGCATTTTGTACTGCCTCTCGGGTATTAAATTTTTTTCCCGCCAAGAAGTTATCCAAATTCTGGAAAAAGTAGTAGTCTGTAGGCGCAAGGTCTGGTGAGTAGGGCGGATGACGGAGAGCTTCCAACCCCAGTTCTTGCAACTTGGAGACCGTCTGCTGTGCAGTATGAGGTCGCGCGTTGTCGTGCAGGAGCAGCGGAGACGAGCGATTGACCAATGCTGGTTGGAGATGCGCCAGCTTCTCCATCATTGTGTTCAGTTCTTCACAGTACACATCTGCAGTAATGCTCACCCCGTTTGGTAAGAAGCTGTGATGAATCACACCGGCGCTAGACCACCAAACAGTGACCATCACTTTTCTAGGGGTAAGTTTTCGTTTAGGGCATTGTTTAGGTGCTGAACCAGGATCCAACCAACTTGCTGAGCGCTTACGGTTATCAAACAGAATCCATTTTTCATCGCAGGTAACAATGCGGTTCAAAATTCCTTCATTTGTGTGTCTGTTGAGCAGTGCAAGGCACGTCTCGACGCGTACTTCGCGCTGGCGATCATTGAGTTCGTGGGGCACCCATTTGTCAAGCTTTTTTACCTTGCCAATTTGACGCAAATGGACCAATATTGTTTTGACGCTAACGTCGAAAGCTGCTGCTAATTCAGCCGTAGATTGTGTATCATCAGCTTCCACAATCGCCTTTAATTCGTCATTGTCGACCAAAGTCTTCGGACGACCGCGAGGTTCATTTTTCAGGTCGAAATTTCCAGAACGGAAGCGAGCAAACCAATAACAGGTGGTGCGTTGGTTTGTAGTGTTAGCTCCGTAAACGTCGTTGATGTTGCGTGCCGCTTGTGCCGCGTTGCTGCCACGACGGTACTCATATTCCATAATTACTCGAATTTTTAACGTATCCATGATGACGAAAAAGATTGAAATGCGATGAAAATGTAACACTAATCAATAAAGAAATTACTACTTTTAGAAAAAAAAATCCATGTTTTTAAAATAAAATTAATTTGAAATTAGAATTCTTAGCCAAACAAAAATTATTTTGATTTGAAATGGCCAGTACTGCAGAACGGCAATTTCATAGGTAAAGACCTAATATACAAGCTGTTCTTGCCCGGCGTCGCCCGGGGTAAATTTAAACAAAAATAGCATACAAATTTCCGACTTTCCCGGTAGATTTTCCAAAAAAAATCTTTCATACAAATCAACAAAAAAAGAATTAGCCAAATAGGTGCAGCCGCTTTGAAGTGACGCGCGGGCAAAAAAAAATGGCAATTGATTTTTATTTATATACATAGATATAAAAGGAAAACGTGACTGACCGACTGGTCTATCAACACATAGATCAAACCACTGAACGGTTTGGACTGAAATTTGGCACACAGACATGACGTACACATCCGCTAAGAAGTGGTTTTTGGATATTCGACTTTTAACGGGGTGAAAAGGGGGGATTTTGTTTTGAAAAATCTTATTACTTGACTTAATTAACTTGATACTGAGTACGAATACATAATCTAAAGACAGTCGTTTTTTATTTTTCTAAACTACCCTAAAGGGGGATTGGGGTATTAAGTTTGTATGGAAGAATTTTAACGCGCGGTCCGATTAACTCGAAACTCAGTACCGTACTAATACTTAAGACCAAAAATAAAGAATAACGTCTATCAGGGTTTTTCGAAAATAGTCTCCTGGGGTTATAAATTTTTTTAAGGGAAGGATTTCACTGCGTAGCTTGATTAACTCAAAAATTGGTACGAATAATAACATAAGAGAACACCACGCCTTGTTTTCCCGAAGCGTTAGGCAGAGGTGTACCCATCTTACACCCACATTTCGCCAGTTTTGTTAAGTCCCATGTAATAGGGGGCGAGCCTATTGCCACCATCAGGCACAAATTCCAGACTCCGGGCTGCTACTGAGAAATTCCAGATGAAAAAGCCCAATAACACTTTGCCCGACCTGGGAATCGAACCCAGGACTAACGAGGTAATCAGAATATGAGGTATGAATAATCTTGAGTTTAAGTTATGGAAAAATCCAAAACGAATCCTCAAAATTCCACCCCTGTGGGGGAAAATAGGCGATACAGTTTATATGAAAAATCTTATTCCTTTGGTTAATAAATTTGAAGCTTGGCAATATTTTCCTCAGTAAATAGCAAAGATTGACACTTTTAGTTTTTTAAAACAGCACCCCACAGTAGATTTAGAGAATGTCAAAGTTAGTAAAGGAGTTGTCGGATTAACTCGAAACTCGGTACTTATATGTAAAACAACAAATAAAAAAGTGCGTAATTCGGGGTTTTTGAAAAATCAACTCCTAATAGTTTGGAAAAGGGTAATAAAGTTTGGATTTTGCTGCTTGCTTCAATTAAATCAAAAATGGGTATAAATAATGTTACAATCATACAATGGAAAAGTACCAAAACTTTTTTTTTTTTAAATTCCTGTCGTATTGAAAAGGGAGAGCAATGTTTATTTGAAAAGTCTTATTCCACTGATCTATTACCTTAAAAACCGAATACTTATTCATCTAAATCTAGAGAATAGAATCTAATATAATAAAGCTAGAATTAGTTTTTTGTTTGAACGCGCTAATCTCTGGAACTACCAGTCGGATTTGAAGAATTCTTTTTGCATTTGATAGCCCAATTCTTGAGGAAGGTTATAGTCTATTTAACTTCACGCGACAACCCTTTGGAGCCGAGCAAAGGGAAATAAGGCAGAAAGAACGCTAATTAAAAACGAAGTTATTACTTCGTTTTTAATTACCGAAACCGAAACCGGAACCGCTATTGCGCGGGCGGGAAATGCGATTCGGTGGGTCGGGGAACAAGAAAGGAGATATTTTGTTTTGGGCCCTTCCTGAAAGTCGGCCACCGAAAAAAATTGGTACGTATGGCTAACCATACGTACCAATTTTTTTCGGTGGCGGTAGTTTTAGAACTAGCCATTTGGAGCAACAGTAATTTAATATATTTATAATTATTATGGCACAAAAGGGATTGCTCTCAATCAAGTAATACAAGTTCAATGATTCGTCATTTACATACATTTATTGATTTCTGAAAGTGCCGAGAAACATAAAATAATGATAAATATTATTAGTGTGGTTACTACTAGTTATTTGGAGCAATAGTTAATTGCTCCAAATAACTAGTACTAACCACACGTACCGTTTGTTTTTGTTGGCCGGCTATTTAAGGAAAGGCCTATAAACTTATGGAGCCTGAATGATCTCCTTTCACGCAGGGGAAGTCGCGGGCAGGAGCTGGTCTATCTATGTAAATAAAATTGAAATGCTGTTCATTGGTAAGCGCATCATTTTACAACAGCTAGACCGATTTGGTGATTTTTTGTTCTGAAATGTTTGAAGTAGTCCGAATTTCGTTTTTATGAAACTATTTTTATTAAAGTTGCCCGGAAACTTTTTCTATGGGAGTTTTCTATGAATTCAAGACCGTATTGCAATTTGGACAGGCTAACGTCTGTCCGTATGGAATGTAGTTAAAAGATATTTTTCATTTGAAATTTGAGGTTCATTTTTTATAACCTCAATTTTCGTCGATGATTTATCAATTACAATTCAATAATGTTATTCAAACCATAATTGTAGGATAAAGTGGTGAGGCATAAGGTTGAAACCTAAATACCAACCGGTGAATGTGTTACTAATTCACTTTAGTAGTTTGTTTACACTCTCATCAGCTACTTTTGAAACAGACTGTATCGAAAATGACGGCTTTGAATGGCGCCCGTTCAGCGCACTTTCGGCGCAACGAATCCTATTAGTACAGCCGTTGAGCCGTCTCTAGAAGATGGCGCGTGGCGATTCCGTGTTGTGTTTTGTTTCATTCATTTCATCATTTTCTTACATCTTTTCATTCAAGCCGGTTGCGAGTACTACGCACCTAAGGTTTAAAAACTAATTTTAAAATAAATACTTTTATAATAACACAAAACGATGGATATAATATGATAGTGCAACTGCAAATTAAAATAATACGCTCTAAATAAACAACCGTATAAATAAAACATGGCAGACTAAGGTATTGCCATACTGGAGGCGATAACATAATTTTTATCGCCTCCTGTATGCTATATATTTTTTGATATCTTCAAAACATTAAAAACAGGTTTGTCTCTAATGCAGGCATTCGTCAAACGTTCATGGGGGTGTATTAAAATAGCCTCCACGACTGGCAATAATTAAATGTAAGTACATCCAATGCAACCGACACTGTGTGACATATATTATGTCTTCCATAATTGATAGGCGACATTTCGCAGACCTGGTATAGGCAAGTAATATCAATAAAATTAAAATGGTTTTATAATAAATTATAATTTCAATTATCTACACGCAGCACGATGGACTATTGCTTCGTAATCAGCTGTTTACAGTACAACTAGTTCACAGTACTTACAACTATTATCTTAATGTCCCTCGGCAAACTTCGTGTTTCCACAGTCGTCGGATTTTTGATCGACGTGTTCATAGATTTTGCTATCTACATCATGCAACCCCATTTTAAAATTTATTCCGTTAATATGATTTTTTGCACCGTTCCTGAAATACGAAGCTGGCGACGTGAACTTCCAGTACCCGTTGGGTATACGCAGATTTTTCACAGTTTCGACCCCAAACGTTTGACGAATGCTTGCACAGTCGCATTGGACAAACGTCAGTGCCTTTCGTTTTTGTTTTTATAACTGCTATCGCCACTAAACTACCCACTATCTAAAAAACAACCGAAACAAGCCTTCAAATAGTGCTAGCAAAAAAATAACTCTATCTACATACAAAATACATATAAACAGACAAAAATTGTGCTGACCTACTGATAGCCCGGCCTCGCAGTTTGCTATAAAAGAAATATTTATATCTTCAAATATTATCGTATGGTATAGCTTTAAGTATAGTTGAAAGCTAGCTTTACCTTTTCTGCAGTTAGAATTTTTTGTTTTTAATGGACGGAATTTGTGGGTTATTCTTAAACAATGTATTTGTTAAACTTAATTGATCAAAAATCATTCATTGGGATGCAACCTGTGTCGACACACTCGCGTCATCCTATCTTCCTAGCACGGCGGGCTGTGCTGGGGCTGCTGCAGGAGCAGAAAACCTCAAACGGCGCAAATATAACAACCTTATTAGGAGCGAAATGTTTGAGCCGTTTGGGGTTAAAACACTAGGGCCCTGGGATGTGGACAAAAGTAATTTCATTTGATATTGATAACTTTTTCTTTAAAACGTCCTTTAACTCTTTGAGTCCCGAGGTCGCGGTATTGAGCAAGACAATAGATAATCATTGTGTCTCTTTACGCGGGATTCAAGAGATTAAATCATACATTGTTTAAGTAAAACCCTTTAATATCCAAATAAACAACTATAACATAGGCATATAGTGCTCCAATGAGAATCTAATGATGATAACACTGTAACCAATGACATGCCAATCGAAACAAAACGCTTATTGAAAGACAAATAAGGTCTATATTTGAATACACACGTGAACGAGATAGCTTTTATATCTAATTTTGAACTCAAATACAAGAATAATACAATAGTTACCGAAATAGATTTTCATGCATTGAAATTGCATTATGGCAGTCATTAGGGGCAAATACAATACTAAAAAGTCTAACAATGTAGCTACTTCTGACTTCCTGGTTGCTCTGATTGGTCTAGTGACCGTGCAGGCACGACTGCTGAATGACTGACTGATCCTGGGTTCGAGCCCCGCGTAAAGGATAATTTCCACCAAACGGCTAGCATGGCATCGGATCGGAAAGGATACGAACGAATACGGCGACAGCCGACCGCGTCCGGCAGGATGTCGACGCATACGATCGGCTCCGTACCGTTGCTTCGAACGTATCCGTTTCTGCGCCTAGTCAAATCATTTAATTCCTAATTTTTGAAAATGGTTGAAGTAGTATTGTTGGCTATTGGATTAGCAGAAGAAGAAAATAACCATAAAACACAGAAGACGAAAAGAAAGATTCGACGCCAGGCGAACGGAGCCGATCGCGCGTCGCAGCATACTTTCGGCTACGATCGCGTGTCGTGGAAGACGCTCGCGATCAAGCTGCTGTGCGTGGCTTGGTAATATAGACTTTAATTACTGTGTCCACGATTTAATATCGTTTAAAGATTGTAAAATCCGTTCCGATCCGATGCGATGCGAGCCGTTTGGTGGAAATCATCCTTTATACAACATGTATCAGAAATGTGTTGCCATATTTAATGGCGTGGTACAGGCCACCAAACTGAACATCTTTCTCTATGGGACCAACATCGTAATCGCGAAAAAGTAATCAGCTCTCCCATACAAAACGTCAATACTTACTCAACCCAAATTGACAGTTGATAATTTTTTCGCGATTACGATATTGTTTTTTTTTGACATTCTCCTTTGACATAATCTTCTGATTATTTGACATTATATGCCTCCATTAATTTTCCTCCTTCATTTTGTTTAAAAAAAAAATACTTACTGTATCTGTTAAGCTGTAAGTTTTCAGCTCTTTACTAATGGTTTTTTTGTAGACAGGATTCAATCATGTCATTTGGTTTAAATAGGCTTTTATTTTTATTATTTTATTTATCTTTTATATATATTATTTTATATTTTGTGAATGTGAGGACGTTGTAGGACTAACTTGTAGACTGTAGATTTGTAGACCGTTTTCTATTTTGTTGAGTACCTGTTACTTGTGGACAGGCCTACACTGTCCTCCCATACCTATTTACACTGTAATTTGAAAACATTGTAAAAGCTAGTTATTTTTAAAAGAGTAACCGTGGAGTTTCTTGCCGGGTCTTCTCCATAGGAAAGGACCAATTGGAACCGTGCACCTAGCTTCTGTCGTTTCATAAGTGCCCATGTAGTTGTATGTGAAATAAAATATTTTGATTTCGGTCCCATGGAGAAAATTGTTCAGTTTGATCGTCTCTACAACACCCTTAAATTTGACCACACATATCTGATACACGCTGTATAAAGTGTTTTGAGGTTATGCCATAGAAACTTTCCCATTACTAGCCTGGATTCCAAATAACGGTCCGATTAATGGTAAAAGGTTCGCCTTCAATAACATTACGGCGACTTATAAACATCCAGATGTTTGAGGTCCAAAATTAGATACATTCAACATTTCATTCAGCATTCGGTGCAATATACACCTTAATTTCTAATTTTTACAATATTACATTTTGATTGATTCATTTAATTGGTATCAACTCTTAAGATATTTGCAATATTAAATGATAGTAAGGTTTATTTTACAGAATTATCTAAAATTAAAATAGTATTGCTTTTTTTTTCGTTTGAGATTTCAAACACTAGCTTAGTTAGCGTACGTATCAGTTTAAAAAAATCCTTATAGCATCTTAGTCAATTCTGTCATAATACAGGGTGCCAGGGACATGGACGTGCAAACTGAAACCATGAATTCCGCACATGATTCTCGACCCCTTACAGTAGAAAAAACTTCGTTGGTTATTAAAAAAAACTCCTGTTTCATAGAAAAGTGCAATACCTACACGGTCAAAATGTACGGAACAATTTTTTTTAGTTTTATTTTTTTTATAGCCTGCTAAAAATTTCAAAGCAGGGGTTCAGAACTAAATCTATGGTAACAGGTTGCACGTCCATGTCCCTGCCACGCTGTATAAGTCAGTCATTAAGAATCTTAATATTAAAATAAAAACAAAAGCCTAATAAAATGGTTTAGTCAAGGAAGCAGTTACGTTATGTCAAAAAGTAAGAAATGTACTCAAGGAGTCAGTTCGATATTCTGTCATAGAGTCGGCAAATAAGCCAATTTTTTTTTTAATATATACCGGCAGTCGGTGTGGAAATACGTCAACTTGGATATAGTAAAGGAGTCTTTAGATAATTAGTCACAACCACTAATCAGTTAGCCTAAATATTTATACCAAACAATCTCTAAGAAAATTAGGCAAAGAGCTATAAACTAATATATTCAATGAGTCAGTCCCTTATTTAATCATAGTCAATGATCTATTAACTTACATAGTCAAGGAGTCAGTACATTAGTCACATCTATCTTTGCTTACATAAGATACCAAAAAATTCTGTAAGACTATTAAACCAAGAGCTATCAAACAACATAGTCCGTTGAATATGCTATTTGATAGCTCTTTGACTAGTCAGTTACCTATTTAATCATAGGCAATGAGCTATTAACATACGTATATTCAAGGAGTCAATAAGTTATTATCAATAAACATAGTCAAGGAGTCAGTACATAAGTCACAACAATCTAATTAGTAGTTGGTTTACATAAGATACCAAAAAATTCTGTAAGACTATTAAACCAAGAGCTATCAAACAACATAGTCCGTTGACTATGTTATTTGATAGCTCTTTGACTAGTCAGTTACCTATTTAATCATAGTCAATGAGCTACCAACATACATAGTCAAAGAGTCAGTAAGTTTTTATCAATACATATAGTTAGCAACATAATATTATTATTTTCAGTTCATAATTCTGTTGCCCCTATATTCTTTCAGTTACAAACATTATAATAACTTACTTGGCCGACAGTCAGTCAAAATCAACAAACATAGTCGAGGAGTCGCTAACTTATTCAATCATAATTAGTTAGACACATAGTCAAGGAGTCAGTCAATCATTATCATAAAACATAGTCAAAGAGTCATCACTAAATAATATAGTCATCACATCTTAAGTTAGCCACATTTATAACATGAATTTTATGGCTAATTGACTAAGAACTTACTTGGCAGGCAGTCTATACAGATATCCTTTGCCTTCTGTAGAACACACTAATACTCTGTCCGGCGCGAGGAAGTCACCCGACATCCAACGCTCACCAGATGGAGCCTGTATCGAGCAGAGCACTGAGAAGTCACCTGAAAAAGGTTATTTTAATTTTTTATTATATTTTACAACTTTCATAATCGATCTAATGGAGGTAATAACAGTGACAAAACGCGAGCAAATCAATAATAATAAAAAATTCACACAATTTATATTCTGGTGTAATTAAAATTATTGACATTATTCATGGGAAGTCTGACAACCAGTCTTACAACGGGGTATCGTGTTACCCAGTAACTGGGTTGTGGAGGTCAGATAGGCAGTCGCTCCATGTAAAATACTGGTATTCAGCTGCATCCGGTTAGACTGGAAGCTGACCTCAACAGAGTTGGCAAAAGGCAGGCAGTTGATGAAGACTCATGGTGAGTATCAGTGAATATTTAAAAATCTTTTGGGCTATGCTGTAGTTAGCAAAAAAATAATAAAAAGAGTAAATAATTTAAAATAGTTATATATAACGTATAAAATTATATATAAATAGTTATTATAGTACAAACTAAAACTTTGAGTAATTTGTGCGGCCTACCCAAATGTCCTTTCTTTAGTATTGTTCGTCGAATCGTTGAGCTCCTTAAGTTTTGAGTTGAGCTGCACGATCACTGACAAATGCGTGCACTGACTGGACAGGTCCACTCATTCTGTGTGGTTATTTCAGACACTAATCTACATGGTCTTCACATGATCTGACCAAGATTATGTCTGGACTTTAAAAGAGACTGTGACCTCTGAGTTTGTTTCGGCCTTTCTTCTCAGAGTAGTCAGATAGAAACGCCGACCTCATCTAGTTTTAACAATTTGATTGTCGTGTAAAAGTGTTTTTAAAAACCTACTTACAGAAATAAAATCATTTATCATTTAAACCATATAAAAAAACAAAGCATTTAGTTCAAATAAACCAATTACAAGCACTTTTGAATTGTCAAGGGGCCGGTCAGTCAGAAAGATGAAGCTAGTTGCCCATTCCAAAGCGTAGTAGGTACCTATGGAGAAGAACGGGCAAGAAACTCCGAGGACACTCTTTTAAATCCACATATAGTTACAAGAAAAAAATTGGATACATAATTCATGTTGAAATTATACATGTGAGAACGATGTAGAAAGACGTCGTTCGTATAATGTTTCAATACTGCTACTCTAAATCCTGTGACATTCACCAACCTGCAGCAGTCCGCGTGGTTGAATTCGATTACGGCCCACTGCCTCTCCCAGAGAAGAGTCCTTAGTCCTAGGAGTGGAAACGTTATAGGCTTATTAATATATGTATACAAGATTATTACCAAACTTACCCGCATCATATATCTGGCAGTACTTCGCACAAACGATCAGCACAGTCCTCTGGTTGTAAGCACAGCAGTTGAGAGACAGCGCGTTCAAACAACGGATTTGCTTCGATTCATTCTCGTAGATTGGTTCTGATTGCTTGTTCTCGTGGCCTAGCAGAGACCAGACCTGCGAAAAAGAATATTGTTTTTTTTTTTTATCTTATACCTACAAGCTCTTCGAGCCCGCCGTCGCCCGGGGTGAATTTCATGCAAAAATTGCACCAAAATTTCCGAGTTTCCGGG
Organism: Griposia aprilina; assembly: GCA_916610205.1. Classification (NCBI taxonomy): domain Eukaryota; kingdom Metazoa; phylum Arthropoda; class Insecta; order Lepidoptera; family Noctuidae; genus Griposia; species Griposia aprilina. The sequence goes on from OU744311.1 coordinate 10,848,611, forward strand.
TGGATTTACAAACACAACAAAAAAAAAGAATTAGCCAAATAGGTGCAACCGCTTCGGAGTGGTGCGCGAAGAAACTCTTATTTTTATTTTTTATTTTTTATTATAAGCTTATTAATGATTACAGTCATGTTTGACTAGATTCTCATCATTATCTGACCAGCCTTTTTCAAATTATGTTGGGGTCAGCTTCCAGTCTAACCAGATGCTGCTGAATACCAGTATTTTACATGGAGCGACTGCCTACCTGACCTCCACAACCCAGTTACTGGGTAACACGATACCCCTTGGTAAGACTGGTTGTCAGACTTTCAGGCTTCTAACGACCCGTAACACCGGTCAAAGACCTACAGATGACGGCCGGGACCAACGGCTTAACGTGCTTTCCGAGGCACGGAGTAGTCTTGATGTGTAATGTATGGTCACCCATCCACGGACAGAACTCGGCCAGCGTTGCTTAACCTTGAAGATTGACTCTGGCAGCTATTATTATTTAACCACACTAAATCTGTATAAAATATGTATCAAAATACACCAAAAAACAGTAGCAGTCTTGTTTAGTTGCATCACCAAAGTCTATCAATGATCAGAGTCATGTTTGACTTGATTCTACGTAATACAAACATGAAAATGCAACACACAAATGATGAACAAATCATACTAGGGTATTATACGAAATATTTTGTTCTTTCTATGCTTACCTTAACAGTCCCAGTAATAGATATAGCTAACACAACATCATCTTTTCTCGAAGAAGGTCGGAGGACCTGGAAAAGTATTAAACAAAATTACACCTCATTCATAATGTCACAAGAATACGTATAAATGCGAAATGTGTCAAGCAACTGTCCCAGATAAGAAGTGAGTTGCCCACAATGATTTCGCCAATTTAGTTTGCTAGTTTTCTTAGATTATATTTTTTGCTAGCTGACCCGACCGACGCTGGCCTGTCAAAACTTCAATAATTGTTTCAAAAATCCCCTATAAAGAAACACTTTCCTTAATTTTCCAAACTTCCGGAAAACTTTTCCAAATTTTCTTTTCGTAACAAACTAATTCGGACTTTTACGAACATTTTATACTTAATCAAAATTAGGCAAATCGGTCCAGCCGTTCTCAAGTGATGCGCTTACCAACGAACAGCGTTTCTTTTTTATTTATATACTTGGTCAAATTAAATTAACTAGCGAAACTCCAAAGACGTAATGGGTATCGATATTTTAACATGATAAAACAAAAAAGGAAATAATTTGATATATTTTTTTGTGTGGTCGTAGATCGCAGTTAGTGTTTTCACTTGAAATATCAGTTTATTTTAATTTTTAGTTTATAGAATAGAATAGAATACTCTTTATTATGTACACCATAAAAATTACACATATAAAAGTAGAAATTTTACATAGGGTGACACAATGGGCGGTCTTATCGCTAAAAGCGATCTTTTACAGACAACCTTTGGATGGATTCAGGGGGGGGGGGGTTATACTTCACATACGTGATGGGTATACATATCTTAACACGATAAAACATATTTTCTCAACTCATACTTCAAGTAACAATAACACCAGCGGTCGTTGACCCAAAAAAAACATAAAAGTTTTATATTTTCATTTTATCATGTTAAGACGTCTATCACGTCTTCAGAGTTTCGCTAGCTAATTTAATATGACCCTGTAGATAGATCTGCATGAATGGTAAGGTAATAAATACGGAAGGAGCTACTCACATGTAAAGCTGAAATCCAGTCTGGATTCATCTTTGAACTGAGAGAAAATAATATCTCTAGCGAGAATGGGTCCATGATTAGTATCTCCGCATAGTAACCGTTACAGAAAAGACGAAGATCTTCACTGTTGCACATGTGATATGCCTGAAAGTAATAGTAACATAACATTACAACTGTATTCCTTGATGGAGTTGGTAGAAAATTAAGCAAGTAACATCATCATTGACAGCCATTTTCACAGCCAAGTTCTGAGTTGAGCTGCACGATTACTGACAAATGCGAACACTGACTGGACAGGTCCACTCAATCTGTGTGGTTCTTTCCTCAAAAGACCATTTCAGACACATATCTACATGGTCTACACATGATCTGACCAAGATTATGCTTGGACTTTAGAAGAGACTGTGACCTCTGAGTTTGTTTCGGCCTTTCTTCTCAGAGTAGTCAGATAGGACACGCCGACCTTATCTAGTTTTTAAAATATGATTGACGTGTTTGTATAACATCACAAGCTGACCCGACAGACGTTGTCCAGTCTTAACTATGAATGTCATATGTTGTTTAGTTTTAGTTTTGACCATTGACTAAAACTAAAACTATCGACTCATTTATCAACCGATCCATCTGTGTTAAACGATATTTGCAGCGCGCATTCTGTCAATCGCTGACAGTTATGTAAAATTAATATTGGCGTTAAGTTTTCTTAAATTTTGTAACGTTCCGATCAACTTCCTTATTTTTTTATTTCATAAGATCCTTCTCCTGACAAAAACGAAAACAACAAAAAAAATTTTTGTGAAATCGGTCCAGCCGTTCACGCGTGATGGCGTGACCAAGGGAAATAGGGATTCATTTTTATATATATAGATTTATCATGTTCCACTCACTGATCAAAACTCAAAGTCAAAGCATTTATTTCAATTAAACCATTTACAGTCACTTTTGAATTGTCAAAGAGTCGGTCAGTTAGTCAGAAAGTTGAAGCTAGTTACCCATTCCAAAACGTAGATCTCTATGGAGAAGAACGGGCAAGAAACTCCAAGGACACCCTTTTTAAATCAAGATATTACAAAATCCTGGGTACATTATTCTTGTTGCTTCTACATGTGAGAACAATTTAAAAAAATATTAAGAAACATTTCAAAATATAAGATTAAAAATAAGCCGTAGCAGTTAAAAGTTGACCAGTCCCAACCGACGGCGCACGTTAACGAACATGACGCGTGCTGAGTAGCTTCCTCCCTTTTGTACAATGCTTCCCTGGGCTGAGCGAGTCTCATCCAGAGGGCCTAGACAAATGGCATTCGCTTCGGAGCGATTCTATTTCTACAATCGCTATCGCTTTCGCTAATGATTCCAAAAACTAGTGATAACGCTCGTCAAAAAGTGTCCCTTGGCTATGCAATTCTGTGGAAGTACCTAATCTTTCGACGCTGTCGATTCATTTCATAATCGAATGTTGTTAACATTGTCTACCTAATTTTTATTCGTTGACCTACAATCACGTGACATTTCGATAGCTTATGTCAACCCCATACATTTTAACTTTTCTAATAGCGTCATCGCTAATCGAATATTACTTTGTCTAGGCCCTCTGAGGGCCTTGAGGTGGTCCCATTGTCAAATTTTATAGGTCATTGAAATCCTCAAATTTTATAGGCACACGTATAGCGATTTGGGTATTTTTTATAGTAACTCGTGCATTTGCTCTTGGAAAGCACCATTCGGTGAAATGGAACTGATGATGAAGACCAGAGGTGGCCACCGGAACTTCTCAATAATAAGTATTTCACGGGTTGCGATTCGATTTTAATATGGTTGCTAAGCAATTTATGCTCGTCACAATGCATATGGTGAAATGGAGCTGTTGGTGGCTTCATCCAGTGGTTTTGGTTCTTAACAGGAGAACTCCTCAACAGTTAACGTCCCTGCGTCGGCAAACGGAATATTTTGTAAAAGATTATGTGCAGTTGACATTAGGCTATTGTAACTTAGATGTATTAATAACTGACTCACGAAAAAGTGAAAAATAAAAACTTTTTTTACAAAAAAAATAACCGTCTTCAAAAAAAACACTACAAAGTGAAAAATAACTTTAATTTCGGAAGTCGGTGGCAAAAAATCAAAATACAGATACAAAGACACCGACTTCCGAAATTAAAGTTATTTTTCACTTTGTAATGTTTGTTTTGAAGGCGGTTGTTTTTTTTTTGTAAAAAAGTTTTTGTTGTGTTTGTTGTTTTGTTTTTGTTTTTGAGTTGGATTATTGGATTTTTAAGACAAACATCCTTTCCACTTATTTGAAAAGAAATACAGCTCGCGACAGAGAAATAAAATAAGCAGTAGGCAACACAAAAAAGCGGTATTCCATAAAAAATCTCCTAAGAATGGCACCACATATTTATAATAAATTACCTCATGCTTTGTTAAGTATTAAAGATATCAATGTATTTAAGAAGCAACTCAATAATCTACTGATAAGTAGCATACTACACTATACATGAATACTGTCAGATAGAAATTTGTGTGTATAATAGTTATATATATAATTATGGTGAATACTTGGGTCCGATTTATTTTATGAAAATAATTTTTATTTGTATTCTTAATATGTGTTGACTATATTATTGTTTTGTAATTTATGAAATAGTATAATTTTAATGATACATTTTGTTTGCCTGGATTGGTACAACACAGTGGACTGCGCATTCACTTGACATCTGGAAATGTATGACTATGTACTGCGTTGAGCAAAAAAAAAATAATGAAATAATATATTTTTTGAATTTGAATTTGGTTTCCTGGCTAAAGAAGGATATTTAGAAAAAGTGTAACTTCAGGTTTCTCCAAAATCAAGCCCATGGTTCCTATGACCACTTTCAGCAAGTCCCATTTCCAACTCACCCACGTATTTGTGCCAATAAATATATATTTTTAGGTTTATTATAATTTTTTAGGTGTCACGTTCGCCTTAAAACTAAATAATGGCTGCAAAGCAGTCTATTAAAATAAAAACTGATCTGGAAAAGCAGTTGTATGACTGTTACATCCAGCAGAAAACGGACAGAGAAGCCCTGCAACGAGCAATCCGTCAATTGAACGGCCATATACAAAGCTTGCAGGAACAGGTACAAGAACTTCAAGAACAATTAAAATGCTTAAAGGCACAAGAAAAAGAAGAACCCTCAGATAAACAGGTTAGTGAGACCATAACACCTGCTCAGCCTTCTAAAAGTTACGTTGAGTATTCCACGGATGAGGATGAACTCGCCAGAGAGACTGGATGGATTAGGGCGAAAACCAGGAAGAAAAGGAAGTTGAACACCACCCTTACTCCACCACCACTACAACAAGCTGGAACTAGCGCTCAACAGCAGCAACTTAACAACAAAGAGAAGGCAACCACTAAAAAAAATCTATCACCGCCTCCAATCGTAATGGACGGTGTTAAAAATTATCAAACATTCTACGACTTTTTGACTGAATCTCAGCCAATAGAAACATTTACCGCCAGAATGTTAAGCGGTAATAGTGTGCAAATAAATGCCAAAACTGAAGAATCCTACAGAGTGATTGCCCGACGCCTAACAGAAAATAACTGTCTATGGCACTCATACGAGGATAAGCAGACCAGGCCAATAAGAGTAGTGGTGAAAAAACTGCATTCTTCCTGCCTACCCGATCGGATTAAAGATGATTTAACGTCGCAAGGATTCTAGATAGAAAATGCAATTAACAAGTTAAGTTGGAAAACAAAAGAACCGCTGAACATGTTTATATTATCGTTCAAGAATGACGAAGATGTCAGTAAGATATACGGCGTTAAACATATCCTAGGGTGTAAAGTTGAAAAAAACCCGCTTAAAACGTCAAAAATAATACCGCAGTGTAAGAGATGCCAGGCTTATGGTCATACCCAAAAGTATTGCTCAAAAGAGCCAAGACGTGTTAAATGTACAGGTAAACACCACAGCTGATTGCAAGAAACCTGCACAAGAAAAACCTAAGTGTGTCCACTGTGGCTTACCTCACCCAGCCAACTACAGAGGGTGTTTAGTTGCCAAGGAGATGCAAATTATAAAGAACAGAAACTCAAAAAATAATCCACAAAACAACCCTGCCGTTAAGCAAATTGTTAGAAACCTCGACAAGCAGACAACAAAGCAAAGTGCACAGTTTGCACAGACAGCCGTGATAACGGCACATACATCCAAAAGTGCCTCATATGCACAAGCAGTAAAACCTAGCACACGACCATCAAGTCTTGAGGACAATCTCAATCAGATCTTGAAGAGCATATCCTTATTTGACAACAGACTAGAGAAATTAGAATCAAGCACTATCAAAATTAATCATGAACAAACACTAAAAATAATGGCGTGGAATTCCAACGGACTGCTGCAACACCAAAATGAGTTGCAAGTAGTCCTAGACACAGAAAATATTGATGTGTGTTTGATCTCTGAAACACACTTCACTAAACAGTCTTTTGTAAAGTTTAGAGGCTATAAGGTTTATCACTCGCTGCACCCTAACAACACGGCCCGAGGAGGTAGCGCGGTTATTATTGTGGAAAATAACAGTCATTACGAACAGTGTAAATACGAGGAGCCAGATACGCAATCTGTGGCGATATCGGTTAAAACAAATAAATGTAATGTTACAGTAGCGGCCGTATACTGTCCACCAAGACATACGATAAACAAAGAGCAATATGTACACTTCCTCAGACTCCTTGGACAGAGATTTATATTAGGCGGTGACTTTAACGCTAAGAACACTCGTTGGGGATCGAGATTAACTTCAACTAAGGGAAGACCACTTCTAAGTGCAGTGAAAGACGTGCGCTGTGAGGTCATAAGTACTGGAAAACCTACATACTGGCCGACTGACCACCAGAAACTACCAGATCTTATCGACTTTTTCATTGTCAAAAACATATCAACCAATTATCTGAAAGTGGAAGAGGGGTACCACTTGAACTCCGATCACTCTCCGATATTATTACAATTAAGTCACAAAATATTACTCAGAGAAAACCACCTGACATTAGTTAACAAGTTTACAGATTGGGAAAGTTTTAGCTTAGACCTACAAGATATTATTGACCCAAAAACTTCATTAAAAAGCAAAGATCAGCTTGATTCTTAAGTAAAAAAGTTTAGCAATAATATCCAACAATGTGCATGGAACAACACACCACAGCTTTCAAAAATGTTTAAAGGAAATACCTACCTATGAAAATAGGAATCAAAGAAAAATATGGCAGCAAACTATATTCCCGCAAGATAAAACTCTATTAAATAAACTTACGAAAAGACTGAAGAGAAAAATACAAACCTTTCAAGATGAGGCTTTCAATACGAATCTACGTCAGTTAAGCAGTGACCATACAACACAATACTCTCTTTGGAAAGCGACAAAGTCACCCAAAAGGCCAATTACACCAATTCCCCCTATCGGAGATGATAACGGAAAGTGGGCCATAAGCAATGAGCAAAAAGCTCTAAGATTTGCACACCACCTAGAAGAAACCTTTCAACCAAATGACGGGACTGTAGAGAACTTGCAGTTTTCCAATATTCTGCAAGATCAAAGAATTAAGCTGTGACCCCAAAAGAAGTTGCAAAGGAAATCCAAATCATTAGCCTAAAAAAATCCCCAGGGTATGACCTTATTACGCGAGAAATCCTAAAACATCTCCCACGTAAAGCCATCGTTAAGCTTACTAGGCTCATCAATGCTGCATTCGTGCTAAAACATGTTCCTGAGCCATGGAAAGTTGCTGAAGTGATTATGATTGCAAAGCCCGGTAAACCTCCTCACGAAGCATCACCATACAGGCCCATTTCCTTATTGCCTATACTATCAAAACTGTTGGAAAAATTGTTTTTAAAACGACTAAAACCTATCATAAACGAGAGAAACCTGATCCCTGACCATCAGTTTGGTTTCAGAGAGAAACACTCAACAATAGACCAAGTACATAGATTTACCAACATTATTGAGAAAACGCTTGAAGATAAAAAAGTCTGCTCCACCGTATTTTTGAATGTGGCACAAGCTTTTGATAAAGTCTGGCATAAGAGTTTGATATTCAAGCTTAGACTAATGCTGGCGAATGATTTTGCTGATATCTTGCAATCATATATTACAGATAGAATGTTTCGGGTAAGGCACGAAGATGCCTTTTCCGAATTAAAAATTATTAAAGCTGGCGTGCCTCAATGTAGTGTGCTGGGTCCAGTCCTCTACGTGTTGTACACGTATGACATACCAGAGCTGGAAAATAATACTGTTGCAACCTTTGCGGACGACACAGCCATTATGGCGACAGATTCATGCCATATGGAAGCAATAAAAAAGGTACAAATCGCTGTAAACAAAGTTCATGACTGGGCACATAAATGGAGAATCAAATTGAATGAATCGAAGTCACTTCACATTGATTTCACCAACAGGAATTGGGATTACCACCCAATCTACATAAATGGCAAACAATTGCCATACGCCAATACAGCCAAATACCCTGGCATAACGCTTGACTGACTCGAAACTGCGCTGGAAAGCGCACGTTAGAAAGAAAAGACAGGAACTAGACATGCGTTTTAAAAACATGTATTGGTTGATTGGACGGGATTCCTGCCTATCGATACATAACAAAATTTTATTATACAAGCATATTCTTGTGCCAATATGGACATATGGCATCCAACCGTGGGGCCACTAAACCAACCAACATCAAAATTATTCAAACATTCCAGAATAAAGTACTCAGGAGTATTGTTAATGCGCCCTGGTATATAAGAAATGACGACCTCCATCGTGACCTAAAAATGGAACCAGTCACCAACATAATCCAAAAATTAGCTGAGGCCCATGAACACCGACTCCACCGACATGTGAACATCGAGGCAATTCAGCTGTTAGACCAAACAAATATAGTGCGGAGACTCGAACAAAACCTTTTGAGTTAGTGTAGTAATAATAGTGACAATATGACACATAATAACACATGAACAAAGTGTTTTTATCATTTTATCAGACTCTAAGAAAGTGGAACGGACTTGGTAAAGTACAATCAACACTATTCTAAGTTTTAAAATAATTATCGCATAAAAAACTAAGTTAGATTAAAATTGCTTATTAGTCTTATAGGCTAGATTGTAATTAATTATTAAGAACCTGGTTCTTTTAAACAAAGGACAAAAAAAAAAAAAATGGTGGTTTTTTTTTTTTGTAAGTTAATGTTTTTGTTGTGGTACCAACCCCATACAAATTAGTATATCACTACTTGCTATGTAAATAACAGTGACAGGAAGTTATCATAACATCATCAACATACACTTAAGTGGAAAAATACGTATTATTGAAGCTAACTTAAAAACTACCGAAGCAAAGTTAACAAAAATTTATATGGGACCACCCCTGAGGCATACCATATGTATTTAAAAAAAAAACGAAATATAGGAGATATCGCGTAACAAACATGCAAAAAAAAAACATACAGACGAATTGAGAACCTCCTCCTTTTTGAAGTACTCATCTCATCACTCATTTCTTGCTAAAAAGGCAGCAAAATACTACTAACCTGTATATTAGTATGGACTTGTGACAATTTGACACTCTCCCTGCATTTGCCATCAACAAGATCCCAGGTACACATCTCACCTGCTTCTGATGACGACACTATGAAGTTATTGTCCTGAAAACAGAAATAAAATCATGATAAAATAAATCATTGAATTGATACTACTCTTTTTATCATGAGTATAATACAGGGATTTTTGGAAATTAAGGGCCTGCGGGGTAACACATTAACAGTAGCAATGGCTTTCATTTTGACAGTGGAACAACATTCATTGCGTTATTTACATTGTTGAGCAGACAAATATTTCGAACATATGAAGCAATGGATTAGCAATATCCTTCAAAATGATTCAGAATGCAATTGAAAATGTGTTAGGCAAATAGGGTGTAGTTTCAGTGTCTGGGTAGGTAATGGTGCCGATTCTCTTGTACACCGAACTAAACTAACTAAACTATCACTAAATTTTTTTACTTTTGTCTATGAGAATCTTAAAGCTATTCTGCAATAAAATATCTCTAAAATTAAAAATCATTTTGACGCAACTAATTTGACAATCGCGACTCCACATGGTACTTGTTTGCCCTACCCGTTTTTTTAGAGCCGGGGGCGCGCATGGGTCGCAGCCACGGCGTGTTTTTAACCGACTTCACAAAAAGGAGGAGGTTCTCAATTCGTCTGTATGTTTTTTTTTTTTTTTTTTTTTTTTTTTTTTTTTTTTTTTTTTATGTGTGTTAGCTCATAACTTTTTTCTGGGTGAACCGATTTGGATGATTCTTTTTTTATTTGATAGGTGGTGCTCCACATGTGGTCCCATTTAAATTTGATCAAGGTCTGACCAGTAGTTTTTGAGTTATCCTTAATACTGCAGATTCTTTCCACTTAGTTTATATGGATGATGTGTTAATAATTTCCTGTCACTGTTATTTACACACCAAGTAGTGGTATACGAATTTGTGTGGGGTAGGTACCGCAACTAAAAAGTGAAAAATAAAAACTTTTTTACAAAAAAACAACCGACTTCCAAAAAAAACACTAAAAGACGTGAAAAATAACTTTAATTTCGGAAGTCGGTGGCCAAACACGAAAATACAAAACCAAAGGCACCGACTTCCGAAATTAAAGTTATTTTTCACGTCTTTTAGTGTTTTTTTTGGAAGTCGGTTGTTTTATATGGAATTTTTCACGTTTTGTATGGAAAATATAAAAAAAAAATACATATATGTAGAGTTATATGGGTTTAAGGGCTTCATAAAGGGGTCGAAATTTTCATTATTTTTGCGATAGGACACATCGTTTTCGAGATATAAGCAAAATAAAAATACAGTACTATTTTTGCCTCTAAAGTCGAGGTGTTATGGTGAATCTTAGTTCATGACAACTAATTTTATTCCACACCTTTTTAATCGCGATTAAAAATAGCCAGATTTAGTAATGACAACCAAAATTTTAGGTGAAAAACGTCAAATTCAGAATAGCAACATTGCGATTTTCACTAAACTAATAAATCAGTACCATCTTAGTGCTGTCAAACTAAAATATAGTTAAGTTGTGTCACTATTCTATTTCAGAATGAGAAATCGTCTTTTGACAGGAATAAACTAAATTTTGGTGATTTTTAGTCTAGTTTAGAGAATTTTGTGACAAGAGAATCGGCACCAATATCTACCAAATTAATAAAAAAAAAACACCAAATATGTTAAACACATCTAATCTTAAGGTATGGAAACTGGCAATATTTTTACAAATATCATCATATTTCTACTTAATAGCTGATTTGTACAAGTAGAGAATGATTTACAAAAGAATTTTCTTTAAATGATCCTCAGTAATGTTTGTCCAACATTTATAATGGGTAGTAATAAAAGCTCCGAAAAAGAATTAAAATATGAGCGTACTCAAAATATGAAATTTACTGTTTTAAATACTAACTTTCCGACAGATTATATGCGAATACAAATAAAGAAACGACCGAATAAAATACTGAAAATTCCGAAAAATTAATACAATATTTGCTGACGTAATATTTTTCCACCAGCTTATAAATTTAGAATCAACCTTACACCTAACATACCAAACCTCGGGGTGCCCCTGACGTCGGCCGGCTAGGGTTAGGGTTAATAAGCAGGTCGACGAAGCCCCGCTCCGCGGGGCTCCTATTTCTGTCTAAAGGGTTTAAAGGAACCTAAACAACCGAACCTCGGGGTGCCTCTGACGTCGACCGTTTAACGTTAGGATTTTCGGGAACATACTATATGTTTTCGGCAACTTACTAATTTTTTCGGAAGATTTATGTTTTTTTTTGGAAATTTAGTTTATTTTATTTGAAAGTATAGATTATTTTTCGTAGAATTATAATTTGAATAAGTTCATGTTTGTTCGTTAAATACAACATTTTTGTCGGTTAATTTTGTATAAATTTTTTGGTAATTCATTTTAACACAGCTTAGTTAGTAGTATAGTTAGTATTATAGTCAACCACAGATCGCTGGAAGTTAATTTGTTTTTCGGAAGCTTTATTATTTCCCATTTATAATGTTATACATATCAATCTGTTTAATAAATAAACTCACCTGAATAATTGAAGCCCTGGACAAACACGTGACCGGTGCAGTATGTCCTACCAATAAACATCTGGGTGTCATCTTCAAATTATCTGGATCCACCTGCCATATGCATATCTGACCGTCATAGCAGCCGGTGACTAAAGTCTTCTGGTCCCGGGACAGGTACACCGAGGACACGCAGTGTGTTGGGGCGTGTTTGCCCCATAGCACTACGGGTACTATGAGGTTTGTGCCGGGCATAGCTGGGGATAAAAAGAAAAGAGGTTTGATTTGTTCTGGCTGGGGAGACAGAAAAGAGGATTGATTTAATTTTTCTGGTTGAGGAGACCGAAAAGAGGTTTGATTTGATTTTTCTGGTTGGGAGACCGAAAAGAGGTTTGATTTGATTTCACATGCAGCTGACTAAGTTCTGTTGTGTGATTATTAATCTGATTTGTTTTTTTTTTTTAATTAGCTTCCTTTTATTTTAATGTGACAAATAAACCTATTTTCCTTTCCTTTTTTCTTATAAAAAAAATAGAAACATCAACTTTAAAAATATATTTTCAAAGTGTGTATTTATTGAGTTTTGAAAAAAACATCAAATCTTAAGTTCTCATACTAGTCTTAAGTCTTCTAACTACAGATATGTGCCTATCAGTTAAGCTGCAACATGCTTTAATAAATTCTCATGTGATTAAGTGTTTTTTTTGTTTTTTGTGTGATTTTTTGTTTTTCTTGTGTTCTTGTGTTTGTTCTTATTTCTTGTGTGTTTCTATTTGCAAGCAGATTCTCAGTTACACTCCCAATGACATGATTAGGTCATAAAAAGAGACTTTGAATTCCAAATTAATTTAATTGGGTCAAAGTGCGTAAAATTTTAAGCATGAACTCATAGTTACTTAGCAGATTATGTTATATTTAAGTTACTTATGAGCTAATAGGCTAGATTGTAATGTGAATAAAGTTTATAAAAGGAAAAAAAATGTGTCTCATATAAGTAAACCATAAAAAAACTTGTAATATGTGTTTAAGAGAGATTTTACAGTGATAAATAGGACAGAACTTGGGAGTAGCATAGTTTTAGAAGATAAGCTTAGATTTTAAGCATTGGTTTGTGTTAATTTGAGTACTTATTCTTCCCCTAATAAATTGGGTTAGAGACAGGTCAAAGGAGAATGATGATACAAATATACTCTAACAATAGAAGAATTTAAAAAAATAAAAAATATTGAAATATGTACTATTATGATGTAACCATTATTTTTTCTCCGCAGTATGACAAAGGCCTTTCTCAAGTCCCAAATAAATGAAAAGAAAATTAGATTTAGGCAAAATTACATCTTAATTGTCACAGATTACTTTAATAATGTACTAGAATAGGAACTGCAATCAACTTTCCCTATCAAAGGAATGACAGTCCGTGATAAATTCTTGTAATGTAAAAAATTATGAATTTATTACAAACACGTTAATCAGTTGACTGAACCTAATTTATTGCAATAGCAATTACAGATTAAACCTTGTGATATCTGCCCCTCTCTTATGCTTTTTATCAGGCAAAAGGCAAAGACTGAGAGAACTTGAAATGTCACGTAAATAATACCTAGGTACAGTAGAAATCTAGAAAAATTGTATCTAGCAGATTTACACAAATAAGAAAAAGAATAGTACAAAATCAGAATCATTTGATAAGATCCAAGTATTGATAACAGATTTTATTAATCTCTACGTTTCGAAGCAAATTATAATCTGATACAACACTCAAGAAGACAAATAATAAACAATTATTTTTCCATTCAACTTGACATCTCTAGGAGATTCCAATTGGTCACAATCATGTGACAAAACATATTTTACATAGGTACGTTAGGTAACAGCATAAATAGCACACAAATGTACCGCGAAGATGTTTTGTTAGCATAATAATATGATAAGACATAGCTTTCGAGGATCATCTGCCTCTAACCCAAGGACAAATCAATTTATTACCTGCCTAGTACTCTTAGCAACCGATAAAAAAATTTAAACAGCTTCCACACTCCTAAACGTCCATGGAGGCTACCAAAACTTGTACTGAACTGTACTTATTCAATTTTAATTTAATAAAAACACGATTACTGCGACAAAAATCAATCGTCCCTGCTGTCACTTTTATGACAGCTGGCTGATACCACTTGTCAATTGTCACTTGACGTTGACACTTTGACAGGTAAAATCGTAATGTTCCTACGTATCACATTGCCCTGTTACACGAAATGATAATAACCGAGTTAAATAAAAAATCGATACATTTATATTTAGATTTAAATTCAGCTACTGGGTAGCTGATAATACATGGAAAGACTAGATTACTCTTATTACTCCACATACAACCGTAAATACAATTGCACCTTCTCTCCATTGAGGTGGGCAGAACTGAGAAAATTTGAAGAGCCTGGACAGGAACAGGACCCATTAAGCTAGAAGCAGTTAATTTTGATAGGTACTGGTAATACAAACGACTAGCTGTTTCCCGCGACTTCGACTGTGATCCAGAATAAAAAGTAGCCTATATTCTTATCCTTACGCAGGTCATGGTCTATATTTGTGCCTTTCATCTAAATATGTTCAGCCGTTTTGGCGTGAAAGCGTAACTATTCTAACAAACAAACTTACTTTCGCATTTATAATATTAGCTAGGATTATACCAATACCTGCCAACATTAATTGATTATAGCTTAATGGGTCCAGTCCATAGTTCCACACTCCTTAGTCCTTGACAAGTCTTTAAAAGGTTCTCGATCTACATGAATAGGAAAACCAACAAAGGAGGTCGGAACGCAGTACATACAAAAGAGGCATGTAATGAATTTCAAAACTCGAACAATATTTTACCAATAATGACAGTTTTCGTTACTGGATGCAATGCTATTTTATTTACATTTTAAATACAACAAAATAGCTAGAAACAATGACGGATAAAGGAAAATCAACTCGGTCTAAGCAGACCGAAAAAGAAGAGAAAGTTGCAGATTTAGCCGCTAAAATCGACGAAACTGATGAGATGAAACTCAAAATGCTGGCTGCTTTAGACAAACCTGAGCCTGGCGATAGTTTGTACCCACCTGAACTGAATGCTCATTTGATTGAACAACTTAATGTAGGTGAAAATACGTTTAACTTGTTCATAGATAAAGTTTACTAACAAGCTCGTATCCATACATTTACAAGATTCTCCCGATGCAACAAGTAGTTCCCAGGAAGACTAGAGTAAAGGGCAAAGGGCTTTAGCTTTTGATCAGGTGAGATCAAGGTCAAGAGCAGGCCTACCATGCAATAAAAAAGGGCAGCAAATTAGTTATCCAAATAATAATTCAGTATCGTAATCCACTTTATTCCATTTTTAAGCTATAAGCAGGGCCAAATAATTTAGTTGAATTGTGTAACCATGTAGTTCTAGATGTAACCTGTACCACTACCAAGTAACATTTACATTATTTTATTCATAATACCAATTTCAGGTAATGACGTGTGACAATAATGAACTTCGCAAATGCGTGTTCCTGAAAGACCAAAATGCGAAAGAGCTAAACAAAACTATAGCCAATCTAAACCAACGAATACGTGACATAATTTCCGGTACAGGCCCTGCCATATCTTCAAAATCCGCTGGTATCATCAGCGCAAAGATAACTGATCTGTGCAAACAGAACCGTCACTTGGTTGCTGAAATAGAAAGCTATAAGACAAAA
Organism: Griposia aprilina; assembly: GCA_916610205.1. Taxonomy (NCBI): domain Eukaryota; kingdom Metazoa; phylum Arthropoda; class Insecta; order Lepidoptera; family Noctuidae; genus Griposia; species Griposia aprilina. The sequence goes on from OU744311.1 coordinate 10,864,202, forward strand.
AATGCAGCTTTAGAACGAAAAGTGATGCAACTCGAAACCCTGAACAAAGAACATGAAAAACTAGACATATGCTTGTGTAAAGACGAGCCAATAGACGCAAGCCCTGATGAGCTAAAAGAGCTCAACAGTAAACTGTCGTCAGTAAACAAAAAGCTCTACGACAGTAAGAACAGGAATTTGGAGCTAAAAAACGAAATACTGATGGCTACGAAAATTCTTCAGATGGAACTAGGGGATAAGTTTACAAGTGTCAAAGAGTTGCAGCATGATGTGATTGGTTGGAAAGGCAGGGCGCAGCAGATTTTGTTGCTGCAGGCTAAAGTTAGTGACCTTGAGAACAAATTGAATGGGAAACCAAAGACGGATGCCCAATTAGCTGCTGATGTCAAAAAGAAGGATCAAAGTCAGGTATAGTAAACATAGCAATATCGCGCCTGCTATCCCCGATGTGTTAGGCATAGGTGTGCCTATAGATTATAGGTGAAATGTGGGTGCCCTAAGGAAGGACACCCTCGTTTCGCCAGTTATGTTAAAGTCCTTTGTAATAGGGCGCGAGCCTATTGCCATCAACTTGGCACGAATCCAGACTCTGAGCTGCTACTGGGAAATTCATGATACTCGCCAAAATCAAAATTTCTTTGTTTTTCTTGCAAACTGCAGCTCTTTTTTAACCGACTTCACAAAAAGGAGGAGGTTCTCAATTCGCCTGTAAGTTTTTTTTATTTTTTTTTATGTGTGTTAACTCATAACTTTTTTCTAGGTGAACCGATTTGGCTGTTTTTTTATTTATTTAATAGATGGTGCTTCACACGTGGTCCCATTTAAATTTGATCAAGGTCTGACCAGAAGTTTTTGAGTTATCCTTAATACTGCATATTTTTTCCACTTAGTTTATATGGATGATGTGTTAATAATTTCCTGTCACTGTTATTTACACACCATGTAGTGGTATACGAATTTGTGTGGGGTAGGTACCGTAACTAAAAAGTGAAAAATAAAAACTTTTTTACAAAAAAACAACCCACTTCCAAAAAAGTCACTAAAAGACGTGAAAAATAACTTTAATTTCGGAAGTCGGTGGTCAAAAACGAAAATACAAAACCAAAGACACCGACTTCCGAAATTAAAGTTATTTTTCACGTCTTCTATTGCTTTTTTTGGAAGTCGGTTGTTTTTTTGTAAAAAAAGTTTTTACGTCGTATGTTAATCTAAATGCGATTTTCGACTGTAGGAATGACATATTTACTGAAAAATAATCATCAATTTCATATCAGTGGCCAAACTTTAAAAATTAGTTCCACCTCAGGATTTTTCAGAATATTTCCTATGTGGAATTAGCATAGGAAAAAAAAAACAGTCACACAGTCGATTCTGGGCTAATATACGAGTGCCACCAGCGCCTCAATCAGGTGGGTAACCTCAATAACATAACCATTCAATGGATCAAAGGACACAGCGTTTCGCTAGGTAATGATGCAGCCGACGAACTTGCCAGGAAGGGATCGACCGTGGCACCAGTGGCACCTGAACCCATCGTGCCACTACCCTTTGGGTACTTACGCACTCTGGTAAGGAAACGAACCAGGGACCAAGATCACAAACTGTGGGTGGACACAGGTGAGTGCAGGCAGGCTAGGAAAGCACTCCCTACAATTGATGGCCGCCTCACGAAACAGGTTCTCCGACTAACTAAACAACAGCTGCGTATAATAACAGCAGCTTTAACTGGCCACGGGTCATTTAATAACACCTCTTTGTCATAGGAGTCACAGACAGTCCACTGTGCAGGGCCTGCATGCAGGACGACGAAACAGCAGCTCATGTGCTTCTAAACTGCCCGGTGGTCGCCACGTACAGGGCAAAGTACTTCGGTAACCCAGGTACCCTACGTGAGATTGTCAGTAACACCAAGGCATTGCTGGCCTTCCTCGAGGAGCTGGGGTGGATCGAATAATCAATTTTCCCACCCGTGTGCAAAATACGCGCATTGACGTGGAGTTGAGGACATCAGCCCGTATTACCTATTATGTGGAATTATTATATTATACATATTATTCATAAGTGGAACAAATTTCCAGAAGTTTGACAGTTGATATGAAATTAATGGTTATTATTCAGTAAATATATCATTCCTACAGTCTTAAATCGCATTTTATCAACAAACGACGTAAAAGAGAACTGCAATTTGCAAAAAGAATTGGCGGGCTACATCTGATGAATCACCGCTTAAATTGTCTGTATAATCAAATTACAACGGTAATTCGTTGACAGTTCTATAAAATGGTTCTATCACGGCAAATTGACATAGTGTGCCAATTGTATAAGCAACTCATTTCTTAAAGTGCGCGCAGAATAAGTCTGCGTGCGACTTATTAAATAATTGTTTGCAGCAATTTCGACGTTTATATCAGGTGTCAAGAGAGTGTGCTGTTTTCAAAGGTCAATAATCGCCATCATTGTGCCGAAACTGATTATAAGTGCTGGCAGGGATGTAGTCTTCAAGTTCAAACACGCGCGCAGACTTATCTTGCGCGCACTCTAGACTATACACAGACGTAAATGGGTTTTTATCGAGATTTCTGCTTTCAATAAAATTATTATCAGTCTTTAGTGTACACACGGCTACATATCAAACTATACTATACATTTGTAGCGGTGTGTACCATTAGTGCAGTGCCAAGGCTTCCTTTTCCTCTTTCCACTTATCCCAAGTCTTATGCTATTTGGAGCCAATCTCTAAGTAAAGAATCGAGTTCATTCCATCATCTCATTCAGGGCCAGCCGCGCTATCGTTTTAAAAAAATAGGTACCCACTTAAGTAATAAACAGAAAACTATGGTAAAAGATGTGCTGTTCCCTTCCACAGATTATTCGAGAGATAGAACAAAAAAGAAAGAAGGAGATGGAGCTGGCAGTGAAGGACATGGAAAGTCTGAAAGAAGAAAATCACGATCTAAAGAGAAAGCTAGAAGGTTCCAGATGCAGGATCAGAAATTTGGAATGCGACTCGACTACGGTTAGACAGAAGATGCAGACTTTTGTTGAGAAGAGCAGCCATGATGACTTGTTGATTAATGAACAGAGGGTGAGAATGATGTTGTTAAAATTCTGGCCGATTTCACTAGGTCCTGAAATGAACGCTTCTTTGTTCTCAGTAATGTCAAATTAAATATCGCAAATTTTAAGTTTGCTCGGAACAGAACATTGCAGCTTTCTTAGTAGAAAGTTGGTAAGTAGGTGCAACTTATTTTTCCGTTAATTTACTTGCAGAATCAAATAAAAACTTCAGAGCTTTATTATCAGGAGATCCTGAAAGAAAACACAGCTAAAATGAATAAGATGAACGTTGAAATCGTTGAATACCAAAAACTAACAAAAAATACTGCTGCCAAAATAGACGCCTTACGAAAACAGGCCACTGAAAAGGCAGCCAAAATTGAAGAACTAAGAGCCCAACTCTTGAGATATGAGGAATGTTCTCTTCAAAGCATATTCTTCACTCCAATGAAGACGGCTACAGACAACGAAATAAAAAAACTGTCTGAACTAGTAGTGATCCAAAATTCGAGGTTAGTTGCTGAAAGACGGAAATGGGATGAGTTAGAAACCAACAACAGGAAAATTAAAGAAAGGAAAAGGCGTTTGGAGCGAAAAGTCGCTAGTTTGGAAGATGAAATAAGATCGCTGAGAGATTCCAGAAAAGGTTCGAGGATGTCAAAAACTTCAATCATAAAAGAGCATAATTTAGACTTCACTATTGGATCTTCGATAGTTGTTAAAAAGTCTTCTACTGAAGGGAGCGGTAATAAACCTACTGAATCTGGAACAGGTTCTGATTCTCAACCTGATGAAGAACTTGATAAAGATGATTTAAAATACAGGCTAGAGTTGACTGAAGAGAAACTAAAAATCCTAGAGGATAAACTAAAGATGATGGAAGAAGAAAAACAGTACGATTACAATCATTTGACTGAGATGATACAAACGTCAAAACAGTTGTTCAATGAAGCGCTGGCGGTGCTTCAAAGAGAGAAATGCCAATGTTTGTAGTTATTTAAAAAAAAAAAAAAATCTTTTGTTCTAAATTTCTAATTATATAGTTTTGGAATACGTTCATTTTTAATATTAATATTAACGCGCTACAGCAATCGTTACCAGCTTCTTGGGCTATTTAATTAATTAGAAACTATTTTCCTAACAGAAACCGTAGATCAGATAAATATTAATATATCTATACTGTAGGTAGTTGAGGATTGCTTTCGTATTTTTTAAATTACTATGCGGCAACACTTTTACTGGTTTTTATATGGTAGAAATATTTTGTAACGTTGGCTACCCCAACCGCCGCCATTTGTCATTTTTTTGGCATGCGCGTACGGAGATGCTACGAAAATCGTGCTCTTGAGTGTTTTCTTACAATACCGAGTTTTAAACTTTGTTTGTGAATCGTGAAAACCCGTGTTGCTCTGTGAAATATCAGTGCTTTATTATATTTATTGTGTTTTTGTGTTAAAAACATTCATCATGAATAAAACTTGCGCAAGGTGCGAGAAAACAGTTTATCCAACTGAGGAATTGAAATGTTTGGACAAGGTAATTTTCATATATAATCCTTTTAAAACCTATTACAAACCGGTTAACATGTTTATTGCATATTTTTACTAGAATTGCTATAGAAATGCCGATTTGAAAGCTGGTCATTTAAAGTAATTTTCGGTGTTATACATTCAACGGACTAACTTTTTTCGTAACTATTGTCGTGTGCCGGGCACATCAATTCATACAGCCGGACGCGTGACTCATTAAAATTATATAAATTGCTGCTGATATCATTGTGAGCTCTTTATAATACCGCATCTGTACATGCATCGACCTTTTTACCTAATTACAGTCGTCTTACGCACTACGACCTTGTGTCACATTATTGTATCGATTGTATTCAAATGATATCTCCGAAGAATAGAGTTAATTCCTTTGCCAATTAGTTGAATGAGATGAGATAAAATTGGCGACCATATTACCGCGAATTGTTTACATACTCCCAATTCAATTTTATCGTTTGATATCACTTGCCTAATACTTTATCTTGAAAGATAAGAACCGAAATTATGTACTTAAAGTCTCTTAGATTAGATTAAAACCTTTTGAATGTCATGAAAAGTAATTTTTACAGGGAACAAAAGTTTTTGACAAACTTAAAAGTAAGTTTCAGCCTACAAATTCAAAAAACTACAAAATCAATCAAGAACATTAAAAGTGTTGAAAAGAAAAGTTTGGCAATATAAACATTGTTTTCATATTTTCGTCTATAAACAGCCAATGAATGTCTGTTGTTTATGCCTGCAACATTCATTAGGAGTGCTTAACAAACTGTTTGGAACATCTGGACTGTTTTGAAAACGGATATTTCAATAAAGCAAATATGTTGCAGAAAAATAAATCCTATGTCCATGTTATGTTCATTGTAAAGGCAGGCAACCGTATTTCCAAAGGTTGCCTGACTACTGTTTATATTATTTTATTTTTACAAATTACTTCAGTAAGTCAAGAGTTTACCGTAATTCACCGCTTATAAATAATTTCATCTTCAATATTAGGTAGCAGAGAATTGAGTAGGCAGATGTTAAAATGACCAGTCCATAAAATATGCACTTTTATGGAATCCACCATTTCAGGTTACACCAACACAAATAGGTATTTTATGAGCAAAGAATGTGCTAATTTCAATATCTGGTTTAAGGAAATATTATTCTTGACATGAGGTCTTTTTAACCTCTCAAACATTCCTTAGCCAGAAAATGTATTTTAGTGATAAATTTAAATTAGCTTATGAGTAAGCATTTTTTGAACATTAGAAATTAAAATGACAGCCCTCAAAATGCCTGTGTGGTGAAGGGCTGTATTTTTTAGCATTTAATTTTCAAAAAGTGCTGATTTTCAAGCCCCACAATGCCTGCCCTTATCACTTCTTAGTTTTTGAGCTGAAAAAACGGAATGGGATAGCATACTCCCCAGTAACAAGTCTGTATTTATTTATTTACGAATATGTACTAATCACCATACTTAGAAAGGTAAAGTAACTGGTGATTAGAGTTCTTTACTGCATACAAAAAGGTTGTTACTAGCCACACTTTCAACTTGATTGGGTAAAGTAACTGGTGATTAGAGTTCTTTACTGCATACAAAAAGGTTGTTACTAGCCACACTTTCAACTTGATTGTTTAGTAACTACAAAGTCACCTACCTATTTAATTAAGGCATAGCAAAACTCTTGGATTTTTCTAAATCATAGCCTATGAAAATATAGGCACAACCAATAAATAAAAGAGGAATAGATTCTATTGTTATGGTAAATTTTACCATGTAAGGCCCTGTACATGGAATTACACATACATAAACTCTTCTCCCATGGCGGGAGGCAGACACTACGGAATGCCACCTGCTGTGCTATATTCCTTACTTACTACTTTTGCTTTGTTTACATTAATACATTAAATTGTAAGAAATCGGTGTGAGCTGGTTTGGCACTCACGAAAATTGATGTGTAAACATGTGAGCTCGCATCAGTTTGGTTTGGGAAAATTGATGTGTGCATAGCCCCCACCGTGCGGCGCTCTCACACACACATTCACGCGCTCACATAGACACGGGTCTTACGCTGACGTCATGTGACGCTCGAGGTCTTACGCTTACGCGGCTGACGCTCGAAGTCCCTGCTAGCCCCTACCGTAGACCGAGCGCTAAGATGTTTACACATCAATAATATTTCGCTTCTTTCCATGTGCCACTAACAATTAAAGTGGTTTTGTCAATAGTGAATGGTGATTCACATTCAAATAAACAAGTGGTTATTGAATTGGAGTACCCTATTCAGTAAGGAATACATGGTAATAAATTAAAGTTGATTACGAATTTGACCTTATAATTATGTAAAGGGAGCATCCTGTTCCCTGGCCATAGTGAAATATGTGGAAAAGTGTTTTTTTTTTCATAACTTTTTCATATTCGGTGTCATACGGTATGTACGCTTTACATGTAGTTTATTACATATTATCCTGAATTAGTCATTAGGTGAAGTCATGATACCGACCTTGTTAGGTTATTATTACCCTATATGTATGGGTAATCTATGAGGTAAATGGTATAAACTGAAATTACTTCCGTCAAGGATGGAATATGAAACATTTTTGTCAAGTTCATCACTTATAGAAGGATAATTATTCCTAATAAATTCACTCATTATTGAGAATAATAATTGCCATGCAGTACGTAGTTTTTTATTTAAAAAATTACTCTAATCTCAATTAATGTAATGATCTGTTTGGTGTAGAAAAATATTTACTACTAGTCACTGATTAGTATTTTTTCGGAAATTGTGTATGGATGCAGTTTTAGTATGAGGATGGCTATGAGAGAAGGGGGAGACCAAAGAAACGATGGATAGTCTGTGTAAAAGATGATATGGCCAGAAAGAGGGGTGACTACCGAGATGACTACTAATAGAGAAGTATGGAAGAAAGAGATATGATGCACTGACCACAAATTAATTGGGATGAGAGAAAAAGAATGATGAGTGATGATGATGGTGATGTATATAGATGCAGTTTTAAGAACACTGACACTTGCACTACTGGAACACAGGCCTCCTCTCTGTGATAGGGTCATAAAAGTTATGGCAAATCGTAAACACAACCTGAATAGCATAACATACATCATCAGCCTATAATGTTCCCACTGCTGGGACACAGGCCTCGTCTTTTCGAGGCGGGACTGGGCCATAAACTACCACGCGGGCCCAGTGCGGGTTGTTAGATGGCACATGTCTTCGATTTTTTGGGTCATGGTACAGTTCGCGCAAAACTTTATGAGCTTTCGGAAGTTGCATGCGAGTGGCTGCGCAGTATGCATAATGTAGGTGTCCGAGGGAACTCTCTCACTCTCACTCAACTGTACCATGCGTGGTTTCGTTCTCGGGCCTACGTTCAGAGGGCTCAAAAAGTTATGCGCGAACTTTACATGCCAGTTTCCTCACGATGTTTTCATTCACCGTTTTGAGAGCAGTGGTATTGAAATTATTTACGCAAAGTAAAGCGCTTGTCTGGGTTACCACTGGGCCATCACTGCTCTTCAACCTTAATAATTTGTTTCTAATTCACCTCATTTATTAGCATCCTGTACAATACTGCCTTAAAAAATGATCATAAAAGTCACACCACTCCCTTTAACAGACTTTTTAATTATTATTTCTCTAAAACTCGAATTCAAAGCATTCAGGCACTTTTGATTTGTCAAGAGGTTGGTCGGTCAAAAAGATGAAGCTAGTTGCCCATTCCAAAGAGTGGTAGGTACCTATGGAGAAGAAAAGCTCTGCTGATCCCTTTTTCACAAAATATCATCTTCTCTTTTAGTTAAAATTACCTAGAATTGCCAAAAAATATTTTAATTAAATGGAAATTATTAGCTGTAATTTTATCCTTTTGAAAAGTATTAATTATGATAATTAAAGATAAAGGAAAAAGTTCAGGGCACAAAATATGGTAGGTAGTAAACTACTGATTAGCAAGCTAAAAGGATTTATTTTGAAAAAATCATTGCCATATTTTTGGATTTTAAATACCTATGTAAGTTTTTAATGGGCTTGTCACAAATATAATACGAGGAAATATTAAAAAAAAAAACTCCATTGTATTTTTATCAGATTATCTCTGATTTTGCACTAAGTGGACAAGCCCTGTTGATACTTTCACTTGCTAAAATATTGGGTGAGACTGATAAGAAAACTACCTACTACACAAAAAATACCGTTATCTTGAATGAAAAGATTGCGTCTCTTAAAAATAAACAATGATTTAGATATAAAATACAGTTAAAAAACACAATTTTCATTTCAAAATAATTTTAAACCTCAAAAAGATATGATTCCGGCCAGGATCGAACTGGCGGCCTTCTGCGTGTAAAGCAGATGTGATAACCACTACACCACGGAACCAGTTGAGTACGAACTCGAAATTTGCGACTACATTGTACACCCGCTTTCGTTTTTACTTTGAAAAGTCTGTTACGTCACGCTATACACAAAATTGTATGTACGACTATCATAGTGATTGGTATTCAGACATGCAACATGTAATCATGACTGTGTTTTGTTCATGTCTTAGTGTTGTGTTGTAATATTGAAATGCTTTGTTGATAAGAAAGTGTGGTATGTTAATTATCTTTATAGTTTTATATCTACTATCTATGTAGGTACGTGATGTTTTCGTGGCGTATTTCCAATCTATACAAGAGTACGCAAATACTCGCGTATACTTCGTAGTGAACGAATCAACTACCTTATTCCGGACAGTGCAAGTACGCAATCGAAATAAGCGCGCGATTCCAATCTACACCCGAGCAGTCGGGACTTGGGGCACCCCGACTCGGACAATGTTGTAGTTTGGAATCAGGACGCGCGCGTCCACGTTACCAACTATACACGGCCAATACGAAAAATGCGTGTACGCATTGTAATCACAGATTTAAAAACAGCATTACAATGTATACCTACGCGAGCAGTTGTCTATGGCTGCGTTCTGACCTTGTATAGATTGGAAATTTCGCGTTTTCGTGAGTTGTTCATAGTATCGGCGTGGTTTCCTCATTTACACTATAGTGCCTAAATCGCGCAATTGATGTTCTATTTCATTGCTCGATATAATTGTAGCGAAATTGCGTTGAAAACTTTTTTTACATGCGAGTATTGCTTGCAAGCTTGAATTGGATTAGTCCTATTTCAAAAGGCAATTATATTAAACCCAGTCAAGGCCTTAAAAAGCCAAAAAATATGTGGCGAAAGTCTGTACTGCTTACCACCCACCGAAAAATGAGATTTGCATGTTCTTTGTCGGGCACAAAAAACTAAACAAAGTACGATGTACTTTGGCCACGTTCCCTACGACTATGTTCCTTACTTGTCAAACAAAACGTTGTAATATCCGATTTCCGATACCCTATTATGGCGAGTAATCTGCTCAGCTCACAACATAATAAGGTATCAATGAATAATAATGATACGGTATTATGTAATCAGTTATTAAAACGTTTATCGCAACATTGCAAACAAATAAAGCGTGAAAGTTTGCCTCTACAGACCATAGACACATTATGACGTAGAAAATGGCGGTAATTAGCCGCCTTTTTTGACAGTTACGACTTTGACATAGAGATGTTGTAAGCGAAAGTTGCTTTCGTGCTTTCATAAATCTATAAGTTGCTCGATTTCGGATTTAGGAATCTAGATAGTTAGATTCTTTCAAGATCTTCAACAATCCGTTGCTGTAATAAAAATGGTTTGTTATTTTCACAGACCTAGAAAATCCATTTGTGAGATTTAATGTCCTGTATGGTTGAAAATTCCTGGAAGTTGGGACTAGTTCTATAAAATACGTGAAAACAAACATGATTGAAGGTAAATTGCTGTAGAACTATCAACTAAGCATATACAGTGTATAATACTGAATGTTCTACATTGTAGATCCACTAACTGTTGTTTCATTCACCCAGAAGTCTATCAAAATAGTTAGCATTTTTTTTAATGGATATTATGAGTTAACCTGGGTCATTGAGAAGAGAACCATTACGAATTTTACGTAACTTTTTAAAACTTAATCCGTGTCGAAAGCGTTCAAAGCTATCTGAAAATCTTTAATATTATGAAACTTCAAAATATAACTCGAAACATTTCAGAGGATTGCGTTCATTGCTCTTTTAGTTTTAATGACCCGTAAAACAGTAGTAATAAAAACATCAATCTATCTGGCCTTTTGCCAACTACGGTGGCGTCAGCTTCCAGTCTAACCGGATGCAGCTGAATGGAGCGTCTGCCTATCTGACCTCAACAACCCAGTTACTGGGTAACACGATACCCCTTGGTAAGACTGGTTGTCAGACTTTTGGGCTTCTGACTATCCGTAACGACTGTCAAAGATCTACAAATGACAGCAATGTATTATCACAGCACAGTAATTACATAGCAATGTATTATGAAATTAATTGTTTTAAAGCTGATTTACAGCTGCTGTTAAAAATGTCGTAACTTCAAAAACGAGGATTGGTTCCGCCATTTTGATTCATTAGTGCCAACGTGAAGAAATTCTTAATGTATTGTGTTTTGGGTCAAAATCGTTTGTTATTTGCCAATTAAGAAACAATGTACGGTTTTCATTAATTTTTTTTATTACTTTGAACAGTGGTTTCGTGTTTTGCGTGTTTAATATCGAGTAGAGGTAACCACAACTTAGATTTTTTCCGGACAGTGTCAGCCTTATTCCGAAATAAAGCCTTATTCAGATTTAAACCATAAAGCCATTTTTTTATTTCAAACTTTATTCCGACATGTTTCAAATATAAAAATTAAGTTTTTATTTTTCACTTTTTAGTTGTGGTACCTACCCTACACAAATTCCTATACCACTACTTGATATGTAAATAAATGACAGGAAATTATTAACACATCATCAATATAAACTAAGTCGAATACATACGCATTATTAAGGATAACTCAAAAACTACTGGTCAGATCTTGATCAAATTTATATGGGACCACATGAGAAGCACTAGCTTTCAAATAAAAAAAGAATCATCAAAATCGGTTCACTTAGAAAAAAAGTTCTGAAGTAACACACAAAGAAAAAAAAAAACAGTCGAATTGAGAAAATAAATTACGTTTATTTACGGTAAACATGACGCAGAGAAAGACACACAAATACAAAAAAGAACGAGTTGAGAACTTCCTCCTTTTTTTGAAGTCGGTTTAAACTGGCTTAAAAGTTTAAGCGTGGACCAAAGTTAGCACACGTTTTGTAATTAGACTATTCTAGAGTCTAGGTGTTCAATTACTTTCTATTGAAAATTCTTCGCGAACAGTTTGAAAAGCCTCGCGCATTTTCCTGTTTTGAGTTAAACCATCCACGTTGAAACAAATGCTCCTAATTTTCTTCACCTCGTCTTTCATGAATTTAAAGTATGTATTTGCATTTCCATCCCCGCATTTAGACCCATATATATAATATATGTTGGGATCACGGACTAGAAAAAAAAAGAAGGACTCCGCGCCACGCATATCGAAAGTGAAGCACCGTACCGATCTATGTGTGCGTGATTTTACAATGACGCCGTAGTGCCGCGTAATGGCGGCCGGTCGGCACCTTATGACGTAAATGTGTGCGTGAGGCATGTTTGTGCAAACGGTCCCGGCATACTTAAAGTGCGTCACTTTCGATACGCGTGGCGCGGAGTCGTTCTTTTTTAGGGTTCTGTACTCAAAGGATAAAACGGCACCCTATTACTAAGACTCCGCTGTCCGTCCGTCCGTCTGTCAGTCCGTCCGTCCGTCTGTCACCAGACTATCTCATGAACCGTGATAGTTAGACAGTTGAAATTTTCACAGATCATGTATTCGTATTGCCGCTAGAATAACAAATACTAATAAACAGAATAAAATTAATATTAGGTCTTTACCTATGAAATTGCCGTTCTGCAGTACTGGCCATTTCAAATCAAAATAATTTTTGTTTGGCTAAGAATTCTAATTTCAAATTAATTTTATTTTAAAAACATGGATTTTTTTTTCTAAAAGTAGTCATTTCTTTATTGATTAGTGTTACATTTTCATCGCATTTCAATCTTTTTCGTCATCATGGATACGTTAAAAATTCGAGTAATTATGGAATATGAGTACCGTCGTGGCAGCAACGCGGCACAAGCGGCACGCAACATCAACGACGTTTACGGAGCTAACACTACAAACCAACGCACCACCTGTTATTGGTTTGCTCGCTTCCGTTCTGGAAATTTCGACCTGAAAAATGAACCTCGCGGTCGTCCGAAGACTTTGGTCGACAATGACGAATTAAAGGCGATTGTGGAAGCTGATGATACACAATCTACGGCTGAATTAGCAGCAGCTTTCGACGTTAGCGTCAAAACAATATTGGTCCATTTGCGTCAAATTGGCAAGGTAAAAAAGCTTGACAAATGGGTGCCCCACGAACTCAATGATCGCCAGCGCGAAGTACGCGTCGAGACGTGCCTTGCACTGCTCAACAGACACACAAATGAAGGAATTTTGAACCGCATTGTTACCTGCGATGAAAAATGGATTCTGTTTGATAACCGTAAGCGCTCAGCAAGTTGGTTGGATCCTGGTTCAGCACCTAAACAATGCCCTAAACGAAAACTTACCCCTAGAAAAGTGATGGTCACTGTTTGGTGGTCTAGCGCCGGTGTGATTCATCACAGCTTCTTACCAAACGGGGTGAGCATTACTGCAGATGTGTACTGTGAAGAACTGAACACAATGATGGAGAAGCTGGCGCATCTCCAACCAGCATTGGTCAATCGCTCGTCTCCGCTGCTCCTGCACGACAACGCGCGACCTCATACTGCACAGCAGACGGTCTCCAAGTTGCAAGAACTGGGGTTGGAAGCTCTCCGTCATCCGCCCTACTCACCAGACCTTGCGCCTACAGACTACTACTTTTTCCAGAATTTGGATAACTTCTTGGCGGGAAAAAAATTTAATACCCGAGAGGCAGTACAAAATGCCTTTGAAGAATTTGTTGCCTCCCGTCCAGCTGATTTCTTTAAGAAGGGCATCAATAAACTGCCACTGCGATGGCAAAGATGCATTGATTGCATGGGTGATTACTTCGATTAATACAAATAAAAAATTCATGAAAAAAATTCGTTTAAATTTTTTCATACAAAACGGCAATTTCATAGGTAAAGACCTATTATTTAAGGGGGCTCCCCTACAACAAACGTGATTTTTTTGCCGTTTTTATAGATAATGGTACAGAACCCTTCGTGCGCGAGTCAGACTCGCTCTTGGCCGATTTGTTTGCTACTCCGTCATTGGGATACTTGTTCCAGCAGACGTTTCTTATGTGCCCATGTAGGTTTATGTGAAATAAAATATTTTGATTTTGATCGACTTGTCGAAAACAATATTTGATAATAATATGTGTTTCAGACATGTCTTGTTGATTTTGTTCACCTTTTTGACAATTTTTGTATACAATTAGTCTATAAAATTCGTTCAAGATGTAAACGATAAACGAAAATAATAAAACAAACTAATATTACCTAAACGAGTAATACGCCAGACACTCATTTCAATATCACGCATAAAATTGAAATTCTCCAATAAACAGAACAGAAAAACCGAGATTCATGAAATAACTAGATCACGTTCGTAGCTTTCGTAAAAAGTGTTTACCAGCACTGTGGACATAGCAACTAGCAAGGTCGATTGATAAGAGTATTATGTAAATATAGATAACACATAATAGGCGACTATTCCTGGCGTATAGTTGCATAATAATGATAATTTTCGTTCAAATACTTGAACGTATAGAACACAGAGGGAGTGAGCGTGTTTATACATATGTAGGTAGATCATCTCCCACCTTCCTTGACAAAAAATCGAAAAGTGACTTATGTATGCCAAAGTGGTTTAAAAAGTCCCTTTTATCGGGAGGAACAAAGACACGTATATCAGCTTAATGCCGCCAGAGGGCAACAGTGTCTTTGTAATATTGGTGCATTTTTTTGAATATATTGGCGCGACAAAATCTTAAAATGGCTCTTCTGTAAAATCACTTAAAGTGCAGTATAAGCCCTTGTCCTACCGAAAGTGCGGTCTGTTGGAAGAGTTGGTTTAGGATAGCGCCTTTCTAAGAGAAAACACAAATTAAAGAACAACAATATACCTACATTACCTACCTACTTCTTCTGCTAAATGATTACTGTCCAGACAGTACAGTAAATCGCAGATCAATGGTAACACTATGCGCCTTTACAGCCACGACAAAGGCGCTGTCAATGTCAATTTATGACCACTGATGTGCTGGTGACGATAATCTTAATAATTTATTTGTCAGAATATTATAATGGTCTTAAGATTAGTCAGTGGTCACATCACATTCTGCCAAGTATGGCGTGCAAATATTAGGAACATACATTTATTACAGGACAGAGATTATTAGGTTACATTATTGATTGCCTAACGAATTAAAAATTACAATTTGAGATATGTCGGTTAAAAATAATATCATAAACACACAATTTTATTTAGGATGTCAAAATATCATTAAATATCAGAATATCAAAGAGTAAGATGTCAAAGTATATAAGATTACAATTAGGATGTCAAAGTATCATTCAGATAGTCGTTAGTCTAAGTTTATTTGTAAATCCATTATATATGTCTTAATCAGAGATGTTATGGATATGATATTTCGGATCTGGATACGGATATGGATATAGGAATAAAATTATATCGGTTTCGGATACGGTTACGGATATGTAATTATTTCGGATTATCCGTTAGTTTCGGATAGTTTCGGTTACGGATCTTAGATTGAAGTAAAATATAAACACAAATAGTATGTAATAATTTGGTTTTATTTATAGGTTTTATCTAATCTAGGTTATCATTTGGTATTATATCAGTCATATAGGCAAGTTATTATTTAGAGATGTTATAATAATTAGTTAGACTCCGCCCTTATACGAAACTATCCGAAACTTGTGAAACTGATACGGTTACGGATATATTTTTATTTCGGATATCCGATAGTTTCGGTTACGGTTACGGAGCTGCATAACATCCCTGGTCTTAATCCATCCTATACCACAAATAGAAGACAAAGGGTACGACGTTTATTTTTGTCTAGGTCAATGACACTTGACTAGAGATTACCGCTTAACTTTAGCCCTTTTGGCTAGTGAACTTACCAAAAAACAAAACATAAGTACTGAAAATATTCACCATTCGCACATACCACGAAAGGATTGGCCTCTTCCGTATATTTTCCTCTCATTCGCCAATTCAACGCGTTCAAGACGATTCAACGAATTTGAGTCACATTCGTAACAATACAAAATGGGGCTATCCCGTCAAGCCAACATTTCCCGTGCCGATTTTATCCCTATCTAAATTGTACGCTCTCCTATTGAACATACGCCTCCCCCAAACTTTGATAATGAACAGTTGCAATACGGAGGGGAGAAATGTCCATTTATCTTTATCTAAGGGTGATGCAGTCTATTCTTGGCTATTTTAGAACGTGCCTATTCAGATTATCTTCCAAAACTTCATAGGTTTTTCGTTCATTCTGAGCAGAGATGACTGCACTGTTTCCAAATGTGTATAGGAAGAACTTGTGTCAATTTTCGTTTTAATTAATCGTTCAACCCTGTCTAATATCCCCCACCAATGTTCACTGCCGCACTGAACTATTCTTTCCATAACACTTTTGGTCTGTTCTCATTTGTCTACGTTTAGTCCAACACAGTTGCTTCCCTTAGTTCTTTAATCTCTCAGATTGGGTCCGAAATGAATGTCATCAATGTAAAAAAGTAATTCGTTTGTAGCATTGTACAAAGATTTACTAAAATTGGCCTGCACACATACCCGGGCAATGAACGTTTGTTTCACTATCACCAAGTTTGTAAAATAGTTTGGCGCTTGTTGATAGTCAAGTTGTTGTCGGTAGTCAGTGCAAAGAATAGCACCATTATCGTGGCGTCTAAGCATCATAATAAGTCCCTGACAGTAGCTTGTTTAAAGAGTGCTCTCAGCCACATTCTCCCTTCATCCAACCATATCAGACACCAGATAAATCCGCTGATTTATACCCAGCTTAGCAACATAGTATGTCAACATTTGTGAGCGTTGAAGCGACAAGAGTCATTGTGCCCGTGTTTAGAACCGTGACGGAATGACTGTAGTACGGTGACGATTCGTGTCCGTTTTGTAGGACATGGAGGAAGTATTGTTATACGAGAGGGAAAAAGAGTTAATTGGTAATTATGATGATGAAGGAAAGTCGCATTTTTCCCGCTGTATATTCATTACAATAGTCGAATTGTAACCTCTTTTCAGTTTTTTTTCTAATGCGTCGGTTTAACAAAGCCTTGTCATATTGTGCGTCATGCATAAACATTTAGGTTTAGTAATGGATGCAAATCATACCAAATATGTATTTTAATATAACTAACTTATCATACCTTTTTGGGTTCAAAAAAATCTCTTTCACATATTTTCTTCCTCTGTTGGCGATTTGTCTCCTCATAGGATTGCTAACTCTATCTTAATTATCTGCAAAATGCACGTTTTGTCCTCTTCAATGAATAATTGGATTTCATCAAATCATTTATTTCATGGTGTGTTCTCTATTACCTACATATAAGATATTCAAAACCCACATATTTTGAGCGCGATTCGAGACCTATGCACAATTATGAACAACTCATGGTGTCCCCATTTCATCGGGCGCGCCTACAAACACTATTATTGATTTAATAATTCAATTCAGACCACTATGTCTTGCGGTCACTGCGCAGCTCTTTGTAATAATTGTATCTTCATGACGTTTTAAAGCGTTAGTGTAAGAAGCATTTCTAGGGACTTCAAATTTATCAAGTAAAGCTTTGGGATTTTGTGGAAGCAATTGACTAAAGATCGTAACTCTAATGGCACTTGAGAAAAATCTAATCTACCTACTAAATTATGTTCTTTTCTCAATTGAAGAACTCCTCGATCGAATACGGCCAATGTAATCTTGTGAACAAAGGAAAAATGGTGTCACATGGTTCCCCGCAGAAATCCTTTGCCAGCTTTAGTGGGTGGCTGTCTTTAGTGTGTCAAAGCCGTAATTCTAACTGCTAAATAATAACCAATATGTTTTCCTTGGTGGTTATTTATTTATTTACACAATGTACTACTGTTTATGACTAAGCTTAAACTTAAGAGTAGACAGCAAGGAAGTACTTAGTATCATGGCAAAATCTTGAGAGAGACAGATTTGGGGACTGTTACGCGAAGATGATGACAAAATAAAAGGTTTCATTATACTCCTATTACGTTAACGCCTTAACATCAAAAGGAAGACATGACCTTATTGTCAGCTAAACAACTCCTTATAAGTCGAGAACAACAGTCATAAACCCAGGTACACACAGATGGTCGTCACAATATAGAAAGTAGCAAGTAAAGCATAACCGCGACCCGGTCGTGGCGCCTGGGGTTAAGCGCCGGTTGCACAATGTTAATCTTTTGTTTAACTAACACAGTTCAGCTAACCCGTTCTACTTAAGGAAAATATTAGCGTAGTCGGCAAGGTTTGTAGTCCCTCTCACAGAGAGGAGACCTGTGAGACTGTGACTCAGCATGAGGAGCATAGGTTGAAATAAGGTTGGTAGTCGGGCTAAACGCCGAAGTATTGCCCTTGCCACCAGTCTTATTCCTCAGAATCACTGCTAAACGACCTCCATTGAACTTGAACGCTACAATGAACGGTAGTTTATCAGCAAAATCACCACGCCTGGCAGTGCGTAGCGTACGGAAAAATAATGCTGTGCAGTCAATCCCCTGACTCAATCCTCTATCATCTTTTACATAAAAATAATTAGAACTTTAAGTTTTCTTTGTGACTTAACAATTATTTCTAATTTTAGCTCATAAGGCTAATAAAGCGTTACAGATGGTAGTCTCAATATAGAAAGTAACAAGTAAAGCATAACTGCGGCCCGTTCGTGGCGCCTGAGGTTAACGCCGGTTGCACAATGTTAATCTTTTGTTAACTGGCGTTAGATTGACATTCAATTACGGGTTTATTGTTGCAGTTCTAACCGTAACTGTGACCGGCAAATAACTTGAACATGCGCGTAATACGATAACTCTTGTGTTATTTGAGAAACATTGGGTGAGGGGACCGCGTTTTCAAATAATTCAGAGGGGGCGACCTGCGCAGTCGGCAAAATTACTTTTTCCAAGATGTTAAAATGATAAATGATTTTATTACTGTAGGTAGGTGTTTTAAAACTAGCTATAGTTGCCTGGTGTTTTCCTATTTAACATGCGTTAAGCACCCAAAACTTTCCCATGATAGCCGAAAAACAGCTTACTTTTCGTGTGACAAAATTATTTGAAATCGGTATCCAGATATGTAGCTGTATAACTCCCAGATGTTGGATTCGTCTGAGTTGTATCCACGTTGAACTGAAAATAAAAGAATCGTGAATCAGCTGTTCAACTTGCAAGCTGTTTAAACGTACACAATGCACAACGTTAACTGCCATTAAAGTTTCTTTGTTAAAGATGATGTATGGACGAAAAAGCCATTTTGAGCAATTTTTGTGTGATGTCAGCCAGTCGGAAGTCAATTTAAGATCGCATTACCTTATTTATAGGACGTCTAAGATTGGTTTAGACTAAAATAAGAATAAAGATTCGTGTAGAATATAATTTCCTCTCTCTCGTCAATCTTCATTCGCCGGGAGAAACAAAGTAACAGATGTCCCACCAGCCACTTCGCATGGCGTAAGAATCCAGCAGAAAGGGATTGACACAGATAAAGAAGAAATAAAGAAAATACGTTTATTTGCGGTAAAACCTGACGCAATAAAACCAAAAATGAACAAGATGGGGGAAAATATGCATCACATCTTCGCAAAACGGCCATCACTTAGCATAATGTTGTGTACGAGACAGAGCCACAGCGCTGGTGTTCAGTGACTGACGCTGTTGACGATTAATTACGCAACTGGATTAACTTATGTGCCATTTCTTCCCTTAAAAACTTGTCTGCAAATCCACGATCTTTTGACTACACTTGATCTTTGACTTTATTTATAACTACACTCTTATACAACACCCAACATTGATATCATCCAAGTATTAACCAGCCGTTCACCTTAACCTAAGATTACCTTAACCTTATACGGTGCGCCCGACAGTTACAGTTAGTCACTTTTATCTCGGAATCTAAGTAAACTGTTCCATTGAACGCTACTTGGATGGAAATTGGGTCAAATAATGTTGTTAGTTATAGCTGTGGGGTATAGAAAATTATTAATGTCATCATCGTTTTAGACTGTATTCTATTTCTCTTGTGTCAGTACGAGAGTAGTTCTTGCTGTGAAAAGATTGGTCAGTGAGTAAGGTTTGTAGGAGGGACGACTGCCAAGCAAGCGTTAAGGAAGGTTACACGACTGCCAAGCAAGCGTTAAGGAAGGGTACACGACTGCCAAGCAAGCGTTAAGGAAGGGTACACGACTGCCAAGCAAGCGTTAAGGAAGGGTACACGACTGCCAAGCAAGCGTTAAGGAAGGGTACACGACTGCCAAGCAAGGGTTAAGGAAGTGTACACGACAGCCAAGCAAGGGTTAAGGAAGGGTACACGACTGCCTAGCAAGGGTTAAGGGCTTGTACATCGCATCGGTATGGTTTGATAAACTCTTGCTTCGAAAAGATACAATAAAGCTACCTAGCAAGGGTTAAGGAAGGGTACAAGACTGCAAAGCAAGGGTTAAGGAAGGGTACACGGCTGCCAAGCAAGGGTTTAGGGTTTGTACATCGCATCGGTATGATTTGATGAACCCTTGCTTCGTAAATATTCAAAAAAACTAATAACAGAAACTCATGTTTTGAAGGCGTTCAGTGTTACATTATTGTTCTATTGCTTCAGGACTTAGTACACCCAGCCTCGCTTTTATTCTAAACAAAGATTTTGACATCTCTATTAAATAAATAATTTATATTACTTTTCAAGGCTCTCGCAAACAGGCGCGACGTGACAGCCCGACACAAAGGCGCCGCCCGTCGCGCGGCACGCGGTGCCTTTGTGTACGCTGTCGCGTCGCGCCAGTGTGCACGAGCCTTCAAACATGAGTAGGCACTTAATTGGTACAAAAATGTTATATTTATAATAAAGTCTTCCATGATTTACGGTCACATGACCATGTAAATCATATTTAATTACAAATCTCAAAGATATAATAACTTGGAAGATAATACAACAATTAGGAAATTATAATAATACTAAATACAAATTGGTCGATTGGTGATCAACTTTTAAAAGATACGTCCAAGAAATTGGTAAAGTACTACCTTGAAGAGAAGTACCTGCTTCATCTAGACACGTCTAACCCAAATATTTGTAATGCTGTCTTAGAAAACATATTTTGAGGCGCTTGCATTGCTACCGCTGCCTAAACCTTAAAGATAGATCAAAATAATGTACTACGGAATTGTATATCTTAAAAAGGTCTACAGAAAAGTCCTAGATGGTATAAATCTATCTCCTAAGGATAGCCCACAGTAACCATATTTATATATTTAAAAAAAAGATGGGTTATTTACGAAGTTACTTTGAACAATACAGTATTAATCCTTATCCAATAATATACGTTAGATACGTAGAAATTAATGAAAATGAAAATCAAATCATTTAAGAGGCTTACAAGAGCTAAAGCGCGGTCACTGTCGTATTGCATAGAAAAGAAAGAGACGCGCGATGACACAACGCTGGTAATTTAATGCAAAATATGAAGCAATTATGGATTTACAAAAAATCTATTCATTGGACTAAAAAATTAAAACACTATTACGTTAGTATGTTACTTGTAGAATAATCTGACAAACAAATCTGAATGTTTGCATGTATATTAGTATGGTTTTTAATCGTTAAAATATTTTTTTAGAGGTATCTTCGTGATTTTTTTCTATCATATCAAGTTAATTGTATTATGTTTTCAACACACTTATCTAACTTGCATATATCCAGAAGAATATCATATATTTTTCTGATTTTGGTTACTGCAGTGGATCATATTATATTTTTAGGCATTGTAAAAGTTTCGTTTAGGTCATGTAGTCCCCTTAATGTAGATCAAAATGGCCCTTTACAGCATATCAAAATGAATATCTTAGAAAATATCACAGATTTAAAACTGTAACATCTAACAATGGGGGTCGATAGAGACCACTTTGGGTATCTTTGATCCTAGACAGAATAATACAAATGCTTTCTTACTCAGGTGACGGCCGAATGCAGACTCCATGGGAACTTTATAACCATGCAACATTTCTTCGTTCACAAATACTGTACCTTTGCAGTAATAAACAGCCTATTTAGACAACAATAGCATCTGTAATGACTAGTTAGTTGCCCGACGGTCAAGTACAGTAAATTGACCTATTTACCTCGGTTACATGTACAAATTGCGCAGGATGGTCGCTCTTAGGCTCTGCATGCTATGCGGGTACACATGAATTTATGACGTCAGAGTTGAGGGACGCTTTGATGTTGCTGGTTGGAGGCGTCCATTAATTACGTGAGGCGATTTAGGCGATTTTTTGACCCCCTTCCCCCGTGGTCAGATGTCTACCCATGAATTTATGAGTAATTCCACTTTGCCCCACCAAGCCCGCCACCCTGGTGTGGCAAAGTGGACTGCCTAAAATTTTGCAGTGGAATATGCCCCACTATTCTGATTTGATGGGGCGGATAACACTAGCATAAACACTTTGTGGATTCTGCCCCACTAGGGTTGGCACCTCAGGATTTGTGTATGAAGGTTAACATGTATCAACCAACCAAACCTCGGGGTGCCCCTGACGTCGTCCGGCGTGGGTTAGGGTTAATAAGCAGGTCGACGGAGCCCCGCTCCGCGGGGCTCCTATTTCTGTCTAAAGGGTTTAAAGGAACCTAACCAACCGAACCTCGGGGTGCCCCTGATGTCGAACGTCTATGGTTAGATTTGGTGAGCATTTATCCATTTTGGTAGGCAATAAGAATATAAATACAACACATGTTAACCTTCATACACAAATCCTGAGGTGCCAACCCTAGTGGGGCAGAATCCACAAAGTGTTTATGCTAGTGTTATCCGCCCCATCAAATCAGAATAGTGGGGCATATTCCACTGCAAAATTTTAGGCAGTCCACTTTGCCACACCAGGGTGGCGGGCTTGGTGGGGCAAAGTGGAATTACCCGAATTTATGACGTCAGAGTTGAGGGACAACGACGCTTTGGTATTGCTGGTTGGGGGCGTCCATTAATTACGTGAGGCGATTTAGGCGATTTTTTGACCCCCTTCCCCGTGGTGAGATGTCCTGAGATTTGGCTTGTGGTATCCCCCCCCCCCCCTAAACCCACGTGAGATTTTAAAAAATACGTGTTTTTTGTGTAAATAAGTTAACGGTGCTTTATTGCGTTTGATTTATTTTGTAAAGAAGATTCACTCTAATTCAGTCCACGGGTACTCATGTGTGGTCTCTGGAACCAACATGTCCATGTCATTTTCAGTTTTACGTGGTTTTAGCAGAAAAAAAAATGACCTCATATTTGCCGAGACACCCTCTTCCCCACCTGAGATTTGGTGAGATTCATCTCGACCCCCCTAAACGCCTCACGTAATTAATGGAAGCCCCCTTGATCTTATTAGGAACTAGTATGACCAACTTTGAGTGTCAATTAACATCACGCCATTTTTCCCTGAATGGTATGGCAGTGGTATACCTGTGACTGTCTGTGGCAGTGGTGTGTGAGTGACTGCCTCATTGGTCTAGTGGTAGCGAGCGCAACTGCTGACCATGAGGTCCTGGGTTCGATTCCCAAGTCGGGCAAAGTGTGATTGGGTTTTTCCATCAGGAATTTGTCAGTAGCATTCCAGTCTGGATTTGTGCCCTCTTGATGCCAATAGGATCGCCCCCTATTACATGGGATTTAAATATAACTGGCGAAATGTAGGTGTAGTTACTATTTAAGTACACTAAAAAGGGAATAAAACTACTTTTTATCTACGAAAATGAGGATATGCTCATGCATTAATAAAAAGATCTTAGCCAGTCTGCAAAATAGTGGAGGGGCTGACTATCCAGAGCGTGCCAATCGTGGAGACTATTAACGCACCCAGAAATATGTCAAGAAAAGGGGCTCCCTTGCCTATGCCATCACCAGACCCTCTGTTAATTCTAATTGCCCCATTGAGTTAAATGAAATCATGACATTTGAGGCCAACCGCTTAGTACAAGTTCGTAGCCGACTGCGGGCAGCAACAGCAGGCACCGTGTCGCCGCGACACGACTGGTTTCTGTGTATATCTATGGAATACCTTCCGCAGCTAGCGACACGTCGTTTTCATAGAAATACATAGAAACAGTGTCGCGGCGACACGTCGTCTGCTGCTGCTGTCTGCAGTCGGCTACGGACTTGTACTTTTAGAGAGTTGTATTAATGATTTTAATGATTATAATTCTGTAAATACGTATTTGTTACGGTCGCAAATCATATTTTGATCAACATACAATCTGACACTGAACTGCAAATTGGAAAAAAAGTAAAAAAAAAAAAAAAAATGAGGTCATGATAGTACTATCTTGTTTGTATAGCTTGACCGATACCGCTGTACCGCGCCTTAGGTATGCGCGGCGAGGCGGGGGACGGGACGCCGTCAGCGTTGACGAATGAGCGGCCTGCACTGCCTCCCCGTCTCGCCGCGCACATACCTAAGGCACGGTACAGCGGTATTGATCAAGCTATAGCAATCTCATTTAGCCCCTTTAACATTTACTGTTGGATCTGTATGTATGTGGGCTATGTCCATTTGTTTAGAAGTTAATATAAATAACAGCCTCATTGGTCTTGTGGTCGCAAACGCTACTGCTGATCATGAGGTCCTGGGTTAGATTCCCAGGTCGGGCTAAGTATCAGAAATTTCACAGTAGCAGCCCGGAGTCTAGATTTATATCCGGTTAATGGCAATAAGCGCGCCCCCTATTACATGGGACTTAAACATAACTAGCGAAATGTGGGTGTACTTTAGGTACACCTCTGCCTAACCCTTCGTGAAATACAAGCGTTACGTTTATTTAAAGAATGTAATTAAAAAGGTCCACACGGAAGTCGGAGGTTTAAGTGTCATAATTAAAAGTAACACGATCCAAAGAGGAAATGGAAAGTTAGTCCTATATGTAGGGCGAGTGAACTGGGGCACAGAAATCTGTGCACTCCTATTTTTGTATTTACCCAACACAAGAATCATTTCATAAGGTGCACGTAAAAGCCGAATTAGAAGGCTTTTGTGTGCTGTATAGCTTTTTTGTCACAGCAGCGGGCCCTCAGACCATAGATAATACACTATAGACTACATAGAGATACTAAAGTGCAGCAACCATATCTGGCCCGGTGGCTTTAATTGGAACTAACGAAATCACTATGCAAAGTGACAAGGTCTGTCATTTTTAGTTTACTGACAGCGCCACCACCACCGGGTCAGATAAGTTTGTGGCACTATAATTACGTATAGCGGGCAGTGATTTCCACATAAGATTTTGGTTGTGACCTAAATTCTTTAGAAATTATCCCTAAAAATCCCTATTTTATTTTCAAAATTCCTTAATTTATGGCACATAATTATTAAAAGAAAATGTCCTTTTTGCATATTTTTATATGAAAATTAGTTAAACATAACTACTTAATTTGAAGACTCAGAAACCGAACATCAGGAGCATTACTTTTGCAGGTTTTAGCGGCATTAAGCATGGCACTAGTAGGTTCCAAAATTGAGCAGTCACATACTTTACAGAAAGCTTTTGTCTCACCTTTATAAAATCTCTTTAGCCATGACTTAAAATTTGGATGCTCCAACCAAGACTTTTTAAATTTTGGCGCATATTTCTGAATATCGTTACTTGCAGCTGACTTTTCTCCTTTATCTTTAGATGAAGAAGGCACTTGCTCACTATCTTCACCTGTGTCTTCTATTTTCAAATAGGATAATACAATTAGTTACTATTGTTTCGCGACCGATAGAAAAATAGCAATCGAAAATAATCCATAAATCTTGTTACTAATTTATGATGTTCTTTACAAAAAAGGTAAATAGTACTATCCAAAAGGTAAACTAACATTGGTCGGATTATAATACGAAACTAATTTGGGGAATCCCCTAATAGGTAGAGCCATAGCGCATAGAATAAATAGGGTTACCACATCAAGTAATTTTTGCCCTAAACTTCCCTAAATCCCTGTGGAAATAAAATAAGCCTTAAGCTGTATATGAAACAAGTAGATTCACCCTAAAAAAAGGCGAAATCTCTTAAAAGTGGAAACACTGATAGCGGGCGGCCCTATCAGTATACCAGCGCTGCGACACTTATTTTTAAATGCTGAGATAGGGGCCTTTTGGCCTCGTGCACGACTTTCTGTTGTTATTTTCATTTTACTTTCGTTTTTTGTTTTTGAGAGTATGTTTAGTTTAGTTTGTGATAATCCTGTGCGAGTCCTAATAAATACTTTTTCTTTCTTTATTTTCTTTGTAACGCAAATGTTGTTTGTAGTGTTTGATCTAACCATGGATCTTAGTGAGAGAAATGCTTTGACTTTTGAAAATTGCTGGCAGAAGGTAATAGATTCAAACCTTGGAATCTCATTACATTTGTCGGCAGTATAAACTTGACCCACACCAACACACATTACTAGAAATATAGCCGGTATATTCTGTGAAACTTTGATGAAGTGGGCTTGCAGTGAGCTGACCTTCAACCTGATGCTAGGAAATCCCTAGCATCAGATTGAATGACAGCTAAGGTGAAGTCACCTTATTTTTCACGGTGAGATTTTTGCAGAATGGATCGGCATAAGTTTTGCAGCATCTAGTTACACAAGCATGAATACTCCACCATGATGGTCATGACTTCATGAGTCATAGTATGACAGAATGTATGAGGTAACCCCCATGTCACTGTGCCTCGAATGGCATTACTGGCATGTCACGATTAAGAACACTGGCGCTATGTGAACATGTTCAATGTCATTCACTACTTGTTTACCTAGATATGGTCACTGACACCAAACATGTGCTTAGGCCAGTAGACAGAGAAACCATCTGGTTAATCTGCAAATGTTGAAACTGGTGACTTCAAGACAAATGTGTTTTTAAGAGACGCGTTTTCAGAAAGGCTGCAGTCTGATAGCTTCCCCATAATAGAAAATCATGGAGTAGTCTAATGAAACGAGAGGTTCTGCAATTGGAAAAAAGGAATCGATTTTGTTATCGCAACGTGTTATTTGCAATTAAAGGACAATTTTTATTATCCTTTCGCCATTACAGAAGCCTATCAGATAAAGGATTACCATAAAAAAAGTGTTGTTACGGACAGATTAGGGAAACATAACTGGCGAAATGAGCTCTGCCTAAATGCCTGCCCCTTCAGGAAATACAGGCGCAAATTATGTCATGTTAGGCAATTTATTATACCGATCACATGCCAAAAATACCATGGACAGAAACCCATCAAAATCAAAATATATTACTGCATACACCACATTTTTATGATAAAATATTTAATCAAAATATTTTACAGCACTTATGAAACGTCAGAAGCTAGGTCGACGGTTCCAATTGGCCGTTCCTTCTGGAGAAGAACCGGCAAGAAACTCCATGGTTACTCTTTTAAAAATAATGGGCTTTTACAATGTTTTCAGTTATTACAGTGTTAATAGGTATGGGAGAACAGTGTAGGCCTGACAACAAGTGCCGGGTATTTGACAAAATAAGAAATGACCAAGAAATCGAAACATATAAGAGTTTACAAGGCCTACAACGTTCTCGCATTCCCAAAAAAGAAGAGAATATCATAGCCGGAAACCACCCAAAGCAACACTACTAAAGAATTTTGAACCACCAGCTTAAAATTCAGCTCACATAGGATAAACTTCGTAACATTGCATAACGAAACCAAAATTAAATATAATCTTGTTGAGCGGAAACGCGAATGTTTACATTAAGAGTTATTTGCGAGTGCGGACTCATATAAAGCGGTCCATTTATTTTCAGGGCTGTTATAAATTAACTGCCTGCTTTAGAATTGGTTTCATTTGGGCACGAGTCTGCTAGCCGAAAAAGGTTAACGTCGACATTTCTATTATTAACCCAACCTCTCTCCAAACATGAGTTGCATATATGAGTGTTTTTAAATGACTTTAAAAAAAAATTGGAGTTTCTTAATTCGACTGTTTTTTTATGTGCTACCTCAGAACTTTTTTCTAGATGAACCGATTTTTATGGTTCTTTTTTATTTGAAAGCTGGTGCTTCTCATGTGGTCCCATATAAATTTGATCAAGATCAGACCAGTAGTTTATCAGTTATCCTTAATAATGCGTAGTTTTTCCACTAAGCATAGATGATGTTTTAATAACTTCCCGTCACTGTTATTTATATATCTAGTAGTAGTATACGAATTTGTGTTTGGCAGTTACCACAACTAAAAAGTAAAAAATTAAAACTTTTTCCATAAAACGAAAACAACCGACTACCAAAAAAGTGTTTTTTTTTTTTTTTTTAAGTTTTTTGCTAATAGTTTTCAAGAAGATGAGCAGTCAACTTAACACTCCCATCATTCATCATTAGCAACCCTGTTCCTCCCACTGGTGATTATAGGCCTCCTCCATTTTGTGCCATGCATCCCTGGTCTGGTGTCCTAGTGTCAACTAAGTCTTATCCGTGATCTTTTGAATGTCATCCACCATCTGGCTGTTGTTCACATTCTATTAAAGACTAATCTCATTGTTATATAATTATGCTACTAAAACGCAATTATTTTTTGAGAGAACCAGGATGCGAAAGGATTTAGATGTCTCTTCTTTGAATATTAATTGACAAGAAGAATCGTCTCTCGGGCTCCCAAGCACCAAGGATACCTGATGCCTCTGACTGGCTGACAGACAGGCCAACAAAAAAAACAGGCAAAATAGTCGGGTCATGATTTATTTAAAAGAATGTCCATGGAGTTTCTTGCCCGTTCTTCTCCATAGGAACCTACTAAGCTTTGTAATGGGCAACTATCTTCATCTTGCTGACTGACCGACTCCTTGACAATTCAAAAGTGCCTGTAAATGGTTTAATTTAAACAATTGGTTTGAGTTGCTATTTCAGTAGTTCTGGTTAACTCGACTTCTTCTTCTTTGAAGTTTATGACATCTTGTTCTATCTGACATCTTTTTTTCTCAAGGTCGCCAGCCCTACTGCTGAGCATGAAGTCTTGAGGTCGATTCCCAAGTCGGGCAAAGTGTTGTTAAATTTTTACATCTGGAATTTCTCGGTAGCAGCTCGGAGTCTAGATTTGTGCCCGGTTGATGGCAATAGGCTCGCCTCCTGTTACAATGGAACTTAAACATAACTGGCGAAATGTGGATGTACTGTAGGTGCAGCTCTGCTTAACCCTTCTTGGAATACAGGCGTGATGTTATGTTATGTATGTAATGCAACATTCTCTTCTTAAGTAGGTATACTACAACATAAGCCATTTATAAACCGTGACTCATATAACGCTCCATTTTATTCTGTCAGTGGTATTATGTTGCTAATTGTTGTCTGCTTTCGTAAAAACTGGGTCAGGATAAAAATACTGTTTACTTTAGCTTGTACGTCCTTTGTCGTGGCCAAGTGGACGTGAATGCCTCTGTAGGAATAAATAATATAGGGTAAATCCTACCTTCTCGCTGTGGTTACTTCCTTCCTTATGAGTAGGTGTGATTCGGGGCGATAGAATGAAAGTCTTCAGGTAGTTTTTGTTGCTAACTTATAATACGTTCCAAAGCAGTACACACATATGGTTTAAGCACAAGAAGAACGGAGGATTGAGAAGCGCAGATATAACACTGACTACTGCCGACAGATTATTGACAGTGACTATTGGCAGTGAGCTGTCAATAGTGTCCGACCCTAGGGTCCCTAGCATCGGGTGGAATGATAGCTCACTTCACCGAAGTTTTCAGGATGATATTTTTACAGAATAGACCGTCTGGGCTGAATTAAGCAGTCCGTTGTTTCGCCAAGTACTCATAATAAACTACCGGTCTTTTGGGGGTATCGTAAAAGATAACAAAACTCTTGACTTCTTAGATGACTTGAAGGAGTCATTGGTCCTCTAACAAAGAGGAAATCTGTTAAGATTGGGCAGCAGTACATTTCTGTATATCCTATGATCCTTCCATAAACGTAAAATAAGCGTTTTGACGTGGAGTTGCGGACACTATCAATCACAATCTGAATCATTTTGAAGCCTATTGCTAATCCATTGCTTCATATGTTCGAAAAAATTGTCTGCTCAACAACGTAAATAACGCAATGAATGTTGTTGAACTGTCAAAATGAAAGCCATTCCTACTGTTAGTGCAACAATACAATATGTCCTGTAAGAATGTGACAGTGACCACTAATTTAATTGATAAGATTGGTGATTAATAGTGACCCAGTTCCGCTCCATGTGTAATTTTCTTTGTCTACTATCTATGGCATGACCGTTCGTTATCAGTTCAGATAAAACCTATCAAATTAATGTGTCCATTCCGGGGATGTAGTCCTTCTTCCAACCGGGAATACTATTCATTATAGAATAGAATAAAATATATTTTTGCTCAGAATTTATTTAAAAGGTATTTACAAGGCAGATGTGAGTGGAAACGCCGGGAGGGGACGCCCTAAGAAGACATATAGTGACCTTATTGGTGATGTTCTTCAGAAAGGCCAGGTGCGTAGTACTCACAATTGGCGTGCGTGTATGACCAGATGTATGAACGTAAACGAGGCAAAAGGAGTATGTAAGGATCGTAGTAGGTGGCGTTCTGTAGTTTCTGCCTACTCCCATGGGAAGAAGGCGTGAGTTTATGTATGTAATGTAGGTATTTAGAAGGTGGTTAGAATCAGCATATATTTTCTCACTGCAATGCTAAAGCCTACCTTTCCTTTTTCCACTCAACTCGATTCTGAGCCAATATGGAACAATCCCCTCTATAAGCGCCAAGTTCAATCTTATCATAAAATCCAAATAGTTGCTTGTGTCCAAAAATGTTCGGGATCCCTTAGTCTTGGTAAGCACCAAAATTACTCTAAAATCAGCAATTTACGACGCATTTTGCAATGAGAAAACTCCCATGGAAAATACACATAGTACATGACTTTGACTGTCCTCTGAAATGTATTCAAACTGCACGGAACATGGTATGTTCTATTCGACACGGAATGCATGTGTATTGTTAGCAAATTGTTTTATTATGCGCCACGAACGTGCCACAACTGTCAGATGGTTTACCATTCATAAAATTCATTCGACTCCGAAAGTATAGCGCTAAGTGGATGAATCCTTCAAAGTTTTGCAATGTTCTGGAAGATACAGAATTGTTCAAAGGGTCCAGAGTAGAAAATGCAAGTGAATATGCAAAGGAGAAAATATATGTTCAACAAATAAAAATATATTTTGTAATTTGTATTTGTACCAACTTCCTAAGTTAACGTAAAACCTAAGAAACGTCGTCGGGGTGGCCTCTGGAACCGTGTAACCAATTTCTTCACCCTGTATCAACCTCTAAAACTTTGCTGAGTACGCTTTGCTACGGTTTCCTAGAAGAACGGTGACTGTCATATTATAACGGCCGGCATAAAAATCTGTCAATTTCACCAGTTTTTAACACCAAGGTGTAAAAAAAACTGCAAAATACGCTCAGTAGTTGGACAGCTGTTATTGTGTGAGCGTTCACCGCTTTCTTAGCTTCGTTGAACTTCGTTCACCACTTTACATGAGGAAGCGGTTTAGTGCGCCGTTTTTGGCGGCAGTCTTTTGCTAATCGTTCCGTCCCAATACCTTATCAATCCCCTTGGGGGACTTGAGTATGAATATCACAAAAAATTCGAATCTAGTCGCAGAAATTAAGAGTTTTAACTCCTCAAAAACTAGGAAGGC
Organism: Griposia aprilina; assembly: GCA_916610205.1. NCBI lineage: Eukaryota > Metazoa > Arthropoda > Insecta > Lepidoptera > Noctuidae > Griposia > Griposia aprilina. The sequence continues at coordinate 10,895,777 of OU744311.1, forward strand.
CATTTCCCACCACACAAAATCTATCAATACCAAAAAAACTGCATTTGCAACAAACATTGTATAGCCCGTCGCATCCACAAACGCTAATCGACGCGGAATACTGTGTATTGTTACCTAATTGTTGTATTATATGCTGTGAAGTGGGCCAGCGTTTGCGAAAACGCCGCTTGCGCAATGCCCGATGGACTGTGGGGCCTGTGGCTCAATATTTTAGATGTGACTGATATGATAGTGTTTTGTTTCCCAAAAATTACGTGGCTGTAATTTAAAGACCGTTTTATTTGAATTGGTGGTTGCAATTTGTGAAAGGCGCGGATTGGATGGATTAGCTTAGGCGATAAATCGACCAGTGACTCTGCACACACCCACCTTTAAGTCTTATTGAGGGACAGTCAGGGGGATACAGTGAATGCAATGAAAGTAAGATGGGTAGATGATCTTCCCTAGTCAATGGAGGAACACACCTCGTACCTCCTCCTCCGAAACCTTTTTTTGTACCACAGCTCATGACTCGCTCTCTTTCTCATGTCGTCTCATCGTATTTTTCAAGATAAAGCACAGATGGTTCTCACCAGTCCATCATGCAATTAAAATACTCTTATTCTGCCTACAAATAAATTAAAATATAGACCAGCAACTGTTTCACTACTAACATTCTAGGTGATTGACCAGCAGCTCCTCACTTATGATAATTTAATTGAACGTGTTGCACGTGATGTTAAGTACATTACATACGATATCAATTGAGGAAAATTGCTTAACAATTAATGTACAAGTGGGTACTTGACACCAGTGGACTGCCGGCACTGTTTCATGAAATAGTTAGGTTTATAACAGTGTCTGAGAGTTGACCGGTCGAAGTCTAGAAAAGCTCTTCTATAACAGCCGGTAAACAAGACGCCGCGTCACGGCAGCCTGCGGCTAAGCTACGCACGTGTACTTAACCTCGCTTTGTTTGTAATGTAGGCTGAATCGTCCACGGATCCCATGGCTGGCAAACAAAAGAACCGCTTAGCAACAGTAGCTATCCTCTTTGCGCTTACCTACTTAGCAGAGGACACTCGACTTCATCCTGATTTATTTGGGGTTCTCCACTTTTTGCATCCAGTCTGTCCCAGGCGCCTTTTTTAAGAGCACCGGTCCATTACCTAGGCGTCCCGCGCTACGCTTACCGATAAACGGTGTCCACTTAAGGGCTCATCTGCTCTAACAGCCTCTGGTTATATTATGTAATTTTCATATACTTATTGTTTTTTTTTTCTCGTTTTCAGGTATGGCACAAAGGGTGCTTCAAATGCCAGGAATGCGGCATGACACTCAACATGCGTACTTACAAAGGATATGGAAAACTCCCATACTGTGAATCGTGAGTATATTTTTCATATAATATTTAAACTAAAACAATATTTTTATCCCATACTCTGAGCAAGTCCAAGACCAAAAGTGGGTAAACTTTATAGCCAAAATGGCAGGATTCAAAAAGGAATCCTGCAATTTTGGCTATAAAGTTTACCTCAACTATTGTTGTAGTTACATTTACTATGTCTAAAGTACAAAGATACCGAATTAATGCAGCTGTTCAGATAATGTACCTTAGGCTACTTTTCATTCCCCCAAACATACCAATCGAACCTCAATCAGTCACCATACAGTTTCACTTTCGATCCAACAATAATATGTAAATTCGGCCCATTACCTAATGTTAATAGGTGGTTTTAACCAGCCCATTCAAAGCACGCATAGTTTTCATAAGGTCAAGGTCGCGAACACGTTTATAATAGCTTTTAACCGACTTTTTAGGCTACTTTTCATTCCCGCCAAACATACCAATCGAACATCAATCAGTTACCATACAGTTTCACTTTCGATCCAACAATAATATGTAAATTCGGCCCATTACCTAATTTTATTAGGTGGTTTTAACCAGCCCATTCAAAGCACGCACAGTCTTCATAAGGTCAAGGTCGCGAACATGTTTATAATAGCTTTTAACTGACTTTTTAGGCTACTTTTCATTCCCGCCAAACATACCAATCGAACATCAATCAGTCACCACACAGTTACACTTTCGATCCAACAATAATATGTAAATTCGGCCCATTACCTAATTTTAATAGGTGGTTTTACCCAGCCCATTCAAAGCACGCACAGTCTTCAAAAGGTCAAGGTCGCGAACATGTTTATAATAGCTTTTAACCGACTTTCGTGGTGTTGACGTAATTACTTTTTGTTAATTATTATTAAAAAAAGGTGAGGTCTTGGGGAAGCCCTGCGAGGTAATTGCGCAAGACATTAGCAGTGAAATGGCTTTCATTTTGACAGTTCAACAACATTCATTGCGTTATTTACGTTGTCGAGCAGACACATTTTTCGAACATATGAAGCAATGTATCAGAAATAGGCTTAAAAATGATTCAGATTGTGATTTATAGTTTGCTACGCGATTAGGGTGTCGGTTTTGAAATAAATGACAATTCCTCCATATTTTATGTCCTTATTCAGGCATAACATTATTTTCCTCTTGAAATAGGTAAATAATCCTACTTCCTACTAATATTATAAATGTGAAAGTTTGTGAGGATGGATGGATGGATGTTTATTAATCTCTCACGCAAAAACTACTTAACGGATTTCGGTGGAATTTGGAACACATAGTTTATAACCTGGATTAACACTTTGGATACTTTTTATCCCGGTAGTATGTTCCCGTGGGATAATTTCCGACCTCCACGCGGGCGAAGCCACGGGCAAAACCTAGTAGTGAATATTGGCAAAAAGCTAGAATAATAATAAAAACTATAGCAAATAATATATCTAGATGAATCCCTTGTTACTGCTTCACTGGTCTAGTACCTAGTTGCAAGCGCAACTGCGGAACATGAGGTCCTGGGTTCGATTCCCAAGTCGGGCATAGTGTTATTGGGTTTTCCTCACAGTAGCAGACCGAAGTCTGGCTTTGTGCCCGGTTGATGGCAAGAGGCTCGCCCCCTATTACATGGGACTTAAACATAACTGGCGAAATGTGGGTGTACTATAGGTACACATCTGCCTAACCCTTCGGGGATTACTGGCGTGATGTTATGTTATTAAAATAATGATTCCCATGTTTGTTTGTCAAGAGTGCCTGCGTCAGATCAACACGACTGGTTACAACTTGAATGAAATACCTACGTGATTCACTGAATAATGACGTATCTTGTGTGGGTGCACAAAAAGTCCGTCCTTCGTAGAGTCTTGTCTGAAAAACGCCGTCAATTCTTTTAATAATAATAATAATAATAATAACTTTATTTAGATAGGTTAATACAATGACACTATTGTTTTAAAATTGCATAAATCACTGACTATCTCCACTGGCACCCAAGCTAAGATTAAACTTGTGTTATGGGTGCCAGGGCTCTCTCTATTGTTACATTTCAATCTATACAAACTAGTACGGAGTTACATTGCGTAAGTAGCTGTCGTTGAGTACAAAAAGAAAATAAAGTAAAAGTAAATAAGATAAAGAAACTAACAATTAATCTATTAAATAAAAAATTAAAATAACAAAAATGTATTAAAATAACTAAAATGTATAGCCTCTCTCTATGTGAATTTGGTAAGTGTACGTGTCGTGTGTACGTGTAATGTGTATGTGTCGTGTATGTGTGTGTGGTGTATTTTTGAGTTGTCTGAAAAAGCAGGAACTGTTAAAAAAGTTTTCCAAGTAACTTTTCAATCTCCTCGTAGTTTAGAGTCGTGAGCCATTGACTCACTTTCTTTTTACACTCGAATTTATTCACGCCATAAATATTGCATTGTTTGTTAACTGCATTATAAATTCGATTACCCAATACTCGAAAGTGTCTTTCAGCCAATTTAGTTTTGTAACGTTCTACAGGACAGACATATTTTGATCTTCTACTTACCAGACGACCAGTATTGCATTTCAGAGAACCATGTCTGCGCAAGATGGTATTGAGCACAAAGAGCTGTCTAACGGTCATAACCTTGCAGTCTTGATATAATTGTATGGTGCTATACCGGAAGTGTTTAAAAGTCATGACTTTAAGAACAGCTCGTTGCGCTCTTTCAAGTTTAAGAAAAATAGTTTTTGAAGCACCTCCCCAAGTCGTTATCCCAAATGAGAGTACTGACTGGCAGAGCGAAAAGTAAACCATCCGAAGTGAACCTAAGTCTGCACTATAGCGCAGACTCTTGAAAATAGCTATGAGTTTCCTCACTCTGCCAGATGTCCCATCAATTTGCACCTTCCAGGACATCAGGTTATCTATCATAATACCGAGGTACCTGACTTGTGTTGTTCTGACTAGGGGAGGGCAGAGACATTGGTCTAATTGTTCATTACAGGTATGGGCTCTGACAGCAAACGAGTCATCCGGCTGCGTACATGATTTAATTGAGAACGGGATATATTTTGTTTTTTCGACATTTAATGTAAGAGTATTAGCTCCTAACCAAGACATCACGATGCCCATCGCAAACTCCGCTCGCTCCTGGACTTCTTTCCAGTCTAGACCATGCACAAGCAAAGCTGTGTCGTCCGCATAAGTATATATGCTACAGTATGGGATGGATAGGTTACAAAGGCTGTTTACATATATCAAGAAGAGGGTAGGTCCCAAAATTGAGCCTTGGGGAACTCCAAAAGACAACAAGTGTTCGTCACTGACGTATGAGCCAATTTTGACACATTGAGTCCTCTCAGAGAGGTAGCTCTTAAAGATTGCTAGCGCTGGACCCCTCACTCCTATCCTCTCCAATTTAGACAAAAGGATAGGGACAGAGACAGTGTCAAATGCCTTAGATAAGTCTAAGAAAACGCCCAGACATTTAGACCTCATATCAAGTACCTTTACAGCACTATCAACAAACGCAGCAACAGCGTCCTCGCAGGATTTGTTTCTACGAAAACCGAATTGATTAGTTGATAAAATGCCATGTGCTTCCATAAAGTTGACTAGGCGATTGTTCAGGATCTTTTCCAAAATTTTAGACAGTGCCGAAAGGACAGATATTGGTAATAACGTTTAATAACGGATGTAACTAGTTTTTTTTCACTTTCGAGCATATTTAAGAACTATCTTACTACTAGCTTTTGCCCGCGGCTTCGCCCGCGTGGAGGTCGGAAATTATCCCACGGGAACGTACTACCGGGATAAAAAGTATCCTACCTGTTAATCCAGGTTATAAACTACCTGTGTTCCAAATTTCATTCAAATCCGTTCAGTAGTTTTTGCGTGAAAGAGTAACAAACATCCACCAATCCATCCATCCATTCTCACAAACATTCACATTTATAATATTAGTAGGATTTAGGGGGACTGGTAATTAGTGACCGAGACTTAAACACGTGATTGGAGTCATCATAACAAACAACTTTCCCAAAGAAACGATTTTTTCAGTATTACGAATACGACTTTAGGCTCGTGCACACTAACTCGCCGTCCGGTAAGGACCAGGCCCGGGTCGATGGCGCGTTGTGTTCCACGCGCGCCTCAAAGAGATGTCAGCATACTTGACGGGGTCCGATAGGGCCGATGCCTGCCGGGGTCGCGGATTGTTCGAAAGAGTTACCGTGGCCCTGGCGCACAGGCAACTGAAGGACGACGGGTGGGTTTTAGTCAGTAAGAGTCTGACACGCCCTTCCGCTCCGCCCAGAGCGGGAGAGGTCATTTGATGATTTCCCACCCAAAAAAAAAAAAAAAATGCTCGTGCTCACTGGCGCGTACACAAAGGCACCGCGCGACGAGCGGCACCTTTGTGTCGTGCTGTCGCGTCGCGCCTGTTTGCGGGAGCCTTTTCTCTAATTTTCATCTTAATCTGAAACTGCGAAGTAATTGCGTAACAGACTTACGATGGCAATGCCTTCCATTTTGAAAGTTCAACAACATTCATTGCGTTATTTATTAAGTACGTTGTTGAGCTGACGCAATGAATTAGGAATTTCCTTCAAAATGCTTCGGATTGTGAGTGTGTTACGCCATTAGGATGGCGTAGTGTCTAAACCCTCTGGTAAGCATCGCCTTCACATATAATTAATGTATACAAAATATTGTTCATTTTAAAAGAGTAACGGTGGAGTTTCTTCCCCATTCTTCTCCATATCAATTCTATTTTCTTGTAAGTTTTGACGTTCAAAAGTGCCTTGTATGTGCATATTTGAAATAAATGATTTGACTTTTACTATAAGCAACAAAAATATGATCAATGAAGGATCGTCTTCCAGAGACTAAAGTGCTTTATTTATAAACGTTGCTTAAAGTTAAGTAACGATTAGCGACTGTTTAACCATACATTTCTGACTTTTAAACCTCTCTTAAGGGGAGTACATGACCTAAACGCAAATTTATAATGCCTAAAAATATATGATCCACTGCAGTAACCAAAATCAGAAAAATATATAATATTCTTCTGGATATATGCTAGATAAATAGTGTGTTGAAAACATAATACAATGAACTTGATATGATAGAAAAAAATTGCGAAGATACCTCTAAAAATATATTTTAACGATTAAAAACCATACTAATATACATGCAAACATTCAGATTATTCTACAAGTAACATACTAACGTAATAGTGTTTTAATTTTTTAGTCCAATGAATAGATTTTTTGTAAATCCATAATTGCTTCATATTTTGCAATATATTACCAGCGTTGTCTCATCGCGCGTCTCTTTCTTTTCTATGCAATCTGACAGTGACCGCGCTTTAGCTCTTGTAAGCCTCTTAACTTTAAGCAAAGTTTATGAATAAAGCGGTGCGTACGGCCGCTGTTCTTTGAGCAGCACTTTGCCTAACTACGAACCTTGTTGACTGACCTTTTCACTGTGACTATATAGTTATTTTCGGTACTTTTATTATACCTAACATTATCATCTTTATTATCGGCAGGCATGCTGAGTATAAGCCTTCTCATTCATCCCACTGCTGTGTATAAGCCTTCTCCCTATTGTGCCATATTTTCCTCGTCCGGGCGAGTCTCATCCAGGTCGTTTCCGCGATCATCTGTAGGTCGTCTACCCGCCTGGCTGTTCGCAACTATAATATTATGGAAATGAGATGTTTCAAAATGGGCCAGGTCTATGTACACTACCTCAAAAAAACGCAAAATATCCGTAGAATACGGGAAAAATACATATAATTCATTTAAATGTATACTGTTGTGGTAGTTAATTGATATTTGTCAATTATTTTGATTGACTTTCAACATGGCGTCTCTCCGATTTAGTTACTCTGTGCTTAAAAACAATGACAGTAAACCATAGATCGACCGTTAATCTTTTTTTTTTTTTTTTTGGTTATGGCTTCGCACGGTTTGTGCATTTAGCCAATGTCACGTTTAGTTAGTATGAAGACACCAAAGTTAGGGAAACGAAAATATCATTATTAAAAATTATAACGGGATTTAGGATAGGACACCGTTAATCTTAGACAGAGCCGAAAGAGAACTGTCAGCTGTCACAACAGTGTCACTTTAGTTTAGTCACTTTCGTCTCGTCAACGGTCGTGTCAACCTTCAACCTCCACAGAAATAAATATGTCAAACGTTATTAATCAATCAAAATGACAGCTTACCGCCATGACGGGTTTTTATTGTGTGTTGCAAGTGTAATAATTCTTGTGTTTTACCAACAAACAAAGCCATTTTAAAGTAATTTGACAGTTGAGAACTGTTTTAAATGTGATTCCCTGTTATTAAGTAGTGTGTACAAAGACCTGGCTAAGGCTCCATAAATTTTGGAACATCTCCTTTTCCATGAATGTAAAAACGCAGATTTAATCCAGAATAGCTATAAATCGAAAGGTTGAAAACTGACTCCACTATAATCGGAATGTAAATAGTTTTCCTCATCAAATAACTACACTAGACAATCCGCCAATTCTCATTAATTCTTTGACGGCAAAACCAGTGTATATTTATGTGTCGTTACTCATAGCAATTACTTGCTTACTCACAACATAGTTGTTACGCTACACTGCGTAATGCGTGAATCATGCGCATGCTATGGTAAAGAGTTCATTTTTAGAAACATGCGTTGAAATAACAGTTTTATTTAATAAGAAATTGGTGTACGCCACGCTGGTTCTCCCTGCGGGCCTAGTGCTGGTGTATCCACCAATCCACACTGGGTCCACTTGGTGGATTATGGCCTACTACTTCTCACAAAGCCGAGGCCTGTATTAGCAGTGGGAAATTTATATGCTGACTATGCTTATGCCATGCTGGTTTGTCTGATGTAAGGTGGTATCACTTATCAGCACATAGCAGTTCACTCCTGGACATAGGTCTCTCCAATTGCACTCAAATGAGTGCAGCCTCTTTTACCCAGAGATTGCCTGCAAAGATCTTCGCTCCACGTTATCCGTGTGCTAGACTGCGTTTTTCGATTCGCCGTATCCACTTCTGCGAAGAACACGTCTGTTCCAACGGGCATCATATTGCCACATTGGCCGATAAGCCCATTTATCCTTCAGTAAAACTACAAGAATCGTTCTTTCCATAGCCCCAATACGACCTAAGACTGTAAGGCTTTACAGTCTTCGAAACGAACTTGGAGAGTCTATCTTGTTACTTCATAGGAGATGTAAAGATGCCACTTCACAGCAGCCCACAGCTTAGCTACACACGTTTACTTAGCTTTGCTTTACATGAAATCGTAGGTGGGATCGTCCACTGCGACCCATGGCCACGCTACGCACGAATGCGTGGCTGTAAAACCAATGCACCGGGTAGCTAACGTGGGAAACCTCTCCGTGCAAATCCTACGTAGCAGTGGACGGTCGACTTTACTCTGAGGAGACCAATGTCATATTGTTCAATGTCAAATTAAAACGCATCACGTTGCGAACGTAATTTCTAATCGCATTTATTTCATCTAAGTGGATCAGATTGCCGTAGCTGATAATAAATAATTTAATCCCCTCTCAACTTAATCCTAGACACTTTTATACAATTCTAACAATATTCTCAGAATAGCAGCACGGGTCGATCGCATTCCAGGGTCAGTTCGTGGATGGGTGACCATCTATTTCCGAGACCCCTCCGTGCCTCAGAAAGCACGATAAGCAGTTGGTCCCGGCGGCCATTCGTAGATCCTAGACAGTCGTTACGGGTAGTCGGGAGCCCAAAAGTTTGACAATCTGTCTTACCAAGGGGTATTGTGTTACCCAGGAACTGGGTTGTGGAGGTCAGATAGGCAGTCGCTCCATGTAAAATACTGGTATTCAGCTGCATCCGGTCAGACCAGAAGCTGACCCCAACATAGTTCGGAAAAGCCTAGGCAGATTGATTTACTTCTTGTAAGTGGATAAGGTTGCCTCAGATTATAATGAATATCCTTTAGTCTCCTCTTAAACTCTAGAAAGAGACTTATTTCCGTACAATTATAAGACTAATCTCAACCTCAAGTGACGTAATGCCGCGTAACAAACAGACAAACACGTTTGTTACGTATATTACGTCAAAACGGAGTGATTTCCATGTAAATGACTGACTGGTCAACAACTTGTTAGTAATTATGCAAAGCCACGCATATTTGCTTCCACTATGGTCGCTGTGAGTAGGGCACTATCGATATTTGATTTAGTAGTATCAAAATCAAGTCATTTATTCAAACTTGGCTGAGAATTAGAACCTTTTAAACGTTAAAAATGACATAAGACAGTCCCTCAAAGCGCCCGGCCTTATCACTTCCTAAGGCTTTAGCTGGGAAGAAAAAGTGGCTGAACAAACTCCCTAGCAGCACAGCTGACTGCCCAGTTAGAACAGTGGTTCCCAACCAGTGGTCCGTTGGCCACCAGTGGTCCGCAAGAGCTAAAAAATGATAGATGTTTCTATCATACAGTTCTACAGTTGTAAGGACGCGTTTGAATCTGATTCTTTCAAGCAGACTTCCTGACTTCCTGAGTTGAGCTGCACGATTACTGACAAATGCGTGCACTGACTGGACAGGTCCACTCAATCTGTGTAGTTTTTTCCTCAAAAGACCATTTCAGATACCAATCTACATGGTCTTCACATGATTTGACCAAGATTATGTCTGGACTTTAAAAGAGACTGTGACCTCTGAGTTTGTTTCGGCCTTTCTTCTCAGAGTAGTCATATAGGAAACACCGACCTCATCTAGTTTTAAAATATGATTGACGTGTAAAAGTGTTTGTACAAACCTACTTACAGAAATAAAATTATTTATCATTTATCAGTTTTGGTGTAAAAAAACAATTTCATACACTAAAATTCGAGAAATCGCTTTGCGCTATCTTATGCTTTTCTCCACGACCTATTTATGCGAACAAGGATTTTCTGCTTTACTGATAATTAAAAACAAGTGATATGTAGCTTTGAGTAAAAACATTACCCCGAGAATTCAAGAACGTGTACAGAAGATGCAAGCTCAAAAACCTCATTGATGCAAACTGAATTATCTACTAAAAAAAATAAGTATTTTGTTAATTAATGTTACTTTTGAAGTTTACGATTCTGTATGTTAAACTTTATGACTAAAGTTTATTTGTTAACCTAGTGGTCCCTGCTAATCAAAGTGGTTCCTGGTCAAAAAAAGGTTGGGAACCATTGGTTAGAAGAAGTGTGTCGTGGTTGTGACTCCCTCAGACCAGGGAAGCATGGCACAATCGGAAGGAGGCCATTCTCAACAGTTGGTGGAAGAAGTCTGCCAATGATGGTGATAATACCGGTACCAAGTAATCCAGAATCGATATTTGAAAGTTCCTTGAACTACGTTGCCTTTCTCGTTGATCTAGTGGCAGCAGCAGGAGCTACTGCTGAACGTAGGATCCTGGGTTCGAAAGTCTTGACAGGATTGGGATTTCTTATCATGAATTTCTCCGCAGCACCTCGCAGCTTTGAATGTGCTCCCGGTTAATGCCAATAGGCTCAACCCTATAACATGAGACTGAGAACTGGCGAATATGGGAGTGGTTCACCTCTGCCCACTCCTTTGAGGAATACAAACAGGCGTGATATTAATGCATGTTTGTAGATAAACGAAGTATTGACACAGAATTACGGACAGTACTGAAGTATCGATACTTTATTGTAGCAATTCTACAATATCGAATCTTTTCTCCCATCCCTAGTATGTTATATAGTCTGCAATTCTGTATTTATTAGTACTTGTTATGTTTGTTTGCTTGTCATGAATGGGTGGGATAGCGTTGTAGTTAGTTAGTACAGACCTTGGCCTGATTCTCATAGCTATTACTAGATATAGTGAGAAAGGTCTGAAGGTGAAAAACTATTAGAAGTATAGTCTGTTCCAAAAGTATGTGATGAAAGTGTAAACAAACCCTGTTTAGGTTAAATTCTTACGCAGTCACTTCATTCGCATTCATCTGCATTTAATTTTAGGTTTTAACTTAATATCTCACAACTCCTTCCAACAATTTTTGCTGAAGAACATTCATTAAATTGTACTTAATTGAAAAATCATGGACGAAAATTGAGGTTAACAAATTAACCTCAATTGTCAAATGAAAAAGATCTTTAAGGTGATTTAAAATTAGAATTTCGGGTTCAAATGATCAAATCGAAGGTCTCAATTTGTAAGTGGCACAAAAAATTGGTTTCTACGGGTACGTTTGCTGATCCTTTTGTTTACGTTTTCATTAGATACTTTCGGAACGGCATATAATAGCAGCTTATAATGTTCCCACAGCTGGGACTTAGGCCTCCTTTCGTCGAGTGAGAGTGGGCTATAATCTACCACGCGCGCCCAGTGCGAGTTGGTAGATGTCACATTTCTTCGGATTTTTGGTTCTAAATGCTTATGCCATGCACAATGTTTTGAGAGCAGTGATGGTGAAATTATTTACACAAAGTAAAGCGCCTGACTGGGTTCAAACAGACTAGGGAATTTCATAGTGGTTGAAAGAGCCATGAAATCGTTTTAGGAGACTAATAACTGCTTATGATCACGTGCACTACAAAATCTCTTTTTTACCCGACTTGCGATTGCAAAAACAGGGTTATGGTTTTATAAGTCGGTTACAAAAAACACGTGGTTTAGCCGTGAATCCAAAACCGTCCGTCAAATCCGTGAATAAGTACTAGCTAATGCCAGGCATGCGTTGCAATGTCTTTTTTTTTTTCAAAACATGGCTGTTTTAGACCGAACAAAACAAAGAAAAAAAGAATCAGTTAAGCCGTTTTTGATTGAATTGATTTTTATATATAAGAAGAATAGGTACCAGGCAATGTTGCTGATGAGATTACAGACTACATCAATCTCGCGAAGGAGGAGGTGGAGCGAGTGAGGGGGAGGCAATCATTGCGCCCTCATGCCCCTAGTCGCCGCAGGAGGAGACACCCTGGGTGTCGGGAGTCGATAGCCGACTCCCGGCCACCGTAAGCGTGGGTTTGCAAGCATGCGTGCAGGCAACTGAAGGATCTCGGGTGGGTTTTAGTCAGTAAGAGTCCAACACGCCCTTTCGCTGCGCCCAGAGCGGGAGAGGTCATTTGATGAATTACCAACAAAAAAAAAAAATGACTACTTCAGTACTACATTACTGTTGCTGATAACGATCAAATCCAGCAATGTACGTAATTTTGTGTTGTTAATCAAAGGAAATGTCTATTAATTGCAAATATCCTTAATTTTCTTTATCCTTACAACGTTTCCTTACGAAATTTTCCTTAAAAACTGTGTTCATATTCATGTTCATGCTTGAAATCAATTTTAAGGATTTATTGTGTAGAAGATGATATTATGGCTAGAAAAGGGGATGAGATGATAACTGATAGAGATATCTCCAAGAAGACATAACTGGCGAAATGTGGGAGTACTATTGTACACTCCTGCCCAAGCCATCGGGGAAACAATCTCTGTAACCAGTCATAAGGTGGAAAAAGCGTTAATAAAATTATAATACTCTTGGGCGGTCGGCGCAACATGTCTTTTTACAAACTTTTGTTTAACTTGCAATGTTTGTATGTAAGTATGTAAGTTCGGGCCAAATCTTGCAAGCTGAATTAAAACCACTTCCTCTTGTCCTACGGAGTTGAAATTTCACACGTTGATTCTGTTTCGAAGACAATGCATTTTTATGATGCATGACCTGATTCTACACCCAGGATTGACTCCAGACGAAGGAACTCCTTAATGGTCAACGGTACAGATACGAAAATTTTATATACCTACGTATTTAATTATGGTAGTTCCTTCTAAAGTCCACCATGACCTGTTTGCTGCACCAAGGATTGGCTCCAGTCGAGGGAACTCCTCAACGGTCAACAGCCGAGACACAAAATTTTATATACGCATACAATTAAGGTAGCTCGTTCTAAAGTTCACCATGATCTAGCTGCTGCACCCAGGGTTGGCTTCATGGGAGAGATCTCCTCAGCGGTCAACAGCAGAGGCACGAAATTTTGTATAAGTACTCATCAAATTATGATGAAAGCCCTTTCTAAAGTATGGCATGACTTGGATTGTGCAACTCGGATGGCTTCACGCCATGACTTGTGTAAAGGTGTGTTTGGGTTCGTTGGATTTGTCTTTCCAAGTACCTTTCAAAAGAAGGTGATAGAACGGATATTTAAACAAATTCGAATGGTAAAAAGTACAAAATAAAATTACTACATAGAACTTTAATCTTTTCTTAAAAGCTTGAGGCGTGAACGTCCTTCTTACACTTTAAGAGAGCCGCAAGCTTACATTTTTTCTCCCACACTTCTCTATCAGTCGTCATCTCGGTAGTCACCCCCCTTTCTAACCATATCATCTTCCACACAGTCCATTCATCGTTTCTTTGGTCTTCATCTACTCTTATAGCCATCCACAATCATTCATACTGAAAACTTTCCTCACGACATTTTCCTCACTAAACAGAGTAAACTTGTGCTTACGTCAAAACGGCTACCATTTTCAGCACCTCATAACTTAGACCACAAAAGTAAAAATTCTAGGTGAGTCCGAATGTAGTTTCAAGTTTTTAATTTTAAAATGAAAAATAATACCTAAAGTAGAAGTTAATATTTTTTAGTCATTTTTCGAATAGTCTTTTTTTATAGCTGTCAGTTTATCGATGGTAAAACAGTATATCGTAGTCTCATTTTCTACGAAATGTATGTGAAAAGTTTTTTTGCGATTTCTGACTTTTCTAGTACTGAAACCTCAGTTGGTCCGATAGAGGTTTTTGATCCTTATATGAAACATGATCCACTGGCATAAAAAAGAGTTTTTGTGAAAATTGCCTATTTTCCTGCTGACTGTACATTTTTTTCAAAATCTGTGAATGCAATTCAAAATTTCTCAAAAAGTTAAGGAAAGTCTCGTAAGACCGTTTTCCTGTAGCTACAACGGTTAAGGTAGCTGTCCTTGCTGCCCCATCTCAAAAATCTGACCTGTATACTCATTTCTATTCTATCTATTCGCGTAAAGGCTCCTACAAACAGGCACGACACGCGACGCGAATCGCACGCGACTCTAAGGCACCGCTAGTCGCACGACAGGCGGTGCCTTTGTGTCGCGCCTGTTTGTAGGAGCCTTAACACCACACATTCCTCTTTAACAGAAAGCGTAAATAATAATTATATTTAACAAATTTTCGCGTTCAATAAGTCCTTGACCTTACTCAACTTGCGTGTAATTTGCATATTATTACAAAACATTACGCATATTAACATACAGTAATCAATCAGCTATAATTAGCATACTATTGTTGATAATTATCATGGAATATGGTTTGTTGTGAATCATATCATTGATCACGCTTTGTTTAGAGTTACACATCATTCGGACATGACCGGACTTTTCTACTTAGGGATATTTAGTTTTTAAACAAAAATAAGTTTTTTAAGATGTCCGTTTTTTTGGTAGAACTTTTCAGAAATGTTTAACCTAGCTATCTTCAAAAGGATAGGCAGAGGTGGGTACTGTACTCTTCAATAGCATAACTTATCCATTCTCATTTTAAAGTAGTAGAGTTCGTGACGGAGTTTGTCCAGGAAAGTGCCATCACCATTCTTCTTTCCATACCGACCACCAATGATGTGCTTCCTTTTAAAGCCCATGTGGTATACCAGTCTTATCTCTGGAGCGGCAACGCATCGCACCTACGACGCCCCTTGTATCTAAAGGCAGCGGTGACCACTTAAGTACCATCAGTTTGTCTCCAATGATTTTATATTGTACTAGTTTTTCCCGCGGATTCGCCCGCGAGAATGTTGGAAATAATACCAAGAGAACGTGCTACCAGGAAAAAAAAAAAAGCCTATGTCCTTTCCCAGGTTGCCATCTATCTCCTCGCCAAATTTTATCGAAATCCGTTCAGTGGTTTAGGCGTGAAAAGGTAACATACAGACAGAGTTACTTTCGTATTTATAATATTAGCTAATTCTTCAAATACATAATTGTTGAAGTGGCGAATTTTATTTTGGTCAACATTTATAACCTGACACTAACCTGCAAATTTCAAGCAACCTAAGAAGTTGAATTTTGTGGGCTAACTTGGCACATCGCTTTTAACATAAGGGAGTACCTACATTAAAGGTAATAAGGCTCATTAGTAATTAAGCCACAGTTCAAGGGATAAAAGGATTTACGATCTTCATTTCTTTTTTCAATTAATATATTGTCAATCAGGCCTACACCTAAATTTGAAAACATTGTAAAAACAATTATTTTTAGAAGACTGGATTTTTAAATGAGTGGTTGGATTTGGGTCGTGGATTTTTTTGCCGGCTCTTCTCCATATGAAACGACCAATTGGAAGCGTGCACATAGCTTCTGACGTTTCATAAGTGCTCATGTAGGTTTATGTGAAATAAAATATTTTGATTTGATTTGATTCGAATCTACGAAATCTGTGCGTGACTTTGTCACACCGAATGAAAGTCATTCGTCACAAATTATTCACACTTTTCCTGCCTAGATCGCGGAAACGCGGAACCTATTGACTTTTTGCTAATGGCGCGAATTATACGCTTGGCAGCAAATACTTTTGTAATTGGCGCGAACTGTCAATTAAGTGTTAATGATCGTTTTAAATGTAAATATCGATCGGAATTTTCAAAACAAATTGCTTTGTTTTTGTAAACAAATGAAAAGGGAAATCTGAGATATAATTTAGTTCGCAAAATTCGTAGGTTTTGAATTTTCCGAAAAAAATAGAAACCCTAGCGGGCTGCCTATCCACCTATCAAAACGATTTGATAATTGAGCTTTATAATTTACCAAATATACGGACAAAATCTAACAAAAATTTAACAAAACCATAGGTACTTATTTTGGAAAACAATAACCACAAATAAAGGCTTCTTCAAACAGGCGCGACACGCGACGCGACACAAAGACGTCGCCTGTCGCGCGACGTGCGGTGTCTTAGTGTCGCGTGCGATTCGCGTGGCGTGTCGCGCCTGTTTGTAGGAGCCTTAACAATAATATTACTATATCCCTAATCAATTTATGTTCATCATGTAATTATTTCAGAAACAGCCCGGGCTGGATTCTAGTCTGGATTTTTGCCCGGTTGATCAAAATCTAAATTAATTTGGTCTATTCCCATCCAATACCAAGAGCTAATACCATTTGGTATTAGTTTATTTCCGAATTTATTTTCTATTCCCAACGAGTACCACATTTTAAAACCAATACCAAAACAAGTTTGAAGAAATCAGATACAGTCAGGTTCAGTAAAATTAAAATGCTTTGAGTGATTTTAAGTAATGTTTAACCTACCTACCTACCTACCAAATTAACTTCCAGCGATCGATCTCTGGTTGACTGTAATACTAACAGCTAAGCTGTGTTAAAATGAATTACCGAACTAAGTTTCCGAAAACATAATAAATGTTCCCGAAAATCCTAACCCTAGACGGTCGACGTCAGTGGCATCCCGAGGTTCGGTTGGTTAGGTTCCTTTAAACCCTTTAGACAGAAATAGGAGCCCCGCTTCGCGGGGCTCCATCGACCAGCTTATTAACCCTAACCCTATATTTAGATTACCCTAGATTTTGGTAAAACGCAATTTAAATAAAACTTTGTGTAGCTGAGTGTACAAAAAGTCACGCTTTGGTATTCGTTAGTAATAGATTTTTTATTTAAAAAAATGTGGTACTCGTTGGGAATAGAAAATAAATTCGGAAATAAACTAATACCAAATGGTATTAGCTCTTGGTATTGGATGGGAATAGATCAGTAATAATGCTTATTCAAAGTACCTACCTACCTACGGACTTCTTAACAGTTCCAAAGTATCTGTAAATGGTTTAATCCATTCTTACTAATATTATAAATTCGAAAGTAACTCTGTGTTTAAGTTACCTTTTCACGCCGTAAACACGGAACGGATTTCGATAAAATTTGGCAAGCATATAGAGGGAATCCTGGGGAAGCACATATGCTACTTTTTGTACCGGTAGCACGTTCCCGTGGCATAATTTCTGACATCCACGCGGGCGAAGCCGAGGTCAGAAGCTAGTTATACATAATTGTTTATTTTAGTTAGTCAACAAAATTAGGACGGAGAATAGATCATTAATTTATTCAACTAGGCTGAGAATCAGCACCTTTGAACGTCAAAATTACATAAGACAGTCCCCCAAAACGCCCGCCCTTCACAATGATAGGCTCGCCCCCTGATACATGGGTCTTAGCTGGCGAGATGTTGGTGTACTATACCTAGGTACACCTCTGCCTTACCCTGCGGGGATTACAGGCGTGACTTTATGTTGTTTATTTAATTATCAGCCGAAACACGTCATTTGCTTGCATAAACATCGGGTCACAGGGTTTTCCCTAAGCATTGTAACAGGTGTATTTATATACCAAGTTCAGCGGAGTAATTACGTAACACACTAACAAAAGGAATGGGTTTCATTTTGACAGTTCAACAACATTCACTGCGTTATTTACGTTGTTGAGCAGACAAATTTTTCGAACGCATGAAGCAATGGATTAGCAATAGGCTTCAAAATTATTCAGATTGTGATAGATAGTGTGTGAGTTATTTATGTACTTGCATCGAAATGTTGATATTAATATGGATCTTCCCGGGATTTCTAATAGACAAACCCGTGTGACCAACAATATTACAAATAAATAATAATAAAAACCTCAGAGATAGATAAGACAAATAAAACAAAGATAATTAACTATACAATTTGCGCATTGGAATGTTGAAACTTCGGACATCCTTTGTCGTTGATGTAAATTTGGCAACGTCGCGCGTGCAGTGGTTTAAATTGTGTAAAAGTAAATAACTTTTTATTTAATAGATCACGGGATTTTTCTGCTCTTCAAAATTAATCCCGGGATTTGGGGCATATCCACTTTATACTTTCGCTGTATGAAATCAGTGTAAGTACATAAAGAACTCTACCTAATTCTGACCTTTAGTAATTAGGGTGCTGGTCACTAGGGAAAATAATCACTGCAAACGTCGCAATTTTACGACGTAGGCAATAATTTTGAACGCAAAACACTACATCATCATTATCTGCCGAGCCTTTTCCCTACTTTTGGGTCAGCTTCCAGTCTGACCAGATGTAGCTGAATACCACTATTTTACATGGAGCGACTGCCTATCTGACTTCCACAACCCAGTTACTGGATAATAAGATACCCCTTTGTGTGTAGTGTAGTCCTCCAGACCATATTTCAGCCATGGCGGCCAAGCGGAACGGATACTAGCCTTCGGTGCGGGAGATATTATAGTGCAGGCGTGTGTGCGCAGACACAGGTGCACTCTCTTGTCTCACTCTCATAGTCCGATGGGACGGCAATCCGACACGACCGGAGAGAGATCAGGCGCAGGACCAACGGCGACACGTGCTTTCCGAGGCACGGGGGTAGCACACCGCCAACTTCCAATAACCCTTCGTAAGGCTGTAACGGACGAGATCTACAAATGACAGCCGGGAGCAACGTGCTTTCTCGGACACGGAGCGGCTCGATATGTAATGGACGATCACCCATCCATGGACCGACCTCGGCAAGCGTAGCTTAACTTTCAGTCGCGGTCGAGTTGCGTCTGTTTTTATTGCACCCATGAACCCACTACATAATTAGAAAAAGTTTCCTCATAACTAAAACTACCATTAAATATTCCCAGACATGTACCGAAAGCGAAGCACACGACGATGGCGGAGACGCCCGAACTCAAACGAATAGCCGAGAATACGAAGATACAGAGCAACGTGAAGTATCACGCCGACTTCGAGAAGAGTAAGGGGAAGTTCACACAGGTATGTATTTCACTAATTAGTACGGCCACACGCCAATTATTATACTAATTAACACAGTAACAGACTTCTCACAATACTCTAAGGCGTATACCTACTTCAGTGCGATGTGCTAAGGTAGCCCGCGAAATTCAAAAGAAAATGGGAATGAATATTCCAAATTTCCACCAGTCTTATCGGACGCAGCTTATTTAATGCCTAAAAATATATGATCCACTGCAGTAACCAAAATCAGAAAAATATATGATATTCTACAGGATATATGCTAGTTAGATAGTGTGTTGAAAACATAATACAATTTACTTGATATGATAGAAAAAAATCACGAAGATACCTCTAAAAAATCTTTTAACGATTAAAAACCATACTAATATACATGCAAACGTTCAGATTTTTTGGCAGATTATTCTACAAGTAATATGCTAACGTAATAGTGTTTTAATTTTTTAGTCCAATGAATAGATTTTTTGTAAATCCGTAATTGCTTCATATTTTGCAATAAATTACCAGCGTTGTGTCATCGCGCGTCTCCTTCTTTTCTATGCAATGTGACAGTGACCGCGCTTTAGCTCTTGTAAGCCTCTTAATAATAGAGACACCCATTTAAGAAATCTGTCAGTAAAAAATTAAAAAGTTACAGCTAAATGAAAATTATTATTTATTCAATTGTTTTAGCAAAAACAGCTCGACAATTATAAAAAAAAAACTACTGGCGAGATCTTGATCAAATTTGACCACATGAAAAGCACTAGCTTTTGAATAAAAGAAGAACCGTCAAAATCGGTTCACCTAGGAAAAAGTTCTGAAGTAACACATAAAAATAAATTATCGAATTGAGAACCTCCTCCTTTTTTTAAAGTCGGAAAAAAACGTGCAATTATTGGATTTGTCTTGACACCACGACGAATGACGCTGGCCAGGACTATTTGACTAACATATAACCTGATGTCTTTTTTGGAAACTGCAAAAATACATGAGAATATTTGAATTTCGCGGGCTGCACTGGCGCAACCCCCATAACACGCTATCAGACTTCTTATAATTACTCCAATCATACCTACTTAATTTATCTTCTTCCTTTCATCAGTCTAAAGCCAGTTTTCTGATATACCTGGGACAGCTCTCTCTCTCTCTCTCTCTCTCTCTCTCTCTCTCTCTCTCTCTCTCTCTGTCTCTCTCTCTCTCTCTCTCTCTCTCTCTCTCTCTCTGCCTCTCTATCTCTCTCTTATAAGCCCTTGTACTGTATGTATCAAGTACTTGAGGAATGAGCAATATAAGACATGAACACAGAGCACGGAAACGCCGCGTCTAGAGACGCAGTACTTATCAAATTAGTGTCGTCGTAAGTGCGTTGAGCACACAACTCCTGACATCTTCGCCATTCAAAGTCTTCAGTTTCGACAGGGTGGTAGGGACAGGACGCGAAAACTGTAACCATGAATTCAGGACATGATTAATGATGAAGCGTAGAAATATTTCGAGGGTTATCAAAAAATAAGCTGCAGTTTCATAGAAAAGTGCAACTCCTACGCGGTCAAAATGTATCGAAAAGCAAAATATTTCAACGCAGGGTTTATTCAGAATCATGTGCCGTCACCAAAACGGATAAGTAACCAGGGTCGTCGGATATAGTTGAAGTTTAGTCGAATAAAAATTAATTTGATAAATTAGCTGTTTGTTTTCTATTAATTAAATTATATTTTATTTGAAAACATCCATCGGTTTCTTACAAAACTTCAACTATATCCGATGACACTGGTTACTTACCACTTTTGGTGACCGCACTGAATCCATGGTAACAGGTTGTCCGTCGTTGGCCCTGCCAGCCTGTTTAAGTCAGTGTCTTAGGGCCCGTTGCTGGGTCAGTCGTCAAACATACTAATAGTTAAAAATATTGACAATTTGCTATGAAAGTTAACCACGCGCAGACAGAGTAGTTAAACTTTCACAGCTATTGACTGTTGTCAAGTGACTAATTATTAAATTGACTAATGGTCATGTTTAACTATGTATCAAACAACGGGCCCTTAGTGCGAGTAGACGGTGTTACGCTTGGTTTATATGGAAAGTTTTGACAGTGCCGCCTCTAGCAGCGGCCGCCCAGGCGTCTTCATGCTCTGTGGTAGTCATATTGCCATCCTCATTCTTTTGCCAAACGGAATTCTGAATGCAGCATCGTATGCGTAGCATTTTCCCAGCTGAATACCAGTATTTTACATGGAGCGACTGCCTATCTGACCACCACAACCCAGTTACTGGGTAATACGATCGATGCCACTTGGTAAGACTGGTTGTCATACTTTCGGGCTTCTGAAGACCCGTAACGACTGTCAAAGATCCACGAATGGCAGCCGGAACCAACGGCTTAACGTGCTTTCCGAGGCACGGAGGGTTATCGATATATAAAGATCCCCACCCATCCACGGACAAACCGCGGCAAGCCTCGCTTAACCTGCTCAATCGATCCATTCAGCTGTTACTATTTAGCCACGAATTTTGAATACAGCTTATTGACATAATATACTTCCCACAATTGCAACTGCGAAAGGTATTCCTTCAACAGTTGCACTCACTACGATACAGCTTCTAAACTTCAATCCAGTACAAATCTTACTTGCAGGTCGCAGATGACCCGGAAACCCTAAGAATCAAGGCCAACACTAAAATTATCAGCAACGTCGCTTACCATGGGGAGTTGGAGAAGAAGGCTCAGATGGAGAAACAACGGCTGATCAATGAGAATGGTGAAATTGTTGGTGAGTTCGTTACCAACTTTTGTGACAATTATTGGTGATGTTTGCTTCAATGTTGGTTGATGTCTTGTGGTTATGTTGGCACTTTGTGTTTTGGAGTGAATCTGGATATTTTTTTGAGTTAATCATACCAGCCTTTTATTGTACCACTCAAGAGCAAAGGCCTCTTCTCCTAGTTTCAGAAATATCCTTATGTCAGTAGACTTGCACCTGGGAATTTAATCAACTGGCGAAATGTGAGTGTTATAATACAATCACATATCACCTCTCTGCCTACCCCTTTGGGGACGTCAAGCGTGATGAGAATCACTTTATAAGCCCCCCAAAAAAAAAGTTAAATATACTCATCATATCAACTGCAGTCCTTAACAATACGGTACATAACATTACTTTACACAAAAATAATATTTAAAATGCCATTACCTATTATGACGATTACTTATACAGGGTGTATCAGAAAGGTTTCTTATTAAAAGGTGTGGACAGTGTGCAGACCGTCATACTGAACATAAAATACAAAACTTAAATACCTACTCGACCCACATGTAATGGGACCGTTGATTATATCTTCGCGATTACGATGTTCAAAACTCAAACTCAAAGCATTTATTTCAAATAAACCCATTAAAAGCTCTTTTGAGTTGTCAAGGGGTCGGTCAGTCAGAAAGATGAAGCTAGTTGCCCATTCTAAAGTGTAGTAGGTACCTATGGAGAAGAACAGGCAAGAAACTCCACGGACACTCTTTTAAATCAAAAAATGGTTACAAAATATTGGTGACTTCATTCATGTTGAAATTATGCATGTGAGAACGATGCAGAAAGTTAAAAGCGTCCGTAATAAAAAGACAAAAACAATTCAAATATTCAATTAAAATAAGCCGTGGCAGCTAAGAGATGACCAGTCCCTGCTGACGGCGCTTGTTCACGAACATGACGAATGGATTAGCAACATTCAGCTCAACCATTTTGAAGGGAACTTAATTATATGTGATCATTATGGACCCCGTTGGGCACAGCAAAAAAAAATTCTGCTGTTGTTGTTGTGAAATGTTAACCCCATGGAGAACGTTGTTCAGATTAATGTTCTGAACCACACCTTTAAATATGACCTGACAAACGATGTGTAGTCAAGTTTTAACATCTCATAAACCAGCAAAGATATTTTAAACACGTATCAATATTATACTTTTAATGAGTTTAGTAAGATCATTAACACATAATCTCGTCAATAAGTAATTACGGATTATCCAGATTCAGTCTGAACACATTAAAAATCAATTCACATTGATCGATACAGCTGTGGCCGTTAGAGCAAGAGAATCATTTAAATTATTAACGATTTTGAAAGTAATATTCGAATATAGTAGCATTATAACACTCGTTGATAATTCAAAAGTAAATAATTATAGTATTTTTATCTCACGAAGCGATGCGCGCTTTACTTGTGGTTACCAAGTGTACAAACACTCTATGAATGTGTGTGTAAGCGCAGGAGTTCTCGGTACCGTCCGACAAAACGACGAAGTTGGAAATGTATTGTGTTATTTGCTAACGCTACTCGTCGCAAGTCGTTTTATAATTAGTAAATAAGTCGTTTAATAACTAGTAAAGAATTCGATTTATAATTAGTAAAAAAGTCGATTTATAATTAGTAAAGAAGTCGATTTATAATTAGTAAAGAAGTTGTTTTATAACTTGTAAAGAATTCGATTTATAATTAGTAAAGAAGTCGATTTATAATTAGTAAAGAAGTCGTTTTATAACTAGTAAAGAAGTCGTTTTATAACTAGTAAATAAGTCATTCTATAACTAGTAAAGAACTCGTTTAAAATATGGTTTCTTTAGTGATTTTGCTCTAACGGTTTCATTCTGGTCAAAGGACACTTATCATGTCGCACTATTCACAATCGTATCAATGTGGTGTTATGTCCAATCATGAGGTTTATGACCATTATGTTGCTAACTTTCATATCGGTTTAATCGGAAGAATAACATTAATATATAACATAATAAATTAATGATAGTCTAGTGGTTGGAAGCACGACTGCTGACCATGAAGTCAAAGGTTCGTTTCCCAGGTCGACCTGTGTTATTGAATTGTTCTATTAATAATTTTTCATCACCATGGAGTTTGGTTTATAACCCAGGGCCGTTTTACATGGGACTTCAATAAATTAACTGGGGAAAAGTGGGTTGGCCTCTGCCTATACCTTCGAGGATTAAAGGCTTGATATTATATTCTGTTAATGTAATTATAGCAATCATGGTTAACTACCTATGAGGAAAAATACGAGGAAAACAGTTTTTCTGTTATAAAAAAGGTTCAGTTATCGTAGGCAGAGGAAAAATGATCACTAACATGAGCAAAAAGATAGTGACTATTAATTAAGCGGATACATGGAGACAGGGACATCGAAGGACAACTTGTTACCATGGACCGTGGAGCAGTGGTGGCCCAGTGGTATCGGCCCCGACTTACGAGTTGTAGGTCGTGGGTTCGAACCCAGGCAGGCGCTTTACTTTGTGTAAATAATTTCATCACCACTGCTTTCAAAACGGTGAAGGAAAACATCGTGACGAAACCGGCATGACCTAGAACCAAAAATTCGAAGACATGGGACATCTACCAACCCGCACTGGGCCCGCGTGGTAGATTACAGCCCATTCCCTCTCAAAGAGAGGAGGCCTGTGTCCCAGCAGTGGGAACATTATAGGCTGATTATATAAGAACATGATTCTGGACCGATCGAAATAACAGACCGGAAATTTTAACACGTGGTGCGGTAAATCATCCCCTAGTGGGATATAAAGATGTCCGTATGTGTGTCCGTGGCATCACAACGGGCCCTATCAGAATACCAGCGCTGCGGTACTTATTTTTTTAATACCGCAGCATTATGCTGAGATAGGAGCCTTTTTGGCCTCGCACAGGTTGTTATTTTTGCTAGTGTTCAATGCTCCTTTTTTATTTTGAACCTTTGTATTTCCAGTGTGTGTCCCAAATAAAATATGTTTCTTTCTTTCTTTCTTTTCTTTTAAAATTTCCGGTCGGTAATAAAAAAAAAAAAAACTGTTTCCTATAAAATTACCTACGCGGCCAAAATGTATGGAACAGCTAATTTGTTTTAAATAACCGACGAACATTTCAACGCGGGTCCAGAATCATGTTCTGCCTCCATGGGTCGATGTCCCTGCCACCGTGTATACGATTTCACTCATTACCGAAATTTAATTATTCTTTAACGAATTTCAGCCCCATTAAAAGAACTACTTTACTGCCTTTTACATAATTTATAAATTGGTATCATTATCTAACACAAAACGATTAACGAGCCGGGAATCAAGCCTAGGACCTAAGACTCGACAGCCACGCTTGCAATCACTAGACTAAAAAGCCAATATACATATGTCAAAATTATATTTTAAATCAATGTTATTTTTCCGACCCCCACCCATATGTTTCTAATACCTCTCCCCCATAGAACTACCATCGGACAACTACCATCAACAAATCGACAACTACGCAACAGAAATGCTGCCACCAAACGTGCCACCACCGCATCTACCACCCAAGAACCACTACCAGACGCCATCAACTCAGTACCACCCACCACCACCCCAACAACAGCCCGTTGTTCACCAACAACAGCAGTCTGTTGCCCATCAACAACAACAGGCACATCAACCATCAGGACATAACAGACAGTATCAAGAGCAGTACTACAAGCAAAAAGAGGAGCCATATTACCCTCAGTACCAAGAATATCAGGGTCAATATTACCCTCAGTATCAGAATTACCCAGCTCAACAACAGAATCAGTCTCAACAACAACAGAATCAGTCCCAAACACAACAGAATCAGTCCCAACAACAGTCTCAACAACAGAAGATTGGAAGGATTCAGGATTATGATCCTATTAGTGATGGGCCAAGAGCTCCTCCTAATACGCAAAGGGCGTCAGCTACGCTGATTTATAATAGCACTAGTGATGGGAAAAGAGGTTTGTGTGTTATAACTAAAAGTGTTTTTGAGTATTTGACTATTTCCGTAAAAAGAAAATTTGTCTTTTAGATTTTTATAAATACAAATATTTACTGGACAAGCTATGTCTAACGTTCCACAAAAAAAATAGTCAAGTATCCAATCATAATGTTTTTATATTATTTGCTTTTTTATGTTGTTGTTCAAATCGTCATTCATTTTATGTTGTTCATTGTTCTTTGCGTTCACTCACATGTTTTTGGTTTTGGGAAATATCTACATGCAATGTATTTTTTTTTATTATTATTATTTTAAACTATATTTTTCGTCTCTTTTTTATTTTAACCAAGATTTAAGTGTCAGGTAACTATTTGATCTAAACCTTAAACTAATTTAATATAATATATAAATTTAGATAAGAAAGTTAAAAAAAAAAATTATAACAAGTAACATTGATAAACTAATTTAAATTCTGCTTTTTTTTCTTTTAATATTACAACAAGTCTTGAAACAACTACGGTTTACAAAAAGAGCGGTTTCGTCATTTTATAACGGGCGTCATGAAAATCTGTCATTTTTTCACCAGTATTTGACATTAAGATGTCAAAAAACGTTCTGTATTTGGACAGCCGTTATTGTGTGGCCGTTCACCGCTTTCCTAGGAAACCTCTAGCCACAAGAGAGCTTATTTTAATATATTCATGCTACCCCAGGTTCCCACCAACAAACAGGGCACCAGCAGCAACAGAGCCGTCAGATCGGTCGCGTGACAGACCTCGACCCTCTCGCCAACGAGCTGCCCAGACAGACTGCCAATCATCATAATCAGGTAAATACCACATAAAAGATATACCACATATAGCCACACCACATACCACATATATAGTACTCTGGAACTGGGTCATAAGGCAAAAAAAAAAACCTGCCAAAGGTGATCCTTTGGTTTAGTTTTTGGTAACTTACCTGGCAGTTTATACTATTTCCTTTTAAAGTACACACACACACACAGTCACTCACAACACCCTCACACACACAGACACTCACTCACACACACAGACACTCACTCACACACACAGACACTCACACACACACACACACACACACACCCTCACTCACTCACTCACATACCCTCATTCACACACACACATAGACACTAGACTTTAAATAGTTTGAGCTTGTGTGTAAAAACATTTTTCAACCATCCTTTTTGAAAACAATAGATAAGTATTCTATTTTTAAACAGCCCATTCCCTCTCAAAGAGAGGAGGCCTGAGTCCCAGCAGTGGGAACATTATAGGCTGATTATGTTTATGCTTTGTGCTATTTTAAATATGATTTTCTTTCTTTTTTAGCGAGTATACGTCGCCATGTATGACTACGAAGCGAGCGACAGCGATGAGGTAAGATTTTACTTATGATTCTAGCGATGACGATTCATTTATTGCCGACTATTAAGTTGAATCTTCAGTTGATATGGAATTGATGATTATTATTCAGTAAATATATCATTCCTACAGTCACGAATCGCATATTGATC
Source organism: Griposia aprilina (assembly GCA_916610205.1). Lineage (NCBI taxonomy): Eukaryota > Metazoa > Arthropoda > Insecta > Lepidoptera > Noctuidae > Griposia > Griposia aprilina. Next base: position 10,923,256 of record OU744311.1, read on the forward strand.
AACATGCGACGTAAAAAAAAGAATCATCAAAATCGGACTACTCTGTAAAAAGTTATGCGTGGTCATACATTAAAAAAAAAATTAAAAAAAATACGGGTCGACTTGAGAACCTCCTCCTTTTTTTTTCGTCGGTTAAAAAAGAGCTGTAATTTGCAAAAAGCCAAAGAAAATTTTAATTTGCCGGACTTCAGCTAAGGATCCCCCTTAAAAAGAAGACGTGAATCAAGTGACTTCCCCTTAACATAAAGTGAATAGGAAATAAAAACTATTGGACGATTTCTTAATTTTATAGTTACTTAGCAGTTTAAGTACAACTGCCTCGTTGGGCTAGTGGTCGCAAGCGCTACTGCTGAGCATGAGGTCCTGGGTTCGATTCCCGGGTCGGGCAAAGTGTTATTGGGTTTTTCTATCTGGATTTTCTCGGTAGCAGCCCGGAGTCTGGATTTGTGCCCGGTTGATGGCAATAGGCTCGCCCCCTATTACATGGGACTTAAACATAACTGGCGAAATGTGGGTGTACTATAGGTACACCTCTGCCTAACCCTTCGGGGAATACAGGCGTGATATTATGTTAGCAGTTTAAGTAATATTTAAATTACTTTTAACGAATAGGTTGGGTTGTATTGTGAATAAAGTATTACTAACTATGTTTTTTTATGAAAAGAAAGAAAATTATCAGCCGAAGAGATAACAGGTCTCATCATGCCTTCAACCTTCTATCAATTTATTTGGGGTCGGGGTAGCAGGTCCATACTTCTCATCCAGACCTCATGTCAGTATTCAGCCCCTTTTAAGCCACATTCTTCACACAATCCATCTATTGTTTCTTTGGAGCAACCTAGAGTGCTCCGAATTTGCTTGCCTTGTTTGACCATGCTAAAGGCATAGAACGTATTATGTGAAAATTTTAACTAGGTAAATAGATACAGTCCTGTGACAGACAGACTGACAGCGTAGACTAATAGGGTGCCCTATATGTACGGAACCCTAAAAATATAAGGCCGGTTGTTGTATGTTTAATTTATTTTTTGTTGCCATCAAGTGGGGTGAATCGAGACGAAACTTTGAAAGGGATTTTAATATTGAAATAATTTAGTTGGTTGCTAAAAAGGACTCTAATGTGTTTACTGTATTATAGTTAACGATTAAGTGCCCTTTCTTGTTTCTTAATTCTTTTAGTGCCTTTATTGTTGTTGTTTCTTGTTAAGTTAAAATAAATAAATATCCATATTCATACTATTTAATCTACTTTCCAGGTATCATTCCGTGAAGGAGACTTAATCTCAAACGTGACATCAATCGACTCCGGCTGGATGACAGGCCAGGTCCTCCGCACCGGCCGCACGGGCATGCTGCCAGCCAACTATGTGGAGCTGACGCCGTCAAACGCAGTCCCACAGCATTATGACAACTGACCGTCCGTGAAGTGACCGGTAACCACCAGCTTCAGAAGATCTTGGTTGTGCGAAAAACGGTGAGGGTTACTTTGTAGTTCCTGGTTGTTATTTACAGTCACGAGTAATTATACCTACAATAACGCAAAACTCAATAGCTTTTAAAAAAACAATTGCAACTTTGAAAAAAGACCCTTGTCATAATAGTATGGTTTCGAAAATACTCGTTACACCATAAAATATATGTGAACAGTGAGATAAAAATACTGTAAAACTGGAGTTAAAATAACTGTGCAAGGAGTGTAGGTAGTTTCTATGCTACATTTTAGGCAAATTATGTCAAAAAGGCTGCTGGGAAAAGATTTGAGCCGTTATAAATGAAAGAAAACTTGGTTGCTGGGTAACCAAATGCTGTATAGTTTTATTTAATTACTGATCTAGCAAAAATAATAGATTTTTAAGCAATATTGTTGCATTGAAAAAGGTTACTGATTTCCTTAACTCTGCATTATCTCACAATATAACAGCAAACGGTTGGTTTATAACCCATCGATGTTATTAAGTAATGATTGGTTAACTTAGAATTCTGTAGTTGAAGGTTTGTTTCAAGTAACACTTTGTAATGTCAACGCGCCAACGGCAGAGCTAACTGCGGCTGTCGACAGCTGCACTGGGCTCTGCCGTTGGCGTGTGCCGCTCGTATATATGAGCACTAAGGGTGTTATTCATCAACCACTAACTTCTTTAACATTATTTGGTTACTCATTTGATATGTACCTATATGACTGACAAGAAAATAGCAACCATGCGCTACAAAGTAATTTCCCATGCAATTCTACATAGTCGTTAAAAACCGTAAATGATGTTTTAAAAATATACTGCAATTATAAGGTTAGACTTTTTTTTAATGTAAGAAAAAAAATGTTATAAAAATGTAACAAAATGTGCCTTTGGTACTGGTATTCACGAATTATACTTTTTATAAACTTTTCAAACTTGTATTAAAAAGCAATACCAAGTTTTTACTTGAAATTAGTCAAGTCTTTTAGCCCTTTTATATCGTGTTGATGTACAATATAAAGTTAAACTAACCTTAATTTCTACAACCTGTAGATTTTAATAATTATTTCCATTTTAACTAACTTTTCTCGTCTACGCAAAAATATGTTTAACCAATGGCTGGACCAATTTTGTAATGTCAAAATAAGTTTTGGAAAAATCGCGAGTATTTTATACAATTTATGCGTAGCAGAATCGTAAGAATTTTAGCTTTTTATAAATTGCCACTAGCATTACACTATGTAAAGATTTTTTTATGTATAAATAATAAGAAAAGAAAATATACTTTTGGCGAAATTTATTTATAATGTTAACATTAAAAATATACAGGGTGACAGAGACATCGACGCCCAAACTGAAACCATAAATTCAGCACATGATTAAAAGACACCCTAGGGTAAGAAAAATAGTCGGTTATCAAAACAAATAACTGCTGTTTCATAGAAAAACAGATTGTGTGGTTTTATGAAACCACGGTAAAAGTGAAACTTTTTTTCACACTATAGACATTTAACTAAAAAAAATCGGAATAATATCCCATTAAGGGTATAAAAATCGCTTCATCAATCTCCCCTCCCCCCTCCCCCCACTCCCTCCTCCTCGGCTGCTCTGACGAGCGCCTTTCACTTTATCCCTACTCCGCGGCCGACCGTCACGCGACATGCAACACACAGACGAAAAAGTTTGTAATAAAAGTTTCACTTAAAAAGTTCAAACTTACGCGATCAAAATGTATAGCAGAACTATATAAAAACAAAAAATAACTAACAAAAAAATTCAACGCAACGTTTTTAGAATCATACTGAATACTTGGTAATAGGTTGGCTTCGATGACCCCGCCATCCTGTAAAACACGGGATTATTTTCACCACCTTTTAAAAAGCTGCTTACAATAATTCAAAGTCATACTCAACACTTATTTTTAAGGGGTAGTGGAAACCCCTACTTTTTCATTTTCATGTCAATATGAAAAGTATAATTAAGATTTTCGACGTGCATGAATATTTTAGAGTCGAATTGTGACTGAATTGAAATAAAGAACTTATGTAAAGGCTGCACCATAACTGATGAATAGAGAACTTAAGTTTTAGAAATAAACTAACGTTAAAAACTTGATATTAAAAATGTATTTAAACTACTTACTTGCTTTTCCAATTTTAAATTCTGGCCCAACTTAGGTATAAATCTTAGCAGTTTTAAAAATATTTATTTTTACTTTTAAATTATAAATATTATAATATTTTAGCGAACAAGTTCTGTTTTGTGGTCTATACTGTAAGTAATTTATACCCATTCCATTTTAATTAACGAAACAATGCTTTTATTAAGATCATTCCGATATTTTACTGGGTTTTTTTTTATCCACAAAAAACTGAGCTTCACAGCGATTATTGTTTAAATGCCCGTTTTTTCTAAAACTAGACAACACTTAAATGAATGCCTACATAAAAGCGCGCTGTTGGATTTTCAACTTTCGGCGTTAAACTGAGCGTTAAAAATCCAACAACACACTTTAAAGTTAAGTAAACGGGCATTTAAGTTGTAGTTTATTTATCCCATTCGTATTTTAAGCAACAATACGATGCTGATTTCTTATGACCGAAGGTGACTCGATTTTCCGGGACCACGGCATTGTTTTTTATTAAGTATTTATATTATACAGTGTACGAAAGTATCGGACATTTTTCCTACTAAATGTTTGGTAAACTTTTCACATATTTAATTAATAAAAATTATAAATTATCTCTGATTGCTAAAATCATGTAATAAAAGATCCTGTAGGGTTAGCCTAAACCCCATCTTCTGATACCTAGAAATATGGCCGATACTAAAAAAACATGAACTGTTTTAACTTTGATAAGAATTAACATTAAAAAGTACCTGGTTACTAAGGCAGGTTGAAAGCTTGTAAATACACTCTTTTTAGTTTTAAAATATGTTATTGAGTTGGATAAGAATACTTACGACACATGTAAACACTCCCGCATAATATTAGGCACTGTTTTATGTATAACATTCCATTTTAACTTTTTTCAGACAATAATTACGAAGCAGGTTCTGGATGAAATAGAATAAGAACTCGTTAAAATATCTCTGCAAGCATATGTGCAAAATTTTGTAAAATCAATGAGGTTATGATATGCACTTTAATTTGCAAATAAACATAGTTACTAGTGTTTCTGTTATCATTTTAGACTGGGGTCAAGTTAAATATCGGTTGGGGTATTATTAAACCCATGATAGTTGTCAATTTTAATCATAACTGGGGTCGGGGCAGACCCTTATGTGGAGTATATTTGTTCCTATTGGGGGTAAAAGTAGTTCCAGAACTGGGTTAAAGTAGCCTTATAAATGGGCTAAATGTAGTCTGCTAAATGGGTAACAGTAGCCCCATAGTGGGGTTAAACTAGCATTATAATGGGGCTAATATTAACCCTAAGTGGGGTAAATGTAGACCTATTACTGGGCAAATCAAGAAACATTGTTTAAATTATTTCCTCAATATAAACTGTATATTTTTCTAAATATTTTTATGTCGCTTCAGTTGTTAGCCTGTTATATTAGGTAATAGCAATAACTGCATTGTTGAACTAACTGTTATGTCTTAACCATCACAAATAAACGCTATATATTATATAGGACCAGTATTAAGTTACAGTGCCTTTTGTAATATTTAATAAATTTTATAAGCAATTTTTATGGTTTTATTGTATTTTTTCTAGGGGCCTACCGCTGCCGTATCAATGATACAGGGCCTCGAGCTGCAAGGGCCCTCGAACGAAAATTAGTAAAATTTTATCTACAATCTCAAATTATTATTGATAAGAGGCCCGGAATTAATGAAAATATAAAAAAAAACGTAATTTTTTTTTGCGCTTCAAGCTATAGGCTCGGTTTAATTCACAAGTTATTGCATTCATTTAACAAAACCTTTAGTTGTTATTACTGCATGAGCAAATTGGTAATTCCGCGAATAGAACATATCGTCGTTGATAGTCCAATACCGCGTAACTAACATTATTCAAAACCGCGAATGTACAAAAAAATCAAAAATGAGATTTCGCGGCTGTAGGTAACTGACTTTAATTGGCATCGACCCTTAAGACAATTTTTTGAATCGTCCAATAGGTAGACGAGTAAATCAAAAATAACAATACCGCGGATCTTTCGACGAAAAAGTTACGACACGAAAGTCGCGTATCCGCGCCAATTTGTATTAGTGTGTGCAGTATTTATGTGACACTCCGGTTAAAAAATGTTTTTATATGTAATTACTGGATTATTTTTAATGTAAGTGTGTCACACGTATTCTATAATTTATTATTATTAAAATTGGGACGTTTTTTATTCTGAAATTGTGTGATTTCGAATATAAAATCCCTTTTTTTTGTGTTACTATGATATCATAATTATAATAAAGCAATAATTACAATTCAATTAGATCGTACTTTTAAGATCACATATAGATGGGTTTTTTATGACGTACTTCACAGATAGTTTTTTGAAACTTAGTGAAAAATAGGTCTATTTTCCTTTGCAGTGATAGCTGTAATCACTAATATTTACCATGAATGAAGGTGAAAACGCAACACAACATGATTCTACAAACTATTTGGAGGGTGCTGATAATAATGATGACGTTACGAGATTACAAACACTGCAACAGCGGCGACAGGAACTACAGGAACAGGAAGAAAAAACAAATATTAGAAAATCAAAGACCCAATTTAATTGAATTAACGCCATTTATCCAGCCGGCATGTCCCACACGTAACTATCGGTGATACTGTAGGTACAGCTGATTTCACTACTGTAAGAAACGATTGCCACAATCTTGAAACTGCAATGGACAATACTACTGTCAGCGCTATACCTACGGTAGATCTAAATATCGATATTGCTCTACCAACTGAAAGTTTAGATTTTAGATCGGACAACTCTGTGGCAAACCCATCTTATGTTCCCGTTTCGGATATCACAAACGTGCAGCCTTTAGATAACCTTAATGTCAATTCGTTTCCTAAGAGGTATATTGAACCCAGGGGCGTAGCTACCGCCGTATCTGCCGTATCAATTATACGGGGCCCCCAAGCTACAGGCGGCCCCGACGCGAAGTGACGTGAAAGTTCGTTAAATATTATCCTTAATTCCCATTTATTTAAAAGGCCAGTGATTAATGAGTACCTAATGAAAAAATCAAATTAATGATTTATTTATTTGTGGCTTCAAACTCAAAGCATTTATTTCATTTATGCCATTTAGATTTGAATTGTCAAGCGTCGGTTAGTCAAAAAGATGAAGCTAGTTAGCTAGCCCATTCCAAAGTGTAGTAGGGTATCTATGGAGAAGAAAGGGCAAGAAACTCACAATAATAGCTTTACTTTTCAAGTCAGTGTGCTGTTTTGTAAATAAAAACATTACCTAGGGTAGGTATTGTTTTTGAAGCTTCGGTGTAGTCGGGTAAAAAGGGCCCCCAACAAATTTCGATACAGGGCCTCTTTAGGACTAGCTACGCCACTGATTGAGCCCGAAGTTGCAGGTGCGTCCAGAACCAGAAAACGTAAAGCTGACCATCAGAATTAGAAGAAAATTTTAAACCAAAAAAAGAGGGTGTTGGGAAAAGAATACCTATGGTATAAAAAAAATACGAAGTACGTCCAAATGCTCCAAACAACCTAAATGTAATTCGCCATTATGTCTGTAAAACCCTATTTTGCGCGCAAATCAGTAAAGAAGGGAGACAGGAAATATTTGAAACTTTTTGAAAGAGAAGATGGTATTTGTATGTTCTATGACGGACACAAGTCAACTCAGAGGTAAACATCGGAAAATATCTCTCGGCATCTCCATAGTAAAGACCTGCAAGTTAAAGTGCATTAAAAATATTCTGTCTACATTAGGCATCAAGGAATGGACTGTCCGCTATTAGTTAGGAGTTAGAAATCAAAGACATCTTGATACCAACAATTCAAATATTTCGCTTTTAAGTTTAATTTGTTTTAATCGTTTAATTATAATGATAATAGATCTCATTACTCTAAGTCAATTTGTTAACTACAAAGATAATTATTATGGAAGAGAAGACTATAAACTGTTTCTAGTTCTTTTTTAGTAAAAAGTGGTAATTTTGAGACTTGTTCCTAAATTTAATGATTATGGCATCAGCACATTCTTAGTTGCTAAAAAAGTAATTTTTTATTTGATAGTTGTTATTGCAGTTTAAAAACTGAGTTAGTTTATAGAAGAAATAATGTCGACTTTTTATTACTTTGATACTTGTTGGTAGATATATTTTATTCTTTCATAACCATAGAATATTTAAGATTAAATTTAGTCATTTAAATACTTAATAATATTAAATAAATGATTGATTGAGGTTGTGGCATTATTTTATTTCATTTACAATTTCGCGTAAGTACTGTATATAATCCAAAATCTTTTGAAACTATACAGCGTAAGTGATTTTGTAAATAAACTATTGGGAATATTGACTTCAAAAATAGTACATTAGATAAAGGAGAACGAAACGGTGCTATATTCAAGTTCGTTCAAAATTCGGCCGAGTAGTTTTTTGGTCCTCATGTAAAATTTGCGAAAGTGTACATTCGCGGTATTTAACAATGCTAGTTGCGCGGAATTGGACTATCAACGACGTATGTCAAGCGATAACATGGAACGAACAACTAGCCATTTATTTTCTACATGCAGTAATATCAATAAAAAGTTTTTCAAACAAGTCTAAACAAACCATCAAATTTTCACTTGGTATATACAGGGTCAAATTAAATTGGCTAGCGAAACTCCGCAGACGTGATTGGTATCTAAACTAAACAAAATATAAAATTGATGATTTTTTGGGGTCAACCATCGCTGGCGGTGCTGTTACTTGAAGTATGAGTTGAGAAAATCTGTTCTTTGTTTTAAGGCTCGTACACGCTGGCGCGACTCGACAGCGTACACAAAGGCACCGCGTGCCGCGCGACGAGCGGCGCCTTTGTGTCGTGCTGTCGCGTCGCGCCTTTGTGTACGAGCCTTTATCGTGTTTTAATGTCGATACTCAACACGTATGTGAAGTTTACATAAAAAAAAACTATTTTTTAAACTAATATTTCAAGTGTCTATAGTGGTATGAGGAACAGGGTGTAAAGCTCAAACTCTATGGAAAAGGGAGGATCCTCCGACCAGACGGGTGTTGTGTCTGGTGGGCAACTGCCCGACGGTTGATGTCGGGACGTTGTATATGTATACGCTAGTCGCGCGGTAAACTCTGCTTGCGCGATGCAGGATTTGCGTGACGTCAGTATGACGTGTAGCTCGCATGTGGCGATGTTGATACCGCTACATGACTACACTACCTGCGGTTGATGACGCCAAAAGAATCTCGTCAAATTAATTAATATTTTATTTGATTATGTTTAGTTATCGATAGCTTGCGGAGATGATAGGTGTCTGCGGAGTTTCGCTAGCTAATTCAATTTGACCCTGTATAGATTTCGGCAGCGAGTGTAATCAAATTGTCTTAACCCTCTCAAATACTCTCAAAACTACCAATTATCTAGCGGTCAATCCGCAGTTACGCCCATGTGTAGTACTTTCAAATCAAATGTAGAAGTGATGAGATACACACTGCTTTACTGATTAGCCAAAATTTTAATGAACCATCATCCATAGCTGTTTGATAGTATGACGATGAGGCAAGGGGAAACTTGTGAGCATCAAGATGTTGGGATCAAGTCCCCGATTTAAAATGTATCACATTAAAGATAATAAAATATGATAGGTACTTAAATTACACACGTTCATGTACCTACTTAGGACGAACTAAGTTTCCACGTTTGATTTTGCACAAGCTCTAACGATTTTCATATGAATTCAGCGATAACATGAATCATGAAATTAGCAGGACCAATGTTTTAATCACATAACTAAGGCACTTACAATTGTATTGAAAATTGAGTATATACCTGTACATATGTAGTACTAATACTATGTCTACGAGTGTGAATTAGGTACCTGCTTCTGAGTAGCGCTTCCAGAAGGTCCCGCTACTTTGACGTCAAAGTGGCGGGACCAGGGATGTCTTGACATACTTCGTTAACTTACCTTTAGAGGTACAAATGTCTTGGTTAGGGTACAAATAGTACATGTAGTAAACACTTTAAGCCAAGCCTCTTTCTTCTTCCTCACAACCTCTTTAACTTCACCATCTACCAAAGAATCATTCGCTCTACTACCACCTATACTCTGAGCTAGATCACATACTTTTGTGGCTACTTGCACCATACTATTTCTCGCTATATCCCATACCTCTTCTAGACTGTATTCATTCGTATCAACAAATATTTTATCCGTCCTCATTTTTACTTTCCTCTTATATTCTTCTTTTACTTTGAATTCTTACAGTATTTCTACTTTATTCTTTCTAGAGCAGTCACAGGAACTCGGAACTCGGTGACGCCAATGCCTGAACAGACCATCCACGATTAAAAACAAATGCAATATGTGCGTCATTTGTTGCTTCAATTTTAAATTATGCAACAGGCAAGAAACTTGCGTCGTGTAAGTGGGGCTTAATGTTTGTTCGTAGTCTCTCCGTACTCATCTCTACTCAGCTTGGCGCTAAAAAGGTTTGTCTATTAAAAAGAAACTCAAAAATGCGTCTTTTATACATTTATTGACTATATACTTCATACATTGACTAACCTAAATCATGCAACATAATATCTTATTCCAACAATATATTATAATTATAAAATCTTATAAAATATTCATTAACATAATACTCCGTGAAGCAACAGCGCCAACCTCAGAGGTCGTGTTCAGGCACTTTTTAAGGCACCAGTTTTTAAATAAGTTTCAAGTCGTGGATGTATCTACTAGACACCTCTGTCTTGCCCTTTAGGAAGGAGGCGTGATGTTATGATGATGTAAGTAGTACCTATTGTCTCCAATCAAGATTAGGATAGAATACTTTGTTCTGAAAACTATAGACCAGCCTTATCCCTTTGTTACCCTTTACCCTTTGAAAGGGTAAAGGACGTTAAACTTTATTGTTATGTTTTAGGGTTGCAATCAAGCTGGCTGTCTACCTGATGGTGAGTAATTTCTAGGGTAATTAATTTACCGTACAGGTCATTAAGTTACGTCTTGATAAGAATATAAACTTGAAACTTATTTGAAATAAAAAATAACATTTATTTATAATAAACATGCATGTCGCCGAGAGGCGCTATATTAGATTTATATCTAAATAACAATTATAATCTGTGATTACATAACAACCGAATTAAAGCTAAGTAACATAATATGGTGTGTAGCTGCCTTTATTTTATGACATTCATTTTGTGGCGAGACCTTAATTTCAATTTAATATTGCACATTAATTTGGAATATGGCAGGGTATCATTTTACAACACGAGTTGACGTATTAAATTGAATTGAACGCGACATGTGAATGTACTATAGGTACACCTCTGCCTAGCCCTTCGAGGAATATATAGGCGTGATGTTATTTAACAGAGGATTTTAGGTCTCGCTCACTACTAAACAATAATTATAATCAACACATACCACCCACGGCTATTTTCATTTTGAATCTGGCGATTGACCTATAATATTGTCGCAACTTTACGATCGCACAAGGTGGACCAATGAGCTGCTGAAGGTCGTGGGAATCCGCTGGATGAGGGAAGCACAGAACCAGTCGAGGTGGCGATGCTTGGGGGAGGCCTATGTCCAGCAGTGGACGTATGTCGGCTGAATTGTGATGAGCATTCCCAAATAAATTACTTAATAATGTAAAACAAGTCGCTTTTAGCATACCTGTGTGAAAGCTTAATTCTTATAAACTGCAGAATATATATTGATGCAGTGTTCATCATCATTTAGTGAATTGATTTCCGAAGGTTAATGTGTATAGTAAATTAGTACTTATTTAACTTGGATATAGGAAAGATATCTAGATGTTTTAACATGTCGCTGATCACACCCGTGCGAAGCAGGGGCCGGTCCCTAGTTCTGCTTATACGAATGTTCATTCTTTAAGATGTTACATTACATTAATAATCATAGTCCTCCAGATCGAATTTCAGCCATAGTGACCAATCTCAGCGGAGACTAACCTTCGGCGCGGGAGAGCGGGGGCTTCGGTGAAGAGAGTGCACATTACGTTCAAATGATATTAGGTCAACCGCCAGCTAAATACACTAAGGTGCAATTTGCACGAATTTATAATACGGAATTATTAACTTAACCAATTTTACAAAAATGTAAACTAATTATTTTAAAGATATTTTAGTCGATTGTACTTAAAAGAATATTGCCATTTGGAGATCCTTCACGACAATATTATATAAGTGAAAACTTCTTTAGACGCACTACGCTCTTTCTAAACAGCGAACAAAACTGAACCGTCACGCTCGGGGGCGGTGACGCTAATCGCGTATACTCGGCTCTAGCCGTAAGATTTCAGTGTTAATGCGTGGACCTAAACACACGCCTTTTTTATTTTTCTATTCGAAATTAGTTTACATTATTGTATAAATACATAACTATGTATAATAGAGTAATTAAAATTAAGCATAGTTTCGTGAAAATCTATACACAATCTCTTAAAAAACTATACATATTATATAGATTTACAGTACCCGTGTGATATTAATATGACACATCGATTTAGAACGAGACAACCGTCTACAAACTTGAAGTTTTTCTGAATTTCGATGTGTCATATTTACTCTTGGGTACTGGGTACATAATCTAGGTTTTTGAGTAAGAATGATTAATGAGGTGAAAATTAATGACAAGAAATACTCCATGGCCTCTCTCTGCATTCGAAACATCGTTCCTTTTTATTCCTTAGTATTAATTTCTAAAGCTTTCCTTTCCTAGGACAGCAGTTCCGTCATATTATTACGGCCTGAATGAAAATCGGTCATTTTCACCAGTTGATAGTATGGTGGTGTCAAAAAAACGCTCTGTATTTGAACATCCGTTATTGTGTGACAGTTCACCGCTTACGAAACCAATACTTTACATCCTTTTTTTTGGTCCTACAATAAAAGTTCTAGGTAAACTTAATTTTTTGTCAAATCCTTGAATAATAATTAAAAAGACGAACAAGTCTAAAATGGCTTAGTCACTCTTCAACAAGCAGACCACTGTCGGAGTTGTTAGCAGAGTGATTAAGCCGATTTTAAGCCTCGTACTCATTGGGAAAAAAGTTGCAAAACATTGTTTCAAACATGTTGCAGGGTTGTTGGTAGCATTGTGAGGCAACTGGCATATCCTAAAACCAAAAATACGGCGTGTTGGATTAGAGACAACTTACTCCCTTTCAGAGAGGAGGCTTGTGTCCCAGCAGCGGGAACCTTATAGGCTGAATATACTGGCAACAATGTTCCACAACTGTTTATCAACTTTTTCCAATGAATTCGGAGGTTTAAATGTTGAAGAACACGGAACGAGACACAATAGAAGTTTTTATGTTTTTACGTCTGGGGGCGTTTAGTGTCCCGCAACATGTTAATATTGAAAAATCTCACCATAAGTCATCCTAATAATAAGCGAATCACTATAAATCGTCGATTCCCTCAACGTAGAAACGCACATAAAAATCTTTTGTTCACATTTCAAATCCTGGTTTAAATTCCTTCTATGGAACTTTTATTTAGTAAATATTTTCTATTTTAATAACTAGTCAGCCGTTTGAATAACGTGGTAGCATAGTTATGGCCTATGCCCAGTAGTGGACAAATACCGAATTATATTATTATTATATTTTTACACATGGTCGCCACCCATTACTGCAGTACAAATACATAAATCTTACTACTCATCAATAGAATTTGTTGAATGGTAAGTGAAAAATTAAACAACAACTATTCATTGACTTGAATTATATCGCTGGCCCCGGGCAATAAAGCGGTAATATCAAATTCGTCGTTTTTGTTTATAGTGCAGCGTACAGTGATCCAAACAGGCGTTCATAATTATTGTCATTTACTCTACAGAAATATTATTTATTAAATACTGAAAAAAAAAAATAAGAGTGATAGACTGATACTCAGAGAAGCCAAAAATCAAATAACATTACAAAGGGCCTAGCCGGTGTTTACCGATATATTGCCCGTGGCCAGCGATATGTAGTTAAACAGTATGTAATACATATTAGGATTAATTAACTTGCTAGAGCGAGTTAGATAATCCTATAAAATCATGTTTTGTCTCTTTTTATGCCATTACCGTTCCATGTAATCATAATTGTAAGGTTTGAATTGAAATGTCTGTTGTCATGTCGTATGCAAAAGGCACAAAGCACAGAATGACCGCACCGGCAGCGACTAGAGACGCCGTTCCTAGTATTATTCGTGCTCGAATTTGACGCAACTGAGCGCAAATTCGGCTGTCACAGGCATTGTCAGGGGCTATTAGTTTCTATGAGTTTACAGTGACCCTCACAAGAATACTTTCTATATCGGAGACATTTTTTTTTTTTTATCTCTTGACTTTGGCCGCCAGGTGTCAGACCCGTGCTCTGTGCATCCTTTCCCTCCTAATTAGTGTTCGTAGCGCAGAGAAGCAACGCGCTGCAGTCGTTAACTCTTTCGAGCCTGTAGGTCGAGTTGTCAGGCATGTGTCGGACGAGGTCGTCCGTGAGACGAACGCGAGCGCCGTTCGGGCCCGAAACCAGCACTGTCTCGCATTCCTGAGGACAAAGAAGATACTGTGAGTTTAATAAAAAATATATTAGTTTGTAAATACTGAATGAAGTTTCCCTAGTAAATATTCTAGAGGTTGAAATGAAATGTAGGATGTGGCCAGACGTGCGGTACCCGGTGTTTAGGCTGCATGAAGTGAATCGCCAATATTATGTTTTATTCACCAAAATTTGTTACTATGAGCTAATAGAGTTGAACAAAAATCGAAACTACACCATATTTTGTTGGCTGTGACCTCAAGTTTTCTCAATAAGCAATGAAGTCATTTCACATTTGTTTTTTTAAGTTAAAAAACAAATTCGAAGGCATATGGCATTCACCAATTCGCACTAGGCTCACTCCATCTCACTGAGAGGAGGCCTGTGTCTCAGCCGTGGCATGATTATAGGTCGATTATAATAATAATTTATTTCAAATTCAAGTAAGATCCTACTAATATTATAAATGTGAAAGTTTGTGAGGATGGATGGATGGATGTTTGTTACTCTTTCACGCAAAAACTACTGAACGGATTTGGATGGAATTTGGAACACAGATAGTTTATAACCTATATTAATACGTAGGATACTTTTTGTCCCTGTAGTACGTTACCGTGGGATAATTTCCGACCTCCACGCGGGCAAAAGCCAGTTATAAATAAAAACATATGTTAGATGAGCTTATACTAACAGAAATTTGACAAGACATTTGTGTCTGAACTAGATAAATAAATATCTGTATCTCAGGTTATGATAAACAGTGATCGTGATGGTCTAAATGGTATATTTACCTTGGAAGCATGCACAAGTGAATTCAGCTTGTGCAATAGTTCGTGCGCCCTGCAAGCATGCAGATATAGCGCGCTGTATATATTACTGCCGGCTGGACAGACGTACACTGTGAGACGAGGCTCGATGCGTCTGTGAAACAAAAAATTACGTTGTAAGTACTATCTAATAAAGCGTAATTCAGAGCTAGCACAGAGCATACAACTCGATGTATCAGAATGTTGACAATTTAGATATATTTTTCACCAGTGTACCTAAAGTGAAAAACTTATAATGTAATCTTTATTTAAATTTTAAATTTATTCATGCTCATTCATTATACAATAAATTTCTGCACAAATACTGCTATTAAAACTCCTAGCTCCTGTGAACAGCGTTGTGGGTTATATTATTACCAAAACTTATTTTTGTTTAAACGAGGCAAAAGACACATATTTATCGGTTTAATAACTCATAGAGTATTTCGACCAGAGATTTGAAAATTTTGCTGCCAATGGCAGCTATTATACCTTATTTTTTGAGCTATAATAAATAATCATATCTTTTTTCGTTTAGAAGATATGACATGAGCAGCTGGGGTGACGTCACTCCAGCTTACACACACGTTTTTTGATCGTACTTTCAATGCTTTTTAAGTATTATCGTTCAGTTCTTTCCTTCCTTTTGCAGTTATTATGCCTTATTATTCTGACTATAGTCTTAAACCCTAACCTCACTAGTTTGCCTGTATTGAATGAGGAAGCTGGGGTGACGTCACTCCAGCTAACACACACCAAACGACTCATAGTAACGAAGTTATTGCGGCAGCTAAATTAAGACTGGGAACTTTGATTGCAGCTATTATACTTTAAATATTGGCATAGGTAGAATTATTCTGTCACATAATGAGGAAGCTGGAGTTATGCACGTACTGTCGTGTACTTTAAAAATGGAACGAACTTTTTACTTCGACCCGTCTACCAAGGAGGTAACTTATCAAAGTTTTTATTTAAATCTCGAACTGGCTCAGCAAATAGAGCTGTCTATAGTAAAAAAAAAAACAAATATACTTATTGGCGCGAGAAAAGTTATCGTTGTTCGTCATTGATTCTGGAATGTATAATTAATTTACTTAGTTTGAATTTCCGCTCATTATTTGAGAAAAGTACTATACAAGCGTTGGCCGCAACGAGGCGTTGATGGACTCATGTATGTGTGCCTCGGCTTCACCTCGGTCGTAATGTACTATAGACAAAGCACTGATATGTCATAGTGAAAACTGACTCGATATAGAATGATTTAATTATAGTCTTGTATCTGATATCTATTTGCGGAAGATTTGAAATTGTTCCAAATTGACGCTTATCCGCTTATGTCACTCAATTAGAAATTACAATCAATATTATTGTGTATGTTTATTGCAGAAAAGCTGTAAACACATAAGTGCTCATTTAACTATTCTAATGTCATAAAATAATTGTAGTGTTTTCTTAATGTCACATAACATACATAACATCACGCCTGTATTCCCCGAAGGGTTAGGCAGAGGTGTACCTGTAGTACACCCACATTTCGCCAGTTATGTTTAAGTCCCATGTAATAGGGGGCGAGCCTATTGCCATCAACCGGGCACAAATCCAGACTCCGGGCTGCCACCGAGAAATTCCAGATGGAAAACCCAATAACACTTTGCCCGATCCGGGAATCGCACCCAGGACCTCATGCTCAGCAGTAGCGCTTGCGACCACTAGACCAACGAGGCAGCCAATGTATTTCAAGCTAAAAGGCTTAAAAGAACCACTTGCTTGAACAATGCTGATTCTTTGGCCAAATAATAGGCCAGCCCTCTGCTCACGTGAAGAGTTGAATAATAAAATAATAATAGTTGAGTCTAAGTGTATTTTATTTTATTAAATAGGAACAACAAACAGCTACATTATGCAATATGACATATAGAAAAATTATATAACCCAAAATATATATAATAATAATAGTAATAATGTAGCCCACAGCGCTGTTCACAGATTACTATGAATAAATAAAATCTTATAGTCACTAGGAGGTGAACTGTTTATGCATGACAGTTACACTAATATTATAAAAACAATAAAGAAAAAAAAACACAAATAGTATTTAAAAAACAACAGCAAAAAGAAATATAAAAAAATATTAGTCCAATTGTCCAAGTGTCTCATACAAAGGGCTACGAAACCTTTTCAAAGAGCATGTAAATATATCGATGTGTTCGAATGCTTCATTGTAGGTAGCTGCCATTCACCGAACTGGTGAACATAGACCAGTGCTAGATCGGCAAGTACTACCTACTGCTAAGAGTTTGCCTGCACGTGCCTGCCGTCTATGGACAGTTCTGGGGACTGCATAGCACAGTACATTATTTAAATCTATACAGTCAAAATTACCATTAACAATATTATATAATGTCATTGCTTCTAATTGTATGTTCTATTGTATGTATTGTATGTTGATTTATTGGTTAAATTGCAAAGTAGGGTGAAGATATTTCCAAACTGGAATCAATTAATTACTGCACCTAAAGGTCAAACTTAGGATAGCATAGTGCTGACTTCTATTCATATTTTGACAATCCCAAATTTCATGGTATGCTCTGTTCCAAAAAGATCCGATGAAAATGTAAACAAATGGATCAGGAAACGTAACTGTAGGTACCAATTTCTAGTGCCACTTACAAGTTTGAGTGCTTTGATTTAATTATTTTAATACTTAAATTTGAAATCACCTTACAGATGATTTTCATTTGACAATTGAGGTAAATTTTATAACCTTACTTTTCATAGATGGTTTTTCAATTACAATTTAATAATGTTATTCAAACAAGAATTGTTGGAAGAAGCGGTGAGATATAAACTTGAAACCTTCTAAATACAGAAGAATGTGTTACTAATTACCTTTAGTGAGTGATTGTATAAGAATTTAATGTTTACACTTTTGTCAGTTACTTTTGGAACAGACATTAGTTTTGTATAAAGTAAATACTTACTTGGCATGCAGAGCGTTGAAAAGACGAATGCCGTCTGCCAGGCCGCAGATCTGAATGATGTCATCGCGGGACAACCTGGTACACAAAGAGCGAAATATAACATTAATAAATAGGAATATTCGGCCCTGCTCGAAGGGACATGTCAAAATATCGAGATTTCTGTGCTAAATCCAAGTTAAATATTTGTGTATTATACTCGTAAACCTTTTGGAATAAATTCTCTAAATGATGGTGTAAACATCTTATTGTATAGTGTAGTTGACAAATTTGATTTGGAGAACTAAGCGGTCACACGGACAGACTTCACGAAAAGCTACTTTTTATACTATGTATACCTAATGCCTATATGTGAAACCAAATTTTGACAAATAAACTGTTACAGCTAAGTTTTATTCTCTGTCTTTTTGGATGAACGATATTTTTAATGCGCCCTTGATAATTGATTAAGAACAGTTGCAAAACGATATTGCTTTTCGATTTTACTTTTTACCCGACTGCGCTAGGTAGAGGGTAATGTTTTTATCAGCGTATATAAGTATGTATTTTTGTTTCTTTTTGGGGTTCTAGAGACCAAAAGCGTGGGCCGATTTTGATAATTCTTACGTCAATCGATTTATTTGTCATAATCTTGTGAGTGTCATTAAAGGCATGACAGTTATCAAAATTCAATATGGCGACAATCAGACGTCTTATTGTGAAAAAGAAAAAAAACACTTTGACGAACTATGTCAAGTGGGGTGTCATTGAACAGGTCTTTGAAAATCATCTTCTAGGTTTCTCTAATCATTTTTCATTTTGAATGACTATTTTAAGTAAGTTTCTTAGTTCCTATTGAAATACGTGTTCAAAAAAATATTCGTAATAAACTTTTATTTATTTGTTTTTTTTGGATTTTTCAACGAAAGATACCAACCTTAGCAGATCAGCGCCTGAGAAGTTGGTGAACGTGGCTGCGTGGTGGGCGAAGCGTTGTCGCGACAACCACGCCTGAGTCTCCGATGAAGTCGCCTCCTTTGACAGCCCCGAGTTCTGCAGCAACACAATAACGTTAACCATATTATCCCGTATCTACATGGACTATGCGAGAAGCCAGTCAGTACGAAGGTCGAAGGCTAACTGATCTGATGTGCGCCAGAAATACGATTAACTATCTACTCTTTTATATTTACAAGGCAGATGTGAGTGGAAGGGGACGCCCTAGGAGAACATATGTTGATGTTCTTCAGAAAGGTCAGGTGCGTAGTACTCGCAACCAGCGTGCGTGTATGACAAGATTTAAGAACGTAAACGAGGCAAAAGGAGTATGTAAGGATCGTAGCAGGTGGCGTTCTGTAGTTTCTGCCTAGCGCCATGGGAAGAAGGCCTGAGTTTATGTATGTATGTGTCTTCTCTAACCCAATTATTTTCTTTGGTGGTGACACACGCAATTTAAAGTATGAAAGTTATTTGCTTTGCAGATATTGGTGAGGTCAGTGCACAAAAAAGTTGGTTGCGTACAGTTTCGTGATGAAAGATATAAGTTACTTATTTCTAATATTGAATACCATCAAACGAGGTGAATAGGAATGCAGCTGGGGTGAACCGAGACGAAACTTTAAAAGGGATTTTAACATTGGAAATAATAAGTTTGTTGCCAATAAGTGCACTAAATCTTTAATTATAATACGGTAAACACAGAGTCATTTTTGGCAACAAACTATATTATTTCAATATTAAAATCCCTTTAAAAGTTTCTTCTCGATTCACCCGTGCATTCCTATTCAGCACGTTTGACCGTATCAACTTTATGATGATATAAATAAAGCTGATTTCAGAATGACTACCAATATGGAAAGTCATAAAAATGTTTGAAGTTGTAGTGCAAACTGAACTTCATAAAGTCTGTTTAGATGTTTGGAAACTGAATCGTGAACGCAGTATACTTTGTTAATGACGGCCACAATAGTTGCATATTGAAAATTGTGTTGCTGTCCTGTGCATTGTATTCTTCATTGAATACTCTTTATTATGTACACCATAAAAATTACAGATATAAATGTAGAAATTTTACATAGGGTGACACAATGGGCGGTCTTATCGCTAAAAGCGATCTTTTACAGACAACCTTTGGATGGATTCAAGGGAGAAGGAGAGACAATAATGCAGGTAGTCAGTGGCGTACCATTTACATATACAATAAAAAACATGAAACAAGAGCAAGGAAACAAAATGTAATGACAATGTTTAAAGAGAGAGGAAGTTTTATTTAACTAGCATTTTAAAAGTGGACAAAGATTGAGCACGCCTTATCGACACGGGCAAGGCATTCCATAACCGTACCGTTTGAACTGTAAAAGCCTTGTCATAAAAACTGGTGGAATGCCTCGGCATCTCTAGTCTTCAGTTTTCCGATGACCTCAGATATCTATTATGTGTGTCATGAAGGAACTTGAAACGTTCTTTAAGATAGGAGTGGGTTTTAGGGTTGAACAGAATACTGTAGAGCAACAACACAACACAAGACAAGATATGAGAATTCCGGCGAAGACGTATGGGAAGCCACTTGAGCTTTGTATGAAATTCAGAAATGTGTTTTGTGTCATACATAGGTTTGGAATACTGACGGTTTTAACTAGCAATATAACAATGATAAATCCCACTGCTGAGACACAGGCCTCCTCTCCGTGAGAGGGAGAGGGCCGTACCTAATCCCCAACTTGGGCCCAGTGCGGGTTGGTAGAAGTCATATATCTTTTGAATCTTTGGTTCCAAGTCATGCCGTTTTCCTTCACCATTTTGATGATAATATCTTGATTCTTACCTTTTCAGGATCCTCGGCGGGTTGTGGCAGGTCGGGCAGTATCTCGCCGGGCGAGTGGCACGGCGGAGAGTTCACTTTCACGTCGTTTGTTCTGAACAACAAAAATTATACGTTAGACAGAATTAGAAAAATCGATAATATTTCACTCTTAAATGGTACAACTTAATTTACGCAACCATCTGGCCGAACACTTGTCTCTTAAGATACAGGCGCCTAGTTTAAGAGACAGAGTTTATATTTTTGTTTATACAGGGTGAAATTGAATTAGCTAGCGAAACTCCGCAGACTTGATGGGTATGGATATGTAAACATGATCAAATAAAAAAGGAAATTAATATGATGAGTTTTTTTCAACCGCAGGTAGTGTAATCACTTGAAATATCAGTTTTCTTTGTGTAAAAACTTCACAGACGCGATCGGTAAAAATAAAAAAAACTATCTTGTGTTTTTTTATCGATACCTATCAAACCTGTGGAGTTTCGCTAACTAATTTAACTTGACCCTGTATTGATTTTCGTAGCCTTTTTAACTTTTGGACAAACAATTATGTACCATCTTAGTATATCTACTACTGTGCTCAACTTGCTTCTATACAGGATGGAAGGGACATCGACGTGCAAACTGTAACCATGAATTCAGCCCTTGATTCTAGACATCCAAACGTAGAAATTTTACGTCAGTTATCAAAAGAAATAAACTGCTATTTCATTGAGTGCAATACCTACCCCTACGCGGTCAAAATGTACTGGAGAGCATTTTTTTTAAGGGGACTACATGACCTAAACGCAAATTTATAATGCCTAAAAATATATGATCCACTGCAATAGGTAACCAAAATCAGAAAAATATACGATATTCTGCAGGATATATGCTAGTTAGATAGTGTGTTGAAAACATAATACAATTAACTTGATATGATAGAAAAAATCACGAAGATACTACTAAAAAAAATTTTTACCAATTAAAAATCATACTAGTATACATGCAAACATTCAGATATTTTGTCAGATTATTCTACAAACAATATACTAACGTAATAGTGTTTTAATTTTTTAGTCCAATGAATAGATTTCTTGTAAATCCATAATTGCTTCATATTTTGCAATAAATTACCAGCGTTGTGTCATCGCGCGTCTCTTTCTTTTCTATACAATCCGACAGAGACCGCGCTTTAGCTCTTGTAGGCCCCTTAATAACCTACGAAAAATTACAACGCAGGGGTATTTAGAATCATGTATTGAATCCATGGTAAACATTAAAATTAATTAATTAATAAATAAATAATAATAATTAATTCATAATTAATTTTAATTATTATGTTGTGCGTCGATATATGCCACACTGTATTTCACTTTAGATAAATAAAACTTTTTTTTATGGAAGCGCACGTGGCCTTTCTATTTTCCTTTCATCTAAGATCCCTATTGAATGCGCATTCAATATTTTTTTGTGTATTTTCTAAATACATTTTGGTAACAGACTTATTGAGCGCACCAATGGCGTACAATATATTATTATACTAGCTTTTGCCCGCGGCTTCGCTCGCGTTAATTTAGACTTTGACAATCAATTCGGGTTATAATTCAAACATGATTCGAAAGAAACGTGGCGCCATCTATTATCATAAGAAAGTTATTTTTGTTTTCCTCGGGAACAGTACCTTTTTGCGGGGTAAAAGGTACCCTATGTCCGTTTCTGTACACCTGACAACGTATATGCAAAATTTCAGGATGATCGGTTTAGTGGTTTAGGCATAAAAAGGTAACAAACAAACAAACAAACTTACTTTCGCATTTATAATATTAGTCGTAGTAGTAGTAGTTAGGCTATATAAATATTTGGCGTGCGATTGGTTGGAGGGTTACGTACAATTTCTGTACCCCAAATACTATTACTACAGTTCGCGCAAAACTTTGTGAGCTCTCGGAAGTTGCAGCGAGTGGCTGCACAGTATGCATAATATAGGTGTCCGAGGGAACTCTCTCACTCTCACTCAACTTTACCATGCGCGGTTTCGTTCTTGGGCCTACGTTCAGACGGCTCAAAGTTTTGCGCGAACTGTAGTAATAGTATTTGGGGTACAGAAATTGTACGTAACCCTCCAACCAATCGCACGCCAAATATTTATATAGCCTAACTAATATGTACTATTAGCCTGCATCATCCCACTGCTGGGCAAAGGCCTCTCCCCATGACTTCCAGCTCTTTCGATCCAGGGCTAAAGGGGACCACGGGTCGTTTGTTTTGTCTAGCTCGTCCCGCCATCTTCGCCATATTATGTTCTCATTCTCATCCTTATCATCTTACTGTCCTTGTATCATGCTACTTGTGGTCGACGCAACACGTTGTATTCTTGCACTCGCCCCTGTCAGGTTCATGCTATCATTCACTCCCTTCTCTTTCATATCATTCCTCACACAATTCATCCATCATTTCTTCGGCCTTTCCATTCATCAACATTGATCACTCTTTTAGTCATATAGAAGTATGAGGAACAGGGTGTATAGCTCACTCATACTCTATGGAAAAGGGAGGATCCGCCGACCAGACGGGTGTTGTGTCTGGTGGGCAACTGCCCGACGGTTGATGTCGGGACGTTGTATATATGCTAGTCGCACGGTAAACTCTGCTTGCGCGATGCAGGATTTGCGTGACGTCAGTGTGACGTGTAGCTCGCATGTGGCGGTATAGATACCGCTACAGTCACATGTGTTTCCTCCCCTCCTCATCACATGATGGCCATACCAAGCGAAACGATTTCCTTCCACTTTTCTGTCAAGATTATTGTCTGTTTCAAATGAAATATCTCTTTCAAACTGAGACATAATGCGTGAATTTTCAGACATTAACTTTGCCTCTGAGTTAAGGCATCCGCGGGACGCGACTCTTGTAGAAAAAATTCCATTCAGTTTTAATAGAAATTGTTCTACAAGAGACGCGTTGCGCCTGTTTCCGGGGAAGCCTTTACGCTGCGTTTTTCACCTGGCGCCCTAGAAACAGTGATGTTTTTTGGAATCCTGTCCTTGTCTGCTCATTTTGTTCGCCTTAAAAACAGCATGATGGAAATCTCAAAAGTTGTGTTTATCCCGAATTTCCACTTACACCTCACACAATATAAACAGTGCACGAATTTACGGATGCTGCCAAATTCTATATTTATGTTATTTGCAAGCGGCCTTCAGAGCTGACCGACATACACTATCTCTGAAATGTGTTTTTATTTACATTTGAAATTGCGTGGGTTGCTTTTTAGCCGACGAAAAAAAGGAGGGGGTTCCCAAGTTGTCACGTATCTCTTTTTCTTAAAAATGATTTTGTTTATTTTGGCAGTTAAATTAAAACCATCTGAATGTATCCAGAACTAAACTTATTTGAAAAAATTGAGCCATCACGCGACGCCTGACAGATGTGAAACATACCATTTTATAGCGTGGCGACGCGTCGCCACGCAAACAATCGGTTTTACCCGCGGCTATATATGTATCACATCAAAAAAAAAACGCAATGAAATTGATAGGCTACATTAATAACCATCGCAAGCTATTTTTTTTTAAATTATTATGTCTTATGTGCTTACTGCAAATAACAAATAAAATATACTTAGGAAACAACTATAGCTTGTGTCTGAAGAAATTGGTATTCTTTCGAAATTTGCGCTGACAAATTCACTGTTCTCTGCAATATACGTATTGGTTCTCTGCTGTTATTATAAATGCGAAAGTAAGTCTATCATTCTATTACCTTTTCACGCCTAAACCACTGAACCAGTTGTTATGAAATTTGACAGATGGGTAGCCTAGGACCTAAAGGACATAGGCTACTTTTCATACTGGATCATCAATCACTAGTTCTTTATTAGTGATCGATGTCCTGGATAGATATTTGTATAAAAAAAATAAGAAACACAAAATACACGCAGACGTAGTCGCGGGCAACTTCTGGCTAGGAATAAAGCAGCTCCTTAATTGAGTAACACACATCAATCACAATCTGAATCATTTTGAAGCCTATTGCTAATCCATTGCTTCATATGTTCGAAAAAATTGTCTGCTCAACAACGTAAATAACGCAATGAATGTTGTTGTACTGTCAAAATGAAGGCCATTCCTAGTCCTACTGTTAGTGTGTTACGCAATTACCTCGTAGGTTTAAAACGGTAAAATACTCACTCTTGGCAATACGACGGCTTCATTTGATTGTTGGAGGCAAGAATTGCTGAAACAAGACATGCAACAATATTATTTTTTAATACAAAGAGAAACGAAATAGTTTCAGAAAGTCGATTCAAATAATTCTGTAGTGAAAACCCATGACTGGTTGAATTTATGTCAGTCAACCGATCACAACAGGTTACATGAGCGTTTCAGAAAGTGAGGGTAAATCAATATTTCAATTCAGAATCTGGGATAATTATCAAGTTTTGAAACAACAAACTGAATGCCGTAAATGACAAAGTTCAAATTCCATTGCATCCAAAACTTCGTTAGGACCTTTTTATACCACAGTTAAATTGTCCTTCAAAACTCAACGTGGAATACTTATATCTAAGGTAGATAGTTGAGTATGTGGTGATGGAATGCGGTGTGGTGGTGGATGGAGACTAGCTAAATGCTATTTAAAACCTTGTCCGGCGCGTACGAAACAACTTGCCAAAGTCTCATCACAATCGGTCGAGCCATTTTCGAGTTTTTGCGAGACTAACGAACGGCAATTGATTTTTATAT
The DNA here is from genome assembly GCA_916610205.1 of Griposia aprilina. NCBI lineage: Eukaryota > Metazoa > Arthropoda > Insecta > Lepidoptera > Noctuidae > Griposia > Griposia aprilina. Next base: position 10,948,718 of record OU744311.1, read on the forward strand.
ACAGGATGTTTGGCGCATGGACTGACACATTTATTTGGGGGTTGGGAAGGTCATTTACGAGGTTTCACCCAAAGACCCCATGCCAAGTATCACGGTATTTGAGATGTTTTTTTTTCTTTAAATTATCCGAAATCTCGCCTTTAAATCGTCAGTCCTTTTTAATTTATGGTTGTAATAAACATTAATTTATAAGTACAAACATCCCATGGAAAAAAGGACGTTCAATTTTTTCCGAATTTTAAACCTAATTCGGACCATTTTAAACATTTATCCAGCCGTTCTTAAGGGGGATGCGCCAAGATAGCCCGCGAAATTCAAATTTTCATACGTTTTTTTGCAATTTGCAGGTCAGTATCAGGTTGTATGGTGATCTAAATATGATTCGCGACCGTATCACATGTGGCTCTAAAGAATTATAATCATTAGAATCAGCAATACAACTCCTTAAGTTAGAATTGCCCTCAAATGTCATGATTTCATGAAATAGTCATTCAATAGGGTAATATGAACTTATAGAGATGTATTATAATTCTGTAAAGCCATATTTGTTACGGTCGCGAATCATATTTTAATTAAAATACAACCTGACAGTGACCTGCAAATTGCAAAAAACATAAGAAAATTTGAACTACCCTAAAGGTTCCGCCTTAAGTAATGCGCTTACCAACGAACACCATTTCATTTTTACCCGACTGCGCGACGCATGGGAGGGTAATGAGGGGGGGGGGGGTGTTCTTTCTTACTTGTATATGTTGTGTTGTGTGCTTTGTAGTCTATGCTAAATAATGCTAGAGACCAAACGCGTGGGCCGATTTTCATGATTGTTAAGTCAATCAATATTTATGAGTAAAAATAATGAAGTATTGTTAAAATGTAGACTCACCATTATGTGGTAAAACAGGCTTGTTGACCGCTATTGGGCTTGCAACAGACTTGGGGGCCACACTGCAACAAAAAAAAAACAATTGGTTTATTTAGTAAACAAAAATATAGCTAGACTATGCAGATTCAGTTTCATAGCTATTTTCTTGCCAAGAGGCTAATTCAGTTTAGGATCTACTTTCAACAAAGACATTAATAATAATAATATATTCAGACAACCATTGATCCATTTTTTAATTTATATTGTTAGTATGAACTTAAAAAACTAGGTTAGTACGTAATAATTAAGAGAGACTTAGTCCTCTGGGTTAGGCTCCACACTAGGGCATGCAATTCCGGAATTTCGTAATTCCGGAATTTCGATACAATTTCTCTGATATATCAATTCCGGAATTGAGAGGAGTAATATCGCAATTCCGATATTCATACAGTGTTTCAAATTCATTGATATTTGAAATTTTGAATTATTCTTTTTTCTGAACGCAACTAACAACGTCTGTGTAACTTTCTAAGCAGCTAGCCAACCAGGCCTTCAGCCTGTTCACAGCTATTTTACCTCTGAATGTATATCACTGTCAAAATCTCAGTGATCTTTATTGCCGTTGCAATAAGGTTGTTGTTGGGTTGCTGCCACTGACAAGTTTGTAAAATTCACAATGATCTTAATGGTTGTTACAATAAGGTTGCTATTGGATCCTACCACGTAACAGTTTATGCTCAAGAAACTTAATCGGAACAGCTTTTTGATTCTAGACTTCCGATGAACTTGCTCAGTCATATAAAACAAAGACGACTACGATTAGCAGATGTGCTACACTATTTACACAATCAGGAAGACTTCTTTGCACAAGCAGTGGACGATACCTTTCCTAAACGCAATAATGAAGGAATTTCTGATTCAAATAGGTATTGTATGCGTTTAATTCTATTGTGATAGCCATGTTGATTTTACTGTTTAAATGTCTAATTAGAGTAATAAGCGAGAAAGATGACCAAATATGTTTAAGTTTGGATGTTACCTACTAAAAATTATTAAGCACCAATTTCACCAAACTCCGCTGTTACTAAATGCTATGCTAAGCATTTTAACGGACTATTTTTCGTAGTGAGACAATCCATCAAATAATAACGGGACATTTATAATAAACACAGTATGGTGAAACTGGCCCTAAAAGACCGATATAAATATAAATCTTGTTTGATTTGAAACAAACCTTTTTCTATTCCTAGATAGAGATGGTTTCTCTATTAGAGACAATTAAAAGTTACCAGTTCCGGAACGAGTTCCGGAATTGAGAACCTTCCGATATTGCATGGTCTACTCGACACCAGTGGGCTGTCTAACTAATTGCCTATGACATTCAGGATGCTGTTACTGCTCCCACGCAATCTGCTTAGCAGTGAGGCTGTCTTTTTGCGCCAGGTGGCATCAAAGCCGTCCGTGCGCGACTCAGCGAACATGTTGACGCACTGCAGAAGCGCGGCAGCCGTAACAGCGCCCTGTAGGCATTGTTAAACTGGATGCGCAGAGAATTGTAAGACCTTTGGGTATATCTGAACCACAGGCTCGCTGAGTAGAGATGTGCAATACGCTTTGAATAAAGTTACTTTCACCGCGTCTGTACATCGAGCGAATCTGCGGGCCAGCATGTTCGCCCGGACTGACAATGCCCTGCGCTCCCTCTCATTATTTTACCAAAACCTGACAAGAATCCTGTAGAATGTCGCAACCCTATTTAATTAAAAAGTTTGGCTAAATAATAACGGCGTCGGTGGATTGGAAGCTAAGCTACACTTGCCGAGGCGGGACCGTGGATGGGTGACGATCCAATGCATAACGACGAAACCCACCGAGTTACGAAAAGCACGTTAAGTCCAGTGGCGTTCCTTCCATAGAAGCCGGAAAGCCCGGCTTTCAATTAAATGTGAACCTATCAACAAAAAACATAAACAAACTACACGTCATGCAAACTTGTAAATTAACTAACTCAATCATGTCGCAAGAATTGATAAGAATAATGACATACCAGTTTTTTTTTTAAATATTGTTTTTTTGCTTGCCCCCTTGGCACGCCACTGGGGAAGTCGTTGGTGCCTAATGTCATTCGTAGATCTTTGACTGATGTTACGGGTGATCAGAAGCCCGCAAGCCTGACAACCAGTCTTACCAAGGGGTATCGTATCACCCTATGACTAGGCTGTGGAGTTCAGACAGGCAGTCGCTCCATGTAAAATACTGGTGTTCAGCTGCATCCGGTTAGACTAGAAGCCAACCCCAACATGGTTGGCAAAAGGGTATGCACATGATGACTATTTTACAAAACATGGTGTTTTTGTCAGAGGAATTTGCTTTAAATGTGTGTTGGTTGCCAACCGTACTATAATATATAGTATTGTACTATATTTCGGATCTGCGTACTACGAGTATATACTGTTGAAGAAATATACTAATACGAATAAATACTATACTCGTATTTTCAACACCGAAATTTTAAAAAACACATCCTTCATTTAAAAAAAATATGAACGCGCCTTTACATTAAATTTTGACTGATGCCATAGTATCCGATCTCATCTGTCATAATGCGTTCCGACCTTGTCAATACTGTCAAATTGACAAAGTCAAACGAATTGTTGGTTTTCTTCATTTTTGTTTTGGCATTTTGGCAATTTTTATCAGTTTGATGTTCTTTCTTCTTCTTCTTTCTTTCTTTTCATAATTTGAAGTCCTAAATAAATTAGTTATGGAAAGTGGTAGTGATAACGACTGTTTTTGTTCCTCTTGCAAATACTTGTGATAAAAGAAATAAGCCAGTGAACTTGCTTTGATTGAAAACGAGCTTTTGATAATATACATTAATTTAAAAAAAAAATGTAATAAAGCGTAATAATATATGACACTTTTATTTTAGACAATATTTTTGCATGAATTGCAAAAAAAAATGTTTTTATCTAAATAAATAAGTAAAAAATATATATTTGTCTATTTTTAGCTTTTTCCATAAAATACTATATTTTTTATAGCTTATTTTGAAAAATACTATATTGCGCCTAAGAAATGTTGGCAACCCTAGTTGGGGCCAAACGTGTAGTCAAGTTCTGGGCCGGCAGTCACGACATAGATAGCGACAAAAATCGGTCGTTAAGTCTAATCGATGTCAAATTTCTTTAATAGATTTTCAAACTTGTGCTTTGGAAGTAAAGTTGAAAATCTATTAAAGGAATTTGACAACGATACGACTTAGCGACCGATTTTTGTCGCTGTCTAATGTGGAGACTGCACGGGCTGGGCCGACCCCTTGTCAACGACACGCTAAGTACCAAAATAAAACAAACTAATGGTATTCTACAGAAAAAAAAAAACCGGTCAAGTGCGTGCCGGACCACGGACAATGAAGGGTTCCGTAGTGAGCATGAATTTATCCCAAAAACAAACTTAAGTAATATTGTAGTTGAAAATGTTCTCACATACATCGATATACCTACGTCACGATGAATTCTCCAACCGCAAATGTAAGTTTGTAATTGCATTTTTTTCTTCATGTGATAAAAATTACTTTACGATTTCGTGGTTTTAGGTCAACGAGAAGTACCCTATAGGTTTGATTCCCTTGCGAGTGTCAAAATATGCGGCGATATGCGGCTTAAACGGCCGTATCTTTTGAATGCGTTAACTTAGAAGTTCAATTTATTCACAGCTCGAAGAGATTGCACTATACTAGTACTAGACCTGAGTATGTGATTTTAATTTCAACCTGTATACTTCCACGCGGTCCTGAGAAAAAGGGTCTTGACAGACGGAGAGACGGTCTGACGGACAACGAAGTGATCCTATAAGGGTTCCGCCTTTTCTTTTTTGGGTACGGAACCCTAAAAACAGGTAGAATTGGAAAACATCAATTTCATGCCTCTTATAGCATTTTCCAACCAACGGAATGTTCACCAATTCTACATTATTCTATGGATAAAGGCACATACAGATAGTGCGGAAAACAAATATGATTAAATTCAGGAAGTAGAATGATGCAGATTAGGTATATAATGTGTGTTATCTATTGTTTTATGTGTACTGATAAGAAATTATTTATATATTTAAAAATGGTTGAAGGATTGTGGTGTTGCTAAATGGCTCGTACAGTAAGCAACAAAAACTTTTTTACAAAAAAACAACCGACTTCCAAAAAAAACACTAAAAGACGTGAAAAATAACTTTAATTTCGGAAGTCGGTGCCTTTGGTTTTGTATTTTCGTGTTTGGCCACCGACTTCCGAAATTAAAGTTATTTTTCACGTCTTTTAGTGTTTTTTTTGGAAGTCGGTTGTTTTTTTGTAAAAAAGTTTTTATTTTTCACTTTTTAGTTGCGGTACCTACACCACATAAATTCGTATACCACTACTTGGTGTGTAAATAACAGTGACAGGAAATTATTAACACATCATCCATATAAACTAAGTGGAAAAAATCTGCAGTATTAAGGATAACTCAAAAACTACTGGTCAGACCTTGATCAAATTTAAATGGGACCACATGTGAAGCACCACCTATCAAATAAAAAAAGAATCATCCAAATCGGTTCACCCAGAAAAAAGTTATGAGCTAACACACATAAAAAAAAAAAAAAAAAAAAAAAAAAAAAACATACAGACGAATTGAGAACCTCCTCCTTTTTGTGAAGTCGGTTAAAAAGTGGACTAACACTTCAGTTTAAAAAAAATATTAATTACTAGCTGTTGCCTGCGAGTTCGCCTGCAATCCAGGATGAAAAGTAGCATATGTTCTTACTCAGGTCATGGTCTATCTGTGTGCCAAATTCCATCCAAATCCGATCAGTAGTTTTTGCGTGAAAGAGTAACAAACATCCATCCATACATCCTCACAAACTTTCACATTTATAATATTAAGTAGGAAGTAGGATTGAGTAATGCGCTTAGCTTTTTCCAAACTATGTTGTGGTCGGCTCCCAGTCTAACCGGATGCAAAAGAATACCAGTGTTTTACATGGACCGACTGCCTATCTGACCTCCACAACCCAGTTACTGGGTAACATGATACCTCTTGGCAAGACTGGTTGTCACATCGACCCGTGTGGCTGTTATAATTCAGCCAAGAGTTAATTATTGAGTAAAATATACAAAAATATACATCTTATCTATTATTTGAAATGCTGAAAAGCAATGTTTCTAATATTTTATATCAATATATCGAACCTTCGGTTGGACAAGTGCCTGACTGTAGTTTTTGTGATTTTACAGGAGTCATTTTAAGATCTTATTGTGCCAAGATAGGACAAGGCACTGTTGCCCCCTGGCAGCATTAAGCTGATATAGATATAGGTCTTTGTTCCTCCAGATAAAGGCTCCTACAAACAGGCGCGACACAAAAGCACCGGCTATCGCGCGACTCGCGACTCGCGATGCCTTTGTGTCGCGTGCGATATGTCGCGGCTGTTTGTACGAGACTCTAAAGGGATTTTTAAAAGCACTTTGGCATAATTAAGTCATTTTTCGATTTTTTGTCAGTTATGGCTTTGTTCTATTGTTAATCGAATTTTGTTGCAGACTGTACAATCCAAATAGTCCTTTGTTGCCACTAGTAAGTACCATTAACAGTTCCATGATGGAACTACTGATGTTTTTTTTCCAATCACTAGTCCCATTTTACAAGAATCGGAGAATAATAGAAGTAATGTTGAATTTTGTATCACTACATCCACGCCTAGTCTGGATCTGATGCATAATATAAATTAAAGGAAGCACTTGAATATTGAAATGCAATCTTTGTTATCTCGAAAGTATCAAAGTTTAATGCAGTGTTGTTGCAATTTTATCAGATTACGACTTCGTTCGCGTGGGAGTCGTAACATACACAATAATATTGTAAAATAACAGCTACATTTTTAAACTCCCTCGCCCGCCCGCGCTGTTTCTTCGTTTTCGCTTGGCGTTCTTACTGCCTATTTTCTTTTTGCTCGTCTCCTAAGAGCCATAGCGTGATGTTAATAACCTTCTTCAGGAATTGGGCTATCAAACGCAAAACGAATTTTTCAAATCCGACTGTAAGTTCGGGATTAGCGCGTTCAAAGAAAAACAAACTGTTCAGCTTTATTATATTACTATAGATTCCTTAGTGTTACTTTTTGACCTTCAGATGGAGTTGTAAACAAGACAAGGTACTTCAGTTGCTATGACTTAAGGCTTCGATAAAATAATTATGTATTTAAAAGTAAACCCAATAACAACATTCATACTAATATTATAAATTCGAAAGTAACTGTGTCTGTATGTTACATTTTCACGCCTAAACCATTGAACGGATTTCGATAAAATTTGGCGAGGAGATAGATGGCATCCTAGAGAAGGACATAGTATACTTTTTGTCGCGGTAGCACGCTCCCGTGGGATAATTTTCGACATCCACGCGGGCGTAGCCGCGGGCAGAAGCTAGTAATCCATATAACATCACGCCTTTATATCCCGAAGGGCTGGCCAGAGGTTTATAGTACACAGTGCCGACGTTAAGGTAGGGCGCGGCTGGGCGACCGGCTAGGGTGCCAAAGGTGAAGAGGTATCGAAGGGGCTGTGACTAGGCGCTCCTTCACCTCTGGAGCTGTGCAGAGTACTTTTGTTTTAGTTCGTTTGGAGTTAGAAAACCAAAAAAAAAATTTGAACTCTCTTCGCTTGCTCTTGCATCCGACATTCTCTGAATTTTCAATTTTTTCTGCATACGCTGACAAAGTAACTACTTATTCTTTATATATGGACAAAAGAAAACCTAGGTGGTGTGCTGAAATATTTAGCCCCTCTCTACTCTCCAAGACGGTAGAGGGGCGCCGCCGAAATTTCGCACAGGGCGCCTGTAATGTTAAAACCGGCACTGATAGTACACACATTTTGCCAGTTATGTTTAAGTTCCATGTAATAGGGGGCGAGCCTATTGCTATCAACCTGGCACAAATCTAGACTGCCGGCTGCTGCTGAGAAATTCATATTGGAAAAACTCAATGACATTGCCCGACCTGGGATCGAGCCCGCAACCTGCAACTCAGTAGGGGCCTAAGGACAAAATTGTTACCACTGTGCCACCAAAGCTTTTGAAACAATACAGCAAAATATTTATTTGCCACTTGACAAAATGTGCTCAATACTAATTTGAGCCACATCTTTTGATTTGACTCTTGAGTTCAATCTATTTGACATTTCATATTATGTCCGTTACATTTCTGGCCTGTTGTTATGTTATAAACTACGCATCTAAAGGCCTAACATTTAGTATGTTATTAGTGGCTTCTAACTATTGTACCTACTACTTTGCACAACTTATTTCATCACCACTGCTCTCAAAACTTAGTTATGACTTACGGAGCCGAAATGTGGACACTCACAGTGAGACTGGTCCATAAGTTTACGATGGGTCTTTCTTATAGAAGACACAGCTACTCGATGGTCAGAGCTGTTTGCTCTAACAGAAGCAACAGCGGAAGCCTGCGCTCATGTCCTCATCGAGGAATATTTCATGCGGTTCGGTCTGCCTCGCAGGATTATTTCGGACAACGGTGTTCAGAAGTCGCTCAGCGAGCTAAGGAGAGAGCTATGCTTGGAGTCTCTCCGAAAAATATAATCCGAAACGAGGTGATCCGCCAGAGAATCAAGGTAACCGACAGAACCCAAAGAATAAGCAAGCTGAAGTGGCAATGGGCTGGTCTCATCTCTCGCAGAACCGTCAATCGTTGGGGAAAACGAGTTGTAGAGTGGAGACCGCGTTTAGGCAGACGTAGTGTGGGACGCCCGCCGGCCAGGTGGAGTGACGACTTGCGAAAGGCGGCTGGCAGAGACTGGATGAGGAGAGCCGAAGATCGGGCTCAGTGGCGTTCATTAGGAACGGCCTACGTCCAGCAGTGGACGAATATTAGGCTGATGATTATGATGCCCTCAAAACGATGAAAGAAAACATTGTAGAAACCAAACCTTCAGAAACATGTGACCACTGCCAACCCACACTGGACCCACATGGTGAAATATGGCAAACTCTCTCTCTCACAGACCCAAAGACAAATCTTATTTCTTCAGTAAGACACACTTTAGAACATAAAAAAATACAAGACAAAAGAAGAATTGATTCCAAGAAGTCCCTTCCAGAAGGTAGTTTTGTTCCAAAAGGGGTTTTACAACATTTAGTTTACATTAATTATGTAATCCTATGTGAAGAGAAAGACATGTGTCCCAGCAGTAGGAACATATCTATATCTATATCTTGATTATTCTGTTTTTTTTAAACATAGAATTGGTAGTACATCACTGTATTTGCTGAGAATGTTAATGAGAGTTACATATTTTATTTGTGTGGATTACAGATTACACATTATATACATTATAATTTTGGAAATTTGTTCCACCTAAGAATTTTCATAATATGAAATATTCTTAAGTGGAACAAATATCCAAAGTTTGACCATTGATATGAAATTGATGATTATTATTCAGTAAATATATTTTCCTACAGTTTATTATTCCTACAGTTGCGAAATGCATTTTGATCAACATCCGACGTAAAATAGAGCTGCAATTCGCAAAAAACCCAAGAAAATTTGAGTTTGGTGGGCTACAACCCAGGATTCACCTTAGATAGATCAGTACTTACTTAATTATAGTTTACGTCTTCCAAATTATGTTTTGGTGATGGTGGCTCATTGATATTAATGACTGCTTCATTGAAGAATTTGTTCAATTATAAGATTGTCGTTTATTTATTAAAACTTCTCACACAATAGTATACAAAGGCGGACTTAATGCCTTAGGCATTCTCTACCAGTCAACCAAGGGTGGTGAAGAGATAAGATGGCAGGTGCTCTGTATAACAGACATTACTAATAATAATAAAAAGGTAACATAAGTATTTGATTGTTGTTGCTGTTGTTGTTCGAGTGTTTGGTTTGGTTGTTGTTGAGTTTATTTACTTATTTGCATTTGATATTACTTAACACATACACATCGCCGGGCAAAATTTGTTCAAGGTATAACCTCCACTAGTCAGCAAAATCAGCAATTTTATTTTTATTAACTATGAACAACAAACAGCTACATTAATATAGGGGATAAATAAATAGGGGTTTATTATAAATGTTACTTAAAATTGAGTAATGATTAATGTTTGTTTAACCATACATTTCTGGATGTTTAAATGTTAATGTTTTTTTAAGTTAACCCCGGAGGATAAATTTATAACAGGATGAATTTTCAAAAATCTCTTGTTAGTAACCTTTGTTATAAAAGTAACTCATGTGCAAAATATCATGCTTGTAGACCCAGTGGGTTAGGTTGTGGTCTGTCAGTGAGTGAAAGAATTAATTTAATGTAGAGACTATTTTGTGAATAGGGTGCATAGAATTATGCTTATCAAATCTGCAACTTAACAGCCAGTTCGCTCTTTAGATTACTTTGGAACCTTCATAGAGACAATAATATTTTTTTATTCCCTATACTCAGCAGTATTCTTTTTAACATGTAGATGGCAATCTAAATGGACTCAGTCCAGAATTCGGCTCTATGTGTTTGGCCCCATCACTAGCATCTATTAAATCCTGTAACGGGCAGCTCACAGGACACACAGGAAATGATATAAAGTACTCAGCAGTGTTGTGTACAAGCTTATTATATTGATGCTTTGAGTTTAAAAACCAGTTCTTAAATTGGGAGGTTACCGGTTTTAGGCAGAATGACAAGCAGTGTCAACTTATTAGTTGACACAAAACTGAGAAAAACTAAAACAAATGACTGTAAAAGTATGTAAGTTTATTCACTGAACTATCTCCAGCGTTTGAAGGTCTATCATAGTACATACGGCTGCAATGTGTTGATGGCTAAAATTGTATGTCTCTTTCACAAAAACTACTACAACACGAGTTGAAAGTTGTGCAATTTTTCAAACATTGTGGAACTATATTCGCAAATGAACCAAATGTATTTGGAAACAAGGAATTAACCTAGAATATCTCTCTAACATAAAAATATTTGGCTTAACCAGTTTTACCTTGTGGTTTAAAAAAACAAAAGTATATTTACACCAATCTCGGGCGACGGGCGGGTCTGACGTGAACGTTAGCTGCACTCAGCCTCCTTGCTAGTTCCCTATACGTCGCCGGGTCAGCTTCGATCTCGACCTCGGCCTTCAACAGGGAGAATTTCATCCGCCATCCCTGGGCCTCGACGCCGTGCACAAGGCGAGCACTGAGTACTACCCCACGCCCCAGGTGCCGCGCACTCAGTCTTTGCTCGAGCACGAGCATATTACTCGTCAGCTATAATCCTGCCTCGTTAAGTTGAAGAAGATGAATGCACCAGATCCAACGCGATACGCCCGCCCGCGTGCAACCACCATAGCTGGCCTGCAGCTCGCTTCAACAACCATTTGTCACGATTATATTCGCACTATGTACACCACAACACTAGGCTGTAAAGTCTTTTTACTGTTCGTAGCACCTTTTTTTACTTGTCCAACATATTTGATCAGTCAACTGTCCGCAGAAACCGATACGCAAAAGGCGATGATCGTTTCGCCGATACGTTATTGCACACAGGATAACACCGGTTTGATGGGGTGTAGTGAAAAACACAACGATTTATCAGCGGAAAAATAAATGTGAATAGAAACTAGAAACAAAGGAGTACGTGACAGACGGCGGAGCGCGAGCGACTGGGCGTAATGGCCGCTGATTGGCCGCGAGTGAGGCGCGCACCTCGATTGGATCAAAACCGGTTGGAATCGGTTCGTAGAGGCTGTGGCCGGCTCGGGTCGGTGCATCGTGCGCTCGGCGCGCTAGTGCTGTGACACCTATGTTTATATCGAATCGATTCGTTCCTTACGTTTTATTTTTGAAATAACAGATGTATTATTTACTTTATGATGACAGATAAAGCATAGTTTCGATATAGAATCGGCAGAGTTATTTTTAATTGTATGCACTGAACACCGCTATCTACTATTAATTTAAAACTTAGACGGATCAGCAACAAACCGGATACAATAATCGTTTTATTCGGTTTCGCCCAATTGTGTGTCAATTCATTGCAAACTCATACAATCCGGTTTCTGCAACTCGATTTAGTTTATCGCTCGTTTCCAATTAGTAACAGAAGTTAATGCAGCCATCTTATGATCTAAAATGCTAATAGCTATCTTATAATCCAAAATGAGCATGATCTTGTTGCTAGTACAGTCATGTAAATTATTACAAAGACTTCATTTTAAAACGCGTTGTTTAGTCAAATAATTCAAAGCGCTGAGTTTAACTGAATAACAACACAATAAATGAACTAAAAATAGCTGAACGGTTGAGTATTCTGTTTACCATATTATTGCAATCTAGACGAGCGCCCCTTAAATGTATTTTAGATTTGATAAGTGGGCATGATAAATATGCGAGTATTTTAAATAGGTAGGTACGGTATTTATTCGATTCTTAAGGTTTTTTTACGGTTTTCGCAAGTAGGCTACAGTAGGAATATTAGTGGTGTGATTTTACTAAGTATATTTAAAAATCCTAATTTCTTCAATATAAATATTAAAAGATAGTTATATAAATAGTTTATTATCAAACAAACACCTTTCGCTGGACAGTTGAGTCCTCTAGATACAGTTAATACTTTTGCAACGAACGATGTACTTGTGTTTGTACTTTAGTTATAGCGAATATGATCGGCATGGACACAGCGTTGTTGTGGCTACGGAAACTAACTATTTTTTATTAACACGTTAATCGCCGGCTAAAATTTTATAATATTTTCAAAAAATGACATTGGTTTATATGATTGTTTCTAGTTCCATTTGTTTATATATACAAGTTTTATAGCGATATTTCATTGTTTTGGCTCTATTTTAGGTTTTTTTAAGTGCCGGGCATTGCGACCCGGCGCGGCCTAAACGGAATAATTATTACATTTAGGCCGCGCCGGTCAAAATGCCGGTCGGCATCACCGTTATGAAGTGGAAGGACAAGAGGGATGTGTGTTTGTTGTCAACAAAACATTCTATCGGATTCACGAGAAAAAGGAACAAAAGAGGGATTGAAACAATTAAGCCAAAAATCGTGATCGATTATAATAAAGCCAAGGCAGCCGTTGACTTGTCTGACCAAATGAGTGCTTATTCGAGTCCTCTGAGAAAGACACTAAAGTGGTACAAGAAACTCGGTTTCGAATTGTTACTCAATACTGCAGTAGTAAATGCGAGAGTACTATATCAGAGTACAACCAACAAGAAAATCTCTGTTGTTGATTTTAGGCGACTCTTAGCAAAGCAGTTGATTCAGGGCTGTCGAGAAAATACGGAATCGACCACACCACGAGTCAGAAGACAAAAACATGAGCTGAAGAAGAAAGAAGGTGCAGCAGTGTCAACAAGAAAATTTTGTCGCGATTGTTATAAAACAAATGTTCAGTTGTATGGAAGAAATACGGCCAAAAACAAAACAAAAAAGGTTTCTTGGTTTTGCACTATTTGTCCCGGAAATCCACATTTATGTCGACAATGTTTTGACAAATGCCACTAAAATGTTTCGATACCTACCTATTTTGATTTACGTTAGAAAACCTTTTTTCACATCGAACACATTTTTTTATTTTTTATTACCATTCTTTTTGCTTGCTTTAATTCAACTTGGAAACAAAATAAAAATGTTTAATTCGAAATCCTGTGTGTTTTTTTTTTTTTTTTTTTCTCTAAGTCCAAAAAGTAGGTATACCATAAAAAAATCAAAAAACCAAGTTGTTACAGGTGTTCATTAGGGCCGCGCCGGTCATATTATATGGTTTAATACGCAGCGTTTGCAATCTGCGGCGTGAACGGGCTTCGCAAATTAGGGTCTGCCGTGCCGGTCATTTTGATCCCCCACGGCTCCAATGGGTAGATGACGTGCCGGTCATTTTGACCCACCATGGCAGTTAACGTGTTAAAGAAGTCTTACTGACTGCGACTGCGACCGCGATACTTGCACAGCCACATTTTATTGCAGTATGCAGTTGTTTGTAATTTAGCTAGGTATTACACACTTCACAAGCTGCCTTAATCATAACATATTATATCAGGTGTACTGTACCTATGTAAACATTTTTTTTTTTACATAGGTGCGTATTTTCTTTCTACATCTCGATGTTGGTGATAAACTTACAAAATGAAAATAAAAAGCATCCTGTTTACATTGGATTTTGGGTTTTATTTGTGCAAACTTCATCCAAGGTAACATTTTCGATATTTAGCCCATATCAATTTGATAAGCCGTTTCTGTGTCATTCTGTTGACATTAAAATAAACAAAACTTTCCTATTGTTAAGTACCTGATAATGATTTGATAGTGTAATGCATTACTTAAAACGAATTTGTGGTTTCGGTAAAGTACGGTTTTAACCCCCCTTGTACTGAAAACATGTATTGGAGATAACCTTCGCCCTGGCAAAATGGTGCGGTTACATTTGACGCCACCATTTCTTCTTCACTATTATTCCTGGATCTTATCACCATCTGCCTGCCTTTTCCCAATTATGCTGCGGTCGGCGTCCAGTCTAACCGGATGTAGCCGAATCTGAGGCGGGTTTTATAACAAACTTAATAAAAAGAAATGCCCGCGACCTGGGGGCCAAGTCTACTAATTTACAAACGTCACAATGGTCTCTGCATTGTTAGTTTTTGACAGATTTAGGATGGCGAATCTGTCAAAAACTCACAATGCAGAAACCATTGTGACGTTTGTAAATTAGTAGACTTGGCCCCCTGTTCTCTGGCATGGGACTTTCTACCAATGATATTTTTCCCTCTTCATTTCATCATAATCTATTTTATTTTAAATTAATAAATAACAACTTGGACCGCGTTAGGGGTTTGCTTAATATTACTTTACACTACATCACGCTTTTCTCAGAAGGTTTAGGCATAAGTGTACCTAGTACAGCAGACCCACATTTCGTCTGCTCAGGCTTTAATTTTTCCAATAATTACTTAACAGACCAGCAGCTTGTTTATTTATACGTAACAAGCTGACCCGACAGACGTTGTCCTGTCTTAACTATGAATGTCATATGTCGTTTAGTTTTAGTTTTGACTATTGACTAAAACTATCGACTCATTTATCAACCGATCCATCTGTGTTTAACGATATTTGCAGCACGCATTCTGTCCATCGCTGACTGTTATTTCAAACAACTGACATTTACCTATGTAAAATTAATATTGGCGTTAAGTTTTCTTAAATTTTATAACGTTCCGATCAACTTCCTTATTTTTTTATTTCATAAGATCCTTCTCCTGCCAATAAGGAACACAACAAATTTTATTTTTTTGTGATATCGGTCCAGCCGTTCACGCGTGATGGCGTGACCAAGGGAAATAGGGATTCATTTTTATATATTTATAGATAGATTATACTTTAATTTGCGAACTTGGGACAAGCTGAAGATGGATGAAAAAACCATCTGCTTCTTTTTCAGTAATTAGGTTAGGTTATTTTGCGATAAGAGCAGGATGATGTTGAAAAAGAAGACCAGCCATCGGCTAAATAAATCTACAACACTACTCGTATCCATCCTTACTAATAATATGAATGCGAAAGTAACTCGGTCTGTCTGTCTGTAACCTTTTCAGGCGTAACCCACCGAACCGATCGTTATGAAATTTTACATATAAGTAGCCTGGGAGAAGGACATATTCATCATGGATGTTCGTATATAAAAAAGATATACAAAATACACGCAAAGGAAGTTGCGGGCAACAGCTCTCAGTCTGTAATAAATAAATAACGTGCAGCACTAACTATAAAGAGATAGTACTTTATCGAGACCGGACCTAAGACAACGTCGTCAGCTTCCGTGACAGTTAAGATACGGCAGCCGCTAGCGGAAATAGTAACTAATGAAATTAGTTTCACGTTTTGGTTTACTGTAATTGGTGTTTTTTTTTTTTGGCGAATGCTGGAAGTTTTTGCTGTTATTCAGCACTAGTTAGTTTAGCATTGTTATTTGCGAAAGATTTACAGTTCTTTTTTTTTCTTTTGGTACCTACTTATTTAAGTCGTTACATCCGTATAGTTTTTAAGTTATTTTGTTACTCGGAATGGTATTGCTACTGTGTAAATCATATGGTCGTCCGGTGCAGGATGGGTAGACGACTTTGTTGCCATCGGGGGTAAAACTTGGATGAGGTTGGCAAATGAGCGTGAGGATTGGTACAAGCAAAGCGGTATATGTGCAGCAGTGCGTGAAGTCGAGCTGTGGACGATTATGATGAAATCACATAAGATGTTGCACAGATACTACTTATATTAACTTACTAACGATTTTTAGATGTTCCAAATACCAAAAAAAAAACCGTCTACACGAGACACAGGAAGAACATTTTTATAAGCTCGTAATCAGGAACCCAACCAACCGAGCAAGCCTTATCTATCTCCATCCTATAATCTAATAGTAAAAAAATATAATTACCAACAACAAGCGACCACGTCACACAGTCGTGTCGAGAATAAACGAACAATGCGAGGGGTGCTCGCTAAAACCACTGCTGGGTTGGTTCATTCTGGTTAGCGCCACCTTCACACGACTTTGTGGCAAAAACTAATCGGTTACGCGTGTAGCAGCGGTGAGAATATGAGGGTAACCAGCTGATTAGATGGTCGGTTATTGTGAAACATGGTAGGTTAAATAAGATTGTAAAAGCAGTAAAAGTTACTTTTTTATGTGTTTTGTAAGAATTTTTGCGGTGGCGTCTCAGCGTGACGCTGGCAGTAAAGTTCGCTCCGATCCGCTCAAATGCTAATAAACTGGCTTTTTCTTCTTATTAATTGAGGGACCCATAAAAAAACTAAGGCAGTTTTATAATTCGTCCATGGGCAGTTCCATTAAATTACAAAAACAAAAAAGAAAACTTTCTACTATAGGTACCTTTAACCTACGTTTTACTCGTCCACATAATTTTTTCATACGATTTCCACAGATTTCGATTCATACGAGGATGAACACAAGCTATACAAACCGTTTATTTACTTTAGCTTTAGATTACCTTCATACAGTGGAAACTAACTTAGGTATTTTAGTATATGCCTTACTTTTAGAATACAATCGTTTGGTCAATGCGATTATAAAAGCGAGACCTGGAAAGTACTCTTCAATAAATATCGACGATAAAAAACGCCCATTTAAAATTTAAATTCCAACAAAACCACCAACCAACAAAGCGTTAATGCATTCACCAAGAAATAATCCAATTTGTTATTGGAAGATTATCAAGCTTCGCAGTTAGCATCTTTTCATTATACATCTACAATCAATTGGCGGATCTCCAAGAAGGAATAGAGGAGTTTTCTCATGTCGGAGCAGCTACAAATGTTACAGCCAGTTTACAATACGTTTTTTGTTGGGTATGCGAAAGCAAAATTTAAGTATAAAGAAAACCATTTTAGATGGGGGACCTTTCCATCTAAACTCACACGGCAATGAGCAGTACGATATAAATACAATACGATTTCAAATTGAACTCTTTTATAACCGACTTCACAAAAAGGAGGAGGTTCTCAATTCGTCTGTATGTTTTTAGCTCATAACTTTTTTCTGGGTGCACCGATTTGGATGATTCTTTTTGATAGGTGGTGCTTCACATGTGGTCCCATTTAAATTTGATCAAGGTCTGACCAGCAGTTTTTGAGTTATCCTTAATACTGCATATTTTTTCCACTTAGTTTATATGGATGATGTGTTAATAATTTCCTGTCACTGTTATTTACACACAAAGTAGTGGTATAAGAATTTGTGTGGGGTAGGTACCGCAACTAAAAAGTGAAAAATAAAAACTTTTTTACAAAAAAACAACCGACTTCCAAAAAAAACACTAAAAGACGTGAAAAATAACTTTAATTTCGGAAGTCGGTGGCCAAAAACGAAAATACAATACCAAAGACACCGAATACCGAAATTAAAGTTATTTTTCACGTCTTTTAGTGTTTTTTTTGGAAGTCGGTTGTATTTTTGTAAAAAAGTTTTTTTACCACATGAACAGTGTGATGTTCAACTTTTTACACTAAAATAATGCACAGGACAACGCCGTGTGTACAGGGCAAAGAAAACTGTCGCTTTTACAAAGTTGCAAATAAGGAAAAAGATATCATATTTTCAGACCATAACAACATTAGATGTTTAGCAAGAATTGACAATAGACAGCTCCTTTTAATGCTTCTACCATTTAATTCTTTATCACTTCATTTTTAGTAGAGGACTGCGCTATAATTTTTACAGGACATCTGTTAATGCAGACAACGACAGTCTACAATATTACATTTAATCCGACAATAGTTTTAAAAAAGAGAGGGAAAAAGGGTGATTGCACTAGCGATCCTAAGCAAAACGGTCGAGACAAGACCATTAGGCTATATACATATATACCCAGATATGGCAGCCAGCACTCCATGTCTTGTTACCAAGTGCCAAGTGGACAACCGTTTTTCATTGCACACAGGCGGCAAATTGCATTTATTACTTGTAAACTGGATTCGAGCAGAAATTTTGTCGGTGATTTGCAGTTAAAGTTGCCTCCGAAGCCGGTAAATTGTGCAATTGTGTAAACTTGCTAGTTTTTAATTCAGACTTCATCAACTGTAGATTCAGAGACCATTTAATAAACTATTTATGATCGACGGCCCCATACATTTATGTTTGCATAACGCGACAAAATATACGCAGTTTTATTTTCACGATTTCTGTTTTGGTTCCCTAGTAACCCCCCCTAGTGGTCCCTAGTTGCTGGTGGTAGTAGTAAGTAGTTGGTGTTGTAGTGGTGTTTTGGTTCTGGTGGTTGGATGTTTGGTTAGTAAGTAATTGTTCATAATGATGACTACAATGATCCTTTAAAAAATATGTGATTCGCGATCGTAACAAGTTTACAATTCTGTGAATACATACTTGTTACGGTCGCGAATCATATTTTGCTCAACTTGCAACCTGACACTGACCTGAAAACGGCAAAAAATAACGTAGGAAATTTGAATTTCTTGTGCTACCTGGCGCTTCCCCCTTATGAGATTTGTAGTTACTTCAAATACACAATGTTTAATGAAGTTGTGGTGGTGATGGTGATCAAAGCTCGTGCTTTCTCAAAATGAGAATAGAACTTTGCCCTGCAGTGGGACATTACCAGGCTGGTATTATTACAATGAAGAAACGTGACAGATATCACATGCATGATAGGGTCTCAAGCTTTCCAAATAAGCTTTTCTTTCTATCAAAGAACTACTTTCTGTGACGCCAAAAATAAATGGAAAATTAACAAGATATCAGCATTGCACGAAAGTAGAACACCGGTATTGCATAAGCTGCAAACCATTAAAGTCAATGACCTGAACAGACCCTGTATTCTAAATAGGTTACTACAGCTGAGAGCTTGCCAATGAGAGAATTAGAAGAGGACAGAGATATAGTGCTGTGCAGAAACAGAATTGTATTGCATATATTCTTTACTAGCTTTTGCTCGCGGCTTCCTTCGCGTAGAGGTCGGAAATTGGACTATCCGTGTGCCAAATTTCACCTCAATCAATTCTGCCGTTTGGTGTTGAAAGTAGCGATGCGCGATGGCGAGAGGTTTTATTCGATTGTTTCGATTGTTCGAACATCTCGATGGTTCTCGATTGTTCTGACTTGGATTCGAGTCCGACTCGGTCTGTTATTGCGACTGGCGCATGGCGAGTTCATTCGAGAGTTGTTCCTCGATGGTTTAAAGTTTCGCGAGTTCTTGACTTGCATTGTGATTGCGAATCCAAACTAATTATTTCAACAAGAGCAATCAAAAATAATTAATACCACGACGGAAATAAAATGTAAGTAGTTAACTTACGTACGATTTTGTTTTTTTTTTTAATGACGTTGCCCCACAATAGAAATTTCTCTTGTATCGTGGGTGCGTTTAATTAGATAGAAGGAATTATGAAAATAAATAAAACTTATCGAGGGTTCTTATTAATCTGTTTTTTTATTAATTAAATATTTATGTAACATAGTTTTTTAATCTTATTAACTATCTATCTACCTATTTAAATTTAAAGGTAAAATTTTGATTTTGATGAATTTAAAATTAGTTAAAAATAAAACAGTGCATCGTAATCGTAATTATATGTAAACGTTCACAAGTTACGCGCGGCTCGCTCGACTCGAGTCTGGCATGCTCTCGCTTCTAACTAACATGCACCTCGGCTCGATGCATGCAACAATCGACTGACCTCGGTAATCGAGCGAGCGAGACTCGGTAAGTGAGAATGACTGATTTGAACAATCGAAAACTAGCGGTCGATTCCATTGACTCGAAACAATCGAAAAACATCTCGATTGTTTTGTAGAACGGCGAGTCGATGGTTGACTCGATGGTTTATTTTAACGACTCCGATTCTTTCGATTGTTAAAACATCTCGGAATCGCCCATCGCTAGTTGAAAGGCAGGCAGACATTCGCATTTATAATATTAGTATGGATGTGGTCATGAGAGCAACGAGGTTAAATCACGACCTTTTGGGCAAGTGCATAGACGTTTGATATTTAATGGGGAAACTGGTGGGAAGGATCAGACCTTTGTCACAATATGAGCATCATCATGTGGAGATATATTGGAAGAAACACTTGTGCAAACTATGAGAGTATTACACGTAGCGTTTTTAACATTCGGCACCTACTATTTTAAAGGATGCATTGGCGCTTTGCAGAATACCAATGTCATCATAGACTAGAAAAAAAGAAACATAAAGTAAACAGAACTACATTAGTTTCCTCTCTTACATTTGCAAATATACAAATACTTGACTTTTGCCCGCGAATTTATCCGTGTGGAGGTCGGAAATTATCGCACGGGAACGTACTACCGGCATGATAAGTATCATATGTCCTAATCCAGATTATGGTCTATCCGTGTGCCAAACTTCATCCAAATCCGTTCAGCCATTACAGACAGACTTTTGCATTTGTAGAATTAAAGTATGGAGTATGAATTTAGATGGAAAGCTTGATTCGTAACAATCGTAACACATAGTATCCAGAGATTCCATTCTTTCATCTTCTTTAAGAACAAGAAAACTTAAAAAAAAGACATCACAAATAATTCCCACCACCGTGCACCGCCTACAAAACAAACTCAAAGTCAAAGGTTACTTTACTAAAGTGACAGGTCACAAACATAGTCTGCTTACAATATCATTACATCCTTTTTAATCCGGTCCAAACGAGTTTCAAGTCGCGCTAGCATCTATTCGTTCTAAATATAGTCGGGTACAATTTACTGTAATGGGGTCGGTAACTGCTTCGAATTTGTCTTGATGCAGGATGAATGGACGTGCCAGGTCGGAGTTGTGTAATATTGTCTGGTAATTTATTGGTTTTTCATGCTTTGTGTGAAGAGAGCGACCTTTTTTATGAGCTCGCATTGTATGTAGTACTTTTATACAGAGGAACCTTTGAGTATGTCGAAGTTAGAATCTAGTAGACGTTAATATTCAGGATGAACAAAAAGACTTGAGAAGGGATAAAACTCAATAGTGAGGGCGTTGGACTGGCGAAATAGGGTGAGGGTCAATAACTCGAATTAAGCCATCTAATCACAACAAGCAAGTTTAACTTAGGTGGAGGTAATATGCATTCCAGTAAAGTATAAAAATAACTACGAACCCAGTTTGACTTAAGGGGGGAGTGCCAGGTTGCCCGCGAAATTCAAATTTTGTTACATTTTTTACAATTTGCAGGTCACTGTCAGATTTTATGTTGAACAAAATATGATTTGCGCACTTATATGAACTTGTGAGGAATGTATTGATGATTTAAATGATTATAATTCTATAAATACATACAGTTTACGGTCGCAAATCATAATTTGTTCAACTACAACCTGACACTGACCTGCAAATTGCAAAAAACATAAGAAAATTTGAATTTCGCGGGCTACCCTGGCGCTTCCCTCTTAACTTCATCATATTTGGGGTTATCATTATATACAACTGTGGCAAATAAATGAAAAGTGCCAAGGTGTCGAATAGTTCGCCTGATTGCAGATTTTTGTATAGTCCATGAAAGAAACAATTGACCATCATCATCATTCTCTAAATTCCCCTGCCCTTATACTAATTTATTTGTGGTCGAAGCAACATCTTCTCTATTAGTCGTCACCCCCTTTCTAGCAATATCATCTATCGCACAGTCCATTCAATCATTTGGCCATCATAAGTAGCAAATACAACGGTAAAAAAAAAATACAGCGAAAATCCCGCAACCAAAATAAACTATACATTGATATCAGTTATTATCCCATCAAACGCATTGCGTGCAACTGCAACTGTTTATAACATAAAACGTAAACATAAAAACCTTAATAACAACACGCTTTGCTAATTAAGACACGTTATTTCACGGTAGGAGCACCAATTGCTATGCAAGTGTCGTCGGCTGTCACAGTAGTCATGCAAGAGATGACACATCAAGGGAGGCAATTGTACGCTATTGTACGATCTGCATACTAATTATACCTAATAGGGATAGCATTGAATTAACCGTGGTGGACAGAATTAGATATAGGGTTATTTTTGTACCGCTAGTGATGTTGCGGTGTCGATAGTTTTTTGCGGAAATTACCGGTTTTTGCTGGAGTATGACAAAAGCTAAAATAAATGAAATAATAATTTTGTCTTGTTTGCAGTGTTCCTAAGGCTAAGTAAACTATTAATCATTCTCGATGAGACAATGACACCTGCATTTACAGAAACAAAAGACTTTTCCACTCGTAATTTCCAATTAGGCCCAATTTAGCATATTGTACAAAATGTGACGAAACATTGTGAAGAAATATGTCATTTAAATTGAAACTAAGCGTATTTATTCAAATTGATGAGTTTATAATTACAGAAGTATTAAACCCATTGAGATTTGTTGTAAAAAAAACTTTGAAACAAGATATTCATCCTCAAATTGACGACTACTTAATTAAAATAAACGTACTGAACTTTGCCTCTTAAATTACCTACCGCTAAAATGAATGAGCAGACTTATGTTTTGACACTGAAAGCTTCTTTGCCTATCCTGCGGAGTCTTGACATTTCTTGGTTGCAAAACCACGGATTTTCCTCAAATATGTAGGTACCTACACTATATTTTCTGTATGAGAAGGTTACTTATTTTTTATAACATCATGCCTGTATCCCACAAAAGGGTGTATGTGCAGAGTAGAGTAGATTACGCCTTCCCTACTGTCGATGCATCGCATACCTCGAGCTGCGCATCTTCCTCGCACAGCTAACCAGCACCGGCATTAGGGTAAAGCGCGGCTGGGCGACCGCCCAGGGTGCCAGAGGTCAAGGGGCGCCGAGGGGGCTGTCACTAGGCGCCCCTTCAACTCTGGCACCTGCAGTGTACTTTTGTTTTAGTTCGTTTGAAGTTAGAAAACCAAAAAAAATGTGGAGCTCTCTTCGCTAGCTCTTGCATCCGACATTCTCTAAATTGTCAAACTTTTCTGCATAAGCCGACGAAGTAACTCCAATTTCTTTATAAATGGACAAAAGAAAACCCAGGCGGAGTGCTGAAATTTTTCGCCCATCTCTACTCTCCAAGACGGGAGAGAGGCGCCGCCGAAATTTCACTCAGGGCGCCCGTAATGTTAAAACCGGCACTGCAGCTACCTCGCGGCGGCACATCTCCATAGCACATCTTACTCGCTCCGCTACACAGCTTAGCAATAGTGGAAACGGTCAAACAGTTTCGTAACTTAGCTTTCACATCCTCGCAGCATAGCTGCATAGCACATCTCTGGTGGAAAAGCAGCCTAACGCTCGCGTGACGCGAACTTGACGCAAAAGTATCTTGACACGGCAGTCCTGCTAAAGAAGATTAGCAGTGGTGGCTCAGTGGTAACGGCCGCGACTTACGAGTTGTAGGTTGTAAGGTCGGACCCAGACAGGCGTTTTACTTTATGTAAATTATTTCATCCACCACTACTCTCAAAACGGTGAAGGAAAACATCTTGAGGAAGCCAAAAAACCAAAAAAATCTGAGACATGACCTACCAATCCGCACTGGGCCCGCGTGGTGTATTACGGCAGACTCCCTTTCACAGAGAGGAGCCCTGTGTCCCAGCAGTGGAAACATTATAGGCTGAATATGCTTATGCATAAAAACAAAGTACATATTTGTGCTCATAAATGTATCTATTATTAAACTTAAATATTGATATAGCTAGCTAACATGAAAAGTCAATAAAGCTTACATAAAAAAAAAAAACATTTTATCTAGGTCCGTCGTGTCTTGGGCAGTTCGCCGTCCGGTAAGGACCAGGCAGGTTCCACGCGCGCCTCAAAGAGATGTCAGCATCATTGACGGGGTCCGATAGGGCCAATGCCTGCCGGGGTTGCGGATTGTTCGAAAGAGTTACCGTGGCCCTGGCGCACAGGCAAATGAAAGAACACGGGTGGGTTTTAGTCAGTAAGAGTCTGACACGCCCTTCCGCTCCGCCCAGAGCGGGAGAGGTCATTTGATGATTTCCCACCCAAAAAAAAAAAATAGGTCCGTCGTGTCTTGCAACCATTTGCAACATATGGTCGTTGTTCTGCTAATAACTGTATTTGGTGGTAGACTCGTCATATAATTTATCTACGTTACGGTTACCTACCAGCTAAAAAGGAGCCTTTTTGGCTTCGCAAAGGTCTTTAATTTTTTAGCCGACTTCAATAAAAGGAGGAGGATCTCAATTCGACTGTATTTTTTTTAATGTGTGTTAGCTCAGACCTTTTTTCTAGGTGTACCAATTTTGATGATTCTTGTTTTATTTGCAAACTGGTGCTTCTCATGTGGTCCCATATAAATTTTATCAAGATCATACCAGTACTTTATGAGTTATCCTTACAACTAAGATTATATGTATAGCTGATGTGTTAATAACTTCCTGTCACTGTTATTTACGTATCAAGACATGCACACACTGGCGCGACGCGACAGCGTGACACAAAGGCACCGCCTGGCGCGCGACGCAGAGTGGATCGAAACTGCTGAGGGACATTCGTTATTTTTTTACATTTTTTTTTTTTTTTAATACCTATCGAAAGATCTCGCTATTCCAATGAATAAGTGTCATTACAAGTTTTTCTCTAAAACTGATAGTTTGCCCGGAAAAAAATATTTTAGATTTTTTTGTATGGAACCAAACAGAAACTGCTAAAATTTGGCCATGTCTTGAAAGACCAGCGGGGTAATTACGTAACACACTAACAGTAGGAATGGGTTTAATTTTGACAGTTCAACAACATACATTGCATTATTTACGTTGTTGAGCAGACAAATTTTTCGAACTTGCGACGCAATGGATTAGCAATAGACTTCAAAATGATTCAGATTGTGATAGATAGTGCGTTACGTAATTAGGGTGCAGGCTTTCAAACTATTATATTCTTATTCTTTGACTTGTTGGCTATAATTCTACTCTATCAGCGCGCGCCCATAGTTTCCCGTTCAAGAGTTACGAGGTTCAGAAAAATAAAAAAAAAATGAAGTCAAAGGATTTTTTCATTAATAATATCATAGATAAAACATTAAAACATTTATAATTAAAGAATAATAATAATTTAAATACAATAAAAAATCGAAAAATGGGAAAAAAAGTATAAAAAAAATCAAATTAAAGCAAATGATAAATTTATTAATATTGATAATTAATTTGATATTGTAAAAAAATACTATATATTAGTAATTATATACAGTGAAAATTTTGCTAATCATCAATTAGTTAATTTTCTGTTCTTTTAATTACGAATTGACACGAGCTGTGTGTGACATTTGCAAGGCGAAGCCATCAGAGATGAATAAGCTGGAAGACATCGACCGCTTAACGGAAAATGTAGATATGTACCAATACGGATTGTCTTTATTACATGCATGGATATAACTGTACATACGAGTACAAGGTGGCCCGAGAAAATTAACAGAGAAAATTAACACAGAAAATCAACACAAAAAATTAACACAGAAAATTAACTAATTGATGATTAGCAAAATTTTGCTAATCATCAATTAGTTAATTTTGGACAGACAGTGGCTTCTGGTGAGCAAGTGGAATTGCTTAAATTCTCCCAATTTTGTAAAGACACCGCCACTTTGTATGTACAGTTATAGCCATGCATGTAATGAAGACAATCCGTATTGGTAAATATCTACATTTTCGGTTCTGCGGCCGATGTCTTCCAGCTTATTCATCTCTGATGGCTTCGCCTTGCAAATGTCACACACAGCTCGTGTCAATTCGTAATTAAAAGTACAGAAAATTAACTAATTGATGATTAGCAAAATTTTCACTGTATATAATTACTAATCTAAAGTATTATTTTACAATATTAAATTAATTATCAATATTAATAAATTTATCATTTGCTTTATTTTGATTTTTTTAAATTTTTTTTCCCCATTTTTGATTTTGTATTATTTTTATTCCTTAATTATAAATGTTTTAATGTTTTATCTATGATATTATTAATGAAAAAGTACTTCTGACTTACTTTTTTTTTTTTTAAATCGGAACCTCGTAACTCTTGTACGGGCAACTATGGGCGCGCGCTGATAGCGTAGAATTATAGCCAACAAGTCAAAGAATAAGAATATAGTAGTTTGAAAGCCTGGTATTTCAAGACATGGCCAAATTTTAGCAGTTTCTGTTTCATTCCATACAAAACAATCTAAAATATTTTTTTCCAGGCAACCTATCAGTTTTAGAGAAAAACTTGTAATGACAATTATTCATCGGAATAGCGAGATATTTCGATAGGTATTTAAAAAAAAAATGTAAAAAAAATAACGAATGTCCCTCATATAGCAGTTTCGATCCACTGTGCGACGAGCGGTCCCATTGTGTCGCTCGTCGCGTCGCGCCAGTGTGCACGAGCCTTTGAAGTAGTGGTAGGTATACCAATTTGTGGCAAAAAACGAAAATAGAAAACCAAAGACACCGGCTTCCGAAACTAAAGTTATTTTTCACTTTATTTCTGTATTTTTTGGAAGTCGGTTGATTTTTTGCAAAAAAGTTTTTAATTTTTCACTTTTATTTGCGGTCCCTATCCTACCCTACACAAATTCGTATACCACTACTTGATATCTATAGTGGAAAAAATATGCAGTATGAAGGATAACTCAAAAACTACTGGTCAGAACGTGATCAATTTTTTATGGTACCACATGAGGAGCACCAGCTGTCAAATAAAAAAGAATCATCCGAATCGTTTCACCTAGAAAAAGATCGGACCTAACACATAAAAAAAACAGTCGAATTGAGAGCCTCCAGCTTCTTTTGAATTCGGTTTAAAATAAGGTGCCTATCGGAGAAATACATTAAGTTAATCGCATTGTTTATTCCAGACGCAAAAATGTCCCCGTGATTATTTGCAGGTGTAAAAAATGCCCCGTCTCCATTTACAGGTAAATATTTTTGTATCAATCGAAATAATTCCTACTTACAGTAGATTAAAACCAGCGGGGTAATTGTGTAACACACTAACATTAGGAATGGATTTCATTTTGACAGTTCAACAACATTCATTGCGTTATTTACGTTGTTGAGCAGACAATTTTTTTGAGCATATGAAGCAATGGATTAGCAATAAGCTTCAAAATGATTCAGATTGTGATTGATAATCTGTCACGCAATTAGCGTGCTAACTTTATAATGAAGAAAATGATGAGCAATTTCCAGACATTCCACTGCACTCCTAGTTTCCAATGACCCCTAGTTAGTCCGAGTCGCAGCCTAGCTTCAATTATATTACTCGTATACATCGACGCAGAGGTCATACAACTTCAGCTCGTTGTTTGAAGGCGAATTCAATTCCGTGTGCATTTGTATGGAATGTGGATGTTTTTGATGGAATTTGTGATATTATCCGAAAATAGATAGATATTGGAGAAATTTTCTGGGGTTAATAAATAGAACAGGTATGAAAAATTGCCACTAGACCATATTGCGCGTGCAATAATTGCTCCGTGACCATTATGCAGGTGTGCAGTGTCCATTTGCAGGTGTTTTAAGTTTGCCCCATGTCTATTATTAACAGACTTCAAAAAAAAGGAGAAGGTTCTCAATTCAACTGCCTAAGTTTTATTTTTTTATGTGCTCAGATTTATTTTTCTGGTTTAACCGATTTGGATGATTGTTTTTTTATTTGATAGCTGGTGCTTCACATACATGTGGTCCCATTTGAATTTGACCAAGTTTTGATCAGTAGTTTTTGAGTTATCCGTAATACTGCATATCTTTTACACTTAGTTTATATTGATGATGTTTTAATAATTTCCTGTCACTGTTATTTACATATCAAGTAGTGGTATATGAATTTGTGTGGGTTAGGTACCGCAACTAAAAAGTGAAAAAAAAACTTTATTACAAAAAAAACAACCGACTTACAAAAAAAAAAACCGACAAAAAAACGTGAAAAAATACTTTAATTTCGGAAGTCGATGGCCAAAAACGAAAATACAAAACCAAAGACACTACAACAAGTTATTTTTCAATATTTTTAGTGTAATTTTTGGAAGTCGGTTGTTTTTTTGTAAAAAAGTTTTTTTAGTCGGAATTTTCAGTTCCGGTTGTTTGAAAAAATCCGCATATTTTTTTGTTGTTCAGTTCTGCTAAGTGCCAATACCAAATAAGTAAGTAGTCAAACTTAATTATAGGTAGTTTATCTAAGTTATTTGTTTTATCTCAGATACAAATATTAAACATGGCTAATGATAAAAAGAGCTACAAAATACTTGTCATCATTTTAGTATCTAGGTTAAGGACTTGCTAATTTACGCCGATAAAAAATATGTCCTAGATTTATTGCTAATCTCAAGGTAAAACATGAATCGTAACGAAAACGAAAAATATGATATAATTTGTAATAGGTACAATATAGAAAATCTAAAGTCGTCAGACGAGGGCGATGATGATGTTATTCAATCAACTAATCACATCAGCTGACATGAAAGGAGACTATGCAAATGCATTAGCGATAAGCTTTTCATATTTGTGTAGGGATACCTCAACTTACCCTTGTGGAAAGAGGCATCAAAATGTGACCTGAGGGCCTAGACAAAGTAACATTCGATTAGCAATGACGCCAGTAGAAAAATCAAAAAATGTATGGGGTTGACAAAATAAAGCTATCGATATGTTCCGTGATCATAGGTCAACGAATAAAAATTAGCTATACAATGTTAACATCATTCGATTCTATGACACGAATCGACAGCGTCGAACGATTACTTCCATAGAGATGCGTAGCCAAGTGGCACTTTTTGACAAGCGTTACCGCTAGCATTTGATTCGTATGATGGAACCATTAGCGAAAGCGATAGCGATTGTAGAAATGGAATCTCTCCGAAGCGAAAGTCATTTGTCTAGGCCCCCTGGCAATTATGGGAAAAATGCACTTTTATAATATAGGCTGGCGGGGACATCGATGCACAAACTGTAACCATGAATTAAGCACATGATTATAGCGTAGAAATTCTTCGTAGGTTATCAAAAAAAAAAAACTACTGTTTCATAGAAAAGTGCAATACCTATGCGGTCAAAATATATGGAACAGTATTTTTTTTTAAAATAACCTACGAGAAATTACTACGCAGAGGTTTTCAGAATCATATAATCATGTTTCAGGTTGCGTGTCGATTTTCCTTGCAACCTGTATAGAGAGTGGATAATCGGAATATTCGTAAGGTTGTTTATTTAAAAAAAATCTGTAAATGCATGTCAAAATGTTTAAAAAAAGTTAAGGTCGGTCTCCTAGGAATGTTTTCCTGTAGTAACTTCGGTTAATGTACCTGCCCTTGTAAATCCTAAAACCTAGCTCTAAAAGTACTATTTTTTTCTCAAAATTGCCCGGTCGGATAATTATGCCCCTTTGGACAAGGGTATAGATGAGGCATCCATACACAAAATTCAATACCGTATTGGTCCATAGACCCATACAGAGGATATGTTCCAAAATGTATGAGCCTGGGCCAAGTCCTTGTACACTATACTAAAAAATAGCGAAACAAATTTAAAACACTTCTCAACTGTCAAATTCCTTTAAAATGGCTTTGTTTGCTGGTAAACCACAAGAAATTACACTTAAAATTGCAACACACAACCAAAGCCCGTCATGGCGGTAAGCTGTCATAATGATTGATTAATACTATCGTTTTACAAGTTTATTGACACTGTTGTGACAGCTGACAGTTCTATTTCTGTGATCAATGGTCAAACGATGGTTTACTGTCATTGTTTTTAAGCACAGAGTAACTAAATCCGTGAG
Source organism: Griposia aprilina (assembly GCA_916610205.1). Lineage (NCBI taxonomy): Eukaryota > Metazoa > Arthropoda > Insecta > Lepidoptera > Noctuidae > Griposia > Griposia aprilina. Next base: position 10,978,908 of record OU744311.1, read on the forward strand.
ACGCCATGTTGAAGTCGATAAAAATAATTGATAAATATCAATTAACTACCACAACAGTATATATTTAAATGAATTATCTGTATTTTTCCGGAATTCTATGGATTTTTCTCCTTTTTTTTTGAAGTAGTGCACATAGACCAGCCATTTTGAAACATCTCCTTTGACAGCAGATTTACCAATTTTGGACTTAACAAATGACGTATTGTAACTGATTTCTGTATCAGCAGGTTAAATTTAATCATTAACTCGTTGGTATTGTCCCATTAATTGTCTCACATGATATCAATTGTTATATATTGTTCTAAATTCATGGACATGTGACAATGATTTTATGAATTGCATGCTTGACACTTTGGGTCAAGGGTCAAATTGTGGTATTGTGATCTCTTTCGTATTTACAGCAACGAAAGCGAACCGATTTTAAGAGGGCGCACACCGGCACACTAGCGCCACTCGGCAAGTGTGTCTAGAATTTTCTAATACATTTTATAAGCTTTCATATTGAGACACGAAGCAACAAAATTCGATCTAAAGAAAAGCGGTCACATTTCCCTAGATCGTATTTTGTGGCTTCGTGTCTCAATATGAAAGTTTATAAAAGGTGTTAGAAAGTTCTAGATCGGCTTAGCACAAGCACCGTCTTGTCGACGGAAGAACAGACTAAAATGACGTTTCGTGAAGACAGTGCGACGGTAGCAAAGTACAAAGAGTCAACTGCACTTTTTACGAAATTTAGTAATTTATTCACGTTTAACCGACTGAAATTACGGGCCTCTTATTAATAAGAATTTATTTGAGATTTTCGATAAAATTTTATGAATTTTTGTTTACACGTAGCTTGGGGGGGCCCCGTATCATACGTATATCAGAGATACGACTGATACAGCGGTAGCTACACCCTGGGCCGGTAGTCTCGACATAGATAGCGATGCTGTCGCTAACTACAGATCGCTAAATATTAAGGGGAAACCACAGTTGAAGCCCACCAAATTCAAATATTCTTTGAATTTGACGATTGATATGAAATTAATGATTATTATTCGATAAATATATAATTCCCACATCAACATACGACGTAAAACAGAGCTGCAATTTGCAAAAAACTAAATAAAATTTGAATTTGGCGGGCTACAACTGAGGTTTCCCCTTAATATTTAGCGATCGGTAGTTTGCGCCAGCGTCGCTATCTAGTCGAGACTGCCGGCCCTGGTATACAAGGTGTATCAGAAAGGTGTGGTGAAAAATAATCAGTCTTCCAGTACATTTAGGTCGAGTAGGTATTGAAGTTGTGTGTGGGACAACTGATTATTTCTTCGCGATTACGATGTTGGTCCCATGGAGAAAGGTGTTCAGTTGGTTGGTCTGTACCACATCCATCACTTTCACCACACCTTTCTGATACACTCTGTATAGTATGTATTTGAAAGAAACAAAAAAAAACGCAAATACGTTTATTTGTGGTAAACATGACGCAAAGAAAGAACAAAATCACAACAAAATAACAATTTGGGGGAAAATATGCGTCACATCCAAGCAAAACGGCCTTCTCTCAGCATAATGCTGTGACCCTATGCTAGAGACAGCGCTAGCGCTGATGTGTCATTAGTTACTATTAAGTAAGGCAGTGGTGGCCCAGTGGCAACGGCCGCGACTTACGAATTGTAGGTCGTAGGTTCGAACCAAGACAGGCGTATTACTTTGTGTAAATTATTTCAGCACCACTGCTCTCAAAACGGTGAAGAAAAACATCGTGAGGAAACCGGCATGTCCTAGAACCAAAAAATTCGAAGACATGTGACATCTACGAAAACCCGCACTGGGCCCGCGTGGTGGATTACGGTCCGCTCCCAGATACAGAGAGGAGGCCTGTGTCCCAGCAGTGGGAACACTATAGGCTGATTATGTGGTTATGTAAGGTAAGGAAAAACCGGCCAAGTACGATTCGAACTCGCGCACGAAGGGTTCCGTACCATTATCTATAAAAACGGCAAAAAAAAAACACGTTTGTTGTATGGGAGCCCCCTTAAATATTTATTTTATTCTGTTTTTTTGTATTTGCTGTTATAGCGGCAACAAAAACACATCATCTGTGAAAATTTCAAGTGTCTAACTATCACGGTTAATGAGATACAGACGGACAGACAGACGGACGGCCGGACAGCGGAGTCTTAGTAATAGGGTCCCGTTTTTCCCTTTGGGTACGGAACTCTAAAAACCGTCTTTATTTAAAAATCAACTAGTATCAGCCGCCCGAAACTTTCCCTGGTTTCGTACCTAGGTAATTCTTGGAAAAACATACGAGTGTAGTAATTAAAATAAATAAATATCATTTATCTTGCCAATTGAGAGAAATTGATATCCACGACGAGTAAGTCATTAATATCTCTACATTTGTAAGAAAAGTATATCACTGTCCCTTGGAAAATTACACACGTTTCCATATACATTTGAGTTTAATGACGTAAATAGCATATCTACCTTTCGTATGCACCTATATTTAATGACATCAAATTATCTACTTAGCATAATCAGCCTATAATGCTCCCACTGCTGGGACACAGGCCTCTCTGTGAGAGGGAGTGGGCCGTAATCTACCACGCGGGCCCAATGCGGGTTTGGTAGATGTCACATGTCTTCGAATTGTTTGGTTCTAGGACATGCCGGTTTCCTCACGATGTTTTCCGTCACCGTTTTGAGAACAGTGAACACGACCTACAAACAGCTCGTGGGCTACTACTGCTTTCAAATGTCAAATTGTTTAATTTTAGAGAATTAGCATATTTTAAAAAAGAAGCTGGTCCATACGTTTATATTCGCATAACTCGACAAAATGACGATTTCAGGATTTTCAGGTCCCATGGGAAAAGTTGTCCATTATGATGAGTAAAATGTCCTATTTTCGGGTTTTCAATTTCTTCAATTACATCTTGTAAGGCCATCTATTTATCGCACTGAGAGAATGATTTTGCTTTCCCTATTGTCAGATAAAGTTATTCGAAACAGACGCGACAATAGCAAACTTTGCATTCCTAGATCCAGGACAGCTCTACTGCGTAAAAGTATATTTTGTATGGCGCCGATCCTTTATAATACGTTGCCAAAATATTGGAGGGAATATACAAAAGGAAAATTAAGAAGTAGGTTAAAAAGCCGTCTGTTAGAGAAAGCCTATTACAGCACTGACGAATTTCTGGCTGATAAATTATTCTGACTTGTGTGAAATATCTAGATTTTGTTCCTATTTACTTTGACATTTAATTGCTATTTTATTGTACATTTTCTATAATGAGTTGATTTGATGACACTATTATGAAGTATATTTTAATTTCTATGTTCTACTCGTAATTTGTAATACTTTGAATAATGGATAAATTTGTAATTATCTGATGTTTACCTATTTATATTTGTACGCCGTTAAGGCAAAACATGACTGTGATTAATTTAATGTAACATCTTGCATGCCATGTTATTGTGTGTATACTCATGTTTTGGACAAATAAATTATCTTATCTTATCTTGACACTTAACCATACGACCAGATGCTACGGCCGCTTTACTTGTGGTAATAACCTGAGTTCGTTAACAAAAGTATGTGGGAGGATGACGATGATGGCGCTAACAATGAGGAGACAAACTTCGGCGAAGATGACTCTAATATGGAAATGACTGGTTTTGATGGCTCGACGTCTGGTGATGGCAATATAACTGGAGGCGGTGAAGGTGGAGCAGTTGGAGAAGCACAAGCAATGGCTGTATTAAACAGCAATATAAAGAGTGATCTACATTTAGAGTTGATCTATGAACCTTACATATTTGTGACAGACAGTGTTCGTTGTGGTCGGACTTTTTGGAGGATTATTGATTACGGAAAACGCTGTAGAGCCAGGATAACGTCTAAAAATAATGTTTTAAGAATAACTAACCCAGTACACAACCATGTAGAAAATAACATATCGAAAATATCGCGAAAATATGATTTTGGCGAAGTAGTTACTTGTCCTACGGTATACGGAACTTTTATGAGTTAAAAAAAACAAGCAATAAATTTCTTTCTTTGAATGTGTGCGTGAAGACGAGTAGCGTCAGCCTATAACACACACACGCAAACATGTACACACACTTCCGAGTTCGCCATTGTCTCGGAAAGTACCAAGGGCTCCTGCGCTTACACACACATTCACAGCGTGTTTGTACACTGGAAGTAAAGCACGCGTCGCTTCGTTAGATAAAAATACTTTAACATTGGTTTCTTATCTTTCTAGTTTTTATAGCAATACGAGTATTACACCCGAGACGCCATGGCGGCGAACCCAAAGTCGTGCTACCAACAAAATGAAGACCGCTCTAGGGAGAGTACCATACCTATCGTCGTCTTGGTTGCGCAACCCATTAGGTTTAGGCTCCTAAGACTTCTAGATAGGTCCAAACTAGACGTAGTTTACAAGCACGCGTAGCATGACCACTTCTATCTCTACTCTGCGAAGAGAAGACAAATCACATTCTTAACAAAAAATCATTCTTTTCTTGAATTTTGACATCGTGCCGTAGAAATCTTTCTACAATCTGTCATTTTGTCTTCCGTTTCTTCCATTTCTATAGTGGCCACGCTACGCATGCAGGTTTAAAACTTCGGCATAAGCTAAACTTTATACGTCAAATCTTCATCAACATGAATGACTTGTAGAGACTGCCTACGGCATTATGTTTACCTAAGTAATTACTCTACTGCATAAAGTTAAATAAATAAATTAATTAATATGCCCATTAAAAATAAAATACGTAAGTAAGGTTTTGATAAATTAATTCTTTATGAAGACGCTGTACAGTATCTCATCTTTGAAACCATGAAAAAAAAAATGAACACCAAAAATATATAATCAACTATAACACTAGTACTTACCACAGTTCAGGCGAGTAGGGAGGTGACGTGGTGACCAAAGATGGCGGCGGCATTAGCGCGTCGTTTGACAGCTGTCAACAAAACACATTCAATTCATTTAGCACACTACTAATGTACCAAAACCAAAATACACAATGATATATAGGGGGTAATCTCTGGAACTACCGGTCAGACATGTTTTTTTTTTTGCATTTGATAGCCTAATTCTTGAGGAAGGCTATAGCTTATTTAATATCACGCTTGGACAGTAAGGAGCCAAACAAAAAGAACGCTAAGCGAAAACGAAGTGATAGCGCGCGCAGGTGATGCGATGCGACGGGGTGGGTCGGGGGAACAAGAAATTTCACGCGGATGAAGTCGTGGGCAGAAGCAAGTATCATAATTAAATAGTAACTAAGTCAAAACTGTAAATTGTTTTTTTTTAAATAAAGTTTTGTTCCCTGTTGAGTATGGTAGATACCATTTTGCCAGTTTTAGAAGGCAGTTACTAAAACGTTAAAGAAAATTAAAAAAAACCCCGACACAAACAAAAGACTTTAAAAACGGCTAAACAGATTTTATTCTTTCTTTTTTTTTAGCTAAGAGCTCTCTTGATTAAGTCACCTTTCAAACAAAACAAAATCGGTTCAGCCGTTTGGGAGCTACGATGCCGCAGACAGATACACACGTTAAATTTGTAGCGGTATCTACAACGCCACCGTGAACTATGCGACACCCGGTTCCGATCTTCGGAGGGGAGTGATGTAGCAACATCTACATTACCACATACGAACTACGCAACACACTGACGTCACGCAAAATCCTGCATCGCGCAAGCAGAGTTTACCGCGCGACTAGGATATATACAACATCCCGACATCAATCGTCGGGCAGTAGCCCACCAGACACAACACCCATCTCGTCGGAGGATCCTCCCTGTTGACTGTTCTATGAAGGTATGAGCGAAATTTACAACCTGTTTCTCATGTTTCTCATACCTCTATACTGGTGACCGCGACGTGATAGCAACCCTCTTTTTCCGTCGGGGGTTAAAAAAGACTTTACTGCAGCATCTGGGCATCTTTCTTAAGCTGGATGTGTAGGTATATCACATCGAGCTTGAGAAAGAGATTGTCAAGTCGATTTTTTTTTTAAAGTCTATTTGACATAAATACGCCCAGCTCCTGTTTGGTTCTAGTACTACCCCGGATGAGATCCATCACAAAGAGCTGTTCTACTAATACATTTATACATCATGTTTAAATACTTGTTTCCAATGATAAATGACGATTATTTCTGTATTTGGTTATACAAACACACGTCAACAAAATGTATGTTATTTCAACTTAAGCAAATATCAACAAGATTTCAAAATGACTGTCAGAAAAGAAGTAGTAGCGCAAACTGAGCTTTAAGTGACGGTGTTAAAGTTATTTTTCCAAAAACACACATTTGTTTAATGTTTGGAAACTAAATTCCGAACGCAGGATAAGATGTTTGGTTGCTTACCGTAGTAAGGACAGTGGCTTCACACCCCGGCTGGTACTTCTCCAAGTCGGTGCGAGGTCTTCTCATCACCTTCTCACGATCCTGCTTATGTTTCCTGTCTGCGCCTTTCAGTTTGAAGACCTGGTGACAATATATAATTTCAGTTTCAAAAAAAAAAAATGAATGAAATGTGGGTACACCTCTGCCTAAGCCTTCGGTGAATACAGGCGTGATTTTATGTATGTATGTATGTTATTTCAAAAGTGACAACATTTTTACAGTAAACTAGGCATATTAGACCTGTGACTTGGGAGTCAGTGTTCCTCAATTATAAAAGTCATTACGTATGCCGTTGGTAATAAAAATAAATAAAAAAAGAAACATGAAAGTATAAGTATTGGATTGAGTTATAATATTTGATGAATATGATAGAAAATGGTACTGTGGAAAAGTATTTTATTCTCTGCAACAGAATTTGTTTTTTTTTTTTAATAGAGAAGACTCATCTCAAACTCAAATCATTTATTTTAAATAAACCAATTACAGGCACTTTTGAATTGTCAAGGGGCCGGTCAGTCAGAAAGATGAAGCTAGTTGCCCATTCCAAACCGTAGTAGGTACCTATGGAGAAGAACGGGCAAGAAACTCCACGGACAAATATGGTTACAAAATATTGGTTACATCATTCATGTTGAAATTATGCATGTGAGAACGATGCAGAACGTTAAAAGCATGCGGAATAAAAGGACAAAAACAATTCAAATATTAAATTAAATTAAAATAAGCCGTGGCAGCTAAGACATTACCAGTCCCTACTGATGGCACCCGTTTACGAACATGACGCATGTATTAGCATTAACATCATGCCATTCACCGAATGGGTAGACAGAGGTAGGCTCAAAGTGTATTTTGCCAGTTATGTTATAAGTCCAATGTAATAGTATAATGTATGTATGTATGTGTGTGTGTATAATGTAGATATACATTATAGTAAATATGTATGTATGTGTATTATAAGTTTATATTCTGTTTAGGTACTTGTATACCTATTTTATTTATAAATACTTATGTTATCTTTTTAATATTTATTATTATTATTAGTAATGTCTGTTATATAGAGCACCTGCCATCTTATCTCTTCACCACCCTTGGTTGACTGGTAGAGAATGCCTAAGGCATTAAGTCCGCCTTTGTATACTATTGTGTGCGAGAAGTTTTAATAAATAAATAAATAAATAATAGTAGATGACGAGCCAATTGAATTTTTGTGCGGACGAAATTAGTCCTTAGGAGGTCAGGAAACGGAAACTTTGTAGAGCGTTTTCTCCGTCACTCATACCAGCCCCTGCAGTCTCGACATAAGACAAAAATCGGTCGCTAAGTCGTATCGTTGTCAAATTCCTTTAATCGATTTTCAACTTTATTTCGAAAGTATAAGGATGAAAATCTATTAAAGAAATTTGACATCGATTAGACTTAACGACCGATTTTTGTCGTTATATTTGTCGAGACTGCAGGGCCTGGTGTGACAAACTCTTGATTAAACTCGATGTGCTATATTTAACGACCGCATACTTTAATGCGCAGAGCAGTGGTGACCCAGTGGTAAGGACCCCGACTTACGAGTACAGGTCGTGAGTTCGAACCCAGGCAGGCGCTTTACTTTGTGTAAATTCATCACCACTGCTCTCAAAACGGTGAAGGAAAACATCGTGAGGAAACCGGCATGTCCTAGAACCAAAAATTCGAAGACATGTGACATCTACCAACCCGCACTGGGCCCGCGTGGTGGATTACGGCCCACTCCCTCTCACAGAGAGGAGGCCTGTGTCCCAGCAGTGGGAACATCATAGGCTGTTGCTACGCTACTGTATTGCGCCGATCACAAATTAAGTTGAATGATAAATTTATACAGGGTTATTTTTAACTCGAAGTATTCCTTGCAGGACGTTATAGTAGGGTTAAAATGCAACAAATTAAGCCACCAAATGTTCTACCGAAATTCAATCGTTTTTGAGTTAGTTAAATTTTTAGTTTTTTGTAATGAAAAATCCAATTTAAAAATGATTTACGGCGCGACTATACTGGAATTCAGGTTATTATAATAGCTGATGCGGTAGCAGATATTCCTTAAAAATTAAATTTTCAAAAATGCCTAAAACTTTGACAAATATCACTAAGTAAACATTTTATTTTTTGTAATTTTTATTTTTGTCAGACAAAAATTACGAAAAAAAAATGCGGGGCAGTCTTTGGGGACTGCCAATAAAAGTGAAAACTAAGTAACTTGTGAATTGTATCGTCGAAGCGTGCGGTGACGATGACGCGACTTTCACGCTTTATGTTCACCCAAAAAGTACACATACTCGTATAATATACACAGTATACATATAGCTCATGTAAAGGGTACGGTGACGATGACGAAAAACGAACTAACTCAAAAACGATTGAATTTCGGTAGAACATTTGGTAGCTTAATTTGTTGCATTTCAACCCTACTATGACGTCCTGCAAGGAATACGTCGAATTACAAATAACCCGGTATATGCTATTTTTGTACACTGACAGCTCAAAATGTCTCTTAGTTTTTTCAGTCTATCCAAAGGTTATCTGAAAGAGATCGCCTTTTGCGATAAGATTGCTAATTGTACACTAGTTTTAAATAGGTTTTTTCTCTTCTGTTTCTTTGTGTTGTACAATAAAGGGGTTTATGAATAAATAAATGCAGTAAGATGATACCGGTAAAACGGGGTGAATAGGGATGCAGGGGGTGAATCGGAACGAAACTTTAAAAGGGATTTTAACATTGAAATAATATAGTTTGTTGCCAAAAAAGGACTAATGTGTATACTGTATTATTATTATTAACGATTAAGTGCCCTTGTTGGCAACAAACTATATTATTTCAATGTTAAAATCCCTTTTAAAGTTTCGTTCCGTTTCACCCCTGCATCCCTATTCACCCCGTTTTACGGTAATATTTTTGTACTATCATTTACCTTAATCTGACACGCAGCAGCATGCAATCGTGTATGTTCATCGCTGGCGAGGTAAGTCTCCACTTGAATACGGAACGGGACTCCTTTCTCACCGCCATGCTTCTTTGCAGTGAACTCTGTTGATATGCAGTTCACCTGGGAAGAAGAAAATCTTGGTTCGTTAAAAATTTCATGTTCGTTATACTATATGTTGTGGAGGTCAGATAGGCAGTCGCTCCATGTAAAATACTGGTTTTTAGCTGAATCCGGTTAGACTGGAAGCCAACCCCAGATCCCAGCATGGTTGGTGAAAGGTTAGATTCAGTTTTTTTTTTAAATAACTTGGAGGAAACTCATTCGCTTCATTTAAATAGTTTTTTACTATATATGTCTATTACTCATCATTATGAGCAACTTTTACTTGAAATCGCGAAAAAAATATCAGCTGTTCCCTACATTTTGACGAGTTATGCGAACATAAATGTAGGGAACAGCTGATTTTTTGTTCTCAGATTTCAGGTTGGTCCCATATTATAAGTTGTTCATAATGATGAGTACAATGATCCCTTAAGAGGTTGATGGTGTTTTACTAATAACCCTGTATATCCCGCCAAAACCACAACGACACTAACGCCCTCATACGGAAACTATACGTAGCAAACTAGTGACATTATCGCACCAAGTGCAGAAGTACTTTAGGCAACTTATTACATACTTAGGTCATTTTTGGAAATTTTACACAAGAGAGAGTATTGCACCGGGAGTGCAGTATTATAAATTCGAAAGTAACTCTATCTGTATGTTACCTTTTCACGCCTAAGCCCCTGAACGGATTTCGATAAAATTTGGCAAGGATATAGATGGCACCCTGGGGAAGGACATAGGCTTTTTGTTCCGGTAGCACATTCCCGTGGGATAATTTCCGATAGCAACGGGGGCGAAGGGCAGAAACTAGTTATCAACATAATCATTAAATAAATAATTTATTTACCTTAATATATACGCCTACATCTTTGGTAGGGTCCCAGTACACGTGTAGCGCGTTCAAACAGGCCGGCTGCTCTACGCGGATTACACCGTATGAGAGAGGTACGTCCACCTGAATAAAATAAAATTTAGAATATTACAAACACTAAAAGTATGTAATATTTATTAAAGCTTTGGCAGTATCCATACTAATATCATAAATGCGAAAGTAACGTTGTCTGTCTGTAACCTTTTTACGCCTAAACGAATTTCAAAGAAAGGAGATGTTTCATAATGGGCCAGGTCTACGTACACTATCTCAAAATAAAGAGAATATTCGTAAAACTCGGGAAAAATACAGATAATTCATTTAAATGTATACTTATGTGGTAGTTTATTGATAATGATGTTACTCTGTGCTTAAAAATAATGACAGTAAACCATAGATCGACCATTGATCACAGAAAGAGAACTGTCAGCTGTCACAAGTGTCAATAAAGATGTCAGCTTCCGCCATGACGGGTTTTTTTTTCTTCTTTTAATTAGGGACTTTTATGACGGCAATGCGTATGTCAGTCCCATCATACCCTAAACATACATACTTACTGCTACAGATTACATCTGGGCCATGAACCTGAACAGTTTCTTCGCATCATCAGGGTTTTTGTTGTGTGGTGCAATTTCAAATGTAATTTTTTGTGGTTTACCAGCAAACAAAGCCTTTTAAAAGTAATTGGACAGTTGAGAACTGTTTTATATGTATTTCCCTATTTTTTAGTATAGTGTACATGGACCTGGCCCAGACTCCATACATTTTGGAACATCTCCTTTGGCACACAGATAGACCATAGACCGGGCTAGGTCATAGGATACTGTTTATCCCGGCAGTACGATCCCGTGGGGTAATTCCCAACGTATACGCGAGCGAAGCCGCAGGCAAAAGCTAGTATAATTGGACGTAGTTTAGCAGAAAGGACTCGACCCACAAAAAACTAATTTTTGAGTTATCGAGGTTTTAAGTTTAGGTGTGTATTGCTGCAATCATGTTACAGTTGGAATATTTTGTTTGGAGACAATTTTGTTATATTAAATACTTATATAGACTGCTTCTTTCAAGTTGAATTTATTAAAAACTGCTTGGGAAGTTTGGGTTGTTAGTGGTTTTTAGAAAAATACCCGTCTTTATGTGGGTTGGTTCGCATCATTAAAAAATCAACCTTATTTTTGTAGTATCACGGATCTTTTTTGCTGAGTGAAAGAACAAACTTTTAGGACCTCTTTGGCATACATAACTCATTTTTGACCGTAGTGTGGGTTGAATCCTTTCTGCTAAACTACGTCTAATTATAATGTAGGTAAATCAGATTCTATCGTGTAATAAGCAAACAAAAATAGCCTTATTTTGTCTGTTACTGTATCACCCACATTTGCCGGTTATGTTCAAGTCCCATGTAATAAGGGGCGAAATTCAGTCTGCTCAATACAATATAGTAATTTAATAATCAAAATATTTTATTTCACATAAGCCTACATGGCCACTTATGAAACGTCAGAAGCTAGGTGCACGGTTCCAATTGGTTGTTTCCTTTGGAGAAGAGCCGGCAAGAAACTCCACGGTTACTTTTTTTGTAAATAATTGGATATTACAATGTTTTCAAATTACAGTGTTAATAGGTACGGGAGGACAGTGTAGGCCTTTCAACAAGTACCATGTACTTAATAAAATAGAAAATGGTCTACAAATCTACAATCTACAACTTAGGCCTACAACATTGTCAAATTCATCAACTGAAAAAAATCAGAATTAATATCCTGTTTACAAAAGCCATTAGTAAATAGTTGAAATTAGAATTGTACGTAATAATTCTTACCTCTACAATCCTCTCTCCGGGTCTCTCATTATGCCATTGGGCGATCTGCTCCCTTTCCATGTACTGCAGGCGACGCTCGTGGAAACAGATCTTGATTATGCTCTGTTGGCAAAGTAAAAATAAGTAAATTACTATGCTCTGTACAGTTCTGAACATCAAAGAAAATAGATACTGAAAAAAAAATGCGGCAACCGCCTGCAGGCAAATGCCAAAGTTTTTTTATTGTTTTTATTTAAGTAACCAGGGTCGTCGATATAGTTGAAGTTTAGTAAGAAACCGATGAATGTTTTCGAATAAAATACTAGAAAATAAACAGATAATTTATCAAATTAAATTTTATTCGGAAACATCCATCAGTTTCTTACTAAACTTCAACCATATCCGACGACCCTGGTTACTTATCTCTTTTGGTGACGTACAATCACAAATACAATAAACAACACAATATTTCCACAAGTGGAACACCAGAGGGATGAATCTGAAATGTCTCACGGACCTACGAAGGAACCCATGACCAATACCCGTCAAACTGGCACAAACAATTCTACTTGGCGGCAGATATAGATAAAAAAAGAAATAAAAAACATTTATTACCACTCGCACAGGACTATGACAAACTAAACTAAACACCTAAAAATAAAAAAATAAAGTAAAATGAAAACAACAAAAAGAGAAAGAATAGTCACAGACACGTAAAAAAAAAAACCTTTTCCTACATCTACTAATTATTACATGCAAGATTTGATACTCAAGTCATATTATCTCTGGTGCATGGTATAATAATATATTCGCCAGGTATAGCATTCCGGGCATGGGGGTGACACAAGCCTACGTCATCACCGCTGTGTTACCAGTAGTGTGTAATAATAACTCCCCAATCGCCTTTATTACCTGTGCGAATCCGATAAAACAAAGAGGTCTTAACGAACAATTACGGTGGTATTGTTTAAATTGAATTGTTTCGTTTGATTAGAAAAATTAAACGACAATTTAAATGTTTTATATTTTTTTTTTACAAAATGGTGGTGACTGAAAATGTTTCCATAATTCGTGTTTTGTTGCAATAAAGTGGCAAATGGATAGTGACGTAAGCATGTGTCACTCTCGGAATGCCAGACCTTGTTTTTTTAGACCATGCTCTGGTGCAACTTGATGATATTTTTTATCAAGATCGTGTTTCATTGCTAAACTAGGACATTTTATACTAAACAAAAAATGCTTTTCTGGTCAGATATAGACAGTGATAGCCTCGATAGAGTGTCAGACAAGTTCTGAAAGCTTGTGGTTTCTTTGACAAGTTTCTGCTGCAGTTCATAGATTGTGAAGTCCCATCTCAAAATCAAAATCAATCATAATAACAAAAGGTATACCTTGAGTATCTTCCCTTTATAATGCCTGGTTGAGGTAGGTCAGGGTCTCCTTGTTCTGTTTGGTGGCTATGTGTCAGTCAGTCAGTCACACAGCTGTTCTATATTACTGTACCTTGAGTATCTTCCCCTTATAATGCGACAGGTCTCCCAACTTCTTGAGTTTGATCTCGTAAGACTGTCCCTGGTTGAGGTAGGTCAGGGTCTCCTCGTTCTGTTTGGTGGCTATGGATGTGGCGGCTGCTAGGACATATTGGAATCTGTTGAGAAAAGATTAAGGAATGAGAAACCGGTTTCTGGCCAAAGTTAGGCTTATTTTTAATTATAGTGTGGCAATAAAGAGGCCTTGCATGAAATCGACTATTTTTGATAAATTTTGTTCATTGTTTGTGGGAAAGAGAAAAAGAATTTAAATAAAATGATTTGTGATTTGAAAAGTCGAGTTCTTTGTTTTGCGCATGGCTGAAAGAGATTTTTCTAATCAATTAGTTATTCGTTGAAAATCACTAATAACCGCAAGAAAATTTCCAGAAAATGACGCGGTACTATCGTTTGGTCATCTTTTTACTAGAAACTACTTATGATTTTGAATATTAAAAAATATCATCAATATCATTATATGGTCTACTTGCACCTGGCTGTACCACTTTTTTCAATTTCGATACAAAATATAGCAGAAAAATAATGTTGAAAAAACATATTTTCGAACAAAACCCAGTCAGTAATGTATTTTTTCCTAACATTTAGCAAACCATTTCAAGAAATTTAACACACTAGTCTTTAGCTATCCTTGAATTATAATCAAAATTTTATTTTATGATAATACTGTACAGTACAACTATTTTCTTCATATCCCTGGAGACTCATCGCATTTCCGAATACAAACGAATGCTAATTTCCATGTCCATCAATTATTAGATGTATCGTGTATTATAATTTTAATTCAGAACTAAGTACTTTATTGTTTGTTACGTCAAAACAAAAGAACAATTAATTACTTAGTATAGATAATGACAGCTAGCTGTCAAATTCTTGGACTTAGGATAGCAGCGACATCTGAAGTGAGCAAGTGGCAGTTTTTATCCCCATTACGCCAACACGTATACCCTTCGATCCGGAACATAGCAACGCTGCTTGACAGCAGAATAAGTATAGCGGTAGTAGGTACTTCCAAAGATTACGGTTTCCACAAAGACCTCTAGACCCTTGACGGAATGAATTTCAATTTCAAATTACCACAGCTGATTATGCACTGGTAGTACCTATAGTTACTTGAAATTATGATTTTAGGATTGCTAATTATTGTTTTATAGCATAGCATTCTCTATATTATGTACACGTCTGTGTATGTCACGTGTCACGTGTATGTCACGTAAGTGTCTATGAAGTTTCTTCAGCTAATTTAGTTTGAACCTGTATAGCATCGCTCATTTCGTTGTTTTTGTGACGTCTGCGGCTAAAGTCTCGAATTCTGCTGCGGGCCGATTTCTTGGAAAAGCCTGTTTTAGGGTTAGATAGAATTATGTTCACCTTGTGTCATCCTTGAAGCTAGACTCAGAGCGTGTCTGTATGGGGGAGTGCAGGAATCCGTCCAGAGAGCCCACGGGAGAACACATCAGCAGGCCTGCATCTATAAATAAATATAATAGTTATTATTATTGAATAAAAGTAATCAGAACATTCCGGTTGAAATGGGACTTTCCTTTATCTGAAAACTAACTTTAGAAAGAAAAATAGTTTAGTCTGCACAAACTAATAAATGGCATTAAAAATACATACCTACAAAGTAGTCAAAAGCCTCGTATCCAAGAAATAAAAGTTTGACAAGTTTGTCCATTGCTTAGCGTTTTCTGTCAAATATACATATGCGAGTAGGTATACGCTTGATCAATATTTTTTATTAAATTCCCTCACAAAATATTATGTAGGTACTAAAACTTGATAAGTGAACATTTTGTAGTTATAAACGCACTAACAGACAACGATATATAGCCTATAACACCGCGTCCAAATACGCGAGCGTTGCGTTCATATGTAACTTACATACTTTTACATAATTAACTACTTATTGTGCAAAAAACCGGAAGGCAACCTCTGTCGAAG
The DNA here is from genome assembly GCA_916610205.1 of Griposia aprilina. Classification (NCBI taxonomy): domain Eukaryota; kingdom Metazoa; phylum Arthropoda; class Insecta; order Lepidoptera; family Noctuidae; genus Griposia; species Griposia aprilina. Next base: position 10,994,560 of record OU744311.1, read on the forward strand.
CGATCACGCGTTCCGATTCAATAATAAATATAAATCAATAATAAATTACCTAAGCAAGGAAAGAATTGCCGCTATCATTGTTCAAAAACAGGCTCCGAAGCTTTCTAACGCATAAAGCATACTATAATCCCAACGAATTCCTTACTGAGAAAGAATTTTTTACAAGTATTGTGTAGTGCTTTTGTTAAGAATTTTGTTTAAGTATATAAATTGTGTGGTAGTGATCTATATAAGTTGTGATTTAGAACTCATCAATGTCTCTTATAAGCCTTTATTGTTTTAGCGTCAAACTATAAGTTTCGCATGCCTATTGGTAAAATATGGCTTAACCTATCTGTTATAAAGGAGAATGCTCATCAAGTATGAAAGAAAAACACAGAGCGAACAGATACAGAATGTAGCTCAGAATTTTTGTGATATTTAAAAATAACATTCTGTAAATATTTCACTATAAGATTCGATGGCTAAATGTGTGATATTGCTATTTGTTTGATCAGGGGTTTTTTTTCTTTTCTTAAAGATATCTTTGATTTGGGTGTACCCGACGTTATAAATACATACATACATATACTCACGTCCATAATCCCATAGGAGTAAGCATAGACTGCGGATTGTCTAAATCAACTATCCACAGCCCACTTTTCGCCGCTTTTCTGCGAGACTCATCGTGATGAGTGGCGAACTCTGTCGCCGCCGTTTGAATGTTAAGTCTCATCTGAGTCATAAGTCATTTAGCCATCGAATCTTATAGTGAAATATTTACAGAATGATATCACTAAAATTCTGAGCTACATTCTGTATCTGTTCGCTCTGTTTTTTTTTTAGGTTTCTCCTTTATCACATTGTACTGTACCCATATTTGCAAAATAAACGACTTACTTACTTCACCACATAAAAAGTGACATATGAACGCAATGATCACTTTCTATTAGAAAGCGGTCTAAGATATGTCATGTTATTAAAAAGTTATCACAGCTAATTGAGCGAATGACAAATTATCGTGAAATTCTTTATTGGAACGCCAGACCCTGTGCATGCTAAAAATAAGTAGTCGTTACTCACTCTTGTTCTCCTGCGCATTCGGCGAGTGATACCCGTTCATGGGTATCATAGTACCAGGAGGCATGGTCGGCTGGCATTGCATGCTTTCCGGACTGCCTGCGATTGAGATGTATAAATAGTTATCATTCACAACCAGTTTTCCCAAGGAGTATCTACCCAATAACTGGGCTGTGGAGGTCAGATAGGTAGTCGCTCCATGTAAAATACTGGTATTCAGCTGCATCCGGTTCGACGGGAAGCCGGCCCCGACGTGGTTTGGAAAAGGGTAGGTAGATGATAATGATTCAATAATTATCACCGCCCAAATTCACCCACTACTGGGCATAGTCCTTTGTCTCCTTGCTTGAGCCAATATCAACGAGTTAATGAGTTATTTTAAAAATATTGTGGTATGAAATAATATAAAATTATTTAAGCAAAAAATTAAGATAATTAAGAGTCATTGTCAAGAGTGGGGATGCCATTTATTAAACTTTAAGGACACAAATGTAAGAACAGAGGCGGACTTAATGCCATAGGCATTTTCTACCAGTCAGACTCTGGGTGGTGCAGAGACAAACATTGGTAGGTGCAATAGTGGTGCATAGTGCATTGACTGACAATAGCACAATAATGCAAAAACATTTTGGTTTTAAAAAAAAGTGTGGGCTCCATTTCATGAAATAGATAAATAAGTTACATTGTTAAAAAAAGTGCAGAAATTCTAATGATAAATTATATTCAGTGGTAGGACTTGTGACATCTAAAACCTATCACGCCATCTATCTGCAAGTAAGTGAACTATTTGTTACATCATTAGTCACTAGATACTGATAACAGATGGCGCCACGTACCATGCTGTACCATCATGGTTCCATTGTGGGGAGGCGACTGCTCACAACTACCCTCCTCCATGGCATCGCGGTTGCTATCAACAACCATGTTGGTAATCTGTGAAAGAACAAAGAGCATAACAATGTAGGTGATTTTGAAATGAACTTGAGTTTTATGGAAACTATATTTAGAGTGCTACAAGATATTTTGGCGTTTGATTTACATTGACAGGGGGGGCTGTTTTTGATATACATTTATGAAATTGTATTGAAAAAACAAGATGGCGGATTTAGTAACGATTTTGGCCACGCGCTAAAAGGTGTTTGTACAGCTGTATAAGGGGTGTAGCAGCAATAAACAGTATAATGAGAAAAGTTAGTCGATTCTTACTGATAAAAATACAATTCAATTTGTTTATTCAAATTATTTAATTAATTCTCAGATCAGCTCGGATGTAGTTTCTCAATAAGGCATTTCAATGTGCATTCTAAAAGTTAGCAACGTCACTAATAGCTGTCAAATACTTACATAAGCCGGTGGCAACTTTTAGAATGCACGGTCTTAAGTGAAGTTTTCATGAAATTGATTCAAGTTAGCCAATTTTAATAAAGGTTGAAGTAATTATTTACTTCAGCTATGGCCCAAACTTTTGTATAAATTATAATTAACCTTTTAATCAACCACTTATTCTGTAAACATTTTGTTCTTAAAAACAAGCGATTATCTTCACTTAGTCATAATGATATCAGCGAATGTAAACAAATGATAGTGTATCAGAATGAATAAATAATGTCAAAACGAATTGTAGGCATGACAAGAAGATTTGTAGCTTAAAAAAATGCACACTTCAATGAAATTTAATTAAACGAGGGACAATTTAGATTCTATGAAGATAGTAGAACTATTACTGTATGTTTAAGCAATAATGCAGTTTAATGTAAGAAACTAGCAGAGTTTAAGTCGATTTGAAATAATATGATTTCAGGAGGTCAACAAAAGCCCATTCAACTTTGCCCAATTATGTACCTCGAGGTACACGTGCACCAAATCGTAGAGAAAAAATAGAGGAATTCGAAAATAATTGTAAACTACACAATAAATTATTTGTATTATTGTAATAACCTGTAACACAATTAAAATATGTGGCAACTTTACATGTACAATTGCGTTACATTTGGTTGGCGCTCGGGTTGACATTATTCCGTAAATGTCATTCAGATGTCATTATTTGATGTTGCTTAGCTTGATTTTCTATTTATTTCAAGACATCAAGATAAAACAAAGACATAATAAAAGGCTTTATTTTAGCGACTGCTATGATAATTCTACTCACTGAAACCTGAATGATCTGACTTGATTTATATCGAGCTGGGATATGGCGGAGATCAGAGACCCATCACGTTGAAACCTTTGGATGTTAACGCTAGGGGACTCATTTATTTATAGAGTTTGTTAATCGCTCTGAAAGACTTCTAACGCTGCTTCTAAAATTACCGTTCATCAACATTCACTGCTTGTGTTCACCTACTTTTGGGTATAAGCATCCTTTCTTACTTTAGGAACATAACCTTTCAATTCAATTCAATATCTTTAATGTGCTTTACTGTGCCTAACGAAAATCGATTGTATAATGAGAGTTATTATTGAATTCAGATTAGAATTATTTATAAATATTCAAAATAAAACAAACGTGAAACAACAGTGGCTGGAGCCGACAGCAGACAGCTGTCAACATGACAGATTTATTTTATTTTATGTAAGGTAGTTCTGCCTGTGCCGATGATGAGTGCCAAATTGGCGTGCTCTTATTATGTTAAAAGTTATTTTATCCTCGTCCCCGGGTAACCATAAGAAAAATATATAAATGCAATATTATTCAGTGTAATCTAGGGTATCTTATGCCACTCAGTGCACCTCGGTACTTCGTTAGGGCAGTTTTGGTGACATCCAGATAGAGCGTGGCAGGAAAAGTGAATTTAAGAAAAACAAAATTTCGATTTTGGAGTGGTGAAACTAGATTCCAAAGATAACAGAATTTGAAAGACGGGGTGAACAAAGATCTAAGAATGTGGACCTGAGGCGAAGAATTGAATTGTTTCCAGAGTTTGTCATGCTAGAAGTGAGTACCAGCTTGAAGGTTTCTAAAGATGGTCAGTATATAATTAATTCTAGCAACAAGACAAGACATTTCAGGCTCTAAGAAGATAACATATATCCACCTCCCATATATTCTTGAAATCCCTGTCAGTAACAGCCTGTCCTTGCTGTATCTCTGTATATTCCGCACTGATCTGAGAATTAGAAAGAAAACCACGGTCTATGAGCAGTCGGGATAATGATACATTTTATTTTGCGAAATGTAGGTGAGAGGCGAAACGATGTTCGTGTGAGGCTTGCTTTAAATGTGCGTTATTGTAGAAGTGAATGTGTGATATATTTTTATACCTGCATAAGTATCTGATGAAAAGAAGGAAAAGAACGGACTTACCGTAATACATAACATGCATTTTATTATACGTATGGTATATCACAGGTTGAGCAGCCTATGAAGGGAGTGACCAAAGAAAAAGGAAAAACTGGCAGGTGACGTTAACATAAATAAACCTACACGATTAATATTATGGGGAAGTAAATGCGGAGACATACAAAGAGTTCTAGAAAAAAAAAATGTTATAGAAGTGGGAAATGCCGCAACGACATCAATGGAAGAAAAAGATTACTAAAGCCAAGCGCACACTACAGACGTATCGGGCCGCAGCGCATCGCACTTCAATCCAAAAATTGCGGTGCGGCCCGCCTGTAGTGTGCGACGGTTCATTCATAAAATTTAAAAATTACAAACCCCCGACACCAACAAAAACCTCAAAAAACGGATGAACAAATTTTCTTCTTTTTTCATTTTTTTTTAACTAACTAATCTCTCATTCAAGTCACCTTTCAAACGGTTCAGCAGCAGTTCAACAGTTTGGGAGCTACGATACCGCAGACAGACACACAGATACACGCGTTAAACAGTCTTATAACACCTCTCTTTTGCCTTCGGGGGTTAAAACTGTACGAAACTGATGTAGGAGGATTTTTGCACTGCAGCGCGGCTCGCTATGTGCGCTGCGCTTAAAGTTACATTTACAAGGCAACCTCAGGCAGAAGACCGCAGCGACAATACTGGTTTCTATGTGACACTATGAAAACGGTACCTTCGCCTTTGAAATTGTTCAGTCGCCAGCACAGTAAGTTACCACAAACTGTCTGATTCTCTCTTTCGATTTTGAAATTAACTATCAACATTTTAAGGTTTCAAATCGTTTGGAGAAATTTTACAGTTTCGTGTAGCTTAAACTGCTGGCGACTGTACCTTAACGCTTTTAAAGACGTATACAAATGCAAAGCAGCAAAATTGAAAAATAACGAAACAAAAGCTGACGACAAGGGTAGCAGAACTTTTAATAACAGCAGTAAGTCAAAGAACTGAAACAGAAACAGACAAAAGGAAAGCTACAACATACTCGAATATACATATTTTTTTAGTATTTACCTGTCTTGTATCAGGTCTTCGCGGAGGCCAGGCCCGTCGTGGGGGGGAGAGCACAGTCCCACCGCCATTCGGCGAAAGTGCCTCCTGCTTGAACACAGCCAATGAAGGCAGCGACAGCAGCGCCTCGCTACGGTGAGAAAAGGTACTACACGGTGAGTTTTTTGAGGGTTCGATTAGAGATGGCGCTGTTTATTTTTTTGTAAAATTATGCTTTCAAGGCACCTCTTATTTTTGAACCAATGGCGGCATGATATGAAATGTTAATCAATGTCTATTGAGAGATCGTTCTATGCTTCTTTGCATTGCGCCAGTCAGTCAGACACAGATACAAAGTTTTATGCGCCTGAGCACTGTTACATAGCAACAGAAGCATTGCTCGGCGGGAGAAATAAATATAATGCGAATCCAAGCATTTTTAATAAACACGAAAACAACCGCAATTCTCCGACATAATAACAGTAGCTCGGCATGGTAACCAAACTAAAAGTTTGATGAGTTTGGATAACAGATGGCGCTGTATAACATTGTGCTAACAAACGCGCCCGTCGCGGTAACGGAGCATTCTATTTGTCAAAAATATGACAAGTCGAGTCATTTTAATGCTTATTTATTTATTTGATTACCCAATTAAATATGTGTTATGACTCATTTTTATTTACCAAAACTACAATAAACAACTGCCGCTTTAAATCAGTGTCTTTGAATAATAGATGGCGCTGTACTAAACTTAAATTAGTTGACATGTTTTAGTGATACTCACTTCATAGACAGCTCGCCGGGCAAGTCGAGGTCGAGGTCGTTGACCTGCCAGCCGGGAGACATGTGTGATGACGAGGAACTGGTGCCGCTGCCACCCATGTCGCTCAAGGCAGCTGGTGAAACAAGAGACAAAGTTAGAGTAAATGGTTTTTGATGGAACTATCATTTGGGTTGGTTGTAGTCTGTGAGGTCCCATGTCAGGGTGTTATTACCATTTGGATATTTGAAGAAAGACTCTCGTTTAATATGCCTGATGCTTGAAAACATTCATGCAAGGGGGGGGGGGGGGGGGGTGTATAGGCTATACATTTCGACGAATAGTTTCGGAACCATTGCCACAAAGATACGTTTAAAAATCTTTATTTGCACTAATACGAATGGAGATTTTTTTATATCTCACCCTAGTTAATAGATGGAGCCATTATTAATTAAGATTTAAAAAAAGATACGATGCATAAGGAAAATACCATATTTATGAACGCAGAGTCGTCGGCTAGAGCCGACAACAGAAAGCTTTACGTCCATACAATAAAAGCGAACACGTCCGGACGACGCGACTCGACACCGCTGCGACAAGTGTGGTGATACGTCATCGGCTCAAGCCGATTCCGCGTCGGTAAGTGTGGTCAGTCCCTTATAAGTAGACTAGATCAATACGCATAGGGTAAGTTCGCTTTCAGGACTAAGAGATTAAGTCCTAAAAACACGGTTTACTGACTGTTCACAATAACGTACGCAGCTTCCATTTCATAATTTTCTCGTACATAAGTCATCATCATCGTTTTGATATTCACGGTAAGTGCTGCTAAGATCTTTTGGCACCTGAATGACACTGACAGAAGAGCGTTTTGGTAAAATAATGTCAAATTGTATTCATAAAACAATATGGCGGCGTTAGTTCATCCAATTTTGGCCAGGCGCCAAAACAACGTTGTAAAAGAAGGTAATTGAAATAAAGTAAGAAAATGTTATATTTCTCACTCGCGCACAAGATACCACCAAGGGTTTTCTCTGATAAGTTATAAACCTTAGACCTTGCAGTACAAAATGAATTTGAAACATCGTTCTGTTTCTGTCAAAAATGAAAGAAATAATGAAGTTTAAAAAAAAAATGTGCTATGGTATTGAAAAATAAAATATCGGCGTCAGTTATTTTGGTCTTGCGCCAAAAGCTCCTTGTATCGTTGTAAGTTCCTCATAATCAAAAAATCGAAATCGTTTATGTCATTAAAATAAATGAAATCATAAACAAGAAAATGTGTAAGCTTGATGCCTCGTATCCAGAATGAGGTGGTTCGATATTGTTAACTTATTGACCTCCGATAGTTCTTGTTTACTCTTACTGCACGTTTGGTGCCGTTTAGGTTTGTTTGAACTTCAATCAACTCAGCCTATCGCAGTCCACTGCAGGACATAGGCCTCTCCCATGCTGCGCCACAACACCCCGTCCTCCGCCTTCCGCATCCAGTCTATCCCAGCCACCTTTTTGAGTTCGTCGGTCCATCTAGCTAGGGGGCGTCCCACACCATGCTTGCCGATACGCTGTCTCCACTCCAAGACTCGTCTGCTCCATTGGCCATCAGTCTTTCGACAAACATGGCCAGCCCACTGCCACTTCCGCTTGCTTACTCTGCAAGCTATATCAGTAACTCCGATTTTTTTCCGTATAACTTCGTTTCTGATTTTATTCTTCAAAGAAACCCCGAGCATAGTCCGCTCCATAGCGCGCTGAGTGACCTTAAATTTGTGAACCAGCCCGACTGTCAGTGTTCACTTTGTTTGACTTACAATTTTTTTTTTGAAGTAGTGATAAGTGACAACAGCTCTGTAGTGCTCTTCGTCTGTCAATCAGTATTTATTTATTATCAATTTATTTCTGTATCGATTTCCGGTCAAACCAGATACATAATTGCAAATATTTCTTGCCGAACATGCCCAAGAATAAAACTCAACTTACAAGTATTTATACTGATTATTATTCCGTATCAATAAAATCTAGATTAAAATAATTTTCTCTCTCTTATGCTTTGCTTTTTTGCGATCCTTTTTCCCGATCTAACAGATTATTATCTTCTTAGAATATGAACTCTTATAATAACTTAAAGCAAAGTTTGGAACAGCTGGTAATTCTTTGACGCTTCATGTACCACAGCAGTTATACCTCACATACGGACTTATAAGATTACTCAGTATAAGGTTTGTTAAGTTGCAAGAGACCATCTTAAATTGTAATCAGCTTTTTGCTTACGTACCCAATGATACCCAAAGTGGTCTATATCAACCCCAATTGTTAGATGTTACACTTTAAAATCTGTGATATCTTCTAAGTTATTCATTTTAATGATATGCTGTAAAGGGCAGTTTTGATCTACATTAAACGCACAACGTATCTAGCGTATTTCATTGGATAAGAATAAATACTGCATTGTTTCAAATTGCTTCGTAAATAACCCATATTTGTTTTAGTAATACGTAAAAGATAAAAAATGAATACTGTGGGTTATCCTTAGGAGATAGACGTAATTATACCTTCATGGACTTTTCTGTAGACCTTTTTTAGGTTATACAATTCCATAGGACATTATTTTGATTTATCTCGTAAGGTTAAGCCAGTATAGCAATGTAAGCGCCCAAAAATATGTTTTTTATGACATTATTATAAATATTTGAAATTCTCGGGAGTCTTTGAAAATAAAATACCTTGAAACAAGCCCCATGCCAAGACCACAAGTGCTAGCCCACATTAAAATATCAATCAAGCCATTGAAACATACGTTAAACAATCTAGCTCTCTTGCAACCTTATCAGCTACACTTTGACCGCGCTAGTACTGAACTAGTTGTAACTACTTCGAATATCAGTTTCCATTTGAGTCGAACTAATTTCGTTCAATTTGAATGAAGATACTTTTGCTGGTGTTGCATTGTTATGTAATGAAGCATGATGGGAGTGCTAAGAAAAATGTAAGGGGGATGCGCCAAGGTAGCCCGCGATATTCAATTATTCTTACGTTTTTTGCAATTTGCAGGTCAGTATCAGGTTGTATGTTGATCTAAATATGATTCGCGGCCCAATTATTATTTATAGAAAAATCATCAATACATCTCTCTAAGTTCATATTACATAACATACATAACATAACATCACGCCTGTATTCCCCGAAGGGTTAGGCAGAGGTATACCTATAGCACACCCACATTTCGCCAGTTATGTTTAAGTCCCATGTAATAGGGGGCGAGCCTATTGCCATCAACCGGGCACAAATCCAGACTCCGGGCTGCTACCGAGAAATTCCAGATGGAAAAACCCGATAACACTTTGCCCGACCCGGGAATCGAACCCAGGACTTCATGCTCGGCAGTAGCGCTTGTGACCACTAGACCAACGAAGCAGTCAACCGTTAAAACCGTTAAACCGTTAAAAGTTCATATTACCCTATTGAATGACTATTTCATGAAATCATGACACTTGAGGCTAATTCTAACTTAAGGAGTTGTATTGCTGATTCTAATGATTATTATTCTGTAAAGCCATATTTGTAACGGTCGCGAATCATATTTTAATCAACATACAACCTGACAGTGAGCTGCAAATTGCAAAAAAACGTAAGTATTTTTGAATTTCGCGGGCTACCTGAGCGCATCCCCCTTAAGGCGTTTCATGTTGGTAAACTAGCCTCCCACCTAGAGTGCTACAAGAATCCTTTGGAGCCTAAATGACATTGACAATGACATTTGTGAAATTGTATTCATAAAACAAGATGGCGATGTTGGTTACGATATTGGCCAGGCGCCAAAAGAACGTTGTAAAAGAAAGTAATTGAAAAAAGAGATAGCAAATGTTACATTCCTCACTCACGCAGAAGATCCGCGCCACCTAAAGACATCTATACCACCAAGGGCTTTCTCTGATAAGATGTAAACCTTAGACTTACTTGCACCACAAAATGAATTTAGAATATCGGTCTGTTTCTGTCAATCGTTTGAAAGAAAGATGTTTAAACAAAAACGTGCTAAACGCATTAAAAGTTATTTGTGGTGCAAGCGGGCCTAAAATCTCTAAACATATGCCAAACATCACGCTGTCCCTGTCAAACAATAAATTGAACAATTGACAAAGAAATAATTATGATATAAATTCGTTTCGCCCTAAACGTACATATTTAGTGATTTGTGGCGCAAGTGACTGAAGGGAAACATTACTAGAACTCATTTTCCACAATCTAGAATTAAGTAATTATGTTCCTTGGTCATAGAAATAGCAGTGGTGTGGTGCTGATGGTCGCAAGTTTTCTATCTAAAAGTGCTGGATATGATTACCTACTGGTTCAGGATTTTGCAGTACACTGGATTTGGATCTGCACCCCAATCGCGTAACACACTATCAATCTCAATCTGAACCATTTGGAAGCCTATTGCTAATCCATTGCTTCATATGTTCGAAAAATGTGTCTGCTCAACAACGTAAATATCGCAATGGATGTTGTTGAACTGTCAAAATGAAAGCTATCCCTCCTGTTAGTGTGTTACGCAATTACCCCGCTGTCATAACGGAGGTTATTATTCTGATCCAGATTCTGGGCGGTTCTATCGATTATTGAAGAACCAGCTTTAGAAATACCACTGAGGCAGTTTATACTTCAAATCGTGTGGATTTACTGGAGTCGTTTTTAAGGGAGAGCTAGAGACCACTCCCGTCTGATGATCTGCCCATCAATGCAATGAAGACAGTGGAGTTTTATAGAGAAAAAAAAAGGGGAAGGGGGGAGCGGGTGTTTGCTTATGTACACACCCTCTTAAGACCACACGATAGATGTGAAAACTTGCGACTGGAACCGAGAATACGTGATCCAGCATCACCGACTCAAGCGTGACGGTTCAGTTTGATTTACAGTTCAGAAAGAGCGCAAAGTGCGACTAAAGAAGTTTTTACTTCAAACGGATGACTTTCCAACTTATAACCATGATTTGAACATAAAACTATTCTTTATTCCATTGTTGCAACAATTCATGCTCATTCACTTAAAACGTTTATAGATTTCTGAAAGGAGATATAGCCAAGTCCTACTAGTCCGAGTAGCTACAGTGCCGGTTTTAACATTACAGGCGCCCTGAGCGAAATTCCGACGTCATCCCTCTCCTCTCTTGGAGGGTAGAGAGGGGCGAAACATTTCAGCACTCCGCCTAAGTTTTCTTATATCCATTCATAAAGAAATAGGAGTTATTTGTCAGCTTATGCAGAAAAGTTTGAGAATTCAGAGAATGTCGGATGCAAGAGCAAGCGAAGAGATTTCAACATTTTTTTTGGGTTTCTAAGTCCAAACGAACTAAAACAAAAGTACTCTGCAGGCGCCAGAGGTCAAGGGGCGCCTTGTTATAGTCCTATCGGCGCCCCTTTACCTCTGACACCCTGGGCGTTCGTCCAGCCGCGCCCTACCCTAACGCCGGCACTGAGTTGCTATATCTAGAAATATATAGTAGGTAAGCCACGACGTCGGTTCATGTAAAAGACAACAAAATTATCACATTTTACAAAACAAAAGCTGAAAACAGAATGATTTCATCGCTCAGAATATTTTATATTATTTGACCTGGTACTTGTGATAATGGATAATTACTGCTGGCACTATCTCTGTAGACACTGGTACCGAGTCGCAATTACGTAAACTACAGATAAGTTCCAATATGCCACTAAAAGTGCCACTTGAGCACATTTAAATGAGTGTTGTTACTACCTACATTCGATCGTTGAACTTTTAGAGCCATCAAAATGATTATATAATAGGTTAATTATAATCAATTAAAACTAATGAAAAGCATCACATGTCACTTTTAATATAGCGACTTACATCTTAAAGATATTTAAAATAATCCGGAACTATTATTTAAGGCGTAACCTGTAAATAAAATCATATGTTTATTCACAAATATAATAAAGATTGCATCAGATTGATGGACGCCGCAAAAATTGTTAGTCCCTCCAAATCACAAAATATAAACATGGTAGCAAACACACTAGCTTGTTACAGAAATAGTGACCATTGGGTAAGGTCATTCAGGGCAGAACCAAAAAAGAAAGTTCTTCTGAACATTATATCCCAGCAAAATCGGCCTTCATGGTTATTCATGATTAGCAAATGTTTAGGTTGCGGAAATCCACTGGCTGCGGGAAGCACAGGACCGGTCGAAGTGGTGGTGCTGGGGGAGGCCTATGAAGGTTTAAAAGTAATAAATAAGAAAGTCAGCAAAAAAAGTACCGTAAGCATTGTAAGTGATGCTGGCAAAAGCGTGAGCTCCAAACTCGGTGAATCTTCTCCCCTCCCTTGCTTCTCTTGCAGCAAATTGTAACACCGCAGAAGCGGAAACCCGGTCCTGCTGCGGCGCCGTATCTTCAACCATGTTCGACAGCTTGACGTCACACACCAAGAGATGGCGCCACTAGTTTATCAGCAGTACAGCAACTTTTCGCTAGATGGCACCTCAATTTCGCATCCAATGAGTTCCACTTTTGAAAGTTTTGGGGCAACACTAATAGACGGCGTTGCTCTCGAGGTTTTAGTTTTGTGTTTTCGAATAACAGAGGGCGGTAGTGTCGAGTGTAGTGTTACGTGATTTTTGACACTATTTGATGGAATATCACAGCCTGATTTTAGTTTTTTCGTCACTGTCAAAAGTACCAGTTACAAAACACACATTTAAACGTCCATGTACAAGATTGGCTGACGATAATATTTCTGTGATATTTTGTGGCGCATCGAAAATGTTCGAGTGTCATTTTATTAAGAAAAATTGTATTACACTTCACTTTTCTTAACTTTATTGTTCTATATTCACTTCACTTGTTGAACTTTTGGTCAGGGTTCATCGTGATTATCATTATAAGGCTATAATTTTTCACTGCTTTAATTTATTGGCCCGTGAACATCCACAGCTGGACACAAAATAAAGGAACCTAAGAAAATTGTCAACTATCAAGATTTATTCCGCAAGTTACCTATAATCCGACTTGCACTATAGAAACAATAGCAAGATAACTTTTTGACAGTTTGACCACGTCCGCACGGAGGTAAAAGTATCGCGGCGGAATTTTATCGCGCACTGGATTTTCAACTCTCGGTGTTGAACCGAGCATTGAGAATCCAACAGAGTGCATCTCAGCGCGTGGAAAAAACACACTGTTGGATTTTCAGCTCTCGGCGCTAAACAGTGCGTTGAAGATCCAGCGCGCGAAAAAAACCCGTCGCGATATTTTAACATCCATGCGAACGTGGACTTTCTGAAAATGATGCAAGTCGATTTGCTGTGAGAGTGCGGTGCAAGCTCGATGCAAAACTAATCTTGCTCAAATAAACTTGTTAATGGATAAGATGCTCTATTTTCTTCTAAAACTTATTATAATTCACTACACTTTTTGTAAGATGTTATTGTGCTAAGAATTGATTACGAAATAACCTCTGATCAATTAACTGTATATGTTTGAATAAATAAACAAAAATGCGATAGTACGTGCCGATTCTGATGATGTAAGATAGATCTACGCGTGAATATTTATTGCAGAATTGCACAATAGTAATCGTGCAAGAGAATCAAAATCCTTCACAAAATCAAGGAAATGTTGCTTCAATGTGCCAAGGCGCATCGGAGAAGCGATGCTTTTAATATTCTTGTATAATTTGACTTATGTAGTGTAGCCAAGATATGACCATAATCCAAACGGCCTTAAAAATAAGAATTATCTTTAGACCCAGGTTTAAACCTCTTTTGTTTTCCTTCAAATTTCTATTTTGCTGTGCCCGACAGGGTCCACAATTGGTACCTACAACTAATGTTAAATTACCACCTAAGCACATTGTGGAATGCAATAAATGATTGAGTATTGAGTATTAAACCATGGAGACATTTTTGAATTTAGAACTTTATTCCGACAAGGTTACATTAAATACTGGTAGTATTCATCTGCATTATGGTTAGGCTGGAAGCCGACCCCAACATAGTTAGGAAAAAGCTAGACAGATTGATTTGAATCCGGGAAACGTTGTTCTAAATACAAAAACTGATTTTTCACTCCTCTTACTCAAAAAGTCTTTTTTTTTTTCTTTGGCTTTGCACTATTCGTGCTTATTGCCACTAACAATATCAAAAAGTCATTATGCCATCGTGGCGTACCAGAGCGGGCACAAAATAGCATATTTTCCACTAGGGTTTTTTTTTTTTTTTCGTGTTACCAATGTTCCTACAAAACCGAAAAATTCTTTATAAGCAGAATGATCATGAATAAAGACTCGAACATTTTATTTTTGAAAATTAAACTAAATGCGTTGAGGCTACGGAAGAAATAAAAAAAGGCATTGACGCGAAATCTTTAGAATTTTTCTGTAATTACTAATTGAAATGGTGAACGTAATTTATTTTTAATATTGTATTGGATTATTTTATTTTCTCGCAATCGTAGCGAAAAGTAGAGTGTAACACACGGCCCTAAAAACCTATTATAACTCAGTTTCTATTTACTCCCTCACTAAAGCTCGGGAGTAAAACTACCTCGTAGGTATACAGGGTGTTTGGCAGAACGTTGAACATACGAAAATGGTGGATAGGTGGGGTGATCTGCTACTTACTCAGCCCTAATTTATTTGGCCCTGGCCCAGTGGTTTTTTTTTTTTTTTTTGCTTTCTTCTAGTTTCACCACTTTCTAAACTTTAAAGTGTAATTTTTATAAAAAAAGGGTAAAACAGGCATTTTTTTTTTTTGAATCTTTATATTTCTGTAAGTTTGAGGACTCGGTAACTTTTTTTCTAGCTAACATCTGAATAAAGCAATAATTTTATAAGAATCTGCCAATACTAAGGATAAAAAAAAAAATTGCCTGTTTTACCCATTTTTTATAAAAAATTACACTTTAATGTTTAGAAACTGGTGAAACTAGAAGAAAGCAAAAATTTGTTTTTTTAATATATCCAGGGGCCAGGGCCAAATAAATTAGGGCTGAGTAAGTACTAGATGACCCCACCTATCCACTACTTTCGTATGTTCAACGTTCTGCCAAACACCCTGTATTATTATACAGGTTGTTTGGCAGAACGTTGAACATAGGTCATTTTAGCCCCTTGTATAACTATCTACTATTTGTAACCAATTACCCATTTTTGCAGGCTAAAAGCTATTTATCAATTCAGTTGTAAATGTGAATAGTAAAGTATTAAAATACCTATACTCCAAATAAAATTTAAATAAACCTTTTTTACAGTCCGTTCAACCGATTTTGACTTCTATTCCGTAGGCATAAGGATGGCATTAAACGAAAAAATGTGGTTACAAACCCAAGTGATTACTGCAGCTGCCATTTGTCACGCCGTTAACGTAATAGAAGTCAAAATCGGTTGAACGGACTGTAAAAAAGGTTTATTTAAATTTCTAATCTTATTTCAAATGGAGTATATAGTCAGACCAATAAAAAAGTACGTAGTTAGTTCTCGTAACGGAGTCTTTAGCAGCCCGTGCGACTATTTGCCAATTACTAATTAGCAAAGACAAGCAGATAACATCATTTTTATGGGACGCGAAAAGACATATTAACAAATGTGACAGATACGAAATTCTGCAAATAATTCACGAATGTTTTATTTGTATATATGTTGCGTCACACGCGATAATTGAACGTGATATAATAATAATATGAATAGTATGCTAACCCTCTTCAATAAGGATTTCTTTAGGAAACGATTCATAGATTCGAACGTCTTAAAGCCTTTCATGTATTCCCTGAGGTGTACGTACCAACTACACTCGAGAGCAATGAATCCGGGTCACTTAAAGAATGTTAAAAATCTCGGAAACTAAAAATGATAGGTTAATGCAATAAATTGTATTTAATAGACAATGTAATACTCCTTAAATGAAAGTAAAAAAAATATGAGTCACCATACATTTTATTAACACAAAATTACATAAAGAAAAAAACTGCTGATCTCTCCTTAAAACAAAAATAGGAAACATGAAATTTTTGAACTTTATTACGATTTTCTTGAATTTTAATACTTCGTATTGCCTCCTCGTGCTTCCATTACTGCGTTTACGCGGTTTGGCATGCTGTACACCAAGTTCCTTATACGATTTTGGGGAATATTCTCCCATTCCTCTGTGAGAGCAATTTTGAGCTCACGAAGCGTGATTGGGGGAGGGTTTCGTTGTTTTACGCATCTGCCTAGCTCGTCCCAAGCATGCTCGATCGGGTTGATATCCGGGCTGCGCGCTGGCCACTCCATACGAGTAATGTTCATCTCTTGAGGGTAGTCATTCACAATCCTACCTGTATGAGGTCGGGCATTGTCATGCATAAATATAGCATCCTCACCTAAATTGACCATAAATGGACCAACGTGATCATTGAGGATTTCTTCCACATATCTTACGCTAGTTAAAGAGCCGTTTTCTATGATCACCAGCTCTGTGCGACTTTCAGAAGAAATTCCGGCCCACACAAGTACAGACCCACCACCGTAGGCTACTTTTTCTTCGATGCATGCTTGCTTGAATCTTTCCCCTGGTCTTCGATACACTCTGTGTCTTCCATCGTGCTTGTAGAGCATAAATTTTGATTCGTCGGAGAACATAACTTTTGACCAATCTTCAATACTCCAATTTACGTGGCTCTGGGCATATCTTAGTCTTGAAATACGATGCCCACGCTCCAGTTTAGGGCCGTTTGCAGGTCTAAGGGGTTTTAAGTTAGATTCAGCAAGCCGACGTCTTACTGTCCATGCACTTGAGTTACTTCCTCCGAGGCGTCGAAACTGATTTGTGAGTTCAGTTCCTGTGAGAAAGCGATTTCGAAGCATGGTGTTCACCAAGTATCGGTCTTCTCGTGCTGTGGTACACCTGGTTCTGCCCGTTCCTGGTCTGCGTAGGTTAGAACCAGTTTCTTCGTAACGTCGGAGAACTCTTTGTACTGTTGACAGCGACACACCGACAGTCCTGGCTGTATCGCGCTGACTCCGGCCGGTTTCCAGCATTGTAAGTATTCTGGTGCATTCTTCAGGCGTAAGCGACATAATTTCAGCTTGAATAATGAATATAGAGCACTATCAATATGGTTTATGTACCCACATAAATGACAGATTACAAACAAAAGCAAAACCAAATGCTGTAATTTCGTAGTTCCATCTTCGAAAGTGGCCCTTTTTCAAATTTGATTTTTTTATGATATAACTTTACAATAACTAAGAAGTTTTAATACCTTCATTTAAGGAGTATTACATTGTCTATTAAATACATTTATTGCATTAACCTAGCATTTTTAGTTTCCGAGATTTTTAGGATTCTTTAAGTGACCCGGATTCATTGCTCTCGAGTGTATTTTGAAGAACGATTGTAACTATTCTGAGGTGTATATATGCTATGATCCAAGTGATAATAAGGGCATTATTTATACTGCCCGGGCAGCATATAAGCAGCGTCCACCAACTGAGTCTTGAATGTGGATTCTTTGTCTACTAAATCCACCAATTGAATTTACTACTAGGCGAGGCCTCCTATTTCTGAATGGTAATAATAATAAGGCGTAACCGACGGAGACCCGCTTAGCGGGGTTCCTACTTCAGGGTGGTTTAAAAAAAAAAACCACGAAGGGGATGGCGGGGTCTTCCATACCACGCCATCCCCTTCTAACCTAACCAGTCCGAGTCGGGGTGCCCCAAGTCCCGAGCTCGCTTCGTTCGCTCTTGCATCCTAATTCCTCCTAGTACAGTAAGTAACATTGCATTTTGTACCGATCCCTAAGACATAAGTTGGTGGACTCTGCTTATATGCTGCACGGGCAATAAAAATAATACCCTTATTATCACTTGGACCATAACATATACATACACTCCATTTCGCAAGGCATTTCTTGTACCAATACTGCCTGTATTGGATTGGGTTCAAATTGCGAGAGAAAAATGCAAAAATAGAAGAGAGACCTTTTGCCCTGCAATGGGATACAACAGGTTCATAAAAATAATAATAGCCTAAGTCTTAAAACCGTCACTTTAGACTCCGGGCTGCTACTGAAAACTTACAGGATCAACAAATTAACACTAACCCGAACCGGGGATCAAACCCTCCATCCCGCGTTCAGCAGTCGCATTTGCTACCACTTGTCCAACGAGTCAGATCATCAAAAATAACACATTATAAACCAAAAGACAGAGCAGGCAAGACTAGAGCACTCAAACCAAATATGAACGACAAAAGCGACAAATGTTTGTTCATTTTATTGTACAAATTGTCACATTTGTCACAGCGCACACGTCAAGAATATTAGCACTATCCTATGTACATAAAATCATGCCTTAAATGGTAACTATCATATTTTGTATTATGATGGCCTGCCGATAGTGCCAATCATGGTATAATAATATACTTCGCCAGGTCCATAGCAGTCCGAGGCACAGTGGTCACGTGGGAGACACAAGCATACGTCATCACCGCTGTGTTGCCAGTAGTGTGTAATAATAACTCCCTAACCGCCTTTATTACTTGTGCGAATCCGATAAAACAATGAGGGTTTAATAACAATTACGTTGGTATATGTTTAAATTGAATTGTTTTGTATGGTTAGAAAAACGAAACGACAATTTAAATGACAGCTAACTTCACCTAAGTTCTCACGGTGAGATTTTTACAGAATAGACCGACAGAACTCGATGAAAAGTGAAGATCGAATGGCCAGAGACGCCAAAAGCAGCCACACTGTGATCTAACCCTTGAGCTATGTCAAGACATTGAAAAAACTTGACGACACTTGGATAGACCCTTTAAAGGAGTTTGAGACCAAGATCGTGAGTGCTGTATCTCCCCATAACCACATTAAGAAGAGCATGAAGGTGAGTATCGAAAATGCTGTACTAATTTTTCGCCCCGCAAAGAACCATAGAAATATGTTCTTGCAAATTCTTCTCTCTAATCCGTCCGTCTTTCGCGAGCCCGCACGTCTTCCTTCCAGTTTGGACGGAACCTATCCAGTTCGTCCTGCCATATCTTACGTGGTCTGCCGTGACCCTGTCTTACTGTCTTAGGGCACCAGTTCTGTGCTATTTGTGCCTACAGTTTGTCGGCGGCAGACATTTTCTGCCCGTGCCATTTCGAAAACGATTTGTTAATTTAACACCTAGTATACTGCGCTCCATCGCTCGTTGGCAGACCTCGAGTTTGGACTTTTGGATGTTACTCGAAGACCAAGTCTATGCACCATAGGTTGAATATTGCCCTAATTTTTAGGTTTTTGGGCGAAAATCCAACCGAAATATGCGAAGCTTACTGATTACCACATACACAAAATAAGCACTACACTGAAACTACAAAGATTGTGTCCAAGAAATGCTCAAAACTAGTGCTGTGACATTGTGGTTTGAGTTTGGAACTGGTGAGTTCCAAACTCAAACCACAATGTCACAGCACTAGTATTAAAATGGCTGTCTGTAAGTACATGACGCACAAACCAGTTAAGGGGGAAGCGCCAGGGTAGCCCGCGAAGTTCAAATTAAATAGGTTTGTACAAATAAAAAAAACGTCAATCATATTTTGAAAACTAGATGTCAGTTCCTATTCGACTACTATGAGCAGAAAGGCCGAAATGAACTCGGAGGCCACAGTTGCTTTTAAAGTCCAGATGTCTGGACATCTTGGTCAGATCACATAGATTAGTGTCTAAAAAGGTCTTTTGAGAAAAGAACCACACAGTTTTCACTGGACCTGTCCAGTCAGTGCAAGCATTCGTCAGTAATAGTGTAGCTCAACTCAGAACTTAAGGAGCTCAACGTTTGTAACACGAGTTGCGTCGTGGACGACGACGGGCCTAAGAATCTGAAGGGTAAATCTTTCAGGGATCACACGCGTGACAGCCTAACAAGCATCTCACATCACGTACACTCCTTATCAGCGTTAACCTATAAAGTATAAAATCGCGTCGCATCCAGTATGGCTGGCCTACGGCCGTAAGGTCATACAGTATCAGGTCGTTATTACCAACAGTTCCAGCGCCAACAGACGGACACGCGCGAGGTTAAAGTTCGATTATAATGAGTTTCCTATCTGTTTTATGACGGGGATATTGGGTATTTGGGTAGTGTTAAAAATGTACAAGAATTTAACCTACCTAACATAAGAGACAGAGGTGTATAAGTACAACCGTATTTCCCAAGTTTAAGACCTATTGCAAAAACTGGAGATCCAAACTTCGGGCTGCTACTGTAATTGCACGCCGATACCGTTGCCTTTAACTACTTTCTCAAAAAAAAAAAAAAAAAATTAGGAATCTGACTCGGGACATCAGCCCCCAAATTGCGTTACACACTTTCAATCACAATCTGAATCATTTTGAAGGATATTGCTAATCCATTGCTTCATATGTTCGATATTTTTTTCTGCTCAACAACTTAAATGACGCCATGAATGTTGTTGAACTGTCAAAATTCAAGTCATTGCTACTGTTAGTGTGTTATGTCTACGCAATTACCCCGCTGGAGTCAACACTCAATCAACTAACAAAGTACCTAACGTTCAGGGTGTTAATAAAACTACCCTCGGGAAGAAGGTTGCACGTGGTCGTGGGCATCGGAGGTGCATTCCACCAGAAATCAATGGGGTCTTTGTGAGGACAGTATAAAGACAGTAGTTGTATGTAATGTAGTATGGAGCTGTAGACGTGTGTCTACATGATTGGTTTTATGTTATATCCAGAGATTGGATATTCGGATGCATATTGGAAAGTTTGGAAGCGGCTTCTTAAAATATTTTTTGGTAAAAGATAAAAAACCCGGGATGCCAATGAACACCGGGATTGCAGAAAGAGTCGGGTGTATACTCGTAGTATAGAAGCGACTTATAAGAAATCGTGATTCTTGGATTGCATATTTATTTTAAATTAATGTTTAACCCCCGATGCAAATATGTGTACGTAGGGTGTAAGAGGACCCCGTGTGTGTTGGTTAAAGTTAAGATTTTTTCGATACAAAAGCGCATTCCATATTAGCCAACATCTCAACTTTAAGTGAATATGCATTCGAATATCCGATCCTAATCGTTGAGCTCCTTAAGTCCTGACTTCCTGAGTTGAGCTGCACGATTACTGACAAATGCGTGCACTGACTGGAAAGGTCCACTCAATCTGTGTGGTACTTTCCTCAAAGACCATTTCAGATACCAATCTACATGGCCTTCACATGATCTGACCAAGATTATGTCTGGACTTTAAAAGAGATGTGACCTCTGAGTTTGTTTCGGCCTTTCTTCTCAGAGTAGTCAGATTGGAAACGCCGACCTCAACTACTTTAAAAAATGTGATTGACGTGTAAAAGTGTTTGTACAAACCTACTTACAGAAATAAAATCATTTAATCATAAAAACTGTCGTAATTTTTGACAGAACTATTGATCAGACTCTCGATCTGGCAGCAAATATGTATATCAAAATGTTTAATATAGGTATAATCTATCTAAGTAGGTATAAAAAGTAAATACTGTTCGTTGGTAAGTTCATCACTTGTAAAGGCTCGACTGATTTGGCTATTTTTAGTTTTAAAATGTTCGTAATATTGGGAAAATGGGAAAAATGGAAAATCCTTTTTTCTATGGTATTTTTATTACCTACTACAACCGGTGGGCGTGTATGACCAGATGTATGAACGTAAACGAGGCAAAAGGAGTATGTAAGGATCGTAGCAGGTGGCGTTCTGTAGTTTCTGCCTACCACCATGGGAAGAAGGCGTGAGTTTATATAAGTATGTATGTTTAGACAGGTTATGTTTGTTGGGGCAGCTAGTACTCAATGAAGAATAAGAAAACCGGCCAAGTGCGTGTTGGGCCACGCACAGTATAGGGTTCCGTAGTAGCCCGTTATAGTCACTTCAAAGGATTAATGCTAAGGATTTTGTATTTGGTACAAAATATCTTAACCGGTATAATTTTCCTTTAAAGTTCATGAAATGCACTACCATCGTATTTTTTTCCAGATTTTTGAAGCCAGCACTTTAGCTTTTAGAGGCGGGGGGGGGGGGGGGGGGGGTGATGCCCTACTGGAACAAAAATTTGCACTTTAAAGTTTAATATTTCGTAAATTGAGCATTAAATCGAAAAATAATTTAAGCAAACCCCGAAATCATACCCCAAACGATGGGGTAGACGACGAAAAATATATTCATCCCCACTTTATATGTGGGGGAGCTACCCTAAAACATAATTTTATTTTACCACTTTGTCGGCGTAATTGATATACAGACTCCTACAAAATTACAGCTTTCTATTTCTAACGATCTCTTAGCAAAATCTCGGACAGACAGACATATGGTCATGACGAAACTATAAGGGTTCCTTGTCAGAACTACGGAACCCTAAAAAAAACGTCATGAGATACTAAACAAAACAACAATTATGATAACAGTCTCTTAGGTGATTAACTAATCAATTACTGTACTAATTGGTGATGATGACTTTAGTTACCTACGTAACTAACCATTTAGTATGTATTTTAATTATGTTCTGTGTATAAGTAAAAATTATTTCTTAATGCTTAATGGTATCCTGCTAAAAGTAAGAAAGAAAGAATAAAGTTTATTTGGACACAGTTCGTGAAACACAAAACACAAATAAAAAATAAATACAAAAAAGTTTTAACAACAACAGTGTGGTCCTCACGGTTGCGCCAAAAAGGTTCATTTCAGCATTAATGCCAGACAGATGCTGTCTGACACTGGTTTTCTAATGAACCCTTAGGGAAAAGTGACGGGGAGCACAAACAGTTAAAAACGAGAGTTGCTAAAAACGATCTTCTCAAAGATGGCCCAGGAAATGGCAAAAATGAGACACGCTTGAAGACGTATTAATTAATTATCGCAATGACCAACGGATGATAAATGAATGGCGATGAAATATCTGACCAGCCTTTACCCAACTATATTGGGTCAGCTTCCAGTCTAACCAGATGTAGTTGATCCGCGACAACTTATCTGACCTCCACAACCCAGTAACTGGGTAACACGACACCCTTTGGTAAGACTGGTTGTCAGTATTTTGGGCTTCTGACTACCCGTAACGACTGTCAAAGATCTACGAATGACAGCCGGGACCAATAGCTTAACGTATGGATGGTCAGTATGGTCACCCA
Source organism: Griposia aprilina (assembly GCA_916610205.1). Classification (NCBI taxonomy): domain Eukaryota; kingdom Metazoa; phylum Arthropoda; class Insecta; order Lepidoptera; family Noctuidae; genus Griposia; species Griposia aprilina. The sequence continues at coordinate 11,017,867 of OU744311.1, forward strand.
TCCATAAACCGACCGCGGCAAGCGTAGCTTAACCTTAAACGAAGGGCGTTGAATCGGATACAAAAAACTTGTATAGGAGAACCGAATCTTTTCCGACACCAAATATACGTTTCACTATCTACAAAGTCGAAATATATTATCCACATAGCAACCAGACGTTGGTCGAGATAAAAGACAAGGAGGTATAAAGTTTATGAGGTTACGGGATAACAAATAGGAAATGACGATGATTCGTAAAAAATATTTACTCTTTAGAAAAATAATTATCATTTAGATAATTGAGCACTTGTAAAAATAGAAGAGATCATAATGTGAAAAGAGGAACTTAGAGAGTATTTGTTTCAATAGGGTACATTTGACGAAGTTTTTCCGTTGAACCATTGATCGTAGACAAAAATGTCTTAGATTTAGGTCTTCTGTACGATAGAATAGAGAAACTAACGATTTGCGAAAAATAAAAAAAAAGTCCCAAACGCCTCTGTAAAAAGATCCCTTCGACATTATTTTTACGACAAACGATTGGTCGGAGACAAAGAGCACCTAGACGCTTTTAGCGTTACATTTCGCTATTCTATACGATATAATCGAGAAACTGACGATTTGCGACAAAAAAAAATTGTTAAAAAAAAACTATTTTTTTTCCCTCAGTGCTCCGTTACGAAGACTTCAACCGTGGACTTTCTAAGTCAGACACACAACTGATAGCTGATGAAGAAGACGAGCCATTGAGTGAAGACTGAAATCAACAAAAGCAACGTGGGATGCCCAGCAGCTAGAACGGCTGACAAGTAACTCTAGCCAAATATTATAGGCATAGAGAACTAAATGAGAATGCTGGAGTACCTATTTGTGACGCGAAACCAGACATTTTTAATCATCTCTTCTGTAATTGCTGCAATCAGTAACAATCCACAATCTGGTGTGTTTTGGTGACAAAATCAATTAAGCGTGCTGAGCATGCGGCGTCCAGTGACGCAACCCTCATCAGTGTCTACTAAGTATGTCCTGCTGCTGTGTCTCAGTGTCCTCACAGGAGGCAAAACGCGGGATGGATGGCCAGTAGCGGTTTGCGTTTAGCAGAATTGAGGTCTTCAATCATTTGCTACAAGTAATACTGGAGGGCGAGCATGGGCGTACCCAAGACCTTTGTGACAAGACATACGGTTATGGTCCGGACGGTTGGATCCCCCAAACTGTGACAAAATGTGTGCCTTAAGCCATGTCACAGTGGCCGTGCTCGCCCCGCTGGTTGCCGTCTGTTTAGGAGCCAAACCTAACCCATGCTTGCATTTTTATGTCTTTATGAATGTTTTTTTTTTTTTTTTCGTGACTTACTGTTATCTGAAGTTAATCGAATTCACAACAATACAGGGTGGAGGGCCATCGACGCGCCAACTGGAACCATGGATTCAACAAATGATTCTAAACATCCTAGCGTGGAAACTTAACGACGGTTATAAAAAAAACTGCTGTTTCATCATAGAAAAGTGCAATATATCTGTCACAATGTATGGAACGCCATATATTTTTTTAACCGCCTAATAATGTATACGCTAGGGGGTCAAAAATTTGCTCGCCATCCGGTAAGGAAGGACCAGGCCCGGGTCGACGGCGCGTTGTGTTTCACGCGCGCCTCAAAGAGATGTCAGCACTAAATGACGGGGTTCGATAGGGCCGATGCCTGCCGGGGTCGCGGATTGTTCGAAAGAGTTACCGTGGCCCTGGCGCACAGGCAACTGAAGGAACAGGGGTGGATTTTGGTCAGTAAAAAACACGCCCTCCCGCTCCACCCAGAGCGGCAGAAGTTACTTAATGATTTCCCACACGAAAAAGAAGGGGTCAGGAATCATGTGTTGAATTCAAGCTTACAGTTTGCGCGTCAGCCTGTACTTATAACAGAGAAGGAAAACATTTTGAGAAAACTTGGACTTGTCTTTAAATCCGTCAATTCGAAGTAATTAGGTCAGGGTAGGGTATAGTATAGACCAGAGATTAGAATTGATCTCCAGTCTTCTCTATATATGAAATAGAAAGATGCAAACCAATACAAAATTACAAGTTACTATTATCGTTAAACAAAAAGTGTAGTGAAACAATAAATTATTTCGACTAAAGATACCATTAATTTCTTTCCCAATTCAAGTCCAAATACACACACCATTAATGTTTTAAAAAACACACTGTTTTTCTCGACTTTTCCACAACACAGCACTTTTATATTTGCGACTAAATAATCGCAGGCACGTTTGCAGATCGCGACGCGTAGTAAGATACTGTTTTGAGTATGACAATTCATATTATTCACAAATCATTAGTGTACTATCAGTATATTTGTCAAAGATTGAATTTTAAGTTAAAGTATTCTGCCTAAAATGGGTGTGACTCTGTGAGGTTATCGGCAATCGGCAACGGTGAATGAGTTTCAAACGATTGATTTATACTAGTGACTCTGTAAGCTGTAGAACTCGCGAGTCAGTCTTTGCATAGCTTAAAACTGAATAAATGTTCACCTTAAAATAAAAAGCGCGAAATGGCTGTTTCTTTTTTACGTTTTGAACCCCCATATCTCCGCCATTTTAAAAAAATCCGAAAAAATTAAATCAACAAAAATATTCCATATAATTATTTAACCTGTTCACAAAATTTCACGAGAATCGGTTGATAAATGCGACCTGTAGAGGAGTACAGCCATCCGCTGGACATCCAGACATACGAAAGCATTTTTGCCCAAGCTGAACGGAGAAGCTTAGAGCTCGCTCGGTCAAAAAAATCTGATGAGCACCAACTAGTGTTACAAAGATCTTTTGGCGCTTGAATGACATTGACAGGGGCCCCGTTATTGGTAAATAAATGTCACAGAAAATGATATTGACAAAACAAGATGGCGGCGGCGTTAGTTCCAATTTCGGCCACAGGCTAAGAAGCTTGTAGCGTTGTAACCTTAATTTAGGCTATTCCTGTTTTTTCGACTCAGATAAAACAAGAAAGAGGCGGAATAAAATATGTCAAATTAGTTTGGACAAAAATAGTTAAATACAAGTTTACAAAAACATTAAAATCTCGTTCAAAACATGCTCAAGACTCATAAGCTCTCAATCGTCACTGTCTTGCAAGCATTTTACACAACATGCCATCACGCCCGTATTTATTTATTTATTAAAACTTCTCGCACACAAAAGTATAATACAAAGGCGGACTTAATGCCTTAGGCATTCTCTACCAGTCAACCAAGGGTGGTGAAGAGATAAGATGGCGGGTGCTCTAAATAACAGACATTACTAATAATAATAATAAATATTAAAAAGATAACATAAGTAAGGGTAAGGTTCGCCTAAGGGTAAGATAGACGTATACCTCTATTACACCCACATTTCGTCAGTTATGTTTAATTCCGAATATGATTATATTATACTGTTTACAAATAATATTAGGGCGAATGGGATCAATACAAAAAAATTCAAACGTCAATTTTATTTCACGGATAAAAAAAAACTTGCAAATAATAATATTTCATCAAATTGTCTAACTAAACCTTCTGGTGTACCTATAGGTAATGTTACGTAGGCACAATTCCTAGACCACATTGTCCTATCTACAATAACATAATCTATGTAACTCATCTCTGATTGGCGGACTTATATCAACAAAAGTCGCGTCTCGTTAAATAAAGAAGTTTATATCAGTTACATTATATTTGGAGTTAAATGATATTTTAACATTTCACTAGAAATACTCGTAGTTGACAGCGTAGGTACAGACAGCCTCAAAAATATGTATATGTCACCGTACACCGTTAGTCTAAAACCTATCTCGCGAAATTGTAAACCGTCGATAGATTGTGAACTGTAACTGTACCATACTGCTTACAATATAACGTATTAATGTTCGATACTTAGAATTATTCTAATGTTCGATAGTTTATAATCTATCCATGTCAAACCGTCAAGTTGTGAACGAACCTGAGGGCCTAGACAAATGGCATTCGCTTCGGAGCGATTCTATTTCTACAATCGCTATCGCTTTCGCAAATGATTCCAAAAACTAGCAATAACGCTCGTCAAAAAGTGACCCTTTGCTATGCATCTCTGTGGAAGTACCTAATCTTTCGACGCTGTCGATTCATTTCATAATCGAATGTTGTTTACATTGTCTAGCTAATTTTTATTCGTTGACCTATGATCACGTGACATTTCGATAGCTTATGTCAACCCCATACATTTTAGCTTTTCTACTAGCGTTATCGTTAATCGAATGTTACTTTGTCTAGGCCCTCTGGGCCGGCTGCCTCGACTAGATAGCGACGCTGTCGCAAACTACCGATCGCTAAATATTAAGGTTTATCCTCAGTTGTAGCCCACAAAATTAAAATTTTCTTTAGTTTTTTGCAAATTGCAGCTCTGTTTTACGTCGTATGTTGACCAAAATGGGATTCTCGACTGTGGGAATTATATATTTATCGAATAATCAATCAATTTCATTTCAATCGTCAAATTTGAGTTTAGCAGGCTACAACTGAGGATAAACCTTAATATTTAGCGATCGGTAGTTTGCGATAGCGTCGCTATCTAGTAAAGACTGCCGGCCCTGCATTAATTACCTACAGGGTTCACAATCTGTCCGATTTTATTACCCGTAAAATTGTGAACCGTCCCTGATTTGTCGGTGTTGGCGGTAGCCGAATTGGTCGCAGTAACTAAGCCAGGCCACCCCGACCAAATGGGTTAAGTTAGGTTAGAACTATGATAAACCGCGCGCGAGCCGAGCGAGCGAAGCAAGCGGTGCCGCGGCAGCGGCCGGCGAGCGCTACTTCCAAGTTGGTCACAGTTACTGGCTATCTAATATTACCGCAAGGTGCGATCCGTCGCATGCAAGTTTGATACACCAGTTCACAATTTGTCGGTTTGCCATGGACAATTTTATTTTTTATTTTTGATTTGTTTTTTTTATCTTTTTTATTATGGATACTTTAAACGTGCACGTCTTTCTACATCGTTCTCACATTTTTAATTTGAACATGAATGATGTAAACAATTTGTTTTTTGTAACTATATGTTGATTTAAAAGAGTGTCCATGGAGTTTCTTGCCCGTTCTTCTCCATAGGTACCTACTACGCTTTGGAATGGGCAACTAGCTTCATTTTTCTGACTGACTGACCCTTTGACAATTCAAAAGTGCCTGTAATTGGTTTATTTGAAATAAATGCTTTGAGTTTGAGTTTGACAGATTATAAACTATCGATAGTGTTTCAAAAACAAAATTATTTTAACCCGATTTCATAACATGTCCTTTCCTCTAGTTTAATTTATTACGCAACTACTTTCATTGATAAACGAGTCGGACTCGGAAAAGAGATACCTTGTTAAAAACCTGTTTTTGGGCGCAATTTTTTCAATGAGCGGCTATGATACGAGGTGATAGAGTGAAAAATCGAAATGAACGTTGAAATCAATAAAATCACCAATTTTCGAAACTCCTGGAAAACTTTCCAGGTAACCCCTTTTTTGAGCTCCAAATGGATTTACTAATTATGGAACACAAATTGAAGACAACCAAATGAAGTCTTGTCGATTTATACTTATACATCTCTTTCAGGCTGCCTGTACCAAGGATGATTCTATGATAACTACTAATAGCTTTATTTATCAAAGGGACGTCTTTTCTTACATAGGTACAATTAAGTTCGATAGATGACGCTGTAACGTTAATTTTATATGTTCATACTAAATCGTTAGTAGAGGCTCCATCTATCATCGAGTAAAGATACTAAAATATTTTCAAAAACTATTTAAGTCAGTAGCTATTTGAATGAACGCCATAAATGGTTCATAATACTTGCATGATATTCTAAAACCGTTTACCTCGATGAATTGATCTCAAAGTGCTGGAAGACAAGGCTCTGATTCTCAAAAAAGGTTCGAGGTTCTGATTTTTATGGTGTACATAATAAAGAGTATTCTATTCTGTTCTCTGACGACTTTGGTGCGATGCTTATGCTAGAGGTTGCTGGTCTAAATACCGTATAAATCAACGCAGCGTCACCAAAGCAAGAACACGAGATATTTACTCTAGGATTACAAAGATGACTTCAAGGATTAAAACCATTAGATTTGCCCTTATCATAGTACTTAGGTAGCGCAAAAAAGTGCCCATACTGAGAACAGTGAGCTCACACATCCCACATGTAACGATAGATACGATTTTCAGTACGAGTGAGCGAGATTCAAAAGATGATGACCATCTTTTGACGCGGTCGGACGAATCTAACGATTAAAATCTTTGGGTGACTCCATTACATAGACATACGATCATTCGTGGTGAACAGACGTGTCTAATATTTAATTAAAATAAACAAATAATCACTTGTCGTGACCTAGTTTTAGTGCAATAGCCGTTAATTGCGCAAACTGTGGCGGAAATTAGGTTTGTGTAAAGTGTGTTTGTTTGATGACTATCCATGATTAGCAAGTAAAGAACCTGTTCACAATGGAGGAAAGTTCCTTCAGCCCAAGAAGTAGGTGTGCCCGCTCCCCGCCGGCTACACCCGTGCCTGCAGACGTACCCGCTGGTCCCCCTCAAGCGCCGAGTCAAAGGAACAACGAACTCGATGCTATACCGACGGCAGAAGTCCAAAACTGGATGATAAATATTGAGCAGAGCCTGAAGGAAGTGTGCGCTATTGCAGCAGAAGGCAAGCTGAACATGGACCAGAAATTGCGCATCAATGCCCTATGCCGGAAGGTTGGCCATGGGACATCACAAATGGCCGTCCAGTACCAGTCCATCAAAGCAAAAGCCGTCCAATTCCACCATGCCATTATAAATTTAGAAAATAAACTTGACCTTTCGCAGCAGCTACAGGAGCTTAAGTCGAGAATCGGGGATTCAGTCAAACCTGCCCTAGGACCTTCCTTTTCTGATATGGTAAAGAAAGGTGCCAATAATTACGTTCAGCCAATAAACTTAAGTTCAGTGGCTATATATCCAAACGACAAATTGAAAACCAGTGATGAGACAAAATCTCTGGTCCAAAAAATTATTTGTCCCGAAAAAATGCAACTTCACGTGAGGGGCCTGCGCAAGACAAAAAATGGCGGAGTGATTATCAGCACCGAGACGAAGGACGACATTGAAAAGCTGAGACAATCGGTGCAGCTCACAAAATCGGGTCTTACCGTCGATGAGCCTCATAAACGAAAGCCCAGAGTAGTCATCATAGGAGTGCCGACATCCATGACAGAAAACGAAGTCTTTACATGCATGTACCATCAAAACTTAGCCGGAAAACTTCAGGACTGCAGTCTTGAGTCATTTTTGACCACTATAAAGCTAAGTCATAAGTCAGGTAAGAAGGACGCCGAGACCTGCAATTATATCGTAGAAGTATCTCCAGTCATTCGAAAAGCCCTGATGTCAAAGGAACGTGTATTTGTGAACTGGTCATCGTGCCCTGTCAGAGACTTTACTTTAGTCACACGCTGCTATAAGTGTCAGCAGTATGGTCACGCTGCAAAGTCATGTCGACAGACATCTTACACCTGCGGCCACTGTGGTGATCAAGGTCACTCGATCAACGATTGTCCAAAGAAGGCAAATGAACCAAAATGCGCTACTTGCTCGCATTTCAAAAAGCCAGACAAACACATAACAGGCGCTACTGACTGCCCGGCAAAAATAATGGCTGAAAAACGATACATAAATTCTATTGATTATGGAGGCGCCTAAGAGCGCCGTTTATAAGTTATATTTTAGACCTTTTACTTACTTTAATTTTATTTATTTTTTCGCTTTCTATTCTTTTATTTAATATGATAAACACGCTAATTAATAACTTAGATAATTTCTCTGTATCCGAGTCTAAAGTTTGTGAAGCAGAACAATGCAAACAATATTTTTCCGACTATAAAACTCCGTTAACCATACTAACACAAAACATTCGTAGCATATTTAAGAATTTTGATAGCTTTTGCACTTTTCAACAACGGATAAACATGAATTGTGACATAATTGTCTTGACTGAATGTTGGCTTGCTAAGCAATATAACATACCACTAATCACGGGATATAATATGTACAAAAGTCGTATAAATTACAATCAAAATGATGGGGTGATCGTTTATGTCAGAAACAATCTGAATGTCTCCGTTGAGGAAGCTAATATGGTCGACTGTAACAGTTTGTTAGTTAAAATTGGATCAGAATTTGCGATATTAGCAATATATCGGCCTCCCTCCTTTAAAAATATCAGCAATTTTACTAACTCTCTGAATGACACCTTGCGGAACCTATCATCCTTCAAAAACACGATTTTAATTGGTGATATTAATATTAATATTCTTCCAGGAAGTGCTGATGCATCTGCTCAGGACTACCTCAACTTATGCGCCTTTCAGGGCTTGCTCCCCGCACACAATTTTCCTACACATCAAAGTGGCTCCTGCTTGGACCATATAATGCTTAAATCGAATTTCCCTTCACTTGCACTTGTTGTTAACTCAACAATAACCGATCACAATGCTGCCCTATTAATCATAAACTGTAAATTACCTAAACACAACACTCGCACAATTTCTAAATTAAACATAAATAAACTTGAAGAAGATTTACGCGTCATCAACTTTGATCCAGTTTACAATTCTGCTGATCCGCAGTTTTGTATGTTGTATGTAATAGAAAACATACGACATGCAATTCAAAAAAATACAGTCATATCAAGATTGAGCCGCAAAAATTGTAACATAAAACCCTGGATCACGACAGGTCTTATTCGTTGTATGAAACATAGGGATAAACTGCACATGAAGGCTAAATCTCAGCCAGATAATCCAATATTGCAACTGTCGTATAAAAGGTATCGTAATTTCTGTAATGATCTCCTGAAAAAGGTTAAAAGCAACTACGATAAAACTGCACTGGAAAAGGCTGGAACAAATAGTAAACAGATCTGGAAACACATTAAAAACATAACATATACCTCGAAAGAAAATGAGTCATCTTTAGGTTTATTAAAAGCGCATTCGACACCGCTGACATCTGCTAACTTAGCAAATAATTTCTTTGTTAACGTCGGAAAGAATCTGGCAGAAAGAAATCGGGTTCAATCACACTATCTAACAAGCACGCATTTTCCATGCAACCACACCTTAACATCCTTCGCCCTGCTAGATACTGACGAAACTGAGGTAGAAAGAATAATCATGACTTTGAAAGACGACTGTGCAGTTGGTTGGGATAATATATCGAATAAAATCATCAAACAATTCAAGAATATTTTAGTACCACCACTGACTTATATTTTCCGAATGTGCCTGTCTTTGGGTCTTTTTCCCGAGTGCCTCAAAAAAGCAGTTATTATCCCTGTATACAAAACAGGCAGTAAACAGCAAGTAACAAATTATAGACCAATTTCTTTACTGCCTGCTATGTCTAAAATTTTGGAAAAAATCATAAATAAAAGAATGTTTAAATATCTGGAGGATAAATCAATTTTGTCGGAGCGCCAATATGGATTTAGACCTAAAGTTTCAACTGCCGATGCCGTACATCATCTGACTGACTATCTAGCCCAGGAACTTGACAAGGGTAACCACACAGTAGGGGTTTTCCTGGACCTCGCCAAGGCTTTTGACACAGTCTCCATTCCTATTCTGTTGCGCAAGCTTGAGACGGTAGGCATACGAGGCATTCAATTGAAACTTCTTAAAAGTTACTTAGAAGACCGAACGCAGTGCGTAAGGATTGGCAATGTTCTCAGTGCAGACGAAAAAAACACGTCCTTTGGTGTGCCCCAAGGAAGTATTTTAGGGCCTACTCTATTCTTGATATACATAAATGACCTTTGTAATCTAAACCTAGAGCACGGCACTATAATATCCTACGCTGACGACACTGCCCTCCTTTTTTCTGCTGATTCGGAACATGAAGTCTACAAGTTTGCGCAACACGGTTTTAATATTGTAAATAAGTGGCTTCAACATAACTCACTAACACTAAATGCGGCTAAGACAAATTATATTAAGTTTTCCATGCGTAAGCCAACATCTGTATTGCCCTCAACGATGTATGCTCACTGTTGTATGGTCCCCGAAGATTGCTTGCTCACATGCCCTAATATTAATATAACTAATCAAATAAAATATCTGGGAATTATAATAGATGAAACTCTATCTTTTAAACAGCACATAGAAGCTTTAAATAATAGAATGCGTAAGCTAATATTCGTTTTCAAAAAACTACGCTATATTGCAGACCCAAACTTAATAAGGCGAGTTTACTTTGCTCTCTGCCAGTCAATTTTGACTTACTGCATTACCTCTTGGGGTGGAGCAGGTAAAAGTTTGCTACTTCCTATCGAGAGAGCTCAAAGAGCGATTCTCAAGGTGTCTACTTGCCGCCCTTTCCTTTTTCCCACTAACCTACTCTATGAATCCTGCCAAGTACTAACAGCTCGACAGTTATTCATAATGAGCATTGTATTAAAGCAACACGCAGCCCTCCCCTACAGCACTGAATTAACTGAAAAGAGACGGAAAGACATAGTTTGCCCTACAAAACGTACTAAACATGCTTTCGCAGCCAAATTTTTTGTCTTCCTAGGACCATTACTTTATAACAGACTAAACGCGAGAGCCAAAATTTATTCACTTAATTATAATAATTGTAAAAAAACTCTCAAAGAAGCTCTTCAAAGTATGTCCTATGAAGATACAGAGGAATTATTAGTTGTACTCAAATAAAAATTGTATTTGTAATAATTAAGTTTAAGTTAGGTTATGTAAATACTAAGATTTTAGCAAGTAGGGTATGTTGTATATTTATTAAATTTTTTTGTGTATTTACACCTTTTACATATGTACCTATTAGATGACTAGATTTTTATAATTAAGTAGATATGTGATTATTTAGAAATACTATGCCTTGCCTCGCCTGAAAAACAGGATGACCTAGTTCAGGCACATAAAACAATAGAATTTTTCGTATATTTAAGCTTTGTACTTAGTGTTTTACCTTTTTACCTCAATAAACTTTTTATTATTATATATTATTATTATTTATCGGCTATTAAATCTATCAATGGATACACAGGCAGCTTACGCTGACTATCGACTGTTTTAAATCTTGCCCTAGCTGGGTGAATGGACGTTTCAAGAAACGTGGAGGAATGTATTGTGCTTCCCAGTCAGTACAGTTATATAACGACACAAAATAAAATAAAAAAATTAAACTCACCCATAACCTTCTTAGGCGGAACCTTCCTCTGCTCCTTCTCCTCGCTCTCATCCCTCCGCATCATCTTCCCGTCCCCCTGCCACTTCCGTTTCCGTCCCTCCCGTTCCTCCAAGTACATCCCTAGTTCCTCCTCCCTCCCAACCAAAGCCAGCCTCACACTAGACTCCCACGTATAGCTTTCGTCTTTCCTGCTATCATGCATACTATAGTCCTTATCTTCTGAATAAAATTCCATCACAATATGGCCATGCCAACACAAAAGTCACTGAATGATGAATGAGAATGAATGAATGATTTAAGAAAACGGTTCACACGTTAAAATAGAACGAAGAAGGAGTTGTATAACTTTTTGATCCCTGTCGTTTCTCTTTGGCGGTGGCTTTGAAGTAGTTCGTTCTCTATTTTCATGAGCATGTTTGTGTTCCAACGGCTGTGGTGGTATTCTATGTGGGGTAGGCCCGGGAAGGGTGTGCTGAAGGGGGTCCGGGGCTGATGTGGCAGGTGCGCGAGGGTGGGCTCCATGTGGCACAGGGAACGACTGGGGAACCTCTCGATTCTTTGTAGCTTGAGGCCTGCGGGGCGGTGTACTACGGCTCCTGGAAATAAGTAAGGATTTTGTTATTATTTTTCATGAAAGTTTTTTTTGCTGGACTGACGGGTTTTGTCCGTGTTTGTCTCTATGGATCGTTGAAGGTGACTAAAGGGACAGCAAATTTTTTGCGTAACATTTTAAGAACTAATAAGTTCTTAAAAATAAGGAAGACAGGAAATAAGGAGGAAATTCGCGGGACTTCAGCTGACAAATATGTCAGCTGAAGTCCCGCGAATTTCCTCTTTATTGGTGGCTTCCTATTTGGTTTTTGGTAAAAATTTGAACGTTTGTGTATAACCCTACTACCTCTCTAGTAAGTAACTTTCGGAAGTTGGCTGAGGTTTTCAATATTATTAATAAGGGTTCAATAAAAATAATAAAAAACATGATGTATTTTTGAGTATCTTTTGCATGCCTACATGATAAAATATGGCTGAACTTGTCCTAATTTTTGTTATCCTTTATACCCATATATGTAAAATAAACTTATCTTTTATCTGTCTACAGAACTTGTTTAAACTTGTGCTCATGAATCAATACGTTTTTGCTTCATTCGCGAAACTTTTTCCCAATAAATTATTTTTTTCAAATCCTTGTGCCTATAAAACTGTCCTACTCCAGACAAGGCTAACACCTTCAGACACAACGGACCATTAGCTACAATACTCATAACTCTAAGTGTCATATCTTCATTCCCCTTATAACCAGACTACCTTTTCTAAGGTCCACACGGTCTAGATCTAAATTATTCACTTAGTTTTATATGGACAGACCTTGGACATCAATTCTATTTGCACTGCTATGTACGCGGCAATTGAGAACCACGTGATGTTAAAATGGCGGTTCTAACAAAGGAGATAATTCGTTGGACAGTATTGCAGGGCATATAATTCATACCTGGCGATCGATTCTGTAATAATCTCACCGTGAAAACTTAGATGAAGTGAGTTTTCAATAGTGACAGTCCCTAGCATCAAGTGGAATGACAGCTCAAACTCAAACTCAAAGCATTTATTTCAAATAAACCAATCACAGGCACCTTTGAATCATCAATAGGTCGGTCAGTCAGAAAGATGAAGCTAATTGCCCATTCCAAAGCGTATTAGATACCTATAGAGAAGAACGGGCAACAAACTCCACGGACACTCTTTTAAGTCAAAAAATGGTTACAAAATATTGGTTGAGTACTTCATTCATGTTGAAATTATGCATGTGAGAACGATGCAGAACGTTAAAAGCGTCCGCAATAAAAAGACAAAAATAATTCAAATATTAAATTAAAATAAGCCGTGGCAGCTAAGATATGACCAGTCCCTACTGACGGCGCCCGTTCATAGCTCACTTCACCCAAGATTTCACGGTGAGATTTTTACAAAATTGACGGGCTGAGAGCCTAGCACCAATGGCCTAGACAAAGTGATATTCTATCAGCGATAACTATAATTATGATGAAAATGTCAAAAATGTATTAGATTAGTATATACATATACCAACATTATATTTAATATATATATTTTTTTTTATAAATGTTACCGAATAATATGCTACCGAACAGCTTATGTTAAACCTATTGAAAGTGGCTGTAGTCGTAATACGAAACGCTTTGAAAACGATTGCCACTTGTCTATGCCCTCAGGCGCCTGAAAGCTAGCCTGTATTTATTTATTACTAGCTTTTGCCCGTGGCTTCGCCCGCGTGGATGTCGGAAATTATCACACGGGAACGTACTACCAGGATAAAATTACCCTACGTGTGAATCCAGGTTATAAACTATCTGTGTTCTAAATTCCATCCAAATCCGTTCAGTAGTTTTTGCGTGAAAGAGTAACAAACAAACATCCATCCAGCCATCCTCACAAACTTTCACATTTATAATATTAGTAGGAAGGATCGGATTTATCAAAACTTTAAGCACAAGTAAAAAAATAAAAATACTTTACAAAGGGCATTTTCTACCAGTCAACCTTAGGGTGAGACAGAGACAAAACATGGCGGGTGCAACATAAGACTTAGATAACTCGAAAAATAATAAATACATATAATAATAAATACATACATACATATAACGAAAATAAACTTGGTCAAGAGAAATCTTAAAATATGCTCAGACAATTCTATTTAAAACTAATTGTAATCTAGATTAGTAACAAATCTGGCAGATACTTTTATCGGCAGACGTGGCTTGAAAACTTTTACTCGGTTACATAAAGCCTCGAGCTCGTATTCTAGAACAGTCTTGAGTTTAGATTTGAGCCGAGATAAGTGTCATAACTGACAGTTTAAGGCGCATCCCCGACCAAACGACCTTGAGCGTTCGGTCCTTCTCTGTCCCGTCGCTGAGTCTCGCTCTGTCTCGCTCCCTACGCACGCTCATTTATCATAAAATTCACAAAAATAAAGAAATTATTTTAATAAAAAAGACAAGTGATGTTTTGAAATAAAATAAAACGTGAATTATTTAGATTTTTAAATTATCTATCCATTAGTGTAATCCTCAAATTAATAGAACCTCTCCTTTAGCAAAAGATGCATGCAATCAATAATTTTAGTCACTTTTTCACAAGGGGATTTTAAATGTATTTATTAAATAACAAATAAGAACGTGCAATATGATATGATATCGACCATTAATAATGTGCTTTTAGATGTAGTTTATTACCCATAGTGAACGAGTTAATACCCTCAGAATAACGCACTATGGCAAGGTTTTGGTCAGGGTACCGCCTTAATATCGAAGTTTATGACTAAATACGGGCCCAAAACTTCGATCAGAAAAGCGGTTGCTAAATATACTGTTAGCTGTTGTGGAGTTGTGAGTAGTTGAACGAAATTACAAGGATCAATACATTTAACTTGACGTGAGAGTACAGATTATTTTGAATATGCCTTCAGAACTAGAGATGGGTTGTAACAGGTTAATTAAACACGATATCTGTTATCACTGTTACTGATACACAAAAATAACAGTTCCAATAATCTGTTATTAAATAACAGCCTGTTATTTTTGTACGGATGATAAATACGTATTTAGATATTTATTCAATAACTTCTTTTCGTTTAAAGTCGCCAATCGTATCCGTAGTATTGACTAGGGATGACGGGGTAATAATGTGAAATTATAGAATTAGGTACGTTTATTTGTTAACTTTTTTAGTCATTAGGAAGAGAGAAAAATTGATAACCTTGCTATATTCCTTCCTTTGTGTGAGTGTGTATGTAAGTAACAGCTGCGGTAACAGTATGTGTGGGGACTGATATAGTGAAATAACAGTAAAAGCCGTAGCGACAATCTTTGAGGGTCTGTTATTTTAAGTAACAGATAACTTATATTAGTAGGAACAATTGTTAATTGTTATTTTTAAATAAGTATCTGTTGTTTCTTTCTATCTGTTACGATAAATACGCCTCACCCCTATTCAGAACAGTTTCTGACCCAACTGGGTTGGGTTTTGGGTAGTGATCCATATGTTGAGCAAACACTTTCCTTGTGAGTTTTAAGGATCCCTCTTAAGTTCAGGGATATTCTAAAGAGCTTTACTGGAAGACGTTTGTATAAGATTCATGTGGAGCAAAACATTGAATTTAATTTATTGGAATCGACTCCAGTTCGGGATTTTCCCGATGCAATCAATCAATCGATGTCATTTGGTCTAAATAGGTTTTTATTTTTATATAGATTCTTCTGTACTTTGTGTATTTTGTACTTGTAGATTTATGGACCTTTTTATATTTTGTTGAGTACCTGTTACTTGTTAACAGGTCTACACTGTCCTCCAATATCTATCAACACTGTTATTGGAAACATTGTAAAAACCCCTTATTTGTAAAAGAGTAACCGTGGAGTTTCTTGAGCCGTGACAACCAATTGGAACCGTGCACCTAGCTTCTGACGTTTCATAAATGCCCATGTCGGTTTGTTTGTTTTTTTTTTTGCAATGTAATAAATTAGTGGTGATGTTCGAGACAAAGGATGTCACTACGTTTATTCAACTTATTATTTGTTCAATCAAACGTTACATCGAAAAATCGTCATCGATGCAATGACTTTTAGAATGACGTTGAGTAGGTAGGTACCAGTACTCATAAAACATTTATGCGCATTGAATCACCTTTTCTGCGCATTACTTTGTACATTGTTGACGATTGTCAATGACAGTTCCGTTGAAGCTCTGGCTGTGCCATTAATTTAAAGGGAGGGTCGAAGGTTCGATTAAAGTAATTGGTGCATCTGCCTTATTCATACAGAAAGGACCATTCAGATATTACGTAAGCACCAAAGGCGGAGGGGGGGGTCATTGTTTTGCTTATTTTTGATGACATGGGGGACGGGGGGGGGGGTCTGGATGGTGATTACATCAGCAATATTTTTTTACATTTTCTGATTTTTCTGCAAAATTTTGTAATTCTGATTTGGACAAATATGGCAACCCTACTTGTTCGAAAGCGAAAAGCATGTTCAGGGATTCCCCAAAATAATTGATATTTCTTACTCCCTCTTAAATGGTGTTTTATGGCTAAGTTAGAAAGAACTCAAGTAGGGAAATTACTTAAATGGGCATTAAAATAGTCTATATATTCTTTATTTCTAGACTCATGAATAAAGACTCATAAAGAAACAGAACAGATTAAAAAAAATAGCAATGTTTACGTAAGCCTAAGAGGGGGGGATAAGAGCTTTGCTTACTTTTGCTGACAAGGGGGAGAAGGGGGTTAAAAAATTATTTAATTTTGCTTACGTAATAATTGAATCGCCCCTTACTTGCTAGATAAACAAAACACCCTGTACCTACCTACCTATAATGATACCTGTGAATGCTTTTTTAAATGTTAGCTTGACGGTCACCTACTTACGGCAAAAAAAAGAAAAGTCGCAAAAACAGATGAAACAAAAAATGTTCGCCACTCAGTCTGCCGAGCTTCTTTCCAAGTATTTTGGGGTTGGCTTGTAGTCTAACCAGATGCAGCTCAATACCAGTACTGTACATGGAGCGACTCCCACCTATCTGACCCAGTTACTGGGTAATACGATACCCACCGTAAGATTGGTTGTTAGACTTTTGGGCATCTGACTACCCGTAACGTTCGCCACTATCTGCCATCTTTACGACAAAACCTAAGAACAAACACGTCATGGAGATTTTCTATCAAATGGTCCTAATTATTTAATTGGAAGCCCAGCACGCTCAGTTAATTGTCTTCGTGGAATTTTATGTCATTATGGTTGTTAATACATTGAAACATGTGAAAAAAAAAATTGTTTTGATTGAAATCAAATGTTCTGCGTAGCGCAGAATAGACAATAGTAGTGAGTAATATTTTGGTGTTACTTTTTTATTTATTTATTTGAAGTGGGTTTGATTCTAGTCTAGGTCAGAGATGACGGAGACAAAGTCGACGATGGAATGAGCTTACCCAGAAGAAGCTTGTTCACTATCACTTTGAAGAGATTTCGATTGTATGCGGTCGTAAACGCAGACGCAGGTAGAGAGTTCCAATCTTTCGCTGTGCGCATTATAAAAGATATTTGGAAACGCTAAGGGCGAAAAATCGATGGACAAAAAGAATTGCCGATGCGTTTAACCTTAGGGACGTTACAAGTCTCATGTAAGAGTACCTTTTGTGCGTTTTTATCATTTCTAACGTTACGATATTACCGTGGCCGTCCACGGCATTACGAGAACACAGGGAAGTGAAATGTATGGAAGGGATGTCACCAAAATCTGCCCAAATGAAGTACCGAGGTACACGTAGTGGCATAAAATACGCTAGAACACACTGAATAATATTGCATTTTTATATTTTTCATATGCTTACCCGGGGACGAGAATAAAATAACTTTTAACATAATAAAAAGCACGCCATTTTGGCATTCTATCATCGGCACAAGCACAACTACCTTACTTAAAAAAAAAACAACTGTCAAGTTGACAGCTGTTTGCTGTCAGCTTCAGTCACTGTTGTTTCACGACTAAACGGAATGACATGTGAATGACATTTGCGAAATAATGTCAACCCGAATGTCAACAAAATGTAACTCAGTTGTACATGCATAAAAAATAATGTATTATATAGTTTTAAATTATTTAATGATATAAATACAATTATTTTCGAATTCCTTTATATTTTCTCTACGCTTTCGTGTACGTGTACCTCGAGGTACACGTTTGGGCAAACTTGTATGGGCTTTTGTTGACCTCCTTTATTAAGACGCTTTTAAATGTCCGTCCACGATAACTTTATACATCTTATGGTAAATGTCGTCACATTAGAAATGTTAAAAGCGCGCATTGTCAGCATGCAGCAAGTCTGCTTGACTTCTTCACAGCTAAAACACTAGGAAGTGGGGAACGGCGGGCGTCTTTTGTACCTTTAGATGTTTAAAACGTGCTGATTCTCAGCCTACTTAATTTCATCATTGAACTTTGATGACGGTTGTGCTGTCCCGGATGAAATCTTTCACAAGGCGCTACTACTACCGAATTCTTTCGTGGAAAATTGGTATTTTTACAATCAGATATCAATCGCAAACATGGGTTCACAAAGACAGTGACAATAAACAGTCAATTAAAGTAGAATTGCCACTTGCTATTGATTATTTCAGGTATGTAGTTTTCATCGAGCGCCGCTTGCGCAGTTCGGCGATTGCTTTAATTTTTGAGAATAACAAATTAATTAAAAGCCTGTTAAAATTATGATTTTAGTTGGCAATTATAAATGATTATGTTATATTAAACGAAGTGTCCCAAAGTCTCTAACATAGGTATGCTAAATATTTTTTTACTTAAAATCTCAAATTAGTATGAAAAGCAGATTAATTAAGAGCATTAAAAATGTTAAGACAGTATATAAGAGAAATACCTCCAAGAAAATAAAACCTGTGTCACACTTAAATATTCCACAAGCAATCCACATGTTCTCACCTTTTTTATCGAGTCCTTAACAACACAGAAAGAAAAATAACATTCAAAGGGGGTCCGAATTATTCCTCACAATTTCGTTTACAAAGCCATATTGGCGAAACACATGTACAATTTATGTCCTCTACCGTCCCAGTCCTTCAAAAATATCATGTCAGTCCACCATTTTAAAAAAATAATTTGAAATCGTAAAATTCAAATTACGCGCTAAACCAGCGGATATCCGTTTGTATTATTTTCAAAATTCAAATCAAATTAACGCGGGCAGCCGGTGCGCGCGGACGTCAAGCAAGAGTCTGAGCGTCTTTGCTAAATTGACGATACGTACGCAGACGGTCAAACAAATAAGTACGCAATATTGTCATTAATTCTCTGGCCAATCGTGGAGTAGAACGCGAACGTCGTGTGGATGTTGGGAATTGGGTCCACTTGGCTGGCGCAGGGTCATACAATCGTCGGGTCAAGATGTTGACGGGTACTGTTCAGTATAGAGAGGGTTCCATACATTGCTCTTTTAAAATTGCCTTTTGATTGCTGTCAGCGTGTCGAAATGGATTGGACAGTTTCTGTGACCCTCGTCAACTTTGAACCCGGGCATACACATTCAAATCAATTTCGCTAGCAATTTGGCGATCTAAATTGCATTTATAAATAGGTTTCTCTGAGAGATTGGCCGAAAAAAGGCAATAAGCAGAAAGAAGAATACGGGGAGTCTTATACCCAGCAGTGGGACAGTATATGGCAGGAAAAAAATATCCATATAACAGCAATGCGCTCACGCATGTTACATCTGTTAATAAAATAAAATATCGAATCATAAAGATAAAGAGACTTCGTTAAAACGGAAAAAGGATCTTTACGCTATAAAGTCTTAAACAAAATAGTCTGAAAAAAACTAGTTCACAACGCATTTTAGGGAAAATATGCTGTAAAATACGCTACTCTTGTCGCGGTTGATTCGTGGATGGGTGACCATGTATTACATATGGACCCTTTCGTACCTCGGAAAGCACGTTAAGCCGTTGGTACCGGCTGGCATTCGTAGATCTTTTACAATCGTTACGCGTAGTCAGAAGCCTAAAAGTCTGACAACCAGTCTTACCATGGGGTATGGTGTTACCCAGTAACTGGGTTGTGGAAGCCAGATAGGCAGTCGATCCATGTAAAATACTGGTATTCAGGTGCATCCGGTTAGACTAGAAGCCGACCCCAACTTGGTTGGGAAAAAGCTAGGCAGATTGTTTTTTTTTTTTTGATACTGTAAAATCAATCTCTCCAAGTCATTGTCCCGCCAAAAAGAGCAAATAATAACAGACATATTACAAACAAGATGGCCGCCACTGTGCGCGAGTAATAAACAATCCAATTGCCGCCATTTACGACTAAGTAATATATTGGAAAAGCTAGACTTTAGAACAGCACCATAATTACGTAACACACTATCAATCACAATCTGAATCATTTTGAAGCCTATTGCTAATCCATTGCTTCATATGTTCGAAAAATTTGTTTGCTCAACAACGTAAATAACGCAATGAATGTTGTTGTACTGTCAAAATGAAACCCATTCCTACTGTTAATGTGTTACGTAATTACCCCGCAGGAACTGTACCATCTATCTATCCTACTAATATTATAAATGTGAAAGTTTGTGAGGATGGATGGATGGATGGATGGATGGATGGATGGATGGATGGATGGATGGATGGGTGGATGGATGGGTGTTTGTTACTCTTTCACGCAAAAACTACTGAATGGATTTGGATGGAATTTTAAACACAGATAGTTTATAACCTGGATTGACACGAATGATACTTTTTATCCCGGTAGTACGTTCCCGTGGGATAATTTCTGACCTCCTCGCAGGCGAAGCCGCGGGCAAAAGCTAGTTCTATATAAATAAAAATGAAATGCTGTTTCTTGGTAAGCGCATCACTTGAGAACGGCTGGACCGATTTGGTTAACTTTCATTTTTAAATGTTCTTTATAGTTCGAATAAGGTTTTTGGGGAAAGAAAAATTGGAATAGTGGCCCGAAAAATGTACAAATACGGGAAGAACTGAACCGTCCTCTGTTTCTTTAAGATTCTTGATTGAACTATTGGGACAGGAGAACTTCTATCAGCGGGCTTAGCATGACGCTATCTATATCTTCGAAGAATAGAGACGGCTATTCCCATACAAAGTGACATTTCGTTTCTCTATTTTTGACATCGCACCGTAAAAATCCTTCTAAACTCTGTCATTTTGTCTTCCGTTTCTGCCAATCGTTGTCTAGGTAATTTTTAATGTAGACTATTTCAGAAGACAGTTTTCTAAGGTAGTGAAGACGATTTGATTTTTAATCGCCATGCTAAAGACGGTAGAAAACTTTTTACTCGACGGCCACAAGGTATAAAAATGGAAAGGAAAAAAGGAAATTTTCACTTTTTGTATGGAAAATGTGAAAAATGATTACCTACATGTTGAGTTTTAGGGGTTTAAGGCTTTCATAGAGGGGGTCGAAATTTTCATTATTTTTGCGATAGGACACACCATTTTCGAGATATAAGCAAAATAAAAGATAAACGTGAATAAATTACTGAATTTCGTAAAAAGTGCAGTTGACTCTTGCTACTTTGCTGCCGTCGTACTGTCTTCACGAAACGTCATATTTGTCTATTCTTCCGTCGACAAGACGGTTTTTGTGCTAAGCCTGCTGGTAAGTTAATATAGTTTGCAATATAAATTGACAAACGATGAAACTGATTACTATCTTGAAATGTATATCAACATTCATCATTGTTGTTGTATATCTTGTTGCTTTATATTCTTAGTGCTTACTGTTTGTTTTTAACCGACTTCACAAAAAGGAGGAGGTTCTCAATTCGTCCGTATGTTTTTTTTTTTGATGTGTGTTAGCTCAGAACTTTTTTCTGGGTGAACCGATTTGGATGATTCTTTTTTTTATTTGATAGCTGGTGCTTCACATGTGGTCCCATTTAAATTTGATTAAGGTCTGACTAGTAGTTTTTGAGTTATCCTTAATACTGCATATTTTTTCCACTTAGTTTATATTGATGATGTGTTAATAATTTCCTGTCACTGTTATTTACACACCAAGTAGTGGTATACGAATTAGTGTGGGGTAGGTACCGCAACTAAAAAGTGAAATATAAAAACTTTTTTACAAAAAAACAACCGACTTCCAAAAAAAACACAAAACGACGTGAAAAATAACTTTAATTTCGGAAGTCGGTGTCTTTGGTTTTGTATTTTCGTTTTTGGCCACCGACTTCCGAAATTAAAGTTATTTTTCACGTTTTTTTGTGTTTTTTTAGGAAGTCGGTTGTTTTTTTGTAAAAAAAAAAAAATATTTTATTTTGTTACGTAGATGTAGTACTAATAATTGAACCTTACTTGGTTTCCGTACGTCCTTTTTGGGTATCCACTGAAAATCAGCGCTGTGCTGTGGGTCCCCCATAGCGCAGCATCATGCTGAGTGGAAGTCTTCTTGTCACAGTCATGACGTGCAGCTAACGACTATTTCTGTTTTTTACTCGTGATTATAGATCTATTTTGTTTGTCTTGTTTTTATTTACATTGTTACCAGAGATAATTATCTTTTATGTATGCACGTGTTTCTGTGACAAATAAACCTATTTTTCTTTTTCTTTCTTTTCTTTATTTCTTTCTATTATCATCATCATTATCTTGCTCTTATCCTAATTTATTTGGAGTCAGCGTAACATGATTTATTCTTCCATAAATTTTAAACATTTCCATATACATGATTATTGGTTATATGTCGGCAATCCGTTACGGAGATGTAGGAGAGGTCATTTGCAACCGAATAACCCCTGATGACCCCTAAGCAAATGTCAACCATTTTCGACTAATTTGACATTTTATATGAAGACTGGCTTTTGCCCGCGCCTTCGCTCGCGTTAATTTAGACTTTGACAATCAATTCACGTTATAATTCAATTATGATTCGAAAGACACGTGGCGCCATCTATTATTATAAGAACGTTATTTTTGTTTTCTCGGGAACAGTACTTTTTTTCGGGATGAAAGGTACCCCTATGTCCGTTTCTGTACACCTGACAACGTATATGCAAAATTTCAGGATGATTGGTTCAGTAGTTTAGGCGTGAAAAGGTAACAAACAAACAAACAAACTTACTTTCGTATTTATAATGTTAGTTAGGATAACTGGTATCTTATTGTATCTCGTAGGATAGCTGAGAAGTTGTACATGTTTTTGGAATGTTCTACCGATAAAGTATCCGTGTTGTTTTTTTGCAGAAATCGACTATTTTAGTCAAATAACCTGCTCAAAATTATAGAAAATTGCAACGATTTGTAAATCTATTAAAGATAATTGTCATTTTATGGTTGATTATTATGTATTAAAGTAGAAGCAGATAATAATAAGTAATTTGCAAAAATCATGCATTGTTTTTTTTTTAAATAATTTTTCAAAGTTGTGTACCGCTAACCGTTATCCTAATATATTTGGAGTAGGCGCAACATGGTTACTTCCTCCATACATTTTATACATTTCCAGGAATTCAACTCAAACTCAAAGCATTTATTTCCAACTAACTTTTGCCAGCGGCTTCGGCCACGTGGATGTCAGAAATTATCGCATAGGAACGCACTGCGAGGATAAAAAATATCCTACATGTTAATGCAGGTTATAAACTATCTGTGTTCCAAATTCCATCCAAATGCGTTCAGTAGTTTTTGCGTGAAAGAGTAACAAACATCCATCCATCCTCACAAACTTTCACATTTAAAATATTAGTAGGATATTAGGATAGGATAAACCAATTACAGGCACTTTTAGATTGTCAAGGGATCGGTCGGTAACAAAGATGAAGTTAGTTGCCTATTCCGAAGCGTAGAAGGTACCTATGGAGAAGAACGGGCAAGAAACTTCACGGACACTCTTTTAAATCAAAATATGGTTACAAAATATTGGTTACATCATTCATGATGAAGTTATGCATGTGAGAACGATGCCAAACGTTAAAAGCGTCCGTAATCTTCTATATTTAAAAAAATGAATCCCTATTTCCCTTGGTCACGCCATCACGCGTGAACGGCTGGACCGATTTAACATTTTATTTTTTGGTTGTGTTCGTTATTGTCAGGAGAAGGAACTTATGAAATAAAAAATAAGGAAGTTGGTCGGAACGTTACAAAACTTAACGCCAACATTAATTTTACATAACTGTCAGTTGTTTGTAATAACTGTCAGCGATTGACAGAATGCGCGCTGCAAATATCGTTTAACACAGATGGATCGGTTGATAAATGAGTCTATAGTTTTAGTCAATAGTCAAAACTAAACGACATATGACATTCATAGTTAAGACAGGACAACGTCTGTCGGGTCAGCTTGTAAAAAGATAAAAACAACTCAAATATTAATTTTAATTAAAATAAGCCGTGGCTGCTAAGAGATGACCAGTCCATACTGACGGCGCCGGATCACGAACATGACATATATTTCCATTAGTCATCACTTCAGTACCCCCCTTATCATCACTCCCTTATCCTAATTTAATTGAGGTTTGAGCAGAATGTCGTCTTTTTCATAACCTACCCCCCTTTATATCCATGTCATCTTTCACACACCATCTTCATTGTCATCTTCTTCATCTTTCTTTTTTTTTTTTGACTGCCTCGTTGGTCTAGTGGTCGCAAGCGGTACTGCTGAGCATGAGGTCTCGGGTTCGATTCCCGGGTCGGGCAAAGTGTTATTGGGTTTTTCCATCAGGGATTTCCCAGTACCAGCCCGGAGTCTGGATTTGTGCCCGGTTGATGGCAATAGGCTCGCCCCCTATTACATGGGACTTAAACATAACTGGCGAAATGTGGGTGTACTATAGGTACACCTCTGCATAACCCTTCGGGGAATACAGGCGTGATTTTATGTTTATCTTTCACACAATCATTCCATCATTTCATAGGTTTTCCCTATTTATATAAAAACTTTCTTCACGACACTGGCATAATTTTTGGCATTTATCTTTGTAAGCAGCGCCACCACTTGTGCTAAGTTCTTTAAAGCATAATAATCAGCCTATAACGTTCCCACTGCTGGCACACAGGCCTATCTCTGAGGGAGCGGGCCGTAAGCCACCACGCGGGACTAGTGTGGGTTCGTTCTTTTTTTAATTACGGTTTGAAAAAACAGTAACAACACTAAAAACAGATCGATATCAAAGCACCATCGAAAACATAATGACACATGTTCTCATATACTTATAAGTATCGTAGGTAATTACCGGTTTTGGAACGTGTCCACAAACTGTGCCGTATCTCTATCAAATTGGTTTCACATTTGCTAATTAAAGCCAGCAATGGGCGTGGCCACATATGAGGCTAAATTAATACAATAGTAGCACTATCGATAAAAATCCTAGAGTGGTCCCTCTGATTTTAGAAATCATTTTTTTTGTGTTCTAAGATTAACGTAAATGGGGATATTTTGCAAACATGACTACGGACACGTAGGTCTATCATACAAAACGGTAAAGACTGAACTGCTTCTAGCATTTATAGAAGTGTGCTATCAAAACGTCAATTTTAAATAATTTCTCTGAACACCATAATTTAAAAAAAAATAGGGACCAAAGAACATAAAAAATCAAAACTCGAGAGACATACCCAAAAAAATAAAGCGCAAACGACTCCACGCCACCTCTATTCCACAAATTTGCTACTTAACCTCCAAAAAAGTTTTTTGCTAATCCAAAAATCTTCAAGCCATCAAGCCCAAGAGGACAGCCAGACAATTAAATACAATCAGTAGTAATAAAGAAGCGTACATGGCGTACACAATCATTTTAATTGATACTTATTGAACACAATTAAAACTCTTCGTGTTGCGAATTTTAAAGCTTGGGAATATGGTGGAAAGGATTTTGCAAGATTTTGGTTTCATAACCAAAAACAAAAAAATATTTTGGTTTGTTGGAGTCAAACTAATATTTGATTGTATTTTAAGGACTTTATGTAATCCAACATTCTATCATGACATTACACCTTAATGAATTTTATTGACATACTCTTACATTTCTTTGATTTCAATTTATATTGTAAAAGCGGACCCGACAGACGTTGTCCTGTCTTAACTATGAATGTCATATGTCGTTTAGTTTTAGTTTTGACTATTGACTAAAACTATCGACTCATTTATCAACCGATCCATCTGTGTTATTGCAGCGCGCATTCTGTCAATCGCTGACAGTTATTTCAAACAACTGACAGTTATGTAAAATTAATATTGGCGTTAAGATTTCTTCCTTATTTTTTTATTTCATAAGATCCTTCTCCTGACAATAACGAAAATAACAAAAAAAAAAGAAGTGAAATTGGTCCAGCCGTTCACGCGTTATGGCGTGACCAAGGGAAATAGGGATTCATTTATATACAGGGTGGAATTTTGTAATGCCACCTGGAGGGAAAGTACTCTTAATACTGCAGATAGAAAGTTTTACTCAAAGGAAACATTCCTTTATTTTTGAATAGAAAGCAAACTGCATTCAAAGATTTTCGAAAATTCTCTTCTCCCACACCCGGGAATCGAACCGGCTAAAATCTGAAAAAATGATACCCTGTACTTTTATTGCATCGATCGTTGGGGTCAATTATAAGGATGAAATCTCTCTAACAAACATGATAAATTAAATGAAAGGAAAACCAGGAAATCTGAAGTTACAAATTCAATGAGTCAAGTTAAACTCTTTAACTAACATCCATCTTTTGTAATGCAGACTCCTTTGCGACATACTCGTAGCTGCGTGTATGAGGTAATTTAAATATGGAATGTTAGATTAAAATTTGAAAATTAGATTGTCATAGTTGTTATTCACATTTGATTGTTTTTACAACTCATTTCACATTTTGTCTCACGGTGAAAATGGCTTATCAAGAACAGTTTGATTTAATGGAAGCTTATTTTTTAAATAACAAAAACGTGAATCTAGCTCTGCGGTGGTATGGAGAGAGATATCAAGACCGACAGGCACCAACTCGGTTCGTATTGAAAAGAATGGTAGAAAATTTAAAGAATACGGGTGGTTTCAAGAAGAGACGGCAAACTATTCAGCAAAACTATTTCGATTTTGAACTAGATGTTTTAACATATTTTGAATCATTTCCAAAGGCTTCAAGTAGAGATGCTGCCAATGAATTAGGAACAACCCATACTCGCGTACTTAAAGTGCTGAAAAAGTATAAGTATAAATGCTATCGTGAAGGTCGGTTGGTGCAAAAATTGCATACTGGGGATCGTGACAGACGATTACAATTTTGTGAAAACATGCTTGGAGAAATTGACCGAAACCCTAATTTTTTGAGTAACATTGTATGGTCTGACGAAACCAACTTCAGCAATAATGGCATGTACAATCGCCGCAATAACCATTATTGGTCTCGAGTGAATCCTGTTCGTGTTCATGAAACTAACAATCAAGTAATATTTTCTTTCAACGTTTGGTGCGGAATTATGAGAAATAATGTAGTGTTAGTCCACGTGTACGAAGGTCATTTAAACACTGTCGAGTATATTGAAATACTGGATCTCTTAAGAAACGAGTTAAATGGTTTCCCCGAGGAAGAGCGAAACCAAATAATTCTACAGCAAGATGGTGCTCCAGCACATAACAGCAGAATCACTACTGCCTACATTAATAACCATTTTAATACCTGGATTGGTACAAACGGCACAATCAGATGGCCTGCGAGATCGCCAGATCTCACCCCATTAGATTCTTTTTTGTGGGGATATGTAAAAAATCAAATTTACATGAAATCTTATGCGAATGACAACGAGTTGAGAGTTGAAGTTCAGAATACGATTTATAATATTCACCACAACACTTTATTAAAGGTTACTAGAAATGAATTCGTTAAAAGGATAAATTTGTGAATCCAAGAGAATGGAGCCCATTTCGAGCAACTAATTAGTTAGTTTACCATTTTTTGTAAATAATTAAATTAATTTAAGATTTCCTGGTTTTCATTTAATTTATCATGTTTGTTAGAGAGATTCCATCCTTATAATTGACCCTAACGATCGATGCAATAAAAGTACAGGGTATCATTTTTTCAGATTTTAGCCGGTTCGATTCCCGGGTGTGGGAGAAGAGAATTTTCGAAAATCTTTGAATGCAGTTTGCTTTCTATTCAAAAATAAAGGAATGTTTCCTTTGAGTAAAACTTTCTATCTGCAGTATTAAGAGTACTTTCCCTCCAGGTGGCATTACAAAATTCCACCCTGTATATATAGATAATTATTTTGAATGATAATAAGTCAAATTATTATAATTAAGACTAATAATGTTGGGACCAATGCGGAATGTAGTCTTTGTTTTTTCCTGGCTTTGTGTTATATTTATTGTGAAAACTACTTTTAGACACAAATGTAAATTTGTTGAGAATAAATAAATATATATACTTATATATATTAAATGAATATATTATGAAAGGGATAAATGATAAATTCTTTTATTTCTGTAAGTAGGTTTGTAAAAACACTTTTACACGTCAATCGTATTTTAAAAACTAAATGAGGTCGGCGTTTGCTATCTGACTACTCTGAGAAAGAAGGCCGAAATAAACTCAGAGGCCCAGTCTCTTTGAAAGTCCAGACATAACCTTGATCAGATCATGTGAAGACCATGTAGATTTGTGTCTGAAATGGTCTTTTGAGGTAAAACCACACAGATTGAGTGGACCTGTCCAGTCAGTGCACGCATTTGTCAGTCATCGTGCAGCTCAACTCAAAACATAAGGAGCTTAATGATTTAGTGTATTGGATACATTTAGTGTATTGGACTTGGAAGACCAATGAAACGAAGGATGGAATGCGTATCAAAGTCACATCATTCATTTCAATTAAGCCATTAAATGGGACTTTGGAACGTCAAAATTCACAAGAAATTTGAATTGATTCTAGGTGTCCTTTCCAAAAGGTACTTTCATATGGAGAAGAATGGGCAAACAACTCCATGTTTACTCTTTTAAAGTGTTTTACCATATTTTATACTTATACAGGGTGGCGGGGACTTCGACATACAACCTGAACCTATATAAGCACGAAATCCGTAGTTATGTCCGAAGTTACGGGCGTTTCCAACTCCGTATTGCCTACGGACATAAGATTACTTTGGAGCCCGAACTAAGAATAAATGCCAACACAATTACACAGTTGTCCCTCCTCGTAATGAGTTTTGCCCGTTCAAAAAATTTAATTTGTCACTGTTTTTGACGAATCAACTACTTTCGGACGGGCCCGTATTTTTGTTGATGGTGGACCAAATGACCTCTGCCGCTCTGGGCGGAGCGGAAAGGCGTGTCAGACTCTTACTGACTAAAACCCACCCGTGTTCCTTCAGTTGCCTGTGCGCCAGGACCACGGTAACTCTTTCGAACAATCCGCGACCCCGGCAGGCATCGGCCCTATCGGATCCCGTCAATTATGCTGACATCTCTTTGAGACATGCGTGGAACACAACGCGCCGTCGACCCAGGCCTGGTCCTCACTGAACGGCGAGCTGCCCATTGCTCGGACGCCCAGGGTGTCTCCTCCTGCGGCGATTAGGGGCGTGAGGGCGCAATGATTGCCTCTCCCTCACGCGCTCCGCCTCCTCCTTCGCGAGCATTACTGCTTCGCAGAAGGAGGTGACTGCTTCCCATTCCCTTTCGCTCCGTACCATGGCCTGAACCAGGGCCGGAAGCGAGAGATCGCCGCCGCCGATCATCGCCACGAGGACACGGCGGTGCTCCGCCCAACGTGGGCAGACCTCCACCGTATGCTCCACCGTATCCTCCGGTCGATCCACACAATGCCAACACCCGGGCGTTTCCTCCCGCCTTATCCAGAACAGGAACCTCCCGAAACAGCCATGTCCGGTGAGGACCTGCGTCAGGCGGAAGGTGAAGACGCCTTCCGCCTGACGCAGGTCTGGAAACCCCCCGCGTTGAAATTTTTCGTCATATACATCGTCGTATACATTTTGAACGGGTAGTATACGGGTAGTGTATTGCAGTTTTGTAGGAAACAGCAGTTTTTCTTTTAAATAACTGATTAACATTTTCAATCCAGGGGAGTCCAGAATTACTTAGGTACTGAATCCTTGGTAACAGGATGAGGGTCGATGTCCCTACCACCTTGTATATTTTTACCTTTTGTACCCAATTTTTACCATTCTGTATACTTATTGTCAAAGTTTTTTTTTTTTTTTTAGTTTATATGGATTTGCTCTTGACTCTAATCTAGGTCAGAGATGACAGAGACAAAGTCGACGATGGAGTGAGCTTACCCAGAAGAAGCCTGTTCACTCTCACTTTGAAGGGATTTGGGTTGTATGCGCTCGGAAACAGACGCAGGTAGAGAGTTCCACTCTTTTGCTGTGCGCATTAGAAAAGATGTTTGGAAGCGCTTAGTGCGAATTGGTGGAATAGCAACTAGGTAGCGATGGTAACTTGCAGTGCGCCTAGATGTCTGATTTATGTGAATTTTTTTTATTTATTAATTTCTTGTATTTTGTGAAAGATGATAATTATGACTAGAAAGGGGGTAACTCCTGAAATGACGACTAATAGAGAAGTATGAAAGAAAAAACCTGCTGCATGGACCTTAAATAAATTGAGATAAGGGAAGGAGTATAATAATGAGGTTTTTAGTGTATTAAAAAACATTTTAATACACTAAAAACCTAGAAAAAAAAGTAAAAGTCGGTGGCCAATAACAAAAATACAAAACCAAAGACACCGACTTCCGAAATTAAAGTTATTTTTGACGACTTTTAGTGTTTTGGAGTTAGTGTTAGTGAGGAAGAAAAAAATATATTTTATTTTCTTGCAATCGTAGTGAAAAGTAGAGTTTAACACACTGCGCTAAAAACCCATTATAACTCGGTTTCTATTTACTGCCTCGGTAAAGCTCGGAAGTAAAACTACCTCGTATAAAATGGGTAATTTTAGCCCCTTGTATAACAATCAACTAATAGGTCTTTACCTATGAAATTGCCGTTTTGTATGAAAAAATTTAAACGAATTTTTTTCATGAATTTTTTATTTGTATTAATCGAAGTAATCACCCATGCAATCAATGCATCTTTGCCATCGCAGTGGCAGTTTATTGATGCCCTTCTTAAAGAAATCAGCTGGACGGGAGGCAACAAATTCTTCAAAGGCATTTTGTACTGCCTCTCGGGTATTAAATTTTTTTCCCGCCAAGAAGTTATCCAAATTCTGGAAAAAGTAGTAGTCTGTAGGCGCAAGGTCTGGTGAGTAGGGCGGATGACGGAGAGCTTCCAACCCCAGTTCTTGCAACTTGGAGACCGTCTGCTGTGCAG
Organism: Griposia aprilina; assembly: GCA_916610205.1. Taxonomy (NCBI): domain Eukaryota; kingdom Metazoa; phylum Arthropoda; class Insecta; order Lepidoptera; family Noctuidae; genus Griposia; species Griposia aprilina. Next base: position 11,048,961 of record OU744311.1, read on the forward strand.
TATGAGGTCGCGCGTTGTCGTGCAGGAGCAGCGGAGACGAGCGATTGACCAATGCTGGTTGGAGATGCGCCAGCTTCTCCATCATTGTGTTCAGTTCTTCACAGTACACATCTGCAGTAATGCTCACCCCGTTTGGTAAGAAGCTGTGATGAATCACACCGGCGCTAGACCACCAAACAGTGACCATCACTTTTCTAGGGGTAAGTTTTCGTTTAGGGCATTGTTTAGGTGCTGAACCAGGATCCAACCAACTTGCTGAGCGCTTACGGTTATCAAACAGAATCCATTTTTCATCGCAGGTAACAATGCGGTTCAAAATTCCTTCATTTGTGTGTCTGTTGAGCAGTGCAAGGCACGTCTCGACGCGTACTTCGCGCTGGCGATCATTGAGTTCGTGGGGCACCCATTTGTCAAGCTTTTTTACCTTGCCAATTTGACGCAAATGGACCAATATTGTTTTGACGCTAACGTCGAAAGCTGCTGCTAATTCAGCCGTAGATTGTGTATCATCAGCTTCCACAATCGCCTTTAATTCGTCATTGTCGACCAAAGTCTTCGGACGACCGCGAGGTTCATTTTTCAGGTCGAAATTTCCAGAACGGAAGCGAGCAAACCAATAACAGGTGGTGCGTTGGTTTGTAGTGTTAGCTCCGTAAACGTCGTTGATGTTGCGTGCCGCTTGTGCCGCGTTGCTGCCACGACGGTACTCATATTCCATAATTACTCGAATTTTTAACGTATCCATGATGACGAAAAAGATTGAAATGCGATGAAAATGTAACACTAATCAATAAAGAAATGACTACTTTTAGAAAAAAAAATCCATGTTTTTAAAATAAAATTAATTTGAAATTAGAATTCTTAGCCAAACAAAAATTATTTTGATTTGAAATGGCCAGTACTGCAGAACGGCAATTTCATAGGTAAAGACCTAATATTAAAGACTACAGAGCCTCGGTAATACATCCCTACTTTTTCAAAGGAACACAACCCCTAAACGGGCCCATTTTTTTTTAATACTTAACCGTCCAATAAAAAAAACTTAACTCACTACTAAGCAATCACCAGTCACTCATTCACTCACACATACACATTCAATCAAACTATTTACATTACACAGATAAAGATCTGTAGCCAATTTAATGACACGTGTTTTGTGTTCACGAGGTGGTGACATCATGATGATATGCTTCAAGGGCATGGTAAGGAAAAAAGAAAGAAAGAAAATACGTTTATCTGCGGTACACATGACGCAGAGAAAACACAAAAAAGAACAAGTTCGGGGTAAATATGCGTCACATCCACGCAAAACGGTAATCGCTCAGCATAATGCTACGACCCTATGCGAGGCAGAGCCCCAGCTCTGGTTTTCAGCGACAGCCGGCGGTGACGTGATGAGGTCATCCGGTGTATCATACGAAAACATAAAAAATAACAAGAAATAAAATAAATAAACAATACCAATGGTGTTCAGTAGTCAATGGTTCAATGGACAATGATGGGTTAAGTTGATCAATGGTGGAAGATTAGGTTCGGAATTTGGGTAAGTACTAGGCTACCATAAGGTGATAGGAGGTTTGCTATTCAACGTTTAGTAGATGCATACCAGTCCCTAATATAATTCAAAGCGTTTTTTTCTAAAAGTGACCAGTCAATAATTGAAGAGAGCACCAGAGGGTTGAGACTCGCGTAAAAATAGTAAATTAAAAACTTGTGGACCTGTCCTATCTATAAGACAATTAAAAAATATATATAATTGAAGAACAGCTGGTCTATTCTGAAAAAATGTCACCGTAAAAACATAGGTGAAGTGAGCTGTCAATAGTGTCAATCCCTAGGGACGAGCAAGTAAATATATATATATCGATATTTATCGTATGAACATTTTTAAACAGTATCGATAATTATCGAGTGAAAAATATCGATATATCGTCAGTTTTCGCATGATTATTCATACATATTCCCAAAACATTGAAATCCGTAAAAAAATAATAGACATTAAGAAAATTGTATTTTTTATTAATGCTCCAGCCTAAACAATTATAATAGTGTTAGAATTTTCGCGCACGCAGGTAATAGTATTACTGTTTTATTCCATTTCATAAAGATTGCGGCGGGATTTTTTAAAGTATACGATGCTTTGGAATGGGTAACTAGCTTCATCTTTCTGACTGACCGACCCCTTGACAATTCAAAAGTGCCTGTAATTGGTTTATTTGAAATAAATGCTTTGAGTTTGAGTTTGATGCGCGAGGATCATGCAAAGAGTACTAGTAACATTAAACACGAAACCAGAGTTGCGTTAAAAAATATATCGAAATTGATACGAATTCGATACTCTAAAATAAATATCGAATATCGATATATCGCGATTAAAAATATCGACAGTATATTATATCGATATTTCGATAAACAATATCTTTTGCCCAAGCCTATCAATCCCCAATATCAAGCGACATTTCACTTCACCTTAGTTTTCACGGTATCATTTTGATGAGATTAAATAGAAGATAGTTATAATTTATTTATTTATTAAACTGCTAGCTAAGTAAGATAGTTATGATCAGACTTTTAATTAGCTGCAGTAAAATGACACTTCTTACTGTCATTTTACTAAAGAATCTAGTCGTGACACATAAGCTGTCATTTTACTGCAACTAATTAAAAGACCGACTATAGGTCTTTATATAATTATTTCATATCTGTAGCCAATTTAATGATGTGTCGTGTGTTCACGAGGAAATGACATCATGGTGGTAACGTCCAAAGGCATGGTGTTCAATGGTCAATGGTTCAATGGACAATGATGGGTGAGGTTGGTCAATGGAAGGTTAGGCTAGGATTGTGGGCAGATACTAGGTTAGCATGAGGTCAGGGATATAGCGACTTGCTATTCAACACTTAGTTATTGTATCCTGCATATGTATGTAAAACTAAAATGTGCATTTTTATTTTTAGATTTTGTGCAAAATTTTGGCACCTCGAAAAAACATTTTAAATAATTTAGCACGTGCAGCGCTTTGCCGCTGAAAAACAAGGAGCCTAGTTTTGACTGACTAATTGTCCAGCGTAAATACTTGAGGTTATTGACGTACAATAACAGTAAAGTAAGGAAAACATGGAACCCTCTTTGCACAGCATAGCAATAAGAAACCTCTTATTTGAAAACCATTTTAAGATTTGAGGAAGAAAAAATATTATTTTATTTTCTTGCAATCGTAGTGTAGCAGGTTGTACATGCAAATTGCAAAAAACGTAAGAAACTTTGAATTTTGCGGGCTACCTTGGCGCATCCCCCTTAAGAGGCAACCTAGCGCTTCCCCCTTAATATCGTGTCCGTGTCCTACTGTCTGCACGTTACAAGAACCGATGGACGTCATTGAAGGTGCCAAACTCGTAGCCAAATTCTGGGCCGGCTCTATTAACTTTGCTATCGACACGCTAAGAAGAATGTCAGAAAAAACATCCTGTTTCGAATTATCGTAGGTACCCAAAATACTATGACCACAACACATTGTAAAAATCACTCGCCATATTAATACAGCCTCATAAAACGAAGATGACAAATGATGGAAGTTTCCTACTATCATGTTTGTTTGTATGTCTTACTATATTAATCAGTAACTATTTATCGCTCGTCAAGATCAGTAGTCTTACTAAGCGAATTAGGAGTTCAGTGTAAATGACTCTGTCATTATTTGTTGATAGATGCGGGAACAGAATGGTAAGTAAATACTTATAGGAGGTGAACGCAACCATGAATATTATGGAAACATCATATTAAAGAGGTATGAGGAACAGGGTGTAAAGCTCACACATACCGCCATAGAAAAGGGAGGATCCTCGGACCAGACGGGTGTTTTGTCTGGTGGGCTACTGCCCGAAGTTATGTCGGGACGTTGTATATGTACTAGTTGCGCGGTAAACTGTGCTTGCGCGATGCAGGATTTTGCATGACGTCAGTGTGACGTGCAGCTCGCATGTTGCGATGTAGATACCACTACAATATAAATTCTGCGGAAAATAGCAGCTTTTTAAAGTTTATAGCGACATCTATCTCGCTTCTTGGAAACTACGTTACCAGCCAGTGAACTTAGCTGTACAAGGATCTTTCAAAATTGGAACTAACGCCGCCATCTTGTTTTATGAATACAATTTCAAAAATGTTTACCAACAACGTCCCCCTGTCAATGTCATCCAAGCGCCGAAAGATCCCTTTACAAGTTGCGAATGTCAAATACCTACAACTAACGTCACGGAATCCTACATCGCGCAATCAAGATTCTCCGCTCCTCTCTCGTTGAGGGATCCTCCCTTTTCAATGGAGAAACTTCATAGTTTGTTCCTCCATCCCCAATGTTATTATGTGGCAAACTTAAAATTAATAACGACATCTATCTCGCTTCATGGAAACAACAAGTCGCAGCTGTCAAATACAACTAACGTCACGGAATCCTACATCGCGCAATCAACATTCTCCGCGCCCGTGCCGCTCTAGTTGGAGGATCCTCCTTTTTCAATGGACGAACTTTGCACCTTGTTCCTAATCATCGTCCTGCCCATATGCCAATTTATTTGAGGACGGCATAGCAAGTCATCTTCCTCTATACATCTCTATTAACCCATCTTTGAAGTCATCCCCTTTCTAGCCATACCATCTTTCACTCAATCCATCCATCGTTTCGTCGGTCTTCCTCTACTTATAAAACCATCCACATTCAGATACACCAAAGGTTCTCAACCATGCCCACCGCCCACTTTGAGTTTCTTTTTATCTAGAGCCCCTCATTTTTTTTTTAATAACCATCTGTTGCGTATCTGAAACAGCTATTGCCACGATTATATTTAAACATGTAATTATTATACAGTCATAAGATCCTATCTCAACGCCTCATAATTTTATCTGAGTCTTCCACAACCCTCCTGAAAGTCTCGGTGGCGCTATCACCCACGTTGAGAACCTATGCTCTAAACCTTCACTCCTTGTTCCTTCACCCGCAAAATTTGGTGTGTGGCAATTAAGCAGGCGGTCCACCTGATGGTAAGTTGTCACCGCCGTCTGTGGATATCTGTAATAGGCATGGGAGCCAATCGCAGTTGCGTTACCATTCCATAGACAAAATCGAAATGTCTCATGCGCCTGTTTGGCACCCTTTTAACCAGAATACAGCAACGCTACTTGGCGGCAAAAAGTCATGGTGATTGGTGGTAGTACAGTCCTAGTCGCCAGCAGGTCAACTTACACGAAACTGTCAAATTTCTCCAAACGATTTTAAATCTTAAAATTTTGATGGTTAAATTCAAAATCTAATGAGTAAATCTGACATTTGTGGTAACTTGATGTGCTCGCGACTGTACCATCAGCAAAAGTCCATTAACATTGTCACTTTTACATTTTTTTTTTATTCTTCTTTCTACTTTAGATTCAATTAACTGCTTTCCAGCATTTCATGTAAAAGCTAATATTCTTGAAATGTTAACGTATGTCCCGATTTTTTATAATACCCTGTTTGACTCAATTATCATCAGCGTTCTCTTGCTTTTATTCCAATATACTTACAGGATAAATATTTAACCAGTGCGCAAACTGTAACTATGAATTCAGCACATAATTCTAGACCCTCTATCTAGCGCAGAAAGGACCATGCCCATATTAGTATGGAGCTAAAGGACCATGCCCATATTAGTATGGAGCTAAAGGACCATGCCCATATTAGCATGGAGCTAAAGGACCATGCCCATATTAGTATGGAGCTAAAGGACCATGCCCATATTAGTATGGAGCTGAAAGCCAGCAATGCCATCCAATTTCCAAATCGCAGCTCTATGTCATATGATAACTTTTTAATACTATTTATATGATATCTAGATTTAATGTCATATAAAGCACCGATTCAAAAGATATTGGACATTAAACATGATAACTTCCTACTGGTTTTTTATACATTTTATCGTTAGACAGCATTGTTATTAGTTTTTCACTAGTAACTTCATGATCATCACATAAGATAAGCCAGATCAGTGTTTTTATCCAGTACCTCATATGATTTAAAATTAACAACATAATTCTAGTTTTTATTTATTAGAGCAATCTTGTAATAAACTTTATCTGGGCATTTCTGGGGCACAGATGGGCATGGTTCTTTCTCGTCGGTTATCAAAAACAAAAATCTGCTGTTTCATAGAAAAGTGCAATAACTACGCGGTCATAATGTAAGAATCATTTGCTGAATTCATGGTTACAGTTTGCGCTCTGGTTAAAAATGTATCCTGTACTAGCTTTTACCCACGTCTTCGCCCGCGTGGAGGTCGGAAATTATCCCACGGGAACGTACTACCGGGATAAAAACTATCCTAAGTGTTAATCCAGGTTATAAACTATCTATGTACCAAATTCCATCCAAATCCGTTCAGTAGTTTTTGCGTGAAAGAGTAACAAACATCCATTGCTTACTTACTTTACTTTTGTTTTTATACATAAATGTTTTTGTTTTTATGAGTGTCTTTAGTTTAGTTTGTGATAATCCTGTGCGAGTCCCGATAAATACTTTTTCTTTCTTTCTTTCTTTCATCCATCCATCCATCCATCCTCACAAACTTCCACATCTATATATCTATATATATAAAAATGAATCCCTATTTCCCTTGGTCACGCCATCACGCGTGAACGGCTGGACCGATTTCACAATTTTTTTTTTTGTTGTGTTCTTCTTTGCCAGGAGAAGGATCTTATAAAATAAAAAAAATAAGGAAGTTGATCGGAACGTTACAAAATTTAAGAAAACTTAACGCCAATATTAATTTTACATAACTGTCAGTTGTTTGAAATAACTGTCAGCGTTTGACAGAAAGCTCGCTGCAAATATGGTTTAACACAGATGGATCGGTTGATAAATGAGTCGATAGTTTTAGTTTGAGTCAATAGTCAAAACTAAAACCAAACGACATAATGACATTCATATTTAAGACAGGACAACGTCTATCGGGTCAGCTGGTATTTTATAATATTAAAGGATTTGTGGTCAGTGCAACATTTCTTTATCTTCCTTACACCTCTATTAGTCGTCATCTCGGTAGTCCCCCCCTTTTTGTTGCTGACCGTACTTCGCCGGACAAGCTCTACCAGGGAGCCAAGTCTACTAATTTACAAACGTCACAATGGTCTCTGCATTGTGACGTTCGTAAATTAGTAGACTTGGCCCCCAGGTGTATGGCAAGTTATTTATTACCAACTTAAGTGATCAGTATTTAATTAAAAATAAAATACCTACTTACCATTAACAACGAATGGCCGTACTTCAAAAATATCTCCAAAAGTCAGTATAATATCTTGAAGACAGCTAAAGTGATCTTCATTACATGGGCAATAGAGCAGATATCAATATTTTCCATTAATATTCTATTAATCGACGGAGCGGAGGAAGAGTTGCTTTCTCGCTTTAACACTTGAGTTTTGATATGTCTGTCTCTCTCTTTCTTCTGCAAGCAGTGTTGAAGACAGCAAAAGTGGTTCTGATTTATCTGTAATAGAAGAAATTGTGTTTTTAGAATTGGGAATTGCACACCAAATATTCAAAGTTTTCTTACAACATAACACACAGCCACAGCTGGGACTCTGGCCTCCTCTATGTGAGCGGGAGTTTGTTGGAAGCGAAACGACGCGCGCTTTACTTGTCTTAACCAAGTGTACAAACACGCTATGAATGTGTGCGTGACGACGAGTAGCGTCAGCACATAACACACACACTTCCGACTTCGCCATTGTCGCGGATGGTAATGGTATCGAGAGCTCCTACGCTTACACACACATTCACAGCATGTTTGTACACTTGGTAACCACAAGTAAAGTGCGCGTCGCTTCGTGAGATAAATATACTATACCTAACTTATCGTATCAAATTAATCATAGCCCCTTAAAGCAGAGAGCTACCTCGTATTGCACGCCTCATAAGCGAAGCGCGTGAGGTAGTGCTCTACTCTCGCCTTACAAAGAACAAGTAATTCCTTGAGCTACAAAAGTATCTATTTATTTCTTATCGCACTTGTAGAATAATATTCACACACAAACGTCAAGAAAAAACACTAGTTTCAACACTCATGTTATTTTCAAAAGACATTTTGCTATTTAAAATAATTAAAAAACTGTTTAAAAAATATATTCTGTGGACGTCCGTGTGGATGTCCGTCTGTATGTATGGATCCTGGCGTGGTCACGATAACTCCCGAAAAACTTAACTAATCCAGTCCTTTTTTTTTTTAAACGCTTCAATATTATCGCAGATTAAGTCCTTTCAAAAAATCACGGTCTAATTCAATGTAGTTTAATTGTAACTAATAATATAAAAATACGACTGGACATTTCGCTCGTTGTAATTTATTTTTATAGAATTGAATGAGATTACGGGGCGTGCACTTTTTGATTTTCCAAAAAAAAGCGGTCTAATATTACCCAATAAGTGGGTTATGGTGGTCAGTTAGATAGTCTCTAGATAATGATGATTCCGGAGCTAGGTCAATAGTAAATAGTTATGCATGAGTGTTTTCTCCCTCTGAAAGGGTCCAGTTGAAAACCAGCGTCAGGCACTAGTTTTCTGGCATTTATGCTGAACTGGGCCTCGGTATTTGGCGCAGCCGTGAGGCACACAATACTGTTTTTAGGTTTTTTTCAATTTTTTTTTTTGTGAATATTGTTTGCGTTAACCTGGGTCAAATAAATTTATTTTCTTTCTTTTCCTTTTGAAAGATTGTCAGTCAAGAAGGTGGAAGCGGGGTTTACTGCTCATTTCCGGACGTTCCTACATTAAATTCTGGCCGAACTGAAGCGGGACACGACTGCAAGTGATTGAGGGATGTGAGTTGACACAATCCGCTCGAGCGGATTTCGTCCCGCATCCCCTCGCTTGCTCGCTTCGGTTTGGCCAGATTCAATTTAACTATCATACTAATATTCGCAGAACTTCCACGTGAATGCTGAAACGAGAGTACCAGATCAGTTTGAAATTGATACAGTTCTTACGTCTAAAATGATAGCATAAACAACAGGATCCCCCTAATTATCCTTGAACTCCGCAGCGGTCTATGAGTACGGGTTCAATCTAGTTTAACCAAGAACGACAAGGAATGCCAGGGGCTCGTGGCTATGTGGCTATTGCGCCGGTTGAGAAGCAACCACGTGGCTAGCGTACAATGTAGCTGGAACCTGATCGTGTGGTCATACTTATTTCATGTAAGTAAGCTGTTGTTTAGTTGACCGAAATGGTAAACACCAAAACTAAGAATAGAATACTCATTATTATGTACACCAAAATAATTACAGATATAAATGTAGAAATTTTACATAGGGTGACACAGTGGGTGATCTTATCGCTAAAAGCGATCTTTTAGCTTTGGTTGGATTAAAGGGAGAAGGAGAGACAATCATGCAGATTACAATAAGAATGTATTTTTAAACAAGGCGTGTGCCAAGGCGTGTGTGTGGGACTTCTCACCGCCATCGCCATAAATGACTAACGTCCGTACAAACTTGCATCCTATTTTACCCCTTTTGGGGATGAATTAACAAAAGTCCTTTGTTTGTACTCACTTTCATTATGAAAGGAACTCTTGCGCAAAATTTCATGCTTCTAGCTAGACCCAGCGGTTTACGCTGTGCATTGTCTGTCAGTGAACGAATGAATTTTAACCAGTAGTTAATAAAAAAAAGCGGCGAAGTGCGAGTCGGACTCGCCCATGAAGGGGTTCCGTAGCAGCAAGTAACATAATATGCGGTTTACGATTTATGACGTATTAAAAAAAACTACTTACTAGATCTCGTTCAAACCAATTTTCGGTGGAAGTTTACATGGTAATGTACATCATATTTTTTTTTAGTTTTATCATTCTCTTATTAGAAGTTACAGGACACACATTTTACCACTTTGGAAGTGTCTCTCGCGCAAACTATTAAGTTTAGAAAAAAAATATATTAGAAACCTCAATATCATTTTTGAAGACCTATCTATAGATACTCCACACGTATGGGTTTGATGAAAAAAAAATGAGTTTCAGTTCTAAGTATGGGGAACCCCCAAAATTTATTGTTTTTTTCTTCTATTTTTGTGTGAAAATCTTAATGCGGTTCACAGATCACAACTACTTACCAAGTCTCAACAGTATAGTTCTTATAGTTTCGGAAAAAAGTGGCTGTGACATACGGCCGGACACACAGACAGACAGACAGACAGACAGATATGACGAATCCATAAGGGTTCCGTTTTTTGCCATTTGGCTACGGAACCCTAAAAACAGCCAAGAAGCGTTGCGGCAGACCATAATAGAAGAGTGCAAGACGAGCGGGACAAAATGAAAAAGCATTACCACATTAGTTCTGAACCGAGATGTGTTGTGGTAGGCCTTTGCCTAGCAATGGGACCATACAGGATGACCAGAATTATAGCAAACATTTATGAGCATACTAGTTAATAGTGAGGCGTTGTCACGTCAAAAGTGAGCTCCCCCAGTAACTAATAGGCCTTGAAGCATCGCCTATCATAACAGGATTAATCTAGTTTATACAGTAGCTGTGTAACTAGAAAATAAACAGACTACGATGTAACGTTATACATAGCAGCGACTCATGACGCGTTATCGATCATATTGTGGTGTAAAATGGCTTTTATATCCGATAATGGCATGCTTGTAAGTGTATGGTATAGCCGTCTTTCTCCAGCGGGGTAATTACGTAACACACTAACAGTAGGAATGGCTTTCATTTTGACAGTTCGACAACATTCATTAGGTTATTTACGTTGTTGAGCAGACAAATTTTTCGAACATATGAAGCAATGGATTAGCAATAGGCTTCAAAATGAATCAGATTGTGATAGATAGTGTGTTACGTAATTAGGGTGCAATTCAAAGTCAAAGTCAAATCATTTATTTCAAATAGGCACATAAAAGGCACTTTTGAAAGTCAAAATTTACAAAAAAATAGAATTGATTCTAGTTGCCCCTTCCAAAAGGTAGTTTCGTATGGAGAAGAATGGGCAAGAAACTCCACCGTTACTCTTTTAAAATATTTTACAATATTATGTTTACGTTAATTATACATAATTATGTGAAGACGATGCACCTAGAATAAAATTACTATACCACAATAGGTAAAAATAATGAAATATAACGCATGGCAGTTAAATTAATTATGAGATAGATACATGGTGCTCACATATTTACAAATATTGAAAAGTAAATGATTTTACCAAAATTTCACAAGTAATAATTTAGTGTGTGAGTTAAAGTAGTTACATAATGTAAAAACAATGTCATAAAAATCATAAATTATACAATTAAATTAGCAACCAGTTTGATTTTGTCTAGACTCTAGATTGTCCTATGGAGCAGGACCAGCATGTTTCCAAGTACTCTTATCTAGGATATAATCCTCTAATTTGTAATATGCTTGTTTACAAAGTGTACTTTTAATATGAGTTTTAAATTTTCTTTCATTTAATTGCAATATATCACAAGGTATTTTGTTGTAACATTTAACACAGTACCCCATAAAAGATGTACTTATGTACTTTAGATAATCTATAAAATGGTTGATCTATTTTATCTTTATTTCTAGTATTAAAATTATGTCTATTACTTATTTTATTTTAGTTATGTTATAAGTCCCATGAATGAAGGGAGAAAGCTATTACCAGAAATCGGGCAGAAGATCAGACACCGGGGTAACACTGGGAATTTACTTATGAAAACCCTGATAACACTGCCCAGCCTATGGAGATCGTTGCACCTAAAACCTCACGCTCAGCAGTTGCACTTAAGACTAGTAGACCATCAAAACAGTTTCTAGTATGACTCATTGCGCAGCCTACTAATTTTCCCCCTAAAGCACCACAAAAACTCACCCTGTGTAGTTCGTGGCCACACGAGAGAAGAAACCCCCAATAAATTATTGCGTCATATTGAAAACCGCGCCAAAAGTGACAGCTATCATGCGCCATGTTCTTTTCTCTATACCGCCCGTATAGTTCGTGCTCAATGAAAACAAGAGAAGAAACCTCCAATTAATTATTGCGTCATATTAAAAACCCCACCAAAACTGACAGCTACCGAGCGCCATTTTCTTTCTTATTTTTAAACCACCTAGTATTTTCATTGCCCTAACGAGAGAAGAAACCCCCAATAAATTGTTGCGTCATATTGAAAACGGCGCAAAAACTGACATTTTCTTTAACTGTCAAATTTTCACACTACATCATGCCTCTAACTGCTAACATTACAGATTCATTTATTGTCCACGTGAAGGGAAGACCGCACTTTTAATTTAACGAATGGCAATCAAAAATGTACCTTATTCAGACGTAATAAGATACACGCTCTACATGTGCGGAAGCTACCAACTACGATCCGTTTAAGGTACTTGAAAGCAAGATTTATTGTAATAGAATTCAGTATGAACCAGTTTTTGCTGACTGGATACGGTTCTTTTTTCTATGAACATTTTCAGGCTTATTTTTTAAAATATTTGCTGTTTTTTTTATGATTTTGTACATTAAGTAGACTTAACACATTCACTTTTATATCGCAAAGCTACAGTAAAAATTAAGTAAGATTTTATTTATTAATAGTCTCATATTCCAGTATTTTACTGTAAAAGAATGTAGGGTACTAAACAGACCTACCTACTTATTTATTGATGAATTAATTAATTAGATAAGCAGCTATCTGTAGGTAGGTATTACTTATTTAAACTATGCCAGTGACTATAACAGTGTTACCAAAACTTCAACAAACACAATACTAAACACTAAATTATTTTTAATTTATTGCAATACGCATTCTCAACTAGTCAACTATAAGGTGATACAGAGATAAAACGCGGTTACTTGCAATAAAATAAATGACTAAGTAAACATCCGAATGTATCGTCACCACAACCAAAAAAAAAACTTACCAAAAAGCGTCATCCCCAGGACAGACGCGGAGAAAAACGGCCATTTTTAACGCTCTATAACCGGCAAACTTTTTAACAAAAATCTTTTTTCACAACAAAAATCTCAATGTTCAAAAATGCATGCGCATGAGTTGCGTACAAATCCGGCAAGTGTCTGGATTGCAGTGGTCGGTCGTCGGTACAGTGAGGGGGGATCACAATTGGGAACATATTCAATGAACATAAGTAGTCTTCATGTTATTTGGTACAGTTTAAATTAAAATGTTTAAATTGACTGAAAGCTCGTGATTAGAATTGTTAGGATTTGACAGCTCAATGTTGGATAGTTGTGAAATATGCTAGGGACAAAAGTAGATTATTTCATAACATAGCTTAATAAAAGAACTTTTAGGAATGAAAGATTTTCCTTCATAGTACACTGGGCAGAGAAATCAGAAAATATTGAAGAATGAGTAATTTAAAAAATGTGAAAAATGTGCGCATGCAGACTGAATTACCAGATTACAAATGTTTAAATTATGCAGGGTGGCAGGGACATCGACCCTGTTACCATGGATTCCGTACATGAATCTGAACACCCTGATGTTTTTTTTTTTAATAACAGACCATAAATATCAATCCCCTACGGATTGAAAAATTTCAAATTTGTGGGCGAAAAAAAAAGAAACAAATATGCTGTTCCATACATTCTAACCGCGTAGGTAGTGCACTTTTCTATGAAACAGCAGATTTTTGTTTTTAAAACCGACGAAAATTTTCTACGCAGGGGTTCTAGAACGATGTGCTGAATTCATGGTTTCAAAGTGCACGTCGATGTCTCTGTCACCCTGCATATGGGCGTTGGGGGTCCTCTAACAGTCGGACCAACGCTAGTCATAAAACGTCTATCCGAGATCTCCGTTGAGGGGGAAGCCTACTGTCTTCAACAGAGGAGTTAGAAGAAATCTGAGGGATTCTTGAATGATAAAATATATCCTACACACAGCATCAAAAACTAACAATTCTTAGGTCTATATCACTCCTAATACGCATGATTAGATATTGCAATAATAGTATAGAATTACATGAATGAGTAACAGAAAAGATTGTCAATACAATACCATAAGAGTGGGAGGATTACGTTACAAAACATAATACATAGGTACCTACTATAGTGAAGGCTGACCTATTATTGCAATTAAAATAAGATATTCAAGGCATTGGATAAGCAGTTTTTTTTCTTGTTTAGACACGAATTTTGAATGAGAATAGCTTCTGCTGCAGTGAAGTCGTAAAAATACACGCGGGGCTGGCTGCTTAGTGCCTGTACCCATGGGTAATATTCTTCTGCTAGGGTCGCGGGTTTGTCCGAAAGGGTTACCGTGGCCCTGTCACACAGGCGACTGAAGGAACACGTGTGAGTTTTAGTCGGTAAAAATCTGACACGCACTCCCGCTCCGCCCAGAGCGAGAGAAGTTATTTGATGATTTGCCAAAGGTACTATTCTTAATGCACCGAAAGTACCCAAGTATAAAACCATTTCATGTAGGTTTAGATGACTCCTCACACCTCAGAATTCGCGTCCTATTTAATAACATGACAAAGGTTTACATGTGTAAACGAGTTCGACAGTTCTAAATCTCTTTCCTCTCTTTCTTATTTCCGACATTGGGAAGAGACAGCAGTAATTTTAGCAAATTTTTGTTGATGAACCATTTTAGTTTTCGGAAGAAAAGGCGTCGTAGGCTCTAGAATTTTAGATCATAGGTTTTCAACTTTATTTTGCCCACCGCCCACTTTTAAAATATTTTTTTTTTCTAGAGCCCCCAATTTTTTTACTTCGAATCTGAAAAAGCAATTGCCACGATTATATTTACACGTGTAATATTATATAGTCGTAAGATGCTATCTCAACGCCCCGTAATTTTGACTGTCCCCCTGAAAGTCTCAAACGCCCACGAGGGGGCGTTATCGCTCACGTTGAGAACCTATGCTCTAGACCTTTCCAGACACAAATCTACATAGTCCTCACAATAATCTGATCAATATTATGTCTCGACTTTAAAATAGACTGTGACCTCTCAGTTCGTTTCGGCCTTTCCTCTCAGAGTAATCGGATAGGAAACACCGACCTCATCTAGTTTTTAAAATATCATTGACGTGTAAAAGTGTTTATACAAACCTATTTACAGAAATAAAATCATTTATCAAAAATATTGCTAACTTTTTAGTTTAGCCTTCCGGGTATGATGGTCCTAACAGAAGCCATGAAAAACTATAATTGACCTTTTGTAATAAACCACAAAAATAATTTTGATGCCCCCTCCAGTAAAATTTTCGCACATCCACATCATGTAATCAATGTAGAGTAGACAGCCCGACCCGCGTAGAGCCAAGCTACGCCATTTTGTCGCTAGATATATAATGCAGAATGATCTTTGCTAGCACTCAAGGCCAACTCATTATTGGCTAACAGAATTGACTAGCCTACCTATCACAGTTTCTGGCGTGGACAGTTTACCAAAATTTTACCAAAATATAAGGAGATTAATGTAATGACTGTGCCTTCTCAATATATTTATGTTTTTTTTTATATGCCTATAAAAATATAAAAATTGTTTAAAAAATACAGTGATATCCATAATTTATATACTATACCCGAAAGGTAATAAAAAAAAAAAAAAAAAGGTAAACTTAAAAAACCACGTGACTCATAGATGTTAAACCTTTTATTTTAAATGTTAATTTCATATTATTTTGAGTCCCATAATAAAAGGCTCTATTCTGAATCTGAATTTGAGGAACTATCTGTCACATTAATAATAAAGCGTTCAGTGGTATCATTAATTATTTTGTCTAATTTAAACATTTTCTGTTCTTCTTTTATTACATGAACCTCGCAACTTTTCCAATTCTCAGCAGTCACATTAGCTAAAGCCTCTGGCAAAAGAATGTTTAGGTCAGACATTTTAAAAGTATTGTTTCTCTCGGCTACAAACCCTTTAACTTGAGTCCATATTAACTCAATTGAATTGCGTAAACAGTGGTATGGTGGCAGCCGCAATACAGTGACACCATAAAACATTTTTTCTAATTCATCCACAACTTATAAGGCATCTGGTTAACCGACTAAACGTAATACCTGCTACTTCAGTTGCCATACTACGTCACAGGTGTACTCTTCAATCTAGCAACGTTATCTAATTCAGTGTATGTTCTAAAAGGTTTAGGGAACCTGTCTTTTTGGGCTCTTTACAATAGACAGATTACAAAATATTATACTATTTTATAATCTAACAAAAAAATTGTGCTCAAGCAATTACATGTACGAAGAGTATAGTTTACGAATAAATGATAAAGTTTAACATACATTAATAAAAGAGGAAAATATCGTATAAATCGCAAATAACTTTAATTTTGTTGTGACGTATTTTTAAACAAGAAAGTGTCAACTATAAAAAACCCTTTTTACGATTTGTTTACCTCTCTTTAATTACCTAAACCTTTCGGATATAGGAACAAACGCAAAGTTGTACATACAACAAGGCTCAAAAAAATAGGTGGCTCGTTCAGGTGTCAATGTATACGCTATTATAATAAACTTCCAAGCCACGTTCAAGATCTAAGCCTTAGTAAATTCAAATCATTAATTAAACATAAGTTGTGCCAGAAAGCCTTTTAAACCATTAAGAATTATATTGAGGACAAAAAGGCTTGGCATTGAGTTGCTCCAATTCTTGCATACTGAATGTTTTTTTTTTTTTGTTGCTTTATTTAATTTTTTTATTTTACATAAACTTTGACAATTGATAATTATTATATATACAATGTCGTGACAATTTACTTTGTGAAGTATAGTAGTATTATTTAATTATTGTGAATGTGAGGACTATGTGGGGTCACTTTTATTTTTAACCGACTTCACAAAAAGGAAGAGGTTCTCAATTCGCCTGTATGATTTTTTTTTTTTTTTTTTATGTGTGTTAGCTCATAACTTTTTTCTGGGTGAACCGATTTGGATGATTCTTTTTTTATTTGATAGGTGGTGCTTCACATGTGGTCCCATTTAAATTTGATCAAGGTCTGACCAGAAGTTTTTGAGTTATCTTTAATACTGCATATTTTATCCACTTAGTTTATATGGATGATGTGTTAATAATTTGCTGTCACTGTTATTTACACACCAAGTAGTGGTATACGAATTTGGGTGGGGTAGGTACCGTAACTAAAAAGTGAAAAATAAAAACTTTTTTACAAAAAAACAACCGACTTCCAAAAAAAACACTAAAAGACGTGAAAAATAACTTTAATTTCGGAAGTCGGTGGTCAAAAACGAAAATACAAAACCAAAGACACCGACTTGCGAAATTAAAGTTATTTTTCACGTCTTTTAGTGTTTATTTTTGGAAGTCGGTTGTTTTTTTGTAAAAAAGTTTTTATTTTTTCACTTTCTCAGGTAGTTTTAATGATAATCTGGCAATTTGAGTGCTTTTGCGGCCTACCCAAATGTCCTTTCTTTGGTATCGTTCGTCGAGTGGTTGAGCTCCTTAAGTTCTGAGTTGAGTTCCACGATAAGTGACAAATGCGTGCACTGACTGTATAGGTCCACTCATTCTGTGTGGTTTTTCCTCAAAAGACCATTTCAGACACAAATCTACATGGTCTTCACATGATCTGACCAAGATTATGTCTGGACTTTAAAAGAGACGTGACTTCTGAGTTCGTTTCGGCCTTTCTTCTCAGAGTAGTCAGATAGGAAACGCCGACCTCATCTAGTTTAAAAAATATGATAGACGTGTAAAAGTGTTTGTACAAACCTACTTACAGAAATAAAATCATTTATCAAATGGAAATAGTATCACTACATATTATAAAACAAAGTCCCCCGCCGCGTCTGTCTGTCTGTCTGTACGCGATAAACTCAAAAACTATTCATACGGTTTTCACCAAAGGACGGAGTGATTCATGAGGAAGGTTTAGGTGTATACCTAATTCATATTTTTTTTGTGTAAATTGGCTGAAATATGACAATGATAGTTGAAGAAGTCGGAAGAAATCCTGCCGTTTGAGAGCTATCTCGGCGTGCGCTGCAGAAACCGTTAGATAAACACATAAATCATATATGGTGGGATTGTTACTCATAAATAGGTCAGAAAAAAAGTCCGCGATTGCATATGTCTACCATTTAGGCGAACGCCATGTCCGTTGCATTATGTACATTTGGTCAAATAGTTTAAAAATTAAAAAATCGCGACAAGGCACGTGTCGCCTCTATGTCATAAAAAAACCTTCGAATCATCATCTTGCAGGATTGGAAATAAAATACATTAAAAATACTCCAAGTAGGATGAACATCAGTTACATTTTAATTTAACCCACATGCTCGACGTTACAAGCTGATACCTTCGACATTACCTACGTCTGAAAAAAAAAGTTTGCATATATATCCTCTACTACCGGTGCGAAGCCGGGGCGGGTCGCTAGTAATATATATTTTGTACTAATTACCTTCGAACCTAGTGGAAGATGTAACTACTTACAACCTCGTAAAGTGAGGCTACCTCGGCGGTACGGCAGCAGGGTCCTGCAGGGTGTGGATGCAAACTATGTCCCACATCTTAACCTGCCCTATGCCTCAAAAAAATTAAGCCATAGTGAGCTCTGCGCCGCCACCGACGATGCCTTGGAAGTGGTGAAGTTTTGGGCCAACAAAATTTAATTATGATGAAGAAAAAGACTCAGTACTTTCTACTATTTTCGTGTCGGAAAGTTGGCATGACCAGAAAAGCTCACAGTGAAGCGATTAGCTACGCAGCAACACTGGAAGGCATACGTACCTACTACCTTGGGTACCCTCTCGTTTAAACATACTCATTGTATCCACAGTCGAGCAGAAGTCGCCGATTGCTATAGAGGTCTATCAGAAATACCTTTAAAACTTTCTTTAGCTAAACACGCGCATCATTTGAAAATCTAAAAATCCTTGCAACAAGTCTTATTCTGAAGGTTAGAAAAAGATGACAGTACTTTCAGTTCTGCTAATGTCCTATAGAGACAGATCCATGACCTGCTCATCCTACACGAATTGCCTGACTCAATTTAAAGGATAGTTACGGGTTATTTGCGTATGTCGTAACATAACATCACGCCTGTATTCCCCGAAGGGTTAGGCAGAGGTGTACCTATACCACACCCACATTTCGTCAGTTATGTTTAAGTCCCATGTAATAGGGGGCGAGCCTATTTCCATCAACCGGGCACAAATCCAGACTCCGGGTTGCTACCGATAAATTCCACATGGAAAAACCCAATAACTCTTTGCCCGACCCGGGAATCGAACCCAGGACCTCATGCTCAGCAGTAGCGCTTGCGACCACTAGACCAACGAGAAAATCACGAGAAGAACGGGAATTGTTATCTGATTGTGACAATAGTCTGGTGGCTCAAATCATTCATCAATCTTTAGTTAATTCCTCATTAATTGCTCATACAAACGAGCGGCATGCGTCAACGGCAGATTCAACAGCCGTCGACAACGTGCCGCTGCTGTGTATGACTACAGTGCTCAAATACACGAGCGGCACGTTGTCGTTGCCTCTGCCGTTGACGCGTGCCGCTCGTGTGTACGAGCCCTTACTGGTCTAAAAACTTATAGGACTAAAATGTTCAGCACAAAGTGCGATTTGTGAACCTTTCCCTAAAATCGTCAAGATCTGTGATAAGCTACTAAATTAATTGAAACTGGCAACACTTTCGCCAAATAACTGGTAACATTATGGAGTTATTGGACTGTAGTTAATAGTTTGAGCATACTCGCCTGTCACAGCTACACTGAGAAATAGCGAGGCAGTTATCCTACATAATAGAAAAAGATCTTCAGAAAAAGTTTTTGGCAAAATATATTTTTTATTGATCGGAATAACTCAATTCACATTTTAATATACAAGTAGACAAAACGTCAATCAATCTATAAAAAGTCGGTAAACACTTCAAAATGATGGTTCAATGATGGCACACAATGTAATTTAGTTTTCGAACTAAGAGCTCCTTGGTGGTTATTATTGAAGCAAAAAAACACCCTGTTAGCCCGGGCATGTACTAAACCCATTGAACACATAATACAAGGCTCCCTTATCACATAAATATAATACCCAGTACATAAATAAGGGCTGTCGGAAGCATTCATTCTATTTTCGTCCAAAACCTCCTTTGTGACGTAATTTCTGGCGCCAAATTTGACATTTGGGAACTTATTTTTTAAATACAAAAACAGATTGTTGTCTATTCCAGGCAAAGATGAGTCTTCGGTGCCTGCAGTGTTCCAAGCGCCGCCATTTTGAGTTTTTCCTACATTGTCTATGGCCAGCATTGCTGAATGTTGTACAGGATGAGTTTCTCTGTTGTCAAAAGATATGGCTACAATAGAGCTGATTGATGGATCCACCACAACAGTTGCATTTATATCTCTAAGTAAAATATCTGAAAGTTCCAAATTACTATTGGTTTGACTTAAATAATATCTTGCAACTTCAAATGCAATACCCATGTAACAACGATGTTTCATTAGTTCAGCTTCTGCAAAGAATTCACTCCCACATAATTTTTCTAAGTACTCACTAGGGTGGAAATTACAGGACCAGACTCTGCTGTATTCCGTATGTTGTTTTTTTAACTTAGGAGGGAGAGATGGCAAACCCATTACTTTAAAATACTCAAAAGAGTCTTTAAGCTCATTAACTCTCTCTTCAACATACTCTTGGATTGATTCTTGCGTTATAGAGTTCAAATACCGAACTGGGCATAGTAACACCTCCTTTTTCCGGGCTCTTTTCAGATGCTGTAGTTCTTTGAGAGGTATTTTCTCATTCAAAATTGTAATAATCTTTGATAACTCCTTCACATTTTTCACTTGACCAACGTATACTTTAGTAAATGCCGTCGGTTTGATAAATTCATCACTGACAATGGCTCGAAGGTTCTGTGTGGAAGATATGATGTTTTGTATAAAACTGTCTATGGTTTCCGCCATTTTGGCTTTTTTAAATGGTGGTTCTGCTGTTTCTGTCATAGCTGAGTGTTGTACTTTTCTATAGAAATCCAATAAGTCTTTAGGTCATTTTCAGTATAGCCAGTGTTTGGAGTAAAAATGGTTGTTTTTCTTGTATTCTATTAAGATGCCATAATTCTCTTGTGAAATCCAATATCTCCAAACTCGTTTTCTTCAGTAATTGCTGAAAATAAACAAAGAACAACACTATTCATTACACACACTGCATTTGAACTGAATTTAACACATAACAAAAAAAACTGGTTAAAAACATTAAAATCAAATCTAATGTTTTTTTTTCTTTTCTTCCAAAGTCCCAATACATTTTTAGCTTTTAAGTTATTGTTTTTATTTTATTTTTTTCATGTATTAATCATTTAAATATGAGGATATGAATTATTTAAATTTTTTTATTGTACCCTGTAAAAATATAGTTTATCAAAACCTTAATTTTCTTGTCACAAGTGTATTGTTTTAGTTTAGAAATATTGTTAGACAGCTGTAATAGCGTTTTTTTTTTTTCTGTAATGCCAATTATGTTGAGGTAGAATACAAGGTTACCTTTGCCCAGAAACAGGTAAAGTAAACAAAGTTTGTCTTTGAAAGATGGCATAGAGCTAGTGCTAATTAATTAAGGTAGTATTGGTATTGTTCTATGAACATGTACCATAAATGCAAGAATGACGAATAGGTTATAATAATCACAAACATTTGTCTCATATTAGATATATAGACAATATCAAAAAGTTTCATCATCACAGATATTGGTTGATGAAAGATTTATCTATGCCTAGGGTATTTCAGACCACAATAAATTATTATGCAGCATAAAAACTCCTTTCTACGTTCGTCTAAGACTTAGAAAGATAAAAAGGCATATTCAATTTTTCTGTCACTAATACTATTTCTAATTAAACAAACAACATAGTGTAACATGTATTGCTAGTACAACGCATTGTAGACGAATAAATTAGAGTGCATAATACATATTTGCGTAGTACATAATCACGAAAGATCAAGATAGTAACGTAAAAAGCTTCTGATCTAAGGTTGTCGTATAAAATGTTGAAATTTCAGTCCCTCAAATGTTCAACTACACTAATTACCTGGCTTCAGTTTTACTACATTTGAGATAATCGCCCAGTTTGTCAATTACGGCGAGTTGTTGACAAAAAACTGATAATCATACCTTTTAGCTTAGCGCACTTAAAAACACTTAAAACATGACGTTTTTTACGTAATAAGAGGTCAGACTTATAAATAAATACACCGGCAACATCTCTGTTTCACGAACACGCCGGAATTACACGGAATTTTTGCTAAAATACGCGAAATAAATAAGTAAAATAATTTTAGATTTACCTCGAAATGGACTTCGGATTTAGACGTCAATTTCTCTCGTAGACGAAATGTTTTCTCATAGCTTAGGTAAAACTCTCACGTTGGATACTCGGTCAACACATAGTAAATCTTCATTAATTGGTTTAATAGCAATGGAAATTTTATTTGCCACACACGTAAATCGCAAAAATGTAGCAGCCATTAGACAGATTAGGATTTGTTTTCGTCATGAAAACGTGGTTCTTTTTCGAAGATTCTTATTGGTGCGATTAGGAACAGATAATAAGCAACCAATGAAATGACCCACATTTTTGACGTTTGTCGTGTACAGATTCCACAAAATGACAAAACATCATTTCTTACAGTTTTGTAACTTAGAACGCACTTATTAATAACATTCCGTTTCAAATTCATTATCATGTTGCGTTTTATTATTATTTTATATGAGATGAAATAGCTAGGAAATTGCTTTTTCAGTTTTATCATTGTTGTTGCCCGCTTCAGCTCCGATATTTTAATCAACTAGCACATATTGTTATTCTTCTTTTTAGCTTGTCGATGGCAATCTATATTGAGGCGGCCCAGAACTTCGAACATTATTGTACTTAAAAATGCAATTCCAGTAAGTAATTAACCAGATGCAGTCGGTATTTATAAAAGGTGCAGATAACCTTTGGTTACCAAGGGAAATGAACTCTTCGAGTATCAATACACTATAAAGTTATATTATAAGCACTGGTTGAATAATGTTTGATAAAAAACGAATGGCAAATGATTATTATAAAATATAATCATTTGACAAACATTTCATTTCGCAAACTTATTACTTTATAAATTATTATTTGACAAAATACAGATTTCGCAAATGTTTTACTTTGCAAATATTTCAAATATTATGATATCATTCCAAAAATATTCATTTGATAATTAGCTACCTACTTACTTCGTTTGTCAAAGGAGACGTTTCATTTTTATATGGAACTTTGGCTAGGACGTGTACATTCCAGAAAATGTGCAATGTATTTAATAATGTTTTTTTTTTTTTTTGACAAGTGGCTGAGAAACGGATAAATCGTCGGAGCAGCGAGGTGTATGATCGCACATTAAAGGTGCTACATGACTTGGAAAGTAAGTCATAACGAGCTGGATATAGTAGAAGCAAGCGTTGGATTATCGTAGATAACATTCTCAAATTCACGGATTAATATTTTTCCTAAATTCAGTGTACTTTTCTCCGTTTTTTGATATAAGTAATAATGTATAAGTGCTAGCCAAAAATGAAACATCTCCTTTGCGATTTTACAAAATAATACCATTTGATTATTCATACAATTAAAAAAAATACACGCTGCGCTAACCAAGTAAATTAGGTAGAATTCGGTTCTGGCACTCGCCGGCCGCTGCGTACGTTACGCTCGTACGTTGCGGTCGCAGTTCTAACTTAACAAGCAATGCATTTTGTCAAATATTATATAGGTACCTAAATGCTTTGCGTAGTTTTTTACCAATTAACATAATTATAAAAAGATTTGTTTGTCAAATGATGATTTGATCTAATCAAATGTCGTCTTTCAATTATTTGTCAAATGAGTTCTATTTGCAGAAAGTATAGTTTGTAAAGTGATAACTTTATCAAGTATTACATAACGTTATTTTTAAAATGAAAATTTGTGATTCGTTTTTTGTTAAATGACAGGACACCATAAGCACTACTATTCCTATGCACAGTTTGAGACCATTACATGGATCAATTTTGCGTATTAAACGTCCAATAACCGCTGTTAGTTTAGGAGCCCATTAACAGTAATCCGTGTACATACACGATGAAATCTCAATGTCCCTCAAGCAATTAACAGAGCGTTCCAAGCAAGTCTGTCCGAGTTGTTGAGTGGCTACTTGCTTAGTGAATATTAGAAGGGTTAGGGCACGTTTACAGTGATAGCACATAATTTACTCTACTAACGCGCCAACTGTCACTCCACGATACGTAAACGCACCTTTAGGTTTTTGTTCAAGGGCCTCATTGTTTTTGGAGAGTTCTTGTGGTTAAGATAGAAACAAACCAAGTCAAAGATGATACATTATTTATTTACGATTACATGTGTTTCTGACTAAATAATTATATGTTATTAGGACATTATTATCACATCATAAAAGGCTGCATTTTGTATAAAAGTTGGTAGTTCCAGGTTAAAATGATACATTATTTACTTGTTTTCTAAAGTTTGGTACCACGCCTGGCAGGTTTCAGCGGCAATCTCGCATAAAGCCGACAATGCTTTGCCTGCAGTATCGTATTCTGAAACAAAAATGAGTACGGAAATGGAAAGACCCAAAAGAACGTGCCCAGAAGGTTAAGTAACCCCTAAATACTGAAGTAGTCTTACTTACAAACATAAATTTTTATTAATTCGCTTGTCTTGCTTCCAGCAAGTGTGTAAAAGTAACATTCTGTATTTTTATGACACCTATCGAAAGGGTCTACAATTGTCCAAGAGCATTAAATTTCTCTAATCGACATTCTGTTTAGATCTTGAAATAAGAACGAGGCATTAAATCTAATAGATTAATAAGTAAGTCATGAAAATAACACACATAACAAATAACATAACATCACGCCTGTATTATCAGAAGGGTTAGGCAGAGGTGTACCTATAGTACACCCACATTTCGCCAGTTATGTTTAAGTCCCATGTAATAGGGGGCGAGCCTATTGCCATCAACTGGGCACAAATCCAGACTCCGGGCTGCTACCGAGAAATTCCAGATGGAAAAACCCAATAACACTTTGCCCGACCCGGGAATCGAATCCAGGACCTCATGCTCAACAGTAGCGCTTGCGACCACTAGACCAACGAGGCAGCCAGAAAAAAAAAAACATCATGAAAATAACCAGTGCCATTAGCAGTTTAACATTAGTTTCTGCCTGCACCCATAGGAAAAAAGCGTAAGTTTATGTAAGTATCATCTATCGATCAATGACAATGACTTACCAACAACTCCTCGTTTGCCGAAGATAGAACCGTTGAAGGGGGGCTTCCTGTACGTAGCCTCAGCATTGTGGATACACATTAAGATGGCAAAGAAGCACAGAGCTATGACGAAACGCATCGTTGTGTTGATCTGAAAATAATGTAAATAAATGAGTCAATGGTGCCGATTCTCTTGTCACAAAATTCTCTAAACTAGACTAAAAATCACTAAAATTTAGTTTATTCCTGTCAAAAGACGATTTCTCATTCTGAAATAGACTAAAGTGACACAACTTAACTATATTTTAGTTTGACAGCACTAAGGTGGCACTGATTTATTAGTTTAGTGAAAATGGCAATTTTGCTATTCTGAATTTGACGTTTTTCACCTAAAATTTTGGTTGTCTTAACTAAATCTGGCTATTTTTAATCGCGATTAAAAAGGTGTGGAATAAAATTAGTTGTTATGAACTAAGATTCACCACAACACCTTCAGGGGCAAAAACAGTACTGTATTTTTATTGTTATTTTGCAACGGTATGTCCTATCGCAAAAATAATGAAAATTTCGACCCCCTTTATTAAACATGTAGGTATTTTTTTAAAAATATTTTCTATAAAAAAACGTGAAAAATTCCATATAAAACACACCGAGGCTGCCACACATGCGCGCCTCCGGCTCTAAAAATAATTCACGTGGTAGGGCAAACAAGTACCATGTGGAGTCGCGATTGTCAAATTAAATTTTAGTTGCGTCATAATGATTTTTAAATTTAGAGATATTTTATTGCAGAATAGCTTTAAGATTCTCATAACCAAAATTAAGGAATTTTAGTGATAGTTTAGTTAGTTTAGTTCGGTGTACAAGAAAATCGGCACCATTGAAAGAAAGAAAGAAACTAACAAAATTGTTGTTACTAAGACCTACGGGGTGATTGCGTAACACAGTAACAGCAGGAATAGTTTTCATTTTGACAATTCAACAACATTCATTGCGTTATTTGCGTATTGGGCAGACAAATTTTTCGAACATACGATGCAATGTATTAGCAATAGGCTTCAAAATGATTCAGATTGTGAGAGATAGTGTATTACGCTAGTATGGTGCTGAAATGAGCAGTTTATGAAACACTCAAGTCTCGTGCCGAGGACAGTGCCGGCAGTCTCGACATAGATAGCGACGCTGTCGCAAACTACCGATCGCTAAATATTAAGGTGAAACCTCAGTTGTAGCCCGTCAAATTCAGAGTTTCTTTAAATTTGACGATTGATATGAAATTGATGATTATTATTCGATAAATATATAATTCCCTCAGTCGAGAATCGCATTTTGATCAACAAACGACGTAAAACAGAGCTGCAATTTGCAAAAAAACTAAAGAAAATTAGAATTTTGCGGGCTACAACTGAGGATTCACCTTAATAATAGGTCTTTACCTATGAAATTGCCGTTTTGTATGAAAAAATTTAAACGAATTTTTTTCATGAATTTTTTATTTGTATTAATCGAAGTAATCACCCATGCAATCAATGCATCTTTGCCATCGCAGTGGCAGTTTATTGATGCCCTTCTTAAAGAAATCAGCTGGACGGGAGGCAACAAATTCTTCAAAGGCATTTTGTACTGCCTCTCGGGTATTACATTTTTTTCCCGCCAAGAAGTTATCCAAATTCTGGAAAAAGTAGTAGTCTGTAGGCGCAAGGTCTGGTGAGTAGGGCGGATGACGGAGAGCTTCCAACCCCAGTTCTTGCAACTTGGAGACCGTCTGCTGTGCAGTATGAGGTCGCGCGTTGTCGTGCAGGAGCAGCGGAGACGAGCGATTGACCAATGCTGGTTGGAGATGCGCCAGCTTCTCCATCATTGTGTTCAGTTCTTCACAGTACACATCTGCAGTAATGCTCACCCCGTTTGGTAAGAAGCTGTGATGAATCACACCGGCGCTAGACCACCAAACAGTGACCATCACTTTTCTAGGGGTAAGTTTTTGTTTAGGGCATTGTTTAGGTGCTGAACCAGGATCCAACCAACTTGCTGAGCGCTTACGGTTATCAAACAGAATCCATTTTTCATCGCAGGTAACAATGCGGTTCAAAATTCCTTCATTTGTGTGTCTGTTGAGCAGTGCAAGGCACGTCTCGACGCGTACTTCGCGCTGGCGATCATTGAGTTTGTGGGGCACCCATTTGTCAAGCTTTTTTACCTTGCCAATTTGACGCAAATGGACCAATATTGTTTTGACGCTAACGTCGAAAGCTGCTGCTAATTCAGCCGTAGATTGTGTATCATCAGCTTCCACAATCGCCTTTAATTCGTCATTGTCGACCAAAGTCTTCGGACGACCGCGAGGTTCATTTTTCAGGTCGAAATTTCCAGAACGGAAGCGAGCAAACCAATAACAGGTGGTGCGTTGGTTTGTAGTGTTAGCTCCGTAAACGTCGTTGATGTTGCGTGCCGCTTGTGCCGCGTTGCTGCCACGACGGTACTCATATTCCATAATTACTCGAATTTTTAACGTATCCATGATGACGAAAAAGATTGAAATGCGATGAAAATGTAACACTAATCAATAAAGAAATGACTACTTTTAGAAAAAAAAATCCATGTTTTTAAAATAAAATTAATTTGAAATTAGAATTCTTAGCCAAACAAAAATTATTTTGATTTGAAATGGCCAGTACTGCAGAACGGCAATTTCATAGGTAAAGACCTAATATTTAGCGATCGGTAGTTTGCGACAGTGTCGCTATCTAGTCGAGACTGCCGGCCCAGATTGGTAAAACGTAACTTAACGTGAAATGTTAAACAAATGACCTCTCCTAATTTATGTAACACAACAAGTACTAACCTAGCTACATTTGTTTCAACGTGTGTTACATTTCAAGTTACGTTGCACCAATCTGCACCTGGCATTTAGATCCAATCTAACCTAGCTAGGACCACTAGTTTCAACCTGTCACGATTGTTGGGGGAGACCTATGTTCAGCATTTTTCGGCTGATAATAAGAAGTTAAGCTACATAAACTACTGTCTCTGTGAGCTGTAAGCCTTGCGAATCTGTCAAAAAGACATGAAAGCATTTTTGCCCAAGCTGAAACGGATGCGCTTCGCGTTCGCTCGATCAATAATTACTTGGGATTCTCGAAACCTTTAAATCTGGTAAGTCGGTATCGGTAAGACTGATCCGTCCAACTTCTAACTCACTCGTAATATTCGAAACGCACGGTCAAATTGGTTGAACCATTAATACGTTTATGACTGCCAAATATTTTCATAATTACTTGCAAGTAAATACTAAGTAAGCAGTCCGGCTTTGGAAGCTTTCGTTTCGAAGCCATGTCAGTTACTCACTTCGGATACGTAAAAGTTTTTACGACGTAATCTAAAACTTACTTGATAACAGACTCGAGACTTCTTGAAGACTGAAGAGTTGAAGACCAACTGATGCATCAACCCAGTTTCTACCCCCTTTTATACCACAACTACCCCCATAATTAAGTTTACAACCAATCTACTGCAATTTTGTGTCCAGACGAAGTTAATGCGAATATAATAAAAAGGAAATTGTATTAGAAAAATATGGGTTTAATATTTTTTCTTTGTTACTTAGCTGTCCAATCTCTTTTGGATTTCATTAAGTTATCAATCAGACAGTAATAATCCATTTATCCGTGGAAGACTTGATTGACAATCAAAGCGCCTGTTTTGTTTTGCTACGCAAAGTTTTGTTGGCGAGACATGTCTCCAACTCTCCTCACAAGGAGCTTAATTTTAATTAAATATCATGTAA
This sequence comes from Griposia aprilina, assembly GCA_916610205.1. Taxonomy (NCBI): domain Eukaryota; kingdom Metazoa; phylum Arthropoda; class Insecta; order Lepidoptera; family Noctuidae; genus Griposia; species Griposia aprilina. The sequence goes on from OU744311.1 coordinate 11,078,027, forward strand.
ATTAATTAATAATTTTAGTATCGTAATTGTTTTTTTATAATGAGGCCTCCAGTGCAAACTTATTTTAGAATAAGTAGGTAGTTTTGAAAATGTATTCTTTCTAACGTAGGTACAGATTTTTTTTAAAAAATTTAGTGTACTCTGTTGTTTAAATAGTCGGACGAAATAACAACGCGAGAAGGATATTTTATTATTATAGACTTAAAAACAGATTAAACTGAAAACAAATTCCTTCGCGAAACCCAATAGCCCAGGCCTCTCTCTGCTAATTCCAATTTCCACCCAATGTGTCAGCGGTCTTATCCGTTCTCTACCCACGATAACAACCATGTAAATGTTATCGCAGGTAGACTTGCCCTGAATAATATACTTACCAGCCATGATGAAGTGGCAAGTTCAATCGACATCTTTGATTTGAACTTCGTCCTTGTTGTCATAATGCTGTTCCATAATGCAGAGAAATAATTAGCCTTTTCTTATTAGTTTGCACTCTGCTAGTAGGCAAAGTTATAAGCAGAATAAATAGACTGATGCCATCAGGGTTCAGGGTGTGCAGTTCCAGTGCATCATCATCATTTCGTAGATGAGTTATGAATTAACCATACGAAACATCAGATGCTATCCCCATAAAATGATGATGTCGGGAACCGAATAGCAACCCTCTATTTAAAACCTGTAAAACTTTAAACAAAGTAATAAGTAAGCCAAAACTTCCATATGTGAATTGAACTCCATAACACAGAGCGTTGATTGATTATAGCTCTTTATCTACCCTACCTACCCCGCAGCAATGTGTACAACGAATCCAAGATGGCCGCCTTCTTCACTCTATTCCAAACTACTAATATTATGCACTAACGAAGTTATAATCCTTTGAGAATACTCGGGAATCTCTGTCAATATGTGGTCAGTATCCAATAATCCAATAATTGGGTGGACAGCCGCCATCTTTTGATTTCAGAGTATAAATTGGCGGGAAAATCGTCTCAGAGCATCAGTTGACATTCAACCACTTCAGTGTTATCAACAAGAAATACCTCGCTAAACACAAGGTAATTTTTCCTTTTTGGCTTTTGTGTGTTTTCTCATCATCACAGTTGGGTTTTCCTGGCAAAGTAAAATCATCATTAAAATTGGTTAGGCCTTAGTTTTTTAAGCTAAGACTACACCAATGGCTCCCTAACATTGAAAATTACTGTAGTTGATTGTGGGCCTCAGAGAAAAAATTAATATATTAATTTTTCATCAGTTTTCATGGATTCTAATGTTTTATTTGGTGCGTTGTATATGTCAATGTTATAATTAATTACGATTAATTGCATAGGTAATTATGCTTGCTGGAAAGACAAAAAATAAAGTACAAAGCGTTTTTCAATAAAAATACTTTCTACTATTTAGATATTCCTGGGTTTTAACTTTTGTACTCGAAGTAATTTAATTTAAACTTTTCACAGTTGCTTTGTTGCTAGGCAAACATGTCTTTATTTCTTATTCGTCTTTCAGATGTCCGGAGACATGATGCGTTTCACCATTGGCGTCGTCTGCTTGGTGGCGGTGCTCCTTTCCTTAGCTGAAGTCACCGAAGCCAACTACAAGAACGCGCCCATGAATGGCATTATGTTTGGCAAGAGGGGACCTACCGGTGAGTAAGAAAAACCGGTGTTTATAAGACAAGTATTAATGTCTGTTTACACTAACATTAATTTAATTAATTTTGCTGTCGCCTAGCAGCAAAATGAATGACAGAGTTTAAGCACACTGATGGATTTTCAACCCTCAGGTCAGCCCCAAAAGTTGAAAATCTCACAGCGCGCTTTTTTAGGCATTTGTTTAGGTGTCGCTTAGTGTTAGTCAAAACGAGCTTATACATATACTGGATATAACGTTAATTTTGAGATAGATGTATTACTAGTAATACAGCGTTCTCAAAATTAACGTAAGACCGCTCTTATGAACGGAGTGCCTAATGTAGGGTTCATTCACCGGATGGTGAGTGATGGTGGGTTGTGCACCTGATTGTGGATACCGACGTAGCCACAATCCACATCACCCACCTGAACAAACAGTTATAATCTTCAAAATAATGATTACACAATTATTAAAATGATACTATATTACAACAGCCTATTTGAGCTTAATAGCTCATTACCTAATATATAAAAGGTATGTAGCGGTATCAAGTAAGGTTATAAAAAGAGCAATGGAAGGATTCGAAGTTTCGAACTGTCTTAACCACTAGTTCATCGTATCCAGGATTCCAGGAAATGACAATTAACTATCTGTTGTATTTTTTATTGGTTTTAATTAATATCTAACATTCATTATCGTCTTTTTCACAGAATACGACCAACGTGGCAAGACCTTCACCGCATTATGTGAGATCGCCACTGAAGCGTGCCAAGCATGGTTCCCTTCTCCAGAAAACAAGTGAAAAACTAATATTTAAGACAAAATGTAACGACAATAGCATTTGAATTTTGGACTGCGGTAGAATATGTTAATTTGTAGAGAATTTTTGTATCGAGCATTGCAACACTGATGCTTTTGCCATTTTATAATTAAAATTAACGTTTTTATTTATTTATCATAAAGGCTGGGAAATTATGACTTAATACGTAGAAAAATAAATGCTTTTAATTTATATATATTTTTTATTTAATTCGTTATAGTCAAACTACCCTCTGTTTCAACCCTGTTTCAACCCAAGTCTCCTAGACAAGAGGTTAACAAAGTAAGGTGTTATGTTATAAGGATGGGCAGGACCATAGCTCTGCGGATTTCACCTGTGAAACTGAATGCGATCAGCACTTCTACTAAACTGCGTTCAAGAGCTGTCAGAGTCAATATTCCACAACAATTGTGACATTGACAGCTCTTAAACACGTTTTTGATGTGCTGAACGCGTTCAGATAAATTGTTGAAATTCGCCGTTAGTTAGCAAAAAAACGAACCATCCTCAAGTAATAACAACTAAGTAGCTCCAAATCAGTGGGTCCATCTATGGGGTGGTTCAGTTACCCGAATTATTAATACCATTACAAAGTTTACAGTCAACAAAAACTTCAGGCATGCAGTTAACTTTTAAAGTAGATTAGAGTATGTTTTATTTTCCAATTTGGCGTGTCAAGTTAAGTAAATAAATATTATGTTGTTAACATATAATACTTATTTACTTAAATATCTAGACCTACACATTAAATAAAAAATAAGAGCAATAAAATATTCTAATTATCTAGTTACTTAAACCTAACAACAAAATAAAGTATGTCGTCAAAAAACTAAAGTTAGTTCAAGATTTACCTGCTTATCTCACATTTTTGTTACTTGCTTATCTAACTTAGAAAATATTCATTAGACCCATTTCAGAGATACGCATAACATGGGTTTAAAATACATAACAGACCTTACTAGATTCACTGTTTACACATTTATGTACCTACCTACCATTTTTGTTAACCGAACTTGGTCAGATGAAAAGTGTTGATAGCCTGGCTGGACATGTTCCCGAGTTGATAGTTGAATTCGCCAATATGCTGTGCCAATTTGGTAAACGGTATCGTATTTACGGTTGACACAAAAAAAAGCTTTCGATGTATTGAGAACCTCCTTTTTAGAAATTGGTAAAAAAATACCTACAACTTGCCACACTACCGCATACAAAATACGTTGCGCGTTGCAATGAGGGGTAATACCCCTTCAGTAACTTTTAGAGCATCACAGCACTGTTTGAGAGGTTCTGAAAAAATTCCCAACATTTGTGTTGAATTTTCCCCAAAAGTAAAAATCCAAAACTTCTGAAAAAATATAAAACAAATCTATCGATTCCTTTCAAAAGCTTACTTGTAATGAAGCGTAGATTTGTCCTAAATACGCATTTTGTATCATGGCAGCCCCGACCGTGGGAACTCTTTAAATAAGCGTAACTTTCGATTTGTATTGTTGTCAAATGTTTTTGTCTTACAATTAGATTCCATTAGGAATCACTTCCTTGTAGAAATCATGAAGTACTCCCACAGTGAGAATTCAAACAGTTTTGTGCATTAATTTTATTGTGATATTGATAAAAACTGATAACACTGAAAATAAAATGTCAATAACATTGCAGTGACGTTTCGCATTCGGAAAAATCGTATTTCGAATCTACCTTACTTTAGTAAAATGGATTATTTAAGTTCTGAACTCGTGGTGAAATAATGAGATAATATAAATTATTTATTCAATTAATCAAGGATTACATAAAATATCAACATGACTACGAAGGAGCTATACACGAAGGTAAAATTTTAAGTGAAATGTATTTGATTGTATTTTGTTTTTTGTGGTAGTTCCATTTCGAATTAAGAACGCAAAGTTAATTAAACTTTCCTCCTCCCTTGCATGCATTTACTCCGTATTCGGGTTAATTAGTTTGCGGGACAATTATTTTGATTAATTACGATCAGAACAGGGACTGTTTATGATTGACCTTCTTCACTCAATTTATTGAAGAGGACGTCATTCTCATTCGTTTCTCAGCCATCGCTAATTTTTGCATCATTTATAAATATTTCGCGCGTCAAGGAATATCTCAAGTTCCGGGATGACGTCAGTCGTCACGTCGCTGCAGTTCGCCCTCCTGTTCAATTTTCAAAAACAATAACACTGCCCATTCTTTCATTCAGTTTTCCAGAAATACTTTTGTATGTTCGTTTACCGGAAATCAATATGGTTTCCAGTAATAATCTTGTTGGGTCTGAATAATAAATTAACATAATCACTTTTGCTATTATAGTTATGTGAATTTTTCATGCTCATGAATTATTTATAAACTTCAATTACACAGTATTTGAGCACTCACTGTGTATGACTATGAACTACTTATCATAACATTAACAAATTATAAAAATTTTGAAATGATTGTTATCTTGAAATATGTTATTAAATTACCTTATCACCTGTCTCAATGCATGTTGCTTTATCTTGATAACAAAAATGTCTTTTAATTGCGGCATTTATTTATTGGTGCCATATTTTTCTTTTGTCAAGCTTATGCAAGAAGTTTAATCTATTGTTTTACAAATAGTTCAATACTTTCTTGGTCAGGTACCTCCTAACAGGGTGTTGGATCTTTAAAACTAGCACTAAACACCACTGACTACCTGCAGTATTGTCTCTCCTTCTCCTTTTAATCCATCCTAAGGTTGTCTCTAAAAGATCTTTTTAAAAGCTATCACTTTTAACGATAAGACCGCTCATTGTGTCACCACAGTAAAATTTCTACATTTATTTCTATTTATGGTGTACATAATAAGAGTATTGTATCTATGTAAGCTGCAATTCAATTCAATTTAATTAGTTAGTTACCTACATTTCCGTGGTCTTACTAAACTCCAGATATCAGTCACACTCAGTCATAATTCACGTGTTCTCGTACCATTTTATTTAGTTTAGTTTAATTATTATCTTTTTATGTATTCTAATTGTATTTTCATGTTCTCTTTAGATAATTATGTTGTTGTATTTTGGTGAATGCTGCATATACATAAAATAGGCATACATACTTACATACTTTTATTTTATTAATGATTTCAAATAATTCTTTGTATGTACTGCTGTTGGTATACCAAATAAATAAATAAATGATACAAATCAATCTTTCAGCTTCTTGTTAACTTATTAGTATAAATATGCATATAAAATGCTTTATTTGTTTGTTTATTCTTTCGTAAGCATTTAGTAAAAAGCTGTTATTTTGACATTACAAACACATGCACGATCACTATGAAAAGTGACATAATATGGTTCCTATAAAAAAAAAAAAAATTGTTTTGCTTACCAATGGTAGCATCTTTTATTACCAAACTGGGCATATAAATATATTCGTAAGCCAATTTTGCCTGTGATAGCTACTTCCATTATGGGAGGGTCTAGTAAGTAAAGATTTGAAGACTTTTATTATTGGTAAAGATACAAGAGTCTTAATTTCAACCAATAACGGTTCGTAAATTATAAGAATTGGCCAATAGCCTGTCACTTTTGTTCACCAAAGTGCAGTCATCACCAGGCCAGGTGGGCTTGCTGCAGCATACTGACATAATGGTGGAGGTAATGACAGTTGACTTAAATATTCTAGGAAGAAATCTTTATATAACTCCACATAACCCAATGAAATCTAAATACCTTATGCAATATTATATTTGATTTGGTTTCTAGATCATTCTTAATCAAGCTAATTGAGTGTTTTTTGTCTCAATTAAAAAACAATCACTAGCGGGAATAAGATTGTAAAATATTATATTATGCAATTCCTTTTATTAGGATATTTTGTTCTTAAGCTATAGTTGCTTTTCATCTTATTTTTTTTATCTATGCATATTAATATAATAAAATAGCGACGAAAGTGAAAACTGTACCTACATTGAATATTTTTGAGGATTTGTATTGATAGTTTATAACCTGGATTAACACATAGGGTACTTTTATTCCAAGTAGTGTGTTCCCATGGGATATTTTCCGACATCCACGCGGGCGAAGTCGCGGGCGAAAGCTAATGCGATACATCACATTTTACAAGATTCATTGAATTTAATAACATTAAGTAATTCAATGTTTAATTTGTTTTGTATTGGGTATCAAGTGATAGCAAGAATCCACATTGGTACTTGAAAAAGATATTGAATTTTAGTTCAACATGCCAAGTTATTCCAATTCACTCTTATGTACATAGTCATACGGTTCTATTTCCCTTGACACATGCACTCTCAAAAACTTGAAGAATGTTAAGATTTTGATGATGTCATACACATATTTATAAATACTTAAAGACCATACATTTGATGCATTTGCTAATGCATTCAACTCTGCAGTCATCATTCTTAAATAAATACCGAATGAAGGTCATATTTTTCTTTGATATTCTGCTAAAACAAATGAAAACTTTAAGGGAATAAGCATTATTTTTATTTCAGCTGCATTAAAAAATGCTATTCATGCAAACAGATTATATAACAGACAAGCTGACCCGACAGACGTTGTCCGGTCTTAACTATGAATGTCATATGTCGTTTAGTTTTAGTTTTGACTATTGACTAAAACTAAAACTATCGACTCATTTATCAACCGATCCATCTGTGTTAAACGATATTTGCAGCGCGCATTCTGTCAATCGCTGGCAGTTATTTCAAACAACTGACAGTTATGTAAAATTAATATTGGCGTTAAGTTTTCTTAAATTTTGTAACATTCCGATCAACTTCCTTATTTTTTTATTTCATAAGATCCATCTCCTGACAATAAGGAACACAACAATTTTTTTTTTTGTGAAATCGGTCCAGCCGTTCACGCGTGATGGCGTGACCAAGGGAAATAGGGATTCATTTTTATTATATCTATCAGATATGTGTACTACTCAGTTGATTTGTAAACTATTTAAAATATTTTTTCTACTACGAATATTGTTTGAAAATCTGTCACTCATGCTTAGGTATTTATTCATAATTATTTTTATATAAGTATCTTTATGTTTGTATGAGGCAAAAGGAGTTTCTAAGGATCATGGCCGGTGTCATTCTGTAGTTTCTGCCTACCCCCATGGGAAGAAGGCGTGAGTTTATGTATGTGTAACTTTAAGTTATATGTCGTCATGTTGTTTTAGTTTTTACTGTAATACATTTCCCCCCATTAAGTTGTTAAGTAATAAACAGCCGAAGACGTCTCTTTTAACACCTAAAAATTGTTTCGACTGAGCAGTGTTCCAATAATATTTTTAATCATTATTGATAGTAAATATATAATTTAATTTTGACAAGATTTGATAAGCAATGTTTTTTAACTTGCTACTTTTAAGTTTCTGCAATTCATTAGTAGTCAGATCAAACACCCTGTCAAATCTCATAATAACTATTGTAATTGTTGCGTTTGCGCAGCATGCCGTAATCTTCCATTCATCTATACCAGCCATTATCTAAGTATGAACCTCCTTGAACAGAGCCCATGACCTCTGAGTTTGTTTCAAAATATACTAGGAAATGCCGGTGCCCGTCTAGTTTTAAAATATTGACCAAAAAATTTACTTCTAATAGGGTCAATAGCCTTTTTCTAAATATTTTAAGGTATAATCTTCTTAAGAGCGCATACACGGATCCACTAGCGCCACTCCTGTAAAAAAATATTATCTGGTGACTGAGAAGGAATTTTGAAAAACGGCTCAATAAGCGACCTCGGTAAGTGTGTCAAGATTTTCCTAATACTGTTTATAAACTTTCCTAATGAGACACGAAGCAACAAAATTCGATCTAAACACAAGCGGCCACATTCATTTAGATCGTATTTTGTTGCTTTGTGTCTCACTATGAAAGTTTATAAAAGGTATTAGAAAATTCTAGACGCACTTACCGAGGTCGCTTATTGAGCCGTTTTTCAAAATTCCTTCTCAGTCACCAGATAATATTTTTTTACAGGAGTGTCGCTAGTGGATCCGTGTATGCGCTCTTAAATATAAAAATCAATTACTGTTCGTTAGTCTCACTAAAACTCAAAAACGGCTTAAGGGGACTACAGGAGCGAAACGCAAGTTTTATAATGCCTAAAAGTATGTTATCCCCTGCAGTAAACAAAATCAGAAAAATATATTACTATTCTTCAGGATATATGCTAGTTAGATAGTTTGTTGAAAACATAATACAACAAAGATACGATAGAAAAAACCACGAACATAAATTTTATTTTAACGATTAAAAACCATACTAATATACATGCAATCATTCTGATTTTTTGTCAGATTATTCTGCAAGCAACATATTAACGTAATGGTATTTTAATTTTTTAGTCCAATCAATTGTAAATAGATAATTGCTTCATATTTTGCAATAAATTACAAGCCTTGTGTCATCGCGCTTCTCTGTCTTTTCTATGCAATCCTACAGTGACCGCGCTTTAGCTGTTGTCAGCCTCTTAATCGATTTGTTTTTTTTTTTGTTTTATCTAATACAGGGGTGGTCTGAAAAAAATTAAAAGAGGCATTGCAACGCAAGCCGGGCATTAGCTAGTCATTCATAATGCATGTATTTAGGTCTAAAACAGTTGAGTTAAGATCGACTTAGAGAAATCCTCATCTAATTTTATTTGTAGCCATATTCTTTCACACAATCCATCGATCGTCTTTCTTCGGTCGATCTTTGGTCAACCTTTACGATTTTTAACGTCTTTTAGAATCTTAGTAATATGTAGTTTTAAGGCGCTTCCCCGACCAAACGACCTTGAGCGTACGGTCCTTCTCTGTCCCGACAGAACGCCACCTGCTACTATCCTTACATACTTCTTTTGCCTCGTTTACGTTCATACCGGTTATACACGCACGCCGGTTTCGAGTACTACGCATCTGACCTTTCTGAAGAACATCACCAATAAAATCACTATGTTATGTCCTTCTAGGGCATTTTCACTTACACCTAAATACCATTATGCCTTTTTTTTTTAAGATCTTACGCCAATAAACGCATTCTCTTTCTTTCTTTCTAAATACCATGTTTTCTTTGTACCAGGATGCCCGAATATGGGTGGAGCATCCAGAGAAGGTATGGGAGAGCGCCACGGTGACGTCAGACTACCGGTCTGGCGTCCTCATCGCCAAGATAGACCAATCCGGAGAGATCCGGCAGATAAAGGTTAGTATCTATGTTGAAGAAATTATGATGTTGTGTCTCGAGAATAATGTAAACAAAACATTACGCAAATGTAAGCAGTTATGTTCAAACTTCAAGTCCCACGTAATAATGGGCGTGCCAATCCAGACTGCGGGCCTCCAGACTACTTAGAATTGCCTCATCCCAACTTCGGAATTGAACCCAGGATCCATGCTCAACAGTCACATTTGCAACCAATTAAACAACGAGACTAAAATCTTGGCGCTAAGTTAAATGTGGATCTATCAAAATATCGAAATTGACAGCCCGCTGAGTGCGCCGCGTCAAAAAACCACGTTTGAAGCTGTTATTTAAATAAAACAAAACAATTAACCAATTATCTGTGCTAATAAAACTCTGCTGCCAAATGGGGCAAGCAGGGGTAAGAAATCGTTCACAGGTATTGTCCTCAATAAAGAAAGAAATCCACTTTTACGACCATCTAAATTAATAGTAAAATGTTAATTGTGAAACGGAAATATAAACATTGACAAGTTATGACAGATCTTGTCAGCACAGCTTGTCAGACAATGACATGATTTTTGATTTTTTTAAATCATTGTTTTGAAAAAGTTTCTTTGTTAGTTATCCAGTAGAATACCCGTTTATGTAAATGCCAGTTTGTAATGCACATTCTATTGGATTAGTAACCGTAAGCGCGACAACTGACCGTCTTGGGTTCGAATCCTGGGTCTGGCTAAGTCTTAACTAAATTCTCAGAAGCAACCTAGATTTTATATTTGTGCACGGTCTATAGGTATAGGCTAGCCCCCGGTCTTCGCCTTCTTAGTATCGCTGGCACGACTTTTCTCAAATCTTGTTGGCCCAAATCTCCGCCACTTCCACGGCGTCATTGGTGGCAGCGTAGAGGTCACTTTGACTGCAAGTTTTGGGACAAAGAGGGCAAGATAGAAGGTGGAGCATAGTTTGCGACATCCACACCCAGCTGCCGTTCCATCGAGGTAGCCCCACTGTACCAGGTTGGAGTTATATCTTCCCACTTGTGCCAGGAGACGGTTCAGGGACTTCCAAGTGGACCACGAAAGGTTACACCCTGCAGGAAGATGCTCCTTTGGTGGTAGATATTAAGTGGGAGGGGGAATAGTATTTTGCCACAGTTTGCAACGGGCGTCGGCCGGGTTTCCTGGTAGAGACCCTGTTTGTGTTTCTCCACAGCGCTTGCAACTTCAGCCCCTTATAACATGGGACTTACGACGGGCGACATATGGGTGTACCTAGACCTACTTGGTTGTGATTCTAACCTGATCTTTCCCCAGATAAAGGATGAGGGTAAGATGCCGCCTCTTCGGAACCCTTCATTGCTCATCGGACAAAACGACCTCACATCCCTATCGTATCTGCACGAACCTGCTGTGCTACATAACCTAAGAGTTAGGTAAGTACTTAAATAGCTTGTTCTCGTAAAAAAAACAGTAATCGCTTGCTGTAGAACTAGAATTAAGTTCTACTCAATACTCTACCAGTGCGCAGCAGGGTGATTTCGAAACACACTAACAGTAGGAATGGGTTTGATTTTGACAGTTCAATAATATTCATTGCGTTATTTAAGTTGTTGAGCTGACAAATTTTTGAACATGTGAAGCAATGGATTAGCAATAGGCTTCAAAATTATCCAGATTGTGGTTGATAGTCTGTTACGTAATTAGGGTGCAGTATTCGTAAGACTTCGTTCACATCGGAGTGTGACCGGGGATGTGCGTTTTTCGAGCATACGGCAAGCGTTTACTCGACGCTTCAGGACATGCACCTAAGTACAACATAATTCTCTCCCGTTGTGTCCTGGAATGCACATTTACGCGAGATACAACGGAAATTAATTTGATTGAGAGTAAACTCAATCAAATTCGAGAAGTCAATTATTATTATTATTAAAAGCCTTTGGTGACCCACTGCAGGAGAAAGGCCTCACTACTCTCTTTCCACTTCTCTCCATTTAAAGTCAATGAAAGACAAGAATATGGAGAATTGTTTTGTGGGTAATAAAAAAAATCCGCCCCCACAAAACGGGATTTCCTCAATTTAGGATAATTCAGCTTAACTCATGGCCAGTTTAATGGTATTGATAACTCATTCGTTTCCGTACTACGACTACAGTCATGACGAAATCATGAATCATGTCAAAGATAACAATTGATAACGTTTGTACTGCTATGTTGCTGTATGTGAAATCTGGGCTCTCTGGTAGAATTACTTTGAGTGGTTCGTGGTTAAATAATAAAAGCCGCACGGGCTGATTTTATCATCCATTACATATCGAGGCACCTCCCCTCCTCTGCGGCTTATAACATCAATGCGCTCACGCACGTGGGTTACATCTGTCTATATCCAATCGTAACGATAAAAAGACTTCGGTAAAAGGGAAAAAGGATCTTCACACTATAAAGTCTTAAACAAACTGAGGGCCTAGACAAATGTCATTCGCTTCGGAGCGCTTACGCTAATATTTGGCACCATACGAATCGAAAACTAGCGATAACGCTTGTCAAAAAATGTCACTTGGCTACGCATCTCTATGGAAGTAATCGTTCGACGCTGTCGATTCGTTTCATAGGATCGAATGATGTTAACATTGTCTAGTTAATTTCTATTCGTTAACCTATGATCACGTGACATTTCGATAGCTTATGTCAATTCCATACATTTTTTGGCTTTTCAACTAGCTTCATCGCTAATCGAATGTTACTTTGTCAAAAACTTTTCTGATAGCGTTAACGCCAGACGCTAACGTCAAAATGTATGGCAATGACATTACCTGTGGAAAGGACACGTCATTTCATGTGTTAAGCAAATGTCAACTCCATACAATTTGATTTTCCGTTGGCGTTAACGCTTACAGAAAAGGGATTTTGTCTAGGCCCCCAGGTAAGAAAAAAACTAGTTCACAACGCATTTTAGGAAAAAATATGCTGAAAAATTCGCTACGCTTGCCGAGGTCGGTCCGTGGATGGACGACCATACATTACATACCCTCCGTGTCTCGGAAAGCACTTAAAAGGAGGATTTATGCTAGACCGTGCCAAGCGCGAGCCGTGCTACGTACGAGGCGCGAGCGAAGCACGCATCCAAAACTTCACGAACATTTTATATGGAGCAGTTCATGCTTCACGGTTTAGCCAACGTGTCCCGTCCGGGTCTTGGTCCCTACAAATTGGGCAGGCGCGCGTCCATGACGGTCTAGCACATAGGTTCCCAACGGAAGTGTTAACGCCCCCTAGTAGGCGCTGGAGCTTTTCGTGGGGGCGGTAGGTAGAGAGAAAGATAAAAGACAGACATATAAACTTGCTATAATTAACTATTATGTAAAGAGGGCGTCGGATTTTTTTTTCTTGTAAAGGGAGCGAGATTTCAGAAAAGATTGGAAACCTATGGACTCTAGCATAATTATCCCTAAGCCCTTGGTCCCGGATGTCATTTGTACATCTTTGACAGTCGTTACGGGTAGTCAGAAGGCCCGAAGTCTGACAACCAGTCTTGCTAAGGGGCATCGTGTTACCCAGTAACTGGGTTGTGGAGGTCGGATGGGCGGTCGCTCCTTCTAAAATACTGGTATTCAGCTGCATCTGGTTGTATTGAACGCCAGCCACTACACAGTTGAGAAAAGGGTAGGCAGATGATAAGGTCATGATGCTGTTCCAAGCAATCTGACTAAGAGGTATCGTATTACCTAGTAACTGGGTTGCGAAGGTCAGATAGGCAGTCGCTCCATGTAAAATACTGGTATTCAGCTGCATCCAGGTACACTGGATGCGGACCCCAACTAGGGCCTTCTTTTCCATTGGCCACTCTGGGCAATTGCCCAGGGCCCCTCGATCCATGGGGCCCCATTACCTGCCGGCGTCGGAGCTAAGGGCTATCAGAGGCAGGGTGCTACAAACGAGCTATGTAACTTCGCCCGCTCTTGCATCCTAGATTGTTGATAGGGGCCCCAGTATCCTAAAGTGCCTAGGGCCTCCAATAGGTTAAAATCGGTCCTGACCCGTACATAAAGTTGAGAAAAGGTTATGCAAATGATGAGGTCATGAATCATGTACTTCAACGTAACCCTTACATGCTTCTGCCCGCGACTTCGTCCGCGTGAAGTTTCAGATCCCGACTCACCGCGTCGCAAAGCATGGTCCTCCCGCTCTATTACGTTCTTTCTGACTTTTCTTCTTTTTGCTCGGGTCTTAAGGCTCGTTGCGTGATGTTAAATAATCTAGCTATCAAATGCAAACATATTTTTTCAAATCCGACTTCTTTTTAGCGAGTCGGTGGCAATCTAAATGGACTCGGGCCCAGATTTCGGCTACGTGTTTGGCGCCATCACTAATGACCATTAAATCCTGTAACGTGCAGCTGACAGGTCACGCAGGACATGATATAAAGTGTCCCATCGTTTGTGGAACGGCACCACATTTACACTCCAAGGTGGAGTCGTCTGTGAATCTCCATCTGAACAGGGTTTTCTTGTTTCGACCAACCTGGGTCCGGAGTCTGTTTAAAGACTTCCAGGTTACCCAAGGGTTAGCCAATCAGCGATTTTCCACGCTGATCGGTTAATCCTTTCACCATGATGGCAATCCAAAGTCCACTTACAAAACGTGCTCTGTGCGTAATCTCGATGAACATGGAAGGGTTCTCACACGACAAATCTGAAATTCATTCCGATGTCTACCGCGAAAGCCACTGCGACATTCATTGCGTCTAAGAGATCCATCGACATGAAACCCAAAGCCGGCCACACATCCCTGGACTTAAACTTATCGCCGAGATCTGTCACCCGAAGCACGGTAACGCAGTGTTTGCTGCTCCCAGCGAAAGAATACTATCCATCAAGCGCTCAAATGCCACTGGGATTTCCAGAAATTAGCGCGTTCAAACAAACAAACATAAATTTAAGCTTTATTTTTATTATTATATTGTAATATAGATAAGACGTGATTGAATGACCTATGTGCTGTGTCTTGAATTCTTGAACCGATCCAGCCTGTCTCTTGCTGCCCTAAGCCGAGTTTCATACTCCACATCAGGGGGTACCCTTAGCGAGTAGTCGCTTAGTTTATAAGTGTTATGCCCTGGCTGCACGCTTTAATTATTGATTAAGGCCTCCACAGGATGGCCTGGTTAAGCAGCCGATTTTCGTAGTTAATCTAATCACTGACTTACGTTTCATTGTACAAACTATTGAGCAAACTGCACAAATGTAATAGAACTCATGATAAAGTGATAGAACTACAAATAAATGATGTTTGCGGTGTTTTAAAACTCAATCGTACAAAAAAAACCTCAAACGGCGAAAATATTCCAATCTTATTGAGAGTTATATGTTCGAGCCGTTTGGGGTTGAAACACTAGGGCCATGGGGCCGAGTGCCCAGTGCACACGTATAAGGGTCTAGCGTAGTTGGTAGTTCGTCAATTTTGGTTTGTTTTGACTGTACAGCACAAGTGTGACTGTAATTTAGGTACGTAGTTTTAATTATTTTTGAAATTGACAGAAATCGATTCAGGAAACGGTCCTGAACAAACTACTGTCATAATGTGCAATAATTCAGTTACACATTGTATACATAGATTTCGTGCATCTCAAAACATAATACATTATAAGCATTTTTCGGCTTTCAGAAACCATTTGTGTATTTCAAGGACAAGAATTTCACACGTATTTAAAAACTCCGTAATTTTCATAATCTTATGTATGTGCCACTTGTCCAAACACTGAATCATCTATAGCATTGTTAGTTTTTAAATATTTGCTTCTATGTATAAAAATCTGTCTTATGCTAGTAAATATAAAACTCAAAATAGTTTGTTCTTACAATTTGTTATACGACCCAGTTAATGTGTAGGATTTTAGAGAGATATGGGGGTTTGAATCCCTGTCTACACTGTAAGGAATTTTGCTTGAAGATAAATACATTATGGCAGGTAAAAGAAGGGATATACTTTAAGACAGTGTAGTCCTCATGAAAATGGACGACTTTACTGTTATATGCGGACACCGAAATATTAAAAAAAAATACAGCTGCTTCATACAAAAGTGCAATATTAACACGATCAAAATGTATGGAACAGCAAAATGATGCAGTTAGATTAAATGTTGTTATGTCCACAGATTCTGCGACCGCAACGCCATCTACACATACTGCGGCATCGTACTAGTTGCCATCAATCCTTACTACGATTTACCCATTTATGGTAAGTTTAAAAAAATCTGCTTGATAAATTAACATTTATTTATTTATTTAAAAAGGGTACACCAAAAGCTTCTGTATACAAAATATCACTTAACAGTAGGTACTCGTAACAGTCATGGGCTTATACAGTTGCCAATAACAGGTAGGTATGTAATTACTTACATTTAAAGAAAAATAAAGAAACGACTGGTCCATCTCTTAGCTTCCACGGATTATTTTAATTTCTGAATTTGTTTTTATATTTTTTATTAGTTACGAACGCTTTTAACGTGCACGTCTTTTTACATCGTTCTCACAAGTATAATTTCAACATGAATGATGTAACCAATTTTTTTGTAACTATTAGTTGATTTAAACGAGTGTCCATGGAGTTTCTTGCCCGTTCTTCTCCATAGGTACCTACTACGCTTTGGAATGGGCAACTAGCTTCATTTTTCTGACCGACCGACCCCTTGACAATTCAAAAGTGCCTGTAATTGGTTTATTTAAAATAAATGCTTTGAGTTTGTGTTTGAAACGACATTTATTTAGCACAGACTAAAAGGCACACAATACAACATATTTATACTACAAGTAAAAAATAAAACAAATAAAGAGTGTAAAGTGCCTTGTAAGACGAAGAAGTCTGTACACACACTTTTACACGTCAATCATATTTTAAAAACTAGATGAGGTCGACGTTTCCTATCTGACTACTCTGAGAAGAAAGGCCGAAACAAACTCAGAGGTCACCGTTTCTTTTAAAGTGCAGACATAATCTTGGTCAGATCATGTGAAGCCCATGTAGATTTGTAGGTAACCCAATAACACTTTGTACGACCCACATGACATCCGACTTTGTTCGTCGTATATGCGACCAGTACCATCGAAGCAGTCTCTTCAACAAGATATCATAATAATTCATATTTTTCTTCATCAGGTGATGAAACTATAATGGCATACCGCGGTCAGGCGATGGGTGACTTAGATCCGCACATATTCGCCGTGTCAGAGGAAGCCTACACCAAATTAGAAAGGGAGAGAAGAGATCAGAGTATTATTGGTAAGTCTTAGTTATTTTTTTACCTGTACTAGACCATATTATAAAATATGGAAACAGGGGCCTACTCTCGAAGCCCGAAGTCTGTCGTTTCGGCCGAAGTTATGGATGTTGCCCACTTCGTATCACTTTCGAACTAAAAAGTAACGACACAACGTTTTGACAGTTGTTGTACTTCGATGTGTTTTTGCTTTTCCAAAAAAGTTAATTAATTGGGAGTAGGGTGCACTTCTAAGTATCGAACGACTTTTGGACGGACTCGTATCTTCGTTGACGGACTTAGAGAATAGGCCCCCAGGAAGGAACGAAGCTATGCGATGTGCATTTTTCATCTCAGTGATCCGGCTCGAAGGACCAAAATGAAGGCGATGAAAAATGGACTGTATGAATTAATGGTTGGTTGAATAAAATAAAACTAAAGCTAACCTTGATAGAGGGATTATAGTGGGGAATATAACATAAAATGCAAACACAACCAAACCTTTAGACAGATACAAGAAAAAAAAAAGTTTATTACAGCCAAGAACTTTGCAACATCAGTATTTCCGTGTACCAACGCCTGATAAAAAAAAAGAGTCTCGGAAAAAAAATTGGAGGACTGTTTTCATTTGTAGTTATACCGTCTCGTTGGTTCCATTAAAAATCATGAGCTGATGAACAACTTTGGCCATAGAATATGACACTCTTGCAATGCATGACGGCAAATCACCCGCGTATCTTGTTTGCTTCTGCTAGTAAACATGTAAAAATGACATAAATCAACTTCGAAGTGAGTCCGAGTCTAATTTACGTCCGGATTAAAAAAATAATATCATCATTCCATGCATGTTTTTTTTTTCTTTTTCTGTAAGTCGTTCACTACCTTTTCCTTCAAATGATCCCACCAACAAATTTGTAGTACTGTACTTTAAAAAATACTTCTATGTTTGGCTCACAGTGAGCGGTGAATCCGGCGCCGGTAAGACAGTGTCAGCTAAATACGCGATGCGTTACTTCGCGGCAGTGGGTGGCAACGCCAGTGAGACGCAGGTCGAAAGGAAGGTGTTAGCTTCCAGTCCTATTATGGAGGTAAGATATCATTCAGACTCATATTCCTATAGTGAGCGGTGGTAAGAGGCCTCGCCCACCGCGACTTTTTGTAGCGATGCTGTCGCACATGTGTATCGATACAACCGCGATGCTGTCGCTGGCTGTGTACCTTCGTCCAGATTCTGTATCGCTACTACCGCGATGCTGTCGCGCTTCAGTCGCGATGCTAACGCGATTCAGCATCGACACAGTAGGTCGCCCACGGCGACTTTCACACATTCCCCAGCGCCCCTCCCTCCGTTCTTCACCCTTCGTTTCCCCGATGTCGTCGGAAACGGTCGCGCGTTTGCATCGATACAGTCGTGATGTTTTCGCGTGTGTGTATCGATACAGCTGCGCCTTTGCATCATTACTGTCGCACGTTGCAAACGCGACAAACGCGATAGTAGCGATGCAGAAGCGCGTTTACAAAACGCGCGACAGCATCGCTACAAAAAGTCGCCGTGGGCGATTGGCCGTAGACGGTATCAGCTAAGTAGGTACGCGTTGCGTTACTTTGCGGCAGTGGGCGGCAACGCCAGCAAGACGCAGGTCGAAAGGAAGGTGTTAGCTTGCAGCTTGCATGGAGGTATGATACTTTGTACTTGTTTAGCTATAGCTTAATAATAACTACAGCTCTTCAGCAGCGCCTTTGTCTCTATACATATTGCACGAATCATGATGCGAAGCATCAGAGAGTGCTTTACGACCGAAAATTTTTTTTCGCCTCATTTTGGCGGCTATTTTTATTATTATAGCCTTGTTAGTTCACGGAATCAAGATATTTTGCATACTATTGTCGAGATAATTTAATGGAGATTAATTTCATACTTTTTAAAAATTTATTTACTGCAATAGAATTGGAAAAAAACACCAAAATAGGTCAAAAAAAAAAATCCTGTCCCTCATGTGTGAAACCCGGAAACACTGTAACTTGTGAAAAAATCCATTATTTGAGATAATTTAAAAAAAAACAATTCTAATCGACAATTGTAGGTCACTGAATGCAAATGGCTAATTAATTCAGTGTCGTTTAATTACAATTAATAAAAAACGAAAACTACAAGACTGTACATCTATTTATATTTTTATTTTTTATAGAATTGAAGGAGATTATGAGGCGTGCACTTTTGGATTTTCCAAATTTTATAAAATTAAAGTCGCTTTTTGAGTCTGTGTGCCCGCGTTCGTTCTTCTAAACGTCGCAATGGATTTTTATGCGAATTTCACCATAATTTAGAGAATTTATTCCGAAAGGATTACGTGTATAGTAGTAATACATCAATATTTGACTTACATACAGGGTGTGGCGTAAATAGTGGTCCAACATTACGGGGTCGAATCACCATATATTTTGCTATGATATACCACAATTTGAATCATTTCATAGCACAGGTCTCAGAATAATAATATATTTAAAAAAAAAAAAAAAAAACTACGTTTGCTTTACTAAATTGGCTGCAATTCCTACAAATGACATTAAAAAAAAAATGCGGGGCAGTCTTTGGGGACTGCCGATAGAAAAATAAGTAACTTGTGAATTGTATTATCGAAGCGTGCGGTAACGATGACGCGAGTTTCACGCTTTTTTAACCGACTTCACAAAAAGGAGGAGGTTCTCAATTCGTCTGTATGTTTTTTTTTTTTTTTTTTTTTTTTTTTTTTTTTTTTTTTTTTTTTTTTTTTTTTTTTTTTTATGTGTGTTAGCTCATAACTTTTTTCTGGGTGAACCGATTTGGATGATTCTTTTTTTGTTTGATAGGTGGTGCTTCACATGTGGTCCCATTTAAATTTGATCAAGGTCTGACCAGTAGTTTTTGAGTTATCCTTAATACTGCAGATTTTTTCCACTTAGTTTATATGGATGATGTGTTAATAATTTCCTGTCACTGTTATTTACACACCAAGTAGTGGTATACGAATTTGTGTGGGGTAGGTACCGCAACTAAAAAAGTGAAAAATAAAAACTTTTTTACAAAAAAACAACCGACTTCCAAAAAAAACACTAAAAGACGTGAAAAATAACTTTAATTTCGGAAGTCGGTGGCCAAACACGAAAATACAAAACCAAAGGCACCGACTTCCGAAATTAAAGTTATTTTTCACGTCTTTTAGTGTTTTTTTTGGAAGTCGGTTGTTTTTTTGTAAAAAAGTTTTTTGTTCACCCAAAACCTACACATATATACACAGTATACATATAGCTCATGGAAAGCGTTCGGTGACGATGACGCGAGTTCCATGATTTTTGTTCACCCAAAAAGTGCTCAACGCGCCTAAAGAAGTTTTCACTTCAATATATTTTGTTTTTTGGCTATAAATGGGGATAACATGTGCTATCTCATGCAAATATTTTTGTAAACGTAATTTTACAAATACTAAAGAAACAATTTGTTTATTTCAAATTTCAACTCGACTCTTGAAATAAACACATTTTTTTCTAAAGAATAAAGAATGGTTCAAATTGTGGTATGTCTTCTTAGCTAAATACAACCCCTTAACGTTGGACCACTATTTACGCCACATCTTGAGTAATAAAATAAATCTCAATGTTTCGTCAAGTCGTAATAACCGTGAGAAGCAATGACGGATCGCTAGCCACTTGATGAAGTTGGATCCTCGTGGGTGTGAGATGAGATCCAATTCAACAAACAACTATGCTGTATACTACATATTATTTTATTTAACTGCCCCGTTGGTCTCGTGGTTGCTAGCGCGACTGCTGAGCCAGGTCCTGGGTTCGATTCCCAGGTCGGGCAAAGTGTTTTGGGTTTTTCCATTAGGAATTTCTTAGTAACAGCCCGGAGTTTGGAATTTGGTGGTGAGATACCCGCGTGCCTCGGAGCGTTAAGCCGTTGGTCCTGCACCTGATCTCTCTCCGGTCGTGTCGGATTGCCGTCCCATCGGACTATGAGAGTGAGCGAAGAGAGAGTGCACCTGTGTCTGCGCACACACGCCTGCACTATAATATCTCCCGCGCCGAAGGCTAGTCTCCGTTGAGATTGGCCGCCATGACCGAAATACGGTCTGGAGGACTATATTTTTTTTTACTTTCATATCATTATGGACTATTAAAAATATTATAAAGAAAGATATAAGGCAATGCTCTGGACGTTCAACTAAGTATCGCTAAACGTAGCGATTGTCATCCCGTTAGCGCCACCACAGTTGCTCGTTAACGACCGGCGCACACCAGGCGAGGCGCAGCGCAGCGCGGTTGTCACTGCCAAACAAATATCAACGTTGCGTGCCTAAAAATAAAGTTGAGAACAAATAATTTGAGACGCGCGCCTCTTTCCGTTTAGACGCGCTCTCGAGCTAATGGAAGTTTATTTATGTTCAACTTTATTTCAACACACGCAAGGTCGATATTTGAATGGCAGTGACAACCGTGGTGCGCCGGCCCTTAGGGATTTTCCCTAAACCAAACCATCCCATGTAATGCCATATTCAGACAATCTAAAAACTCGTACAAAGAATTGGTTAAACAATTCTTTTTTTTATTTCGCAGGCAATAGGCAACGCCAAAACGACCCGCAACGACAACTCGTCCCGTTTCGGCAAGTTCATAGAGATTCACTTCGACAACGTATACCGGATATCCGGTGCGAGCATGCGCACATACCTGCTGGAGAAGTCGCGCGTCGTTTACCAGAGTGCGGGGGAGAGGAACTACCACGTGTTCTATCAGCTATGTGCTGCTGCCAGGCAAATGCCTGAGTTACAACTAGGTAGGTTGTGTAGCGGTATCTACATCGCCACATGCGAGCTACACGTCACACTGACGTTATGCAAAATCCTGCATCGCGCAAGCAGAGTTTACCGCGCAACTAGCAACGTCCCGACATCAAACGTCGGGCAGTTGCCCACCAGACACGACACCCGTCTGGTCGGAGGATCCTATCTTTTCTATAGAGTACGAGTGAGCTTTACACCCAGTTCCTCATAGTTGCAATAGTAGGATTAAAAAAAAATGGCTACTATACAGTGATATTTATTTTTACAAAAGTAAAAAAAAAATATCCTGTGTAAAAATACTACTGTATTATAATATCAGCCTGTATAACACTTTCATCCTTTATTTCAAACCACCCTCTATACAATACCAACCTGTATATTAATACAATTCTCCATTATTATACAGGCTTTACAAAAATACTATCCTCTATCAAAAACAGGGTGCTAATTTTTTCTAAGTAACTTTGAATAAAGTCTAGTAAAAAGCCATGTTTTATTTGGTTATTTGTTGCAGATCATCAAGAATCGTTCCACTATTTGAACCAAGGCGGCAGTCCAAATATAGACGGTGTTGATGACCTCAAGACTTTTAATGAGACGAGAAGCGCTCTCACCACATTAGGTAAGTTGTATATTAAAATCTCTTATTAAATAGGCACTAGGATATGAAACACCGTGGCGACGCGTCGCCATGGCATGCGTCGCCACGCCTCCAATCGGTTTTACACGCGGCTATAGATTTTTTACAACAAAAAACCTTTCTACCCGCAGTCTCTTACAACTTCCTACAGCAATAGCGATATTAACTGTCACTGCGAGAATCGTCGGTTTGATTAATCGCAGCGGCAGACAGACGGACACAGGTGAACTCAGCATAAGCTTAGCATAATCAGCCTATAATGTTCCCACTGCTGGGACACAGGCCTCCTCTCTTTGAGAGGGAATGGGCTGTAATCTATCACGCGGGCCCAGTGCGGGTTGGTAGATGTCACATGTCTTCGAATTTTGGTTCTAGGACATGCCGGTTTCGTCACGATGTTTTCCTTCACCGTTTTGAGAGCAGTGGTGTTGAAATAATTTACATAAAGTAAAGCGCCTGTCTAGGATCGAACCTACGACCTACAGCTCTTAAGTCGCGGTCGTCACCACTAGGCCACCACTGCTCATGTGAACTCAATCCGAATTAATTGCAAACACCAACCGCCTTTGTTCAAGTGATTGTTACCTTTGTGCCAAGATTACATGGATTCTGAAGGCATTCTCGAATGGCACTAGGGTTTCATTTGTCAAAATCTCTTATTCATAACACATAACATAACATCACGCCTGTATTCCCCGAAGGGTTAGGCAGAGGTGTACCTATAGCACACCCACATTTCGCCAGTTATGTTTAAGTCCCATGTAATAGGGGGCGAGCCTATTGCCATCAACCGGGCACAAATCCAGACTTCGGGCTGCTACCGGGAAATTCCAGATGGAAAAACCCGATAACACTTTGCCCGACCCGGGAATCGGACCCAGGACCTCATGCTCAGCAGTAGCGCATGCGACCACTAGACCATCGAGGCAGTCAGTCGAGGTGATCTCTTATTCACTAGGCAAGAAATGTCTCTTGCAACATCACGAATCTAGAGTGCGCGCAAGATAAGCCTGCGCGCGATTTTGACCTTCAAGACTATATCCCTGCCAGCACTTTTAATCACTTTTGGCATAATGGGCGATTATTTAATTTGGAAAACACGGAACACAGCACACTCTCTTGACACCTGATATAAACGTCGAGATGGCGGCAAACTACTATTTGCGATTTCGGCCGCGTGCACACTTTTTTTGCGCGCATTCAGTAGCCGGACTTTGTTAAAAAAGTCTTTAGATGAAAAGTATGGAACGAAATGTTTATATTTCCAATGCGTTTTTTTTTGGCAAACTTTTTCAACTTTTTTTTTTTTTTAAGACGTGGCCCCCCACACTAGGTATCTCTCCTGAATTGTGGGTGCGTTTACAAACATTCAAACTCACATACACAAACAGCCAGACCCCGAACAACTACTTTATGTCGTACAAATATTTAAACTAATACAATATTTTGATTTATTCCTTTTTGGAAACCATTTTGGAGTCGAAGGTAAATGTTTTGCAACCCAAAAGATGCTCACGCAATTTTGTTTATGAAAACTGCGTCTGCCTGACGGCTCTCCGAAAGACGGAGGGATCTTGAAGTGAAATAAAGCAATGAAAAAATCCAAAAAAAAAAATGGATTGCAGTTCAATCCAATCCAAAGGTTCAAAGGTTCTACTACCAAGATAAAACCATTTCAGCTGGTTTCTATATACATTTTCGAACCCGGGTAAAGTGTTATTGGGTTTTTCCATTAGGAATTTCATAGTAACAGCCCGGAGTTTGTAAGTTGGCGGTGTGATACCCGCGCGCCGCGTGTCCTGCGCCTGATCTCTTTCCGGTCGTGTCGGGTTGGCGTCCCATCGGACTGTGAGAGTGCACCTGTGTCTCGCACACACGCCTGCACTACAATATCTCCCACGCCGAAGGCTAGTCTCCGTTGAGATTGGCCGCCATGGCCGAATGACGGTCTGGAGGACTATAAATAAATTTTGAACCTGTGTCGTAATAAACGTGAAAGAAGGCCATACAGATTGATCTATCAATATAGTAACTTCACCCTAGTATACCTTTGTCATCACAGGAGTATCAGAAACAGAGCAGCGCGACATGTTCACGATCCTGTCCACTATCCTGCACCTCGGTAACGTGGAGCTCAGCGCGTGCGACCCTGACGCGCCGGGAGATGATAATGATGACGGCGCTTATATTAGTGTGAGTAACATAGATTTAGATCCACTTTCACCGCCAATCACTAAACACGTTTAGCCCTAAACGAGTTTTAAACATCATTCTGTCTCTGTCATCTTCAAACATTTGACAGAAACAGAAATAAGTGTTAAACTCGTTTAGCGCTAAACTTGTTTAGTGGTTGGCGTTACAAGTGGGGCTTAGTATTGTAGATTTAAGATTTAAGATTTAGCTCTTTGTGAGGGAGCTCGTATTCGAGTGTTTAGAGGTATGCGGAAGAGGGTGTAAAGTTTACTCATCCTCCTTTGAAAAGGGAGGTGTTGTGTCTGGTGGGCAACTGCCCGACGTTTGATGTCGGGACGTTGTATATATGCTAGTTGTGCGGTAAACTCTGCTTGCGCGATGCAGGATTTTGCATGACGTCAGTGTGACGCGTAGCTAGTATGTGGCGTTGTAGATACCGCTACAAGTGCTTACGAGGAAGCGGCTTCTAGTAAGAGATCACTTGGAGGTTCTCCCCGATGTTTTTTAATTAATTTCTTTTTATTAATTCTTTATATTAATTTATGTTTTTTTCTTTTTCAGTCGAACGACAAACATCTTGCCGTCGTGTGTTCGCTCCTCGGCATATCTAAAGCTGAGCTATCTCGATGGCTGACACATAGAAGAATAGCATCGGCACATGAGGTAATTAGTATTAACAATTTACTTTAAAAAAAAAAAATAAAAAAAAAACATATCGTTCATCACTCTCATCTTTTACGTATAAGACAAAGTCATATTTTGAAATTGCCAATAGTAGATTGTTATACAAGGGTCGAAAGAAATGAAATCCCAGACGAGGTATTTAGACGCTCGAGCAGGCGAGGGCGGCTATTATAGTCCGAGTAGTAATTGATGAGTTTCACCCGTGTTACACACTCTACTTTTCATTTCGAATTAGAAAGGAAACAATAGTTGTTTTTCTAAAGTATTTTTTGATAATAATAACATGAGACTATTTTTTTTTAAATCAAATATTAGTTTATAAAACCGATATAGCTTTTTTTTAAATTTTATCGATATTTATCTTAAGGCTGATTTTTCAATAGTCAGATAACTTTTATCTTAGGCATAAATCTGACAGTTTGACATGTTCGCAGTACAAAAGCTGTCAAACCACAATATTTATTCATCGGATAAAAATTACCTGACTATTGAAAAAGCAGCCTGTCGACTACCTAACCAAACTTGTTCTATTTTTAAAATTCATTCCCGCCCTAGAGGGGGAAGCAATTACTATGAGTCTTTCCCGCCCAAAGATGGGGAGGAGCGTCTTCCACCCGCTACTCGGATCAAACAAACACTACTTTCCGAGTATGAGAAATTAAATGAATTATGTACCAAGGACCCTCTTTCATGAGCTGATAAAACTGCGAATTGTACCGATTCATGCATACGAGTATACCAAATCCGAGAACAGTTTGAACAAGTAATTCTGGTAACCTCTGTAACTAAGCTAAATATCTACTTATGTGAGTGAAATTCATTTTAACTTACTTCAAAAAATTTGGTTCTATTGGACCCGTGTGTGTATGCGTGTTTATTTGCGATTTTCTCAAAAACTACTCAAGTTTTACGAAGCTCCTACAATATGGTAGTAGTCTTCCTGTGACTAATTCTAGTTAAGGTATTTTGATTGTGACAGTATTTACTCAAGCGCATGTTGAAACATGCGCTTGAGTAAATACTCTCAATAGCTAACAATAGTAATAGCTCTCCCGACATCATACGTACTCAAACGAAGCTCCTACAGGTCCATCCACACCGAAGTTACTTTTTGTGGAGCAACATTTTGCAACATGTGATAACCATTGATAACATTAAGTAACTTTCTGTAACTTTTAGTAAGTTTACTAAATAACTTTTTGTTATACGTTGTTGCCCACTAATACTTGCAAACTATGATCCACAAACACTTTTTTTTACAAAAAAGTAACCAACTTTAAAAAAAAAAACACTAAAAGACGTGAAAAATAACTTTAATTTCGGAAGTCGGTGTCTTTGGTTTTTGGCCAACGACTTCGAAATTAAAGTTATTTTTCACGTCTTTTAGTGTTTTTTTTGGAAGCCGGTGGTTTTTTAGTAAAAATGTTTTTATTTTTAACTTTTTTGTTGCGGTACCTACCCCACACATATTCGTATACCACTACTTGGTATGTAAATAACAGTGACAGGAAATTATTAACCCATCATAAACTAAACTAAATACAGTATGAGTCTTCATAATGTGCACATATCGAAATGAGGGAAACTAAGCTTAATTTTATCGACGGAAAAAATATAAAAAAAAACCTGTATAATTAATGCAAAAACTGCATAAAAAAGTGTCTACATATCTGCTAAAGTATGGTACGTAGCCGAGTGCAAGGCTTTAACAGTTGATAGGAAATGTTGTGTTTGAGTTATAAACATGGTATTTTTTCTTTTACAAAGCTGATACGATGGATTATAATTTAAAGTAATAAAAAAGTGTAGGTAATCGGGGCTTTTATTGTGAAATTTAACAATAAGGTAATGGAAAAATTGATGAAAAAATATCAGTTTTTTTTTTACAAACCGCTTACGGTACTTCTTCTTCTTCGTTTTTTTTTTAAATATTTTTCCCGTCGATTATATTAAGCTTAGTTTCCTTCATTTCGATATGTGCACATTATGAAGACTCACACTGTATAAACTAAGTGATCAAAAAGAAACATCCAAATCGGTTCACCCAGAAAAAGTTCAGAGGTAACAAACATAAAAAAAAAAACATAGACGAATTGAGAACCTCGTCCTTTTTTTGAAGTTGGTTAAAAAAGTAACATTGATGTCGATGCACCTTTAGAGCTCATGCGACGAGGTTGTGCACAACACAAGCTAAATAAACTTCAATTTTATTTTCAATACAAATCCTCGAAAACTGGTTTTATCGCACTACGATTAGGTTCAACATGCAATGTATTTCACACGAGTGCGTGTTTTTCATTTACCAACACTTGTGCGGTAATATTTTTTTTTACAGATAACTATAGCTATACTTAGTCTAAATTGGTTCACTGCCTATAGTCGCCGCGGTGATTGTTTTATTATTAATCTCGGCAAAGAGATATGCGTCTTTACGAAGTTATTATTTTTTGAATATTTAAATTATGTTTTTAAATAGAATATTATCAAAAAACATAATTATTACAAAAAAATAATACGTTTATGAACAAATTAACATTTATTTGTGTTCTAAACTCAAATATATTTGAACTTTTAACCGACTTCAAAATAAGGAGGAGGTTCTCAATTCGTCTGTATGTTTTTTATATTTTTTTTATGTGTGTTAGCTCAGAACATTTTTCTGGGTGAACCGATTTGGATGATTCTTTTTTTATTTGATAGCTGGTGCTTCACATGTGGTCCCATTTAAAGATCAAGGTCTCACTAGTAGTTTTTGAGTTATCCTTAATACTGCATATTTTTTCAACTTAGTTTATATTGATGATGTGTTAGTATACTCACAATGTACATCCATACGACACTCTCTCACCTTTCACACAATGTATACACACTACATACACATATCACGTACACTTCTATACTCTAAATACCATATTGTACACTAAACATATAAAAAAAACAAGAGGTCAAGTTCTCTCAGAAAGTATAATATTTGCTTCTAATCCCAAGCATGGCATGGTTAATAACATTGGACACATGCGCTCTGAATTGACGTTGTACGCTTGTATTCCCTTGAAATGACTGATTCATTACAAAATATTACTGAGATAGATAAAATAGAGATTGCACGAGCTATTGAATGTGACTGCGTAGAGCTCAATAAACACATTTATGTAAACAAAAAAGACTTAACCATTTTATCTCAAAACATAAGAAGCATATATTGTAATTTTGATGATTTCTTGTTGACATTATCTATAATTAAATTTGAAGTTGATATCATTATTTTAACAGAGTGCAGGCTGAGCACAAATAAACCTATTCCACAGTTGAGTAACTACCAGTCGTACATGACTACACGGCAGCTGAACCAAAATGATGGAGTCGTAGTTTATGTTAAAAATACACTAAAACCCAGGGTTAAGGAAATATCACTATCACAAGCCTCTTGCCTACAGCTGGACGTATTAAATAACACTATCCTATGTATCTATCGATCTCCATCAAATACAAATACTGACAGCTTCATAGACTCACTAAGTACACAGCTAGAATCCATAACGTCACAAAAAAGTATTGTTATTGCGGGTGACATAAATATCAATATCATAACGAAGCCGATCGAGCAGTCTCATGAACAAAGAAATAGAACAAACTATCTCAACATGCTATCTCTTCATGGTATCCTGCCTGGGCATTTGTTACCGACTAGAGATAAAACATGCCTAGATCACTTTATGATAAAAATAAATAAGAAAAAGTTTTCCGCTACCATTGCTATCCTACATTCTACCATCACAGATCATTTCACAACGCTTCTAGTACTGTCTAAGCAAAAATATAAACAGGCCATACCTAAAACGACTACTTTACTTAACTATGAACAGGCTCTAACACATTTGCAAGAAAAGAACATAAGCGATTTGCTTTTTTGTAATGATCCAGATTATTTATGTAAACTCTTGTTGCAATCTCTTACCGATACTATTAACTCTAACACTACTACTATCAATATTCCTAGCAGCAAACGCATTATCAAACCATGGATCACTACAGGTATCTTGCGCTGCATACAGAATCGTAATAAACTTCAAAGGAAGCTTCGTCTTGACCCAGATAATGTAATACTAAAAATAACTTACACACGATATAGAAATTATTGTAACAACTTACTAAAAAGGTTAAAAAGAAAATACGAAAAAGAGCTTCTTTCAAATTCAATAAAAAATTCAAAACAACTGTGGAAAAATATTAAATCTATAACTTACACAAATAAAACAGATAATCAAAATTCAGAATTGCTAAACTTAAAGTCATCCCCCTCCGAATCTATAAATTTCATCAATAATTATTTTGCTAATATAGGCTGTAAGCTAGCTCAGCAAATTCAACCTGAAACTACGAATTTCCCTATTCCACTCAGTGATGCACTCACACAAGCTAATTCTTTTGTGCTTCTCGAAACTGACTGTGATGAGGTACATAGTACTCTAATGAATCTTAGGTCCAACAGCGCTTCGGGCTGGGATAACATATCCACAAAGTTTTTAAAACACACCAGCATTGTGGTGGTCCCCATCATCACACACCTTGCAAATCTGTGCTTTTCGAAAGGAATTTTCCCGGCCCCGTTAAAAGAAGCTATAATCACACCAGTGCACAAGGGTGGAGATAGAGACGATATCAGTAATTATAGACCAATTTCAGTCTTAACTGCTTTATCAAAAATTATTGAAAAACTAATAAATACTAGACTACTAAATTATTTGAGCACATTTAATATATTATCCGACTCGCAATACGGCTTCAGAAGAAGTATGTCTACGGAAGATGCTGTTAGTGCTCTATCCTCTCTAATAACCAAACATCTAGATAAAGGACAAAAGTGCCTCACTGTCTTTTTAGACCTCAAAAAGGCGTTTGATACCGTCTCTACCACTATCCTTGTAAACAAACTGGAAAAGATTGGTATTCGGGGACTGGCTCTTGACCTTTTAAAGGACTACCTTTCAAACAGGACACAAAGTGTGAAGATTGGCCAGCACATCAGTGGCCAAGCGGCTGTATTGTACGGAGTCCCTCAGGGGAGTGTATTGGGTCCAACCCTTTTCTTAATATATATAAATGACCTCTGCAGTATGATTATACCCAATGCTAAAGTTTTCTCCTACGCCGATGACACAGCCGTTGTCTTCTATGGGACCTCTTGGCACGATGTCAAGCATCATGCTGAGACAGGTATTTCTCGTGTCGCTGATTGGCTAAAATTCAACCTCCTAACGCTAAATGCCTCCAAAACTAATTTCATATGTTTTAGCATTTCTAAGCGTAATGAACCAACTGATGATTTTGGTATCGTTATACATACATGTAAGGGTGAATATGGCAATAATTGTAACTGCCCAAGTATTCGAAAAGTTAACGAAACTAAGTATTTGGGTGTAGTAGTGGATAATAGGCTATCCTGGTACCCTCATGTAGAACAAGTTACCGCCAGAATTAGAAAGTTAAGTTGGTTGTTCAAAACCCTAAGACATGTTGCGCCAATGGTAAAAGCAAACAAAAACTGCCAGTCTAAAAATTTACTCACTCAAGTTTACCTTGCACTTGTACAATCTGTGCTCGGATACTGTATTCCGGTTTGGGGAGGTACAGCAAAGACCAAATTGATACAACTAGAACGAGCACAACGCGCACTCCTAAAGATTATGCATTTTAAAAGACTTAGGTTCCCTACTGTAGACCTTTATCACATTAGTGATGTACTCTCTGTCAGAAAGCTGTACATAGTCCAAACAATATTAAAAAAGCATAAGTCTTTGCCCCTTAATGTGGGTATTACCCCGAAAAGAAGGAAGTTCAGCATAGCAGATATACCATCAACTAAGACCAAATTTGCATGTAATCAATATCGTAAACGATCTGCTCAATTATATAATAGAATAAATAAAAAGATAAATATACACTCGAAAAATAAATATGACTGTAAAGAAACACTAATTAAGTGGATAAAACCACTTACGTATGAAGACACAGAAGCATTGTTATAACACGGAATTATTCACATACTCACAGACACACACACCCACCTACTCTGACAGACACGCCCATATACACACACACACCCTAACACACACACACACAAACATACAACACATACACGCTCACTCACAACCTTTAAGTATACTCTTTAATTTTTTTTTTTCTTCTTTTAATTTCTTATTTTAGGTGGTCTAGACTTAATATTCTTTTACATTTTAAAAATATTGTGTTAATTATCACGCTATACAAAATAGGGAGGGGCGGAGTCTTCTACTACAGGCATTATTTGTCTAAAAGAAGATTCCGAACACAACAATTTGTAAGACCAATTATTTGACACAATAAATTTTATTTTATTTATTTTTTATTTTATTTTAGTATTTTCCTGTCACAGTTATTTACATACCAAGTAGTGGTAGGTATACGAATTTGTGTGGGGTAGGTACCGCAACTAAAAAGTGAAAAATAAAAAGTTTTTTACAAAAAAACAACCGACTTCCAAAAAAAACACTAAAAGACCTCAAAAATAACTTTAATTTCGGAAGTCGGTGTCTTTAGTTTTGTATTTTCGTTTTTGGCCACCGACTTCCGAAATTAAAGTTATTTTTCACGTCTTTGTGTTTTTTTTGGAAGTCGGTTGTTTTTTTGTAAAAAATATTTTATTTTCTATTTTTTATATAAAGGCTCGTGCACACTGGCGCGACGCGACAGCCCGACACAAAGGCGCCGCCCGTCGCGCTGCACGCTGTGCCTTTGTGTACGCTGTCGCGTCGCGCCAGTGTGCACGATACTTAAGGCTGTTTAGCAGCTTTAGATCTTTGCCTCTCTTTTAACCTGCGAAGGTAAAACGCGGGAAAAAGGGCAAATTCAGTCTTATTTATTTAATGATAAAAATATTTTTCGTTCTTTTATTTTATTTCTTCAAAAGTGTATTGAAAAATGTCATTTGATACACGTGGACATTTGTTATTGCAGCTCTCGGCTCCATAACACCCTCGCCAACGGCTCGTGTGTGTATTCCGCCTCGAATGCAATAACAAAATTTCTCCACTTGTATCAAAATGTACTATTTCCCTCCTTAGGTAATAGTATCCCGTATGGACGTCCAAAGGGCGTCATTCGCCCGCGACGCGCTCGCCAAGAGAATGTACGGCGAGTTGTTCGCGTGGCTGGTACATGCCGTCAACAGGGCGCTGGACACTGGACATGCTAAAAAACACTTTATTGGTGAGTTTATTATACATTATACCTGATTAAACCCACATCCGCATAGACGCTATCAGCCAATTAATAAAATAAAATAAAATACTAGTTATCTTTTGGGTAAAATTGATGCAATTATTATATTTTTAAGCTTTTCGCATATCTAGGGACCTCAAGGAGACATAAGAGGCGCCGAAGCCAACTCGCAGATGCCCGTTAGACTCTATAACTAAAGGAAATGAAGCAAAAACCGGCGATTATCCCTGTACGCACTGTGCAAGTGCACCCAAGGACAACCCCCGGTTGGTGGGGGACTATTGCAGGAAATTGAAAAGATATTGTACTATGGGTTTGGGTGGCTAAAGTGGACTAGTTACCAAGAACTATGGAAGGGCTATGACCCCTGCCTGATCAATGTTTTACACGGATAAAATGGCAGGGGGTGACTTGCACACTCAATAATGGGCCCCTGGGAACTGTGGCTAGCACATAGTGACGTAGCGACAATGGGGAACACTTCCTGAGGTGCTTGAGGAGAGGAGAGGTATTCCATGGCTATCAGGGCAATCCCAGAGTCCGGAAGATGGTCAAGATCTCTACCAGCAATTACTGGAATACTTCCTTCCTCCTAGCAGGTTTGCTCTTGCGAATCTCCACTCTTCTTGCGAAGAAAGAAGTGGGAGCTCTATTCCTGGTCAGTGTTCACTCCAGCCGGTCAATAAAGGCAAGCCAGATATGAGGAACAAGACTTTTCCCGGGAGATAGGGTCCGTGGGGTCGCTACTGTCCAATTGCTCACCACATGCTGCCCTGCGGGTTTCTGTATCTCTCTTGGTCTGGCCTCTCACCCTAGACCTGTTCCAGCAAAATAAACTCTACCGGCACAGACCTAGAGTTCGGAGCGCATAAGCCCCTCACGATGTCAACGTAGAGATACGGCGGTCGAGCAATTATTATTATTATTATAACATTTTGACCTTTGTCCCCAGGTGTCCTCGACATCTATGGCTTCGAGACCTTCGAGATAAACTCGTTCGAACAGTTCTGTATAAACTATGCGAACGAGAAGCTGCAGCAGCAGTTCAACTCACACGTATTCAAGTTAGAGCAGGATGAATATATTAAGGTAAATGTTTTTTGAGAGCCTAATACGACTAGCTATCAACAATTTTCTCGCTCAAGAATCGTACAAAATATTGTAGGTCCCGTGTATGTAAATGAGATACATACAGGATGTAAAAAGACCCATCACATAGCCGTCAACTACGCATTCTGTACATCAAACTACATTGCACAAAAATAATTGCTGGGAAAGAAATTTTACTTTTAGTGTGAATAATCGCTGTTTGCGGTAGTGCGCATCTTAACGCACGCAAATCATTGTGCTTATGGGTGCATGCAGAGATACATGGGTTGTTGGGATATTTAAAGTTGTAATAAAACATTAGAAACTTGTTTTCGTAAAAAAATCATCATCAGTAATAGTTGGAATTCTGACCTTCAATATCCAGAAGGTTTCCAGGTACGGTCCAGTACAAAAAAAAATACAATGATAGGGAGTACAAGTGACTCGGATTCGTTAAGTGTCTTTTTACACCCGTTATATTAATAGTCGATCGCCGACTGTTCACACGGTCACACCGCCGGCGAGTACTCGTTTGTCGTAGAGACAAGAGCTATCAAAGAGAGTACTCGCTCAGCGACGCTCGCTTGGCAAGCAGAACACTCGCTTTGAGAGACTCACGCTCGGTACATACGCATACAAACGAGTAATTGCTCATCGCCATCGCTCATTCGCTGATCGTTGCTCGCCAACTAGTTTTTAGTTGCTAGCTCTACTCGCTTCACGTTCATCGCCGGCGGTGGGACAGTTGCCTTTTGGTGGGTACACATGTGAAACGTAACATGACATGTAACATGCGTTGAAAAGGACATGCCATCGAAGTATATGCAATGCAACATGAAATGTAACACAACAACAAGACGAATTTGTTTCAACGTGTGTTACATTTCACATAATTATGTGTATCCAACCCACCATTATATTATTATATCCCAAAGGTATTTAGAATAACTTTTATGACAATAATTTAATTTAATAGGATTGCAAACTGTACCGTATACTCGACCTCGTAGTTGCTTATCCACCCTAAAGTTGTATAAATGATTTTAACACTTTTAACAATCATATTTTTAAACTAGATAAGGTCTGCGTTTCCTATCTGACTACTCTGAGAAGAAAGACCGAAACAAACTCAGAGGTCACAGTCTCTTTTAAAGACCAGACATTATCTTCGTCAGATCACGTGAAGACCATGTAAATTAGTGTCTGAATTGGTCTTTTGAGGAAAGAACCACACAGATTGAGTGGACCTGTCCAGTCAGTGCACGCATTTGTCAGTAATCGTGCAGCTCAACTCAGAACTTAAGGAGCTCAATGTCACTTGCACGTCGTATAACGCCAAGGTATATTTGTCTATGTGGTAGTTAGATAGTTTCAACCTTAGTGCAGTTTCAGGTTACTTTGAATTGTTGTCAAAGGTGGTCGAGACCGACTTCCGACCGATAGTAGGGTCTGAGATGCATTTAACAATAAATAAAAACATTTTTTTTTAATATTTACGACATTAGGGACTGCTTGAATTATGTTTTCTTTATTTTAAAAAGATAAAAAGTCAATAACTGAGTGGTGAAATATTTGTATACTGTGTTAGCAATGTTTTTGCTTTTAAATATTCTTAAACAAATCCACCAGTACATTTTTTTAAAGCAGCGAGTCTCAACTGCCAAGATTTGCTGTGCGCTACTTTCCCTTTATTAAAAATCTCTTTTTCCCAATAGGAAGAAATCTCCTGGAAGATGATAGAGTTCTACGACAACCAGCCCTGCATAGACCTAATAGAAGACCGCTTAGGAGTGCTAGCGCTCCTAGACGAACAATGCCGAGTGCCCGGCGGAAGCGATGCCGGGTTCGTGGCCAAGCTACACCAGTCTTGTGCCAGCTACCATCACTTTATGAAGCCGAGGTTCGGGAACCAAGGTGAGTAACATTAGGCCGGTGAGTAACACTTGGCCTATGAGTAACACTGCCAAAGAGATCACAGCTTTGTAGCCAAGTTACACCAATTATGTGCCAGCTACCATCACTCTATCAAGCCGACGTTCGGGAACCACCGTTTGTAGCACTTGGCCAGTGAGTAACACTTTGCCGAAGAGGTCACAGCTTGGTGGCCAAGTCACATCAGTCATGTGCCAGCTATCATCATCTTATGGAGCCGAGGTTCGGGAACCAAGGTGAGTAGCACTTGGCCAGTGAGTAACACTTTGCTGAAGAGGCCACAGCTTGGTGGCACAGTTACATCAGTCATTTGCTAGCTACCATCATCTTATGGAGCCGAGGTTCGGGAACCAAGGTGAGTAGCACTTGGCCAGTGAGTAACACTTTGCCGAAGAGATCACAGCTTGGTGGCCAAGTTACATCAGTCATGTGCCAGCTTCCATCATTTTATGGAGCCGAGGATTGGGAACCAAGGTGAGTAGCACATGGCCGGTGAGTAACACTTTGCCGAAGAGGTCACAGCTTGGTGGCCAAGTTATAGCGGTCATGTGCCAGCTACCACCACTTTATGAAGCCGAGGATGGGGAACCAAGGTGAGTAACACTTGGCCGATGAGTTATCATTTCAGCTGATAAACTTCCACTGCTGGACATAGGCCTCTCCCACAGCATGCTTTTCTACTAGATCCTAGGCTACTCTCATCTAGCTGTTACCAGCCACCCTGCGACAGTTATCGCTCCAACTGGCCTGAGTACATGTTGGCAATATTAGCTACTTAGCAATACTGACAATTTAAGCTTCTTGGCAATATTACCCAATTCAAGGGCAATTCAACTCAACTTTTTTTAATCAGGCATTAATCATTATTTGAATTCGTTTGTACGTTTTAACCGACTTTAAACAAAAAAAATCTCAACTTTAATTGGCAATGTCATCAAAAAGATTAAGTGTTTTAAAGTTTTCCGTTAAACACTATGTGATCAAACTTCACAGCGCTTCCACCACGCAATTTTAACTCAACCTTCTTTCTTTCACAGCCTTCATAATCAAGCATTTTGCGGACAACGTAGAGTACCAATCTGGAGGCTTTCTCGAGAAGAACAGGGACACGGTGTCTGAAGAACAACTGGAATGTGTCAAGACTGCGAATAGCTGTCGTCTGATCCATACCATCTTCGCAGATAGGACGGTGGAGGTGTCTGCTTCAGCTACCCTCCCGCCGCCTTCCAAGAGGAGGACCATGCCCTCTGTGCCTCTCGGCAGTCTCACAGTAAGTTAACTTCTAGCTGGGCTGCCCATGGTGTGCCGAGTTTCATAAAGCATAGTACATACATAATCTCACGCCTTCCTCCCATGGGGGTAGGCAGAAACTACAGAACGCCACCTGCTACGATCCTTACATACTCCTTTTGCTTTGTTTCGATTTAGAGGTCTGGAGGCCTTGGGGTAACAAAAGGAGTGGAGCCCCCCCCCCTCCCAAATTATTTTCCAAATAATATGAACAAGTTTTTTACTCGAGTTTTTCAATAAATAATTTATTGCGAAACCAAGTAGATTCTTTTAGCATTTAACAAACATATAAATATAATCGAAAACGAGAATTATCTGAAATCAAAAAACTTTTCTTTTTTTTTTCATATTCAAGAACAATATAGTCATGTTTTTACAAATACACAAGGTAAAGATAAAACAGCGAAAAAAAATATCAAAGGAATAGTTGTTTACTAGTGTATACTCGTCGGAATTTGAAAGATTTTTTTTCCGAAGTCTATTGTGGGGGCCTTTCTTTTGTGGGGGCCCTGGGGCTGCAGCCCCGGATGCCCTCCCCTAAATCCGGCCCTGACGTTCATACATCTGGTCATACACGCACGCCAGAAAGTAAGTCATAGTCATGAAAGCTCTTCTATTCAACTTGGTATCCTAGCAGAAAAAACTCAATCTATTGTCTCGCTGAATAGTAGCTAGACGACAAGACTCATAATTTAATCTGAATTGGGAATCATCTATACAGACTGGTGGAGATAATACAACATTAATTGAAACCACATACTAGGTATCGCGTTAGTGGTACGTATACCAAAAATTATCAAATTATAATCAACGGTATGGCCGCAGGATTCATTTTGTACTTTAACCATTTTAACACTTGATGTGAATACATTACGATTTTGCCACGCAAGTTCATTGGGTCATTCACATCAAAACAATTTCATTGACCTACATGCGTAAAACACATTAACCAAATACAATGTGCGGCTCGCTACTCAAAAATAATACAATATTGTATTATATTGCTGATTGAATTTAGACCTAATAACCATAACGACAAAATTCCTATAACGACAAAATTCCTATTAACATAAGCAAACAAAGTTTGTTGAAGCGCACTATTCGTTTAGTAAACTGAGAAGATAGCTACGTTGTCAATTCGACATTTTTGTCTAAACAAAGTAAGTGTAGGCAAAAATAGTTCGTAGTCACTTCTGCATACGGAAGATTTATTGTGCAAGAAAAGGAGAGAAATACATCTAGGGTTTTTGCTGGAGTTTGTTCAGAGCGCCATTTTTTTTAGATTATTGTTACTTACATGAATGAAACTTTACGCAGACAAGGGACCGCCAAATAAATGGTGCCTACTACACACACTATTTATTTACACTACAAGTAAGTGTAGTGCCTGCAGGTCAGATGAGGTCAGTAAACAATATTACAAAGGCTGTTGCGTTTAATTTAGATTATTTTCGCATTTAATTTGTTTGAAATGTTTTGGTTTTTGAATTTTAGTGTAATACCTAATTTGATAATTTTAAAGTGTTTTGATTAACTAGTGGGGATCGTATTTTCATTTAATGTCGTTATGTCGTCACCACTCTGTATATTATAGCTCTTGTCCTTGACTTAAGGTAATTTATACACAAACAAGACAAAATATGCTTCAATTTAATTTAACAAATTGTCACCAAACAGATTAGTAATCTAATGCATCTGAACATTTAAGTAGTACGTAGAAATAGCGACAGTACCCGAACGACGCGGATTGGTTGCGTTCGGGTGGGCATGTTTTCGTTTCAAACTACCAATCAGGTGGAAGCGGTGACACCGCGCGCTGGCTAGCCGCCCGACCGAAGTGCTGGCGGGCAAATTCAAATGCCTTGGCAGGCCACTCGGTGGCCCGCGTGCCTGGGTTTGGCCGGCCTGGACTTAGACGCAATCACATAGACTCAATCACTTAGATACACTCACATAGACACAATCACTTAGACACAATCACTTAGATACATTCACATACATACAATCACATATACAAAATCACATAAATACAATCACATAGACACAATACATAAATCACAGAAATATTTGTCGTTTGACTATGTGATGTTCTTGGCAACTTTTTTAGCATGCTAGCATTACATATATGTTGGTAATGCCATGACCAATACACTAAATAGGGAACCACGATGGCAATATTCTTACATTTACACCAACCTCTTTGTCCACAGCAACCCCCCCGCCGGACTTCCGGGCAGAAACACACAGTCGGGTACCAGTTCCGTCAGTCATTGTCAGCTTTAATGTCAACGCTGTCAGCCACGACACCGCACTATGTGCGCTGCATCAAGCCGAACGACACCAAGGAGCCCTTCATGTTCGATAGCGCCAGAGCCGTCAACCAGCTCAGGTATAACAAACAAAAAGATCAGCACCCTAATTGCGTGACAACGTAATTGTTTAACCATTGCTGCATATGTTCGAAAAATTTGTCTGCTTTACAACGTAAGTAACGCAATGAATGTTGTTGAACTGTCAAAATGAAAGCCATTCCTAATGTTAGTGTGTTTCGCAATTACCCCTCTGTAACTAGATACAAAATAAAGGCTCACAAAATGTGGCCTTAAAATCAAAAATTTAAATCCTGTCTACAAAAGCCATAAATAAGGAGTTGAAATAAGAATTTGTGGTAAGTATATAATGAGATTATGTCAAAGAAGAAAGTAAAACGTATCAATAATGACGTCAATTGGTCGACGACGGCAATCGTTGTGTGATTCGTGGTACAGGAAAGCGGTCGGTAAAGCAGCTATCAACATTTGGTGCGCAGTTTTTGTGAACAAGTTCATTCCTGTTTGGATTGCGTTCGAAGTGGTACGAATTTTTGCGTTTCCGTATTTGTTTCGTTTCTTGTTGTTATTTATCCGTTATTGTTAGTATTTATTGTAGATGTTTACTGTTATTGTGAGTGGTTGTTGATATTAATTATGGAATCAGAGCCTGGCAGCTCTATTCAACACAACCTTTGAAAGATATCAATGCACCACAAAAAAACTTTCTTTAAATAAAAATGTTATGAATCCCTGAAAGTTTGTCTACATTTTTTATCTCGTCTCGTTGGCCTTACTTTAGTGTTTGCTGCAGTACCGTTCACAAAGATTACCTTTATTTTATAATCTGTGCTAAAACTGCGCTAAATTCAATCTGTTCTTCGCTAACTTTGAAGTATACTAAGGTATTATTTTTTTACAGAGCATGTGGTGTTTTGGAGACTATCAGGATATCAGCAGCTGGATTCCCATCAAGATGGCTTTACCAAGATTTCTTCTTTAGGTATGAAATGTTTATAATTTTGCATGTTACCGTCAAAAAAGGATATATATTTAATAATAAAAAAATAAAAAAAACATGCAACTGCTTTGTTGATGTAGTGGTTTTAATCGTGAGTGCTGAACGTGGTCTTCTGGTGGGTTAGATTTCCAGATAAAGCTCAATGTTACGGGTTTCTTCCTTCAGCATTTTCTCAAAAGTGACCATCATGAGTAGCATGATCACCATAGAAACGGGTTTTGTCGAAGGAAGAATAGACAAAACGACATTAGAAAAAAATCTTAAGAAATCGGTCAATAATCTATCATTTTGTCTATTCTTCCGTCGACAAAACCCGTTTCTATGGTGGTCATGCTACTCGTGCTGGCAATATATGAGTGTACTCTTTGCCTAGTCTTGCGAGAATACAGATGAAATGTATGTTCATAAATACATATTATATCTGTTGGCGATTTTTCTTCCACCAGGTACCGTCTCCTATGCTTATACAAAGAGATAGACCGCGGCAACATAAAGGCCACCTGTGGCCGCATACTAGCGCGCCACGTTAAAGACCCCGACAAGTACCAGTTCGGAGCCACCAAGATATTCTTCAGAGCTGGACAGGTAACAACAATAAAACTATTAGTAGAGCTGATCCGGACATGTTTTGCTGTATAACCGTCTGATTTTTATTTATTTGACGGATAAGGTACGTCTCTCTCGTTATCATCAGCCATATTTTAACTACTGTGGGCGTACTATGGGAAATGTTGGTTTTTGCGCAGTAGAAAAACCGTTTGCAGTTCAAATCATATTATAATTTATGACAAATTAATCACACACTGTAGGTACACGGCACAACTACACAGAACGCGCGACATTTTCTACCACCGACCAACCCCTGCTTTAACTGTGATCGAGCGTTATGTTGTAGACTCTGTCAAGCGCCGCCTGGTGGCGCTGGCGAACGATGGATTTAACGTATTTCTGACATATTTATTAAGGTACTCCATCTTACATGAGACATGCTTTTTATTTGGTGAGAATCCAAGTCCAAGTTTACTTCCTTAATCTTGATGGTACAGACAAAACGGAATGAGATTATCTACTAGCCGGCCAAGAGAATGAGACGTCCAAGGAGGAGGGGACTAGTTAAGGACTCCAGCAGGCGTAGCTTGATCTCCTCTAGCTCTATCTCTACACTACGAAGCTTTCAAAGGAATAGACATGGAGTAGAAACCTTTTTAGTTTTGTTCCGGAGTGGCAAATCCTCGTTGATGTCCTCAGCCCTGGGGTGGGTAAAAGGGGTCCGTCAGACTCATACTGACTAAAAACACCCCGGTGTTCCCTCGTACATATGCGTCGGGGGCTGCGGGTGCGAATGTGACTTCCGCTGCCCCGGACTGGTGATGACCCGCGATGTGCGGGACACAACCACAGGCGGGAGTGAGGTGTTGGGCTCCCCTCGTTACGACTTACGAGAGCTGCGCGTGGATCACTACGCGCCGCCATCTCGGGACTGTGGACAGGGGTGTGAAGGATGTCCGCGAGTCCGTCGCCCCTGGACCCGTTTACGTGGGCTGGAAGAGGGCGTTGTCCGTCCTGCGACGACGCCCAGTGCGCTTGCTGCGGGACGGGAGAGCACTCGTGGTCAAACCTTTCCTTTCTGCAGCTTCTTTCTGCGAGATAACTGTTTCGCAGAAGGATACCACCGATGGAGTAGAAACCTAAACTAACCTACTTACTTCCCATACAAAGTGACATTCGTTTTTTTTCTTTTGACATCGCTCCGTAGAATGAATTAAAGTTAGGGATTCTTAATGAATAAAACTGAGAAAATCTACTTAATTTGGTTTATTTAATTAAAGTAACAAACGATCGCACAGTAAGAACACCAAATCATGGAGGTTGGAGAGAGAGAGGCAGTACTGCCGTCTATACACAAATATGTAAAACAATGGACAATGACCCC
The DNA here is from genome assembly GCA_916610205.1 of Griposia aprilina. Classification (NCBI taxonomy): domain Eukaryota; kingdom Metazoa; phylum Arthropoda; class Insecta; order Lepidoptera; family Noctuidae; genus Griposia; species Griposia aprilina. The sequence continues at coordinate 11,120,078 of OU744311.1, forward strand.
GTGCTATTCGGTCAAGATCAAAATTTTCACATAACAAGTTAACAGAATTCTTTCTACAATCATTCTGTCATTTTGTCTTTCGTTTCTATGGTGGTCTTGCTGCGCGTATTATTGAAATGATGATGTACTATAAACTTCAGACCTCAGCCTACCCTCGCGCAATTTCTTAAAAGTTATTTTCTCCTCCCCAGGTGGCGTACTTAGAAAAGATCCGCGCGGACATACAACGCGACTACTGCGTGCGTGTACAAAGTTGTGTGCGTCGGTTCATCGCGCGGCGCAAGTATCTGAGGATAATGTCTGCGTTGAAGGCCCTGCAGGCTCACGCCAGAGGTTACCTGGCTAGGAGGTGAGGCATTATTTTATTAGAAAAATGGCAAAAAATACTGGCTACTGTCCTAGAGGGGGGATATTATCTTTGACTACAAATTCTGATCCATCCAAAGGTTGTCTGTAAAAGATCGCTTTTAGCGATAAGACCGCCCATTGTGTCACCCTATGTAAAATTTCTACTTTTATATCTATAATTTTTATGGTGTACATAATAAAGAGTATTCTATTCTATTCTCTTCTATTCTGAAAAATGCTGCAAATAATTGCTGAATTTACCAAATATTATACCGTATTTAGTAAGATACAAGAAAAGGTATATTTTTATAAATAAAAAACTTGAGAGGTGTCAAGGGACACCCGGATGGAACGAAGTTCTAAAAAAAAAAAAAAAAGTAGTTGTTGTTGTTTGATTGTTGTTTGTTGTTGTTGTTGTTGGGTTGTTGTTGTTGTTGGGATTGTTGTTGTTGTTGTTGTTGTTCAATGCGAAATAGAAATGAAAATATCTGGCTTGCTTTCTATAAGAGAGAGAGAAAGACAGACAGAGAAACATGCGACGCCGCACAGCTTACAATAGCTTACTATAGCAAAAAGTGTCGTGACAACTTTTCGTGAGATTTTTTTCCGTCTAGCCCCCTTTCACAACGCGCGATAAGGAACTTCGTTCCAATAAAGCACGCATTGTTCATATTATAAACCACGTTAAGGGGGATCCTAAGTTGTAGCCGGCCTAATTCAAATTTTATTTGGTTTTTTGCAAATTGCAGCTCTGTTTTACGTCGTATGTTGATCAAAATGCGATTCGCGACTTTAGGAATGATATATTTATCGAATGATAATCATCAATTTCATATCAATCGTCGTACTTTCGAAATTTGTTCCACCTAAGAATTTTTCAGAATATTTCATATGGAAATTTAAATTTGGCGGCCTACAACTGAGGATTCACCTTACGTGTTTTCGCCCCCCATTTGGTAAACCTCTGCCTAACCCTTCGGGGGGGGGGCAGGCGTGATGTTATGTTTATGTTAAGTGTTCTATAAAAATTAAAAATCCATTAATGGGTTAATAAAAAACCTTGATTTTGTTTCTGCAGCTGTCCCATACTATTTAATCTTACCCTGAACTGATTTAAAACCCCATAATTACTATTTCACTTTGTACTTTGCCGCACGGTTCGATCGTTGGTCCGTGGATGGGTGACCATCTTTACATACCAAGACGCCTCCGTGCCTCGGAAAGCACGTTAAGCCGTTGGTCCCGGCTGTCATTTGTAGATCTTTGATAGTCGTTACTGGTAGTCAGAAGCCCGAAAGTCTTACCAAGGGGTATCGTATTACCCAGTAACTGGGTTGTGGTGATCAGATAGGTAGTCGCTCCATGTAAAATACTAGTATTCAGCTGTATCCGGTTGTACTGGAAGCTGACCCCAACATAGTTCGGTGATGATGACCTCTCTTAAAAATCTTTTTCCACCTAACAGGCGAGCCCAAGAGATCCGTCGCAGACGCGCCGCCATCAAAATCCAACGCAACGTCCGCGGCTGGCTCGTAAGACTCAAGTACCAGAAGTTACGTCGCCTAGCCATCGGGTTACAAGCCCACGCCAGGGGTTACATGGCTAGGAACCTGTATAGAGACCGCAGGAAGGTCAAAGCGGTGAGTAACACTATAGTTCATATTAAAATTTAAAATAAATAAATAAATCTACTTAAGGTGAAAGCGTCAGGGTAGCCCGCGAAATTCAAAATTTCTTATGTTTTTTTTTTTAAATTTTATGTTGATTTAAATACAATTCGCGGTCGTAACAAATATTTATTTATATATAGAATATATATAAAGAATTATGATCATAAAAATCATCAATACATCTCTCTAAGTTCTTAATACCCTATTCAATGATTATTTCATGAAAAAATGACATTTGACGCCAATTCTAACTTAAGGAGTTATGTTGCCGATTCTAATGATTTTAATTCTGTAAAACCATACTTGTTACGGCCGCGAATCATATTTTAATCAACATACAACCTGACACTGACATGCAAATTGCAAAAAAACGTACGAAAACTTGAATTTCGCGGGCTACCTTAGCGCATCCCCCATAACTGACTGCCTCGTTGGTCGAGTTGCAAGCGTTGGTCAAGCGCTCCTGCTGATCATGAGGTCCTGAGTTCGAGTCCCAGGTCGAGCAAAGTGTTATTGGGTTTTTCCATCTGGAATTTCTCAGTAGCAGCCCGGAGTCTGAATTTGTGGCCGCTTGATGGCAATAGGCTCGCCCCCTATTAGATGGGACTTAAACATAACTGGCGAAATGTGGGTGTAATAATAGTTATACATCTGCCTAACCCTTCGGGCGTGATGTTATGTTATATTATATATTTAATACATATATTAATTATTCATTCACTGAAAGACAATGCACAGCTTAAACCGCTGTTTAGAAACATGAAATTTGGCACAGGGGCGGCGCACACTAAACTAATATCAAACTAAAAAACAAAAAAAGTTACTAATCTCTTCTGGTTAAATGTTTTATTAGCTTTTATGGTCCACATCTTGTGAAACAGTGGATATAATATCCAAAGTAGTACAGGAATGTTGAATGTTTTTGTTTTTTTTCCAGGTCGTCACTATACAACGGTACGTACGCGGCTACCTCGCGCGCAAACGTGCCAAGAGGCTGAGGAGACAGATTGTCATTGCCCAAGCTTCTGTGAGTAAATCATTTTGTTTCTATATTAAGCAAAGAAACTAAGGAAAACGACATCATACAAATTACGGCATTAGTGTCTAGCAAAAAGAACGAAGTGATAAAAACATTACTCTCCTTTTTGGTTTCACCGCACTCGGGTAAAAATACTTCGTTTACAAATCAATGGGCTTGGATTTGTGACACAGACAAGTTTTTGATAAATGATCATATTGATCATACTACAGAATGTGCTTGAGCTACGCCGTAGCTAAAGCGTAGCAAAATACCTACGCCTACAAACATTTCTACCTTTTGCGTGTACGCATTCATGACCGCCTCGTTGGTCTAGTGGTCGCAAGCGCTACTGCTGAGCATGAGGTTCTGGGTTCGATTCCCGGGTCGGGCAAAGTGTTATTGGGTTTTTCCATCTGGAATTTCTCAGTAGCAGCCCGGAGTCTGGATTTGTGGCCGGTTGATGGCAATAGGCTCGCCCCCTATTACGTGGGACTTAAACATAACTGGCGAAATGTGGGTGTACTATAGGTACACCTCTGCCTAACCCTTCGGGGAATACAGGCGTGATGTTATGTTATGTGTTATGTGCATTCATCAGTCGAATTCAAATTTCGCTAAGAGCAGTTGTGTTGCATGCGATCGCGCGCGTACCACAGTGTAAAGTGCTTACGAATCAAAACAACGCCGTCAAGTCGGCTGCATCGTAATGACCTAGTTATTGCGTAATGCTGGCGGACGGCAAATATTATTGTTAAGGCCAAGTTAATACTGGCTTCAATCTAACAATGGAATCGAAAAAGGATATTGTCGACCTAAAAACAGAGACTGAACATCTGTTGTATAAATACTATTGTGAAGAAAAGAATGAGCGTTTAAAGCTCCAAAAGAACTTAGATGACTTAAAAAGTCAAATAGAAAACCTCCAGCAACAGCTAAAACTTCAAGCGGAAAACGCAGCCAAACCAGTAACAACCGCCACCGAGACCTCATCACCGCCTGTTGAATATGCAACGGACGAAGAAGAACTCGCTCGAGAAACAGGGTGGATACGGCAAAAGAGCAGGAAGAAAAGAAAATTGAACACCTCTCCTGCCCAACCCACTCCAAATGAACACGGAAGAGACGTGAATAGAGCTAATCTAAAAGTCACCAAAACTCCTCTGCCACCACCTATGGTTGTAGATGGCATCCAGAATTACCAAAAATTCTTTGACTTTCTATGTGAGAGTCAATCAGCTGATGCGTTCAGTATCAAAATGATGAATGGAGATACCGTAAAAGTAAATGCCAAAAACGAAGAATCGTATAGAGCAATTTCAAAAGCCCTTTCAGACAACAACTGTCTTTGGCACTCATATGAAAACAAGCAAGAAAGGCCAATAAGAGTAATGGCAAAAAAATTGCATTTCACCTGTATCCCGGAAAGAGTAGTCGGAGACTTACGCAGCAAAGGCTTCAAGATTCTAGAAGCAGTCAACAAATTGAGTTGGAAAACTAAAGAGCCACTCAATATGTTTATGCTGACATTCTCAAATGATGAGGAAACCAACAAAATATTCAATATTAAACACATTTTGGGATGTAACGTGGAGATACATCCTATAAAATCCACAAAACTGGTACCTCAATGCAAAAGGTGCCAGGCATACGGCCATACGCAAAAGTACTGCTCCAAAGAACCGAGGTGCGTAAAATGCACGGGTAAACATCTCACCAAGGATTGCAGAAAATCAAAAGAAGAGAAGCCAAAATGCGTCCACTGCGGAGCCCCGCATCCGGCTAACTACAGGGGATGTATTGTAGCAAAAGAAATACAACAGCTAAGACTGAAAAAAACTAAAGGAAGTAATGTCAATGCTCAACAAAGTGTACCTGCCGGAAGAGGTGAAGACCCTGGCAAGTCCAAACCAATTCAAAGTGCGATGAATACAATAAGTAAAAACATCTCATACGCACAAGTAACTACAAGAGGCACAGCGAAAGCGCCTTTGGCTGATATGAACAGCGATAAAAAGCTGGATGAAATATTAAAGCTAATGTCATCATTCGACGAGAGATTAAAAAAAATTGAAAATGGCAACATAACTGCTACTCCTAAAACCAAAAAATGAATACTACACTTAAACTTATGGCGTGGAACTCAAATGGGTTACAAAAACATCAGAATGAGTTGCAAGTAGTATTAGAAATTGAAAAAATTGATGTTTGCCTTGTATCAGAAACGCACTTCACAAAGCAATGTCATATTAAATTCAAAGGATACAACGTATATCATGCACTACACCCAGACAATACTGCAAGAGGCGGAAGTGCAGTTATTGTTAAAGATAATTTGCAGCACTATGAAGTGCTTAAATACGAAGAGAAAGATATCCAGGCCGTGGCAATTTGTCTACAAACAAAAAAATATCCCTTAACAGTATGTGCCATCTACTGTCCACCACGATACATGATAAGAAAAGATCAGTATATGAGCTTCCTAGCCCGCCTTGGTAATAGATTTATCTTAGGAGGTGACTTCAATGCTAAAAATACCTATTGGGGTTCCCGACTAACAACTACTAAAGGCAAAGAACTACTGAGTGCCATAAAAGAACTAAAATGCGAAGTTATATCTACTGGAAGGCCCACTTATTGGCCAACAGATCCAAATAAAATTCCAGATTTAATCGATTTTTTCATAACCAGGGATCTATCAACTAGTTATACCAGAACGGAACAAAGTTATGACTTAAACTCAGATCACTCAGCAATTTATTTAGAAATTGGCGAGAGTTCTTTGTATAAAGAAAACTGTATCAATCTAGTTAGTAAATTTACGGACTGGGAGGGCTTTAAAAACAGATTGAATGATCAAATAGACCTTAAAGTTCCATTAAAAACCCACGAACAACTTAACATCGAAGTTGAAAAGTTTATTATGCACATCCAACAAGCAGCGTGGGAAAATACACCTGCCTTTAACAAAAGAACGAAGGGAAACATGTACCCTCTCAGAATCAAGCAGCTCATTATGGAAAAAAGAAGGCAGAGAAAAACGTGGCATCAATCTAGGTGTCCTGAGGACAAACAAAAGTTAAACAAACTTACAAAAAAAGTAAGAAGACTAATCCAGAACTACAAAGATGAATCAACCAGAACCTACCTTCAGAAACTAAGTAATGACCAAAGGACAAACTACTCCCTTTGGAAGGCTACTAAGAATCTAAAGAGACCGATAGCCCAAATCCCCCCCATCAAGGGTGAAAACGGGCAATGGGCACGCACAAATGAGCAAAAAGCTATGAGGTTTGCAGAGTACCTAGAAAACATATTTCAACCAAATGAGGGGGAAACTATTGAAGACCACACTCTGGTTAATACAGTGATCCCAGACCATATAGATGCCATAAAACTAGTTACACCGAGAGAAGTTGCACGAGAAATAAAGTACAAAATTAACCCAAGGAAATCACCAGGATACGATCTAATAACTGGGGAAATCTTTCATAACTTACCAAGAAAGGGTCTGGTTAAGTTAACAACCCTTATTAATGCCGCACTAAGGCTTAAATATGTACCGGACTTATGGAAAGTTGCTGAAGTAATTATGATCGCAAAGCCTGGGAAACCGGCTCACGAAACAACATCATACAGACCCATTTCCCTGCTACCAATAATGTCAAAACTGTTTGAAAAGCTGCTACTCAAACGCCTTACACCCATCATAGATAACAGGAACATTATACCTGAGCACCAGTTTGGTTTTCGAGAAAAACACTCAACGATAGACCAAGTGCACAGAATTACAAACGTAATAGAAAACGCGTTGGAAAACAAGAAAGTTTGTTCTACTGTTTTTCTAGACGTAGCCCAAGCATTTGACAAAGTTTGGCATGAAGGCCTTATTTGTAAACTAAAAAGTCTGCTACCGAAAGCGTTTGCGGATATATTAGAATCCTACGTTCTAAACAGAGTCTTTAGAATAAGACAAGAAGATACGTATTCAGAACTTAAACCCATAAAAGCTGGTGTACCGCAAGGAAGTGTGCTAGGTCCGGTCCTGTACCTACTATACACTTGCGATATTCCCGAATCTGAAAACAATACCATTGGGACCTTTGCTGATGATACAGCCATAATGGCCGTTGGAAATACCCACGAAGAAGCAGTAGAGAAGGTTCAAATGGCTGTTAATCAAGTTTATGACTGGACTAAAAAATGGAGGATTAAATTAAATGAATCCAAATCCGTACATATAGACTTTACCAACAAAAAACAACAGTATCATCCAGTTTTTATTAATAACAACCAAGTCCCTTATGAGAATACAGCTAAGTATCTCGGTATGACCCTTGATGCAAAGCTACGCTGGAAAGCTCACGTCAAGAAGAAAAAAGATGAACTCGACCTACGGTTCAAAAGAATGTATTGGCTGCTTGGAAGAAACTCCGAGCTGTCCGTGCAGAACAAACTGTTACTATACAGACAAGTCCTGATGCCAGTTTGGACTTATGGTATTCAGCTGTGGGGCTGCACCAAACAGACAAATGCATTAATCATTCAACGATTCCAGAACAAAGTACTACGGGAAATTGTTAATGCACCCTGGTACGTACGAAATTATGACCTCCATCGGGACCTAAACGTTGAGTTCATCGATAAAGTGATTCAAAAATCTGCAGAAGCTCACGACAAGAGACTTCATCAGCATGTGAACATCGAGGCGATCCAGCTTCTCGACCACACGGACATAGTGAGAAGACTTAAAAGAACAAAACCGTTCGAGTTAGTGTTTAGTGCTAGTGTTAGTGAATAGTGAATAGTGTAATGTAGCACAAATGTTACTAAATAAACACAAGAAAAAGTGTATTCGCCTTAATAGAGACAATAAGAAAAGTGCCAATGGACACATTCTTAGTATGTAAAGACAATTTAGCATTTTAAGTTATATTTAAATTACTTATTAGTCTATATACAAGGCTAGATTGTAATAAAATTAGGGTCCATCATTTTGATGAACACTAGGACAAGAGAAAAAAAAAAAAAAAAAAAAAATGTGCATTCATGATATGAGACTTGCCACAATAGCGTCAGGTCCTGTGTTTGATTCTCGGGACAGGCGAAATGCACCAGGATATTCTCACTAGCCAAAATACTTCCTAATGTCTGTGTTGAAATGATTTGAAATTATATTTATTTATGTAAGTAGATCTTCCAAGACACTATTAATACGTCATTTTTTTGTTCGATATTTGAAAACTGATGCTTCTGGCAATAACCTAGTCTAACATGGGACTTTTGTAAGTATTCTAATTACCTGTATCCCCCCCCCCCCCCTTCAGATCCGTCGCTTCCTCGCCCGTCGCCAATACAAGCGCCTGCGCATTGAGGCCCGCAGTTTAGACCACGTGAAGTCGCTGAACAAAGGACTGGAGAACAAGATCATTAGTCTACAACAGAGGCTGGGGGTTGCCATGGAGAAGAATAAGGGAATTGAGCCGCTGTTGGCGCAGATTGTGGATTTGAAGTGAGTTTTGGAGACGATTTTTATCTGCATTGAAAAGAAACATATACGCAGTTTTGCTACTTACAAGTTGTAGGTCCCGGGTCACCAGACAGTCGCTTTACTTTGTGTATATATAATTTAATCAGTACTGCTTTCAAAACGGTGAAGGTAAACATCTTGAGGAAAGCGGCATGTCCTAGAACCTAAAATTCGAAGACATGTGACGTCTACTAACCCGCACTGGGCCCGCGTGGGGATTATGGCCCACTCCCTGTCACAGAGAGTGACCTGTGTCCCAGCAGTGGGAACATTATAGGCTGATTATGCTACATACCCAGTTGGTTTGATACTTAAACCAACTCCGTATGTGTTTCTTTTCAAGCAAACGATTTTTTCGTAATACATGTAAATTATGACTTATTTTATAAAAGGAAAGTGTTAAATGTGGGAGTAGATGGGAAAAACAGAAAAATATTTATTATATCACTTGAATCAACAAAAACACATTACAGCATTAATAAATTCAAAAATTATAAGTTTGCCTTTCACTGTTAAAATATCTTTTTACAAATATAATACGCCTATATTCGGGGTACCGTCTTAGTTCTAAAATAAACTAATCTGAATAGGATTAACAAGAGGTAAACCTACAAAAAAAATCGAACAATGAAATCTGAACCGTATACAAACAGTCTAAAAGTTCCAAATCTACACTTCTTCAAAATTATCATAATTATAAATTCATTAATATTTTCTTTCACAGAGCAAAATTAGAACTACTAAAACTAGTAGAAATAGAAGCAAAAACACTCCGAGTGGACATATTTAGCAAGAACGACCTAATAACCTCTCTGCAAGAAGAGCTAGCGAAAGAAAAGGATAGCAACAAACAGCTGATACAAGAGAAGAAGGCAATAGAAGAGCAGTATAAGAAGGACAGAGTATCGTGGGAGGGAGAGAGTGAAAAATTGGCGAATGAGTTGAAGAGTGTGAAGGAGCATTATGACTTGGCTATTGAAGGTAAGTTTTCAATACCTGTTTTCTAGAAAATAATAACCATAAAAATACGAATACCGGTTCTCCAGCAAAAAAACTGTTAGTTATACAGAAAGAGCATTTTATTCCCCTTCAAATACACTAGATTTGGTTGTGACGCTTAAAATATTACTTTGGGGCAAACCGCCATACATTCGTGGTCATATTCCTTTGAAACCGATTTTCTAGACCAATGTTCAGTCATGGATTTTATTCTATTTGTGGTTGATGGCAATAGGCTCGCATGAACTCGCATCAGGGATGATCATAATTACTGATTATATTATTTAAAATGGGATCTGAACTTTGTCATGTAGGTACTTTGTATTATTTATGACATACTGGATAAGACTCAATGGTTTTCGATGGTTTGGTCATGTTGAGAGGATGAATGAAGGGCGATTAACAAAAGGTATTTACAAGGCAGATGTGAGTGGAAACGCCGGGAGGGGACGCCCTAGGAAGACATATAGTGACCTTATTGGTGATGTTCTTTAGAAAAGTCAGGTGCGCAGTACTCACAACCGGCGTGCGTGTATGACCAGACGTATGAACGTAATCGAAGCAAAAGGAGTATGTAACGATCGTAGCAGGTGGCGTTCTGTAGTTTCTGCCTCCCCCCATGGGAAGAAGGCATGAGTTTATGTATGTATGTATGTTGATAAGATTCTGATTTCAAGTCCAACGTGTCACTTTGAACTTTATTCATTATTCAGACATTCGAGAAAAAACAGTCCATTTCCAATAACATTGTTATTTTAACCTTGGTCTAATTATGCTTGTTTTATAGTGTATTTTCATGTCAGTAAACTTTATCTTCAATGTTATTATGATAAAGACTGTGACGCGGTTTTGTCCGACTAACAAATTAACGCATTAATAATATTAAGAATATTAACAATGGAAAACGATTAACAATCTTGTTTTAAGGTTTTTATGGAAACATCGCTAGCCTACCGTAAAGGAAAATTTAAAAGTCAAAGTGAAATCAAATAATTTATTTCAAATAGGCACTTAAAAGACACTTTTCAAAATTGACAAGAAAATAGAATTGATTCTAGTTGCCCCTTCCAAAAGGTAGTTTTGTATGGAGAAGAATGGGTCAGAAACTCCACCGTTACTCTTTTAAAATGTTTTAAAATATTTTGTCTAGATTAATTACTTTATATGTGAAGACGATGCACCTAGAATAAAATTACTATACCACAATAGGTAAAAATAATTAAATATAAAGCAATGACAGGTAAATTAATTATTATGTGAGACACATGGTGCTAACATATTTACAAATATTGATATACTTTTGTTAAAAAAAACTAATATATTTATTAACCTAGACTTTTCTATACATATTACAAATCTTCAAATAGTTAGTTAAAACACAGTTAACATACAGTCACTGTTACTGTTGTTACTTTTATATTTTTTACTGGAACTAGCAATATTTTTTTCTGTAGTTTCTGCCTACCCCGCTGGGACGATGGCGTGAGTTTATGTATATATTATGTATAGACAATAATTTAAAAATTGATGAGGATTTTCATCAATTACAACGAAAAAGGACACAAAAATCACCAAAACATTTTTTTTTACGATCCTTCTATACAGTTGATAAATGTATTGATAAAACCAAACATTCTCTTAGATAACACATTGATAATTATTGATAACGAAAATATTAATTACTTCCATGTACATAGATTTCGATACGGCCGTGTTGGCAAATATTTTGGTGTAGGCGCAAAAATATACGTGCTTCGTATTCGTTTGAAATAAGTGAAGTTTTTTGAGAAACAAAGTGATTAATTGTTGCCATAATGTGACGATAAATATTCTGGTTGCTTGTAATATATTGTAAATCTGTAATATTTATTTATTTATTTATTATTTATTTTATTTATATTTATTTGAGGATTTGTGTGTGTGTGTGTATGTGTGGCATAATGTTATGGTATTATGTAGTTGCTAGGGAGTTGTTTAGACGACTTTTGTCAGTTATAAGCACAATAAAGTTGTGGAGGAAATGCCTTTCGGGTGCAACGTTCTGTACTTTAACCTTAAAAAAAAATTAACCCAAGTTTGAGTGGTTTTGATCCAATGTGTTAATTTAATCCTCAAGAAAAGGAAGTTTTGTTTTCCCTGTATGTATGAGTGGGATGGCATGTGACCGATTTTCTTACAAAAAACTGGGCCGATTTTTCCTGCATGCGTGCGTAGCATGACCACCATAAAATAAATTAAATTAAATGACAGATTGTAGAAAAAAATCTTTAGAAATCAGTAATTTTGTCTATTTTTTCGTCGACAAAATCCGTTTCTATAATTTTCATGCTAAGCGTGCTGGTAAAGTTTGATAGAATAACTGGAATGCACGCCTCGATAAAGGATTACAACTTGTTACTTAATTTCTGATGCAGTCACCGATATGGCCTTTTGATTTGACGACTCCATTGACGAAAAAGCGGAGATACTGGCTAAGACTCCTACAAATAATTGTGTGGTGTACAGGTAGTTTGTTCTGGGTATGAAAGTTTGTGCATGTCTGTATAATAATAATATGTCATGTATAATGGGCCTATGTTACCACTTATTTGTAAACGCGTATACAAGGTTATTTGTAACTCGACGTATTCCTTGCAGGACTTCATAGTAGGGTTAAAATGCAACAAATTAAGCCCACAAATGTTCTACCGAAATTCAGTAGTTTATGAGTTAGTTATATATATATATTTTTTTAATGAATAATACAATTTAAAAATGATTTACGGCGCGACTATACTGGAATTTAAGTTATTATCATAGCTGATACCGAGTTCAAAAATGCCTAAAACTTCGGCAAAGATCAATAATTAAACATTTTATTTTTCGTATTTTTTATATTTGTCAGACAAAAATTGCGAAATAACAACTGAATTTCGGTAGAACATTTGGTGGCTTAATTTGTTGCATTTTAACCCTTCTATGATGTCCTGCAAGGAATACGTCGAGTTACAAATAACCCCTGTATACGTATTCTTTTCATAGAACTTATATCTTTTTGTGGCCGTAACAGATATACATACTTACATAGTATGCATTTTACATAACAAGTTTTAACTCGGTCACTTACACCGAAAAGTGACCAATAAATAAATAAAACGAAAGTGTATGCAATGCAATAAACAGTAGTAACAAAATGTTGGTGTCTGAAGTGATAAGTGACGTACCAAACAAACACTATGAAAGTAACAAGAGTTATGACAGCAGTCTGGTGGAATGGTCGCAGGAGTTCAAAAGTCGAGCGCAGTTATGGAAAGGTACTTTTAAAATAAGAGTTTCCTCTATTTCTTTTTCGTTACGAAGTTTCAGCTCGATATACCAAAAAGTTGTTAGATAAACGATATATGAATAAAAGCACAATGACCAAGTTCGCCCTGTATGATTTTAAGTTTGCCCTGTACGATTTTAAGTTCGCCCTGTATGATTTTAAGTTTGCCCTGTACGATTTTAAGTTCGCCCTGTATGATTTTAAGTTCGCCCTGTAAGATTTTAAGTTCGGCCTGTATGATTTTAAGTTCGCCTTGCACGATTTTAAGTTCGCCCTGTGTGATTTTAAGTTCGCCCTGTATGATTTTAAGTTCGCCCTGTATGATTTTAAGTTCGCCCTGTATGATTTTAAGTTCGCGATTTTCTCAAAAACTAACGAATCTGTTTTAAAATATTTTCCACAGACGTTATCTACATACATTCAGGAAGATTTTAGTACACAATATATTACTTATAGTTAATTATTAAACTTGTTGAATTATCTTGTTTCAAATCGAAGAGAACGGGGTGGTTAGATTTTTTTGCACGCACGTGTATACACGTGCACGTGCACGTGTACTATTATAATAATGATACAAAAACATATAGATGTAGCAAAAGATATAATATATAGGAAAGTCTATAGTCTATTCTGATATACTCTTTGATGACCGTTTTATAACATGAAGGTCAATCCTTAGAAAATCTTTTATTCCCAGAGACTGAATACCGTCGCAAGCGCTCCAGCTGAGCATGAGGTCCTGGGTTCGAGTCCCAGGTCGGGCAAAGTGTTATTGGGTTTTTCAATCTGGATTTATTTTTTATTTTGTTGGAGTTGCTGGCAATTGGCTCGTTCCTATTACATGGGACTTAAACATAGCTTGCGAAATGCTGGTGTACTATAGGTAAACCCCTGCCCAACCCTTCGGGGATACATGGCGTGATGTTATGTATTATGTATGAATACCGTGTTAGCAAAAAACCCAAACACCAAACATGGGTGCATACATCTACGTTGTCTGTCTCAATGACTTCGCATACCTGTCGATTTATGAATGCCGTCAATTTTTTGCATCTCCTGAATATTTTTTCATACTTGTATTTCTTCCACAGAGCGCGATAAACAGCACGAACAAGAGAAGAAGGCGTTGAACGCAGAGTTAGAAGCAGAACGACAGAGTCGCCAGAAGTTGTTGTCAGCACAATATGAGTTGCAGGAGAGAATTGACTCTTTACAGAGGTGAGTTTTAATCGTCTTTTCACTCCTCTTGCTCAAAAAGTCCGTCATTGTAGCGTACCAGAGCGGAGATAAAATAGCATATTTTCCCCCAGGGGAAAAAGTTTTTCATAAGTATAATAATCATGAATAAAGATTCGACTTATTACTGTTTCATAAAAAAGAATAACATTTGTAATGTCACAATGTATTTTATAATGCGCACAGCAAAAGAGTCAAAATCAAATATTTTATTTCACATAAACCTACATGGGCACTTATGAAACGTCAGAAGTTAGGTGCACGGTTCCAATTGGTTGTTCCCTATGGAGAAGAGCCGGCAAGAAACTCTTATAAAAATAAGGGTATTTTACAATGTTTCATATTACAGTGTTGATAGGTATGGGAGGACAGTGTAGGCCTGTCAACAAGTAACAGGTACTCAACAAAATAGAAAAGGTCTACAAATCTACAGTCTACAAGTTAGGCCTACAACGTTCTCACATTCACAATGTATTGAAGAATTTATATAAAAAGAAAAGCCTGTTTAAACCAAATGTAGAACTCTCTACCTGCGTCTGTCTTTCCGACAACATAGAACCCAAATCTCTTTAAAGTGAGAGTGAACAAGCTTCTTCTGGGTAAGCTAACTCCATCGTCGACTTTGTCTCTGTCATCTCTGACCTAGACAAGAGTCAAGAGCAAAACCATCCCAAAAAAAAAAAAACAATTAAAAGCGGCGATCTCTTCGGTAGAGTGCGGGCATTGTGTTGCGGCTACAGAAGAAATTAAAAAAAGACATTGCAGGCAATTTTTCTCTAATTACAAATTGAATTGGTTACCTTAATATATTTTTACTATTGTATTATTTTATTTTCTCGCACTCGTAGTGAAGAGTAGAGTAAAATTACACGGCGCTAAAAACCCATTGTAACTCCATTTCTATTTTCTCCCTCGCTAAAGCTCGTGAGTAAAACTATCTCGTTTAAAATGGGTCATTTTAGCCCCTTCTATAACAATCTACTATTCTTTTGATCTTATGGTGTCTAAGATTTGGCCTGCACGAGATATGTTCTCGTATAATCTCAACGCGCCCACCGCCAATTCGTTTCATTTGTGGTAAAACGATTAGCTAATAAGCATGATTTTTAACGAAGCAGGTAGTCCAGGATACAGGGTGGTAGGGACATGCGCAAACTGTGAACATAAATACAGCACATGATTCTAGACCACCTCGAGTAGAAATTTTTCGTAGGTTAACAAAAAAGAAATCTGCTGTTTCATAGAAAATTGCGATACCAACGCGGTCAAAATGTATGGAACAGCTAATTTTTTTTTTAATAACCGACGAAATATTAAAACGCACGGGCTACAGAATCATGTATTGAATCCATAGTATAGAGGTTTGAGGAACAGGGTGTAAAGCTCACTCATACTCTATGGAAAAGGGCGGATCCTCCGACTAGATGGGTGTTGTGTCTGGTGGGCAACTGCCCGACGTTCGATGTCGGGACGTTGCTAGTTTCGCGGTAAACTCTGCTTGCGCGATGCAGGATTTTGCGTGACGTCAGTGTGACGTGTAGCTTGCATGTGGCGAAGTAGATACCGCTACAATAGTAACAGGCTGCGCGTCGATGTCCCTGCCACTTTGTATGCTGGGCCCACTGACTACCGCACTAAAGAAGTTAGTCACTTGAAAGTATTTATATAATAGACTAGCGAACGATGCTATAGGTTTCGTGATTAGGGTTAAAGATCTTCTTAAATTCTCTTAAAATAGCAGCAGGCTTAGCACGAGCCCCGTTTTGTCGACAGAGGAGTAGACATAAATGACGTTCCGTGTAGATAGTACGACGGCAGCAAAGTAGAAAGAGCCAACTGCACTTTTTACGAAATTCAGTAGGTTATTCACGTTTTTCTTATGTCTCGAAAATGGTGTGTCCTATCGCAAAAATAATGAAAATTTCGACCCCCTTTTAAAAGCTTCAGCCCCTAAAACTCAACATGTAGGTACAAATTTTTCACATTTTCCATACAAAAAGTGATAATCCCATTTTTCCATTCCATTTTTATACTTTGTGGCCGTCAAGTAAAAACTTTTCTACTGTCTTTAGCATGGCGATTACAAATTCAAATTGTCTTCACTACCTTAGACACTTGTTAGTTGTCAGTGTGATTTTGACAGTTTGAGATAGAAAACTTTCTCCTAAAATAGTCTACATAAAAAAGGACCTAGACAACCAAGGTTTATAGCTGGTATAAATACATGCATATTGTAGTAGAGAAAAGCCGAGAATTCCAAGGATTTGTAATGCGATGTCGTAAAAAACATATTTTTGTGCGCTTACATTGCAAACGCTGGCTAAGCCTTACGAGGTAGATCAAAATAATGTACTACGGAATGGTATATCTTAAAAAGATCTACAAAAAAAGTCCCCGATTGTATATGTCGGATATGATCGGTAGAAACGAAAGGCAAAATGACAGATTGTAGAAGAATTTTTACGGTGCGATGTCAAAAATGGAGAAAAGAAATGTCAATTTGTATTGAAATAGCTATGTCTATTCTTCGTGGAAATAGAAAGCGTCATGCTAAGCCTGCTGGTGCCCTGCCGGGGTCGCGGATTGTTCGAAAGAGTTACCGTGGGCCTGGCGCACAGGCAACTGAAGGAACACGGGTGGGTTTTAGTCAGTAAGAGTCTGACACGCCCTTCCGCTCCGCCCAGAGCGGGAGAAGTCATATGATGATTTCCGACCCAAAAAAAAAAGCTGCTGGTGCAGTAACAATGCAGGTGGCACATCAGTGGTAACAATTTGACATTCATAGCTCTTATGTGCCGTAGCAGTAAGGGCGATTTTCGTAGTGCAAGTATTACCACTGATGAGCGGTTGCAGGTTCATCCTTTATAAAACTACACGAAAAAAAAAACTCCCTGTATACTTTCCCAGAGAATCATGTCCCTCGCCCTATACGATTTTTTGGTGCCAAAATTGAATACCGACAACTGAACTATATTAACGTTAGTATTTAATTTGCAGCAAACCAGCACCTAAGGAGCACAGGAGATCATTATCAGATGCCAGCGACAAATCTCAACAAGAAACGACCGTTGAAGATGTAAGTTTTTTTGCATATTTTTTATATACCTACCTATGGAAAATGCTTGAACCAACTTTGTGCTAATATTAGGGCCCGTTGTTTGATCAGTAGTCAAATATACTAATAGTTATAGTCCGTTGGTTAAACTAAGAATTTGTTAAAAATTACAGAAGTATGTTGTTTGACAAATAGTTAATAAAAGTTAACCACGCGCAGACAGAGTAGTTAAACTTTGACAGCTATTGGCTATTGTCAAGTGACTAATTGTTAACTATGTATCAAACAACGGGCCCTTACTGACACCGCGTTGAGTCCATAAACGTCAAATTCTTTTCGCGGCTTGTGTCGCATTTGTTCTTTTTTATAATAAAAATTCAAAATGTATCGAATTTCTTCGTTGGCTTCACTCATTTTGGCGGACAGAAAAACAATGGAAAAATGGCGGGAAATTGTTTTTACTTTTTATTTTTCTTTCTTTATATGTCATCTATTTAATGGTATCAAAACCAGCCAGATACAAACAGTACAGCCAAAGAGCTTTAACTACAGCTTAATACCTAAAAATACGAAAAAACTATTTACCCGAGCTATTATTATTAATGCGTTTGTTTTAAGCATATTTCTTATTATTTTCATTTTCATAGGACTATGGCTATGGTTCAGTCAGATCTGTGGAGAGTACTCGACCGGCGCTGGAGGCTGTCAACTGGTCGGCAGGTTCACACAATGGACCAACACAACCGGTAAGTCACCGCCACGTCTATTGTCTACTGATAAATCCAATGGTGATATATTCCGAATTACGCCATAATCGCTCACAGCGCTCACATCAATAATAATTTGCGTTCCGATTTAGATATCACGATTATGACACCAGCACGCGTAGCACGACCACTTCTATCTCTACTCTACGAAGAGAAGACAAATCACTTTCTTAACAAAAAGTCATTATTTTCTTGTTTTTTGACATCGCGCTGTAGAAATCTTTCTACAATCTGTCATTTTGTTATCCGTTTCTATAGAGGCCATGCTATGCATGCTGAAAGCCGTCAACAATTCGGAACGCTCGTAAACGCGGTCACAGTGCTCGCTCAACGTCAACCCTAAACCTTGCACAAGAAAGAAGGACCGATTGGATATTGTTTTGAAAATGGAAGTTCAACGTATTGACACTTCTGTTTTGTTGGTTGAGATGTATGAGACCAAAGATGCGACTCTAACCAACTGAACAGCACAACGCACAACTGTCATTTTTGACAGCGCTCACGATTTTATCGCGCTCACTCTAATTCGGAACGGGTGTAAGTACGCTCAAATCGATTACAGTGCAATTCGGAACGTACCCTTATTCAGTAGGCACATTCGAAGAGTACATTGTTTTCAAGGGGCATCCACACAGAAGTTGCATTTTGTGGAGCAACATTTACGACTGTTAGTGGGCAATAACGGATAACAAAAAGTTATTTCGTAAACTTACTAAGAGTTATAGAAAGTTACTTAATGTTATCATCTTGCATAATGTTGCTCTACGAAAAGTATTTTCGGTGTAGATTGTATGGTCGGGTGTCAGATATAATAAAACATCCCAAAATGTGGTGTAAGACTGGCCTTTATTATGTTGATACTATGACTTATATATTGGTTACACACATTGAAATAGAGGTTGCATACGTACTACATCACACCTCCCAAGGCAATAAAAAAAAAAAATTCCTTTGCATGTATTTTTTTTTTTAATTTTTTTTTTTATATATATATAAAACTACGTAATGTGGTTACAAATTTAATGTAAAATTACTGTTTATTATCTATGAGTAATGGTTATGCGTTTGAGTTACTCGCAAGTTTTTTTTTTTTTTTTTTTTTATATATATAAGTATATTAATAAACAACTTATAACTAAGATTACAGTTGTTGTATCGCTTGTGTTTACAAACAAGCGAATTGTTTTTTTTTTTTTTTTTTTTTTTTTTTTTTTTTTTTTTTTTTTTTTTTTTTTTTTTTTTTTCTAACTTATACCAAAGATTACAGTTGAGTTCTGTGTTTACAAATAAAACATGTAAGTACTTTTTGTTGGCACCATTCATTCAGGGCATCACGAGTGCATATCATTTTACAGCCACGATCGCAACGAAGGTCAGTAACCTAGGTATTGTTGCTAAGTATACAATATACTATGACTTTATGAGTAATACAACTTCGTTCTGTTTTTATGAATAACATCAATTTTTCCATTAATGTTTACCTCTACATTTGGCGACAAATCTCTAATAACAGTGTAGGGACCAGTATAAAGGTTTGAGAGCTTATTACCAGTTTCATTTTTAATCAATATTTTATCATTTGGTTTATATTCTACAGGTCTTACATATTTATCATATCTGTTTTTCCTTTCTAATTTCGAGTTAATCAAGTTTTCCCGTGCTTCTGTTTGTGAAATCTGTAATCTATATTTAAGCTCAAGGGGATAACTGTCATAATTGTATAGTGGTTCTACTGTTCTTAAAAGGTTACTTGGTAAGTTACATTTCTTTCCATACACAAGTTCGAAGGGAGTAAATTTTGTCGATGAATGTACTGTGGTGTTGTATGCAAAGGCCCAAAAAGGTAACCATGAACTCCATGAGTCTGGTCTTTGATTGATGTGCATTCTTAAAAAGGCCCCTAGGGTTTTGTAAGAATTCTCCAGTGCACCAATGCTCTGGTGATGATAGGCTGTTGAGTTCAGTTTGGAAATATTAAGAATTGTACATACCGCTTTGAATGTCTCTGACATAAACTCCGTTCCTCTGTCAGTAGCGATTTCCCGAGGCACACCGTGCACGAGGATGAAGTTGTTGACGAACACACGAGCGACTTCAGCTGCTGTTCTATTCACTAGTGGAAAAGCGCATACATATTTTGATAGTTCACATTGAAGTGTTAAAATATACGTGTAGTTATAGTAATCTCTATCAAGAGGCCCTACTATGTCTAAAAATATCTTCTCAAATGATGATTGTGCCGTTGTCATTTAGAACTGGTAATAAGCTCAAGGCGATTTTTAAATCGAATTTCGCCATATTTTGTTCAATAATTGACTCTTCAGTCGATGAAT
This sequence comes from Griposia aprilina, assembly GCA_916610205.1. Classification (NCBI taxonomy): domain Eukaryota; kingdom Metazoa; phylum Arthropoda; class Insecta; order Lepidoptera; family Noctuidae; genus Griposia; species Griposia aprilina. Next base: position 11,140,338 of record OU744311.1, read on the forward strand.
TATTACACAAATCTAAAATATTGTCATACAGGTTAACAAAATCTTTGTTTAATTTATTAAATTTACATAATTCCTCGTCTTTTAATCCGGTTTTAAGTAGCCTTAAATGGTCTAAGCTCTCATTGAAATTACTCAGCAATTTATCGGCCTCTTTTAGTTTTTTCAAAACAATTTCACCCTTTCGTCTACTTGGTCCTATTTTTATTAAATATATTCTTATCTTACCAAGGTCATTGTATATCTGTAACAATTCGTCATACATAACTGTCCATAATTTTATAGTTCATATACCAAATGCAAGTTCATATCGCGACTATGATTCCACTGTTGCACGCATACACTGCCCATGTTAGAATTACCACACTTTCACATTCATTAGAACACGGAACTCACAAGAACACTAGCCGAATTGTATGATTTGTTACACGCCTCTGTGTTGTCAGGGATTCTTGTTGGAAGCGTGGACCCGACGTTCCTCGCCTGCAGACACGTTACAAGCACCGTCGCGACACCTTCTGGATCGATCCACCGAACGCCTTAAGATGTGTCTCGTTATCTGCTCTCGCGCCCAGGACTCATGACATCTTTTGTAAATTTTAAAGATGGAGTATAGTGCACCGATGAATAATATCGTGCAAATTATTGTTAACACGATACTTATGGCCGATAAATGAAATTTAAATTCCTCTACCGTCGCTGTGTTTTTAGCGGCGCTATTTTGATTGAGAAAAACCTCCTCATTAGTTACTTTTGAGTTGCACATTTTCAAAGTCACTTTTAATATATTTTTCACTTAAACAGTTGCCACACTGAGCAAAACCGATACTAATCGCGTACATGATTCAAGCCCTGTTTAGTGGCAGGGTCGCCATGTATGGTCGGGTGTCAGATATAATAAAACATCCCAAAATGTGGTGTAAGACTGGCCTTTATTATGTTGATACTATGACTTATATATTGGTTACACACATTGAAATAGAGGTTGCATACGTACTACATCACAAGATAGTTATGCATGGTGTGTCGACCCCTAATACTACTGGCTCTGTGAATAAATGCTCACCCCGCACCTTAAAACAAAATCCATAAAAATAGAAGCGCGCGCAAAGAGTGCGGCATGGCTGAAATATGTTTTTTTTTTACGTTTTCAACCCCCATATCCCTGCCATTTTGAAAAATTTCGAATAATTGATCCTCTAAATAAGATTCATATAATTATCGAACCTGCTCACAAAACTTCACGGGAATCGGTTCAGAAATGCGACCTGTAGATGAGAACAGCCGGACATCCGGACATACGAAAGCATTTTTGCCCAAGCTGAAACGAAGACGCTTCGCGCTCACTTGGTCAATTATAACAACATGTTAGCTGGTACGCGCCTTGGGCGCCCTACGCTGATACAACATTTGCGGTAGCGACGGGATGTTATGGCTAGCACCCGGCAACAAGCATCCGTAGAATAAGGACCTAGTATTGTATTATACGCGCTGTACACATTGGACCAAGGTGCTGGGCCAGCATGTTGGGCCAACGTGTAGAGATTTCCTTGGGGTATGTTGGTAGTTGGCGACCAACACTGGCCGGCCAGCCAAATAGGATCGCACCAAGATCAAAGGATCTTGGCGCGCTCCGCAAACAGTGTTCACACGTTGGCATCTTATTTAGTTAGTTGTTATTCGCCAGCAAAGACATTTCAAAGCGTCAATGTGTTACGGTGAATCCTCAGCTGTAGCCGCCAAATTAAACATTTCTATGGTTTTTTTGCAAATTGCTGCTCTGTTTTACGTCGTATGTTGATCAAAAACTTTTTTTACAAAAAAACAACTGACTTCCAAAAAAAACAAACACTAAAAGACGTGAAAAATAACTTTAATTTCGGAAGTCGGTGCCTTTGGTTTTGTATTTTCGTGTTTGGCCACCGACTTCCGAAATTAAAGTTATTTTTCACGTCTTTTAGTGTTTTTTTTGGAAGTCGGTTGTTTTTTTGTAAAAAAGGTTTTATTTTTCACTTTTTAGTTGCGGTACCACTACTTGGTGTGTAAATAACAGTGACAGGAAATTATTAACATATCATCCATATAAACTAAGTGGAAAAAATCTGCAGTATTAAGGATAACTCAAAAACTACTGGTCAGACCTTGATCAAATTTAAATGGGACCACATGTGAAGCACCACCTATCAAATAAAAAAAGAATCATCCAAATCGGTTCACCCAGAAAAAAGATATGAGCTAACACACAAAAAAAAAAAAAAAACATACAGACGAATTGAGAACCTCCTCCTTTTTGTGAAGTCGGTTAAAAATGCGAATCGCGACTGTAGGAATGATATATTTACTGAATAATAATCATAAATTTCATATCAATCGGCAAACTTTGGAAATTTGTTCCACCTAAGAATTTTTCAATGAAATTGTCATTCAATTGGATTATTTGAACTAAGAGGGTTGTATTGCTGATTTGAATGATTATAATTCTGTAAATACTACATACTTGTTACGGTCGCGAATCATATTTTGTTCAACATACAACCTGTCACTGACCTGCAAATTGCAAAAAAACTTAAGAAAAATTGAATTTTTCGGGCTACCTGGCGCTTCCCCATTAATATTTCACTTTTATTTATCAACAACAACAGCGAAATTTTCGAAAAGTGTCTTAAACCAGAATTTAATTATCCTGCTTCGCTGGTCTAGTGTTCGCAAGCGCAATTTCTGAACGTGATGTCCTAGGTTTGTGTTCCGGGTCGGGCAGTGTTATTGAGATTTAACATTATGACTTTTACACACATTAGAGTCCAGAGGGCCGATTTTCAAGGCAAATTAGACGTATTTTTTACAGATTGAAACTAAGATTAGAATGCTAACGTTCTCATAAATAAGGGAATTGCATCTCTGATCCCGATTCTTAAAGAGGTAGGGGTTACCTGGACTTTCAGTCGAGATTTCACATCGACTCTCTCATTATGATTCCTGGTCAAATCAACTCTCTTTTTATGAATCCTTGTATACCTAGCAAGTTCCAAAGAGGGATGTTGCATCGTAACCTTTCGAAGTGAGTAAGTGGGATAGTAACCCGAAATAAAATAAACCTTTTTTTGTCCAAAAATACACTAAATAATGTTTTCTTTTATTTCTGTATATAGGTGGCGGATGCGGGTCTGGTACTCCGCATGAGGAACAGGATATCAACTCTTCAGAGTGAACTTTCGAGGACACAGAAGAGGTCTACCGACCTGGAGGAGAGGATTATGAGTAAGACATAATATCTTTTTTTTCGCTTACTGATAAATGATAAATGATTTTATTTCTGTAAATAGGTTTGTACAAACACTTTTACACGTCAATGATATTTTAAAACTAGATGAGGTCGATGTTTCCTATCTGACTACTCTGAGAAGAAAGGCCGAAACAAACTCAGAGGTCACAGTCTCTTTTAAAGTCCAGACATAATCTTGGTCAGATCACTGTACTGTAACAGTTACTGCTATCTAACACAGCGGGGTAATTACGTTACACACTAACAGTAGGAATGACTTTCATTTTGACAGTTCACCAACATTCATTGCGTTATTTACGTTGTTGAGCGGACAAATTTTTCCAACATATGAAGCAATGGCTTAGCAATAGGCTTCAAAATTATTCAGATTGCGATTGATAGTGTGTTCGCGATTAGGGTGCAGGTTGCACTAGTTACGACAAGGTTACAACTAATAATATTCTAAACTTTAAAAAAGTAGAAAAATTATAAGATCTTGCTATATTTGTGTACTGCTAAAATGATCTTTTTCCACTTGAATAACGTTGACAGTCAGGGTAGGTGTTGGTGATTTGTGAAATTTTGTGAAATGTATTGGAAACAAAACAAGGCTTTTCAGGGTTTTTTTTTGTTATATTTATTTTCTCTGGTGAACAATAAAGTATACAGTTAATAAATCGTTAAGCTCCTTAAATTCTGAGTTGAGCTGCACGATTACTGACAAATGCGTGCACTGACTGGACAGGTCCGCTCAATCTGTGTGTTTTTTCCTCAAAAGACCATTTCAGACACAAATCTACATGGTCTTCACATGATCTGACCAAGATTATGTCTGGACTTTAAAAGAGACTGATCTCTGACTTTATTTCGGCCTTCTCAGAGTAGTCAGATAGGAAATGCCGACCTCATCTAGCTTTTAAAATAAGTTTGACGTGTAAAAGTGTTTGTACAAACCTACTTACAGAAATAATATATCATTTATTAAGGTTGCGGCGTTCGTTCCAATTTTGGCCATGCGCGCTAAAATGTCCTTGTACAGCTTTAGTAGTTGATCTTGCAAATATATAAGTATGAAATAAATTGAAGGTTTAAACGTTATTATTGTAGGCGGCCTCCATTTGAGTCCGAAACACGAAGTAAATATAGTATAGAATAGAAAATAATAGTAGAATACTCTTTATTATGTACACCATAAAAATTACAAATATAAATGTAGAAATTTTAAATAGGGTGACACAATGGGCGGTCTTATCGCTAAAAGCGATTTTTACAGACAGCCATTGGATGGATTAAAGGGAGAAGGAGAGAAAATAATGTAGGTAGTCAGTGGTGTACCAGTTACATACACAATAAATACATACATACACACATATAAAAAAAAAACTGAAACTACTCAGATTATCTCGAAACAGAGAGAATAAAACCGAACACAGTAATAAATATGAATATCTCTTACAGCATTTCGTTCTGAATTCCAATCCAATTTAATCTGTTGTCAAACCTTATGCCAAAGTGCAACGAACCCACTAACATCATTTACTGTTAAGAGAGTTGATCCAGATTGCAGAAAATATTAATCTTTGTTATCTGTTAATCGCCAAGGGGAACCGTGAATGTAGCCCGCGAAATACAAAAATTGTTACGTTTTATAAATTATGCTGCGAATAAGATTATTTCATGAAAACATGACAATAAAGCAGAGAGCAAGCAAACAGAGTTTACCGCGCGACTAGCATATATACAACGTCCCGACATCAACCGTCGGGCAGTTGCCCACCAGACACAACACCCGTCTGGTCGGAGGATCTTCCCTTTTCCATATAGTATGAGTGAACTTTACACCCTGTTCCTCATACCTGTATAGGCCTGTTCCACCCACAGCTGAGTTTAGGCCTCCTCCCTTTTGTGCCATGCTTCCTTGGTCTGTACGAATCTGATCCAGGTCTACTGATTATACTATCTGTTAATCACAAATATTATTACTTTGTCCACCAGACCGTCGCTCATCGCCACCCTCAAACCCGAACACAGATCGCTATAAACTGGAAGAGCTGGAAATTGAGAACAAGAAGTTACGAGAACACCTGGATAGGCTGCGAGCTGCTGGAGACACCACGCTGGTCTCCAAAGAAGTTATAGGTACGAAATATTATCACAGAGAAAACTCATGCCATGTTTGAGCTGACATAAGACTCATGCCATGTTTGAGCTGGCATAAAACTCATGCCATGTTTGAGCTGACGTAAAACTCATGCCATGTTTGAGCTGACGTATAACTCATGCCATGTTTGAGCTGACGTAAAACTCATGCCATGTTTGAGCTGACGTAAAACTCATGCCATGTTTGAGCTGACGTAAAACTCATGCCATGTTTGAGCTGGCATAAAACTCATGCCATGTTTGAGCTGGCATAAAACTCATGCCATGTTTGAGCTGGCATAAAACTCATGACATGTTTGAGCTGGCATAAAACACATGCCATGTTTGAACTGGCATAAAACTCATGCCATGTTTGAGCTGACGTAAAACTCATGCCATGTCTGAGCTGGCATAAAACTCATGCCATGTTTGAGCTGACGTAAAACTCATGCCATGTCTGAGCTGGCATAAAACTCATGCCATGTTTGAGCTGACGTAAAACTCATGCCATGTCTGAGCTGGCATAAAACTCATGCCATGTTTGAGCTGGCATCGCACTAAGCGTTGGACTAGGAGAAATACAATTTCCCCGCTGGAATAGATTTCAGCACGGCATTTGTATTTCTTCTGTGTTTTACATGTAGAATTTTGAGTTATAAAAAAAAAATGCATTTAAATGTTGATACCAATATTGTATTTTACTTTCGCCAATTAATTTTAAAAAACCCTGTATATTCTTTAATACTTACATCCACGATACAGAAATTTTCGTAAAGATAGAAAAAAAAAAAAAACTAATGAAAATTAAAGTCCAGATAGAATTTAAGATCCAAGTGTAAATAGGTTTCCCATTATTGATCGCTATGTTATGTTAAATATGTAAGAAATCTTTTATCTTCTAGATCAAATGAACGTGATGCAAAAAGAACTAGACAGAAGAAGAGACGAGTGCGTACAACTGAAGAGTGTTCTGACCAACCAGGTATGTTGTAAAGTAGTTTTGACTCCTCTTGCTCAAAAAGCCCGTCAGTTTAGCGTACCAGAGCGGGAACAAAATAGCATATTTTCCTCTAGGGGTAAAAGTGTATCTTTTTGGCTGTTATCAACGAGCCAACAAAAACGAAAAAGTCTTTATTCATAAGTAGAATAATCATGAATACTTACTACTGTTTATTACTGTACTTATTACTTTTTCATAAAAATGGACATATTATTCTTGAAAATTGAACTAAAAGCGTCGATCGGTATCTTCGGATGGGGTCTTCAGTACAATGCGTGCATTGCGTTGCGGGTAAAGAAGACAAGAAAAATAAATAAATATGCTTCATTGCTGTCATAAAAATTAATAATTATTATTTATTTTTTATGACAGCAATGAAGCTTATTTTAACCTTGTAGCTTTTATCTTACTACTTGAATTCACATGTATTATATATCATTCGAAAGTACGTAAAATCACGATCAAAATGGTATATAATCTCACATAAAAAACATTATTTACCAGGGGTATTTCTCGCAACACAATTTCACTGAACACTCACTGAGACTAACTGAACTGACAGTTCAACAAACTATTTTTCTCATTTTCAACCACAGATTTAATATTTGTTATGCCTGATGTAACACCACGACATCTATCTAAAATTTAGGGAATTTATTGGGCTTTCCGACGGTACAAGTATGACAGCTGTACCTCTGTTCAAAAAGTTCAGAGTAAATAAAATAGAGAGCGCTGTTCCGGCACGCGGAGTGGGGGGTGTTAGGTTTTATTTTCGTTACGGAATTTCTTGATTCGGTCGCCGCGCTCAAAGCCCGCGATAAAAGCTATGCAATAGCTTAAAAACTGTTTAATATTTTATTGGGTTATTTAATTTTCTCGCAATCGTAGTGAAAAGTAGATTGTAGACAAACGGCGCGCGGCGGTAAAAACCCGTTATAACTCGGTTTCTATTTACTCCCTCGCTGAAGCTGGGGAGTAAAACTACCTCGTATATAATGGGTCATTTTAGGCCCTTGTATAACAATCTACTATTTATTTATCCTGATTTACAGGCTGGTCTATGGCAAACGCGACAGCTGACCATGGGGTCCATGGTACCTGAGTTAGATCCTCGTGCCGACAAATTGTTATTACGAAAATCAGAATTTGCGAAAGTAATAGGCTCGCTTTCTATCCTATTACAAGAGAAAACATAATTAGCAAAGTAGATGTAAATTTCTGCCTACCCTTTCCAAGAAAACAAGAGTGTTAAGCTATCATTTTAATTCAGTTAGATAACTTAAAATTAGAACATCTTAGTCCCGTATTACAGAACCTCACTCACAACTCAAAAATTACTTAAAACTAGTTTCAACCAATCAAATGGCTCTAAACTATGTTTAAGTAATGCTTTAGTCGTGAGTCAGGTTCTGTAATACAGATCTTAGTCTCTGGATGACGTACCAGACATCTGCCGGATAAGTAAACCAGCACTTATCTGGAGGTGTAGAAGCAGTCTCTTTCTTATTAATTTGTAAGACCGCTCTTGACCTTGATTCGGCCTTAAGTAATCTTGGTTGCCCTCAAACAGATTTTGTTCCTATTCCATTCACACAGTACCATTAAAACAGAATTTCATATCGTTCTTTTAGTGTATTTACGAAATACAGGCTATGTATACATACGTCACGTTGGACGTACTTGTCAAAAAAGTTTTCTGCCTGTCACTCATATCTGTGATAAGAAATGATAACAATAACAGAACTGAGCTGTTTGCTCGTGTCACAGAAATATCTATAATAAAATGCGATCGTCTCTCTGTCTGTCCGTTCGTGCACATAACTCGAGAAATTATTATCCGAAAAATGAATTTTTCTTGATTGGAATACCTCGTCGGTCTATCGGACGTGAGCGCGACTGCTTAGGGTGCGGCCCTGGGTTCGATTTCCAGTTTAGGCAAAGTATTATTGGGTTTTCAGTAATTTACCTGTCTGGTCTGATTTTGTGCCCGGTTAATTGCAATAGGTTCGCCAAACATAAGACTTAGGACTGGCGAAATGTGGGTGTAAAATACACTTCTGCTTACAACTTCCGAAGATACAGGCGTGAAGTTTGCTTTTAATTTCATTACAAATCGATATAAAGGAGGATCGATAAAATGCAACTTTCATGGACTTTTCAGCGATTATAAAATAGTTGTTGCCCGCGACTTGGTCTGCGATCCCGGTTGAAAAGTAGCCTATGTTCTTACCCAGGTCATGGTCTGTCTGTGTGCCAAATTTCATCCCAATCCGTTCAGTGGGTTTCGCGTGAAAGAGTAACAAACATCTATCCATCCATCCATCCATCCTCATAAGCTTCACATTAATTATAATATTGGTAGGATTCTGAATTAACAAACAAAACCGAATAAAAACATTAGTATGAAACCCAAATATTTTACTTATGCGTAACATAATGTATTTGTTGTGGATTAAAACTGGCACATTTCTTTTATAACAAGCTGAAATACAAAGCACTGTATTTATTTTAAAATCACTTCTTGTTTACTAAAAGTGATATCGTGAGAAAAAAAACTATTCGTTTTCACGATAATTATATTGTTTATTGATGACTAGGGCTTTTTTTACACACAGAATATGAGAATAATCCTTGTGTCGGGTTTTTTTTTCTTCTAAAAGTCTGTTTTTATGTTTGACAATTAACGTAGAAATATGTTGCTTTTGATTGATATAATTTTATTATTTTTATTGGCTAACTCAATATGATTGTTCTAAAAAAAACAAGTTGTCGAAAAAATCAAGTGTCAAGTGATTAGTGATAAATAGTACCAAAAGTACACTTTGTTACTTCAATATTTTATTTGTGCATGTGCCGTTTACAGTGTCAAAATGTTCAAATAGACATTTGACACTATAGTCTACGTACCAGAAAAAAATGAAAAAAAAATTGGATAAGTATTTGGTGTAAAACCATTTGCCAGATTAATTAACTGGAAAATATAAACAGGACATATGTGTTATTTAAAGTAGCAAGTGCTAAAAAGTGTCAACATGGCACTACCTTTGACTGGAGTGAAAATATCAAAACAAGTGTATATAGACCAGCCGGTACATAGGAGTAATTACTACTATTGTCAGAAGGAGTTACAGGTGAGGTTCTAGAGCACTAGGAGGTGGTGAAGGGCGGGCGTTTTGGGGGACTGTCTTATGTAATTTTGACGTACGAAAAGTGTTGATTCTCAGCCTAATTTGAATAAATTATTTTTGGTTTTAATTTCTTCTTTTATCGTAAAGAATTTCGCGAAGGAGTAGGCAGAGGTGTCAGTGCATTACAGCCACATTTTTCCAGTTATGTTACACATCCCATGTAGTAAGGGTGTGTTGGATTGTACTAATAATAACAATCTTTTTAATAGCGTTTACTAATGTAGTGATTTTTTTGTGTAAATATAATATTTCAGTAGTTAGTAGGCTTGGACACTACAAATCATTGAATAATTTTAAGGCTAAATATATTTAAAACATCATTCTGTATCCGCCATCCTCAAACAATTAACGGAAACAAAATGAGGTTTTAAATTCGTTTAGCGCTAAACGTGTTTAGTGTTTTGAGGTGCAAGCGTGCCTAAGAGCTTAAATAGTAACCTCTGTTCACAAGAATCCAACTTTCTCAGGATTCCAACTTTTATAACGTGCATACAAGTCTTCGAATGAGTCCAATTTTTATTTTTTATGTTATTTTATTAGATTCCAACAGGTACAGTTAGACAGAAACTCATTGTGGTTTTTGAAGATTAAAATAGGTAGAAATCATCTAATTTAAAACTGCACTCCACAAAAAAATCTATACAAACATTTGAAATGTGTGTGATACAAGCAGTGGAGGGGCGTGCAATTTTAAACTGGACGATCTTAACGTATAGTTATCGCGTTTTAGCATGGCAATAGCGGCCATAGCCCTTTCCCTAATATCTCTCCGTAGGAAACCAAATCATAAAGTATGTATGGTTTTTCGTTATTGGAATACGTCGAAGATCATGAGCATAGATTTTGATTCTGGTTTTTTTTAACGGAATTTATTTCAATTTTAATGATAATAAAAAACTTTTTACAAAAAAAAAAAATCAACCGACTTCAAAAAAGAAACACTGCAAAGTGAAAAATAACTTTAATTTCGGAAGTCGGTGTCTTTGGATCTGTATTTTAGTTTTTTGCCACCAACTTTAAAATTAAAGTTATTTTTCACTTTGCAGTGTTTCTTTTTTGAAGTCGGTTGTTTTTTTTTTTTTGTAAAAAGCTTTTTATTTTTCTCTTTTTAGTGAGTCAGCTATTAATTTATCTAAGTTACAATAGCCTAATGTTAACTACTCATCACCTTTTACAAAATATTCCTTTTCCCGATGCAGGGACGTTAATTGTTGAGGAGTTCTCCTGGCAAGAACCAAAAGAACTGGAGCTGATGGTGAAGCCACCATCAGCACCATTTCACCATATTCATTGTGACGAGCATAAATTGCTTAGCAACCATATTAAAGTACCTAATCGAATCGTAACACGTGAAATACTTATAATTGAGTAGTTCCGGTGGCCACCTCTGGTCTTCTCATCAGTTCCACTTCAACGAATGGTGCTTTCCGAGAGCAAATGCACGAGTTACTATAAAAAATACCCAAATCGCTATAGGCGTGCCTGTAAAATTTGAGGATTTCCCTCGATTTCCATGGGATCCCTTCATCAGATTCTGACTTGGTGACAATGGAACCACCTCGAGAGTATACCCTTTCAAACAAAAAAAGAATTTTGCAAATCCGTCTATATATGACGGAGTTATTCCCGAAATACATAATTTTTTTAAAAAAAAATATAAACATCCGAATTGATAACCTCCTCCTTTTTGAAGTCGGTTAAAAAAATGGTAGAAAATGTAGGTGTGCTAATGACCGCTATTGTCATATTATAACGCCACAACGACAGGGTCAAATTAAATTAGCTAGCGAAACTCCGCAGACGTGATATAGGTATCGGTATCTGAACATGATACAACAACAAAATAGTAGATTGTTATACAAGGGGCTAAAATGACATACGAGGTAGTTTTACAATTTTGAGAAAATAAAATAATCCAATACAATATTAAATAGTTTATAAAAAAATCAATGTACAATTTGTACAATTCTGGTTATTTAACGAGTTTTTTTTTCCCGGCAACTTAATTTCAGTTCTCTGTGAAGATGAACGTTGAGTTGTCTGTTGGGTAAACGTGCGAGATACACGTAGTTCCCGGTTTGAGGGTCCCTCGTTTGAATGTTCTGAATAGAGAATCAGCTGAGTTGACTCATACCTTGACGTCGATGGTCGTGGGAGAATATTGATGCATTCTGTTATACGCTTGATGATACCAAATTTGTTTTGAATGGTGTTCTCTATAAAGCCTTCCGCCACTAGGTCGGAACTATATCCACCGTGGTGTTTTAGCGTTGTTGTATTTGCACCAGAATCCGCCAAGAGAGTGGCGGATGTTCTTCGGAAACAATGGCCAGTGTACTGTTCCGAATTAGGCAAATTTAGATAGGTAGCGATCACTTTTGGCATATTGCTTAATTTATTTTTGCCTATAACTTGCCTTGTGAATTTTCCTTTTTGATAGTTCAGAAAAAATCTAGGCGTACCCACTCCACTCGGCCGTAAATCTTGGTAGGCTTTGACATTTTTTGAAACTTAACACGAATTTCCTTTCCTTATCTCTCTTTGTATTGGGCAGATTTATGGCTTAAAGATGTGTAATAGTTTCGACATCTTCCACTGTTATGTTAGCCAGTTCTATCCCTCTGCAGGCACCGCTGTTTCCAAAAATTAAAGTTACCTGTAAAACAAAAAATAAGTGTGTTAAAACTGTATTTTGGTTGAATCCTACCACTTTAATTTGGTGTAAATAAAAGAGAAACGTTTAAAAAATGTCAGTAGGTAACTTGCCAAGTATTTTACATTTGGAGCTCTAGTTAAAAAATTCTCGATATCTTAACTCGTGAAAACTTTGGATTTCTCGCCCTTTTAGTCGGTGGATAATTTCTTGAGAAAATCCGTCTTTACATATTTCTATATATTGACATTGTCTTGTCCGTATAGTTGAACTTTGATATTTTTTTGGAAATTTCATCAAAATACGTAAGAAAAACTCCTTCCGTAAGCGAATCCACTTGTTTCTCTGTCCTCCACTTCATAAACTTTTCGTAAGTATTTAAATAAATGCTTCGTGAACTTGACGGCAACAGATTGAAAATTATATTTTCTTTTCCTTCCTCTTCCATCTGCAAATTAGGGTCTCCATTCTCACTAGATGATGACATTTTCACAGTTGTAAAATAAATTATAACGGTCACCAATTTAATTTGTAATTATAGAAAAATTCTAAAGATTTCGCGCCAATGCCTTTTTTAATTTCATCTGTACCCGCAACGCAATGCACGCATTCTACCGAAGAGATCGCCGCTTTTAGTTCCATTTTCAAATATAAAATGTTCTTCTTTTTCATGAAACAGTATAAGTCGAGTCTTCATTCATGGTTATTCTATTTATGAATAAAGACTTTTTCGTTTTTGTAAGCTGGTTGATAATAGACAAAAATGAAAAAAAAAAAACTTTTGCCCCTAGAGGAAAATATGCTATTTTAGCCCCGCTCTGGTACGCTATAATGACGGACTTTATGAGCAAGAGGAGTGAAAAAATGATTTGGTGATATTATTTTTTGGGGACAACGACCGTAGGTAGCGTAGTAACTTGGAATATCTGTTTACAAATCATTTTTTTGGAATCTATTTTCAGCATAATTTTTATTCGTAATCAAGTCGAGTTTGTCTTCTCTAAAATAAATATATTTTTCTTATTGCAACGCAGAAACCGTGGTTCCAAGCTCTGAAAAACGTTGTGAGTAATAGACATGAATGTAGTGATCTATGTTTTATAATCAAATGCTTGTCTTAGACGTTTTAGTTAACCATAGTTTTAATTTATTCAACAATTTTGTGTCAATAAGAAGCTTTGTTTTTTGTGAATTAAAAACAAAAGTAGGTTAATTTAATAAGTAGGTAAATATCTATCAAACATGACTGAATTTTTAATAACCCGACAATTTCTTTTCCGAAATCTTGTTATACTCGTAATAAAATGATTTTTTGAAAACACATCAGATAATATTTATTAATGTGGTCTTCGAATAAATATTAATATTTAATGCAGTGCTGTCAAATGATTTTTTTATTTTCCATGCCTTCTGTTGCTGTCTTTGCATGGTACATTTTTTTTTTTTTTACATTTGTAGATGCATGATTCTTGTACTTATTATGGACTATTAATCAGTGGCGTTCCTTCCATACAAGCCGGAAAGCCCGGCTTTCAATTAAATGTGAACCTACCAACAAAAAACATAAAAAAACTACATGTCATGCAAACTTGTAAATTAACTAATAATATATAATAATTTTTAAATATAGATATTTCGGCTTGCCCCCTAGGCACGCCACTGCTATTAATACGTCATGTTTTTAACTTTTATCACCATCCAATTAACCTATATTTTTAGATTAGACCCCCAGTAATATAATTGGAGTTTTGTTATTAATAAAACGCATAACCGTTTCATTACAAAACGAGTTCTTGGTCCAAGCTTTCCAACCTTTCAGCTAGTTTTTTGTATTTCAAGCCTTATTTCGACTGAGATAAAGTTCTTAATACAAAATTGACAATTTCGACTCGGATTTATAATACTATTTTGTATTTAGAACTATATCGTTGGTGTAAAAAAATTATATCACACGATTTCAACCAAAGCATAAGGCTCCCGCAGACAGGCGCCACGCCACGGTGCGAGGAGATTTTGGTATAAAACAGTTTCCACAAAGTTAGTATAGAAATTGATCTACTAGAGTCGCGTCGTGCCTGTCTGCGGGACAGGCCTTTACACAAAGTAGTCCCCTGTACTAAATAACCTACTAATCCAAAACATCCTATAAACATATATTCAACTTTGAACTCTATTTCAACAGACGGTGAACTTAAAGTCGCTCGCCACATCAAACTACGGGTCGGACGTCGATATTATCAACGAAGATGGTGAATTGGCGACGGCTTATGAAGCTCAGAAAGAAATTAACAGGTAACCTAAATTAACCTTTAATAGTAGATTAATCAAAAATTGTCTAAAAATGTGGGTTACATTAGGTACTAAAATCCTTGATTATTTTTTCTATGTCACTTTATAATGCATTTTCCTACATTATAAAGTAAAAAGAGACAAAAATTTGAAAAACATTGGAAAATACACTTTATCATTAGTGTCAAAAAGTGTAATATTGTGCAAACAGCGGCGCTGACATCAAACTGCTCTTCCAGTCTCGAACTCCACTTCCAGTCTAACCGGATGTAGCTAAATACTAGCATTTATCAAGGAGCGACTGCCTATCTGACTTCTACAACCCAGTTACTCAGTAACGTGATACCTCTTGGTAAGACTGGATGTCAGACTTTCTGGACTGATCTGACCCTTATTTTGCAGAAAAGGCCATTAATCTGCAGTTATATTATTACACACGATAATACAGGGTCAAATTAAATTAGCTAGCGAAACTCCGCAGACGTGATGGGTAGCGATTTCTAAACATGATAAAACAAAAATATAAATAATTTATAAACATGAAAGTAGAATAAATGCTGTGGAAATGCGTTTCTTGCGAAGCATGCGTGGTGTGACGATGAATAGTCTGAAGAATGATGTGATAAGGCAACGGTGCGGTTTAAAGGAAGATGTAGTGACAAAAATTGAAAAGAGTATGCTAAGATGGTTTGGTCATGTTGAGAGGATGAATGAAGGGCGATTAACAAAAGGTATTTACAAGGCAGATGTGAGTGGAAACGCCGGGAGGGGACGCCCTAGGAAGACATATAGTGACCTTATTGGTGATGTTCTTCAGAAAGGTCAGGTGCGTAGTACTCACAACCGGCGTGCGTGTATGACCAGATGTATGAACGTAAACGAGGCAAAAGGAGTATGTATGGATCGTAGCAGGTGGCGTTCTGTAGTTTCTGCCTACCTCCACGGGAAGAAGGCGTGAGTTTATGTGTGTATGTATTTATGTATGTATGTAAATAATTTGATGATTTTTTTTGTGAGGTCATCGACCGCAATCTATATTCACTTGAATAATCAGTTTTATTTTTCTATGTAAACTTCACAGACGTTATTGGAATCGATATCTAAACATGATAAAATATATTTTCTCATCTCACACTTCAAGTAATAACCCTAGTAGCAGTCGTAGACTCCTAAAAAAAACATCGTTTTTTTTTTTTTAATCGTGTTTACGTATCGACACCCATCACGATTGCAGAGTTTCGCTAGCTAATTTAATTTGACCCTGTATGTTACGGTTTAAGATATTTATTTCTCAAAAGATTACATTAATCACTTACAGAGAAAGTACAATAATAAGTAAACAAAATAGCCGATTAGCGTTTTTAGTAGGGTAGATGTTAATAAAAATGTTAGTGGAGATTGTGTATAGCGAGTGCGCGCATACGCTGCGGTGCGAACAAAACTTGTTTGATAAGACCCATGGCACAGTGCGTTTGGATAAGCGATAATTGAACATAAACACTGTTTTACGATTTCGAAAATAAAATGGTGCTTTTCGCAGGGTACGTAAGCGGGTGTAGGTTACTTAGTTTAGGGTTATTTTTAGTAGTGTTAGTAAAATTTACAAATCTATCCATAACGTTCCATTAATGAAAGATCCTTCAAAATGTTATGTCTATTTACAGGCAACACATAACATACATAACATCACGCCTGTATTCCCCGAAGGGTTAGGCAGAGGTGTACCTATAGTACACCCACATTTCGCCAGTTATGTTTTAAGTGTTTATGTGTTTTGTATTTACAGGCAACTACAAGAAGAATTAATATCAGAGAAGAAATTCTATTCAGAACATATATCCAAATCAAAATCTGAGACCGAGAAGCTAAGAGAAGAGAATGAGAAATATCAAAAGTGAGTACATAATTATTATTATGAATAAATTTTCTGTAAATAGTATTTTTGTAACATTTATCAGCTTTGTTAATTACCCGACTACGGCGAAGTAAAAATGAGGGTTATGATTTTGACCGGTTGACATACATATGTATGTGAACATACACGTTCCTTCATAAATACTTATAATAATTTGACAAATGTTGTATCGTTAGAAGCGTCTTGATCATCCGCTGGTTATAGGCTATGTGACGTCACAAAAAATAGCCAACATGGCGGCTTATAGCGGTTGAAAAGTGTTGCCGAAAAAAATTATAAGGTTAATATATCGTGTTTGATATATAATGAAAGGTATAAGGAGTACTTTCTGAAAATATATTGGTTATCTATAATGCATAATAATTACATATAGGTACGCAAAAC
Source organism: Griposia aprilina (assembly GCA_916610205.1). NCBI lineage: Eukaryota > Metazoa > Arthropoda > Insecta > Lepidoptera > Noctuidae > Griposia > Griposia aprilina. The sequence goes on from OU744311.1 coordinate 11,157,165, forward strand.
CCCGAATATTAGTTTTGAATTTTCGAAAACCAAAGAAGTGGGTAGGTACTTACCCTCAATGATGCACAATTACAAAATAATGTAAATAAAAATAAAAGTATATAATATAGCTTTTCTTCTCGAATTTTAAATAAAATCGAATTCTAAATAAAATCGAATTCTAAATTTCGGTTTTCTAAGATACTTTTAAGTTGTTAAAACAAATGGATCAGTTTCGTTATTCATTAGTTAAATAGTGACCAGCAACTTAATTGCATAACACATATCAATAACAATCTGAATCATTTTGAAGGATATTGCTAATCCATTGCTTCATATGTTCGAAAAATATATTTGCTCAACAACGTAAATAACGCAATGCATGTTGTTGAACTGTCAAAATGAAAGGCATTCCTACTGTTAGTGTGTTACGTTATTACGGCGCTGGTTATAGGTAGGAATTTGAACGCTATCGTATAGTTTGGTTGGTGCATAACAGAACCAGGGCAACTATACTCTATTTGAAATAATATTAGAAATTTAAATTAAATCTTTTTTACAGTCCGTTCAACCGATTTTGACTTCTATTGCGTTGGTGGCATGACAAATGGCAGCTGCAGTATACAGTTGGTATTTTATCCACATTTTCGCTTTTAATGCCATCCTTATATCTACGGAATAGAAGTGAAAATCGGTTGAACGTACTGCGGGCTTATCATGACGCTATCTATCTCTTCGAAGAATAGAGACGGCTATTCCCATACAAAGTGACATTTCGTTTCTCTATTTTTGACATCGCACCGTAAAAATCCTTCTAAAATCTGTCATTTTGTCTTTCGTTTCTGCCGATCGTTGTCTAGGGCCTTTTTAATGTAGACTATTTCAGAAGACAGTTGTCTAAGGTAGTGAAGACAAACAGATTTTTTAATCGCCATGCTAAAGACGGTAGAAAACTTTTTACTCGACGGCCACAAAGTATAAAAATGGAATGGAAAAAAGGAATTTTTCACTTTTTGTATGGAAAATGTGAAAAATGATTACCTACATGTTGAGTTTTAGGGGTTTAAGGGTCTCATAAAGGGGGTCGAAATTTTCATTATTTTTGCGATAGGACACACCATTTTCGAGATATAAGGAAAATAAAAGATAAACGTTAATAAATTACTGAATTTCGTAAAAAGTGCAGTTGACTCTTTCTACTTTGCTGCCGTCGTACTGTCTTCACGAAACGTCATTTTTGTCTATTCTTCCGGCGACAAGACGGTGCTTGTGCTAAGCCTGCTGTAAAAAAGGTTTATTTAAATTTCTAATCTTATTTCAAATGGAGTATAACTATTTAACATACCTCATCTTCATTCATACACATCACTTTAGTTTTAAGCTCTGGCCAAACCGGAGCGTACCCCGCGCGGTATTTGAGACATTTGAGGCAAAGTTGGAGGTATCAAAATTGGCGTGAATAGTCGCATAACTTCGTAATCATTAAAACAATCGACACGCACAGTCGTGTCTGCGCCTCAGTGTGGCCAGAGCTTTATACCCAATTATGAATGTTTCGGCTGACCCTCAGTTTAGTCAGCATAATCGATCGTCTGTACTTGAATTCAGAATCTTAAATAATAAAGTTTCATTGTCACTCACTCAATCATCAGCTTTAGCATCATGCAGTCTAAGTTGATTTTTGAGTGACCAATTGAAAAGTTCCAAATAAATTTTGGTTACAATGAAATGTGAACTTTGTAGTGTATGAATTTGAGTTTCTTTTTCAAAATTTTATAATTATCTAAGATTCGGACTTGAAGTTCAGTTATAAAATCTACATTTCAGTGGCGAAGATTATACAAATATTCAAGTGGAATTCCGAAGATATTGTTGTAACGACTCGACGAAGTATATTGCATGTACTTGCACACAAGTTATCGTAAATTTGACACTGACAGTATTAAAAATTATATGTTTTTAGTGTATAAGTTGTTAATTTGAATTTTATATCAATTTGTTTAAGTTTAAAGAGTAATTTTTGTTTTTATGTTATTCAAATAAATGTATTTTATTAGTTGATATTGTTTACACTTCATTCATACTCATCCATTTTCATCCTCGTTAGTATTGAAAGTACAAAATAAACTGTGTTTCTGATAGCTTAGCCAGGTCATGTGATTCGAATGAGAGTTTTCATGAAAATTCACGCCATCGTTTCATTCATTCGTTCATCATTCAGTCACGACTTAAGAAAATATAGGCGTTTTGACACTTGACAGGTGTCCGGACCTGACGTCTCAGTGCTGCCACCTACTGAACGTAGTTTTAGAAAACCCTCATTGCTGTTTATTTTTCCATCAGACAATCGTAAGACTTGATCAGGCTTTCAGAAATCATGGTGTGAATTTTTTGTCTGTTTGGTAAAGTGGACAAAGAAAGTATTTAAGGTAACCGATTATTTATAATTTGTTCGAAAAGTATCTTATGAAAATGTAAACAAATGGATCAGAAAACTTTCTTGTGCAAGCCAATTTTTAGTGTCACTTACAAATTGAGTGCTTTGATTTGGTTATTTTAATAGGTACTTAAATTCAAATTTTAAATTACCTTAAAGATGGTTTTTATTTGACAATTGATGTAAATTTTATAACCTCAATTTCGTCGATGATAGTTCAATTACAATTTAATAATGTTATTCAAGCAATAATTATTGGAAAAAATGGTGAGATATTAAGATGAAATCGTCTTAATACAGATTAATGTCTTACTAATTCACTCAAATTACTTAAGAGTTTAACTTGAACAGGAATTGTTTTCACTATCATCCGATATTTATGGAACAGACTATACATCGTATATTTTTGTATGGACATGTGTCTATGCGTATGATCGGTCACGTCAATCGCCCGTGTAAAATATTTTTAGTACCATTAGAAGATTAGTGTTTTTAAGATGGAGGTGATATCTATATGGAAAGAAGATTCTACAACTAGAAACAGAATAGGGTGTCTCAGATTATATTTCGAAAAGATAAGCAACAATACATATATTAAGTATTATCTTTTCTGACCTTTCTTGATCAGACGGGACTGGTCAACTCAAAAGCAGAGATGTTATGGATATGATATTTCGGATCAGAGGGTCTAGACAAATGGCATTCGCTTCGGAGCGATTCTATTTCTACAATCGCCATCGCTTTCGCTAATGATTCCAAAAACTAGCAATAACGCTCTTCAAAAAGTATCCCTTGGCTATGCATCTCTGTGGAAGAACCTAATCTTTCGACGCTGTCGATTCATTTCATAATCGAATGTTGTTTACATTGTCTAGCTAATTTCTATTCGTACATTTCGATAGCTTATGTCAACCCCATACATTTTAGCTTTTCTACTAGCGTTATCGTTAATCGAATGTTACTTTGTCTAGGCCCTCTGGATACGGATATGGATATAGGAATAAAATTTTATCGGTTTCGGATACGGTTACGGATATGTAATTATTTCAGATTATCCGTAAGTTTCGTATAGTTTCGGTTACGGATATTAGATTGAAGTAAAATATAAACACAAATAGAATGTAATAATTTGGTTTTATTGATAGGTTTTATCTAGTCTAGTTTATCATTTGGAATTATAATCAGTCATATAGGTAAGTTATTATTTAGAGATGTTATAATAATTAGTTAGACTCCGCTCTTATACGAAACTATCCGAAACTTTTGAAACGGATACGGTTACGGATATTTTTTTATTTCGGATATCCGATAGTTTTGGTTACGGTTACGGAGCTCCATAACATCCCTGCTCAAAACAGCCATATTTAATGAAATAAATTTTATACCTACTGTAGTGTAGACCTGTTTAATAAATACAGGGTGTAAAAAGACCCATCACATAGCTGTCAACTACACATTCTGTACATCAAACTAAGTAACATTGCACAAGAATAATTGCTGGGAAATGGCTTTTATTTTTGGTGTGAAAATTTGCTTTTAGCGGTAGTGCGCAACGTAACACACGCAAAACATTGTACTTATGGGTGAATGCCACGGTACAGGGGTCGTGGGGTATTTAAAGTTGTGTTATAACATTAAAAACTTGTTTTCGTAAAAAAAAAACGTTAGTAAAAGTAGAAATTTTAACCTTCAATATCTCCGTAACCAGAACGTTCCCAGGTATGGTCCAGTGACTCTCGGCTTCGTTAAGTGTCTTTTTACACCCGTTATACTAACATGGTAACATTATTTTATAAAGGGTAATAAAAATATATTTTTTCCATGGCAAACTACATCTAGAAATGTGAAATTTTTCTTCATCTCCTTGATTTCCAAAATGTTAAAAAGAAAACACTATTTTATTATCTTTAAATTAAAACTATTTTACTATATTGAATAATTAAACATAATTTATTGTTGTAGGATACTCAGTTCAGATCTGAGCGCTGAACCTAAGAACAAGACTCAAGAATTTGCGCAGAATGAGATCATTAGGCTGGCAGCTGAGAGCTTGGCGTTACAGGTAAATACTAGTTCTATTTAATTGCGTTCTTCCAAATAACTGACTTAGTTTTAAAAGTATTTTTCAAGCAAGCAGTTTGTATAGTCTGGACTCTTAAATATGTGTTATTACAACTCAGGGTTAAATTCAGAATTCACTTCAGTAGAAATGAAATGAATAAATACATTGTAGCGGCATACAATGCCACATGAGAGCTACGCGTCACACTGACGTCACGCAAAATCCTGCATCGCGCAAGCAGAGTTTACCGCGTGACTAGCATATGTACAACGTCCCAACATCAATCGTCGGACAGTAGCAGTAGGAGAATTCTCCCTTTTCTATGGAGGTATGAGTGAACTTTACACCCTGTTCCTCATACCTCTATAAGATAAAGGTAGTGATCTCACACGACTCTTATGGACAATTTTTAAGTGTCTTGCCTACTTACTATTCCATATTATCTGAAAATAGCAAGGACACGTAACATTTATGAATCGTTAATAGCGGTAGTGAGGTGACTTGTTCTTCCAACCAGAATTATATTGCAATCAAATCAAATCAAAATATTTTAATTCACACAAACCTACATGGGCACTTATGACACGTCAGAAGCTAGGTGCACGGTTCCAATTGGTTGTTTCTTAAGTGGAGAAGAGCCGGCAAGAAACTCCGCGGTTACTCTTTTAAAAATAAGGGGCTTTTACAATGTTTCAAATTACAGAGTTGGTAGGTTTGGGAGAACAGTGTAGGCCTGTCAACAAGTAACAGGTACTCAAAAAATATAAAAAGGCCTACAAATCTACAGTCTACAAGTTAGGACTACAACGTTCTACAATATAGAAGAATCTATGTAAAAATAAAAACCTATTTAAACCAAATGACATGATTGCCATTACAACTGTAACAAATCTGAATTAAAATCCTGTCTTCAAAAGCCTTATGTAAACAGCTGAAATAGGAATTTGAGGTATATAAAGTCAAATAATGAGAAGATTATGTCAAAGAAAGAAAAAAGTAAAAAAACAATTTAAAATAAAAAAACTTCGTAATTTGGGAGCAGTTAATAGAAATTTACATAGTGATGCCGTTAATGAGGTACCAGGGAAGCCACATGTGCAGAAGGAATTATTGCCAAACTTCCTTATCTTCAGCGTAGTCTTTAATCTTATAATATGCATTTTTGATAAGGATACGTTTGGTGTGGGTTTTGAAGTTTCCATCGCTAAGTTCTGTAACTGACTTTGGCAACTTATTATAGAAGCGGATACTGTATATAAGAAATGACTTGCTTATTTTAGTTAATCAAACTTTGGGTATCACAATTTCATTTTTACTGTCCGGTAAGCCACATTGGGCATCTATTTAACATAATATCTTAAGTATCAAATTTTTATGACAACAGTTCGGTGGTAAGACAAGAACGAAAGGTATTTTTTTTTTGTCTTGCTCTTGGGTTTGTTGTTTGGGTATTTGAAATGTTGGCGTAGAAACAACATAATCCGACAGATCTATAGAGGTATGAGGAACAGGGTGTAAATATTCTATGGAAAAGGGAGGATCCTCTGACCAGACGGTTGTTGTGTCTGGTGGGCTACTGCCCGACGATTGGTGTCAGGACGTTGTAAATATGCTAGTTGCGCGGTAAACTCTGCTTGCGCGATGCAGGATTTTGCGTAACGTCGGTGTAGCTCGCATGTGGCGTTGTAGATGCCGCTACAGATCTTCAAATAAAAAAATAGCTTACTTAAAAAAAACAAAAAACTGTAATTTTACTTAACAGGAACGCGTGGACAAACTATCAGAGAGCTGTCGTCGGTACAAGAATCAAATACGACTGCTCGTCAACAAACTGAAGGAATGCGGCATCGAAGATGTCATCGATATACTTGACAATAATGGTAATACACACTTCCCTATCTCTAAATAGTATTTAAATTCTTGGCTCGTCGCTCGATTTCACGATTAAGTCATCTGAATTTTTATCAGATTTCTCGAGAAAGATACAAGAGCGAATAAATTGGTTTTGAATATCCCAGTTTCAGTAGAAATTGGAATTTGTGTTTATCAAAATCGGTGTTTGTGTGAAATGTTCACGTTTTGTATTTTTTTTTTTTTGTATTATTCAAGAAGCCGCTTTGGCCAAACTGAGCTAGCAAGCGGGATTCGGAACGAAATTCGTTCGCGCCGATTGTGTTATCTAACTTGTATGGGGAGGTGTTCCGACTAGCACAAATAGTCGCGTGACTAATCATTAAAACAATCGATGCGCGACCCGCATCCTGCTCGCTCGCTCGCTCGCTTCGGTTTGGCAACAGAGCTTTGATTGTTGTGTGATGTTTGGTTTTTGTTTTTAGCCGACTTCTAAAAAGGAGCAGGTTCTTGATTCGTCTGTATATTTTTTTTTGTATATATTTTACGCGCTATCTCCGGCAATTGTGGATCGATTTTGTTTTTTATTTTTATTGGACAGGGTATGCCTCAGGGCTGATACCATATAAATTTTATTAACTTTTCAGTTAGCTTCAATAATACGTATTATATTGATGATGTTATAATAACTTCCAGTCACTGTTATTTATATAGCAAGTAGTAAATTAATTTGTGTCGGCTAGGTAGTAGGTACAGACGCCAGCACATCAAGTTACCACAAACTGTCAGATTTCCTCATTCGATTTTGAACTTAAGGTTTAAAATCGTTTGGAGAAATTTGAGAGTTTCGTGTAGCTTGACCTGCTGGCGACTGTACCACAATTACAAATTGAAAAATAAAATCTTTAAAAAATAAAAAAACGGACTTAAAAAAAAAGGAATATTCCGATCTGCTTTGTCCCCTAAGAGGAACAGATTGGGAAAAAAAAATGATCTGTCCTTTATTTAACTTTACTGTTTGAAATTTATTCACTACTATCTGTCTCCCTATCAGTGATATGGGGCAGATAGTAGTGAATAAAGTTCGAATTGTCCCCCTGAGGGGACAAAGCAGGGTTATGGATCGGAATAATTTAAAAAAAAATCACTACAAAGTGAAAAAATACTTTAATACCAGAAGTCGGTGGAAACGATAATAGAAATCCAAAAGACACCGACTTCCGAAATTAAAGTTATTTTCCACTTTGTAGTGTTTTTTTTGGAAGTCGTTTGTGTTTTTGTTTGATAATCAAGGACACTTAAATGCCATAATTTGAACGAATCTGGAGTTTTTTATATCAGTAGGTTTTGTTGAATATAATAATTATTTATATGTCTTTCTTCACAGATTCAACAGCCCCGCCGAACGCGTCAATGACGCTAGAAATGGCGGCGGTGACGCGCAAGAAGGAGCGCGAGTACCTCGGCATGTTCGAGTACAAGATACAGGACGAAGGACTTATTATTAAGAAACTTATCTCCGGTAAGTTTTTCTAATGAATAAAATGGGAATGGATTATTTCGCCATTCTGTTCTGAACTTGTATAAATTCTTCATAAGCAACATCCAGAAAAAAAAGAAAAAAAATAAACAGAAAATCTAGTTTTACGCATAAAATATATTATAAATGTTTATTGTTTGTGCAAAAGCTTTTTGTGCTTGGTAGTATTTTGTTTTATGGTAAAGTTAGTGCATTTTGTGCCACCGTTAAATGAAATACTTCTGTAATCAGATATCGCGATTTTAAATTAGACATCGTATAGAATCTATACTTACCGGCGATATATATCGCTGATACCTGCACCTCATACAATTATTAGCAATACGGCTTTAATTGATTTCAGTTTTCGTCACCTTTTATAAAACTAAAACACTTGGCATTGTAAGGATTTCTGTCTAAGATCGCTTTTTAATATACTAATAACCAATATACATTTTTTATCTTAATATCTCTTAGAATTAGAAAAAAATGAAATATATCAACCAAAATTGCACCCTACCTCCACAGACTTAAAGCCCAAAGTAGCAGTAACACTCCTGCCCGGTCTACCCGCATACATTCTCTTCATGATGCTGCGACATATGGACCACGTAGACGATGAGCCTAAGATGCATCAATTGATGAAAGCAGTTCGGACAGCCGTCAAGAAAACACTGAAGAAACGCGCGGAAAGCGTCGAGTATAACGCGTTGTGGCTCGCTAATATGCTTAGGTAAGTTAAAAAATATATTATATTATTATTTTAGATTTAAGTTTGTTAAATCTTACGCACTGATTTAACCATTTTTAACTCTTGATATAAAATGGTTTTCACGGCTTTTACGTCAGATCATGGTAGATACGTAATTGCCCAATCTTCGACCTAATCGGTTGGGATATGCCAAAAATATGCGATTCTATACCATAAAATCAGTCTGTTTGGCCCCCGGATCGGGCAAAGTGTTTTTGAGTTTTCATTAGCAAACTTGGTAGCATTGATCGCAGAAGATATCCCGGAGTTGGGGTTTTTAATTGGTTAGTGGCAATAGGCTCGCCCCCAATAAATAATAATATCTTATTTAAAAAAATTACAAGGCATAAATCTTAGTACAGTTTTGTTTAAATGTAACTTATAGTCCTAAGTCTTACGTGCCTGAACTAGGTAATGTAAATTATACTCCTAAGACTTACGTGCCTGAACTAGGTAATGTTAATTATACTCCTAAGACTTACGTGCCTGAACTAGGTAATGTAAATTATACTCCTAAGACTTACGTGCCTGAACTAGGTAATGTAAATTATACTCCTAAGACTTACGTGCCTGAACTAGGTAATGTAAATTATACGCCTAAGCCTTACGTGCCTCAACTAGGTAATGTAAATTATACTCCTAAGACTTACGTGCCTGAAGTAGGTAATCTAATTCCAAGTGAAAAGAGCTAAAATAGTCTTACAAAATTAATAAATATTCAAAAAGACGACATTAGACAAATAATTGTATGTTGATTAGCTTAACTCTTAGTTTTTAAATTTGATAAATAATAGGTCTTTACCTATGAAATTGCCGTTTTGTATGAAAAAATTTAAACGAATTTTTTTCATGAATTTTTTATTTGTATTAATCGAAGTAATCACCCATGCAATCAATGCATCTTTGCCATCGCAGTGGCAGTTTATTGATGCCCTTCTTAAAGAAATCAGCTGGACGGGAGGCAACAAATTCTTCAAAGGCATTTTGTACTGCCTCTCGGGTATTAAATTTTTTTCCCGCCAAGAAGTTATCCAAATTCTGGAAAAAGTAGTAGTCTGTAGGCGCAAGGTCTGGTGAGTAGGGCGGATGACGGAGAGCTTCCAACCCCAGTTCTTGCAACTTGGAGACCGTCTGCTGTGCAGTATGAGGTCGCGCGTTGTCGTGCAGGAGCAGCGGAGACGAGCGATTGACCAATGCTGGTTGGAGATGCGCCAGCTTCTCCATCATTGTGTTCAGTTCTTCACAGTACACATCTGCAGTAATGCTCACCCCGTTTGGTAAGAAGCTGTGATGAATCACACCGGCGCTAGACCACCAAACAGTGACCATCACTTTTCTAGGGGTAAGTTTTCGTTTAGGGCATTGTTTAGGTGCTGAACCAGGATCCAACCAACTTGCTGAGCGCTTACGGTTATCAAACAGAATCCATTTTTCATCGCAGGTAACAATGCGGTTCAAAATTCCTTCATTTGTGTGTCTGTTGAGCAGTGCAAGGCACGTCTCGACGCGTACTTCGCGCTGGCGATCATTGAGTTCGTGGGGCACCCATTTGTCAAGCTTTTTTACCTTGCCAATTTGACGCAAATGGACCAATATTGTTTTGACGCTAACGTCGAAAGCTGCTGCTAATTCAGCCGTAGATTGTGTATCATCAGCTTCCACAATCGCCTTTAATTCGTCATTGTCGACCAAAGTCTTCGGACGACCGCGAGGTTCATTTTTCAGGTCGAAATTTCCAGAACGGAAGCGAGCAAACCAATAACAGGTGGTGCGTTGGTTTGTAGTGTTAGCTCCGTAAACGTCGTTGATGTTGCGTGCCGCTTGTGCCGCGTTGCTGCCACGACGGTACTCATATTCCATAATTACTCGAATTTTTAACGTATCCATGATGACGAAAAAGATTGAAATGCGATGAAAATGTAACACTAATCAATAAAGAAATGACTACTTTTAGAAAAAAAAATCCATGTTTTTAAAATAAAATTAATTTGAAATTAGAATTCTTAGCCAAACAAAAATTATTTTGATTTGAAATGGCCAGTACTGCAGAACGGCAATTTCATAGGTAAAGACCTAATATTATACTTTAACATAGTAAATTCACTGTATCTTCGTAAGACTTTGAATTTGTGTAGTTTTGGGAACAAATGTGGGTTTCGAGTTCAAATAGCTGTAATAGGTAGCGAGTCAGGAACTTCCACATTCCAATAGTTATGTACACTTGTGAGAGTTTAGTACACTTTGCCAACTCCTTTAGAGAATATTCGCGTGTTGTTTGATATGTACATTATGTTATTTTCTTCTTCCAGACTCCTAAACAACCTCCGCCAATACAGTGGCGACACGATCTACCAATCAGCGAACACGCCTCGTCAGAACCAGCAGTGTCTGCGGATCTTCGACCTGTCGGAGTACCGCCAGGTTCTCAGCGACATTGCCGTCTGGATATACCAGGGTAAGATACTATACGACACAATCTGCCAATCAGCGAACTCGTCTGGTCAGAACCAGCAGTGTCTGCTGATCTTTGACCTGCCGGTCTACCGCCAGGTGCTCAGAGACATCGCCGTCTGGATATACCAGGGTGAAAACCTGACATCATCATCATCGTTGAGCTGAAAGTCATAGGACATAGGCTTCCCGCAACCATCGTCACATCGACTGGTTCTGTGCTCCTTGCATTGCCAGGTCCAACTTGTGAGAGGCCGTATCGTTCATCCATGCTGTAAGCAAGCGGCAGCCAGTAAATAAGAAGTTGCAAATATCAAACTGCACTGACGACACAGAATCCTACACTGCGCAAGCAGAATTAATCGCCGCGTTTGGTGTATCGTCCCTTTAAAGGTTATTAAAGGATTTATACCGGATAATGCGACTCGCTATTCTATGTATTCTGTTCGTTCATGAATTTCTGAACTGCACAACAACCCGTTATCTTTTATTCTTACAAGTATAGAAAGTCTAATGGATTATGATCCACGCGTCATGTTCATGAACGGGCGCCGTCGGTTGAGACTGGTCATCTCTTATCTGCCAGGGCTTATGTTAACCCCCGATGGAAAAAGAGGGGTGTTACAAGTTTAAGACAGATACACACGGTGTCTGTGTGTTTTGTGTGCGGCATAGTAGCTCCCAAAAGGCTGAACCGAATTTGTATTTTTTTCGTTTTGTTTCAAAGGTGATTTGCTAAAGAGTGTTCTTAGCTTAAAAAAAGAAGAAGAAAATCTGTTCAGCTGTTTTTAGAGGATTTTGTTTGTGTCGGGGGTTTTATTAATTTTAAATTTTATTAATCTTATATTTTGAATTGTTTATTTTTTTTATTTTTTTACAATGTTCTCACAAGCAACAAGAATAATGTATAATGTATCCAGGATTTTGTAATATCTTGAGTGTCCTTGGAGTTTCTTGCCCGTTCTTCTCCATAGAGATCTACGTTTTGAAATGGGTAGTTAGCTTCAACTTTCTGACTAACTGACTGACTCTTTGATATTTCAAAAGTGCCTGTAAATCGATCAACGCAGCCTATCGCAGTCGACTGCTGGACATAGGTCTCTCCCATGCTGCGCCACAACACCCTGTCCTCTGCCTTCCGCATCCAGTCTGTCCCAGCCACCTTTTGGAGGTCGTCATTCCATCTAGCTGGGGGGCGTCCCACACTACGCATGGCTCCACTGCAGGACTCGTCTGCTCCATCGGCCATCGGTCCTTCAAACAACATGGCCAGCCCACTGCCACTTCAGCTTGCATGCTGTGCAAGATAGGCAACTCCGGTTCTTTTCTGGGTAACTTCGTTTCTGATTTTATTCTTTAAAGAAACCCCGAGAATAGCCCGCTCCATAGCGCACTGAGCGACCTTAAATTTGTGGACCAGCGTGACTGTCAGTGTCCACGTTTCAGCACCGTATGTCATAACGGGCAGGACGCACTGGTTGAAGACCTTAACAAAAACGAATCATTTGCTTACCAATGGTAGCATTTTTTATTAAGAAACTGGGCATGTATATATATATATTCGTAAGCTAATTTTTCCTGTGATAGCTACTTCCATATGGGAGGCTCTACTATACAAAGTTATGATGTATTTGCGTCATTATTGGTAAAGATACAAGAGTCTTAATTTTAACCAATAACGGTCCGTAAATTATAGGACTAGGTCATTAGCCTGTAAATAGTTTAATTAAAATAAATTGCTTCGAGAGTTTTGATAATCTTAAGCTGACCACTATAGAGTATGTTCCCGTACTGCGCCAGTTTTTGTAAAAATGGCAATAGTTATTAGTATGTTTATGTCGTTGTGCAGGTCTGATCCACCTGCTGGAGCGGCAGCTGGAGCGCCTGATCGTGCCGGCCATCCTGGAGCACGAGGAGATCTCGGGGCTGTCGGGCCCCGCGGCGCGCGCGCCGGCCGCGGGCGCCGGCCCGCAGCGCCTCAAGCTGGAGCTCACGGCCACGCACGACCACCTGCACACCTTCGCCGTCGACCAGCCGCTGAGGCTTATGATTTTCAAACAGGTACATACATACATAAACTCACGCCTTTTTCCCATGGGGGTAGGCAGAAACTACAGAACGCCACCTGCTACGAACCCTACATACTCCTTTTGCTTCGTTTACGATCATACATCTATACAGGTACTAATTTATTTTACGAGGAACAGGGTGTAAAGCTCGGTCATACTCTTTGGAAAAGGGAGGATCCTCCGACCAGACGGGTGTTGTGTCTGGTGGGCAACTGCCCGACGGTTGATGTCGGGACGTTGTATATATGCTAGTCGCGCGGTAAACTCTGCTTGCGTGATGCAGGATTTGCGTGACGTCAGTATGACGTGTAGCACACATGTGGCGATGTTGATACCGCTACATACTTTATTTGATTATTTTTATCGCCTGTCTAAATTGCGTCGTTGATCTAGTTATAATTGATCTCATAATTATAATAAAAAAAAACAATACAATATTCATTACTTTACTATTCATAATAATTTACTTTACCAACATGATTTTTAAGGTATTTGTGGATTACTGTTGTTTGAATTACATAAATGATTATTATACAAGGTGGCAGGAACGTCGACCCGCAACCATTAACGCAATACATGATTCTGGACCCTCTTTTTTTTGGGTGGGAAATCTTCAAATGACCTATCCCGCTCTGGGCGGAGCAGAAGGGCGTGTCAGACTCTTACTGACTAAAACCCACCCGTGTTCCTTCAGTTGCCTGTGCGCCAGGGCCACGGTAACTCTTTCGAACAATCCGCGACCCCGGCAGGCATCGGCCCTATCGGACCCCGTCAATGATGCTGACATCTCTTTGAGGCGCGCGTGGAACATATTGTGCCGTCGACCCGGGGGCCAAGTCTACTAATTTACAAACGTCACAATGGTCTCTGCATTGTGAGATTTTGACAGATTTGCCATACGAAATCTGTCAAAAACTAACAATGCAGAGACCATTGTGACCTTTGTAAATTAGTAGACTTGGCCCCCCGGGCCTGGTCCTTACCGGACGACGAGCTGCCCATTGCTCGCCGTCCGCAAGCCCGCGCCTACGGTGGCCGGGAGTCAACAATCGACTCCCGACGCCCAGGGTGTCTCCTCCTGCGGTGACTAGGGGCGTGAGGGCGCAACGATTGCCTCACCCTCACGCGCTCCACCTCCTTCGCGAGCATTACTGCTTCGCAGAAGGAGGATTCTGGACCCCCTACGTTGATACTTTTCGTCAGCTATTACCGACGACGATGAACCGTCCATTTTTTTTTACGCTAGTAGGTCTAGAATCATGTGCTGAATTCATGATTACAGTTTGCTGTCACCCTATACATAAACCTTCATCTGTTGCTACAGATATAACGTAGGGTCCTTAGTTCTACCCAAAAATCGGGTAAAGTTTCATTGGGTTTTTACAGTAGCAAATTAGGCAGCTCGGAGTCTAAATCCAAATACCAAGCTATTTTTGTCTGACAAAAAAACCCGATTAAACTTTGCCCGACATCGGGATTGAACCTAAAACCACCCAACTCAGCAGTCGCACCGGCAAGCAACTCGACCTTGAACTTGACCGACGAGTAGCGATATTGAATAACATACTTTATTATCACTGGCATAAAGTATAGTTTTTATTGTATTTGTTGGTGTAGCGGAATATTATCCTCACAGATAATATACAGCATGTAGGGTATTTAACATTATTGTGTTCGAACTAAGTTTTTAGTATGTACCCACTATGTACCAATTTTTGCAACAGATTTTGTATATAAGGAACCGACTTTTCGAAATACAGGCATTCCATACTCAACCTGCATTTGCGTCTCATTCTCATACCCTGCGTATCAAACATTGGTATTTTGGCGTGGCTAGCCTGGCTTAGGGCAAATAATTTAATTTAAGTTTCTGTGCCTCGTAATGCTTATTTTAATTTAATTTAATATTTGAATTGCTGTGTTCTCACATGCATAATTTCAACATGAACGATGTAATCAATATTTTGTAACCATTTTTTGATTTAAAAGAGTGTCCATGGAGTTTCTTGCCCGTTCTTCTCCATAGGTACCTACTACGCTTTGGAATGGGTAACTAGCTTCATCTTTCTGACTGGCCGACCCCTTGACAATTCAAAAGTGCCTGTAATTGGTTTATTTGAAATAAATGCTTTGAGTTTGAGTTTGAATGTTAATTACTTTGCATATCTACTATTGTATAGAATCAAGTTTCTTTTTTCTAACTGAACAGACAGCTGTGTTGCTGGGCAGTTTGTTGCGCCACTTCTTCTCCCCAGCTAAAGCACTAGGAAGTGGTGAAGGACGGGCGTTTTGAGCGACTGTCTTATGTAATATGGACCCTCAAAAAGTGCTGATTCTCAGCCTAATTTGAATAAATGACTTGATTTTGCAAAATCATTCACAGTCACATTAAACATCAATCGATTAAGGTTTAGGTCGGACGAATTTTCCAAACATTCTTTAATTTTTGCTTGAAACCTCATAATTCTATGCAAGACCTTACATAATTTTTCTCCTCGTTCCAGGTATTCTACTACATCTGCGCGTACAGCTTGAACCAGCTGCTCCTGCGCAAGGACCTGTGCTGCTGGGCCAAGGGGCTGCAGATCCGGTACAACATCAGCCATCTCGAGACCTGGATCAAGGAGCATCTCGCTGAGTATGGGCAGAAGAGCGTAAGTACCTTGTTTATTTTATGATTAATGAACAACGAGCTAGAGTAGTCGCGTCATCGATCTTAATATTGAGCAATAAGTAATAATGCGTCAACAGAACACATGGTCGGTTCCAACGTGTTGACGCCCACCATTCCATTATCAGAGACGGACACAAATAGGGATGATACCCATATTATTGAAGTGAGAACTTCTTTAGGCGCGTTGAGCACTTTTTGGGTGAACAAAAATCATGGAACTCGCGTCATCGTCACCGAACGCTTTCCATGAGCTATATGTATACTGTGTATATATGTGTACTTTTTGGGTGAACAAAAATCATGGAACTCGCGTCATCGTCACCGAACGCTTTCCATGAGCTATATGTATACTGTGTATATATGTGTACTTTTTGGGTGAACAAAAAGCGTGAAACTCGCGTCATCATCACCGCACGCTTCGACGATACAATTCACAAGTTATTTAGTTTTCACTTCTATCGGCAGTCCCCAAAGACTGCCCCGCATTTTTTTTTTTATAATATATTGTTCTTATTATGCTGAGATAGGGCCTGTTGGCCTCGTACAGGACTTTCTGTTGTTATTTTCATTTTAATTTTGTTTATATTTTATTATTTTTTGTTTTTATGAGTGTGTTTAGTTTAGTTTCTGATAATCCGGTGCGAGTCCCATCAAATACTTTTTCTTTCTTTCTATTTATCAATCATTGTCTACAAAATACTGAACTCAATGTTTTTTTTTTCTAGGTGGAAGAAATCCTAGGGGTTCTAAAGCCGATAACGCAAGCAGTACAGTTGTTACAAGCACGCAAGTCGATGCAAGACGTGCAGAGCACCGTGGACATGTGTGCGAACCTCAACGCGATGCAAGTGTGCAAGGTAAGTCCTTCAATTAGAATATAGCAAAACAACCTCATAGTAAAAAAAATACATACGCACAAAATTCCACACGGTAAAGCCTTGACGACGGTGTTTTTTTTTTTTAAACTTGTAAATGATAAATGAAAGAGAGTTTCTGGAAGAACTTGGGGATGCCTTTGCTCAGCAGTAGGACAGCATAGGGTAACCCTAACCAACCCCTAACTCTTTTCAGCGCATTCCGCCAGTCTTTTTACATCGTGCAGTCTGTGGGTCAGGTATACGCTGAGGGCATACAACGCCCTGCGTGTCCAGTATAACTAAAGTATTCAGAATGCTGTTGGGTCTACTACGCTTTTGTAGCGCTTCCGGGATGTTCACTGAGGCCAGGGTTGATGGTTATCATGCCATTATACGGAAACGGTGCGCTTCTATTCTCGGTAGAATACGTGCTTGCTCCCACAGCATTCTGAGTGTATTGTGTGCTAGGTGGGACAGCTCCATGCTGGCTCACTGGACACGGCTGCACACTAAGGTGTCTGTCGTTTCAATATTGTATATAGTGTGGTTTTTACTTACATTAGGTTAAGACGTTTATTAACAACTTATGGAGCTCGTAAATCTAAAATAAAACATATCGCACTCCTAGATAAAGAGTTGCACAACTCAAAATACTTACCCCTTTTTTCAGGAACAGCATAAAACGTTTTACTCGTTTTCTATTTGACCACTTTAAAATTATTGTTGTTATTATTTTACTAAGATATTAATTTGCTCAATTAATATCTTATTAAAATAATATACAACTTCATACAGATTCCGATAACCGCAATAACTTGATTTTGCATTATTTTGACTTGTGCGACCCTTTATATAGGTGTGTGATATATTACTTCGATTTAAATAAAAACTATGTTAAAACTATTGCCCTCTCCAGATCCTCAACATGTACACACCAGCAGAGGAATACGAGGTGAAGGTAACCCGCGAGTTCATTCACGAGATACAGAAGAAGATGCTGGAGAAGGCTGGCACCAACCCCGACAAGGAACCGGTGAGTTACACTAAACAATATACTACTATCCTATAAATACCTTTGTACTCAAAACCTATTAGTCGTATCTCTATCACTGTCTGTAAATAAATAAATAAAAAATACTCAAAATCCCGTCGCTACGTGGCTTAGAAAAACTTAGAGAAATTCAAATAATACACTTGCGTGCAAAAATATTGGTCCACCCCATGCTCTGTATTTGAGAGACGATATTTCAAAAAAAAAAAAAAGTATATGTTAATTTATTTTATATTGTGTAATGGTAGGTAAGATAAAGTTCATATACACATACCTACTACTACACTACTATAATTTGATAAAAGCAATATTCTTGACAAGATCGACTCCATCCTTCAGATGTTTTCATCACTCACTAATGCTTGGAAAAACTGCGTGACTTTTTTGTCAGTGAAGTTGACAAAAGCTTAGTTTTGTTTAACTTAGTTGAAGCTTGTTCTTTGTTGTTGCTTAATTGTTTGTTTGTTTTGTTTTGATTATTGATATCTAACTTAATTTTTTAACCGACTTCAAAAGAAGAAGGTGCTTTATTCAACCAGTTTTTAAGTTCGCGATTTTCTCAAAAAGAAATTAATCGGTTTAAAAAAAAAAATACAGACGTAATCTACTTATATTCAGGAAGATTTAAGTACCTACTTAATATATTGGGTCATTGTTAATTAAACTTGTTGAATTATCTTGTTTCAAATCGAAGAGAACGGGGTGAATCGATTTTTTTGCACGCAAGTGTAGATTAAAATGATTCTTATTTAGAGTCCGACTTCCCCTTTGCTAGTTATTGAACGATAAGGGCAGTCAAAGGGCGTTTTCAGTCTCAAAACTAGTATCCACTTGCCTGTGTTACCCTGAAATCTTACCATACATCAAAACCATGTAGGTACAGTCAACCGCACGTCCATGTTAGCAGTTTAGTTATGACAGCGTCTTTATTTCGTAGTATAAGTGTAGCTGACGTGTGGTTGGCCAAACCTAGAACGGGGATCCGATTTTCAGGCATACATTGAAAGGGTTTCCATATCTTAAATATATTCTAAATATATCCTCTAGGAGAAAAAGTACTGGACTGCCTCGTTGGTCTAGTGGTCGCAAGCGCTTCTGCTGAGCATGAGGTCCTGGGTTCGATTCCCGGGTCGGGCAAAGTTTTATCGGGTTTTTCCATCTGGAATTTCTCGGTAGCAGCCCGGAGTCTGGATTTGTGCCCGGTTGATGGCAATAGGCTCGCCCCCTATTACATGGGACTTAAACATAACTGGCGAAATGTGCGTGTGCTATAAGTACACCTCTGCCTAACCCTTCGGGGAATACAGGCGTGATGTTATGTATGTGTGAGAAAAGGCATTATAGTTTTTTTTTTTTTTGTTTCAGCAAAACCTTCTAATGGACTCAAAGATGATATTCTCGGTGCAATTCCCCTTCAACCCGTCATCCATACGTCTGGAAGCCGTAGATTTACCCGAAGTGCTAGAACTGGAAGGTCTACTCACCAAAATATAAGAAGACCAAGTAGACCAAACGAAAAGACCGTCGGAATAAGGTTAAAAAACAAGCCTATAGTTGTTATTATTTTATTTATGAACTTTAGAATAATGGTCTACTGGGAAACATAAGTAGACAATGAAAAGACCGCAGTAGAAGCTTGTGTCAACAATGATTATTATTTTATAGGTTTTGTTCATAGCTAAGAAGAAACATAATATTAGAAGACCGTAGAAGTAAGAAGGTAAATTTGTTCAAACAATAGATTAGTTTGTTTATTTAAAAAAAAAACGGTCTTTTCACTAGAAGACCGAGTAGACGAAAAAGACCATAAGCATAATAAGTCTTATAAGTTTAAAAACAATAGTTGTTATTATTTTTAAACGTAACAGAATCGGTCTAATAACTGCAAGAAATAGTTAAATAGATTAAATACATAATAATAATAATACATTTATATGAGTTTCACAGTTTGTATAATTTGTTTGTGTCTATTTCGGTGTCTTATTTCTGGCAAATTATTTATTCTTAAAAGGATCGCTTTTCTTTTAATTTTATCAAATTTATCGATATTCGATACCCAATAGTTATAGTTTCGCTAACAAATTTAATTTGACCTTGTTTAACAGAAACTGGGCGTATAAAACGCTCAGAAACTGTAGTACCGCGTATTTAGACGCAATATCTGTTTCAAAGATTTTGATTTTCTAACCCGAAATAAAAGTTCATTACACCTAATAAAAAGCATCTAAATGGACATAAACTTTTGTAAATCACAACTTGCCTTGTATACCTTCAATTAGCTCAACTTTTTTCGTTCCTACATTGTTATTGCCATACGAAATAATCGTTCAATACGGTGCCATTATTATATTCCATTGATTGGTGTTAAAATATATTATTATACTCGAGTTACTTACATTCCTTTAAAAATATTAGTTTGTTTGATTTCTGTTAATAACTTATTATAACAATGATTCTTATTTTTTTGCGGGTTCCGTATTATACAATTAAAATATTTTTCCAATGACAATAAAAAACGTATTATGATCTGGGATTCAATATGTTTACTCATGTTAATATTTATCTAATTCATAAAATTCCATTGACTTAATTACTCTGTAATTAAATTTTTTGAACACCCGATCAATATCATAAAATGTTTCATCCTTTTTCTATGTATATTATTTGTCACATAAGAAACAATCAATAGGAAAATCTGGCCTATTCTATTGAAAATACAATCATTCACATCTTGTCGTACTGAATACGACAGTGCATTCACGTTATTAATCCTTTGTCATATAGCGATCTGTGTTCAAACTGAAAATTAAAATAATGATATCGTATTCAAAATTAGACCAAATCACGAATTACTAGAGTTCATTACGGCTTAATGAGATATTAGCAACTGCAGAAATAATAATAATTATAAGTAATAGAGTAGGACTCTTTAGTTAATTTCTATTGCCTTTTGAGTTTCTGTGTGCTGAGATATGATAGAAGAAGCTTTTACTTTTTTGTATTTCGTCACCTTACAAAATATTTTTTTCTTTAATCAGCCTTCTTTGTGTAGCTTGCTCTTTTCAGTTCCTTAGTTAAGTATGTTACATGCGTGGCGATTATAGCATTATTCTCATTCCTTTTTTGTTTTATAACATGATAACATCTCGTTTCGGGTAGTTAAAAAGCCCAAAAATCTGACAACCAGTCTTACCAAGGGGTATCGTGTTACCCAGCAGCTGGGTTGTGGAAGTCAGACAGGCAGGTGCTCCTTGTAAAATACTGGTATTCAGCTGCATCCGGTTAGACTGGAAGCCGACGCGCGAGCCCAAAATAGTTGGAAAAAGGCATTGATTTAACATGATAACATCTAAAACATACATTCCTTCAACTGCTTATTATAAATTGGAGCTTTCGTTATCAAAACTTTATATTAAAATTAAAAGGGCTCTCTAAGAACACTCACAGAGATGTGAAGGTGTTTCAGAGTTTTTCTTGTGTTTGCCAAATGTGTTATTTATCAGTAGCTTCCCAAAATAAGTCTTCCTTTTAATAAATTGAAAATAAACAACGATGCTTTAGTCTTTCTAATATTTAAATTAGTTGAGAGTTTTTTTTTATTTAAAGCAAGATTAAGCTTTTATATGATAGCATATTAAAGATTACTTTCTAATTTTATTTTGTTATAATATAAATAAGGCTTTATTTAGCCCTTAAAATTTTTCCTTTGACTAACTTCTTCAAGTAAAATTACCTTAATGTTTCTTACCATTCATTAAGAGTCTATCTCAGCCATTCCTATTTAAAATAAGTTTTTAATCAACGAAGTTCATTAGTTTCTTTTAAATTAAGGTTTATATTTTTTTCTATATTAATTAACTGAATTTTGTTATAATTTATACTGATTAGTTCAAATTGTTCACCACTGTTGAAAACCACATTTGATTCAAATTCTCAATGAACCTGAAATTCTATTGAAATGCGTTTATAATGATTCGAACAAACTCACTTAACAAACTTTACTTAAATTTACGAAGAAATAAGTTTTACTAAAATAAACTTCTACAAGCTATTGATGTTGTTCATTGTTAATAATCGTTGTTTAATACATAATTTATTGTAATTGTCGTAATCACTTTCGAGATCATAAAATTTATGTCCAATCAAAATATATTCGATACTGCTTAGAGCTGATGAAAGAAATGACTGAAAACAAGAACAGCTTAAAACTATATAAAAAATGATGCAGCTATGACTGGCATAAAAGAAGTAAAAGTCGAATCAAAAATACATATTTCTTGGCTGGCTTCAAAAAAGTAAAACACTAAAAGCTGCCTACGAAATATTAGAATAGTATAATGAAATTCGTGCGAATTTCATTATTTCGGCAGTGCTGCCGAAATTGAACCCTAAGTAACTCATGCTTATAAAAAATCTATGTGTTCCTCGTGTATATATTCCTTATATGTATATAACGATGTTGATATATTAAATGTGGTAAAATTGTGGTGAATTATTGCCGATTTGTCCAAAAAAAGCGCTGTATTTGCTGAAATATATGAAATGTCGAAATAAGAAAATGTTGCAGCAGCTTTATTGACAAATGTTTTGTGTCATTCCATTATATTTAATTTAATGTTATTGTAGATAATAAAGTCTAATAGAGTATTGTTGTATAGAAGAATTATAGTTCATTTTGAAAAAGTTGCAAAAGTATTAAACTCACCTGATCTGTAGATCGAAAAGATGTCCATAGTGGCACATTTTGCTAGACTTGCGAATCTACATTACTAACTTTGAAATACTTTTGCAACATTTCCATAAAAATATGAGGACTCAATAAATAATAGAGAATATAATTAAATAATAATATGTAGACATAAAACAGTGTTACCATTTGCGCTAGGTGCTTTCGAAGCTACACTATATTTATTATTATAACCGTTTGTCTCAACATATACTGATAGTATTATTGCGTAGTAGATATATTTTATATTAACAAGAAACGCTTGATTTTTCCGCTACCAACCATATCATGTTGGTATAGCTTATGGACTCTTAAAAACCTGGTTGGTGGTGTTGTAATGTAAAGGGGCCTGTAGACTAGCCATTTCAGCTAAACATGACGATCGACGTTTAGTTTACCGATCATATTAAAAACAAGGAAAACATCGATTAGACTTAAAAAATTCAATCATTTTTAGTCTTTGTCGTGTTAAACTTTCAATCAATGTTATACTACGCACTTTCAGTATATTATATTCAAATTGGCTGCTAGGCTAGTAAAACGTCATTCCAATCCGGCTAGAAATCATTTGTATATTTTGTATAAAACGACATGAAAATATAACCGAATCGTTGTTGGCCAATATGGCAGCGTAAGCGTTCGTCTGTAAAGACGAACTAAGCGTTCGTCTGTAAAGACGAACGACATTTCATGTCGATGACCATCGCAAACG
This sequence comes from Griposia aprilina, assembly GCA_916610205.1. Lineage (NCBI taxonomy): Eukaryota > Metazoa > Arthropoda > Insecta > Lepidoptera > Noctuidae > Griposia > Griposia aprilina. The sequence continues at coordinate 11,180,304 of OU744311.1, forward strand.
TCGCCGCCTGTCTTAAACGAATGTCGTCGATATGAAGACTGTGACGCTTGTCTGTAAGCTTCCTAAATGTCATTTAGACACGAAGTTTTAGCCTGGACTATTATGAAATGAACGGATCATATTAATCGTTTGTAGTGATTTTTTTTTGTATTTATGACAGCTGGTATTATGTTAAAATAGATATTAAATAATAGAAATATTGTCGTAGTATTTGAAATAGTACGTTATTATTATTACGCAAAGCAGGCACTAAGTACTTATTTAGAAATTTTTATAAATCAGTATTTTGTATGTAATTGTTATTATTTATTTATTTATGTGTTATGCATTTACAACAGTAAGTAAATCAGTTTTTTCTTCTTAATGTAAAATTGTCGTATTCCTTATTAAAATTGTAGTAGTGTGATATTTATTAATTACTACTCCTTGTTGTACTTAATGTATTAAAAATAGAGAAATATATGTATGTTGTGTTGTATATACGTGAAATTATATTTATTAGGTGCTCAAGTTGAAATTATTCGAGTTTATAAATGCATTCCAAATATATGCAAAATATATAATTGTATCTTATTCGTCAATTTATTAAAAATGTTATAAGTATACCTAATTGTTGAAAATTATATCAGTGTAATGTAAAATTATTGAAAGAAAAAGTAGCAAAATAACGATCAATTCAAATGAATAACCATGACTGCGCATGTAACCTATCCTAGCTTAATAAAATCACATTTCTATGAAACATTAACAGTTTAAAGCTTGTCTCGCTAGCAGCTTAAAGTGTTGAATAATATTATTCAAATTAACATGATCATGACAAAGCGAAAAAAAATATAAAAAGTGCAGCATCAGACTCAATGCAAGTGTATTAGTCAAATAAAGTATGGCTAATTAAGAAGGGTATCCTTTCTGCTGTTTATAAAATGCCCCAGGAAATCGTTCCGTGAAAGAATTTGCCTGGCTAAAATACTGCAAAGCACAATCTACAAAACATTTACAAGAAAAATGTGTGGAAACAAACAAAGTTTTGTCATAAAATACATTACAGTCTAAAACGCAATGTCATAAAAAATATGTGTCATAAGTACTATGTAAATGTTAAAAAGATATTAAGCGTGTACGCTATGTTATAAACGCTATGCCGTAAAAATAATCGTTTTAAATACCAAAAGAAACTACAAAACATTGTTATTGATTTTAATTCCTTGTCATATTCAATATGACAAAAGATTAAAAGATCTTTGCTGTCGTTTGATTTGAAATAATTATAAAGAGCAATATATTGCATATCTATCTAATTATTTTATTATATAATTATTGAAATAATCTTATGATTACTAAGATAATTACGGATTTAAAATCATAGTGAATTATGTTGAAATTGTTTTACGTGTTAACGATGTGTCCTGTACTTTGAGCACTATACATTCCTTATAGATGTTATGTTATTAAAATCATTTATTGAATAAAAGTGGTGTTTATTTCGTTGTTACCGGTTTTCTCTCTTATTCTATATTTACAATGCGCTCGATAAGATTAGCAAATCGTGTCCAAGTAATAACGGCCGATATGATTGCCGAGGTCGGTTTGTGGATGGGTGACCATTCCTTACATACCTACCGAGACCCCCCCCATCCGTGCCTCAGGTCCCTCCTGCCATTCGTAAATCTTTGACAGAAGCCCCAAAATCTGACAACCATTCTTACCGAGTGGTAAGCCAATGATGGTACTCAGTAACTGGGTTGTGGAAGTCAGATAGTCAGTTACTCCATGTAAAATACTGGCTTTCAGGTGCATCCGGTTAAACTGGATGCCGTCTCCAGACAGTTGGGAAAAGGCAGGCAAATGATGACGAATAAGGTTTACATAAGCGAGTGATTAAAAGAAAAATTATAAAATCATAAGTTTAAAAACAACCACAAGACTACAATCCGTTCAGAGTTAGTATACCTCAAAGTTTGCAACACTAAGAATGCGGGAAATAAAGTGAATGGTGCTACACATGCAATTGTGACCAACCAGTTGATGTCCAAAAAAGCACGACTGGCTGTTCACAATGGTGTGCTGGTGCCTACGCTTATGTATGGAAGTGAGTGTTGGGTGTGGCAAAAGAAGCATGAAAGTAGAATAAATGCTGTGGAAAGGCGTTCCTTGCGAAGCATGTGTGGTGTGACTCTGAAGAACGATGTGATAAGGCAACGGTGCGGTTCAAAAGAAGATGTAGTTACAAAAATTGAAAAGAGTATGCTGAGATGGTTTGGTCATGTTGAGATGATGAATGAAGGGCGATTAACAAAAGGTATTTACAAGGCAGATGTGAGTGGAAACGCCGGGATCCCTCCCGGCGTCCGTTTCAATCTTCAAATCTTCCTAGGGCGTCCCCACGCCCTAGGAAGACATAGTGACCTTATTGGTGATGTTCTTCAGAAAGGTCAAGTGCGTAGTACTCACAACCGGCGTGCGGGTATGACGAGATGTACCTATGAACGTAAATGAGGCAAAAGGCGTATGTAAGGATCGTAGCAGGTGGCGTTCTGTAGTTTCTGCCTACCCCCATGGGAAGAAGGCGTGAGTTTATGTTTGCATGGTTGCATCACTTTCAAAATCACGGTGATCTTTATTGCAGGTACAATAAGGTTGCTATTGGGTTGCTCCCATTAATAAGTCTGTCAAATTGTCTCCGTCAGGATGGACGGTCGCTAGGCGTATTTAACGTTGAATTTATGCCCAAGAATTGCTTCCCTATTGCTTCTATTTGCTTCCTATTCTCAAACTAACTAGTGGTGTGTTGTGATAATTTAATATTATAAATATAAACTATATTGTTGTATAGCTGCATTAGACACTCCCTTTAGAATTGAAAGGGAGTGTCTAATGGTGTGGTGGGTGGTATGAATTTTTGTCACTAAATACGATAGGCACTTCTTTTTATTAACATAATACTTAGCTGTAGGCCAACGCACCGGTACTATACGATAGATTTATCGCCTACTCAAGCATAACTGTAATGTTAAATAACATTTTGCTTTATTTTTTTGTCAGGCAATAAATATATTGATAAACAACTTTTATCGATATCTTTATTGCCGTGATACCTAGTTACAGTATCATCGTTGTAAAACATTGAGAGACGCAAACTTAAAGTAATTATTGGCCACCGTGAATCTCAATAATTCTATTTATCAGGGACACTGTAACTCGGTGACCGGCCGTCCTGACATCAGAATGAACGGTCACCCTTTATCATTTTTTTTTCTCTTCTAGAATACGATGGAAGCAATTCTTTGAGAATAGGAAGCAAATAAAAGCAATAGAGAAGCAATTCTTGGGCATAAATTCAACGTTAAATACGCCTAGTGACCGTTCGTTCTGACGGAGACGTCAAATTCACAATGATCTTAATGTTGATTAAAATAGGTTGCTATTGGGGGTACGTTCCGAATTGCACTGTAATCGATTTGAGCGTGCTTACACACGTTCCGAAGTAGCTTGAGCGCGATAACGATGTCCCGTGAATCGTCATAGGTGAACATGCACCATCTTGCGATAATGCCGACCATGCCTTATATTAATATCATCGTGAGCGCTGTCATAAATGATAGTTGTGTATTATGTTTACATACATCTCAACCAACAAAACAGAAGAGCCAATGCGTAGAACTTCCACTATCAAAAAAATATCCAGTCGGTCTTTCTATCTTGTACAAAGTTTGGGGTTGACGTTGAGCGAACACTGCGAGCGCGTTCACGAGCGTTCCGAATTGTTGACAGCTCTCAGCTGTCATAATCGTGATATCAAAATCGGAACCCAAATTATTGATGTGAGCGCTGTGAGCGATTATGGCGTAATTCGGAATATAGCCTAGGTTGCTGCTGTCAGAGATTAAATAAAATAACTTGTGATTCGATTGTACAATGCTACAAGTTTCTTTTGACGCGTGGTCAAAATTGGAACGAAACCCGCTATCTTTGTGTCAATACAATTTCTGTGATAAAACGCCCCCTGTTAATGTCATTCAGGCGCCGTACACTTCCTGCCGGGGTCGCGGATTGTTCGAAAGAGTTACCGTGGCCCTGGCGCACCTGCAACTGAAGGAACACGGGTGGGTTTTAGTCAGTAAGAGTCTGACACGCCCTTCCGCTCCACCCAGAGCGGGAGAGGTCATTTGATGATTTACCACCCAAACAGGATAAAAAGAAGAGAAAGAATTTACTGACGAGATAAAAAGTACCCAATGTCCTAATTCAGGTCATAGCCTATCCGTATGCCGTTCATCCAATTCTGTTCACCCGCTAAGGCATGAAAAGGTAATATACTATATTTCCAATCCCTTAATCGCTTCTTAAATGCATGTGAATTTTAAAATCACCCACTATTTTACTCCTTTGGGGGGTGATTTTTCTTTATTCTTACCAAAAGCATACATTTGAATCTTTATATGCCTAACTTAAGTTAAGAAATGCTGGGTTTTCCATACAAACTTTCATCCCCTATATAACCTCCTTTAGGATTATTTTTGAAACAAAAAGTAGCCTTTATTCTTCCTCAGGACTCAGGATGCCATCTCTCTCCTTGCCAAGTTTTACCGAAATCCGTTCAGTGGTGTAGGCGTGAAAAGGTAACTTAAAGACAGACAGACACACAAAGTTACTTTCGCATTTATAATCTATATATATATAAATTAATCCCTATTTCCCTTGGTCACGCCATCACGCGTGAACGGCTGGACCGATTTCACAATATTTTTTTTTGTTGTGCGTCATTGTCAGGAGAAGGATCTTATGAAATAAAAAAATAAGGGAATTGATCGGAACGTTACAAAATTTTAGAAAACTTAACGCCAATATTAATTTTACATAACTGTCAGCTGTTTGAAATAACTGTCAGCGATTGACAGAATGCGCGCTGCAAATATCGTTTAACATAGATGGATAGGTTGATAAATGAGTCGATAGTTTTAGTTTTAGTCAATAGTCAAAACTAAAACTAAACGACATATGACATTCATAGTTAAGACAGGACAACGTCTGTCGGGTCAGCTTGTATTAATTAATGTCTATCGGCTCTTTATAATATTAATATTGTAAAGAGGTAAAATTTGTTAATTTGTAAGTTGGTATGTAGGGGGTAATCTCTGGAACTACCTGTCAATTTCTAAAATTATTTTTGGTTTCAGTAGCCCAACTCTTGAGGAAGGCTAAAGGCTATTTGAAATCACGCTAGGACCCTTAGAGCGGGGGCACACAAAGCGTTGCGGCGCCGCACCGCAAAGATTTCACCGTCTCACCGTAGCGCCGCACCACTCGTGTGCCCGCTGATACGATGAAATCATTCCACAGGGTAGTATTCTTGGCCCAACTTTATTCATAGTTTATATTAATGAGCTTACACAAATTAATATCGAAAATTGTAAAATTATTTCCTATGCCGATGATACGACCCTAACATTCCATGGTGACACTTGGGATGAAGTTTACCAAAAGGCACAACATGGTTTCTACATGGTCACTAAATGGCTTGCCTTAAATCATCTTTCATTAAATACAGATAAAACTAAATTCATCCCTTTCTCAATTCGCAAACCCGGTAAAATCACTTCAACTAACTCATAACTTGCTCGCTCACACTTGTCATACTGAAACTGTAAATTGCTCGTGTCCATCATTATCTTCCGTTGAATCTATATAATATTTAGGTCTTATAATTGACAAAAATTTAAACTTTAAGAACTTATAATTAATCTTTCAAACAGAATTAGAAAACTTAACTATGTATTCAAAAAAATTAGACACTCAGCCAATACTAACTTAATGAAAATGATTTACTATTCATTGTGCCAAGCGGTTATAACTTATTGCATCACTATCTGGGGCGGTGCTGCCAAAACTCATAATTTAATTGTTGAACGCGCTCAAAGAGCTTTGCTGAAGGTTTGTTACTTTAAGCCCAGGGGGCCTATTATGAACTCTCCAGGCAGTTTACGGCGTAAACAGAACTGCCTTGCAATTTCGTATTATGAACTCGTCAAACAAGCCAGTCAGCGGTCACGTGACACCCTGGCTGACTTCTGCCCGAATATTGCCTGGCAATACCGTATTACGAACGTTCGTTTGACATTTCTTCTCTGACCTCACAATCCATTCAATTTACGCGGCTTCAGATGAGCTTTTATTGAATTGTTTTGGGTTTATTTGGCGAAATTATTCGAGTGTTATTTATGTAAAAAAGGAAAATATCATGTGTGTCGAATATGAACTGTTTGAGTTCATGGAAAGTGATTTTTCGCATCAAAATAGTAAATCAAGGAACAAAAGATGACGACTTCACTTCATGATCAATTTAATGCGTTCGGAATGTAAAAACTCCCACAATGTTTCTAGCTGAACATAAGTTACGCGCCGACGAGGGCGAGAACTCTCATCCACTGAACTATAATAATTACAATTGTATTAATATTAAATCATGTTAAAAACTGAATATTAATTAAAAACCATTCAATAACACTTACGCCATATTTTTGTTTAGAGATACTCCGAAAATCTTACGAATGGAAATTTAAACAAACAACACTTCCATTGAAGTGGTCGATTTCGGAATTCCCCGCTCGCTGAACATCAAGTGGAGTACGTTCGGAAACTTGAATCTCGCGTTACAATTTACAAACAGAAAACTATCTAATAAGAATTAATTAAATAGCACATTATACATTGCGTTCATATTTTCATATACTTTTAAACTAGTTTAATATATTATCTATTATTTTTATCATAAAATACGTGATATAATAAAACCGTAACCTACCGATAAATATTTAATTGTGTTTCTGAACGTTACGGCAGAGAATTACAAACCAGCCATAGACAAACTACCCAGCGTGAAGTCGGTCAGGATCAGGAATGTCTTTTTACGAAATTTAACCAGGCAGTGAAATGAATTGCCTGGAACTTGCCTGGTTTTTTAAAAGTTCGTAATAGGCCCGCAGGTATTTTTCTACCGCGGAACTGTACAGGGTTAGTGAAGTACTTACAGTTCGCAAACTTTTTGTACTATTATTAATTATGAGACAACATTCCATTGTCTGGCTAAACACTATGACTGAAAAAGAAAATACAGGGTGAAGGCGGTTAGAGTTATGTAAATCTGTGCCTTGTAGAACATCTTTTGCTCAATGATTTAACTTGTTCCTGGGCCCAAGACTGTATAACATAGCTAACAAAAATTATGAAATTTTCTTCATGACAAAGAGAGAGTGTAAGCAGAAAGTGATCAGCTGGCTTCTATCACTTACCTATGACGAAACTGAAAAACTGTTTCATGTCCCTGTATAAATACTCCGTAAGTATCAAGTATTTATGTATTGTTAACGCCACACTCACTCATAGACACATCCCATATATTACACACCCCACACTCATCTTCACCCTCATCCCTACAATCACATACACTTCCACGCACACACACACCCACAACGCTACTCACACACACAACACAACACACAATTACAATCATACTTAAATTATTTTATTGTTCTTAAATAATTCCTTTTTAGTGCTTACTTACCTCAAATTTTTCCTCTTTCATGGTTAAATAAAAAAAAAAAATTACGCTTTTTGGCTCTAATGTATACTTAATATGTGAATACAAATAAGGGTGGGCACTGATACCTATATCACAAGATATTATGTTATCTTAGCTTAGGTATTAGTTGCAACTCTAACATGTAAAATTTGTAACTACCTTTCGGTCTTTTTTATTGTAAGCTTGTTCTTTATGTTAATTTTGAAGGTGCAAATAAATAAACATTATTATTATTATTTCCTTTATTCCATTATATACATATAAATTACATTTTTAAATATTAGAATATAAAAACATTTAAAAATATAAAAAATAGTAACCCATCGGTATCGGAAAAAGGGTCCAAGCTCAGGGCTCCAGAGAGAGGAACCTCCTAACAATGCGAGCCGTGTCTAGAAGTACCGCTTTCTGAATCAAGCTCTTGATCCAGCTGTCCAACGAGAGCCTCCTCAGGTGTTGGTCGAGGCTCTTGGCTATTAAGCCATTGGCTGTCATGACTATCGGCACAATGATCACTGAGTCCACATCCCACATGTCGACAACCTCGCGAGCCAAGTCAAGATACTTGATTTGTTTATCTTTCTCGGCTTTCACGAGGTTCCCGTCATGAGGGACCGTTATGTCAACAATCATTGCGCGCCGCTCTAATCGATCCACCACCACTATATCAGGCTTATTGGCGACAATAGTCCTGTCAGTGATGATGGATCGATCCCAGTATAATGTGATATGTCCATTTTCGAGAACTGGGTCGGGCACATACCTGTAGTACGGCACTTCTGATTCTACAAGGCTGTATTTCAGAGCAAGTTGCTGATGGATAATCCTGGCTACAAGGTTGTGTCTATGCAAGTACTCTTCGTTAGCTAGACGAGAACAACCAGAGATAATATGTCTGATGGACTCACCCGGACGATGGCATGCCCGACACACGTCAACCGTCCCGTCCTTCATAATATGTCTTCGGTAGTTATTCGTTAAAATAACTTCGTCCACAATTGCACAGACAAAACCTTCGGTTTCTCCAAAGAGGTCACCGAAACGCAGCCAGGCTACGGATGCTAGTTGGTCTACATCGGGCCCATGTAGGGCCCGAAAAAAGCTCTTATTATTATTATTATTAATCTTTGCGGTGCGGCGCGGCAACGCATCGTGTGTCCCCGGTCTTAGGAGCCGAGCAAAAAGAAAAAATCAGAAAGAATGCTAAGCGAAAACGAAGTTATAGGTAGCGCGGGCAGGCGATGCGATGCAACCGGTTAGTCCCGCTATGGTATGGTCCCGGTATGGCACCCTCTTAAAATACCTATCAAAAAGTCCCGCTATGGTACCTTTCAGTTTTTGGTACTGTTGTAAAGAAAAGTTATACAATGCGTTAAGAAAAAAATAGTATTAATAAAAAATATCTTTTCTTAACTAGTAAGCTATCACCAATTTAATTAGTTTTGTGTTTCTTAAATAATAGGGTTTGTCCTCAAAATAGTAGATCTGTCACCAAAATGTAGTCACCAAACAATGCAAAATCAGTTCCACAATAGCCGACGGAGTCCCGCTTAGCGGGACTCCTACTTCTGGGCGGTTTAAAAAAAAATAACCACGAAGGGGACGGCGGGGTCTTTCAGACCCCGCCGTCCCCTTCTAACCTAACCTGTCCGAGTCGGGGTGCCCCAAGTTGTACCAAATACCTGGGAACAATTTTTGTTTATCTGAGAACGAAAATATTTCGTGGCGATAGATGTATTGATACCCTAAATCAAGGTGGGATCATCCCAACGAGTAACAGTGTAACAGTAACTGTGACTCGTTGGGAATTATTATCCAAAACATTCCCAACGAGTCACACTGTTACCCGTTGAGGTGTGACTCGTTGGGAACAAGCTATTATTTTTTGTAGTTTATGTTTACAATTTGCGCCTTTTTCTCCATGTTGATTATTTGTAATTAATATTGTTGATTATTTTAAAAATTACATTGCAATTAATATTTCGTTTTACTGTTTGATATTTTTTTATAAATATTTTGAATTAATAAAAGACTGATTTAATATCGCAAACAGACGTTTTATTGATACACTCCTAAAAGTATTTATTTATAGATACACTTTTCTTTTCAGTTGTACCTTCTATTGTCTAACGTAGATCTAAAAGATGGGTACCATAGCGGGACTTTTTGATAGGTATTTTAAGAGGGTGCCATACCGGGACCATACCATAGCGGGACTAACCCGATGCAACAGAGTGGGTCGGGAGAAACAGAAATTTCACGCGGGCGAAGTCTCGTGTAGAAGCTAGTATAATGATACTAATTCCATGCACTCTCTCCGTGCTCCATGTCTCCATGTGTGGTGTCGTTTGATGAGGTCATAACCAGTGATCGGAGTAGGTAGATTGAACTGGGGTCATTGATCCGAAACGTATATATTACTATGGACATTCCTCCGGAATTGGTGGATTATTAAAAAAAAACCGGAACTTATGTAGGAATTGTATTCTGCCAGAGTGGAAGGAGTCATTTGATGATTTGCCATCCTCAAAAAAAAGGTAGGAATTGTAATAAAATGAGCAATTTTATTCTTTATTATTCTTCCTATTTCTTTTTTTATCACGATTTGACAAAACCCAACGACCAATCAGAACAAAGGATCATGGGTGGTACAATAACCGGTTATCAGAACAATGCGTACGCCCGCCGACGACTCCGAATCCGGAAATACCGGAATTACTTTCCGGAAAAATGGCTTATCCATGTTATTCTTTCTGTGTGCATTTATGATACAAGTACTAAAAATCAATCTACCTACTCCGATCACTGGTCATAACGGATCTGAAAGTAAAGAACTGATCAACTTACCATATATGATAGCGTGATCAGTTTTAAATAGTTTCACTGCCCAAATCAACAAGTTATCAGTCAATACCCCCTTGCCTTGAGCATAGAGTGAGCAATCTACTTAAAAAATTGGTACCTACAATAGACATTGATCAACATAAGACATGGTTTAACATATAATTTATTGGTACTTAGGTACCTAATTATCTTTGTCGATAGCTAATCAGTAACTAAGCAGGGTATGTACTGATAGGTACCTATTATTTATTTGTCATAGATAGATTATTAGATGTAAATGACGATTTTATGAAGATATGTATATAATTAGGTTCCGCGAAGGTCATCCAATACCGGATTGCCGATAAAGGCGTGCCTCTATCGACGGATTTCTGCTGCCCCAAATGTCACCGCAACGACCACTCTTGCGCTACCCCACTCAGCTGATTCCTGCGACCACATTCATCAGGTCTACGTAGGTCCACCTTTTGGAGGGTCCCTGTATACAGCTTGTATCAGAAAGGTGTAGTCATAATACATTGTTGTTTTTATTGTTAACAAGCTGACCCGACAGACGTTGTCCTGTCTTAACTATGAATGTAATTATGTCGTTTGGTTTTGGTTTTGACTATTGACTAAAACTATCGACTCATTTATCAACCGATCCATCTGTGTTAAACCTTATTTGCAGCGCGAATTCTGTCAATCGCTGACAGTTATTTTCAAACAACTGACAGCTAAGTAAAATTAATAATGGCGTTAAGTTATCTTAAATTTTGTAATGTTCCGCTGCACTTCCTTAATTTTTTCTTTCGTATGAACCTTCTCCTGACAATAATTAACACAACATAAAAAAGAAATAGCGAAATTGTTCTATCCGTTCACGCGTGATGCGATGACCAAGGGAAATAGAGATTCATTTTTATATATATAGATTTTGTTAGTTTTAAATGCTCCTTTTTTACTCTTTGTATTTCCTGTGCGTGTCCCAAATAAAATATTTTTCTTTCTTTCTTTCTATTTAAGGTTGTGGTAGAGACCATGAAACTGCACCACTTTCTCCATGGGACCAACATCTTTTATTGCAAAAAAATCATCAGCTGTCCCATAAAAAATTTCAATACCCGCTCGACACCTTTAAATATCACCACAGATTTCTGATATCTGAAACACGCTGTATAATCTCCAAAAGGGAGACATATCCAGTAGGGGGTGGGGCCTGTTGTCATCAGACGCCCACCGACAAATCGAGACTCGGGGCTGCTACAGAGAAATTCCTATAAAAACAAAAAAATCCAAAAAAAAAAACCGAGAGCTGTCGTGGGATCCCCGCTTGAAACGAAGTTCCTTTAAATTTTCACTCTTGGCGAATGAGAGATATAAGTAGCGATATTTTTTTCAGTGTAAAGAGAGAGAAAATAAATGAGGATTTTTTATGATATTTTTTTTGACTTGATAACGTCTTATAAATCGATGAACGCCGGCTGCACGCACGAAAAAGCATGACTCATTGTCACGTTCCGCCTGAGCCGAGCGTGCAAGCGAGAGCGCGGAACAAGCCTAAGCGTTCGGCTTGTGACGCATCTATCTCTCTTCCACTCCTTATGACGTTATCACGTAAAATTATCGTCCGTAAACCGACTTTACAGACAACCGTTTTTTATTTTGTACGAACGCAGTTCCTTCGTGTTATCACGAATGTAAATCGTTCGTCCATAAAAAAAAAATCGTTACTTCATGCGATCAGGGCCTAGGGTTTCGAACCCTCAGGACTACACGCTTAGCAGCCGCGCTTTCGACCGCTGAACCAACAAGGAAGTCTGGCTAACGTCATCGTTTGTCCACCGCATTCAACGGGACGTGAACGAAAATGAGATGACGGTGCCGAAGTAGCTATATATACATTTAATATGGCGCTACCACTCGCCGTCACCGGGACGTCACGCTCGCTTCAAATAATCTAGTTTCTCGTTTTTTTATTTAAATTACAATAATATTTACAATTCAAATACAAATTACTTAGCTTAACTAAAACTAATAACAAATTGAAAGATGGCGTCAAAAAATTCCTCCGCATCGCTGTCGACTGGCAATGTACCCAAGAGACTGGTGGCGTTGCCACGTTGTATGGCAATGCTTAGCCTCTGGCCAAGGTAAACTCCAGCCCTTGGGTCACGGGAAGTGTCAAACAGGCGTTTGGAGATTTCCTTGAACAAAACAAAGGCACTCGACCACCACGTGCGTTACTCGTTGATGTTCCGTTGACGGTATCACAGTCGCATAAAATAGAAAGAGGTAGGAAGAAAGTAGCATGGAACACTAACGCATAACGCTTTTTTATCTAATCTCTTTCTTCGGAACTACCTACTGATCCGATTCCGAAAATTCTTTCACAAATGGATAGCTAAAGTATTGACGAGGGTCATAGGATATATATTTTATGTTAAAACAAAAATTTCACGCGGTCGAAGACGCGGGCAGAAGCTAGTATAGTACGATTCAAACTTAATGGCGGCTCGGAACATGAACATGAGGCGAGTCGCTGCGCATTAACTAAAGCACGTGTCAGCGGGGGTGAGGGGTGAGGTACTGCGCAGCGAGTAGCGCACTTCAGAGCCGCCATTAAGTTTGAACCGTACTATACCAGAGATTGCAACATTATTCGGACACTTGCGGCTGGTTTCTCCTTATGAGTCATTGCAACTTTCTCTGTGACAGATTTCAGTTATAATCTTTCACCAAGAAGGCCTTAGGAATAATAAAGACTAGAGTGTACTGTACAGTCTGTTCCAAAACTATCTTATGAAAGTGTAAACATACCCTCTTCAAGTAAAATTCTTACGCAATCACTCACTGAAGGGAATAAAGCCTTGAGTACACTAGGGGACAAATGGAGCAACATGTTGCGGAATATGTCCCGCAGCAACTACGTGGATTGTCCCGAGGCATATGTCGCGGGACATTTTGCAGGATAGAAATGTCGCTGGAGGAGGTTGTGGCGATTACTGCTGCGTATATACTTATTTCGAGCAGTTTAGCGAAACGTAAATCGAAAACGGACGTGGTGGATGCGGAATTACTTACTACATCGAGAAAAAAATCATTAATATTTTTAGCGAGAAATAGCGCGGCACTGACGCGCAACACGTGTGCTCGCCCTCGGAGTGGGAGCTAGCAACATGTTCCGCGGCATGTACGAGGGTGAATGAAAAAGTTCTTAGAATTGCATACATATAAAACCTTTTTGGGAGAAGTTCGATATTCAAATTAAAGAGTGTCAATCACACTATATTTATGCAAACTGTCATTTGTTTTTGTCAGTTCGCTCGCACATAATAAATTGTTTCGTGCAACGAGTTAAAAACCCAAAATTATGGATAAACGTGAGTTACGTGCGGTGATAAATTATCTCAGTTTGAAAAAAATGTCTACGAAGGATATTTTTCGGACATTCAGCAGACATTAGGGGATGATGCTGTTCCCTATTCTACGGTTGCGTACTGGGTGGCTGAATTTAAAAGAGGTAGATCAAGCTGTAGAGATGACCCGCGTTCTGGGCGGCCTTCAACCTCCGTTACGAAAGAAAATGTCAAAAAGGTTGAGAATCTGGTTTTGGAAGACAGAAGAAAAACTATAAAACATATACCTAGCTGAGATCCTAAAAATATCATTTGGTAGCATTCAATCCATTTTAATTGATTCACTGGGGTTCAAAAAAGTGTCGGCAATATGGGTGCCACGACTGTTTACCGACGAAAACAAAAAGCGACGTTTGGAAATTTCTAAGCGTAATCTCGAAATGTTCCAGCGTGATTCGGAAAATTTTTGCCGTCGCCTTATCAACATGGATGAAACGTGGGTCCACCATTTCGATCCTGAAACTAAGAGACAAAGCATGTCTTGGAAACGACCATCCTCTCCATCCATTAAGAAATTTGCTCCTACCGCTGGCAAAGTTATGGCCTCAGTGTTCTGGGATAGTGAAGCAATCCTTTTTATTGATTACATGCCAAAAGGCCAGACGATTATACGAGACCATATTATGCAAATTTAATCCCGAAAGTGCGTGAAGCGATTAAAGAAAAACGTCGTGGAAAACTATCGTTGGGGGGCGTATTGTTTCTTCAAGATAACGCTCCTGTTCATCTATCGGAAGTTGCGCTCAACGCAATCCGCTGTGCTGGCTTCAATCTCCTTGACCACCCACCATATTCTCCGGACTTAGCCCCAAGTGATTTATTCCCAAAATTATAAGAGGACATTCGTGGAACAAAATTTTACTATAATGACGCGGTTATGGCTGCCGTAGAGGAGTTTTTCGAGAGCCAAGAAAAAAAATTTTTTTCACAAGGAATAAGGAAGTTAGAAACGCGTTATTCTAAATGCATTGCATTGGAGGGAGATTATGTAAAAAAATAAAATATTTGTGTTTAAATCTTTGCATTTTTTAATATTGATTCCAAGACATTTTTGATTCACCTTCATAATTAATTAAAATTCATATATTGACTTAATTTTTTCGAGCATTAGGTACATTAATGTTTAAAACGAGAAACCACCTAGCTTCCTTATCATTATCATTTCAGACGGAAGACCTCAGCTGCTGGACACAGGCCTCCCCCAAGCATCGCCACTTACCGGTTCTGTGATTCTTGCATCCAGTGGATTCCAGCGGTTTTCACCAAGTCATCGATCCACCTTGTTGGAGGCTTTCCAACGCTACGTGTACCGGGATGCGGTTGCCACTCCAGAGGGCCTAGACAAATGGCATTCGCCTCGGAGCAATTCTATTTCTACAATCGCTATCGCTTTCGCTAATGATTCCAAAAACTAGTGGTAACGCTCGTCAAAAAGTGTCCCTTGGCTATGCATCTCTGTGAAAGTACCTAATCTTTCGACGCTGTAGATTCATTTCATAATCGAATGTTGTTAACATTGTCTAGCTAATTTTTATTCGTTGACCTATGATCACGTGACATTTCGATAGCTTATGTCAACCCCATACATTTTAACTTTTCTACTAGCATCATCATATGTTACTTTGTCTAGGCCCTCAGAACCTTCTAATACTAAGAAGTACATATGTACATATCATAGAAGTACATATATAAAAATACAAATTGGCATCCTGATCCATTTGTTTACATTTTTACAAAGACATTAAATTATTTACTCAACAATAGACGGGACATAGCGAACAAAATCGTAATCCGATACATTTGTCCTAAAAGTCGCTCAGTCTAGCGTGGTACGCCTGCATGCCGCTCTAATTTTGCTATATTATGCTAGATGGCGTCACTGAGACATGGGATTACAGTTTTTCTATGACATTTCTTCGCGTAGCCTCTCTATAGTACCTTAAATCTCTTTGCATTCTCATCACATACTTTTGGAACAGACCATAGGCATGTAGACTAATCAACGACAGAATGCTAATTATAACAGCGGAGAACCTGATGGAAAGTGGATCATAGTAATTACCAGCGCTCATGGATATGTCTAGGGAATTCTCAATTTGTTGCAGATATTTCGCTACAGGCCAAACACTAATACGCTTGCTTTATTCGCTTTATTTTTGTATGGAAGTGAGTGTTGGGTGTGGCAAAAGAAGCATGAAAGTAGAATAAATGCTGTGGAAATGCGTTCCTTGCGAAGCATGTGTGGTGTGACTATGAATGATAGACTGAAGAATGATGTGATAAGGCAACGGTGCGGTTTAAAAGAAGATGTAGTGACAAAAATTTAAAAGAGTATGCTCAGATGGTTTGATCATGTTGAGATGATGAATGAAGGGCGACTAACAAAAGGTATTTACAAGGCAGATGTTAGTGGAAACGCCGGGAGGGGACGCCCTAGGAAGACATATAGTGACCTTATTGGTGATGTTCTTCAGAAAGGTAAGGTGCGTAGTACTCACAACCGGCGCGGCGTGCGTGTGTGACCAGATGTATGAACGTAAACGAGGCAAAAGGAGTATGTAAGGATCGTAGCAGGTGGCGTTCTGTAGTTTCTGCCTACCCCCATGGGAAGAAGGCGTGAGTTTATGTATATGTAGATTAAACACTACAGTACTACACTAGCACCAGCATTGTTTTATTTAAATAAGTCTATTTTATTACCAAGTATTTTATTTTTTCTTCTACTCTTACGCACGGTGTCTACATCTCTTTTTATCTACTTTCCTACCGCAGGTATGCTGGAAGAGATTTCTTTATAAATAGGTACACCTTTCGTATTTTTCTGCTCTTCTTGTCCGTTTATGCACTGTTAATGGCCGTTTTAATTCTTAAAAGGAGTCAGTGTATAAACAGCTACTTATCAAGCTATAAATTTCCAGTAGGTATAAGCTAACCCCTCAATACGGAAATCCGATTACAATACGAGATCAGCTTATACTGGAAAAGTATAGCTTGATATGTAGCCGTGTGTACTCATGATTATGAACAAAAAAATCAGCTGATCCATTGTCGAGTTATGCTAATATAAATCTATGGATCAGTAGTTTTTTTTTCACGATTTCTGGATTGGTCCCCAATTATAAGTTGGTCATAGTGATGAGTACAATGACCCCTTTTAAGGATAAAAACGATCATAATGTAACGGTGTTATGTTTGTATGTCAAATGGTTTAGTAAATATTTATACTAATGTAGTAAAGCTGAAGTGTTTGTCTTTGTTTAAAGGTGCTAATCTCTGGAGCTACCAGTCAGACTTGAAAAATTCGCGCGAAGAATTAAGCAAAACCGTTGTTATACCGCGGGTGGGCGATGCGATGCGACGCGGGAGCAGAAAATAACATAACATAACATAACATCACGCCTGTATTCCCCGAAGGTTTAGGCAGAGGTGGACATAAAGCACACCCACATTTCGCCAGTTATGTTTAAGTCCCATGTAATAGGGGGCGAGCCTATTGCCATCAACCGGGTACAAATCCAGACTCAGGGCTGCTACCAAGAAACTCCAGATGGAAAAACCCGATAACACTTTGCCCGACCCGGGAATCGAATCCAGGACCTCATGCTCAGCAGTAGCGCTTGCGACCACTAGACCAACGAGGCAGTCAAAATAGTATAAAATAAAAATAAATAAATCATAATGCATAGTTTGTACCTACCCAAGTACAAACGTAAGTGCATACGTACTTCACAAATTAATTACGTAACGCACAATCAACCACAATCTGAATCCTTTTGAAGCCTATTGCTCCATATGTTAGAAAAATGTGTCTGCTCGACAACGTAAATAACGCAATGAATGTTGTTGAACTGTCAAAATGAAACCCATTCCTACTGTTAGTGTGTTACGGAATTACGCCGCTGGTGTACGACACTGAGATGTAATTTATAATTATTTTAATGCGAGTACTTACATTAAATTTTGTTTATTTATTTCACTTGAACAAATACAGAACAAACTTATAACTTCGCGCGAGTCGCGGAGGATGCTCGTATAGTAAAATGTAGATACGTCTTTTCCCATCGGTGATCGGCACTTAACTTTTATAATGAACCTTTTTTTTTCCTATTTGGCAGCTCGTAGTTATGACCACTAAGGTCCTGGCTACTTAACCGGGCAAGCCTGTGGGTGCCTTAAGCTACTAACTTAAAGCCTCCAGCCAGGGGCGAAAATTTCTTAAAAATTAGGTGACCGCACGCTAAGGGCACCCCCTGTGGGGTACGAACCTCGGCTTAGGGCGTCACTGAGGGGAGGGCAGCAAGATGGGACAGGCTGGATCGAGATTATATTATTATTAACAGGGGAATTTAAAACTACAGGCTCAGCTACGGCGCGGGCTGGCGCGTCGTCGAGCAAGGGTCGGGGGGGGGACAATTACGTCGGGGGCGTCGCGTAGGACCTCGGCGGCGAGGTCGGAACGATGGCGGTCTGTTTTTGTGTACTGTACTGGTGGCCCTACTGCTCTCCTGGAGGAGGGTTATGGGGTCATCGGGGTCGGACAGGGCATGCCTTGGACGGCGGGTACGACTAATGCGGGAGGGGGCATATCTGGCAGCCTCGACAACCAGAGGGTTGCGATGTGAGGCCGCGGAGTCGAAGAAGCGCTTGGAAATGCGCTTCATGAACTGACGGATAGTGGGGATTTTAAGATCGAGATGGAGGATCTCGTTCCGAACGAACCAGGGGGAGCCGGTTGCCCTACGGAGGAACCGGTTTTGGAGGGTCTGCATCCTATGGATGTGGTGGGGTTTCGAGTGTGCGAAAACCACGCTCGCGTAGGTCATGATTGGCCGAATGCACGCTGTGTAAATGCGCAATTTGCACTTGAGTGACAATTTGCTGCGTGCATTCAATAGGGAGTGGAGTCTACCGAGAGCGAAAGCGGCGCGCGAACGCGCCTGCTTTATGTGCTCACCGAAAGAGAGTCTATGGTCCAGAGTGACACTCAAGTATTTGGCTCGCTTCTCCCAAGGGATAGGCTTGCCGAACATGGTGATCGGACGGGGAGGGGTGAGGTTGAGTCTCGGTTTCGAAAATAGAACCGCTTGACTCTTATCGGGATTGACTTCGATTCTCCACTTCCTAAACCAGTCACCGAGTTGGTTGACTGTGGTTTGGAGAGTGCGAGATATCGCGTCGGGGCTTACGCCGGTGTAGTAAATGGCCGTATCGTCTGCGAACAGAGCCAACTGAGCCCTTTTACTTTTGGGGATATCGCTGGTGAATAGCGTGAAAATGAGAGGGGCGAGCACGGAACCCTGAGGGACTCCGGCGCGAATGGGACGGGGGGAGGATAGCGCTCCTTCGATGCGGAATCGGAAGGTGCGGTTCGACAAAAAGTCTCGCAGGATGAGCACGAGACGATCTGGCACTTTAAGTTTGTATAGCTTATATAATAAGCCATTGTGCCAGACTTTGTCGAACGCTTTCGCTATATCAAAGAAAACAGCACCCGTCAACGAACCACGTTGGAAGCCAACGCTTATGTGTTCGATGATACGGTGGACCTGTTGGACGCACGAGTGTTGGGTTCGGAAACCGAACTGCTCGTTGGGAATGAGACCTTTCGTCTCGGCATAGTCTCTGAGACGCTTATAAATAAGCCTTTCATAGATCTTGCCGATGACATTGAGGAGACTGATGGGGCGGTAGCTGGAGGGAGCGGATTTAGGCTTGCCCAGCTTGGGAATGCCGATGACAGTGGCCTGTTTCCACGCTTGGGGGAAGATGTTATTGCTCATGGCACCATTGAAGATGGTGGTCATTAGCATGATCAGGTGGGCAGGGAAAAGTTGGAACACCTTATTGGTCATTCCATCAGAACCGGGGGCTTTACGGGGCTTAAGGCCCTTTATGAGCTCTTGCACTTCGTCGGGGGTGACGGGAGGCAGAGGCCACTCGGGGTCTTCTACGGGGGGGAGGGAGGCTCTCCTTTCGACTTCGGCGTCGACCTCAGAGAGGTGAGCTTGGTCTACAGGTTGAGAGCTGGGCGAACATTGGGCCTCAAGACTGTCGGCTAGGCACTCGGCCTTGTCGACATCATCGAACGCGATGGTATTGTCTGGGCGGATCAAGGGGGGCATAGGGGCTACTTCTCGGGATTTGAGTTTCCTCTGAAGCTCTCAGAATGCTAGGTGGGTAGGCTCTAGTTCGCTCAGCAACTTATCCCAGCCCGTTTCCCGATGCTCCGCTACACGTGTCCTTACAGCTCGCTGTAAGTAGCGCATATAGGCTCGGTTCGCGTCGCAGGGAAAGTTGCTGTACGCACGGACAGCCGCGTTCTTCTCAGTCATCAGTTCACGTACATCGTCCGGCAACTTCCAGCGACGGTCGTCCGTCACTGGAACTTCCCTTGAACAATCGTTCAGGACTGATTGTATGTGTTCAGTGAATGAGTCGATCGCAGCCGTCGTGTCAGCGATAGAGTCGAAGAGGTCGGGGATGGAGTCTAGGTGGGGGGACGTGTTGGATTTCAGGCGTTCGCTTACTTTCCTCCAGTCCGTTACCACTTTTGTGGAGGGGGGTTGATCGGGGTCGGGGAGGCCTACGCGAGGGGCTAGCTTAAGCACAACTGGTCGGTGGTCAGATGATAGTTCGTGTATCACCTCTATAGAATCCAACCGTAGGTTGATATTCTTTAAAAGTGATACATCGAGCACGTCAGGGGTGTGGTCATCCGAGTGGGGGAAATGAGTGGGAGTCATCGAAATTTAGAGGGGTACAGAGGTCGAACAAGTGTCTCCCTCGGGTAGAGATTCTGGTACTATTCCAGGCGTGATGTTTGGCGTTGAGATCCCCCGCTATGATAACGGAGTCACTCAGGCCGAGGAGTAAGGTCAGGTCGTCAGTTAAGAGTTGGAAGTTCTCTGATTGGTTCGTAGGGGGGAGGTAGACCGATATCAAGGTGATCGGTTGGTGGCCTGTCATGCCTAGCCGGCAAATGGAGACTTCTAGTCGTGAGAGGGGGGGCGGGTCCAAGGGGATGCAGTAGAGGGATTTTTTGTAGTAAATGAGGGTGCCACCCTTGTGACACCGAGTCCTGTCGTTTCGAACAACCCGATAGTTCGCTATCGACGGCGTTCGCATGTGGGGTTTTAGAAATGTCTCCTGTACGAGGAGGACATCGATCTGGTGGTCGCGGAGGAATTCGAAGGATTTCGTCGCAATGACCTTGGATGCCATTGGCATTGAAATAACCTAACTATAGGGATCGGGGTTTTAGACGCGTGAGGATTCCGTTATCCATTAGTGGGATTGGGGGAGTTTACAAAGGACTGGAGCGCGTGCGTAATATCCGGGTACGCGTTGTATATGCATTGAATGGCATAAAGGTTACCGGCATTTCTGGCGGCAACGATTTCATTGGCCATTTGACGGGCGCGAGGGGTGAGGAAGGCGGTGAATGTGCCTGAGATCACGTTGAACGGATCCATGGGGTTGGGGCCTACAGCCACGGGTGTGGTTGAGGAAGGAACGGGCGCGACTGGGGCGGGGGTAGTGGCTTTAGGAGCCGGGGGGTTAATAGCGAGGGGCGCGGGTGCGCGCGCGGGCGCGGGCGCGGGTGCGGGCGCGGCCGCGAGCGCGTGTGCGCGAATGCGGGGGTCCATCTGATGAGCGACGGGGGGAGGAGGGGGGGGTTGGTTTCGTACCAGGGCCGGGAAGGCCTGTTGGTGCTGGGATAAGTTCCAAGCGTTGGGTCTCTGGGGACTCAGGCGCTCGGGAAGTTGAGTGGAGGGGGCTTCCCTTCCCTGACGAGCGTCCGCACGCTTCGTCAGTTTAGGGTTTGTTGCCTTAGGGGCTTTGGGGCAGCCACGGTAATTGGCTGGATGCCCGGAGAGGCCACACAGCACACAGCTGGGTGGTTCCGTGCAAAGGGTACGGGCCTTGGGATGGGAGCACTCTGAAGTGCCATGCCCACCCAGGCACTTGACGCACCTGGGTGTGGCATGGCAATTCTTTTGAGAGTGGCCGTATAATTGACAGCGGTGACACTGGCCGACGATTCCAGTCTTACGGGGCTTCTGGATATCGAATCCAGTGAGATGGCAAAGGGACTTTATTTAAAAAATCGGGTGGTGTCCTTCGACGGGGGGGCATACAACAAGGACCATGTTGTATGGCTCGCCGCCTCGGGCACGGTGCATGCGGTGCACCTCGGCTACGGGGATGCCTTGTGACACAAGGTCTTCTTTGAGGTCGGAGGTAGCGATCTCCTTAGGGATCCTATTTATTACCACGTGGGTCTGGAGGTCCTCGGGGAGGGAGTAGGTGTGAAAGGACACACCTCGTGCTCTGAGGAGCTTTGTGAGTTCCCTATAGTCGTTAGACTTAGGGACCTGGACCTTTATGCCCTGCTCGGTTGAACGGGCACTGGTGAAGCCGATCCTAAGATCGACGCACCATTTGGACACTTCAGTCCATTTGGATTTGTCTTGGATGAAGAACGGGGGGGGGGGGAGGGGGTCTTTTTGGGGTTGCTTTCTAGGAAAGCTTTGAGAGCCGGGAGGGGGGCTTAACGCGGGGGGTGGGCCGGTCGTGATGGCGACGACGGGGGTCGGAGTCGCAAGGGTGGGCGGGGGAGTGACCGATTGGTCCCTTAGTTTGTTTGCCTGGGAAGAGGCGAAGTTCTTCTTCCTTTTGGAGGACGAGGTGACGGTCTGGAAACCGTCATCCTCGGAGGAGGAGTTGGTGAGGGTTTCCGAGCCGGAGGAGTACGGGGAGACGGGGCGTCTAGTCGTGGTCCGTTGGTCGGTTTCCATCGGTACGGGGGGGAGGGGGGCGGTTTGCACCGGGGGGGGGGCTCTAGTGCATCGCTAAAGTTAGCGATGGCGGCAGAGTTGTCGGGAGGACAGGGGGTGGGGGGCTGCAAAGTAGCGAACTTGGCGCCATATTTGGCGATGAACTCGGGGTCCTTGAAGAGGACCTCCTTGAAGAAAGCGAGTATAATGGCATCCCCCATGTTGGGGGGGTGCGGGGCTACTACTTGGGGGGATGTTGGAATATAAGATTCCGGCCTAAAATTCCCTATGCCTAACTCCACTATTACATAAAGGCGCTGTCAATAACAAATTGTAGCCACTGATGTTCGTTTGGCCTTACGAAAATCACGAGATTCCGCGTCAATTTCAATCAGAAGGAACAAAGAAAATAAAAATAAAAACATTAATTAGGCACACAATAAAAAATAACCGCAAATAAAAAAATAAAAAACAAATGAAAAGTGTAAAGTGTGATGTAAGAAATTAGCAGGGAGGTGTGCCTCACGGCTGCGCCAAATAGGCCCCAGTTCAGCAAAAATGGCAGATAACTAGTGCCTGATGCTGGTTTTCAACTGGACCTGAAGGTTATTATTTGGTTATATCATATATGTATTTAGTTAGGTTGGAATGAACGTTGACTGGTGTATAAGTCATCGCGGCTTTCGAAGGACCATCAGCGGGGTTGCGGGGTTAGAATTATTGGACGACACACAGAATTGAGCAAATTCATATTCCCTATATGAGGTTATGAGTGAGAAAAATAGGGATGGATGGACTTACTTGAGAACCTTCTGAACGAAACACGTTGACTCACGGACAGCCTTTGCAGACGTCCCACGTGTTCACTCAATCTCCTCCCTTCACTGTGATGATTTTCCACTATCACTTGGTTTCTAAATGTCAGACTTGTGTCGGCCACACTAATAAAATAAAGAGTTTTTGCGTTTCTATTAGCGGTATGGTTGCGGAGCGGGTTTATTGCAGCATTAGTGGTATGGTTGCGGAGTGGGTTTATTGCGGCGCGGCGCGATGCGGTACTGACGCGTGCGTCTGACTAGAAGCTCATTGCAGGAGTGTTGTTAGCAAATCACAGTGGATTCATGCTGCGGTGGAAGCGCCCGATTGGGTGTATGTGATGAGCATCCCTCTTGTTCTGTTGTACGGGAATTGGGAGGGAAGGTAAATAGCTCAAAACTGCGGTCAACAATATTACAGTAACACATTAAATAAAAACTTGCGCGAGCATTGACCGTTGTACGAAATACCTTATAAGCAGCACCCTAGCTCCGTAACACACTATCAATCACAATCTGAATAATTTTGAATGATATAGCTAATCTATTGCTTAAAAATTGTTCACGTACATAACGCAACGAATGTTGTTGAACTGTCAAAATGAAAGCCATTCCTACTGTTAGTGTGTTACACAATTATGCCGCAGAACATGTTCCAAAGAAACTCCTTAAATTTAATGTAACTATTTTTTAACATTTTCAAATCAAATACACTTAAAAAATAAAATTAAAACATCGAAACCTTTTCGAGCTCCTTTAAAAGGGTGACGAAGCTCAGGGAAAGGAAGAAGGTACTGTTAGCTCTCGGCGAGCTAACGGTAGGTACTATAGAGGAATGAGGAACAGGGTGTAAAGTTCACTCATACTCTATAGAAAAGGGCGGATCCTCCGACCAGACGGGTATTGACGACGGTTAAAGTTGGGACGTTAAGTATATGCTAGTCGCGCGGTAAACTCTGCTTGCGCGATGCAGGATTTGCGTGACGTCAGTGTGACGTATAGCTCGCATGTGGCGGTGTAGATACCGCTACAGTACCTACATAAATAAAACGAGGGTTTATAACTGGGATACTTATTTCTAGAGTATGAAGAAACCTACAACACACATAGTTAGGAAAAGGCTACGCAGATTATGATATGACTGGTCTGGTTTTGAAACCCGAGCCACTAATACCAATGTAAGGAGCAAGATCTGGATATTACTAACGGAGCCGGGACGTCCACTCACGGTACGGCTGATCCACAATTTCCAAGCCGCGTAGCGAGCTGTGGAAAGAAAGGGTTGTGCGTGGAGTCTCTTTGTGAGATCGAATGTGGAATGAGGTGCTCCGAACAGGGTAACAGAGTGATTGCAGCTCATGGAATACCCATCCCAAAAATCTGTGGTTAAGGGCCGGCCATATTGGCTGGAGAACTGATGACCCTTGCTTGGGGTAGATGCATTCTTGAGTGGAGATCTCGAATCAGCAAGCAAGTAGGACGCCCTCAGGATAACAGCAATAAATAAAGTAGATCAACGTACTTATTGGGACTGACATAGGAAGATAAACACAAACTTAATACCTACAATGTGGCCGGGACGTGTATCTTATTATTTCGTTATAATCGACGAAAAATTTCTACACTGTGGGGTCTAGAATCGTGTGGTGAATTCATGGTTACAGTTTGCGCGGAGATGTCCCTGCGACCCTGGATTATGAAGACAGTATAATCAAAACAATGGTATAAAAACTTTATTAAAAAAAAAAAAACAACCGACTTCCAAAAACAACACTACAAAGTGAAAAATAACATTAATTTCGGAAGTCGGTGTCCTTGGTTTTTAACCGACTTCACAAAAAGGAGGAGGTTTACAAATCGTCTGTATGTTTTTTTTGTTTTTTTTTTATGTGTGTTAGCTCAGAACTTTTTTCTGGGTGAACCGATTTAAATGATTCTTTTTTTATTTGATAGGTGGTGCTTCACATGTGGTCCCATTTAAATTTGATCATGGTCTGACCAGTAGTTTTTGAGTTATCTTTAATAATGCATATTTTTTCCACTTAGTTTATATGGATGATGTGTTAATAATTTCCTGTCACTCTTATTTACACACCAAGTAGTGCTATACGAATTTGTGTGGGGTAGGAACCGCAATTAAATAGTGAAAAATAAAAGCTTTTTTACAAAAAAACAATCGACTTCCAAAAAACACACTAAAAGACGTGAAAAATAAGTTTTTTGGAAGTCGGTTGTTTTTTTTGTATTCTCGTTTTTTGCCACCGACTTCCGAAATTAAAGTTATTTTTCACTTTGTAGTGTTATGATTATATAAAAAATAAATAAAATAAAATATTTATTTCATATAACAAGAACACATTGCACTGTATAGATTATAAATTTAACATTATAGTGTGACAAATTTAGTCACACTATAAGCACAATTGTATAGACTCTAGCCGAGATAGGGTTCAGTCATATGGGTACAGTAAATAATTGATATTCTGTAACAAGTGAAGCAGCAGTTGCAGCATTACAGCGTTTTTTTTGTAATAAAGTTTATATTTTTCACTCTTTAGTTCTGGTACCTATCCCACACAAATTCATATAACTTCACTTGCTAATTCAATAACAGTGACAGGAAGTTGTTACCTTTATCATCATCAACATACACTAAGTGGAAATAATACGTATTATTGAAACTCAACTCAAAAACCACTCATCAGAATTTGACAAAATTTATATGAAACCACCCTTTCAAACAAAAGAAGAATTTTCCGAGTCGCTATTTTAATGAAGGAGTTCTGAGGTATTTAATTTAAAAACAACTGGTTTGAGAACCTCCTCTTGTTTTTGAATGAAGTCAGTTAAAAATTAAAATCAAATAGTCCTGTATGAAGTCAATTGACCCCCTAACTCAGCATGGTGCTGTGACATACCTAGGTAGAGCGATTTGGTCTCTGCAGAGTGTCGGTATCACCTGGATGAGTGTGTCCCTAGATCGGTCTAAATACCGGGCAATTGGAGAGGCCTTTGTCAAGCAGTAAGACTGGCTATACGCTGATCAACGAATAATGTAATTTCAAAGTGAATCTTGGATAAATCGAGATTACGGTTTCAATGAAACATAAGTGGTCAAAGAGCAAGAGTTGAGATCATCAATGTTCGTTAAGTCTCAGTAGGTATTTGATGAAGTATTTTTCCTGCAATGTGACAGTAAAATTATACGCCGATATTTTTTATGGATGCAACTGGGTTATCCTCTAGATTTTACTAAGAAGCTGTTAAATCTGAGAGATAATTAGCGTGTTTTAAAACAAAACAACAGATCCTTTTGCCTCGTAATTTTAATTAAGCAAATTAAAAAAAAAGTGCCTTTCAAGTTGATTCTCCAAAAAAGCGGCAAAAAGTAATAAAACCTTCAGTCGGTAAGATAGCCAATTGATAAGGCAGGTACAGAATATAAAATATAACGCTTTGTTTAATGCTAATTGATGCGCGAAATCAACTCTGTATACAATTTGAAAACGTTTCTCCGACACGACACTGTGTAAATTACAAAACAGTATGTCTTAGCCATTGGCGCGAAACGGACGTGTCCGCCATCTTTCCCATGGACAAAACGTGTGTTAGCAACTTTTAAAATTAAAGTGCGACAAGGATATTTTTTTTTTTTTGGATTTAACAAAAAGGTGCGTTTATTTCAATTTTATTTTTTATGTTTATTTTATGGTGCGGTTGAGCGGTTTTGTTATGTATTTAGGGTAAGGATTATATACGCGGCAAAATGTTCCACACATTTTAATGTATTGTGAAAGAGATTGTGTCCTAATACTTAATATTACATATGTATTTGATTATGTGATTGTGAATCAGTATCGATTCGTCTAGCTAGATTCTAGACAATAAACTTGAAATTATGCGGCTAAAAAGTAGGTCTAAACTTTTATGTTTCTTATTAAATACGACAAGAAGTAAATTTGATGAGCAGTTACGGGACTGAATTATGTCAAAAGATATGGATTCCTTACTACGAGTAGTTACTTACTTCCTTATATTTTTTTTTTTGTTACATGTGTATTGCCTTTTACTGTCCAGTCTTATTTTATTTCATTAAGAGTTGGCTGGCTTGATTACTCAATTATAAACATTTGTACGCCCTCTGGCATAACATAGCGCACTCTTCATTAACTTTATAAATGTACCATTAGTAGTACATATGTTAGACAAATGAATAAAATATAACTTGGAGCTGAAAACTTGGAAAATAAAAAAGGTTTTCTTTGCCCTAATAGCGTATCACACTATCAGGTTCAATCTGAATCATTTTGAAGGATACTGCTAATCCATTGCTTAATATGCTCGATAAAAAAAACTGCTCAACAACGTAAACAACAAACCCATTCCTAAGCAATTACCCCGCAGGTGTAAGTCGCAGTACGTATACAGAGAGATTTTCTGAAACGGGACGCGTTTTCGTTTTCGCGAAAAATTCGGCACTAGATTTTCTATCCTTAAATGTTTTAAATTTAAAAACAGGACGAGCCGCGGGAAAGAAATGACTTTTAAGAAAGAAAAGAAAGGAAAGTAGGTTTATTTGTCACAGAAACACGTGCATACAAAAAAGAAGATAATTTGATTTTAAACAAAATTAAAGTATAAAATCACATCCATAATATGTATTATAAATTCGAAAATAATCTGTTTGTCTAATGTTACCATTCACGCCTAAACTACTGAATGGATTTCCATGAAATTTGGCGAGAGGATAGATGGCATCCTGGAGAAAGACATACGCTGCTTTTTGTCTTTAGGATTCTAAAGGGGGTGATATAGGGAATGAAAGTTTGTATGGAAAACTTGGCATTTCTTATGTTAGGGATAAATGATAATTCAAATTGATGCTTTTGGTAAGAAATAAATTCTTACGTGTTTAAGTGTTTAATGTAAATTCATCATCATTTCCGATCAGCTTTCACATCCAACCACTTCTGTGGGACATAGATTAAAAATGTGACAGTAATAAAATGCTTGTACCATAAAAAGCAAAGATTGTTAACAAAATTGCAATAAAGGCGAACACACAACGGTTAACAAAAAAGCCTCTGTGGCGGATGACGTTTTTTGTGGAAAAAAAAATCCTATTCATATCGTGAGGGAGGGTTTTTATCCTCTCTCACCACCAACCACCTAGCGGCTGACGGCCACAACACATAAGGAGGTTTTATGTACAAGGGGATGATTTTAAAATTCACATGAAATATAGTCAAGCATCCGTATCTTGAAGTAATATTTATTTTAGTACTTACCTAATTAGTTCATTAAAATTGGTGCACCGGCTTAGGAAAAATTAAGCCGGTTTTTAAGCCATTCACCACGTCATACCTACATTGTAGGTATTACGTGGTCAATGGCAGCGCAGCGCTAGAGCATTTCAAATTACTGGTGATAATATTAAAATGAATTATTTTAATAGACATTTAGAATAATAAAAACCTGTTTAATAAAAATAAAAAGATTATTTGCATTTAATATGTCTATCTGCCGCGTTTATTATCTTGTTTTTATAGTCTTTCTATCGTCTATCAACCAATACCAGTACAGAGATCAAATTATGAAGTGGCTGAATGGATTTGGATCATAGGATACTTTTTATTCCGGTAGCACGTTCTCGTGGGATAGTTTTCCGACATCCACGCAGACGAAGCCGCGGTTAGAAGTTAGTATGACTTTTAAGCATAACTGGCGAAATGAGGGTATAAAAAATAAAGAAAAAAAGAAAAATTGCTTATTCTGCAAAACAAAACGCACATTACCAAAAAGTTAAATACTTAAAATATACACATCTAACAATGTGGGTACAACAATAAGTACGACTATAAATGAAAACACTGGCAATACTAGCATTACAGTATTTTGGAACTACCAAATAAATCTTAACATTGTATTTAAAAAATGTTTTTTTCAAACATACGAATTATTCGTGATGGGCCGACCATGGGAGTTGCCGATCTTTAACTAACTATAGTGACTAAACCATTCGATATATTTGATTGCATTTTCGTATGCAGACTAGGACAATCATTAGAAATACCAAGTTTAAATTATTGTTGTATCGTCGTCTCCACCTTGTATACAAAGTAGCCAAAAGCCTCGTATTCCAGCAAAAAAAGTTTGACAGTAATAATGTGCACCTCTGCTTAACCTTCGAGGAATAGAGGCGTGATGTTATGTTATGTGTTTTGCTATAAAATGATTACTCACAATGTATCTTTTCTTATACATGCTTGGAAATTCGAGCATTATTTTGACAACATTCTTAGAGATAAATCGAAAATGCTGTACAGGTCAAATACATGCGAGCAGCGACCGGTAATGTCAGTATGAAAATCCATATCTGTCGTGTTTAGCGGCCAGCAATGTTATTATGAAAATCCATATCTGTCGTGTTTAGCGGCCGAATAAATTACCATGAAAACTCATATATCTGTCGTGTAATTTAAAAATAACTTTACTTCAACCCGTGGCAACCAAGGACGTAACTTATCAAAGATTTTGTTTAAATCTCGAACTGGTTACCAAATAGAGCTGTTTAAAGTGAAAAAGAAACAAATTAAATATTGGCGCGAGAAAAGTTATCGTTGTTGTATTATTAATTTAAGGCGCTTCCCTGACCAAAGGACCTTGAACGTTCGGTCCTTCTCTGTCCCGTCGCTGAGTCTCGCTCTGTCTCGCTCCCTCCGCACGCTCATTTATAATAAAATTCACAAAAATAATGAAATTATTTGAATAACAAAAGACAAGTGAAGTTTTAAAATAAAATAAAACGTGTATTATTTAGATTTTTAAATTATCTATCCATTAGTGTAATCCCCAAATGAATAGAACGTCACCTTTAGCAAAAGATGCATGCAATCAATAATTTTAGTCACTTTTTTACAAGGAGATTTTAGATGTATTTATAACACATAAAAACAAATAAGAACGTGCAATGTGATGATAGGATATCGAACATTAATAATTTGCTTTTAGATGTAGTTTATTGCCCATAGTGAATGAGTTAATAGCCTCTGAATAACGCACTATGACAAGGTTTTGGTCGGGGTACCGCCTTAAGTATTTAGTTTGAATTTCTGCGCAACTTTTGAGAAACGTACTATACAAGCCTTGGCCGCAACCAGGCATTAATGGACTCACGATGTGTGCCTCGGCTTCGCCTCGGCCCACATTTTCACGTTCGACTATCAATGCCTCTGGTGACGCCCGCTGCAATAATGTACTATTAATCAAGATACGGTTTGTTATGCATTCATATCTTTAGGCATGGATTTAAAAATTATTAATTTATTCAACCTACGCGAATTTATAGGATTATGATAACCATTAATCTCCATAATTAGGCTTGGAGTCAAAATAAAAAATAATCTATATACCTACCTACTTACCAAGTTCAATAAAAAAATTGGCACGCGATACATCATTACGCCTGTATATCGTGAAGTGGTAGGCAGAGGTGTAGGTACTCACTTTTGCACTATATCTAATATCTCTTGCGTATCTGACTAATCTTCGTTGAGATTGGCCGTCACCGAAATTCGGGCAAGAGGATAAAAAAATATTATTATTATAACACCCATAAATCGCCATATAGTTATGTTCAGTCCTATGTATTATGAGCACGCGGGCAAATGATGAGCAGTGATGGTCCAGTGATATGGGCGAGTAGGTCGTGGGTTCGAATTCGAACCCAGTCAGACAATTTACTTTGTGTATTTAATTTAATCACCACTGCTCTCAAAACGGTGATGGAAAACATCGTGAGGAAACAGGCATGTCTTGGAATAAAAAAATCGAAGACATGTGACATCTACCAACCCGCACTGTGCCCGCGTGGTGGATTATGGCCAACTGATTTCGCAGAGAGAAGGCTTGTCTCTCAGCAGTGGGAATGTTATGGGAAAATCCGAGTTACTGCTAAGAATTTCCTGATGGAAGAACACTTTACACTTCCTCAATGTAGGTTCTTCCCTTCCCCGCTTTTAAATGGGTCTTAAACGTATAATAACCTTACAGGCAGAGTCATAAGTCGTGAGAAGTAGGCCGAAACATCCCAACGCTGATTTTCTGGATTCGTTTTCTCCTCTACCGATCGTTATTTCTCCTGCCATAGTTTATTTTGTTTAATGTATGTATTAGTATTTATTCTTGTATTTTATAGTTATTTCTGAGCTATCTATCTCGTATATTGCACCTGGCATGTTTTGTTTCTGCATCACCTTAAGATTCGACTGGCAGAAATTGCCTCGGCCATTAAGTTGTACTGTATTTTATTACTTGTGCATAAAGTTTTAATAAATAAATAAGTTATTTGTTTTGTAACAAAATACATTGTGTGGGTGAACCTAATACCTACACCACTGCCAATTAGCCCACCCTTTTGGGGACACAGGCGTGATGTTATGACAATGAAATCTCCTGTCTTTGGTATTGTTCGTCGAATCGTTGAGCTCCTTAGGTTCTGAGTTGAGCTGCACGATTACTGACAAATGCGTGCACTGACTGGACAGGTCCACTCAATCTGTGTGGTTTTTCCTCAAAAGACCATTTCAGACACAAATCTACATGGTCTTCACATGATCTGAACATGTATGTCTGGAGTTTAAAAGAGACTATGACCTCTGAGTTTCTTTCGGCCTTTCTTCTCAGAGTAGTCAGATAGGAAACGCCGACCTCATCTAGATTTTTTTAAATATGATTGACGTGTAAAAGTGTTTGTACAAACCTACTTACGGAAATAATATTATTTATACTTATTATCATTTACTTACAGGAATAAAAACATTTATCATTTTGTCAATATACTAAGGTTACGGTTTCTTAGAAGACCAATGGCCGCCACATCCACAGCCGCAGTGGCTGCCATGAAAATGATGGTAGTATGACTTTACTATGTCAAAAATCGCTCTCTAGGGAAACACAACAACTTACTTCCCTATATAACGTTTCAATGACGTCATTTGCCGGTAAATTATAGCCAGACATAGACAAAAAAAAACCGGGCGTCCCACACTAAAGTTCGTTTTTTAAACCCAGATATTAATTTGACAATTGTAATGTCAAACTCATAAACACAAAAATACTTGAAATTTCAGATTACTATCTGGGATTTAAAACGAACTTTACGGTTGCCGCCGATACGCAGTCTCCAAGTCTAGAAGCGTTTTTTTTTTCTGTCTTTGATGTTACCAACTAATTGTACAGTAAACTGCACGTCGCGCGTCGGTGACGGTGGTAACACTATGGCTATGAGCTGCGGGGTAATTGTGTAACATACTAACAGTAGGAATGGCTTTCATATACGTGACTTGCCGCGCTTGACTCGGTGGAACGCAGAGCTAAGACACTCAATGGCGACATAAACCTGGTGGATGCCAAGCTTCACAGCTTGGCTCATCGCCGTAAGGTTGCCTGCTTGTCGGTCTTCTACAGATTGTACTTCAGTGAGTGTGCCCAAGAACTCCACGCCCTCATTCCACCGGCCCCCTTCTACCATCGGACATCTAGGCGCACTGCAAGTTACCATCCCTACCTAGTTGCTATTCCACCAATTCGCACTAAGCGCTTCCAAACATCTTTTATAATGCGCACAGCAAAAGAATGGAACTCTCTACCTGCGCCTGTGTTTCCGACCGCATACAACCCAAATCTCTTCAAAGTGAGAGTGAACAGGCTTTGTCTCTGTCATCTCTGACCTAGACTAGAGTCAAGAGCAAACCCATCTAACATAAAAATAAAAATTGACAGTTCAAAAACATTCATTGCGTTATTTAAGTTGTTGAGGAGACAAATTTTTCGAACATATGAAGCAATGGATTAGCAATAGGCTTCAAAATGATTCAGATTGTGATTGATAGTGTGCCTAGCGCAGCACGAGGTTATAGAATAAGAAGCCCGCATATACAGGTTGTCTTATCACTGACGTGCGGCCTATTGTACCTGCGGTTATTATGATGAGAGATACCCGTATATCTAAAACAACGTAATGTTTTAAAATGGTCAAGGTTGAATCTACATATTAATCTAAAATGATAATGACAGCTACTTAATGTAATGATTTTTAATCAACTTCCGAAAACAAGTGGCCCCGAAACTCACTAGTAAAGTCTATTCAAATCATTGTTTCCAATTGATGTTATAATGTTGTTGATTGTTGTTGTGTTATGTTGTTATTGTTTGTTATTATTATTGTTCTGTTAAAACTTGAATATCAACTTAATGGCAGTGTTAATTAAGTTGATTTTATAATGACTAGTAGGGTCTATTGAAAATGTTATACAAGTTGTTAAAGTTGTAGCGCAAACTGAACTTTGTGTAGTATTTGTTTATTTTTTTGGTAACTAAATTGCGAACACAGAATAGGTAGGTAACTACCCTACTTCTTTCATATTAAAAAGTCGTGAGTTCCTACGATTCTTCTTGGGTTTGCTCTGGACAGAGTGGTCGTGGTCACGATGAATTGTGTCCAATCGCAGGTGTAGTCGTAGCCCGCCTCCCGATGTCTCCATCTGGTGCTGTTAGATGACAGTCATGATGACATTCATTAACAGGCCTCTGCAGATTTAATCCCGCAATCGGTCGGCCGCCTCGTTCATCAGTGGCAGAGTGTACCGCGCGCAGATGAGGTTGACATTTGGGGAGTCCGGTTGTTGTTTGCTCCCCCTAACACCATATTCCCCGTATTACATGGGACCTAAACATAACTGGCGAATTGTTGGTGTACTATAGGTACACCTCTGCTTAAGTCTTCAGGGATTACAGGCGTGATGTTATGAATGAATGAACGTAGCTTGCACAACTCTGCAGGCGTAATGGGTATCGATATCTAAACATGATAAAAACGGCTAAACCGATTTTGATGAAACATGTCTAAGACCCACCGCTTGAAAACCTGCTTTCAAATAAAAAAAACCGCATTCAAATCGGTTCACCCGTTTAAGAGCTACGGTGCCACAGACACACATAGCGGTCAAACTTATAACACCCCTCTTTTTGCGTCGGGGGTTAATAAGAAACTAAGATAAGGGCAGCTATTTCTGCGGTATTTTTTACTACAACTCCAAAGAAGATCGAAAATTAAGCATTTTTGCCTTTTGAGGGTTATTGTTTTTTACTTTTGAAATATACAATAGGTTTGGCTATTAGACCTTGATGTATATTCTAAATTAATTAAATATGAAAAGAAGCCGGAGGCACCTTATTCCGATGTAAAAAATCCTTATTCCGATGTATTCGGTTCCTAATTCCGAGTGTACAAAATGCAAAGGAAAACGGTAGGAAGAATAATACATGGTGTTCAAAAAATCAACTCTAATTATTAATTTAGGTTTAATCGTTCGTAAATCTCAGTCTTCTTAGATGAGGTTTTAATGTTCTAATAAAATGATGTCACAATATTCAATTAAGATAGTAAAATGCCTGTTATATTAATTATATAAAATGTATCAAACTATAACTAACTAGTCAGTACTTTTCTTGAGTATTTATTTATTTAAAATGAAAATCAAGTACCTATCTAAATAGGAAACATAGTAAAACATAAACTATATTATCTCTATGTTACTTAGATTACTATTATTTAAGCCACTTTTACAGTCAGATAAAAGTGACGTTACATTTATGCATAATATTCATACAGGTGAAAATAAAATTACTAATATTAATACATATAAAACTAAAAGTAACATTATCATCCCTAAATAACATTAGGTACAACAACTGTTGTATTAAGCATATCAAAAATAATAAGTTTTATACTGATCAGTGTAACAATGAAAACATTTTCTGTAATTATACTAGTAGATACCATGATGTATTAGTCCATTTTTTGTTTACTTGTCCTTAGTAAACAATTTTATCGTGCCTCTTTAATTCTTATTGCACGACTCATGATGCGAAGCATCAGAGTGATTTACGATCGAAAAAATTTTTTCGCCTCATTTTGGCGGCTATTTTTATTATTATAGCCTTGTTAGTTCACGGAATCAAGATATTTTGCATACTATTGTCGAGATAATTTAATGGAGATTAATTTCATACTTTTTAAAAATTGATTTACTGCAATAGAATTGGAAAAAAACACCAAAATAGGTCAAATAAAATTCCTGTCCGTCATGTGTGAAACCCGGAAACACTGTAACTTGTGAAAAAATCCATTATTTGATTTAAATAAAAAAATAAAAAAAACTATTCGACAATTGTAGGTCACTGAATGCAAATGGCTAATTAATTCAGTGTTGTTTAATTACAATTAATAAAAAACGAAAACTACAAGACTGTACATATATTAATATTTTTATTTTTTATAGAATTGAAGGAGATTATGAGGCGTGCACTTTTGGATTTTCCAAATTTTTTTAAAATACTGTTTAAAAAATATTACCCCATCCCTAAATGTAATGTAAGATTTTTTATAATTAACGTTTCACCTTGATCATCGCTGGGTGTTTCTGAATCTAATGTCAAGCCTTGTCAAGCAAGGACTCGACGTGGTATTGACTTCGTTAGCCAATTATCATCATCATTCACAATACTTTTGTTACTATTTTCCTCAATTTCTTGATAATCGATTTCCTTAATTGTTTCAAAGGTTTTTTAACAGACTTCAAAAAGGAGGAGCATAACTCCGTCATATATAGACATAGACGGATTTGCAAAATTCTTTTTCTGTTTGAAAGGGTCTCTCGAGGTGGTCCCGTTGTCACCAAGTCAGAATCTGATGAATCTGATGATTTCCATGGGATCCCCCATGGAAATCGAGGGAAATCCTCAAATTTAACAGGCACGCCTATAGCGATTTGGGTATTTTTTATAGTAACTCGTGCATTTGCTCTCGAAAAGCACCATTCGGTGAAGTGGAACTGATGATGACGACCAGAGGTGGCCACCGGAACTAGTGTACTAACTACTCTATTATAAGTATTTCACGGGTTACGATTCGATTACTTTAATATGGTTGCTAAGCAATTTATGCTCGTCACAGTGAATATGGTGAAATGGTGCTGATGGTGGCTTCACCATCAGCTCCAGTTCTTTTGGTTCTTACCAGGAGAACTCCTCAACAATTAACGTCCCTGCATCGGGAAAAGGAATATTTTGTAAAAGGTGATTAATAGTTGAGATTAGGCTATTGTAACTTACATAAATAAATAGCTGACTCACAAAAAAGTGGAAAATAAAAAACTTTTTTACAAAAAATAACAACCGACTTAAAATAAAAACTTTTTTACAAAAAAACAACCGACTTCCAAAAAAAACACTAAAAGACGTGAAAAATAACTTTAATTTCGGAAGTCGGTGCCTTTGGTTTTGTATTTTCGTGTTTGGCCACCGACTTCCGAAATTAAAGTTATTTTTCACGTCTTTTAGTGTTTTTTTTGGAAGTCGGTTGTTTTTTTGTAAAAAAGTTTTTATTTTTCACTTTTTAGTTGCGGTACCTACCCCACACAAATTCGTATACCACTACTTGGTGTGTAAATAACAGTGACAGGAAATTATTAACACATCATCCATATAAACTAAGTGGAAAAAATCTGCAGTATTAAGGATAACTCAAAAACTACTGGTCAGACCTTGATCAAATTTAAATGGGACCACATGTGAAGCACCGCCTATCAAATAAAAAAAGAATCATCCAAATCGGTTCACCCAGAAAAAAGTTATGAGCACATAAAAAAAAAAAAAAAAAAACATACAGACGAATTGAGAACCTCCTCCTTTTTGTGAAGTCGGTTAAAAAGAAAAACACTACAAAGTGAAAAATAACTTCAATTTCGGAAGTCGGTGTCTTTGTATCTGTATTTTAGTTTTTTGCCACCGACTTCCAAAATTGAAGTTATTTTTCACTTTTTTTGAAGTCGGTTGTTTTTTTTTTGTGGGTATGTTTTATTGTATCAATTGTTAAGGTTTATTGTTGTCGACCTTTTTTAGGTTTTGAGCTTTTATTTCCTCCTTTTTCTCCAATCTCTCTGCTGTTCTGAATCTACGTTGTTATTCTATAAATCCATCAGCAATCGCAACTGTTGGCGTTAGTCTAATTATATCAAATGCTATAATTAGTTTAACTAATATTCATTATCTTTTTAAGCTGTCGAATCGAAAGCGAGAAATCAAGTATCTGAAATCGCTATTTTGCGTTTTACATTGGAATAACGAACCGGCTGGAATGTTTGGCACCTAATACCGCGGTATTTTCAAGACGTATTTTCACCGTGTTTATTCAGAAAAAGTTTTCGATTGAAAATACAATCCTTAAAATGATTTAACTCAAAGAATTACACATACGGTACAAAAATAACCAAAGAATCACTATTTAAAAAAACATACACTCACGTGCACGAGGTCCAAAATGTATGAAGCGTGCATTCGGACCAGTTGCTGACACAAAAATAAGCAATTATTTTAAAACGTATTACACATTACTCCACCCTTTGATGATATAACTACGCAATGTAATATTATCAATTGAATAAGAGATCTTACAGTTAAGGCGACAATAAGTGCCAGCGACCTTGAGCGAGTGGGAGGAGCATGCGAAACTTTTAAGCGAATAAAATTGCACAGAGCATTAGCGTCTACCCGGACATTGGTTAGCGATGCACTGCAGCCCGTCGCCCGCAAGAGCCCCCGCTTCAACGCGCATCAAGTTTATTCGAAAAAACAACCCACCTTGATTTATCAAACACAATACAAATGAAAGCCGTATACAAAAATTTGGGTAGTTAAATTGTCTTTTAGATGGTGCAGATTTCATGAAACTGCACCCGATAGGTTTTGCGTAATTATCGTTTTTGTGTTCGCGTTAGACATTACTTTACAAATTAATTACACTATGTTATAGAAATATAATTTCAAATATTCACATATAAAATTACGAAGAAAATAGTCTAGTTTATCATGTATTTTTTTGAAACAAATGAGACTATTTGTTTAGACGTGATTTTCAATTTGAAATCATTAAAAGTCTTATATCTGCGCCTTAAAGATAGCTTGTAAATCGCTCGTAAACGCAGTTTTTCTAAATACCTCGGAATATGGTGCCAATTTTAGAATGCCTCGGATTAAGGTGCCCTAATTTAATTTGACCCAGTATAAGATCACCTACGCTAAGTTAAGGAAAACAATAACTTTAGATGTTTTCGACTCGTCAATATAAAGAACAGGTAAACTCATAGATAAAGGTAATGTTGAGACGAAGTGTTGAGATAAGGAAAAAGAAACGAATAAGAATACTGGCTCTGATGGCTGGCTGAAAAATAACATTGTTAAAAACAAAAGTGCAAGTAGAAAATCACCTTCAAGATATAGGTCCGTTCACAAAAATTTTTATCTCTGAGTTTGCATCACTGTCAAAATCATAGTGATCTTTAATACCGTTGCAATAAGTTTGCTGTTGGGTTGCTGCCATTGAAAAGTCTGTCAAATTCACAATGATCTTTATCGTCGTTGCAATAAGGTTGCTATTAGGTTGCTGCTGTCACAGGTAAAATACTTGAGAATGGACTGTAGCTACCTACAATCTAAAAGTTGTCAGCTGTTGTCAATAAGGTCGTCATCATAGAGGTATATAGGGGCGTAGCTACCGCCGTATCAGCCGTATCAATGATTCGCGGCCCCCATGCTACAGGGGCCCCCACGTGCGCAGTGATCATTTCCAACAAAAAAAAAATACCCAATATAATATACTCAAGAATACCCAATATTAAGGGACCTGTATGATAATTCACGCAAGAATTTTGTTTTATTTTCTTGAATTTTGTTTTCTCTTGCTAAATTTTTTATTAATTTTTATTTTTATTGTTTTTTGTTTGTTACTTCTTTTATAGAATATACCTAGTTTAACCTTTTTCTTTTAACGTCTTTTTTATTAAGTTAGCCGTTTGATATCAGCTTGTTTTTATAAGTAATCTGTGGAAAATGTTGTGGGTAGTATATTTGTTAATTTTAATTTTAAGACTACACTGTATATGCATAGTATACTAATGTTTGTTTTCCCAAATATAGTAAATAAATAAATAATTTAAATATGGGTGAATATTACCCAAGACCTCGTTCTTATTGGTAAGAGGCCCGTAATAAATGAATACCTAGTAAAAGCTTGTAAGCTATAGACACGGCATATCACGTTGAAAATCTAACTTATGCGAGTCAGGATGCTCTAATTTTCTATCTTGCTTCGCTTGCTAGCATTTTCTTAAAAAAAGTAACAATGAAAACTTTACCAATACCCCAATTTCCGAGCTCGGTTCGCTCGCTCTTCATTGAAAACTTGCCGTATTTGGGTCAAGATGTCTCAATTTTCTACCTCGCTTCGCTCGCTCTTGAATTTTCTTACTAAAGGGGTCTAAAAGTCTAACCTCCTGACTCTGGATGCTATTTTAATTATTTTGTAAATATAAAATAT
The DNA here is from genome assembly GCA_916610205.1 of Griposia aprilina. Lineage (NCBI taxonomy): Eukaryota > Metazoa > Arthropoda > Insecta > Lepidoptera > Noctuidae > Griposia > Griposia aprilina. Next base: position 11,220,155 of record OU744311.1, read on the forward strand.
CGCCATTTTCAGCGGCAGTCGGGTATAAAGGGCCCCCAACATACATATAAGTTTTTATATTTTTCTGTGGCCCCCAACATATTTTAATACAGAGCCCCTTTAGAACTAGCTATACCATTGGGTATATCTATGGTCGTCATAGTAAGTCAATGATTGAAGAGTGAAAAGAAGGCCAAAGGAAATATGAATGGATTGTGTGAGGAACGATATGACAGAGAAGGGAGTGAATGATAGCGTGACAGTTGACAGGTGGGAGTGGACGAGGAAAACTTGCTGCGCTAACCACAAGTAACCGGATTGTCAGAACCGGTTATGCAATTAAAAGGACGGCTATACATTGCCTCTGCAATTTTCCTGTTGGAGGTAGGTATGTTAATTTAAGCAGTTACGTACTTTTTGTTAGTAATATTTAAGTTTAAGGAAAACGTGTTGTTTTCTTAGATTGTCTTTATAGCGTAAGTCTTGTACGGTCTTGTAGCTAGAGATCTACTTAGTGGGGGTAGTGGGGGTATTTTTTTTTACCAGATTTAAATGAATTTTATTTAATTTTTATGTTTGTTTGGGTGCCTAATACACTAGTATTAGGCACCCAAACAAACATAAAAATTAAATAAAATTCATTTAAATCTGGTAAAAAAAAATAACGATCAGGTAGGGAGTGACTTAGGTCACTGAATCAATGTATAGTCGTCCTTTTAATTGTATTACCAGTTTTTTTTTTGACGTCTCCCGCTCTAGGCGGAGCGGAAGGGCGTATCAGACTCTTACTGACTAAAACCCACCCGTGTTCCTTCAGTTGCCTGTGCGCCAGGGCCACGGTAACTCTTTCGAACAATCCGCGACCCCGGCAGGCATCGGCCCTATCGAACCCCGTCAATAGTGCTTGACAACTTAGTTACTAGGTGGCGGGGCAACACATTTTCTCGTTCCACTCTCCCCTGTCAACCGTCACGCATCATTCACTCCCTATCCATATCATTCCTCACACAATCCATCCATCGTTTTTTTAGCCTTCCTCTTCCACATTTGACAACTATTCAAATGATAAATAATAAATGATTTTATTTCTGTAAGTAGGTTTGTAACACTTTTAAACGTCAATCATATTTTAAAAACTAGATGAGTTCGGCGTTTCCTATCTGACTACTCTGAGAAGAAAGGCCGAAACAAACTCAGAGGTCACAGTCTCTTTTACAGTCCAGAAATAATCTTAGTCAGATCATGTGAAGACCATGTGGATTTGTGTCTGAAATTGTATTTTGAGGATAAACCACACAGATTGAGTGGACCTGTCCAGTCAGTGCACGCATTGGTCGGTAATCGTGTAGCTCAACTCAAAACTTAAGGAGCATAACCATTCGACGAACTATACCAAAGAAAGGACATTTGGGTAGACCGCATAAATTACTCAAACTGCCAGACCATGATTAAAACTGAGTGAGAAGAAAAAAAAAATACAATGACCCACGTAGTCTTTACATTTACAATAATTAAAATAATAAACTATTTAACAAAGTACCTAAATATTCATGACAATGTATTTATAAAATTCATCCCTGTCAATGTGTAGTAAATTGAAACGTCACTAAGGTTAAAAATCTAACTGTCACATGGACAGATAGACGTTATTGTTGTGTGACATGCAAGTGACATTGAACCTTGGGGTGATAAAGCAATTACGAGGCTGACTTTAACCATCAATATTTATAAGTGTAGGTAATACGGGGGCGTGTGACTAAATAGTAACAGCCGCAAGGGTCGATTTTCGAGGTGAAGCAACGCTTGCCGAGGTCGGTTCGTTGATGGGTGACAGTCCATTACATAGCGAGACGCCTCCGTGCCTCGGAAAGAATGTTAAGCCGTTGGTCCTGGCTGTCATTTGTAGATCTTTGACGGTAGTTACGGGTACTCAGAAGCCCGAAAGTCTGAAAATCCAGTATTAGGGTGTGTTCTCAAGAATGGTAATCGGCGCCACGCCAATATACGTTGTAAACGCTGGTCTGCGCAGGCAGTTTTCATACTATTTGCCAAATCAGCAAGAACTGCAATGCATAAGCGCCGATAAGTCCCATCTGAATTAGTCTGTATCGTGTTACCCAGTAAATGGGTTGTAGAGGTGCGATACGCAGTCGCTTCATGTAAAACACTGATATATAGCAATATCTGGTTAGACTGGAAGCTGACCCCAATATAATGGGTAAAGGCTGGGCAGATGATGACGATGAAGGAGGTATAACTATTATTGGTACATGTAGCCACGAGTACGGTGTCAGGGACAGTCAGGGTTCTGCACATAATTAATGTTTTAAATCATAATATTTATGCAGCACGATGATTTAATAGGAATAATATTAAATATTATTAAATTATGAAGCAATATTGAAAGAAAACAGATAATGATTAAATAACGATACAATATTTTAAAGCAGACTGTTTCGATACTCTACTTACTATTATTTGATTGAAGGCAGATCGAAAAATAAATAAAAAATGTCGCAGAATAAGCAAGCTTACGCAAGAAATGGGGCGGCCATATTAGCCGTAGAACCATCGATCACAAGGTCGAGCCACGATCTTCGCAGGGTGGCTGGTAGCAGCTGGATGAGAGTATCTGTGGATCTAGTTAAATGACGAGCGATTGGGCGCCTATGTCCAGCAGTCGGCTGCTATATGCTGATGATGATGAAGACGTTGTCGAAGAGGATCTGGGCAATTATAGAAAAATTCTCAAACGAGACTCCTTAGAAGAGCGGTTTGATATTGTTGCACCAGGAACCCTAAAATCGGCTTCAACTGACCGCTTTTAAAGAAGTTTGGCAACTTTTTTAGGGACAAAATAACGTCGTAAAAATTCGCATGAGGCCGAGAAAGGCACGAGAAATACTTAAAATCCTTAGGTCAAGAACCTTTCCAACCGTATTTGTGAAAACATCTTTTTGCAACCGGGCACTTCCAGATTCATGGCTGGTTCTGAGACAAATGCTAAATGATTTTATTTCTGTGGGCCTAAAATGGACGCTTTGGCAGAATCATATTATGATCTGCGTACAATTAATATCCCGCAATTCATCTGTTTGACAGTTTTGTATGAATTTTCGTAAAATGGTCCACAAATTATGCATTGCTTTAATGAAGTGTAATGTCCAAGAAGTGTAATGTCCGTAAGCGTCCATTTTAGGCCCCCTGTAAGTAGGTTTGTACAAGCACTTTTACACGTCAATCATAAAAAACTCTAGAAAAATCAAATAACACCACAGACATGGATCAAACCCAGGATTTCATAATCAGCAGTTGCGCAAACGTACGACTAAAGTTTTATGGCGGCATCTACATCGCCACATGCGAACTACGCGTCACACTGACGACACGCGAAATCCTGCATCGCGCAAGTAGAGTTTACCGCGCGACTAGCTTATTATATACAACGTCCCGACCAATAGCGAAGGGTCAATTTTTGTAAAGTAAGCCGGAGTACATATCTTTAATGTGATTATATTATTTGTCCATACAATACTGACTGTGACATAAAAGGGAAGCCGGTAGGAATCGATTTGTTACATGGAAACTTCGCTACTGGTCCCGACATATATCGTCGGACAGTTGCCCAGTGCCCAGTTGCCCATCGTGTTCCTCATATCTCTACAGTCTCCTATAAGAACGGTGGCCGCCACAAAAAGACGACTGTCATGAAAATGATGGCACCAGGATTTTTAACTGTACAGTGTCAAAAAACGCTTTCTAGAAACACACATCAACTTACTTCCTTATAACGTTTCAGTGCTATCATTAACAGTAAATTGTGGACGCTATGTGGTGGTCACCGCAGTCTTAGGAAACTCTAGTTTGGCTACGCAAGTGTAAATAACTTCGGTTTGTATGACAATGTAGGCGGAATCGTCCACTGGAACCCACGGCCACGCTACGCACGAAACATAGCTGGCTAACAAATGAACCGTGGTAAACCTCACTGCACATCCTACGTAGCAGTGGTTTAAATTCGTCACGCGTTCCGTTGGGTGACTTGGGTGCAAGTCTGCGAGGTTACACAAGGTAAGGTCAAATTGAATTAGCTAGCGAAACTCCGCAGACGTGATAGTATCTTTATATAAACATGATTACATAAAAAATAAATTTAAAAAAAAACCTTTTTTTTGAGGTCATCAACCGCCGCGCAGGTAGTACCTATCTAGTGACTTGAAGTATCAGCTTAAAAAACGTTTTCTTTGTTAAAAAACTTCACAGACGATGGGTATCGACATCTTAAGACGAAAAAACAAAAAAAAAAACAGATTTACTCAACCCATACTTGAAGTAAAAACACCACCAGCGGTCGTTGATCCAAAAAACTTCATAATTTTTTATATTTTGTCATGTTTAGTTAACGATATCCATCACGTCTGCGGAGTTTCGCTAGCTAATTTAATTTGACCCTGTATAATCGTAGCGGTATCGTAGGTCAGGGACAGTAATCGGAAGTACGGTCACGGTGAGCACAGCAACACAGCTTTTTTGCCGAAATAGTAATATTAGATAAAAAGATACAAGTATAAGACTAGAAATAGGGACCAATTAGTTTAACCAGGTTCAGGCTAGCTAAAGTAGACTCATCCTTAATGGGGTACTGTTTAAAATGTTACAATAAATAAAAGACCTCCCCAAATACTGCCACCGAATGAAACGAAATTTTTATCTTGTGTAAAATGCACACTTAGTTAGGGTATTACATCGCTGACAAAGATGCTTGGCTCAACGCTGGTCCTGCTCCACAGGGGCGAATAAATAAATTGATAAAGTATTCGAAAGTATTGTTGGAGCTGCTGAAGATTGTAAAAACTATCTTTTACTACAACTAGCTTCATTTTGCTGACTGACCGACCCCTTGACATTTCTTGAGTGCCTGTAATTGGTTTATTTGAAATAAATGCTTTGAATTAAAGTTTGAGTTTGAAAAGTTTTCTATTTCAATTCTAATAATTATTATTTTGTAAATCCTACCAATCCTATTATCCTACTAATATTATAAATCCTACTACTACTATAATATTATAAATGTGAAAGTTTGTGAGGATGGACAGATGGATGAATGTTTGTTACTCTTTCACGCAAAAACTACTGAGCGAATTTGGATGAAATTTGGAACTCTGATAGGTTATAACCTGGATTAACACGTAGAATACTTTTTATCCCGGTAATACGATCCCGTGGGATAATTTCCGACCTCCACGCGGGCGAAGCCGCGGGCAAAAAAGCTAGTAGGTACAGAATAATTATTTATTACAGACGTGGATCATATTTTGACCAACATACAACCTGAGACGGCTGTTACTGACCTGAAAAAACCCCGTCAAGCAATTGGGAAGCTTTTTCCTCGTGAGTGCTCAACGGTTCGTCTTACGATAATATTTTGTTCTCATTTCAAGTGCAATTTTCTTGTGGAGTTCGTGGGTCCATAGGACGCTTGTTGACACAAAAAGTGATTGTTAATTTTTGACATCGCGAACTAGAAATCTTTTTACAATCTGACATTTTGTCTTTCATTTATTCCGTTTGAAACTACACGTTGTTCGCAGTCGGCATAAATGCCAATGTAGGTAAAGACATTTTCCCTAATCGTACGTACCTACGTAGGTCATATCAACCGATATGCGCAGGTAGTATCACGATTCACAATGACGACGTAATAAAATATTGTTTCTAATCGCGTGTAAGCGCAGGAGCTCTTGGTACCTTCCGAGACAATGGCGAATTCGGAAGTGTGTGTGCGTCTGTGTATGCGTGTGTGTGTTATGTGCTAACGCTACACGTCTTCACGCACACATTCAAAGCGTGTTTGTAGATTTGGTAACCACAACTAAAGCGCGCGTCGCTTCGTAAGATAAAAATACTAAACCTACTGAGAGTTATTGTCAAAAGTGGCAAAGCAGTTACGACTACTATACAAAAAAAAAACCCCTATTATTGACATAAGTAACTACATGACCACCTGAAGCGGATATAACTTGTACGAGGAAATAACTAAACAAAAATAAAAACCTGTTTAGATATTAATAAATAAAATAAAACTATGCAATAAAATCGATTGATAAGTAATTATCAACATTCCTGTTTAATATCTTTATGAACCTATTTAACGTAGGTATTAAGCTTTAAATACTATAATGAAGATAATACAATGATTATTCTTTTTGACCGCCCCCCAGGGCTAAAGTAAATTTAACATTGTATGCTAAGAGTGCGATTTAGCTCGGAGCATGGACGAATAAAAATCTAAAGAGCAGCAATTAATTTCAGCCGAAAGAAGTTCACTGTTGGACATAGGCCTCCAGCAGGTGAATCTACCTTCCTTAAAAAGTATTATTTCACCTTTTGATTTTATAGTAAATACAAAGATAATGTTGATTCTAAACAAACTGCTACAAAATACACGTTTTGACTTTATAGTAAACAAGCTGACCCGACAGACTGTTGTCCTTTCTTAACTATGAATGTCATATTTCAAACAACTGACAGTTATGTAAAATTGATATTGGCGTTAAGTTTTCTTAAATTTTCTAATGTTCTATTCAACTTCCTTATTTTTTTCTTTCATAAGATCCTTCTCCTGACAATAATTAACACAATAAAAAAAGAATTAGCGAAATTGTTCCATCCGTTCACGCGTGATGCGATGACCAAGGGAAATAGAGATTCATTTATATATATATTATACAGGGTGGAATTTTGTAATGCCACCTGGAGGGAAAGTACTCTTAATACTGCAGATAGAAAGTTTTACTCAAAGGAAACATTCCTTTATTTTTGAATAGAAAGCAAACTGCATTCAAAGATTTTCGAAAATTCTCTTCTCCCACACCCGGGAATCGAACCGGCTAAAATCTGAAAAAATTATACCCTGTACTTTTATTGCATCGATCGTTAGGGTCAATTATAAGGATGAAATCTCTCTAACAAACATGATAAATTAAATGAAAACCAGGAAATCTTAAATTAATTTAATTATTTACAAAAAATGGTAAACTAACTAATTAGTTGCTCGAAATGGGCTCCATTCTCTTGGATACACAAATTTATTCTTTTAACGAATTCATTTCTAGTAACCTTTAATAAAGTGTTGTGGTGAATATTATAAATCGTATTCTGAACTTCAACTCTCAACTCGTTGTCATTCGCATAAGATTTCATGTAAATTTGATTTTTTACATATCCCCACAAAAAAAAATCTAATGGGGTGAGATCTGGCGATCTCGCAGGCCATCTGATTGTGCCGTTTGTACCAATCCAGGTATTAAAATGGTTATTAATGTAGGCAGTAGTGATTCTGCTGTTATGTGCTGGAGCACCATCTTGCTGTATAATTATTTGGTTTCGCTCTTCCTCGGGGAAACCATTTAACTCGTTTCTTAAGAGATCCAGTATTTCAATATACTTGACAGTGTTTAAATGACCTTCGTACACGTGGACTAACACTACATTATTTCTCATAATTCCGCACTAAACGTTGAAAGAAAATCTTACTTGATTGTTAGTTTCATGAACACGAACAGGATTCACTCGAGACCAATAATGGTTATTGCGGCGATTGTACATGCCATTATTGCTGAAATTGGTTTCGTCAGACCATACAATGTTACTCAAAAAATTAGGGTTTCGGTCAATTTCTCCAAGCATGTTTTCACAAAATTGTAATCGTCTGTCACGATCCCCAATATGCAATTTTTGCACCAACCGACCTTCACGATAGCATTTATACTTATACTTTTTCAGCACTTTAAGTACGCGAGTGTGGGTTGTTCCTAATTCATTGGCAGCATCTCTACTTGAAGCCTTTGGAAATGATTCAAAGTATGTTAAAACATCTAGTTCAAAATCGAAATAGTTTTGCTGAATAGTTTGCCGTCTCTTCTTGAAACCACCCGTATTCTTTAAATTTTCTACCATTCTTTTCAATACGAACCGAGTTGGTGCCTGTCGGTCTTGATATCTCTCTCCATACCACCGCAGAGCTAGATTCACGTTTTTGTTATTTAAAAAATAAGCTTCCATTATATCAAACTGTTCTTGATAAGCCATTTTCACCGTGAGACAAAATGTGAAATGAGTTGTAAAAACAATCAAATGTGAATAACAACTATGACAATCAAATTTTCAAATTTTAATCTAACATTCCATATTTAAATTACCTCATACACGCAGCTACGAGTATGTCGCAAAGGAGTCTGCATTACAAAAGATGGATGTTAGTTAAAGAGTTTAACTTGACTCATTGAATTTGTAACTTCAGATTTCCTGGTTTTCCTTTCATTTAATTTATCATGTTTGTTAGAGAGATTTCATCCTTATAATTGACCCTAACGATCGATGCAATAAAAGTACAGGGTATAATTTTTTCAGATTTTAGCCGGTTCGATTCCCGGGTGTGGGAGAAGAGAATTTTCGAAAATATTTGAATGCAGTTTGCTTTCTATTCAAAAATAAAGGAATGTTTCCTTTGAGTAAAATTTTCTATCTGCAGTATTAAGAGTACTTTCCCTCCAGGTGGCATTACAAAATTCCTCCCTGTATATATATATATATATATATAATATAATAGATAGATAAATACAAATAAATGTACAACATACAATGACAACGTAGATTTTAAACATATCTGCTAACAAAGTTATACCACACAACTAACCATTCCAAATTGACTAGCAGTTAAACGGTCACTCCTATGAGTAGTAAGTATAAAAATAATTTTCATGCTGCCCTACAGTCGACATTTCAATCAAAGCTATGTTTTCTGGTGACTTTTTGAATTTTGCTAACCGTTCTTCATACCCTATTCTCAATTGTGCTTCGTCAATATTAATTGGATCACAAGCTTCAGGTCCATAGTGCTTGCCCGGATGGGTTTTCTCTCTTGGAGCAAATAATCGTCTGCGTGTCGACGATTTCTGTCGTATTCTGCTCTGTTCCTTCCGTTTTTTTTTTTAAATGTGTTAGCTCTGTGTGGTTTGCTTTTTCCATGTAGTTTAATGCCACTTGTGTCCAAGTAGCCAGCCACAATCCTGAAAACAGAATAGATGATTATGTATTATGTAACATACAAAGAAACAATACTTATTGGCCATGATAATCAAAACATTTCTTACTGGTACTCACAATTTTTTCATTGGCTACATAAATCAGAGCCCACAACTCCGGAGCAGTATTTTTCAGAGTTTCTACGAGATTTTCTTCCTGTTTTTCACTTCCATTTGCAGATGTTTTACTGACATTGAAGTAATAATCCTTGCAGATTTCATGTACCTACTCCAAATACATGAAGCGGGCCATTTCTCAAACCTACTGCCATAGCAGCAGTCTTACTGCTACACATTATAATTTTCCGTGCCACTAGTGTAAGCTTCATCACCTTTGGCTTCAAAATATTTCGTCCATACAGTGGGAGCTTAGTGTTGGCCATGATCTAAAAAAAGTACAAATATGAACTCAAATTCAAAGCATTTATTTCAAATAGATCAATTACAGGCACTTTTGAATTGTCAAGGGGTCAGTCAGTCAGAAAAATGAAGCTAGTTGCCCATTCCAAAGCGTAGTAGGGTACTTATGGAGAAGAACGGGCAAGAAACTACATGGACACTCTTTTAAATCAACATATAGTTACAAAAAAAAATTGGATAGGTACATCATTCATGTTGAAATTAAAAATGTGAGAACGATGTAGAAAGACGTGCACGATAAAAGCATCCGTAATAAAAAAGATAAAAACAAAAAAAAAAAAAACAAAACTGTGGCAACCAAGAGATGACCAGTCCCTACTGACGGCTCCCGTTTATGAACATGACATATGGATCAGCATCATTCAGCTCAACCATTTTGAAGGGAACTTAATGATCCAACACACACGCCACCACCAGCGAGACTATTGAGTGAGCATGACATACTTGTAGCGGTATCAACATCGCCACATGCGAACTACACGTCATACTGACATCACACGCAAATCCTGCATCGCGCAAGCAGAGTTTACCGCGCGACTAGCATATATTCAACGTCCCGACATCAACCGGCGGGCAGTTGCCCACCAGACACAACACCCGTCTGGTCGGAGGATCCTCCCTTTTCTATAGAGTATGAGTGAACTTTACACCCTGTTCCTCATACCTCTATATACTCTCAGCCGCCAGAGCACATTCAAGAAACAGAACACACAAATACACCAGACGGACACGGCATACGGTGGACAGATACGAATACATGAATACAGATTTCTAAATAAATTTGATTTATTTAATTACCTTGTAGAATGCCCCAGTATAGTTTTTGATTACATGATTCTAGCATTTTTCTTTTTTGATTATGTTCCCATGTGATACTTTCTCTTTCAAGTTTGCAAACACAGAGGAGTCTCCGTCTCCAATAAAACTCAGGATAGCCTTCCACAATAATTTGTGATTCCATTACTTAAATTATGCAGCAATTATGTGCTTTCATAACGATGTTTCTTTTATCATAACATTGACATGTATAACATATTTGTTTCGAACATCAAGTAATAGACTTTTCTTAGTTTCTTTAGCAATAATGCAGGCCTGGAAATGAAAAGCAACACTTGTAAATATTGCATAAAATGAAAAGGTCATTAAAAAGGATTGTGTGGTTTTATGAAACCACGGTAAAAGTGAAACTTTTTTTCACATTATAGACATTTAACTAAAAACCTCCTTCCTTTCATTTTGTCCCTACTCCGCGACCGACCGTCACGCGACATGCAACACACAGACGAAAAAGTTTGAGACGATGTAATAAAAGTTTCACTTTAAAAAACCAAATTTGTGGTTAGTAAAATTTACCATACCAGATGAATCAAAGTTATGCCCGTATGATCTTTTCAACCATCCTCGTCTACACACACAAATTTGTCTACAGGAACAAATGGAACACCGTTTGAGGACATATGACCTTTTTCAATAGCAATTGACCTTTCTGTTCACCAGCAGTTTGGTCTAAAAAATGTTGAATTAATTTGCTAAAGTTATGAATAAGCATAATGTTTACGCAATCATATTCCATAGTTCGATAGCAATAAGCCAGCTTTTTGACTGATGACTTGATGAGTCACGACTGGCACGTGCCAGGAGTACCTACACAGATTTCCGTTGGTGTACTCGCAGCACTCGGGCAGCTTCGGAATACTTCAGGCATGGCCACCGAGCCCCGAACTAAAAAATATATTATCTACTGATAATTATTGTGACGTGAGCGAACAAGTGCGCTAGCCGACGCAGTGACGAACGCAACGGATTTCACCCTTGAGACCTTGCGGCACACTGAACAATGAACATAAAGATAAAAGAGTACTCTACTATGAAACACTGAATCCCGATACCCCGATCATGAGTTACAGTAGTTCAGATTTTAGAATCAAATCAAATGTTCTTTGAAACAATATTTCTTGCAAAATGTTTATTATTAAATCTTCTATCCACTAGTGTCAGTAGCAAAAGTTAAATGATGCTTACTTCTCGAAGAGATGAATGTTACAGCCCGATTCATACTTTATGGCGGCTCAGAACATGAGGCGAGATGCAGCGCAGTAACAAATTCACGTGTCAGCGGGGGTGAGGGATGCGGTACTGCGCAGCGAGTAGCGCATTTCAGAGCCGCCATAAAGTGATGTATTTTTTATTATTTGATATAATTATCTTTTCAATAACAAGTAGATAGCTCCAAAAAACTGCGAGCAAAACACGGCTAGTGCGGCGGTTTGCTCGCAAAAATCCAATAGGTTTACCATAGTGAGAGTGACCCATGATAAATACATTATTTCGTTGGCCTACTGTTTGAAAATAACATGTAACTGTTCCTGAATTAACCTAGAACTATAAAGTTTTAGTTTTTCCTAATTACCTACCTATGTTAATATTAGTGTTAAGGTCGGCTTTCCCCGGAGCGAAAGCGGCCGTGCTTCGCCATCTTAAAGGGCTCGTCACCAGACCACCACCGACCACTGTATGAAATGAATTTCCGTTAAACTATACTGATTTGACAGTAGCATTGCAAACACTAGATCAACGAATGAATGAACGAATGAAGATTAATGAATGACCAAACAGGAAAACGTACTTATCTACTTAACAGTACCCATCTTGAATGGAAATCTTATCTTCAAATGCCTACAAATTAACATAAGCAGCTACTTGGTAAATGACTCTAATGAGTCGTCAAAAGGTACACAAATTTTATCTTATTTAAATTTCAATGATATCTCGCTCGAGTGATATCACAAAACACTAGTAGGATAGTGTGTGTCCGCATAGCGATCGGTAAGTACTTATTTCATGTTTCAACAACATTGTACTTATGGCAATTGTTTTTTAAACAATGCATGGTGTAGTACGCTGTGATTGTATAACGTGAGAGATTAGCGTTTGAAAAATAGTGATTAGTTAGCTCAAATCAAAACCACATGAGATATTAGTAGAATTACTAAGTTTTTTTATTACAATTTACGTTTATACATCGAGTAATCACAATGACCGTACAAGTCCTCTTGGTAGTTTTTTGAGATTCAGTTTAATGATTATTTTATGTGTGTAAATTACTGAAATATATAAAAAGTTGACTTGAAATTAGAGCCACTACTATCTCAACAAATTAATTCAATCTAGAAAACCGAGATCCATGACAAAAAATAATGCTTTGTAGTAAATATAAGGCCGAATTTCACCAAACCTTTATGCCTAGAATAAGTCTTATCCCAAGTATAAATTTTGAATTTTTGACAGTTTTTCCATAAAATCAGCCCATAAGAGATATTAACTAATAATAAGGTTGTATTTTAGAGATGGTCAGGTATTTACAAAATGTTCATCCTTTAAATTTTTAGAAAGAAGTCAGTGATTTCAATTGCTATAAATATCTCACCGTGGAATCATATGTGAAGTTAGCTTAAAGTGAACTGTCATGCCACCTGGCGCTAGGGATTGACATTAGTGACAGCTTGCTTCAAGCTAACTTCACCTAAGTTTACACGGTGAGATTTTTACAAAATAGATCAGCTGTATTAACAACATCCTCGTAACCGTAACCCAACCCTATGTCAAAGATTGCGACAAAACACAGCACTGTGTACTACCGTATCAACAAAATGTTAGAAACACTCAGTGAACATGGAAGGAAAATAAGGAAAATGATTTAACAACATCCATTGTGTGTGTGCGACGCGCGACGGTGACACAGTAATAATCACCATAATGTTCAACAGTGTAATGTTGCCAGTTAATGGTTTACTAACTCGCACGCGCAATGTTGCTGCATGGAACAAAAAGTGGTATCAATGAGCACACTAATTCCTTAACACACTATTAATCTGAATATGAATCATTTTGAAGGATATTGCCAATCCATCGCTTCATGTGTTCGAAAAATTGGTCTGCTCAATAGCTTAAATAACGCAATGAATGTTGTTGAACTGTCAAAATTAGATCCATTGCTACTGTTAGTGTGTTACGCAATTACCCCGCTGATTATAATCAAATCAAATCAAAATGTTGTGGCAGGTGCCAAAGATGTGACATAAAATTATTGATTAATTAGTCAATCGGTCAACAAATTAATTATTCAATCGGACAAATTTTTCGAACGTAAATGGAGCAATGGATTAGCGATAGGCTTCAAAATGATTCCGATTGTGATTGATAGTGCGTTATGCAATTAAGATGCTGTTACAGGGTGTTAAAAAAATCCCTATCAACACGATCAAAATGTTGGCATTTTGATAGCGTTGGTAGGATTTTTTTTAAACAGCTCCGTAAATAAAACGAACTCCTACCTCCTCCTTTTTTTTAAATTGTTGAATTATTAATCTGTATGTATTTTTTATGTATGTTCAACGTTATCTTCCGCAATTGTAAACTGATTACGATGATAATTTTTTTGTTAGAAAGAATATTTTGCCGAGGTGGTCTCGTATAATTTTTTTAACATTGCTTGGGTAGTCTTTGAGTTAACTTCAATAATACGTATTTAATTCACTTGTTGTACGTCGATGATGATATAAACATCCTGTCGCTGTTGTTCACATAATAAACAATGGTATCCGAATTTGTGTGGGGTAGGTACCACAAACTACAAAAGTAAAAAATAAAAAACTTTTTACAAAAAAGGAAACAAATGACTTTCAAAAAAAAAATACCATGCATTATAAACATGTCCTAAAAGTTCATCAGTAGTCGAACGACCCCTTGTAAAACCGATCTATTTGTTATGCAGTAATTTGTGTTTATTAAAAAATCTTTGCATTTGATTAAATTTTTTTACTAAAGGTAGGTAAGCACTAAAATAGGTCTATAATTAGTAGGGTCTGATGTACTACCCGTTTTCAACGATGGTATTATTTTACTGTTTTTCATAAGATCAGGAAACTCACCACGGTCAATACAATTATTAAAAATAATAGCTAAAGTAGGTGCTACAATGTTTATTATCGACTTAGCGACGCCGTCCACAGAATTACCCCATATATCTGCGGTCTTTTTAACATTTAACGTGTGAAAGGTTTTATTTATATCTTTACAGGTGAAATGAAATTCAGAATCACAAACAGGAACGTTTTCCTTAAGTAAAGACTCTGCAGCAGTGGGTGATGAGTTTAGAGATTTAGTAGTGGATACGGGAACATCTGCAAAGAAATTTTCATAGGCCGCGGCGACTTGTGAATCTGATTCAATTATATTGTCATCAATATCTAGGCTGTAGTTAATACATCGGTTGCATGACCTTCCCGTTTCGCTGTTAATGATACTCCATGTCCTCAAATAACGGTTTTCTATCGTCGGCCGACTAATGTGTGAATGTGTGAGTACAGCGGCCTGTACGCACAGCGAGCTAGCCGACTTGAGTGTCACAGTTTTTTGCTAGCGAGACTGTCCAATTTTTTTTATTCGTCCATCATATCAAATACTAACCCTATTTTTCTGTCTTTTCAGATAAAATGGTGCCCATCAAGTTAAAACTCTTCTCAGCAACACACAGAGACTTTGTACTCTTATGAACAAACTTTTTAACAATAACATTAATTTAAAAACAGTGAAAAAAAAGTGATATTAGTTCTAGTCAATATTTATTAAAGTTATATTTAAAATGGTTATCACGTCGGACCCTGAAGCTAAGCTGGACTCGGTAAGTGTCATTCTGATGTTTTTTTTTTAACGGTCCCTTTTCGGCGTGTGTGTTAGGGGGTGTGCGTGTGTGTGAGGGTGTGTGTGTGTGCGAGGGAGGGTGTGTGTGTGTGTATGTATGAAAAACAGAGTTAAACATGCTGACGAATTTTGAGACAGAGTTGCCTCTGCCTAATAATGCAATAGGGTTTGTACGTTGGCATCCATATAATAGAGTCAAATTAAATTAGCTAGCGAAACTGCAGTTTATCATGTTTAGATATCCATGATGTTTGCAGTGTTTTGCTAGCTAACATGATTTGACCCTGTATACAAAGTTGATATACAATACATACACACTTATCTATATAGATATACAATAATAAACATGAAACAAGAGCCAGGAAACGATATGATGTAATGATGATGCAGGAGAGAGGAACTGTTTTTTAACCGGAATTTTAAAAGTAGACAAAGATTAAGCACGTCAAAACGACACGGACAAGGCATTCCATAACCGTACTAAAATACTAAGAATATAATATTCATAAAAAACAATATAATAATAAGGATAAAATAGTAATAGAGCTGTAAAATTGCAACAATATCAGAATTATGACCATCTCAACATCTTTCGAGGCGCTAAAAAACAAAGTAGGCTCTACGCTTATAGTTATAACTGTTATAAGGTATGTTGGTGTGAATTCAGCACTGGGATAACACTTTACGAATCAAATATTGGCTCGACGGACGAGGCAGAATCAAATTGCGCAGAACACAATGTTGTAAGCATTAACAACATTGCCAAATTAGCTGGGAATTTGATTAGTACGGTCTTATCTCAGCGCCGAACTTAAATAAATAAAATATAAAAAATATTTATTTATATTAAGGTATAAAAACATTACAATATTAAGATTGAGCAATTACAAAAATGGAAATTAAATAAAAAATTGAAATGAATATTATAATTAAAATTAAAATGGAAATTTAAACGGTTACTAGAATTAAAATCGAAATTAAAATTTATTTACTGATTTCACAAAGGACCTCTAAAGCGGGGATGAGATCCTATCAGCGACTGTGTTCAAGATATGGTTGCGGCTGCCACGCATTCTGCACATCAGCAGCATTCTTACCATCTTTTTGCGAATGATGGCATGAAAGCTATCAGTGCGACACAGCGCGAACATTTCCGATGCACTACAGAATTGTGGCAGCCCTAACATCGCCCTGAAGATATTATTATACTGGATGCGCAGGGCATCCAGCGACCTTTTGGTGTGACAGACCCACAGACTTCCAGTGTAAAAGCTCTGACAATATGCCATAAAAAGAGTAACCTTCACTTGTTCAGAGCAACGAGAGAATCTGCCGGTCAGCACATTACCTCTGACCGCTAGAGCCCTTCGCTCCCTCTCAATGTCTACATCGTCTTAAAGGCCATTGGTAAGGAAATGTCCCAGATATTTAAAGTCCGCGACAGGATTTACGCTCAAGCCATTATGGGTAATATTTTGAGAATGATCGAGACACCTACCAGCGGCCCTAAAGACCATGTATTCACCCTTCTGTACATTGTATAAAAGGCCATGTACATCTGCATCGATCATTCCCGATGTCCACCACTTGTCTGGCCACCACTGGGGGACAGCGAGACAACTTTAAAACATTATTCTCGTTGTCCACCACTGGGGGACAGCGTCACAACTTTGTAAATTATTTCCATTCGCCACCACTGGTGGACAGCGACACGGATTTTTTTACATTCCCTATGGTCGCCGTTGGGGGACAATGGCACAACTCTTTTGATCCGATTCCCACTAAAAATGAATGCAAGTGAATGAATGCAATATTTGCTGACGTAATATTTTTCCACCAGCTTATAAATTTAGAATCAACCTTACACCTAACATACCAAACCTCGGGGTGCCCCTGACGTCGCCGGCTAGGGTTAGGGTTAATAAGCAGGTCGACGGAGCCCCGCTCTGCGGGGCTCCTATTTCTGTCTAAAGGGTTTAAAGGAACCTAACCAACCGAACCTCGGGGTGCCCCTGACGTCGACAGTTTAGGGTTAGGATTTTCGGGAACATAATTATATGTTTTCGGCAACTTAGTAATTTTTTCGGAAGATTAGTGTTTTTTTTTTGGAAATTTCGTTTATTTTATTTGAAAGTATAGATTAAACAATTTAAATTGATGGCCAGTGGGAATCGGATCAAAAGAGTTGTGCCATTGTCCCCCAACGGCGGCCATAGGGAATGTTAAAAAATCCGTGTCGCTGTCCACCAGTGGTGGCGAATGGAAAAAATTTACAAAGTTGTGACGCTGTCCCCCAGTGGTGGACAACGAGAATAATGTTTTAAAGTTGTCTCGCTGTCCCCCAGTGGTGGCCAGACAAGTGGTGGACATCGGGAATAATCACATCTGCATAGGCCTCACACACTTTTAATAGCTCTCTGAGACCCCCCACCGTCGGGCTCATGCAGCACCATATCGTCCGCGTAGCTTATGTTGTTGATACTAACGCCATCTATCGAGCAACCGACGCGCTTGATACTGAGCTAGACAATGAGGTCATTTACATACAGGTTGAAGAGCTTGGGAGATGTCAGTCCTCCCTGTCTCACCCCGCTCTCCAATCAAATACTGTATTAGCCCACCTCACAAAATTGGTTTGATTTCCATATCAATATTTCAATATGCTGAGCACAGCCACCAGTACAACCCTGTTCCTCAACTTTCTCCAAAGCACACCGTACGACACGAGATCAAAAGCCTTGGAGAGGTCAAGGAAACAGGTATATACCGGCGTCCTACGATCAGTATAGTAGTGGACAGTATGCTTGAGACTTATGATTGCGCTTTTAAGCTAAGTTTTATATACTTATCCAAGCTGGAATCAAGCAAACCGTCCAGCACCTTTACCAATTAAGGTTACTAGAGATATGGGGCGGTAGTTCCCCTAATCGTAGATATCACCAGTCTTGGACTTCAGTATAGGCACTACCATGGTTAACATTAAATCGTGTGGCAATTAAGAGTGATTCATGCACATTCTGAAGAACATGGCCAGGACTCTCGGCAGGTCAACCCCAAGCCAGCATACTTTATTACCTACCTATCCAATTTGGATAATCTTCCCTCAAAAAATCAGCCACTGCAAGGAAAATATACCAAAAAGAGACAATAACGAAAAGTGAAACTTCGTTTAAATGTTTTGATTGATGTGCGGTATGAAACATAGGTTTATCAAATAGACTGCCAACTTAAATTGTCCATGTATTCAAATCACAACTTACATTCTTTGTTTGACAGTGAAGACAATAAATTTCCCTGACTCTACGCAAGACTACATATCAAGCTATATATTTCCAATATAAGCTGACTTCTCATTGTACAAAAAGCTTATACAATACAAAGATGTTTTAAACAAATAGATCAGAAAAAGTACCTCTGAATTTGTAATTCTAATTTATAGATCCATAAAGATGTTTTAAACAAATGGATCAGAAAAAGTACCTCTGAATTTGTAATTCTAATTTATAGATCCATAAAGATGTTTTAAAGAAATAGATCAGAAAAAGTACCTCTGAATTTGTAATTCTAATTTATAGATCCATAAAGATGTTTTAAAGAAATAGATCAGAAAAAGTACCTCTGAATTTGTAATTCTAATTTAAAGCTCCTTATGGATGTTTTCTTTTTTGACAATTGAGGTTAATTTTATAACCTCAACTTACGTCGATGATTTTTCAATTGCGACTTATTCAAACTATAATTGCTGGAAAAAGTCGTGAGATATAACGTTGAAACCTTCTAAATACAGATGAATGACATAAATCTCTTTAATCAGTGATTGTGTAAGAACTTAAGGGGGAAGCGCTAGGTTCTATGCTTCATTCTATTGATTGATATTTTATGACATATTGTCGTCCAATAGGATTATATGAACTTAGAGATTATTATTCTGTAAATACATATCTACTGTTACCGTCGCGAATCATATTTTGATCAACCTACAATCTGACTTGTAAATTGCAAAAAACTTAGGGAAGTTGAATTTCTCGGGCAACCTCGCCCTTCACAGGGCTTGTCTACTTGTTTCATCACACAGTTTTCGAACAAACTATAGAGAGTTTCGTTATACGCTACTGTATCGCTTAGCTTCCGTATCTCTTTCGAAGCTGTAAAAAACAATTTCAAAACAAAATTCGTAATTTGTTATAATCAAAGATGACATCAATGCCCTTAAGATTATGTTATTCGATTAGGTTATTTACTTTTGATTTACTTACACGACATAAAAATAATTATTTTGAAAGTAACTTTCCTTGATTATGATTAGATACAAAATATATGTAGTAGGTACCGACAATTACCTTTCTTTGGTTTTGGCTTTGCCACCTGTCATTCATAGATATTTGATAGTCGTAATGTGTAGTCAGAAGTCCAAAATTCAGACACGCAGGTGTTACGCAGTAACTGGGTTGTGGAGGTCAGATAGGCAGTGCTCCATAAAAATACTGGTATTCAGCTACATCCGGTTAGTCTGGAAAACGACCTCGACATAGTTGGAAATACGCTGGGCAAATTGATTGATGATACTGTACCGGTATCTACCCTCAGCCTCATCAGCAACCTTGGCACAGCACACTGCACTCTCGGCCGGTGCACAAGCAGAGACCTTAAACCCTCTCCGGTTGACGGCAGCAGCCAGCCACAACCCGGCGCTGTACTACATCCGATGCACTGGTATAGAGCCAGAGGTATGAAGAACAGGGTGTAAAGCTCACTCATAGTGTATGGAAAAGGGAGGATCCTCCGACCAGACGGATGCTGTGTCTGGTGGGCAACTGCCCGACAATTTAGATCGGGATGTTGTATATGTGCTAGTTGCGCGGTAAACTCTGCTTGCGCGATGCAGGATTTTGCGTGACGTCAGTGTGACGCGTAGTTCGCATGTGGCGTTTGTAGATGCCGCTCCAATACCTTTCTTCATTAACTTCTATGTATGAGAAGAGGCCATTGCTTCCCAGTTTCATTGTAGTCAACTGCGACGCATGGACATGAATGCTACGCACGAATGCAAAACTGGCTAACAAACGAATGTGGCAAACCTCTCTAGAAGGTCGGGGCTTAAAGCTCTGGCCAAACAGGGCCCTACTTTTTAAGTCCGTCAACGAAGATATGCGCACGTCCGCAAGTAGTTCGGTACTTAAAAGTGAACCCTACTTCCGATTAATTTTTTTTTTTTCGGACGGGAAATAGTACATCGGGAGTAAGGACAACAGACTGTCAAATCGTTTTGTCACTAATTTTTAGTTCGGACTAATGTTATGTTCGCAAGTGACACGGAGTAGGAAACATCCGTAACTTCGGATGAAACTACAGATATCGTGCTTCTGGAATCCTGCACGGGATGCGGATCGAAAGGAGATGTTCCAGAAATTTATGGAGCCTGGGCTAGCACTATGTACACTTTATGTAAATATCGCTTTAGTCGTACAATATAGTAACCAATGTTAATTTTCTATAATTTTACTTCGTTTCAATGTAAATTCAAATTAACTTGGTCAAGGAGAGCAACAAAATATTAATATGGTGGATCAGCAATATGCGAAATGTCATTTTGTTATTGACATTTGATTGATTTGTCTATGTAATATCTGCGATAAAAAGCAATCAATCAATGTATGTAGTAGTAAACTGGTTCGCAAAATAAAAACTCCCGAAACATCTAATTCAACACGCACGAACACAACGATTTAAAGACAACTAACAAAGTCAAA
Source organism: Griposia aprilina (assembly GCA_916610205.1). NCBI lineage: Eukaryota > Metazoa > Arthropoda > Insecta > Lepidoptera > Noctuidae > Griposia > Griposia aprilina. The sequence continues at coordinate 11,241,093 of OU744311.1, forward strand.
GAAAGACGACATTACACGAAAGTTAAAACTGTCAAAGTCGTCAAACGTCATCTCAAACACAACTGCCATGGCTGCTCTAAAAATAAGGATAACTTATTAAAACAACTTTCCAAATGTTAATTCTTGTACGCCGGTACCTTACTTCAAATTAATTTGTTTGTATTTTTATGAAATTCCTCTATTTTTTCCTATTTATACATGTAGTGTACATAGTGGTAGCCCAAAATCAAACATCTCCTTTGCTCGCTCCGACTGTGTCTAGAGGTATGGAGGTATGTATGGAGGTGTTCAAACTGGCGCAAATAGTAGCGTGACTTCTTCCCGAATCCCGCGCAGGATACCCATCAGTGTGGTCAGAGCTTAATAATTTTAGTGCATTGAATTTAGCCTGCATCAAAGAGATTTAAGATAGATACAATAGAGAGACTATGCGAAGAAATGTTATAGAAAAACTGTGATCCCACGTCTCAGAGATGCCATCCAGCATAATATAGCAAAATTAGAGCGGCTACTGGGAACATTTTCATACAAACTTTGATCTCAAGCGTCAGTAACACCATCTAGCTTTGAATAGCAAAATTATTTTATTCTAATTACTGAGTAATTTTAAAAAATAAGTACGGAAATAAACCGAAGTTAGGTCCAGTCGTTTTACCATAACGAGATTTGCAATATCGCAATGCGTAAATCAGCATATTTTCTTAGAAAATATTTTTATTTTGGTGGACACGAATGCGACTTGACAGTCACACACTAGACTGAGCGACTTTTGTCCACTAGGACAAATGTATCGGATTACGATTTTGTTCGTTATGTCCCGTCTATTGTTATAATAATTTAATGTCTTTGGCCTGCATAGATAAGGTTTAAGAATATGTAAGCATCATGACAGGTGGCGTTCTGCAATTTCTGCCTCTTTCTGCCTGCCAATTTCCCCGAAAGCTCCTGCGCTTACACACACATTCACAGCGCGTTTGTACACTTGGTAACCACAGGTAAAGCGCGCGTCGCTTCGTGAGATAAAAATACTACATATAATGTGTATGTACGAATATATGTAGGTAGATAGTGTTCAGTTAATTCTAAACTAGCGTAGAACTTAGGGTTTAGCATACCTAGAGTTGTTTTTAACTTCAACGGTATTAACCTCCATTTGAAATAAGATTAGAAATTTAAGTAAACCTTTTTTACAGTCCGTTCAACCGATTTTGACATCTATTGCATTGATGGCATGACAAATGGCAGCTGCAGTAAACAGTTGGTATTGTAACCACGTTTATGTTTTGAATGCCATCCCTATGCCTACGGAATATAAGTCAAAATCGGTTGAACGGACTGTAAATAAGGGTTATTTAAATTTCTAATCTTATTTCAAATGGAGTATAGGATATTTTAGTGTGATAGCCAAAATAAATGATTCCTGCCTCGAATGATGACTGCCTCGTACGTCTAGTGCTCCAGGTACTACTGCTGAGTATGAGGTCTTAGGTTCGGTTCCCGAGTCGGGCAAAGTGTTATTGGGTTTTTCCATCTAGAATTTCTCAGTAGCAGCTCAGTGTCTGGATTGGTGCCCGGTTGATCTCGAAGACTCGCCCCCTTATTACATGGGCTTAAAACATAACTGGCGAAATGTGAGTGTGCTGTTGGTACACCTCTGCCTAACCCTTTGGGGAATACGGACGTGATGTTATGTTTAATTATGATAAAACAAATTATCCTTTAGATTAATTAACAGATCTTTTGAATAAAACGTAACTATTAAGTCAATTATCAAGCCTGTGAAAGCATAAATGATCTAAGTAAGTATTCTATACTATAATACACATAACATAACATCACGACTATTCCCTGAAGGGTTAGGCAGAGGTGTACCTATCGTTCACCCACATTTCGCCAGCTATGTTTAAATCTCACGTATTTAGGGGGCCGGCCTATTTTATTCTATAATTATATGTTGTGAACTCAGAAATATACAACCTGTGAAGTCATACGCACTTAAATAGCCTAGTTGATATCGATTTCTATTTATTTAACGACTAACAATTTATTTTTTTACGACAAGAAGTCGGTTTTAACGAATCCAATCAAATTCGTTTTGGTTCATTAATATTGTAAAATGAAAATCAATTTCTAAACTGAAAGGGACGATTTTATCGGATTTTATTGGTCAGATAAAAACCATGCAGCAATGTGGTACAGTATTTTTATCTCATGAAGCGACGCGCGCTTTACTTGTGGTAACAAAGAAAGAAAGAAAAATAGGTTTATTTGTCAAAGAAACACGTGCATACAGAAAAGATAATAATATATAACTGCCGGGGTCGCGGATTGTTCGAAAGAGTTACCGTGGCCCTGGCGCACAGGCAACTGAAGGAACACGGGTGGGTTTTAGTCAGAAGAAGTCTGAGACGCCCGCCCGCTCCGCCCAGAGCGGGGGAAGTTATTTGATGATTACCCACCCCAAAAAAAAAACTAATAATAAAGAAAAATAAAAACAAAATAGATCTATAATCACGAGCACAAAACAGAAATACACTCGAGAGCAATGAATCCGGGTCACTTAAAGAATGTTAAAAATCTCGGAAACTAAAAATGATAGGTTAATGCAATAAATTGTATTTAATAGACAATGTAATACTCCTTAAATGAAAGTAAAAAAAATATGAGTCACCATACATTTTATTAACACAAAATTACATAAAGAAAAAAACTGCTGATCTCTCCTTAAAACAAAAATAGGAAACATGAAATTTTTGAACTTTATTACGATTTTCTTGAATTTTAATACTTCGTATTGCCTCCTCGTGCTTCCATTACTGCGTTTACGCGGTTTGGCATGCTGTAAACCAAGTTCCTTATACGATTTTGGGGAATATTCTCCCATTCCTCTGTGAGAGCAATTTTGAGCTCACGAAGCGTGATTGGGGGAGGGTTTCGTTGTTTTACGCATCTGCCTAGCTCGTCCCAAGCATGCTCGATCGGGTTGATATCCGGGCTGCGCGCTGGCCACTCCATACGAGTAATGTTCATCTCTTGAAGGTAGTCATTCACAATCCTACCTGTATGAGGTCGGGCATTGTCATGCATAAATATAGCATCCTCACCTAAATTGACCATAAATGGACCATGCACTTGGGTTACTTCCTCCGAGGCGTCGAAACTGATTTGTGAGTTCAGTTCCTGTGAGAAAGCGATTTCGAAGCATGGTGTTCACCAAGTATCGGTCTTCTCGTGCTGTGGTACACCTGGTTCTGCCCGTTCCTGGTCTGCGTAGGTTAGAACCAGTTTCTTCGTAACGTCGGAGAACTCTTTGTACTGTTGACAGCGACACACCGACAGTCCTGGCTGTATCGCGCTGACTCCGGCCGGTTTCCAGCATTGTAAGTATTCTGGTGCATTCTTCAGGCGTAAGCGACATAATTTCAGCTTGAATAATGAATATAGAGCACTATCAATATGGTTTATGTACCCACATAAATGACAGATTACAAACAAAAGCAAAACCAAATGCTGTAATTTCGTAGTTCCATCTTCGAAAGTGGCCCTTTTTCAAATTTGATTTTTTTATGATATAACTTTACAATAACTAAGAAGTTTTAATACCTTCATTTAAGGAGTATTACATTGTCTATTAAATACAATTTATTGCATTAACCTAGCATTTTTAGTTTCCGAGATTTTTAGGATTCTTTAAGTGACCCGGATTCATTGCTCTCGAGTGTAGTCGACAGCTGCACGTCATGACTGTGACAAGAAAGCTTCCACTCAGCATGATGCTGTGCTATGGGGGACCCACAGCACAGTTCTGATTTTCAGTGGTTACCCAAAAAGGACGTACGGAAACCAAGTCAGGTTTAATGATTAAACAGTACCTAAGCACTTAGAATAAGCACTTAAAAGAGTACAAACACGCTGTGAATGTGTGCTTGAAGACGAGTAGTATAGCATCAGCACGTAACACACAAACACACACACTTCCGACTTCGCCATTGCTTGGGATGGTACCGTACCGAGAGCTCCTGCGCTTACACACACATTCACAACGTGTTTGTACACATGGTTACCACAAGTAAAGCGCGCGTCGCTTCGTGAAATAACAATACTATACTGCTGACGTAGGGTACCTGTACCAATAGTAGGTACAGGTACTTAACTACTCTGGTACCGGTATCACACCAAGGCCAATGGTACCGGATCCCAAAAATACTGGTATTTCAAGCCTTGGATGTGCCGTATTTAACAACCGTATAGGTACCGGTAAAACGGGGTGAATAGGAACGGCAGGGGTGAATCGTAACGAAACTTTAGAAGGAATTTTAACATTTAAATAATATAATTTGTTGCCAACAGGGACACGTAATCGTTAATTATAATACAGTATACACGTTAGAGTCCTTTTTGGCGACAGAATATAATATTTCAATGTTAAAATCCCTATTAAAGTTTCGTTGCGATTCACCCTTGCGTTGCTATTCACCCCGTTTTACGGTACTGTACATTTAGGTACTTAGTATCGTCATTCGTGGACGCATTTGCCGCTGAAATACTGTAAAACTGTATTTTCATGACCTTAATGTTACATACATAATTATCATTGTTTATCTTTACTACTTAAAAACATGGCAATAAAGTAACCTACTAGAGGGCTCACAAACATTTAAATTTGTGAAAATACTCTTTGTTACGTCTCTAGAGGTATTGAATAACATAATGCCGTCAAATGAAACTGTCATCATTAATGGCCGATTCTTGTACAGGGTGTAAGGGACAGCCTTCCGCCAACTAACAGGGTGCATTCAGCTCCATATTTTTAATCATATTCCACCGGAAAATTTCTTAGGTATTTTTTATCGTTTTTTCAGTTACTATTCGTTTAATTCGATAAAAAAAATACATTCGCTGTACACAGCACTCCATTTATGTAAATAAAACGGCTGAAATAAAAAAAAAACAGCAATGTATGTTGAAATAAATCACGTTGCGCGAGTGCGCTGCCGCGGGACCGATACATTGCGTGTGAGATAATAAAACTAATTAGGTTTATTGGATTCCCATAACGTTCCTGAAATAATTTCATATACCGGTCATCTTAGTATGATATACTTAATTCACCCCACAGTCTGTGGAGGGTTGTCCCTACACCGGACATACGGTCCGTTATTGGTTAAAATTAAGACTCTTGTATCTTTACCAATAATGAAGCAAATGGTGCCTATTCTCTTGTCACAAAATTCACTAAACTAGACTAAAAATCACTAAAATTTTGTTTATTCCTGTCAAAAGACGATTTCTCATTCTGAAATAGACTTAAGTGACACAACTTAACTATATTTTAGTTTGACAGCACTAAAATGGTACTGATTTATTAGTTTAGTGAAAATGGCAATTTTGCTATTCTGAATTTGACGTTTTTCATCCAAAATTTTGGTTGTCTTAACTAAATCTGGCTATTTTTAATCGCGATTAAAAAGGTGTGGAATAAAATTAGTTGTCATGAACTAAGATTCACCACAACACCTCGACTTCAGGGACAAAAACAGTACTATATTTTTTTTTGTTGCTTATATCTCGAAAGCTGTGTGTTTATTTGAATTTGAATTTATTTGACCCTGGCCCCGTGGATACTTAAAAAAAAAAATCCTTTCTTCTAGTTTCAGCACTGTCTAAACTTCAAAGTGTGATTTTTGTTAAAAGGGCTATTAAAAAAAATAAGATTTAAGTATTTTTACATCTTTCTGTAAGTTTGAGGACTCGTAACTTTTTTTCTAGCTAATATCTGAATAGAGCAATAATTTTATAAGAATCTGCCAACATTAAAGAAAAAAAAACGATATATTGCCTGTTTTACCCATTTTTAATAAAAAATACACTTTAAAGTTTAGAAAGTGGTGAAACTAGACGAAAGCAATGATTTTTTTAAATATCCAGTGGGCCAGGGCCAAATAAATTAGGGCTGAGTAAGTAACAGATGACCCCACCTATCCACCATTTTCGTATGTTCAACGTTCTGCCAAACACCCTGTAATATTTAATGTAGTTTGGTAATAAAATATGCTACCATTGGTAAGAAAAACGATTCGTTTTTGTTTATAGGAACCGAGCATAGGGGGGATGCGCCGATAGCTCGCGAAATGAAAATTTTCTTACGTTTTTTGCAATTCGCAGTCCAGTGAAACGTTATTATATTATGTTTATCAAAATATGATTTGTTGCCGTAACAAATAAGTATATACATATATATAAAAGAATAATAATTAGAATCAACAATACAACTCTCTCAATTTTATTTTCGCGGCCTACCCTGGCACTTTCGCCTTAATTCGTTATTATCTGTTGAAAGACAATAGATGTCAAATCATTTTGTTATGCTGCCCTGGAGGCAACAGTCCGTGTATTAAACCTCCTTCAAACAGACGCGACATGCGACATAAAGGCACCGCGTGTCGCGCGGCGAGCGGTGCCTTTGTGACGCGACTGTTTGAAGGAGCCTTTAAAGTCAATAGTAATATATTAGCTTGTAAACGTCTGCTACATACCTACAGCTAACTAAACCATGACAGATTTGGTATTGGACCAAGGCGAATTTGTATTGTTTCAGAGTATTATTTATTCCAGTATTTTTATTTATTTTGACAAATCTTAAATAATAGGTTGGGGAAAAAGTCTTATCGCATTATAGTATGTATGAACTTGTAATAAAATCTCTTTGGCTATACTATTTGTATCTGGCTGGTTTTGGTATCATTGAAAGTTTAAATTTTAAAGAACATAATTCCAAATTCAAATTAGGAAAATGTGTGATTTTCATTTGTTTTTCGTACTGTCAAGATGAGTGAATCTAATGAAGAAATTCGATACATTTTAAAATTTTACTACAAAAAAAGGTAAAAATGCAACGCAAACCACGAAAAAAAATTTGCAATGTTTATGGACCTAGTGCAGTGTCTGTGAGTGTAGCACAAATTTGGTTTAAGCGTTTTCAATCCGGAAATTTTGATGTCAAAGATGCACGTCGCTCTGGTCGCCCTATTACGGATAAAATGGATGCCATTTTTGAATAAGTGGAGCAAGATTGGCATATCAGTAGTTACAAGCTAACACTAAATGTTCAAGTTTAAAAAAAATCCGGCCAAGTGCGAGATGGACTCGCACACGAAGGGTTCCGAACCACCGTATAATATTTAACTCTACATTTTTTTTAAACAGGGTTCTTATAAGGGGACCCCTTTATTTTTTTACCTTACTTTTATTTGATTATTTGTTGTTATAGGGGCAATAGAAATACACACTCTGTTTAAATTTCAACTGTCTACCTACTCGTATTACGGTTCATGAGATACAGTCCGCTGACAGACAGATGGACAGATGGATGAACCCCTTTGGGTATGGAACCTTAAAAAGAGAAGAACTTCTTGAGCATCAAAAAATGCGTCCACATAGCTGTCAATGGAAAAAGGCTTAAAAGGCTGGTAGCATTGTCAGTATTGAACTATTTATTGTATCGAATAGAAGGCTCTGAAGTGACGATCATGCTACAGTAAAAATTTTAGCCTGTCTGCAAGACAAAACTATGGTAATGTTCCAAACATATCTGATAAAAGTGTAAACAACTCCTGCGGGGTAATTACGTAACACACTAACAGCAGGAATGGATTTCATTTTGACAGTTCAACAACATTCATTGCGTTAATTACGTTGTTGACCAGACAAATCTATACCTATATATATATAAAAAAAAACTCTATTACCTACCCTTGGTCATCGCATCACGCGTGAACGGATGGTACAATTTCACTAATTCTTTTTTTGTTGTGTTAATTACTGTCAGGAGAAGGTTGAGCGGAACATTAGAAAATTTAAGAAAACTTAACGCCAATATTAATTTTACAAAACTGTCAGTTGTTTGAAATAACTGTCAGCGATTGACAGAATGCGCGCTGCAAATATCGTTAAACACAGATGGATCGGTTGATAAATGAGTCGATAGTTTTAGTTTTAGTCAATCGTCAAAACTAAAACCAAAGGACATATGACTTCATAGTTAAGACAGGATAACGTCCGTCGGGTCAGCTAGTTACACAATAGATTAGGGTGCTGTTCAGGTTAAATTCTCAAGCGATCACTTACTAAAGGTAATTAGTACCACATTCATCTGTATTTAGAAAGTTTCAAATTTATATCTCACTACTTTTTCCAACAATTATTGTTTGACACTATTAAATTGTAATTAAAATATCGTCGAAAATTGAGGTTATAAAATTAATCGCAATTGTCAAATGAAAAACTATTTAAGGTGATTTAAAATTAGAATTTAACAAATAAAATCAAATCACTAAGTTTGTAAGTGACACTACAAATTAGCATCGGCACAAGTATGTTTTCTGATCCATTTATTTACATATTCATCAAATACTTCTGGAACAGTAACAGTCCTTGGTATGTTGTTTATTATTACTTCATAGTAATAACCTAAACATATTGACAAACAAATTATAAAGTAATATGTAAATAACAATAAGAACTATTGAATAAATTGAATAAACATAATTCAGTTGAGTTTGTGTTCAGCAACGCAGTGGTTGTGTATCACGGTTTTCAGTGCAGTGTGGTGAGAAAGCTGTATTAAATTGGAGACTTTTATTATTGCAATGTTATACATTTGAAAATAAGTTAGTGTATTAAAATTGTAATTTGTTAGGAAACGGGACGATTAATTGACTGTGTCAGTTGAAATCAGTAAGTATTATTCAGATTAGTTCAATTAGGGTTGGCAACTTTTTTTGAAAAAAAAATATTATGCCAAATTCTTTGAATAGGAAATGAAAGTATTTGGAAGAAAACAAAGTATTTTTCATTACTCATACACGGAATTTATTGTTTGTTTGATCTGAGTAGCGGGTGGTAAAAGCTGCTTCCCTCTCTAGGGCGGGAATTAATTTTAAAAATAGAACTAAATTTGGTTAGGTAGTCGGCTACGATTTTTTTTAAATACTTAATTAAGAAAAATAACGATTAAAAAAAAGGCAGGCAGATAATGACTAGCTTCCTATCTTTCTCACTAGCTCACTAGCCTAAAAATGAGGATAGTTCTGTATACACGAGGCCAGAGTGACTAGCTTGCTAGCTGACCAGCACAATCTTGATATCCTAGCTAGAACTTAATACCCTCGTGTAACCCACAAACTAATTACGTAACACACTCTATCACAATCTGAATCATTTTGAAGCCTATTGCTAAACCATTGCTTCATATGTTCGAAATTGTCAGCTCAACAACGTAAATAACGCAATGAATGTTGTTGAACTGTCAAAATGATAGCTATTCCTACAGTTAGTGTGTTAAGCAATTACCGCCGCCCGGGTATTACGGCCCGTAGGTACCTTTATCTGTAAATGCATAGATCCTTTGATAAGTTTAAGCATGCGTGATCAACTAGAAAAAGAAATGACATGTCGCGATTTCAAAAGTCATAAGATTTTAGCTTGCTAAAGTAAAATTAGTAGGAACACATTGATAATAGTTAAGGAGTTACTTAGCAGATATTTGTTTAAATATTTATAATTATGTAAGTTTAAATTAGCCTAGTATTTCGTTAGGACAGCTGTTAATATAATAATAATATCCATAGCCAATGACGTATAAACGTAAAACAAAGACAGGTAGGCTACCTACACAATAAAATAAAATAAAGAAGATTTGAAGGTTATTTTTTGGGGGTCAACAACTGCTAGTAGTGTGCTTAAATGAAGTATGAGTTGAAAAAATATGTTTTATCGTGTTTGGATATCGATACCAATGACGTCTGTGAAGTTTACACACAAACAACAGATTTTTTTAAACTGGCATTTCAAGTGAATACACTAATTGGAGCCGATGACCCCACAAAAAAAAACATCAAATTATTTTATTTTTGGTTTATCAGGTTTAACACGTCTGCGGAGTTTCGCTAGCTAATTTAATTTGACTCTGTATATTCTATAGTCACGCGGTAAACTCTGCTTGCGCGATGCAGGATTTTGTGTGATGCGTAGTTTGCATGTGGCGATGTAGATGCCGCCACACTGTCACTGGGATGGCAACACAGCTGCAATGCCTCTGATACTGCAAATATTTTACTTCTGACTTTGCATCACTGTCAAAATCACAGTAATCTTTATAATTGTTGCAATAAGGTTGGTATTAGGTTGCTGCTATCATGTCCAAAGGAAAGTTTTGAGTATGAATGTGGATGGCTATAACAGTAGGGGAAGATCAATGAAATGGATGGACTGTGTGGAAGATGATATGGTTAGAAAGGGAGTGACTACCGAGATGACGACTGATAGAGAAGTGTGGGAGAAAAGACATTTTGTGCCGACGACAAATAAATAAGGATGAGGGTAGGAGAATGATGATGGGTTCCTGCTGTCAGCGATATAACTTAAAAATTACCTATATGTAACGAGGGCTACCGCGCTTAAGTTCGCCGCTAGAGGCGGTAGTGTAGAGTAAGGTCTCTATATTTTAATGTACAGATCGTTCATTGTTTGCGGGATTTTTTTATCACGGATTTTAACTAATGAATCATAATGTAATGGTTGTGCCATTCCTGATGAATGATGGCTTCAGATTTTAAGTAAAAAGTTAGGATCTAATTTGGTAGCACTTAAAGAAGAATAATATTTGTCTGCTTGCCAATTTTAGGAACATTATAATCTAAATATTCATTTGAAGTTTTAAAATGTAATAAAATAAACCTATTATGAATTTATGGGAACTTTAAACATATCCAAAACATCAAATAAAAGTGTCGGGACCTTACTCGCCAGTGGTGCCAACTGGTGAGCACAAAAACGGTAGCCCCCTTACAGGCATATATATGAGACATTTCAGATTTGGCAACGGCAAACGGTGGTCTCTGATATTTTACATGTCCATCAGCGGCAGTGGCCAGTGACCATCATCTTATGGCAGGGTGGCCATCAGCTGAAGGTCGATTGCCACACAATTAGAAAACTCGACTTGTCTTTTCTCTTCAGAGTCTAATTAAGTTAGCCAGCGAAGCTCCATCAATTGTAATGGGTATAGATATACAGGTGGTCCAAATAGTGACGTCATAAAATAAAAAAATGATTCCTCATGCCCAGGGGTATCCGAAAATACCCCATGTATGTTCCGCGATTCTTGATAGTTTTCGAGCTATATTTTGTTTTTAATTTTCTGAATTTTTATGGGAACTACTGTCACATTTTTTTGCAATTTTGATTGTTATGGAATATTATCATCTTCCTATCATACAAGAGGAATCATCATTAAAAAAAGAGGACTGAGGGGAATGTAAGATGCATAAAATTATCTTAATAAACTTAAACTTTAAAAAATATTAAGTTACAAATGTCTTAAAACGACAACGCTCGTCCCAGCAGGCGTAGCACAAGCACCGTCTTGTCGACGGAAGAATAGACAAAAATGACGTTTCGTGAAGACAGTACGACGGCAGCAAAGTAGAAAGAGTCAACTGCACTTTTTACGAAATTCAGTAATTTATTAACGTTTATCTTTTATTTTGCTTATATCTCGAAAATGGTATGTCCTATCGCAAAAATAATGAAAATTTCGACCCCCTCTATGGAACCCTTAAACCCCTAAAACTCAACATGTAGGTAATAATTTTTCACATTTTCCATACAAAAACTGAAAAAATCCTTTGGGTATGAGGAATCTAATTTTTTTTTATTACGTCGCTATTTGAACCAACCTGTATAAATATGATGAAACAAAACAAAAAATAACATATTTTTTTACAGGGCGTTCGCTGCATTTGCAGGGCGAAAGTTGATAGCTGAGTAGGTGCGGCATGATGCACGATGGGAACACCGCAAATATTTTTGAAAAATTTCAGATAAGATCCCCGTGGTCAGGAGTCCACATTCAGATTTCGAAAATAGACCAAAATAAGTGATCTTCAGAGCCGTTGATTTTGGTATGGTCGTGTGCGGCCTAACCCATAATACGAGTAACTTAAATAGGCAAATCTGATGAAGAAATTGTGGGCTTTCCCTAAATCTGACGAGTTAAAAAACTCAGTTTGGGACAATTTTTAAAAGGATAAGTATTCAGTGCGATGTTTGATATTTTCAAACTTCTGAATGCCGACAAATCTTCTCAAAAGCTTCAACTTGAAATAGCAATGAAAGCTATTCGGTTCGTTAATTTAGAGATAAATGCAAAATTATAACCACCTTTAGTTACTTTTGTGAATGAATGAACGTCATATTTACCAAAAGACTAAAAGGCAAAAGGTATTTTATTATTGCACTATTACAGAGAGCAACTTTTATTCATCCTGAATATATCCTTTTTTAATATCCAAAACTGAGTTTACAAAGTCATCAGATTTAGGGAAAGATTTGCCTATTTAAGTCATTATGAGTTCGGCCGCACACGATCATATCAAAATCAACGGCTCTGAAGATTTATTTTTGGTCCATTTTCGAAATCTGAAAGAGGACCTGTCCACGGGGCTCCTATTTGAAACTTTTCAAATATATTTTCTGTGTTCCCTCCTCATGGCGCACCAACTCGGATATCAACTTTTCACCCTGCTTATGTATGCTTGCCCAAAAACCCTCATGGCTGGGACTACCACGCAATTAGTGTACCTATGTTGTTACTTGAAATATAGGTTTAAGATTTTTGTTTTTTTGTCAATTCCCATCACGTGTGCGAACTTTAATGTAACCCTGTAGTATAAATGGTTATTAAGTAAATGGTTGACTAAATCTGTTTTCTAATAAAACTCCTTGTATTTACAGCGGTCAGAAGTAAATGATGTCGAAATGGACGATATCCGGAAAAATGGAAAAAATGGCAATGTAAGTTTAAAAACATTTTTTTTAAATATTAGTAATTAGCTTATTAGAAGTCGGAAAGTATCCGACGGGAACGTACTGCCGGGATTAAAAGTACCCTAGAGGAATAAATGCTACTGCAGACGGATGCAACATGACGACGACCGTGCGACGTGATTCTTGTGGAACAATTTTCATGTAGTTTTCATAGGAATTGTTCTACTTGAGTCGCGTCGCGCCTGGTTGTGGGAGCCTTAATTCCTTAGTACATTGTTTTCATATAACTGTATTGGTTTACGCGGCGCACGTCAGTAAGGCTGCTTTTCCTCTAGAGATGTGCTTGCTACGTTGCGTCGAAGCATACGTTGCGTATGCTTCGACAATGAGTGCAACGATGCACAATGAGTGCAGCGAAAAGCAGCCATAAGGTCCCAGTCAGCATGATTTTTCCGACATCTTCCACAATCATCGTTATATTTCAGCCAATTTACACAAAACCCTAATGAATTATACACCTAAAACTTCCTTATGAATCACTCCGTCTATTGCTGAAAACCGTATTAAAATCCGTTCAGTAGTTTTAGAGTTTTTGCGGTCAGACAAACAGACAGACGCAGCGGGAGGACTTTGTTTTGTTTACTAGCTTTTTCCCGCGGCTTCGCCCGCGTAGAGGTCGGAAATAATCCCACGGGAACGTACTACGGGGATGAAAAGTTTCCTACGTGTTAATCCAGGTTATAAACTATCTGTGTTCCAAATTCCATCCAAATCCGTTCTGTAGTTTTTGCGTGAAAGAGTAACAAACATCCATCCATCCATCCATACTCGCAAACTTTCACATTTATAATATTAGTAGAAAGTAAGATGTAGAGTAGTAAGGATTAAATGTTTTTACCCGGATACAAATTCTGAGTGTTATAAACAGACAGATCTAGAAATAGTTTAGACCTGACAAACTAGTTTACCTAAATTATAATCTTTAGCCTCTCTAAAAAACTAAACTAATTATTGTAACTGGTTTTATACTGGTTTAGTCTAGAAATAGAGGCTTAGTGAATTCAGAGCGCATACCTATAATAATACATTGCAGATTTAGACGGCTCACTTTTTAGAATGGGTCCCGAATGCTACAATTTTTCTTGTATTTAAAAATATTGTTAAATATTTATATAGATTTGACGCTTATAAGCATTGCCTTAGCAACTTTGGCGATTTTTAAGTTAAGTGCAATCGGGTATGACCACTTTCTTGTTTTAGGATTTTTACATTTCCAAATAACACAGAAACGCGGTCGGGTTTTTTAGTTATTAAAATTATAGTATTTTTTTTATATACCCAGTGTCACTCTCGCGGTAAATACGAATCTAACGACACCTCTCAAGCTAAAATCTATCAAGCCGTTCAGGCTGCAGAGCGTGCCAAATAAATAAAAAAAGGATACTTACGGTTCTTGTACTTAGCAAAATAAAATAATTTAACATATAAAATAACATCACGCGTGTGTTCCCAAAAGGGTTAGGCAGAAGGGAACATAGTACACCCAAATTTCGCCAGTTATGTTTAAAGTCCCATAATATAAGGGTGAGACTATCATCACCAACCACGCACAAGTCTAGACTCCGGCTGCTACTGAGAAATTCCAGATAGAAAGTAATGTAGTAATGATAATAATGAATTTATAATCATCTTGTTTATTTCCATCAGCAGGTACGCAGTGCTCTTTCGAATTATATTTAACTTTAACATCATTTACTAAAAAGCTCAGGAGAAAAGTTTTGCCAAATACTGAAAGCAGTAGGTACTTTAGGAATTTTTATACATACATACTGTATACATACTCTCGAAAAACAACCCTCCTTCTGGCGCAGTCGGGTAGAAACTAAACTAATTATTATAACTGGTTTAAACTACACCTGTTATAATAAAAAATAATAGCTTCTAAACCAGCGCCAGCGCAGCGGGGTAATTGCGTAACACACTACAGTTCCGGCCCACACTGGATCGAAAATCATGTCTAGAAGACTTAGAGCTTCGATGTTTTAAGTGTCGTTTTTTGGGCTTGAAATGCCATGCTATAAAATGAACCATAGAATCATGTCACATGAAGTAATTTGGCTTGAAAACTGAGGACTTATAATTTTTTTAAGAAAAAAAAATATTGGGCATGTATGAAAAATCAGGATATTTCTGGAACTGGAAAAATTCCCGTTCTATCCATATAGATGTTTATAGTACTGATTATTAATGATGTTATGACATACTTCATATTCCTGAAAATGTAGCGCTTTTTTTTTATCGTCGATTTTTTTTTTCTTATCTTTATCATTTTTTTTAATATGAAAGACAACAGTTATACAGTTTTTATGAATAATTACTGTACATGGCTTTTTATCCTCGAAAATAAAAAATATGTGGCTGCAAAAATAATTGTTGAAAAATCATGTAAGTGTCGATTTATATTGTAAAATAATAAAAAAACCTAGGTATAAAATAGTAATTTTAATACCTAGGATTAATATCAGTTTTAAGCATCGTCTTCACCTACAATTTTGCATTTAATTAATGTACTTATACAAAATATTGTGAACCATTTTAAAAGGGTAACGGTGGAGTTTCTTGCCATTCTTCTTCATGCGAAACTACATTTTGAATTGATTCTAGAATCAATTCATTTTTTTTTTGTAAATTTTGACGTTCGAAAGGCACTTTTGAAGGCCTATTTTATTTGACACAAATGATTTGACTTTGAGTAGTCCGACACGCACTTGGACGCTTTATTTTTTAACCGACTTCAAAAAAAGGCAAATGTTTCAATTCGTTTGAATTTTTTTTCCAGTTATGTCGAAAGTTATGTTTCACTTTTTTTGTGTTTTTTTTTGGAAGTCGGTTGATTTTTTTGGAAAAAAGATTTTTTCTATAACTTACTGAAATCTACTCACTCATGACTTCCATTCTGCTCCGAAACCACACAACCAATCCCAAAACGAAACTCCTAACCAAAATCATTGCTTGTTCCAGATCATAACCCACGAGTACTTAGACTACGAGCCCTCTGGTTGGCTGCAGACCACGCTGACGCGCGTGGGCAGCTCAACGGACGACTTTATCAAAGAAAACCGCTCGGTTATGAAGATTGTTTCATTGTTCATAATTAATGGCATCGTTTTAGGATTTTTCTTCGGAAGCCTGTATTATTGGCTTAATTATAGTAAGTATACTTTATTATTTAAGGAACATACAAGTATTAGGTACGTAAGCACCGAAGAGGGTGGATGGGGGGTCTTTGCTTTGCTTATTTTTGATGACATTGGGGACGGGGGGAGTCTGGATGGTAATTACGTCAGCAATATTTATTTACTTTTTCTGCAAAATTTAGTCATTCTGATTTGAACAAATATGGCAACCCTTCTTGTCTATGCTCGAAAGCGAAAAGCGGTTTCACGGATTCCCCAAAAAAAAATGATATTGCTTACTCACTCTCAAGCGGCGTTTTATGGTTAAGTTAGAAAGAACTCAAGTAGGGAAATTAGTTGAATGGACATTTAGTCTCTAGATTCCTTATTTCTAGACTCATGATTATTAGTAAAGAAACCTGAACAGATTTAAAAAAAAACAATGTTTACATAAGCATAAGAGGGGGGTGGGGGGGTAAGAGCTTTGCTTACTTTTGCTGACAAGGGGAGGGGGTGATTAAAAATTACTTAAATTCTGCTTAAGTTGATTGACTGACCACTTAGTTTCTTTGAAGGATACAATCAGAAATAAAGTTATCCGGTAAAGAACCCGATTTACCGATATAGCTTGCAGAGTAAGCAAGCTGCAGTGGCAGTGGGCTGGCCATGTTTGTTGAAGGAATGATGGCCGGTGGAGCAGCCTGGATTGAAGACCGCGTATCGGCAAGCGTAGTGTGGAGCGCCCACCAGCAGCTAGATTGACCGACGACCTTAAAAAGGTGGCTGGGACAGACTGGATGCATAAAGCGGAAGATAGGCTGTTGCCGCGCAGCCTGGGAGAGGCCTATGTCCAGCAGTGGGCTGCGATAGGCTGAGTTAATTAAGTCTTAAGTTGGGTTCTGCTGTACCGGCCTTAAGGTCCCCAATATGTACCTACCTATAACATTTTTTTTTTTGTTCTCAAGGTAACGATCCCTTAGAGCTATGCCACGGCTTCGGCAGCCTGATCGCGTTTTTCAGCATCATATACTTCTTCATCATATACTTCACGGTGGTGAAGAGGTTCTTCGGCGCCTGGTTCCAGAGGGTGGTATGGAGTAAGGTGGAGACGTTCTGGGAGAAGATGTGGAATATGATGTGAGTAGATCGTTGATATTAAGGGTTTAATCAGCGTACAACGTTCCTACTGCTGGGAGCACACGCCTCCTTTCTGTGAGAGGGATTGGGCTCTTTTAACCCACCACGCGGGCCCGTTGTGAGTGGGTGGATATCACATTTCTTCGAATTTTATGGTTCTTGGACATACTGGTTCCCTCGACATACACGTTTTCCTTCACCGGTTTGAGAGCAGCGGTGATGAATGATGAATAAATTACACAAAGTAAAGTGCCTGTACGGGTTTGAATCCACGATTTTATTTTGTCATTAAGATATTCATTAACAGAAAAATACCCCTAGTCATTTCAATAATTTAAAAAGCTTACGTTTTTAAAACTCATTCATGTTGTTGTTTAATACAATTTGATCAGGTAATTTGTTATAAAGTTTTTTCAACACGGTCCTGAACCTATGGCCGCTTGTGCAATATACGGAATTTTACTGTCCGAACGCCCGCGGGCGGTTCGACTTTCAAGCGAAGGTCACCTGATTCATCCGCAAATGTATGGAGATTTCACATCCGGACAGTAAAATTCCGTATAGTTCACAAGCGGCCTATATCTGAACCAATTCCGCCTACAGACGTTAAAGCTCGTCCCGCCATCTCCGCCAGGGTCTGCCGCGAAGACGTTGATGGTGGTGTTAATGATCTTTTTATTTTCTAACCAATATAGATATCGATCATTTCTATACAACGTCCTGATGGCCTAGACAAAGTAACATTCGATTAACGATAACGCTAGTAGAAAAGCTAAAATGTATGGGGTTGACATAAGCTATCGAAATGTCACGTGATCATAGGTCAACGAATAAAAATTAGCTAGACAATGTAAACAACATTCGATTATGAAATGAATCGACAGCGTCGAAAGATTAGGTACTTCCACAGAGATGGATAGCCAAGGGACACTTTTTGACGAGCGTTATTGCTAGTTTTTGGAATCATTAGCGAAAGCGATAGCGATTGTAGAAATAGAATCGCTCCGAAGCGAATGCCATTTGTCTAGGCCCTCTGTTTAGATAGCGAAGCTTCACGACACAATGATGTGTCATGTATTTTTAGGTAGGTATATTAGGGTTTGGGTAATTAAAAGCAACCAAAATGTTACTTTTTCTCATAATTTACTACATATTTACACTAGGTACCAAATTAAATGACTAACTAATTAACGATACAAATAAACTATAAAACAAACGGATACTTAGGTGTCGAAGTACTCAATACTCAATATATTTATTGCTTCCACATGTGAACTTAGGTGGTAGGTTACAAAAATATGACCATTGTGGTGAACCTGTCGGGCACAGCAAAAGACCTACCTATGACCTGTCGGGCACCTACTCGTCAGCATCGCTGTCATCCGGAAACGTGCCCAGAAAACTGGCAGCACTGCCACGTTGAAAGGCAATGCTAACTCTTTGGCTAAAGGACGAGCCAGCCTGTTTTTTTTCTGAAATCCTATTTCAAGTAACTTTATAGCTGATCACCAGTGATCGGAGTAGGTAGATTGATTTTTAGTACTTGTATCATAAATGCACACAGAAAGAATAACATGGATAAGCCATTTTTCCGGAAAGTAATTCCGGTATTTCCGGATTCAATTAAATATTGTTAATGTTGGTAGTGATATTATTACTTACTACTCAATTCAAAATTTAAAGGAAGGTATCAAAACTAAATTAATTCATTATTTATCTGTTGAATAATAAATAATAAAAAAAAGAATAAAATTGCTCATTTTATTACAATTCCTACCTTTTTTTTGAGGATGGCAAGTCATCAAATGACTCCTTCCACTCTGGCAGAATACAATTCCTACATAAGTTCCGGTTTTTTTTTAATAATCCACCAATTCCGGAGGAATGTCCATAGTAATATATACGTTTCGGATCAATGACCCCAGTTCAATCTACCTACTCCGATCACTGCTGATCACTGACGAATGGTCGTGAATAGCTATGTTGTATCCCAATTGATGCAGTGTTGTTAAAATATCACTTTCCTGCTTTAGCAAAACTAAGCGATTTTCACAAAATTTACTGCCAGGGTAATTAGGTAGGTAGTAGGTACCTAATCAGCTCGTAGTTATGTTTGTAACAGTTTAGACTATTTTGTATAAATGGACAGATTCCTGGGCCTGGGCCGGCAGTCTCGACATAGATAGCGACGCTGTCGCAAATTACCGACCGCTAAACATTAAGGTGAAACCTCAGTTGTAGCCCGCCAAATTCAAATTTTCTTTGAATTTGACGATTGATATGAAATTGATGATTATTATTCGGTAAATATATAATTCCCACAGTCGAGATCAACATACGACGTAAAACAGAGCTGCAATTTGCAAAAAAACTAAAGAAAAAATTAATTTTGCGGGCTACAACTGAGGTTTCACCTTAATATTTAGCGAACGGTAGTTTGCGACAGCATCTAGTCTAGTCGAGACTACCGGCCCAAGCCCAGGAATCTGTCCATTTAGACAAAATTGTCCAAACTGCTACAAACATAACTACGAGCTCAATAAGGTACTTAACTACTACGTCACGAAAATAGAATTTTTATTTTTATTAATGGCCTCTCGCAGGTCCACCTAGAAGGTTGCTGGTTGCTTAACCGGGCTTGCCTGTGGGTGCCTCAATAAATTAAGGCCTCCAGCCAGCGGGCTTAGCATGACGCTATCTATCTCTTCGAAGAATAGAGACGGCTATTCCCATACAAAGTGACATTTCGTTTCTCTATTTTTGACATCGCACCGTAAAAATCCTTCTAAAATCTGTCATTTTATCTTCCGTTTCTGCCAATCGTTGTCTAGGTCCTTTTTAATGTAGACTATTTCAGAAGACAGTTGTCTAAGGTAGTGAAGACAATTTGATTTTTAATCGACATGCTAGACGGTACAAAACTTTTTACTCGACGGCCACAAAGTATAAAAATGGAAAGAAAAAAAAGGAAATTTTCACTTTTTGTATGGAAAATGTGAAAAATGATTACCTACATGTTGAGTTTTAGGGGTTTAAGGGTCTCATAAAGGGGGTCGAAATTTTCATTATTTTTGCGATAGGACACACCATTTTCGAGATATAAGCAAAATAAAAGATAAACGTGAATAAATTACTGAATTTCGTATAAACTGCAGTTGACTCCTTCTACTTTGCTGCCGTCGTACTGTCTTCACGAAACGTAATTTTTGTCTATTCTTCCGTCGACAAGACGGTGCTTGTGCTAAGCCTGCTGGGCTTTTAAAAACTTACAACTATGTTAGCGATTACCCGCTAAGGGCACCCCTGTGGGTTACGGACCTCGGCTTGGGCGTCACTGGGGGAGGACAGCAAGGGACAAGCTGAAGCGGATTGACGAAAATAGTATTAACTAAGTACATACCGACGGAAAATTTCTACGTTAGGGGATGTAGAATCATGTGCTGAATTTATGGTTTCAGTTTGCGCGTCGATGTCACACCACCCTGTACATAAATAAACTCACGCCTTCTTCTCGTGGGGGTAGGCAGAAACAACAGAACGCCACCTGTTACGATCCTTAAATACTCCTTTTGCTTCGTTTACGTTCATACTGATCGTACACATACGCCAGTTGCGATTACTGCTAAGCAATTAATAATGTCTATAAAATATAATCGGTAACGAGAATCGTAGTCTATGATTAACTCAAATAAATTATTGTAGGTACTCATACAAGAACAATTTGATCCAATTAATGTTTGTAGAGTTCCTCGTAAGGAAAAAACGGAACCCTTATGGGATCACTTCGATGTTTGTCCGTCCGTCTGTCAGTCTGTCAAGACCCTTTTTCTCAGAACAGCGTGCAGGTATTGAAGTTGAAATTAAAATCAAATACGAAGGTCTACGGTCCCTCGGAGCTCTAAAAAAATCAAGCTTCTAAGTCAACGCAATCAAAAAACACGGCCATTTAATGCGACATACTTCGGATGCTTCTCGTTGACGTAGAATTATGAAATTTAAAAAGAAAAGAAAGAAAGAAAAATAGTTTATTCTACACAAACAAAACGCACATTACGAATAAATGATATTAAAATACAAACACAAAATAGCCAAAAGGCTCGTATTCAATCCATAAAAGTTTGACAATTTTGTCCATTGCTACTGTTGACTTGAAGCAACAAAATACAATCTAGAGGTATAGATCGAATTTTGTTGCTTCGTGTCTCATTATGAAACTTTATAAAAGGTATTAGAAAATTCTAGACACGGAGTGGCGCTAGTGGACCTTTGTGTGCCTTCTTAAGGAAAACGTCCGAAAATCGTTCATTTGTAGTTTTATCACAAATAATAAAATGTTTTTTAGCGATTACAAACTTACTTTTGCAGTTGCAGAATTGACCGTGACGAACTCATATATCAATGTATGATAGAATATATTTTTTCAACTACAAAGTTAAGTTTGTTCTTGGGATAAATTCATTCCAACTACGGAGCCTTTCATTGTGCGTGGTCCGACACGCACTTGACTGTTTTTTTTTTAAGTTCGCCGACAATCACTGCGTTAAATATAGTCCATTTGATGTATTGCGAACAATAATTGGACGATCTAATAGCTATATGTTGGTGTAGTGTAGATAACTGGTAGACGTAGTAGTAATAAAACAATTTTTTAGGAGTCACTAGCGACCCGCCGCTGATTCGCATGGTTTTGCAATAATGATGAAAAATGTCTCTATTTACTTCGTATCACATTTGTAGAATAATATTCACATACAAACGTCAAGAAAAGCACTAGTTTCAACACTCATGTTATTTTCAAACGACGTTTTACTATTTAAAATATTGAAAAAACTGTTTAGAAAAATTATTATGTGGACGTCCGTGTGTCTGTATGTATGGATCCTGGCGTGGTCACGAACTCACGATAACTCCCGAAAAACTTCACAAATCGAGTCCATTTTTTTTAAACGCTTCAGTATTATCGAAAACTAAGTCCTTTCGAAAATGACGGTCTAATTCAATGTCGTTTCATTGTAATTAGGTAGTAATCAAAAAATACGACGACATTTCGTTCGTTGTATATTTTTTATAGAATTTAATGAGATTATGAGGCGTGCAATTTTGGATTAACCAAAAAATAATTTTTTTTTTACTATTAGCCGCATCATCGAGATTTCTGCAGGAGCTCTCGATACCGTCCGAAACAGTGGCGAGGACGACAGTGTGCGTGTGTGTGTGTGTTATGTGCTGACGCTACTAGTCTTCACGCACACATTCACAGCGTGTTTGTACACTTAGTTACCACAAGTAAAACGCGCGTCGCTTCGAGAGATAAAAATACTGTACGTAGAATGTGCACGGAGAGAAAAAAAATGAACCGCGTGGTTGACGTGGGTAACTGTGTATCTAAACGTCATTCAGCTGCACGTTTCATTTGTTTTCCAGCAACGCTTTCGCGCGTAGCGTGGCAGTGGGTCACAGAGTGGATGGTCCCAACTACATTTTTAACCCCCGACGCAAAAAAATACTTAATTACTATTACTTAATTAACTAACATTAGACTAAGTTATACTACTACTAACATTAAATGGATGTTTAAATCTAAAATAAAATATTTGAATTTGAATTTGAAAAAAATAGGGGTGTTATTAGTTTGACCGCTATACGTGTGTGTGTGTGTCTGTATGTGGCACCGTAGCTCTTAAACAGGTGAATCGATTAGGATGCGATTTTTTTTATTTGAAAGCCGGTTTTCTGGCGTTGGTTCTTAGACATGTTTCATCAAAATCATCAGCTCTTTTTTGTGTCGGGGGTTTTCTTAGATTTACCTATTATCATCAGTGATCGGAGTAGGTAGATTGATTTTTAGTACTTGTATCATAAATGCACACAGAAAGAATAACATGGATAAGCCATTTTTCCGGAAAGTAATTCCGGTATTTCCGGATTTAGTATTTCCGGCGGGCGTACGCATTGTTCTGATAACCGGTTATTGTACCACCCATGATCCTTTGTTCTGATTGGTCGTTGGGTTTTGTCAAATCGTGACAAAAAAAAAATATGAAGAATAATAAAGAATAAAATTGCTCATTTTATTACAATTCCTACCTTTTTTTTGAGGATGGCAAATCATCAAATGACTCCTTCCACTCTGGCAGAATACAATTCCTACATAAGTTCCGGTTTTTTTTTAATAATCCACCAAGTCCGGAGGAATGTCCATAGTAATATATACGTTTCGGATCAATGACCCCAGTTCAATCTACCTACTCCGATCACTGATTATCATACAAAGCGAAGCTAAGTCGGTGGGTGCTTTAATCCTTCATCAAGATCTTGAATACCACCCACACATACATTTTTCTTCCACAGTTGGTTCCGGTGGTGTGTCTGCATAGTTGTGCTGGCTCTCATCGCGTTGTACCTGTATCTGGATGCGAGGGATGACCCTGAGAGACTTATCTCTTTGCTGGGACTCTGTATTATTCTGCTGTTAGGTGAGTGATACTTACTAGTATTTCTTTTAAATAATACCTTTAAAGCAGCATTATGTTAACAAAGCCAAAGGATGCGTACCTCAAAATATAAAACTAATTTAGAAAAGTACTTATCTAAATTAGTTTTATATTTTTACAAATAAATAAAATTAAAGTGTCTGTTTGTAATATCAAAATAAAAGCTTTTTACTAAATGTATATGAAAGTATATACGGTACTTAGAACAAAATACCATTTTTTTTTATTTTTTGTCTGTCTTTCTGTCTGTCTGTTTGTTCCGGCTAATCTCCGAAACGGCTGGACCGATTTTGATCGGACTTTCACTGGCAGATAGCTGATGTTATACAGGTAGCACGTTCCCGTGGGATAATTTCCGACATCCACGCGGACGAAGCCGCGGGCAGCCACCAGTTGGCATCACTTTGACAAGAGGTCTTCCATTACGACAATGAATGTAAATATATGACGAAGTTCATCATTCGTTTCATTCATTCGTTCATCATTCAGTCATGACTAAAGAGAATATAAGCGCTTTGACACTTTTGACAGATGCCTGGACCTAACGTCTCAGTGCTGCCACCTGGTGAACGTTATTTCTGAAAACCCTCAGCACAGTCGGGATGGGGATGAGCTATGGTTATAGTTTTAGTAAAAGTCCGTCTTTGTAGACCAAAGTATAGACAGTCTCTTTCTAAAACTCGCTGTGCCTCTCATGCCAACACGAGAGAAACAAAAATTGTCTTTATTAATAACAAGCTGACCCGACAGACGTTGTCCTGTCTTAACTATGACTGTCATAATTGTCGTTTCGTTTTAGTTTTGACTATTGATTAAAACTATCGACTCGTTTATCAACCGATCCATCTGTGTTAAACGATATTTGCATCGCGCATTCTGTCAATCGCTGACAGTTATTTCAAACAACTGACAGTTATGTAAAATTAATATTGGCGATAAGTTTTCTTAAATTTTGTAACGTTCCGATCAACTTCCTTATTTTTTTTTTTTCATAAAATCCTTCTCCTGACAATAACGAACACAACAAAAAAACAATTAGTGAAATCGGTCCAGCCGTTCACGCGTGATGGCGTGACCAAGGGAAATAGGTATTCATTTTTATATGCAGGGTGGAATTTTGTAATGCCACCTGGAGGGAAAGTACTCTTAATACTGCAGATAGAAAATTTTACTCAAAGGAAACATTCCTTTATTTTTGAATAGAAAGCAAACTGCATTCAAATATTTTCGAAAATTCTCTTCTCCCACACCCGGGAATCGAACCGGCTAAAATCTGAAAAAATTATACCCTGTACTTTTATTGCATCGATCGTTAGGGTCAATTATAAGGATGAAATCTCTCTATCAAACATGATAAATTAAATGAAAGGAAAACCAGGAAACCTGAAGTTACAAATTCAATGAGTCAAGTTAAACTCTTTAACTAACATCCATCTTTTGTAATGCAGACTCCTTTGCGACATACTCGTAGCTGCGTGTATGAGGTAATTTAAATATGGAATGTTAGATTAAAATTTGAAAATTAGATTGTCATAGTTGTTATTCACATTTGATTGTTTTTACAACTCATTTCACATTTTGTCTCACGGTGAAAATGGCTTATCAAGAACAGTTTGATTTAATGGAAGCTTATTTTTTAAATAACAAAAACGTGAATCTAGCTCTGCGGTGGTATGGAGAGAGATATCAAGACCGACAGGCACCAACTCGGTTCGTATTGAAAAGAAAGGTAGAAAATTTTAAGAATACGGGTGGTTTCAAGAAGAGACGGCAAACTATTCAGCAAAACTATTTCGATTTTGAACTAGATGTTTTAACATACTTTGAATCATTTCCAAAGGCTTCAAGTAGAGATGCTGCCAATGAATTAGGAACAACCCACACTCGCGTACTTAAAGTGCTGAAAAAGTATAAGTATAAATGCTATCCTGAAGGTCGGTTGGTGCAAAAATTGCATATTGGGGATCGTGACAGACGATTACAATTTTGTGAAAACATGCTTGGAGAAATTGACCGAAGCCCTAATTTTGTGAGTAACATTGTATGGTCTGACGAAACCAATTTCAGAAATAATGGCATGTACAATCGCCGCAATAACCATTATTGGTCTCGAGTGAATCCTGTTCGTGTTCATGAAACTAACAATCAAGTAAGATTTTCTTTCAACGTTTGGTGCGGAATTATGAGAAATAATGTAGTGTTAGTCCACATGTACGAAGGTCATTTAAACACTGTCAAGTATATTGAAATACTGGATCTCTTAAGAAACGAGTTAAATGGTTTCCCCGAGGAAGAGCGAAACCAAATAATTCTACAGCAAGATGGTGCTCCAGCACATAACAGCAGAATCACTACTGCCTACATTAATAACCATTTTAATACCTGGATTGGTACAAACGGCACAATCAGATGGCCTGCGAGATCGCCAGATCTCACCCCATTAGATTTTTTTTTGTGGGGATATGTAAAAAATCAAATTTACATGAAATCTTATGCGAATGACAACGAGTTGAGAGTTGAAGTTCAGAATACGATTTATAATATTCACCACAACACTTTATTAAAGGTTACTAGAAATGAATTCGTTAAAAGAATAAATTTGTGTATCCAAGAGAATGGAGCCCATTTCGAGCAACTAATTAGTTAGTTTACCATTTTTTGTAAATAATTAAATTAATTTAAGATTTCCTGGTTTTCATTTAATTTATCATGTTTGTTAGAGAGATTTCATCCTTATAATTGACCCTAACGATCGATGCAATAAAAGTACAGGGTATAATTTTTTCAGATTTTAGCCGGTTCGATTCCCGGGTGTGGGAGAAGAGAATTTTCGAAAATCTTTGAATGCAGTTTGCTTTCTATTCAAAAATAAAGGAATGTTTCCTTTGAGTAAAACTTTCTATCTGCAGTATTAAGAGTACTTTCCCTCCAGGTGGCATTACAAAATTCCACCCTGTATATAAATATAGATTAAATCACGGAATAGATAAATAAGGTTCTGTTCCGTGAATTAAATGGTCATTATACTTATATTCTATCTATCTATAATAAAATCAAAAAGTTTGTTTGTTTGTCCTCTATGGACACCGAAAGGGCTGGACTGATTTTGATGAAACTTTGGTGAGCTTTTATTACATACGCCCGCGGTAGAGTGGGACACAACGCGGCTGCACCTATTTGGCTAATTCTTTTTTTGTTGTATTTCTAACTGTCAGGACAAGATTTGTATGAAAGAATATATTTGAAAAATCTTTCAGAGAAGCGAAATTTTGATGGAAGTTCTTCATTTATGCAAATGGGAAGGCCCATCGGGCGCACGGCTTGTAATATTATAAATTCGAAAGCAACTCTGTCTATAAGTTACCTGTTCACGCTTAAACAACTGAACGGATTTCAATAAAATTTGGTAAGGAGATAGATAGCGTCCTGGGGAAGGACAGAGACTATTTTTTGTCTCAAAAATAATCCAATAAGGGGGATATATAGGGGAAGAAAGTATGGGAAACTTAGCATTTCTTAAGTTAGGGTTATGAAAATTTTAATTTATGATTGTGGTAGGAAATTAAAAAAAAAGTTTCAGGGTTTTTGTAAAATCATCCCCCAAGGGGAGAAAATAGGGGATGATTTTAAAATTCACATGATTATTGAATTTTTTTCGTAGACATTTGAGGATTTGGAAATATAGTCAGAACCCGTATGTTGAGGTATTATTAATTTTAGTATTTATTTGATTTAAATCGGTCCACCCGCTTAAAAGTTATTATAATTTGAAGTTATAGAATAACTCAGTTAATATACAGTAAGTATTCATATACGTGGTAAATGGCGGCGTAATAGAGATTTTTTTTAAATAAAGTATTTCAAATCATAATATTTAAATGAATTATTATTATTTTTAAGTGAGACATTTAGAATCATAAAATCCTGAAGAAAAAAAAAATTGCATTTATTATCTGTCTATCTGTTACTTTTTCACGCTTTAACGGCTGAGTGGAAATGGATGATAGGATACTTTTTATGCCGGTAGCACGTTCCCGTGGGATTATTTCCGATATCCACGCAGGCGAAGTCGCGGGCAAAAGCTAGTAATTATAATATTATACTAGCGGATACTCAGCGTGTGCTACTACGATAAAACAATGCTTTAAGCACATTCGGTCCATTCATGAAGTTTTAGTATTTATTTTCCATTATTTTAGTAGTCTAATACCATCTTCGCATTATTGCCTTTCTAATGAAATCGGTTTGGGGCACATCGGTTGGATGGTTTCAAAGTTTTTAACGGACATAGGTAGAAACATTATTGTGTTTTATATAGATACTAGCGTTTTCCCGCGGCTTCGCTCACGTTAATTTAGAATTTGACAATCAATTCGGGTTGTTCGGG
The DNA here is from genome assembly GCA_916610205.1 of Griposia aprilina. Classification (NCBI taxonomy): domain Eukaryota; kingdom Metazoa; phylum Arthropoda; class Insecta; order Lepidoptera; family Noctuidae; genus Griposia; species Griposia aprilina. The sequence goes on from OU744311.1 coordinate 11,269,115, forward strand.
GAATTATAGACAGGAGGATGAAAAACTGGTTTATCGGCACTTTAGACTTACAAAATGTATTATGAAGTTACTTAAAAAAAAAAAAAACGCACTACTTAAGTTTCTACAATAATAGAATTCAATCATGATTCGAAAGACACGTAGCGCCATCTATTATCATACGAACGTTATTGTTGTTTTACTCGGAAACAGTACTTTTTATCGGGATGAAAGGTACCCTATGTCCGTTTCTGTACACCTGATAACGTATATGCAAAATTTCAGGATGATCTGTTCAGTGGTTTAGGCGTGAAAAGGTAACAAACAAACAAACAAACTTACTTTCACATTTATAATATTAGTTAGGATATTAGGAATTAGGATTAGGATATTCATAGAAATATAAAAACAGGATATATTCAAATTTTTCTTATTGTCTCCAGGTTTTGTGTTCTCTGCCAACCCTGGTCGTGTGAACTGGCGGACAGTGTCCATTGGATTGTTGATCCAGTTCGTGTTCGGCATCATTTTCATCAGGTGGACCCCTGGGAGGGTCGCGCTACAGTGCTTCTCTGATAAGGTAGACTTTAAACTGAACACCAATGGTGCCTTCGTAAGATAAGTTCATCGATGACTACCAATTTTTCAGACCGTACAGTCACCAAAAGCAATAAGTAACCAAGGTCGTCGATATAATAGTAGGTAGAGAAACCGATGAACGTTTTCGAATAAAATTTAATTTAATTAATAGAAAACAAATAGGGGGCCAAGTCTACTAATTTACAAACGTCACAATGGTCCCGCGTTGTTAGTTTTTGACAGATTTTGTATGGCAAATCTGACAAAAACTCACAATGCAGAGACCATTGTGTCGTTTGTAAATTAGTAGACTTGGCCTCCAGGCCATTCATCAAATTAAATTCCATTCGAAAACATCCATCGGTTTCTTACTAAACTTCAACCATATCCGACGACCCTGGGTACTTATCTCGTTGTCAAGCAATTGTATGTTTTGACAGTTTGACAGTTTTAAGGAAATACCAATTCCAAACCGTTACCAGCTGCCTTAAGGTTTGACTATTTGTCAGTCTTCGGGGCTTCCGGAACGGCTGTCTTAGATATTATAAAGGTATGAGAAACAGGGTGTAAAATTCAGTCATACCTCCATAGACAAGGGAGGATCCTCCGAGCAGACGGGTGTTGTGTCTGGTGGGTGACTGTCCTGTCGCTGTCAGCCTTAACCTGTCGCTGCCGGCCGTAGTAAATGCTATGGTCGGCGGTGAGGAGTCCTGGGACACGGTGGTATCCTTCTGCGAAACAGTAATTTCGCAGAAGGAGGCTACGGAAAGGGAGCGAGAGATCTCATCCTCTCACCCGTCCCGCAGCAGGCGCACTGGGCGTCGGCGGAGGGCGGACAACGCCCTCTTCCAGCCCCCCTAAATGGGTCAAGGGGCGACGGACTCGGGGACGTCCGTCGCCCCCACTCATCAGGACCCATGGTTGCGGCGCGTAGTGTTCCACGCGTGCCCCTCTTAGACGTCGCGGGGGGAGTTAAACACCTCACTCCCCCACTCGACCAGACGGGGCCCGTAGAGACGGGCCCGCACCAGCCGGGGGTTGCGGAAAAATCGTACGTACCCGCGACCCCCGGCGTAGGTGTGAGATAGAACATGAGGTGGTTTTTAGTCAGTAAGAGTCTGGCAGACCCCTCCGCTACCCCAGGGCGGCGGACATCCATGAGGATTATCGACGCAGGATCAACAAAAAAAAAAGTTGGGTAACTGTGTAACGATTGATGTTGGGACGTTGTATATACGCTAGTTGTCCGGTAAACTCTGCTTGCGCGATGCAGGATTTTGCGTGACGACAATGTTACGCGTAGCTCGCATGTGGCATTGTAGATATCGCTACAATATTGTATGACGCCAACGGCGACGGTATCCGGAGTATAGACACGAGCATTAATGGCTGTTATTGATTTCCTCAGGTAGCCACGTTCCTGTCGTATGGTGTGGACGGTGCTGCTTTTGCTTTCGGAGACCTGCTTGTGAGGACTGAAGGAGTCTTCGCGTTCAGTGTAAGTTATCCTAGATTATAATCTATTTACTACAAGCCGACCTGACAGACGTTGTCCTGTCTTAACTAGGAATGTCATATATCGTTTAGTTTTAGTTTTGACTATTGACTAAAACTAAAACTATCGACTCATTTATCAACCGATCCGTCTGTGTTATACGATATTTGCAGCGCGCATTCTGTCAATAGCTGACAGTTATTTCAAACAACTGACAGTTATGTAAAATTAATGTTGGCGTTAAGTTTTCTTAAATTTTGTAACGTTCCGATCAACTTCCTTATTTTTTTATTTCATAAGATCCTTCTCCTGACAATAACGAACACAAAAAAAAATGTGACATTGGTCCAGGCGTTCACGCGTGATGGCGTGACCAAGGGAAATAGGGATTAATTTTTATATATATGTATAGATATAAGTAACTTCTAAGTAGACAAGACAAGAACAAGACAAGAGAGTAGTAATTTCTTCTTGTATCTTTATTAATTTCTGAACCCGAACGATGCATCTAAAGAACCGGGCCAACCTGAGCAGTTAGCTTTTACTGACTGATTATAAATCTTATAACTGTAATGTAATAGTTAAAGTGCAAAGACTGATGACGTTCATTGTTACCGAGTTCTATCTCAGTCAAAGAGAGTGGTTAATAAGTATTGGAAAAAAATCACACCATTAAGGTGTTGTGTTGGTGTGGCAAGTAAAGAAAAACAGCTTCTAATCACACAGCTTGAGTACAACATTCGATTCGAATTCGAGAATATACACTCAGTTTTTTTTTTTTTACAAAAAAACATCAACCGACTTCCAAAAAAAAACAACGTGAAAAATAACTTTAATTTCGGAAGTCGGTGTCTATGGTTTTGAATTCTTGTATTTTGCCACCGACTTCCGAAATTAAAGTTATTTTTCACTTTGTAGTGTTTTTTTTGTAAAAAGTTTTTACTTTTGACTTTTTAGTTGTGGTACCTACCATACTACTATTTGATACGTATAACAATGACAGGAAGTTATAAATACATACTAAGCGGAAAAAATACGCATTATTAAGGATAACTCAAAAACTACTGGTCAGATCTTTATCAAATTTATATGGGCCCACGTGAGAAGCACCAGCTTTTAAATAAAAAAAAAGATTCATCAATATCGGTAGGTACACCTAGAAATAAGTTCGGAGGTAACATAAATAAAAAAAAATTAAAAAAAACAATCGAATTGAGAACATCCTCCTTTTTTTGAAGTCGGTTAAAAACTATGTCCATATCCATTCTCTAAAAGTTCTCAAACTACAAACAAATCTTCAATCTTTTTTTCTCTTCCAGACTCTGCCAGTGATATTCTTCTTCAGCATGCTGGTGGAGATGCTGTTCTTCTGGGGTGCGCTGCAGTGGTTTTGTCTGAAGTTAGGGCTCATCCTAAAAGCAGCTACCGGCACAACGGTGTGTGAGAGCGTCATCGCAGTTGGAAACGTGTTTCTGGGGATGGTGAGTTTAAGAAACGGCCTATAAAATTATATAGATAATGGATATATCTAAAATGGAGAAGAAAAAGATTGTACGCTTTAGAACAAATTTATATAATGTTGGAAATGTAGGTAAGCGAGTGAGTTGAGTAAGTGTGATGAGTTACTGGAATGAGGAAAATCAAAGACAAAGTTATAATTCAATTTCGAAAGCAGGAGAGGGAATTTAGTAGGCTACCTTACGTGACTCGAGGATTACTAATGAAGCATCATGCAAAAAATATTTAGATGGGAGGCATACGGAAAAGTCTATGTGGACGGTGAAGATGATCATGAAAAGAGAGAACAGACAATCATCGACGAAACTGCATCACGTAAATCAATCAATGATAAAGTTTAGATCATGAAGAAAAGGAAGGCCAATTAATTATGATGTTATGGAGGTATGAGGAACAGAATGTAAAGTTCACTTATACCTCCATAGAAAAGGGAGGTTCCTCCGACCAGACGGATGTCGTGTCTGGTGGGCAACTGCACGACATTTGATGTCGGTACGTTGTACATAATGCTAGTTGCGCGGTAAACTCTGCTTTCGCGATGCAGGATTTTGTGTGACGTCAGTGCGACGTGCAGCTCGCATGTGGCGATGTAGATGTCGCTACAATTTAATGACAAGAAGAGCTCATAAAAGTGTCGTGGCTTATTAATTTGTATCTGTCCTACAGTAGCTGTTTATACAAAGTATTTTCAAATCCTTCTCTTCTCAGACAGAATCAGTGCTGCTGGTAAAGCCGTACCTCGCTCTACAAACACCCTCGGAGCTGCACGTGGTCATGGCATCTGGATTCGCTACTGTGTCTGGTAAGTCAGACGACATACAGAGTATTTTTTTGAACTGGGGTAGTGTGGGAAATTTTTAATTCATAAAAGATACGGGGAAACTGTCTTAGGGACCATTAGCCCTTTTGTCATGTCTGCCTTTTGTGTTGTTGTGTCAATTTTGTCATGTACTTATTTCTTTGATCAAGTGCTAGTGTTCCATAAAAAATAGTAAAACGACCAATTTTTTTTATCACGTAACGTAACCAGAGTATCATTTTATTGTATCGGGAGAAAACAGTCTGGACAGCAGAAAACAACACTCTTTATAAGAGGCTGAACGGAGTTTTAAAAAAGTAGCTACGGCTTTGTAGAACGTAAGAGTGTCCGTTGAGTTATAGAGGTATGAGGAACAGGGTGTAAGTTCACTCATACTTCCATAGAAAAGGGAGGATCCTCCGACCAGATGGGTATCGCATCTGGTGGACAACTGCCCGACGATTGATTTCGGAACGTTGTATATTTATGCTAGGTGCGCTGTAAATTTAGCTTGCGCGATGCAGAATTTTGCGTGACGTCAAGCTCGCATGTGGCGTTGTAGATGCCGCTACCGAGTTTCTTGCCCGTTCTTCTCCATACGTACCTACTACGCTTTGGTATGGGCAACTAACTAGCTTCATCTTTCTGACTGATGGACCCCTTGACAATTTAAATGTGCCTGTAATTGGTTTATTTGAAATAATTGCTTTGAGTTTTTGAGTTCGACTACATGCACAATGTTGCAAATGTCCTTCCTGTCTGTAGAAAATACCTTACCTTACCCCCCCTACCCCCCCCTCCCACTTACCTTACTAAATCTCTAAGCGACATTGTTACGACCGCGTGCCTAATTAATTTGTTCCTAATTAATACCTACTAGATATTTAGCTTCTTTCCGACTATTTGGTTATCGTACGAGTATTTACGATTTAACACTATTTCGGTATTTGTCACAATAGATAACTGAACGTTATCTGATAACATCAATCCGGATTTTAGTGTCAACCGATTTGAAATAGGCCAAACTATTTCGTCTTTACGGAAAATCAGTGTACCTAAGGATGCGCCGAACTTGTTTAGATCAAACCGTTTTATCACTAATGAAAAAATCGGATCATATAAAGTGTTGACTCAACACTATATTATTGATCGGATGAGGGGGCCTAAATCTGTCAACAAAAATCCGGCCCCGTCCGAAAGTATTTCGATACTTAGAAGTGAACCCTACCCCCGCTTAATTAACTCTTTCAGACGGGCAAACACGCATCGGGAATAAGGACAACTGTCACATCGTTTTGTCATTCATTTTTAGTTCGGGCGCCGGACTAATATTATGTCTGAAAGTGATATTGAGTAGGTAATGTCCGTAACTAAGGACATCGTGCATATAGAGTAGGCCCCCTGTTTCTGAATTTCGCTCAACGTTGTTGAGTTGTAGTTCAGAAACTCAAGATTTCCTAGAACCTTAAAAGAAAGATCGGACACCAACCCAGCACGTCCAACTTCGAGCGAATGCAACTCAAACTCAAACTCAAACTCAAAGCATTTATTTCAAATAAACCAATTACAGGCACTTTTGAATTGTCAAGGGGTCGGTCAGTCAGAAAGATGAAGCTAGTTACCCATTCCAAAGCGTAGTAGGTACCTATGGAGAAGAACGGGCAAGAAACTCCATGGACACTCTTTTAAATCAAAAAATGGTTACAAAATATTGATTACATCGTTCATGTTGAAATTATGCATGTGAGAACGATGCAGAACGTTAAAAGCGTCCGTAATAAAAAGACAAAAGCAATTCAAATATTAAATTAAATTAAAATAAGCCGTGGCAGCCAAGAAATGACCAACTGCTCGCTCGCTGCACACTTCGTTTTCACTGAATGAATGAGCGAGCGAGCAAACGTTCGCCGAGTCCAACCGATCATCACTGAACAAATATGTTCGCTCGCTCAAGTGGTATCAAAACGCTAAGTGAAAACGCAGCTTTTGGAAAATCATTATTGTTTTGTTTTCCACGTAAGTACGAGTATCATTCGCCAATTAATTTAATTTGACCTTGTGAGTAAGTACTTATACTCGAGCAATCACTAATCCGAGAGCTAAGCGTGGGTAATTGATTAATTAGCAATATTCTCACGTCACTTACCTACCTCATTTAAATAACGAATCGGCAATTTGATAACAGTTTTTAACCGACTTCAAAAAAGGAGGAGGTTCTCAATTCGACTCTGTTTTATTTTTATTTTTTTATATGTGTGTTAACTCAGAACTTTTTTCTGGGTGAACCGATTTGGATGATTCTTTTTTTATTTGATAGGTGGTGCTTCACATGTGGTCCCATTTAAATTTGATCAAGATCTGACCAGTACTTTTTGAGTTATCTTTAATACTGCATATTTTTTCCACTTAGTTTATATTGATGATCTGTTGATAATTTCCTGTTACTGTTATTTACATACCAAGTAGTGGAATACGAATTAGTGTGGGGTAGGTACCGCAACTAAAAAGTGAAAAATAAAAACTTTTATACAAAAAAACAACCGACTTCCAAAAAAATAACACTAAAAGACGTGAAAAAAACTTTTATTTCGGAAGTCGGTGGCCAAATCAATCAAGAATCTAAATCGGTTCACCCAGAAAAAAGTTATGAGCTAACACACTTGTGAAGTCGGTTAAAAACCAAAGGCACCGACTTCCGAAATAAGAGTCTTTTTGTGTTTTTTTTTTGGAAGTCGGTTGTTTTTTTGTAAAAAAGTTTTTCGTACTTATTCCCTAATTAAACTGATGTTATAAAGAGAGGGAGAGAGGGATTTGATTGTTTGTGTGTTTGTTTGTTACGCTTTCCCGCTAAAACGACGGAATGGATTTGAATGAAATTTGGTATATGGGTAGATCATGCCTTGGGTTAGAACATAGGAAACTTTTATCCCGATATTCCCACGGGATCGAGACTTAAGCGTGTGAAACCGCGGGGCGCAGCTAGTTTAAGATAAGTCCATAATCCATAATCAGGATGATTCAGGCACCACCACCAGGCCATGAACGAAACTCGATTAATACATCACATTGCGAAAAAAAGTGTCATCACATTGTCTTACCAAGGGGTAAGGTATTACCCAGTAAGAGTTGTGGAAGTCAGACAATCAGTCGCTCCATGTAAATACTGGTATTCAGCTGCCTCCGGTTAAACTGGGAGCCGATCCCAACAAAGTCTGGAAGAGGCAGCTAGTTAAATAATGACAATTGCGAAAAAAAATATGTTTTAGAGCTTAAAATGTTGATAGTTAAGTTCAAAATCGAATGAGGAAATCTGACAGTTTGTGGTATTTTGATGTGCTGGCGACACGACAGGACATAAAAAAATACTAAGTAAAATGTCATTTTTTCAAATTAGGCTGAAAATCAACACTTTTTGAAAGTGAAAATTACATAAGACAGTCCCCCAAAACGCCCACCCTTCACCACTTCCTAGTGCTTAAGCTGGGGAGAAGAAGTGGCGCAACAAACTTACCAGCAGCACAGCTGTCTGTTCAGTAGAAGAACTTGATTCTATACAATAAATAAAGTAAAAAATAGTTTATAATTTTGTCAGTGTTATAGAGGTATGAGGAACAGGGTGTAAAGCTCACTCATACTCTATGGAAAAGGGAGGATCCTCCGAACAGACGGGTGTTGTGTCTGGTGGGCAACTGCCCGACGGTTGATGTCGGGACGTTGTATATATGCTAGTCGCGCGGTAAACTCTGCTTGCGCGATGCAGGATTTGCGTGACGTCAGTATGACGTGTAGCTCGCATGTGGCGATGTTGATACCGCTAAAGTGTTATTGGACTTTCACTGTCAGCAATGAAAGTCCAATAACACTGTCAAAATTACGACGACGATTACGGTTCGTCGAGGTACAGTCAGCCGTACCTTCCTTCCTATACTACTTACATATAGAAGATTTATTTTTTATCAGCACTCAATTATTTCTTTATCACCCTGTTATCAAAATAATCAAATACTTGTCATATCTTAACGATACCTATCTCATTATAAATACTTTAGATTCAATAATTGCATGAATAAAACTAAATTATGCTTAGAATGACCCCGTTCTCAATCTGTAATTAAATCTATACTTACCTACATTAATAATAAAATTGTAGCGAAGTCAAAACTGTACATTGTTTTTTTGTTATTATGATATTAATTACTGTATTTAAAAATAAAATATAATAGGTAACCTAACCTGACTAAAACTATTAACATTTTTTTTAAATTTATCTTCGCGAGTTTTGGGAACGATTCATCCCGCTGGAGCTTTGCAGTCAATTGTCACGTAATAAGTATAAGAACGGCTATTTTAATCAACTTTCATCAAAGCAAATACGAGTAGCTTAGCGGTTCGACGACTGCTTTGCAAAACTATGTACGATTCCCAAAACTTGATATTTTATGGTGCTTCCTTTTTTACATTTCGTTAAAGGTACTTTTATATTATGTTATTTCGTAAAACGTACACAGAAAAACATGAAGTTCAGGCCACTTCTGTTATCTTTGGTTCCAATAAAAATAAATATCTATGATTAGGCGACTGTTTTAGAAATTCCGTGCGTTTACAATCTACTGTTATATTAGGTCTTTACCTATGAAATTGCCGTTCTGCAGTACTGGCCATTTCAAATCAAAATAATTTTTGTTTGGCTAAGAATTCTAATTTCAAATTAATTTTATTTTAAAAACATGGATTATTTTTTTCTAAAAGTAGTCATTTCTTTATTGATTAGTGTTACATTTTCATCGCATTTCAATCTTTTTCGTCATCATGGATACGTTAAAAATTCGAGTAATTATGGAATATGAGTACCGTCGTGGCAGCAACGCGGCACAAGCGGCACGCAACATCAACGACGTTTACGGAGCTAACACTACAAACCAACGCACCACCTGTTATTGGTTTGCTCGCTTCCGTTCTGGAAATTTCGACCTGAAAAATGAACCTCGCGGTCGTCCGAAGACTTTGGTCGACAATGACGAATTAAAGGCGATTGTGGAAGGTGATGATACACAATCTACGGCTGAATTAGCAGCAGCTTTCGACGTTAGCGTCAAAACAATATTGGTCCATTTGCGTCAAATTGGCAAGGTAAAAAAGCTTGACAAATGGGTGCCCCACGAACTCAATGATCGCCAGCGCGAAGTACGCGTCGAGACGTGCCTTGCACTGCTCAACAGACACACAAATGAAGGAATTTTGAACCGCATTGTTACCTGCGATGAAAAATGGATTCTGTTTGATAACCGTAAGCGCTCAGCAAGTTGGTTGGATCCTGGTTCAGCACCTAAACAATGCCCTAAACGAAAACTTACCCCTAGAAAAGTGATGGTCACTGTTTGGTGGTCTAGCGCCGGTGTGATTCATCACAGCTTCTTACCAAACGGGGTGAGCATTACTGCAGATGTGTACTGTGAAGAACTGAACACAATGATGGAGAAGCTGGCGCATCTCCAACCAGCATTGGTCAATCGCTCGTCTCCGCTGCTCCTGCACGACAACGCGCGACCTCATACTGCACAGCAGACGGTCTCCAAGTTGCAAGAACTGGGGTTGGAAGCTCTCCGTCATCCGCCCTACTCACCAGACCTTGCGCCTACAGACTACTACTTTTTCCAGAATTTGGATAACTTCTTGGCGGGAAAAAAATTTAATACCCGAGAGGCAGTACAAAATGCCTTTGAAGAATTTGTTGCCTCCCGTCCAGCTGATTTCTTTAAGAAGGGCATCAATAAACTGCCACTGCGATGGCAAAGATGCATTGATTGCATGGGTGATTACTTCGATTAATACAAATAAAAAATTCATGAAAAAAATTCGTTTAAATTTTTTCATACAAAACGGCAATTTCATAGGTAAAGACCTATTATTATTTTAGTGACAGCTGTTCCTCAGGAATAATCTGTAAGAAAGCACCAGTCAATATAACAGTGGTGTGCCATTAAGTAAAATATACAGGAACGCAAGCGTTCATTAATTCACGTAAAACGAAAAACTGCGCAAGCAATGGGATATTAGTAATGAAGGTTGCGGGTGTCGACCTCAGGACGAGCTGCTTCTCACACGTAGGCTGTACGCCGCTTGCTCCTGCGTCACCAGTCCTGACCGTTGTCATATTTTGGCTGCTGAGACCAAAACTACAAACGTAGCATACAGGAAAGTTTAAAAATATCGCTGTTATTTTAGTAAATTGTGGTGTCTTACAACTTCAGCGCGAACGAAGCCGCGTGCAGAAGCTAGTAATAAAGCTAGAGTTTTTTGTTTTTATTTGAACATGGTAATCTCTGGAACTACCAGTTGGATTTGAAAAATTATTTTTGCATTTGATAGCCCAATTCTTGAGGAAGGCTGTAGGCTATTTAACATCACGCTAGGTCCCTTATGAGCCGAGTAAAAGGAAAAAAGTCATAAAGTACGGTAAGCGAAAACGAAGTAATAGCGCGGACGAGCGATGCCATGGTGAAGAAGTTTCACGCCATCACGCGTCAACGACTGGACCGATTTCACATTTTTTTTTTTTTTGTTGTGTTTGTTATTGTCAGGAGACAATCTTATGAAATAAAAAAATAAGGAAGTTGATCGGAACATTACAAAATTTAAGAAAACTTAACGCCAATATTAATTTTATATAACTGTCAGTTGTTTGAAATAACTGTCAGCGATTGACAGAATGCGCGCTGCAAATATCGTTTATCACAGATGGACCGGTTGATAAATGAGTCGATAGTTTTAGTCTTAGTCAAAACTAAAACTAAACGACTTAGGACATTCATAGTTAAGACAGGACAACGTCTGTCGGGTCAGCTTGTTTTAGTATAAAAGTGTGTGAGAGTGTATGTGTGAAGTGTGTGTGTGTGTTAGTTGTAGTGGTGCGTGTATCTTAAGCCGCGGACAGAAGCAAGTCTGATAAAAAACAGCCAAGTGCGAGTCGGACTCGCACTCGAAGGGTTCCGTACCACCGTACAATATTGAACACTACTTTTTTTTTTAAACACTTCTTGCTTGGGGACCCCCTTTTAATTTTGAACTTTGGTTTAATTTTATTAGTCGTTGTTATAGCGGCAATAAAAATACGCACTCTGTAAAAATTTCAACTGTCTACTATACGGTTCATGAGATACAGCCCGCTGACAGACAGACCGACGGACAGATCGGGTTCCGTTGGCACCCTTAAGTACGGAACCCTAAAACATGTTATTATTTTAAAGGTACAGTAAGGTTTTTATTAACTTTGATAAACTGACAACTCTATCGATTATCTTGAATGAAAACATGATTAAATCATAAATGAATACAATTGGCCATTGTATAAATTTTGACCTCAAATTAGACGTTGTTTTATAACCTTAGATGTCCGAATGTTTCTGAACGAACATGGCTAGTCTTTTTTCCAATGTTTATTCAAAGTCGAGGAATTATGAAGATATTTACTAGATACTATTGTTCGGAGTCTGTCGCACGGAGAATATAATAGGTTAGCACTACCAACCCCAGGCAGACTGGCCTTTTTAACCGACTTCACAAAAAGGAGGAGGTTCTCAATTCGTCAGTAGGTTTTTTTTTTTTTTATGTGTGTTAGCTCAGAACTTTTTTTCTGGGTGAACCGATTTGGATGATTCGTTTTTTATTTGATAGCTGGTGCTTCACATGTGGTCCCATTTAAATTTGATCAAGGTCTGACCAGTAGTTTTTGAGTTATCCTTAATACTGCATATTTTTTCCACTTAGTTTATATGGATGATGTGTTAATAATTTCCTGTCACTGTTATTTACACACCAAGTAGTGGTACACGAATTTGTGTGGGGTAGGTACCGCAACTAAAAAGTGAAAAATAAAATCTTTTTTACAAAAAAACAACCGACTTCCAAAAAAACACTAAAAGACGTGAAAAATAACTTTAATTTCGGAAGTCGGTGGGCAAAAACGAAAATACAAAACCAAAGACACCGACTTCCGAAATTAAAGTTATTTTTCAAGTCTTTTAGTGTTTTTTTGGAAGTCGGTTGTTTTTTTGTAAAAAACTTTTTATATAATTGTAATGTTCACTGTTTCGTTGTTAATTAATGAATTTCCATATAAATGATGGGCTATTGCCATACACTAGGCATAATTCCCTTCACATAGACTGCTACTGTACGGTTAGCAACAATAGTTATTTTCGAAGTACATACAAATCATGCTTCAAACTACGAATTTACAAACCTGCATCGTAATTTCGTAACGCACTATCAAGCACAATTTGAATCATTTTGAAGGATATTGCTAATCCATTGCTTCATATGTTCAAAAAATTTGTCTGCTCAACAACGTAAATAACGCAATTAATGTTCTTGAACTGTCAAAATGAAAGCCTTTCTACTGTTAGTGTATTACGCAGTAACCCCGCTAGACTAAATACATGGCGTTTGTCCGCAAACAATAATTTTGTCCTTTAACATAAGTTGAAAAAAGTTATTGTTCGCTTACTTTCTGGAACTGGAAATTCTCAGTACCAAGACTACCAGTTCAGAGTCTGGATTTGGGCTACGGCTATAAGGTAACTGGTGAAAAGATATACAGCCTCAAGAAGATGAATACACCGACTCTATTGTATGATAAATGATGCTTCACATTGATACAGTACGAGTATTATAGAATACAAATTGAGACAATCAAATGAATTCTTGTCGAGGTACACCTCAACACACACCCTCACACACACACGCCGCACACACACACACACACACACACACACACACATCCTCATGCACACACAAAGACACACACACATACACCGTCCCACCCTCACTCACACACACACATCTTTTTGAGACAGACTGTTCTATACCCCTGCCTGTACTTTTGGAGAAAACAGTACATACATAGTCGGATAGACCTAGACCTAGATCTACCACCTACCCTCACCCATCACCCATGGCCCTAGTGTCATATTAAAACCCATTAAACCATCTCCATCAGGCACGATCCTGGCGTCCTACATTGGTTTTGGCGCGGAACCAGCTCACCTGGTGACGGCTAGTGTCATGTCCGCTCCTGCTGCTATCTGCTACTCCAAGCTGCTGATGCCAGAGACGAAGAGGTCTCTCACTACTGTGGATAATATTCAGCCTGTGACGTGGTAAGTGGGAAATTCCAGTCTTACCAAAGGGTATCGTGTTATCCAGTAAATGGTTTGAGGCGGTCGAACAGTGTAAAATCTTAGTATTCTGCTGCACCTGGTAAGACTTGAAGCTGACCCTGATATAGTTGGAAAAACGCTAGGTAGGAGAAGAGAAGACAGCTTTTTAAAATCATAACCCTCCGTTGACTTTGCCGTATTCGGGTAAAAAAATAAGGTCAAAATAAGATTGAGAATAACACCAATCGCACTGGGCTCGCGTGGTAAATTACGGCCCACTCCCTCTCACAGAGAGGAGACCTGTGTTCCAGCAGTGGGAACAATATCGATTAATTGGATTATGTAACCAACCAACCAACCAACCAGAGCTTCCAGTGTTTCAGCTGACATGCAAACGATGAAGTGATGCTAAACTCCTTAGAAATACATGACTGGCAGTTTAGATTCAAGACTTTAAGCCATAGTTATAATAGCACCTAGTGATCTAATCTAGATTATGTCTGGACTTTAAAAGAGACTGTGACCTTCGAGTTTGTTTCGGCCTTTCTTCTCAGAGTAGTAAGATAGGAAACGCTGGACCTCATCTAATTTAAAAAAATATGATTGACGTGTAAAAGTGTTTGTCCAAACCTACTAACAGAAATAAAATGATTTATCATTTACAAAATTGAATAGTTGGGAAACAGGCTGAAGGCATAAAATAGCGAGCACAACCTACCGTTTCACTTCACCTGGTGACACTTTGCTGACTGCCTAAAACACTACGATGGCGTGAGCATAGTTATAACAGTGAGTCAGTTCCTCTTCCAGCCGATTCAGTACCTTCTTCTCTTCTTTGGGTTATGGTTTCCGCACTTAGTCCTTCATATGGACCATTGTGCGTGGGCCATGGCGGCCGTCGGTGGTTATTCCAACCAGCCCACCTCCCTCCAGAAGTTGGCGATATCTCCTGGTCTGCTGAGAGCATTTGTGTAGGATATGGGTGCCCCGAGGGTTTGTGACCTAATTTGTGTGACGCAAGTGCATTCAAAGAGCACATGCGCAACGGTTTCCTCAGCCTCCATGCAGGCCCTGCACAGAGGACTGTCCGTTATGCCTATTGTGTGAAAGTGTTTGTTTAGCGAGCAGTGACCCGTGATGGTCCCCGTCACCAGGCGCAGACCGTTCCTGTCCAGACGTAATAAACGTTTGGTAAGCTTGCCATCTAAGGATGGCATGGCTTCCCTGGACTGCCTACAGCCGGGTGTCGAGGTCCACAAGCTCTCCGCTTGTGTATGGGTGTACTCCTGTAACCATCTCCGTAGCTGGTTAAAGGGAATGGGCACGATGGGTTCGGGTCCACAGACTGACGCGCTGGATGCTCTTCTAGCCAGTTCGTCAGCTGCATCATTACCCAGTGATCCACTGTGCCCTTTAATCCATTGCAGTGTCACTGTGTTACGGTTGGACACCGCCACACGTTCTAGAGCATTGTGACATTCCAGTATTATACTTGAGGTAATATACTTCCTCCCCAAGGATTGGAGGACTGAGGCACTGTCAGAGAGTATGCGTATGTGGGAGTCCATGACTTTCCTGGCCTCTATGGCGGACACCGCTAGTGTAATGCCCACACACTCCGCCTGGTAGACGGTGTTGAACATTCCCAGTGGGCTGGATATATTTATATTAAGGTCGTGCGAGAAAACTCCGACTCCGGTTCCGGCGTCGGTCTTAGATCCGTCGGTATATACTCTCAGCTCTTTCGGGCCTGAGTAGTCGCAACGTTCTTCTGTGAGTATTATGTTATAATGCCTTTGAAAGTAGTGCAGTTTCGGGGCTTTGTCGCAGGGTGATGCCATCAAAGGTTGTCGTTTGATCGCATCTTCCTTAATGCGTATGTGTTTGACTCTAGAGTCCTTGCTTAGGGTCCCTGCTATGTGCAGCCTGAAGGCAGCCAGGGCTGCCTCCTCACGCACGATGAGGTGTAGAGGTGGCAGTCCAAGCATCGCCTGTAGGGCAGCAGTGGGTGTGGTTCTCATGCAGCCAGTGATAGCTACACAAGCAAACCGTTGCAGTTTTTCTAGGTCTCTCTGGGCTGTGCTCAAATCTGTCCTGGGCCACCAGACTAGTGAGCCATATGTTATAATTGGCCGGATGATTGTGGTGTACAGCCAGTAAGTGACCTTGGGGCTTATTCCCCAATTCCTGCCAAGCATTCGCTTGCATTGCCACAGGGATATGCTGGCTTTTGTGGTGATGTAATTAGTATGTTTTGCCCAGTTCAGCTGTTTGTCCAAATATATGCCCAGGTATTTGGTTTCGGTTGAAAGGCTTAGGGTAGTACCAAAGAAACGTGGTAATTGGAGTGTCATCAACTTCCTCTTTTTTGTGAAGAGAATCAGTTCGGTCTTTGTCGGGTTCACTGATAGCTGGTGTTTATTGCACCAGACCTCTACTATTTTCAAGGCTTGGCGCATGAGGTTGCATAAGGTGTTTTCGTGGGTACCATTTACTATTATAGTTATGTCGTCGGCGTAACCTACTGTGAAGTAGCCTTTGTCATTGAGTGTTTTGATGAGGCTGTCTACGACCAGGTTCCATAGGAGTGGCGAGAGAACTCCCCCTTGCGGACAGCCCTTCGCCACAATGGCCCTTGTAGTGTCGTTCACGGTGACTTGTACAGCTCTCAGTTTGAGCATATTGGTGATCCATCCGCTTAGAGTCGAGTCTATGCTGTGTTTGTCGAGGGCCATGTTGATACTATTAAACGTGGTTTTGTCAAAGGCGCCCTCAATGTCTATGAAGGCGGCCAGTGCCGAGCATTTATGGTCCACTGCGCATTCAATTTTGGATACCACGCTATGTAGCGCGGATTCCGTTGATCTGCCTGTGGAGTACGCATGCTGTTGTTTGTGAAGTGGTTTTACCCGAAGAGGTCCGTCACGTATGTGTCTATCGCAGAGTCTCTCTAGGGTTTTCAGTAGAAAGGATGTGAGGCTTATAGGCCTATAGGCCTTGGGTTGTGTATAGTCGGTTTTACCGGGTTTGGGTATGAAAATGACTTTCACTTCACGCCATGCTAGGGGTACATATCTGAGTGCTATGCAAGCTCGATAGATCTCCACCATGCATGGCGTCAAGGGGTCAATGCCCCACTGTAATAGGGCTGGGAAGATGCCATCCAGCCCTGCGGATTTGTACGGCTGGAATGTGTTAATAGCCCACTTTAGCCGATCTTCTGTTACAATGCCTTGGGCTCTTGACCAGTCTTGACCCGTTGGGGTCCATACTGGCTCAGCCTCCCACTGTCTGTCCTCTAGGACTATACAGTCTGGGAAGTGAGTCTCGAGAAGGACCTTGCTGGTTTCAAGGTCACTTAGTGTGTAGGAGTTATCGGGTTTTTTCAGCGCGCCAAGGGTTCGGTCCTGATCCGTTGATAGGATCTTCCTCACCCTTGCGGCTTCATTGTTGGTCTCGATGGATTCACAGAATTTCCGCCACGCTGTTCTTCTGGCAGTTCTGATACACTTTTTGTATGTGTATTGGGTTTCTTTGTATATCTCCCAGTCATCCGGGAGTCTAGTGTTCTTGGCTCTGTTGAATTGTTTTCGAAGTATATCTCTGAGTTTACTAAGTTCTGCATTCCACCAGGGGTTCCTGTCCCTGATGGTTTTTGGCGCCCTTAGTTTGCAGCATGCATGGTATGCTTCGGTTAGGTATTCTGATAGTTTTATCACGGTGTATTCCAGTTGTGCAGTGTCTCTTATAGTCACCTGTGATAGATGTCTGGCTAGTAGAGACGCTAGGAGACATTTGTAGCCGGGTACATCAGTGCGTCGCGGGTTTCGTCTAGGTGCAGGGTTTTTTGTGGTAGTATTTAGTGTGAACCGGATTCTTCTATGGTCGGAACAAGAAGGCTCGTCCGACACGTGCCAGTTTGTGATAAGGTTTGTCGCGTTTTCTGTAGCAAGCGTTAAGTCTATGATTGTTTGTCCTCGGACTGTGACCCAAGTGGGTTCAGAGCCCCGGTTTACAATGTTAAGGTTAGTAGAGAATAAATAGGTGGATAGTACCTCTCCTCTGGAGTTCGGTGCGTCGCTGCCCCAGAGCGGGTGGTGGGCGTTTGAGTCGGTGCAGATGATCAGGTCCAGCTTGGTGCGCTCGCAGTGCTGCACTAAGTCGGCCATCTCCTGCGGCGGGCAGTTTGCGTCCTCGCCTGGCATATAAACCGAGGCTAGCACGACATCTGGAACGTCACCTTCAGTCTGGAGCCTGACAGCTGTCAGGTCTCTGGAACAGAATTGAGTGAGTGGTGTGGTAGGGATTTCTTTGGGTATGTAGACACAGGTTCTAGGTTTGTCTGGACTGTTTGTGTTGAGAATCAGCTTACCTCCGGTGTTACCGAGGCCGCATATTTTGTTGCTCCTGATCCACGGCTCCTGGATCAGTGCGATGGTTCGGGGCTTAACCTCCAGGGCTCTGCGTAGGCTAGCCGTGGCAGTCTGGCTATGTTGGAGGTTGGTTTGTATGATGTTGAGGGTTGATGACGGCGGTGGGGTGGGGTTAGTCGGAGATGGTGCCATCGGACAGTTTCTCCGCCTCCCCCTCACCATGGACGTCGTGATAATCGCCCGGCGACGAGGCTAAAATCTGCTCGTTCCAGCCAGGAGATTCGGGCGGTATGGTGTCCTCGGCGTCAGCCATTGCCGCTCGGGCCATGACCTCCTCCAGTTGCGCTATGTCTGGGTCGTTGGTCTGTGTCAATGTCGGCGTCGTTCCTGTCCCGTCTGTGCAGTCGGTCTCTGTGTCAGGGGGTCGGGTCGTGGGCCAGAAGCGTACGTATATCGACCCTAGAAGGTACGATATCCGTCGCTCCCGGGCCAGAACCCGTTCCGCTTCCTCCGGTGGCACCCCCAGGGTCAAAAAAGTCCCATGGTTGTCGCCACCGACGGTAGTGGCCCTGTACAATGACCACCTAGCGATGTCATACCAAGTGTTCTGACGAATCAGAACACTTTGGAGCCGGACTATATCACCTCTGTACCGAGGGACGAAAAGTGAGGCTCGAACGCGGGTGGGCACGTCGGATTGTCGTAGTACCGTTAGTGTGAGGTCAGTGTCGGGGAGTCTTATCAGGGGCACGTTCTGGGTCAGCCAGGTCAGGGCATGGTCGTCCTCACACCACATCTGCACAGTACCTTCCGCTACCCGTGGGTATCCACGGAAGGCAGGGAGTGGTGTCGTCGGGTCGGTGTCCATTAACAGGCTCTCTAGATTCGCCTTTATGTGTTCCGCCTCTACCTTGGTCAGGTCTCTAGACGGGGGAGGGAAGCAGATAGCTACGGCCAGCCGCGCAGGAATATCCTTTGTGGCTCGCGCGTAGGTTCTCCGCTCCCCCTGAGCGGAGTGGACCCTCACGCGTTTGGCGCCCCCCTGTAGTGCACTCGGTGAAGCCGATTCGTCAGGGCGCCCCCTCTTCCCCGGCCCTGTACCGCTTGGTCCAGGCTGCGGTTCGGAGGTGCCTGGCAGGATGGTGGTTGCCAGCGGCGCCTGCTCGCGTGGGGCTCCAGCCCGCTTTCCCCTGTTCCTCCTAGGTCGAGGTCGGTCGTGGGTAACGTCGGGGTCTTGGGATCGACTGGCGGCCCCGGCAGACCCTGTCGCGTTCAGGGGTTTTTCGCGCTGGGTTGCCCCTTCGCGTACTTGCCCCTGCTGCGTACTTGATTGCACTTCGCGCTGGCTGGTGCCTTCGCGGGTGTCGTGCGTTCGGTCGCCTACTTTCCTCTCCCGGGCCATGGATTTTCCGCGCTTATTCAGCAGGCGTACTTCCTCAGCCGGGAGAGTGGTGGAGCTGCCAGGCCCGTCATCCTTTCCCGCCCCTGTCTGTCTGTGTCGGTCTTGGTCATTGTCGGGGTTGGTTACGCTGTTCCGCACGATGCTCTGTTGCCAGAGGCTCGTGGGAGGCATACCCGTCGTGGTCGGTGTTGGCGCGTGAGTCGCAGCCGGGGTGGTAGACATAGGCGCGTTGATCGCAGCCGGTGTTGGGTCTTTTGGCGCGTAAGTCGCTGCCTGGGTGGTTGGCGCTAAATCAGCTGCCGGGCGCGCTAAGAAGCGCGGATACAAGCTGCAGTTGGGTGCCCCCCCCAGATTACGTTGGGGGCTGACCGCCGTGGCGGTGTGGGATTCCCCGGCTTGGCCGGGACCCACCTGGGTACTTTCTTTGTCCTTCTGCATTTTATATTTGATTTGGGGGGTGGGCTTTTTTGGAATCGAGGTTACCCCTCCTCTAGGACCGACGGGATATGGGGATAGGAGGGAAGGCATTTGGTAGTGGGTAAGGATTCATTGGGGTCACCCTAGGTCTGGGATTTTGGCCTAGGGGTTTGGGACCGAGGGGATATCTGGATATGGAGGGATGGAATGTTTAGGCAATTGGTACACAGGAAGAGGGGTGTATAGGTTACCCTGAGCCGGGGATTTAGCTTGCGGGAACTTCTCTTGTCCGGGATCTCTGTCAAGATGCTCCGACTGCGAAACCGACCTCTGACAGTCGGTCCCGCAGCCGAAGTTGGGCTATCCGCAACCTGCCCACCCGCTCGGTTGCAGGAGAAGAAGTGCCTGGCGGTCTGGATCGCCCCACCACGGGTGTACTTGTACATACGCGTTGGAGCCATCCAGCCAGCCCCGAGTCCGATTCAGTACCTCTTCCTGCCTAAACTAAAAAGCAAGACAGACACTTAGCCCACCAAATTGAAAGTGGTTACCGCGTCGCCTACTGCCTGCAACATCAAGACTTTCTTCTATAAACAACCAATCCGAGGGCCCGTTGTTTGATACATAGTTAAACATGACCATTAGTCCATTTAACATTAAGACACTTGACAATAGTCAAATACAGTAATTTTTAACAAATTGGTAGTTTAACTAACGCATTTTAACCATTAGTATTGTGGCGTCACGCATTTTGCATTTATGAACGCACCTTAGAATACGTGGCGTCGCCTGTATTATGTTTACTTAATTCTAAGTCAATCAGGAAAGCACCCTTGTTAAGTGGCAACACTAAGCCACAATCCGGGACGCGACTCATAGCGTTCTTCAAGTGGCGTCTATTATGCTTGTCTACCGTCATGGGACTCTCACTAGATTTTAAGTCATTATTTTATTTTGTCCCTACTGGTTTAATTAATTACATGACTGTGTTAAATAGTGTGTGCAATTATGTGTAACCAATTATAAATATTATAACTGCAAGTTGGAGTTTCACTTCCGCTCTTCGACTACTACTTCACCTCCAGTACGCGTAAGAGGAGACAGGTAGACTACCTTCCACCTATGTCTCCAAAGTATGTTTGACTACTGATCAAACCACGGGCCTTAGAGACAAACGTGGAATCTCTCGTTCCTGTAATGTTATCGAAAATAAAACGATGCTTTTCGTTTAATCATTATTTTTTCTTTTTCTTTCACAGCGAAGACCAATCAGTTCTCTCCGCCGCCACCAGAGGCGCCACCAACGGCATAGCTTTAATCCTGAACATCATTGCCAACATTATAGCCTTTGTGGCCTTCATAGCCTTTATCAACGGCGCGCTGGGCTATTTTGGAGGAATGCTGGGCAACCCTGATATCAACCTTGAATGGATTTTGGGGAAGGTGTTCATACCTTTGTCGTGGGTTATGGGTGAGTAAAAGCTATCTTTATCGATTATAAGTACTTAATTCATAATATTAATATCGTAAACTGCCTCGTAAGTCTAGCAATGATACCCAAAGTGGTCTATATCGACCCCCATTGTTAAATGTATCTTCTAAGATATTCACTTTAATAATATGCTGTAAAGGGCAATTATGATCTACATTAAATTCACAACATATTTAACGTACATATTTCATACTGTATTTTTTTAAATAGCATCGTAAATAACCCATTTTTTTTAGTAATATGTAAAAGATAAAAATAGTTAATGTGGGTTAACCTTAGGAGATAGACATATACCATCGCGGACTTTTTTCTAGACCTTTTGAAGATATACAATTCTGTAGTACATTATTTTGATCTGTCTCGTAAGACTTAGCCAGCGTTAGCAAAGTAAGCGTAAGGTTTATCCAGCGTTAGCAATGTAAGCGTACGGTTTATCCAGCGTTAGCAATGTAAGCGTACGGTTTATCCAGCGTTAGCAATGTAAGCGTAAGGTTAGCCAGCGTTAGCAATTTATAGGTAAGGCTTAGCTAGCGTTAGCAATATAAGTTTTTTTTTGTAAAAAATATTTTATTTTTGTTAACTGAAACGTAAACAATATTAATGTCTAACAGAACAGTACATATTTTATTACCAAGACAAGGTGCATTTATTTCATTGTTAGTGCATGCATGTCGTATTAAATACCGATAATATTATAACCGTGCCTCATATACCTACCCATTCATAAGTTTTTATTGTTTCGCTGAGGCGTAGCAAAACTCTTATCATTTCATTTTATTGTTTTCCACTGAAAATGATATTTAAGGTGTTGTTTTCGAGGCTATTTTTAAGTTGGTTTCATAACGAATAATTGGCCATACATGTGTATTTTGCCATCAACCGATCCATGGGACTTATTTCGCCGATCAACGTCGCATCGATACCTGCCTTGATGCGTCGATCGCGTAGATATTCATTTCAGGATGATCGATAAAACCGTGTGCTTTAGAATCATCACCTTCACTTAAAATTATATAACAATTAGTATACAAAATATTGTAAAACATTTTAAAAGAGTAAGGGATGATTCTCATTAGAGCGGGCCGTGCCGTGTACGTGGCCTGGAAGGGGCATGGATTTGAAACGTTACGTACATTTTACGCTACACAGTGCATGATCCGTGTCCCGTCCGGGCCACGACAGGACACGGATCATGCACTGCGTAGGGTAAAATGTACGTAACGTTTCAAATCCGTGCCCCGTCCGGGCCACGTACACGGTACGCCCCGGGCACGGCCCGTTCTAATGAGAATCACCCCTTACGGTGGAGTTTCTAGCCCATTCTTCTCCATACGAAACTACCTTTTGGAAGGGGCAGTTGCCCCAGTTACAAAATATATTAGAAAAACAACCGACTTCCAAAAAAAACACTAAAAGACGTGAAAAATAACTTTAATTTCGGAAGTCGGTGCCTTTGGTTTTGTATTTTCGTCTTTGGCCACCGACTTCCGAAATTAAAGTTATTTTTCACGTCTTTTAGTGTTTTTTTTGGAAGTCGGTTGTTTTTTGTAAAAAAGTTTTTATTTTTCACTTTTTAGTTGCGGTACCTACCCCACACAAATTCGTATACCACTACTTGGTGTGTAAATAACAGTGACAGGAAATTATTAACACATCATCCATATAAACTAAGTGGAAAAAATCTGCAGTATTAAGGATAACTGAAAAACTACTGGTCAGACCTTGATCAAATTTAAATGGGACCACATGTGAAGCACCAGCTATCAAATAAAAAAAAGAATCATCCAAATCGGTTCACCCAGAAAAAAGTTATGAGCTAACAAATATAAAAAAAAAAAAAAAAACATACAGACGAATTGAGAACCTCCTCCTTTTTGTGAAGTCGGTTAAAAATACAAAATTTTGACGTTCAAAAGTGCCTTTTAAGTGCCTATTTGAAATAAATTATATGAAATATTCTGGAAAATACTTAGATATAAAGAAATTCCAAAGCTTGACGAAGAAAATTTGAATTTGGCGGGCTACAGCTAAGGATCCCCCTTAAACTTATAATCCCCCTCTTTGATGACGCTACTCGTCGTCACGCACACATTCACAGCGTGTTTGTACACTAAGTTACCACAAGTAAAGCGCGTGTCGTTTCGTGAGATAACAATTCTGTACATTAGTATTAGTAACACGTCTATTCTCGGCCAATATAACTGGTCTCAATAGTCAATAAATTTCCAGGAGTGCCGTGGGAAGAATGTGAGCTGGTGGGTTCTCTAATAGGCCTGAAGACCGTCGTCAACGAGTTCGTGGCCTACCAGAGAATGGGAGAAATGAAGAGGGATGGACTGTTATCGGTAAGTACCTATATATTTTGGCTCAGTCACGGTTTAATAGAAAATAATACCTACTTAAGGTGAATCAAGCAGTGGTGGCCCAGTGGTATCGGCCCCGATTTAGGAGTTGTAGGTCGTGAGTTCGAACCCAGGCAGGTGCTTTACATTGTGTTAATAATTTCATCAGCACTGCTCTCAAAACGGTGAAGGAAAACATCGTGAGGAAACCGGCATGTCCTAGAACCAAAAATTCGAAGACATGACTGTGACATCTACCAACCCGCATTGGACCCGCGTGGTAGATTACAGCCCATCCCCTCTCAAAGAGAGGAGGCCTGTGTTCCAGAAGTAGGATCATTATAGGCTGGTTATGCTAAGGTGAATCTCAGCTGTAGTCCGCCAAATTCAAATTTTCTTCGTCAATCTATGGAATTTCTTTCCATCTAAGAATTTTCCAGAATATTTGATTATGAAAATTCTTAGGTGGAACAAATTTCCAAAGTTTGACGATTGATATGAAATTGATGATTATTATTCAGTAAATATCATTCTTACAGTCGCAAATCGCATTTTGATCAACTTACGACGTAAAACATAGCTGCAATTTTCAAAAAACCAATGAAAATATGTATTTGGCGGGCTACATAGTGGCGCTATTTCAGTTATTTGTATTGTTTATGTATTTAAGGTAGATCGATACAATACCGCCGATAAATCATGTCCGGTCTGGGGGCCTACTCTCAAAGACCGTCAACGAAGAAACGGTCCCGTCCGAAACTAGTTCGATACTTTGGAATGAACCCTACTCGCCCGATCATTTAACACATCGGGAGTAAGGACAAGTTAGTGTCAAGTGGTGTTGTCATTCATTTTTAATTCCGGCCTCGAAATAATCTTATGTCTGTAAGTGATACGGAGTAGGAAATGCCCGTAACTACGACCGATTTCATGCTTAGGAAGTAGACCCCCTGAACATAGGCTCTTCGAACTATCGCGCAATTGGCTAAATGCACAAACCGTGCGAAGCCATAACCCAAAAAAAAAAAAAAAAAACTATCGCGCACGTTCTTTCAATCACACTCGGCTCACGTCAACTTCGTATACTAAAAAAATATTTTGCTCAGCCTTCTGCCTAAGTTCGGACTGGGTAAGATTCATTGACCGTATTTTACCAGCTCCTATATTGTTTTTCTTAAAAATCAAATACTTAGTTGGAAGGTGACAAAGCTTCAATGTAAATCCACAGATATGGTCTGCCCAAGCCGTCTCAATGCTTCTTTTAACCCTTTCACGGCCGGTACGTGATTGTACGTCATAATGTATGATTTTGATATGGCACAACGTACCATAACGTTCAGAAAAAAAGATTGTGTACGGCGGAACGTTCATTTTCGAATAAAAACTCTATGATGTGGATTTTGTGTCACAAGCACAACATATCAAATAGGTAGTCTGAACTTTTGTGTCATATAGAATAGGTTTTTAACCATTTCAAAAATGTGTTCTTGACAATGTGTGGCAACGCTTCACACACACAAGCAACCATGGTCTAAAAAAACGAAGTATATTACTATACCATGCGCGCAACGTGTTTATACGTCCCGCAGGCCTCTCGCGTCCCTACATTTAGTCCGACCGTGTCACGAGTGCACGCGTTGTACTAATTAAGTCAAAACGACATTTTATAATCTAAAGACAAAACGTATTAAACGATGACGTGATAAAACGTTTTTGTCTTATAGTCTTCAAAACATCCAATATCCTGCAGTACTACGTACTTATTTAGTACCACAAAAACTTAGATTCTTGTTCAACGCGTGTCTACTGTCACTTTAACGTCAAACTCTATACATTAATCTCTTGTTGAACAGTTGTTTAGCATAAACGGCAGAAAAACACAGTTTTGTAGTAAGTACCTAATTAAGATAAAGTTTAAAAGAAGCGTTGAGACGATTTGAGCAGACTTTTGTAGAGGTTTCGAGAGGGATAGAGCCTCTAGAGCTCCTCTTAAAGTAATGTAAATAAAGTACCTAATTATACTCTTATATCTTACCAAAAAGAAGAGCTACTTTGAGAGGTAAAGAAGCATGAGCGAGAGCTTAGATTTCCAACGATAGGTAGGTACCTATTGACCTATCATCTCTCTCGTGCATAGAGAAAATATTCCCAAATATCTAGTAAACTCACCAATTCACCATGCTATTATTTTGTTTCCAGCCGAGATCCGAGCTAATAGCGACGTACTCTCTCTGCGGGTTCACCAACCCCGCGTCAGCTGGTATCATGATAGGAGCCATCGCAGCCATCGCACCCGACCAGAGAGAAGTTCTGTCCAGTGTGAGTATTTATTCACCATGTCTATAGAGTTATGAGGAACAGGTAGTTAAGTTCACTCATACTCTATGGAAAAGGGAGGATCCTCCGACCAGAGGGTGTCGTGTCTGGTGGGCAACTGCCCGACGATTGAAGTCGGGATGTAGTTTATATGCTAGTTGCGCGGTAAACTCTGCTTGCACGATGCAGGATTTTCCGTGACGCTAGTGTGACGCGTAGCTCACATGTGGCGTTGAAGATGCCGCTACATGACAATACCAGCCTATTATTGTCCACTGCAGGCCAAAGGCCTCTTCTCCAGTGCCGACGTTAGGTAGTGCGCGGCTGGGTGACTGGCCAGGGTGCCAGAGGTGAAGAGGCGCCATACGGGCTGTGACTAGGCGCCCCTTCACCTCTGGCGCTGTGCAAAGTACTTTTGTTTTAGTTCGTTTAGAGTAAGAAAACCAAAAAGAAGTTGAGATCTCTTCGCTAGCTCTTGCATCCGACATTCTATGAATTCTCAAACTTTTCTGCTTAAGCCGACAATGAATGGACGTAAGAAAACCTAGGTGGAGTGCTGAAATTTTTCGCCCTTCTTTACTCTCCAAGAGGGTAGAGGTGCCGTCGAAATTTCGCTCAGGACGCCTGTAATGTTAAAACCGGCACTGCTATTCTCATACAGAGAAGGCACGGGCATTGATCACCACGGCTCAAGGCGTAATGGCAGGAACATGAATTTGAAAGAAACAAAGAGCATTTCTTGGAACTCACACAAGAAGAACAACAGATACAACATTTTGCCAGTTATGTTACATAAGTTCCGTGTAATGGGAGGCTACCCTGTTGCCATAACACGGGCACGAACCCAGACTCCATCAAATTTCCTTAAGATACGACCTGATTCGAGAAAGATTCCAGGAAGTCAAGCTTAGCAGTTGGTCCTTGGGACCACTGGATGTGGCAGTCCTTATCACCAAATATTATAAGTTCACCTAGTTGGTAATAATATCTGCCTTGGCAACTTTTAATATCAATCTAATAAATTTGCTCCAATCGTTCTAAAGAGCGAATGATAAGCGGTCCTGCGGGATTTCTTTCGGCTGAGGGAGTGTTATTTCGTTTTTATGGGAGTCCTTATTCGTTATTACCAAATATGATTGACAGTTCGGCCTTAAGCTACGTCCAGATATGTTATTTTGTCCGTACCGTTCGTCCGTTCCGTTTCCGCGTCGCGATCCAAGAACGCTATTTTGGACGCGACGGATCGGGGCGTACCTCGATGCGTTCCGAACGGCGTCTAAACTAGCATTCTTGGATCGCGACGCGGAAACGGAACGCAGGAACGGTACGGACAAAAGAACTTTATTATGATACGGCACCAAAAATGTTCTGTGAAACGAAGGGAAAGGGTCTCAATCTGGGCAAATTGGTCACCTTTTTACCATGACCCCGGAATTGCACAGCAAGCACAACGTCATTGATTTACCTATTGATCTACAAGCTAGATATTTTTTCACGACATCCTTAACAATATTATTATACGAAGTAATTTACAACGGAATATAATCTTTTTTTTACAGATAGCTGTTAGAGCGTTCTTCGCGGGATGTGGGATTTGTTTCATGACTGCGTGCATAGCAGGTAGGTTTTAATTATCTCACACTATAACAATCTCGTAATACATAACTTTACACGTGGATTCTCTGAAGCGGTAGGCTGAGGTATACAGGGTGGTAGGGACATCGACGAGCAAACTGTAACCATGAATTCAGCACGTGATTCTAAACACCTTAGCGTAGAAATTTTTCCTCAGTTATCAAAAAAAGATCTGTTGTTTCATAGAAAAGTGCAATACCTACGCGGTCTAAAACACCAGCAACCTCTTAAGAGCGCATAAACGGGTCCACTAGCGCCACTCCTATAAAAATATTATCTCGTGACTGAGAAGGAACTATGAAAAACGGCTCAATAAGCGACCTCGGTAAGTGTGTCAAGATTTTTCTAATACCTTTTATAAACTTTCATATTGAGACACGAAGCAACAAAATAAAATCTAAATGAATGTGGCCGCTTTTGTTTAGATCGAATTTTGTTGCTTCGCGTCTCAATATGAAAGTTTATAAAAGGTATTAGAAAAATCTTGACACACTTACCGAGGTCGCTTATTGAGCCGTTTTTCATAGTTCCTTCTCAGTCACGAGATAATGTTTTTTAAAGGAGTGGCGCTAGTGGACCCGTGTATGCGCTCTTAAGGGGTCATTATACTCATCGCGAAAAAAATATCAGCTGTTCCCTACGTTTTGACGTGTTATGCGAACATAAATGTAGGGAAAATCTGTTTTTTTTGTTCGCCATTTCTGGTTTGGTCCATAGTAAAAGTTGTTTATATAACTATATAGTATAAGTACAATGACCCCTTAAGGCGGAACCTTCAGGGTAGCCCGCGAAATTCAAATTTTGTTACGTTTTTCGTTGTATGGTGATCTAAATATGATTCGCGACCGTAACAAATATAGCTTTACAGAATAATAATCATTAGAATCACCAATACAACTCTATAAGTTCATATTACCCTATTGAATAACTGTTTCATGAAATCATGACATTTGAGGGCAATTCTAACTTATGGAGTTGTATTGCTGATTCTAATGATTATAATTCTCTATAGCCATATTTGATACGGTCGCGAATCATATTTAGATCACCATACAACCTGATACTGACCTGCAAATGGCAAAAAACGTAAGAAATTTTGAATTTCGCGGGCTACCTTGGCGCATCCCCTTTCAAGAGGTTGCTGGTGTTTTACCAATAACCCTATATGTCAATGCAGGGGGGTCCAGCTCACGAATCATGTCTGGAATCCATGGTCACAGGTTGCACGTCGATATCTCTGCCACTCTATTTAGGCATGCCCTCATAACGCCAGTTAAGTTTAACTTTTAGTCCCATGTCCTGTGTTTAAAAGGGCCAACGTGGGGCATTTAAAACAGCAGCTATTGAGAATATTCTTCTGAATAAACCAAAACAATGACACTGTCCAACTTACAGCCAGATTGCGTAAGAAACTAAAAATGGCGATGCTTTTAATTTTTTTGACAATAAAACAATATTCCTTGCCTTATTTACGTTGTCGAGCAGACTATTTTTTCCAACATATTAAACAATGGATTAGGCATCTCTTTCAGAATCCTTCAGATTTTGATTGAAAATTGTAATTGGGGTGCGTATGATCATATTGATCATACGGCTAGTTAGCTTGTGGTGGCAAGCGGAACTGCTTAGTTGCAGCTGTGCTTGCTACCACAAGGCCAACGAGACGGGAAACCTCATCCTTCTGTCGATATCGTAATTGATTAATTTTCGGCGCAGCATGTCTCGTTCTTCCATACTTCCATTACCTCTCATCCGCCATCTTGGTAGTCACCGCCTTTTCTAGCCATAATCATCTTTCATCGTTTCTTTGGTCTCCCTATAACTCAAACTCAAACCTCAAAGCATTTATTTCAAACAAGCCGTGCGCCCCATGGTTTCCCATCGGCAGAAATGACGTACTTCCATACAAACTTTCACTTCTCCTTACGATTTCTTCAAATATTTTCTTTAATACAGAACTTGTCCTGACAATTACAAATACAACAAAAAAAAAATGAGGCAAATAGGTGAAACCGCTTCGAAGTGATGCGCGGACAAACATTTCTGGCAATTGATTTTTATATAAATTAAAAAAATATAAGTTAAAGTAAAAAGTAAGTAAGTTACAAGGTAGTATATAAATACTAGCTGAACCGGTAAACGTTGTTCTGAATTTATTTTTTCGGTATGAACTTGTTTTTTACGACTTATTCTCATACCTATCAAATATACACAAAATAAATCAAAAAACTCGGTCAAGCCGTTTCGGAGGAGTTCGATAACAAACAATGTGACACGATATTTTTATATATTAGAATATACTAGCTGTCCGGCGCGACTTCGTTCGCGTGGTGTCCTACCCCTACCCTACCCCTAAATCTTCGCGGGCGTATGCAGAAAAACTCATCAAAGTTTCATCAACATCTATCCAGCCCTTTCGGAGTCCATAGAGGACAAACAAACAAACATTGATATTTATTTATATAAAAATATCTATTAGTATTAATAATTAATTGGTTGGCCTGTAACTGGTTTATTCAGTCTATCTAGACCAGCGATGGGCAAAGTACAGCCCCCGGGCCAGGCCAAGCCCGAAGCGGGCTATAATCTGGCCTGCCAGGAACGACTCTTCTAAAATATGAGCATTTAATTAAGTATTTATAGTGATCGGAATTAACATTGACATAACGTAGAAAGTATTCGTTGTAAAATGTGCATGCAAGCAAGTCTGTTTCGCGTATTAAAGTTTTAGCTACAATGGCGAGTAAAAAACATTTTTTTTGTTGTGATTCACTCCAGCCGGCCCCCCGTGAAATATATTTTATTTTTCTGGCCCCTCGTAGGAAAACTTTGCCCACCACTGATCTAGATTGAATAAACCAATTACAGGCACTTTTGAATTGTCAAGGGGTCGGTCAGTCAGAAAAATGAAGCTAGTTGCCCATTCCAAAGCGTACTAGGTACCTATGGAGAAGAACGGGCAAGAAACTGTATATTTTTGTCTAACTTATCAACATTTTTTTTCAGGTCTTCTGATGCCTGAAAGCGCCTTTGGATAGTTAAAAGTGATATTTTATTTATTTAGATAAAACGTTTTTAATAGGCCTACTTAATTTTATACAAATTGTTATTTATTAAAATAAAAGATTTTCGTAATTTTTGGGTTTTATTTAATTTTATAATCGACCACGTAATTGCTTTGTAATTTTTGACAACAATTTCCAATAAATTGAATTGTCACTACAGCAGCGCTAATAGCTTATTTTGGCACGTGGCGAAAAGTGGAACTAACACCACCATCCTGTTTTATCAATGACTAGCTTTTGCCCCCGCAGCTTAGCCCGCGTGGATGTCGGAAAATATCCTACGGGAACGTACTACTGGGCTTAAGAGTAGGTACCCTATGTGTTTATCTAGGTTATAAACTATCTGTGTGGCAAATTTCATCTAAATCCGTTCAGCCGTTTTTACGCCAATCCGGAACATATATCCAGACAAACAGACAAACGGACAAACATTCTTCGTTACTATTTTATTATGATTTTGTAGATAAATCTGTACCAATTTCAAAAAACAACGCCCCACTGTCAATGATGACATTCAGGCGCCAAAATATCGTTATATTGATACTACAGTCCGTTCACATTTATTTTACCATTGACAGCAGCAACCTAACAGCAACCTCATTAAAATGAGTCTAGAGATCACAATGATTTTGACAGACTTGTCAGTGGCAGCAACCCAACAGCCACCATATAAGAATGAGAATAAAGATCACTCTGATTTGGACAGTCATGCAAAATCAAAGGTAAAATAACTGTGAACGGACTGTAGGTATCGAACTGTCACAATTAGGGTTGCCAACCTTAATTGTGACAGTACAGTAGTAGTATATATTAGAGGCCTAAATATTATATTTCAAAAAGAAATTTAATCATTTTAGTAGGCGAAACTACTATATTTTCATTTCAATACAAAATGACGAAATAAGCGCATTAGGGCCAGTATTAATCTCATAAAAGCTGAAGTCATGATAATATGTAACCCTAATTTAGAGTGTAATATAATAATAGATGTGTTATTGGAGAAAAAAACCTGTTATTAACCGCTTGAATGCCGTAATTACAGAAACAATTAAAAAGCCATTGTGTCTGGCGTGGATCTACGTTAAAGGTTAAAGGCTCAAAGAAGCAAAAAATAAGCTTTTTTTTTAAACACCTATCTTTTTAATTTTTTCGCCATCTAGTACTTTTACAGCCAATGGCTTCGAAAATACTACATTTGATACAAAAAATGTTGGCCACCCAGAGGGCCTAGACAAATGGCATTCGCTTCGGAGCGATTCTATTTCTACAATCGCTATCGCTTTCGCTAATGATTCCAAAAACTAGCAATAACGCTCGTCAAAAAGTGTCCCTTGGCTATGCATCTCTGTGGAAGTACCTAATCTTTCGACGCTGTCGATTCATTTCATAATCGAATGTTGTTTACATTGTCTAGCTAATTTCTATTCGTTGACCTATGATCACGTGACATTTCGATAGCTTATGTCAACCCCATACATTTTAGGTTTTCTACTAGCGTTATCGTTAATCGCATGTTCTTTGTCTAGGCCCTCTGAGGGCCTAGGGAATCGACAGCGTGCGCGGCAACACGGCGCGTTGCATCAACGTTGCGTCGACGTGCTGCGTCGATGCAACGTTGATGCAACGCGCCGTGTGGACCGGCTCTTACGTTGAATGTCACTTGCACGTCATAAGTATTAAAATGATAATGTTTATGTAATTAAGAGGCCGATTTAACAAGAAATTCTCAACAAATCCTTCTTTAAATAGAATAGAATACTTTTTTATATGTACACCACAAAAATTGCAGATATAAATGTAGAATCAGAATGTAGCATTTATTTTGTTTATTAGTTTATTTCTCTTAAACCTACATGGGCACTTATGAAACGGCAGAAGCTAGGTGCGCAGTTCCAGTTAGTCGTTTCCTATGGAGAAGAGCCGGCAAGAAACTCCACGGTTAGGTACTCTTTTAAAAATAATTGGCTTTTACAATGTTTTCAAATTACAGGGATATTAGGTATGGCAGGACAGTGTAGGTCAACAAGTAACATGTAGGTACTTAACAAAATAGAAAAAGGTCTACTAATCCACAGCCTAAAAGTCAGGGTTGGAGTGCATGAAGCAAGGATTTAGAATAAAAAACGTATATCGCATGCTTAATAATAGACTGACCTAACTAAAAAATAATGTTTTTTGGGAAAACGCATAAAACTTTTTGGCTATCATGACTTGTCTTACATAATGGCTTATAAATCAGTGAAAAAGCATAAAAATAATGAAATAATGTATTGTAGGAATAGTTCATGAACTGATTATTAATACAGAAATGATATTTTGAAGAAATTTAATTTTTTGATTATATTTTTAAAGGTTTAAAAATTATGTTCATAACTTAAGTCTGTTTACTATTAAAGTCAATTATTTATTGTTCAAGTACTGATGTCATATTTTGTAATATGTTTGTATTTTATTAAATATCTACCTATATCTTTAACATTCTTATGTTTTTAGTCTATATTGGATAAAATAATAAAACATTTTCTATATTTTAACAGACTTAATCAAAAATGGGTCATGGTTTTATGATTAATTTGAATAAAACTTAGCTTAGATTTTTGCGCTAAACAGACTCAATTATTAAAATAAAAGCTCCAAGTGTTCAATAAGACAGTGCCCGACGCATAATGGTTTACGCCACTATCTTGTAAAAATCCATGTGAAAACGTATGAGAGTGAAAGAGACAAATAAAGTTGTGTCTTGCTTTAGGAACGAGATATCGAAAAAAATCCGAGACTTCCAGATAGATGGTGTTAAAATGAATTTCTTTGGTTGCTTATCTCATTTTGGACCTAAACCGTAATCGGTCAGTTTATTATTAAGCGTGCGATATTTTTTTTTTTTCGGAAGTTTATCAAACTTTATGCAGTATCTGGTTAACCTTGTATAAAAAATCATTTAGCTTTTGAGAATCATGATCCTACGCCGCACCGTTTCTGAGAAAAAGGCCTTCGAAGCATGCTCGGGACTAGGGGCCCCGGACAGGTTAGGTTCGAAGTCGATGGCAGGCGGGATCACTAGACAGTGACCGAGCGAAGCGAGCGAACAAAGACCCCGCCATCCCCTTCGTGGTTAATTTTTTAAACCATTCAGAAATAGGAGCCCCGCTTGGCGAGGCTCCGTCGACTACGCCTACGTGCGCCGTAGGGCCATGCTTCTCAAAACCTAAATGGTTTCTATTGTCAAGGTTAACCCGATACTGCAATAAAATTGGTAGATTTCCGAAATATTATTTTCTGACAAATTTACGACTTAACCCATTTTTTTTTTTTTTTTTGCTGCTCATTTAGCCCCTAAGCGTACACTGCAACTCCTACTACTCCGCTCCTAAGACGACACACTGACCCAAGTTAGACCTACAACGTTCTCACATTCGCAAAATAAGAATCTTTTAAAAAAATAATAAAAATAAAAGCCTATTTAAGGGGGATGCGCACAGGTAGCCCGCGAAGTTCAAAAATACTTACGTTTTTTTGTACTTTGCAGGTCACTTTCAGGTTGTATGTTGATTAAAATATGATTCGCGGCCGTAACAAATATGCTTTACAGAATTATAATCATTAGAATCAACAATTCAATTCCTTAAGTTAGAATTGGCCTCAAATGTCATGATTACATGAAACAGTCATTCAATCGGGTAAAATGAACTTATAGAGATGTATTGATGATTTTTATGATTATAATTCTATAAATAAAAATTTCATACCTATACATGTATAGATCAACATACAACCTAATACTGACCTGCGAATTGCAAAAAACATAAGAAAATTTGAATATCGCGGGCTTCCTTGGCGCATCCCCCTTAAACTAAATGCATACATCGTCTGCATCATCCACTCTGAACGATACAAAAGGAAGAAGGCTTCCTATACTCAGTTGTGGGTGGAACAAGACTTCCAATGATGGTGATGAAAGTGATGATAGTCCTCTTGACGCATCCGCTGTTACGATAAACACCAACCACTTTTATTCCTAAACGTTGCTTAAAGTTAGGTGACGTTAAAACGTTTTAAAATGTATGGCTACTCAGTCGCTAACCATTACTTTACTTTAAGCAACGTTTATGAATAACCCACTGAGGTCTCAAGGAATGAGATCGGCTGAATAATACCTCCTGCTTCCACAGTATACTATCAAAAAACGCCGAAAAAAGCAGGTTTCTTGTATGGAGATCCCTTTATTTTTTTACTTTAATTTATTTTTATTATTTTTTGTTATAGCGGCATTAGAAACAGACACTATGAAATTTTCATTTATTTACGTATTACGGTTCATGAGATACAGCCCGCTGACAGACAGACGGACGGACAGCGGAGGCTTAGTGATAGGTTCCGTTGACACCCTTTGGATACGGAATCCTAAAAAGTGAGAAATCTGTTCTCCAGCGTGCCAGGGTTCGAGCGCCAGATTAGACTAACGATTAGAATATCAAGGGTATTTTAGTTATTGTTCTGAGGCCACAGTTGATTTAATCAGCTCTCTGAAACACGAAGGGTCTCCAATAATGGTCAAGGATTTGTAAACATAACATCACGCCTGTAGGTATTCCCCGAAGGGTTAGGCCCCTCTAGTACACCAAGATTTCGCCAGTTATGATTAAGTCCCATGTACCTAACAGGGGGCGAGACTATTGCCATCAACCGGGCACAAATCCTGACTCAGGGCTGCTACTGATAAATCCCAGATGCAAAAACCTAATAACACTTTGCCCGACCGGGTATTCCAACCCAGGACCCCATGATCAGCAGGAGCGTTTGCTACCGCTATACTCGTACTGGGGCAGATAAATTGGTAAATTACAAATAACACCAACCTTTACATTCCAACCTATTTTGAAAATCTGGCTGAACCGTAATACATCTTTCTAGAAATATGAAAAAAAAGAAAACAATTTTTAAACTGCCTTCCGTTTTCGAACACGAGGAAACCGTCAAAAAAATGTCACTACACTATGCACCTATCAGAATCAAGAATACATTATTTGAATCACCTATGTTTAATAACTGTTAAGCGGTACAGTTATGATCCCATATCGAAATTGCGAAGTATTCGCTAGTGTTATTTTCTTTATTGTAATCAAAATTTTCTGTAGTCTGGCTATTTGGTGTCGCGGTATGTATAAGAAGCAACCGACCCTAACGAGTATACCGGAACGTAACGAGGTGGAAGAAGAGCATCTAACAAACAAATGGGTGCCCAAGAAAAAGCACGAAGTGCTCAAAGCTAAGTATAAATGTTTGAAAAAGCTCTTCCAAATCTATGATGCAAGCGTCATCGGGATTCTGCCAGAGTCCTGTGGACCTGATGGGTACCTAGAGGAGGGTATAAAGTCGACCAGCAAGAGGAAAAAACGCTCAAATCGTACGAAGACTGATGCTTGCGCTGGGACCACCGAAATGTCAAGCGGTGACGTTTCCCTTCACTCGGACGAGGAAAAGGATTCAATTGCAACAGCTGTCATCAGAGACCTGAAGATCAAGAATTGTTTATCCACATCCACACAGATGGAGTCCCAAGTATCTAAAGAGTACAAGTACGCCGCTACTCAAGACTCGAGAGATAACTTAATGCTGGAACGAAACATGTCGGCAGAAGGCGACTTAGTACGCGAACGCCAAGAATGCGAGTTCACACAGACGAGCGATCCTCATCCGATCCCGTACCTCCTAATCAATGAGAAGAGGACGCGGCTGAAGCCGACCCGGTTCCAATGCTTCATCCAACGAATCTTCGGGATCCGTCGGGAGAGACCGTACAAGAACTATGTTCTGCCGAACGGTCACGTTTACGCGTCTAGCGACAATAATATCACGGATAGTTTTTGCGAAAAGCGACGGCGAAGAGGATTGAGGTTTCGTAGGCTGCGGCGCCTTAAGAAGATTCAGTCGGAGATTGCTCTGAGGGACATCAATAATAGTCCTGTGATCTTGAGTTACGTGCAGTCCGTGCAGAAGAACTGCTTGGCGGACACCACATCTCGCCATTGTCCTATCTTGGGATGCCTCATGATTTCCTACGGTGCGTAAGTAGTTGAGGCAAGTTGTACTTTCCGAAAGAACAGTCCTCCTTTCCAACACAGATTGTGACAGGAAGCCGCTTTATTATTTCCATCGGTCTATCTAACAGGGCTACTCCACTTTACATACTGATTCTCATCCACTGCTTCATCATGATCAGCCTGTAACGTTCCCACTGCTGGGACACAGGCCTCAACTCATTGAGAGGGAGTGGGCCATTATCCACCACACGGGCCTAGTGCGGGCTGATGGATCCACTACTTATATACTGATTTTCTTTACCGTTTCAGGGATAATAAATTACAACGACCACCTGAACCTCTGCCACTTCACCGGCAGGAAGTACATCTGCCACTACTGTCACGAAGGGTTCGAAAGACAATACGACAAGTTCGTTCACGAGAACGAACACATCGGAATCTCCAGAATCGAAGGCACCAACCTCTCCGAGCCTTCCACCGCCAGGCAGTCTTTAAAGAAGGCCAGTAACACCCAAACTGAGCCTGGAATGAAGTGTGACGTTCCAGAAGATAAACTAAAGAAAATAGTTTCATTTTTCGATAAAATCTCGGATCCCGAGCAAATGTTTTCGGAAATCAAGAAGAATAGGTTTTCAGATTGTAATTTGCAGCGATCTAAGACTGAGGTTGAGTCTACCGAGGAGTCCGAGGATTCTTCTGATAAGAGAACTGTCAGCTGCGTCAATCTTCATCGCAAAAAAGGTGGCTCGTCTGTCGAATCGGAGATGACCTCGCAACTCGCTCAGTACGGGTCTCCTATTCTTTGTCATATTTGTGGAGAAAATTTTAATTATAGGTAAGTTTTGGACCGGCAGAGTAGGAACCTACTCGTTCTTCAATGTCACTTACACCAAACATCACACCAAAATGTTTACGGTAGAGGAACGTCGAATGGTACCCAAGTACTTCATCGGTAACAAAAGAAATGAAGGGACGCCTTGCAGTTCCAGATATTTTAATTTACCATACCATGTAACCTATTTTTAAAATCCTCTACAATATAATAATTTTCGGTAAACCAATCACCATCTTCTCTCTTTCAGACGCCAACTAAGCCTTCACTTGGACCTAGAGCATCGTGTCCACAACAAATTCTCAAAATTCCACAGCTGCTCTGGCCTCCTAAACCACAGATCCGAGAACCGAGTGGACATGGTCTCAGAAGATGGCAAGATCAACGTCCAGAGCATTGATAGGTCCCAATCAGGGATGCGGGGGTCCATCTCATCATTGAGCCAAGAATCTTATTCCGAGCTCTCCCGAAGAAGGTCGGAGGAAAGTTTAAGTTGCGACCCCTCTACTAATATTGTCTATTACACGTCTATGGAAACTGTCAAAAAGCCGTCTATGGTAAACAACATCGTTCAGAAAGTCAGGAGCGGCTTCAACAGCTATAAATGGGAGCCGGGAACAAAAATTATTCGTGTGTAGTCTGCGTGCTATGTGAAGTGGCATTGTGTTTTGTCAATATAGTGAAAAGTCCAGTTGTTGGTTTTATTTTAGAATCCCTTATCCATTACCGTAAACGAACAAAAGAAGTCGCACAGATTCTCGCCGGCCAAAAACTGTGTCACTCAAGTCAGCCAGCTCGCTGTAGGTACAGGCGTACGTACACATTCACACATTACGCGCGCAAACAGCAACACACTTAGATATATTCACACATAAATTGGACTCTGTTTTGTCTTAGCGGAGTTCCGAGCCCGTCAATATGAAGGGCCCAAGTCTTGGATTTCAAATCAGATCAGCCTACAATTAAGTGTAATACTGTCTTAATGTCCAACCCAATTATTTTAATTATAATTTATATTGACTGTGAGACGTTTAAAATAGCGGGAAGTACTTACTGTTTTATTACTCACACTAAGAAATGGCTTCGTAATGTGATATTTGCTATTAATATAAAATATTCGTATATCGTTATTCGTGTATAGTTATATATATATAATTTCGTTATCGAAGGGTCGTTTCTCGAAGTTGTGAAGGAGTATGTCTACCTAGGGCAAGTCATCCAGCTCGGTAGACACAACTTTGAGAAAGAAGCCGACAGAAGGATCCGGTCAGGTTGGGCAGCGTTTGGAAAACTGCGTCAAGTTTTCTCGTCGCCAATCCCGCAATGTTTGAAGACTAAGGTCTTCAACCAGTGCGTCCTGCCCGTTATGACATACGGTGCTGAGACGTGGACACTGACAGTCGGGCTGGTTCACAAATTTAAGGTCGCTCAGCGCGCTATGGAGCGGGCTATGCTCGGGGTTTCTTTGAAGGATAAAATCAGAAACGAAGTTATCCGGAAAAGAACCGGAGTTACCGACATAGCTTGCAGAGTAAGCAAGCTGAAGTGGCAGTGGGCTGGCCATGTTTGTCGGAGGACCGATGGCCGGTGGAGCAGACGAGTCCTGGAGTGGCGACCGCGTATCAGCAAGCGTAGTGTGGGACGCCCCCCAGCTAGATGGACTGACGACCTCAAAAAAGTGGCTGGGACAGACTGGATGCGGAAGACGGAGGACAGGGTGTTGTGGCGCAGCATGGGAGAGGCCTATGTCCAGCAGTGGACTGCGATAGGCTGAGTTGGTTTATTCGTATATCATGTGAATCGATGTGGAAATAAATAGATTTGTAGGCTAGACGAACGAGTTGGAATTTTGACCTTCAATATCTCCGTAACCAGAAGGTTCCTGGGAACCTTCGTCATTGTACCTTTTTTTTAATTACTGGGCTATACCTGGGTATAGCCCAGTAATTAAAAAAAAGTACAATGACGGGGAGTATGATGTATAGACTGGTACAATCGATATCCGTGGGTACAAGTGACGCTCGGCTTAGTGTGTGTGTGTTCTCAAGTGTCCTTTTACACCGTTTCCGAGTCAAAATAAAAAAATATTACCCTCATTATTATTTTGTTTAATTATCCTCATCGTTATCATCATTATTGGCAGCCTTGTTCCACCCACTGCTGAGTATTGGCCTCCTCCCTTTTGTAAAATGCTTCCATGGTCAGTCCGGGTCTCATCCAGGTCTTCCTTGCGATCTTCTGTAGGTCGTCCACCCACCTGGCCTTTGGTCTGCCAACGCTCCTTCTACAGTTTCTCGGCAACCATTCCGTTAAAGATCTACTCTACGTGCCATCAACACGTCTAGCCAAGTGCCCTGCCCACCTCCATTTCAGAACCGCTACCAGCTTGCATGTTACGATGAATTACATTTTAAATGTGTTCTTAGGTATTTAAAGGGGACATCGAACTAATACACGGGCACGAGTTTAATCTTCATACAGATATGTTATTTTGTACTCCCGTTCCTCGGTTTCGTATCAGCGTCGCAATCCAAGAACGCTACAGCGCGCCGATGCGTTCCGAGGCGCCGCGCCGTAACTCCGCGGCGTTACGGCGGCGTCTCGGAACGCGTCCAGTTAAGCCCCGATCCCTCGCGTCCAAATTAGCGTTCTTGGATTGTGACGCGAATATGGTACGAAGGAACGGTACGAACAAAAGAACATATTTGGACGCAGCTTTAGACGCGCTGGTATGCACTCTGTTGGCATCTCAATGCTCAACTTGTCACCGAGCATTTAAAATCCAGTGCGCGATATAAACCCGCTGCTATTTTTTTACGCCCGGTGGAAACGGGGTCTTACTAATATTTAAATCGGTTTTAATTTTTTTTTGCAACTTCTACTAAAGCTTGAAAGCATTCGATTTTAGATTTATGGTTATGGCCCTCATCCTTACCATAGATATACATGGAGACTGGACTGAGCGTTCTGCATTCAGTTGTGCAGGGAATACAGACCTAAAAGTAAGAGAGAGACAAAACGAATGTGCTGCCAGTAGTCTTGTTTTTCCCGAGTTCTGATTGGTCAACGTCACTAGCGGTCAGGAGTGTATCGTTCTGCGCTGCATGACAGAAGAGACCGGTATTAGCCGCACAGATGATCGTGAAGACCTGACCTTTCTTCAGAAAGGTCTGGTGCGTAGTACTCGCAACCTGCGTGCGTGTATGACCAGATGTATGAACGTAAACGACGCAAAAGAAATATGTAAGGACCGTAGCAGGTGGCGTTTTGTAGTTTCTGCCTACCCCTATGGGAAGAAGTTGTGAGTTTATGTATGTATTATGTATTGGCCGCACAGTCGCTTTGTCTCTTTCTAGAGAGTGGTCACTTTTGTGTAGCGAAACACTCAGTCCATTTTCTATGCCTATGTATGATCTTCACGAACATGAAAATGGAATCTATGACACAAACCATATTCCACGAAAAGGTAGGTAGAGATACCCCCAAATTTCGTCACATACAGGGGGCGATTAAAAAAAACATTTTTTATAAAAAAAAAACCACACGTTTATTGTAGTTATTATTTTTATATAATATCCCTAACACATCCCACGCAGTGAGATCGCCGCAAATAAACCGTCTGGAAGCCAGAGAACAAAGTGTTACCGAAAACATATAAATATGTTACAACTTACACTAGTCATAACGTAAACTTAAAACTAAATATACTATGTGTTGGCTCTCTATTACATAACATACACACAAAAATTACTTAATCCCCTTGAACCTATTTCAACATGTGAATATGCCCGGAAAGGTTGCCAAGTCTCGTCTCCCTCATTCTGACGCAGTCGAATAAAAAAGCGGTATTTCGCTATTCGCTTCCTTTCGGTTCGTTTTCGTCACAATAATAATATTAAAAAAAACTTCTGAAATAGTATAACAATAACTGTTTAACGTCCAAAAGAAGAATATAAAATTTCTCTTATTTTAAATTATGTAATAGACAACCAACAACTTTCAACTACAGTAAAGGAGACAGTATTTATAAATATTTCAACGCTGGATACATAACAACAATATTCTGCAGTTACTTTAAAAAATCACAATAGCCCAACGTTTGTGGTCTGGCTGGCAACCGAAGTGATGCGAGTTCTAAAAATTGCAGGCAGTTATTAGCAATGCTAAAAAATGTCTACAATTTTGCAGCAACTGCTCCTTTATATAACTGCAAAATATTATCACAATGCATAATTTAATATTATAATGTAACTTAGAAAAATAACAAGCAAATTCGTTGAAAAAAACAACAGTAAGTCACCTATTAAATTCCTTATTTGCATCATTATCAAAAACGCAGATTCTACGCTTATAGTCCACAATAATAGAAATATATTTAAAAAATAACACGAACTTAAGTTCTTCGTTTATTATATTCAATTAAACGAAATTATAATAGTTGTATTTTTATAACAATAGGTTTTTTAACCACGGATGGCAGATATATTCAACCTTTTTCTCAAATTACTTATTATATTTATAATTTTTCGAATATAAACAATCGAATTGTATTTTTATTTTTTACATTCCAAATAGTCATTATCACAATCGTCATACAAAATTATTTACTTTATCGCCCAGGTTGAATATCCCTGCTTTTCCGGGTTATTCCGTTTACCACCCCAAAAAAATCTATCCTAAGGTGGATACACGGAAACGCATGTCCGAGAATCCAGCCTAGGCCTAGTTGAACAAACGGAATTTTGAGCTTAGGGTGGATTTTCGGACATGCGTTTCGGCGTATCCACCATAGGGTGGATAAGAGGAATAAGCGGCTTTTCTGAACAAATCCAAAATGTGTTTTGTAAATTATACAAAACTGAGCTTACAGTACCTATGTAAGTCTGTATGTCACAAGAAGCGATCTCACTTCTATCCACGTCTAACCAACCAACTAGCACCGTACCACGATATTAACCCTTACTTTGAGAATGTATTTTTATTTAAAACAATAATTTGATACACGTTAAAAAGTATTTTTGGTACAAAAATAATAATGATCGGAAAAATAGAGTATGTGCTTATGTGCACACGATACAAGTGAAAACTTACGACTGGAGCCGAGTATACCCGATACAGCGTCACCGACCCGAGCGTGACGTTTCAGTTTCGTTCACTGTTCAGAAAGAGCGCAGTGCTCCAAAAAAAGTTTCTACTTCAATAATTCATTGATACATGTTAAAAGGTATTTTTTTTTGGTACATAAAGTATACCTAATGATCGACAAAAAATAGTGCATCACATGATATCGAGATTTAGAGAAAAGTTAGGTTTTGTAGAGCGTTGTCTCTGTCACACCTGTCTCTTTTTAAGGGAGATGCGCTGAGGCAGCCCAAGAAATTCAAATTTACTTACGTTTTTTGCAATTTGCAGGTCAGTGTCCGGTTGTATGTTGATTAAAATATGATTCGTGACCGTAACAAATTTGGTTGTACAGGATTATAATCATTTGAATCAGCAATACAACTCCATAAGTTAGAATTGGTCTCAAATGTCACGTTTTTATAAAATAGTCATTCAATAGGGTAATATGAACTTAGAGAGATGTATTGATTATTTTTATGATTATAATTCTATAAATAAATATTTCATACGGCCGCGAATCATATTTTAAGATCAGTCCCGGAATGCCAGACCTTGTTTTTTTAGACCATGGGCTGGTTATTTTTTCGGGCTACGATGTAGGTACCATGGAGAAAGTGGTTCAATGTGATGGTCCTGTACCCCTCAAATTTGACCACACCTTTCTGATCATATTTATATTGAAATAGTTATCCTAATGATGCATTTCTTTTCTTGATCACTTTATTATGGAAGACAAACTTCGTAACGAGACATGGCCCTTGAATTTGTGTGAGAGCAATATTTCGACCAATCAGAGGGTCGTTACTTTTCACTTATCATTTTATATTTACAAACCCATACCTCGCTACGATTTCATTATAGGTCCTTATCAATTTAACATAACAACAATTAAATGCATAGAATAAAATAATATTTATATAACGTGATTTCGGTGTTACTGATTAAAAACAATAATTATAAAACATTTAAAGGTATACATTCTCACTATACTTTACTAGGAAATTAACGGCGACATTGAAACCTACATTTTTTTAAAAACATTGGCTTCCAATACTACTCTGCCTACCCCTTTGAGGATTACAGGCGTGAAATATGTTAAGTTTCTCAAAGCCGCCGTCTTTCGTAGTCAACTCCGACAATTTATATTAAATTCCATTACTTTTGGTACAAACGACAAAATTGATAAGTATGGAGGCAACAATGTAATACATCATTGGAGGCAACTGACTATAAAATTCGCCGATTCGTCATTCTTTTTATTCATGTCCTGTGTAGAATAAGCAGTTGTACATAGCTGCAAAAGCTAAAATGGTTTTCCGATTAAATTCTACGTTGCTTTTTAGGGTTCCGTACCCAAAGGTTGCCAATGGACCCTATTACTAAGGCTGCGCTGCCCGTCAGCCTGTCACAGGGCTTTATCTTTTAAACTGTAATAAGTAGTCAACAAATAAAAAAAACAGTTTAAAAAATACTAAAGTGAAAAGAAAGAGTTTTACTAAAGTATTTTTAAATATACATTCATACATATATAAACTCACACCTTCCCATGGGGGTAGGCAGAAATTACAGAACGCCACCTGCTACGATCCTTACATACTCCTTTTGCCTCGTTTACGTTCATACATCCGGTCATACACGCACGCCGGAAAATATACTTTAGTAAAAAACACGTTTATATAATGCTAACTATTGTACGGTGGTACGGAACCCTTCGTGTGCGAGTCCGACTTGCACCTGGCCGCTTTTTAATAACAATTTTGCCTTTTCGAGTGGCAATACTTAAATTTACGTGGGGCGCACCCTGGACAGATAAGCCCGCTTCCACCTGTATGGTTAATATTTTTATCACGGCATGAGCTTAGAGGTATTAGGAATAGGGTGTAGTTCTTCATCCTCCATAGAAAAGTGAGGATCTTCCGACCAGACGGGTGTTGTGTCGGGTGGGCTACTGCCCGACGGTCGAAGTCGGGATGTTGTATACAATGTGTAACTGAATTGATGCACGTTATGAAAGTAGTTTGTTCAGAATCGTTTACTGAATCGATTACTGGCATTTTTAATAAAGGTATCTTTTTATCCCAAAAATAATTAAAACTACGTAAATACAGTCACACTTGCGCTATACAGTCAAAACAAACCAAAATGGACGAAGTACCTACTACGCTAGACACTCAAACGTGTGCGACTGTGAACGTGCGTAGATTTGTAATGTGACCACAATTTTCCCCCACAATCAGTGTAACTAATTTAATAAATAAACAATGTTTTATACATATTAGTAAAAACAATATGTATGTTTTATGATTATAACATAATATTTTA
Source organism: Griposia aprilina (assembly GCA_916610205.1). NCBI lineage: Eukaryota > Metazoa > Arthropoda > Insecta > Lepidoptera > Noctuidae > Griposia > Griposia aprilina. The sequence goes on from OU744311.1 coordinate 11,314,004, forward strand.
ATTGGGCTGTTTGGTGGTGTGCGTTGATTCCGGGACATGTTGTATATGCTAGTCGCACGTCGAACTTTGCTTGCGCGATGCAGGATTTTTCGTAACGTCACTGTGATGCGTAGTTTGCATGTGGCGTTGTAGATGCCGCAATTCTACAAGGTATACTCATATAGTTCGTGCCAATACTAGAGAAGAAATGACTTGCCTGCATAAGCAGGCATTAATAATTCATGGAATAATTCATGAATTTTCGTCAGTCACCTGCACACTAAACAATTTTGCCGCATGTACATCTTAAAACATGTCGAAAATAACCTCTCTTTTAGCTTTTAAAGACAATATTAAATATATTATGTGCCATTACTTTCTACGTGCCAGGGAAAGTGTCTGCGAATCCCCTGTCGCGTATTCTTAGAAATAAATTGCGAACAGATTTGACGAAGCTGCAAGAATTTAGAGAATCGATGAGACATTTTCTATATTTTTTTCATACTATCTTTTGAAAAATATTTATACTGCAGTGTTATTTTTTTAGTAATATTTATCAGGGTTTGCAATACTTTTTGCGATCTCGTCGAGTGAATTGATCATGTTTATGAACTCTGGTTGAGGCCGAAACTAATTTGCAAATTGTTCCACTTTTCAATAAAATGTCTATAGTTGTCGCATTTTCACTCGAATTCAAAGCATTTACTTCAAATAAACCAATTACAGGCACTTTTGAATTGTCAAGGGGTCGGTCAGTCAGAAAGATGAAGCTAGTTGGCCATTCCAAAGCGTAGTAGGTACCAACCTAACATGACCGTAGCGGTCATGGACCCACCTACATTTTCTAACATTTTTTTTATTTTAAAAACTGCAGTTAAGTCCGTTAACGTCCTGACTCAATATCTATCGTGATCTTCAACATGTTCTAATAACGGAAAGCCATATTTAGTTCATTGTCTTGGTTCCTACGGTGAGATCTTAGGGAAAGAGCATTGACCTCTATTCCCATGCTAAAATGCGACAACAATAGTATTTTTTTTAAATCTTTTTTCTAATAAATTTATTAACATCGTCAAATCTGTCCGCGATACACCGAAACGATTGTACAAATCTGTAGATAAATAACTTGCGATATAAACTACGATTACATAATATTTTATAGAAAAGGAAATAAAAAAAAAAACATAATATCAAAACGTATTTACATTATTTCTATCATCTCGTATGTTTTGTGTGAATTTTTGACAATTTTACATAATATTATAATTATGAACATTGTAATTACTTAATTATTTGAAAAATGCGTGGTTCTTTATAGTCCACTCCCTCTAAGGCAGCGTCCTAACCAAAAGCAATCGTCACGCTTTTTATATGAATACTAACTTCTGCGCGCGACTTCATCCGCGTGAAATTTCTTGTTCTCCCGACCTACCCCGTCACGTTGCATCGCATCACCTGCCCGCGCTCTTACTTCGTTTTCGCTTAGCTATCTTACAAATATTTCCCTTTTCGCTCGGCTTCTAAGGGTCATGGCATGATGTTAAATAGCCTTCCTCAAGAATTGGGCTATCAAATGCAAAAATATTTTTTCAATTCTGACTGGTAATTCCTGAGATTAGCGCGTTCAAATAAACAAACAAACTCTTCAGCTTTATTATTAGTATAGAGTATAGATAGATGACATAGTCGTACGATCAATCAATGTCGCGTGAGTAAGTCAAATTCATAAAAACGATCTCAATCTCAAATCGTTTATTGCAATCCATAATGTACACTTACAGGTGGTAAATAGAATATAATAGAAACAATTATGGACCCTGTCGGGCACAGCAAATTTTTAAATAAGTTGAGAGAGGAAGAGCGCTTTATTCATTTTCCTTGTTATTAAGTTTGAATTATTTTATATCCTATTAAGTATTATATATTTCTTTTCATTTAATTATACTTTTAATATTATATTTGCAAATCTATCTATTCATTTATTGTTGATTAATCGCACGACTCGCGCGACAAACACTTTTGGTTAGGACGCGGGGTCGGAGGCCTGTGTCCCAGCAGTGGGAACGTTATGGCTGAGAATGCTTATAATAATGTTACTCGATTGTATTGCATGCGGTCAAAAAAATCCGTCTCTATGGCTATTTTCAAAATCAAAGTATTTTATTTCACACAAACCTACATGGCCACTTATGAAACGTCAGAAGCTAGGTGCACGGTTCCAATTGTTTGTTTCCTATCGAGAAGAGCCGGCAAGAAACTCCACGGTGACTCTTTTAAAAATAATTGGCTTTTAAATGTTTTCAAATTACAGTGTTGATAGGTAAGGCAGGACAGTGTAGGCCTGTCAACAAGTAACAGGTACTTAACAAAATAGATCGTTATTTTCGACAACACACCTACCCAAGTATGTCATACCCTGAAACTAGAGATCTTGACTTAAAAATGTTCAAAAATTCAACACCTGGATAAAGTACAACTATTTTCTGAATGTCCCTCGGCAAACTTCGTGTTTCGTCAGTTTCCTCCCATTTAAAAAAAAATGTATTAAGTTAAAAGACCATTAACAACTCTATGTATTTCCAAGTCGATTGAGAGCGTGCGGTCTGCACCAAGTGAAAAGGGAAACTGATAGAAATCCGACGACTGACGAAACCGAAGATTGCCGAGGGACATTAAGAAAATAGTTGTACTGTACCCGTATTCCCACAAAACATACAAGTACATATTAACCACACAACTATAGTTGACGAATAATAATAAAAAAAACAACTATGTATACAATACATTGGTTTTCATAACAAAATAAACTCGATAAATGCACAATGCGATGGCGAAACTAATCAATTAGTAATATTTCTTGTAAATGAGTAAACAATGTTCGTTTTGGTGACATATTAACATGATGCTGGCACTTCTCTTGGCGTATTTGTCCAAACATTGGCCTAAATTTGCTAATACAAAATAAACCTTATATATATTAGGATAAAGTTAATTTTGTGTTAGCAAAATAACGCAACTATTTGCACAAATACGCCAGGTGTGGTGTCGGCATAATATAGAACATACGAATGTTACTTCAAATAATTATACTAAACGCCAAGACTCGTGGCAGTGGAGGTCAAAAAACGTGCGAGTAGGACGGCGAATAACTGCCGTCTCGCTCGCACATTCTATGACCACGCCTACCACTAACTTTGGCGTTTAGTATAATTATTTGTGAATTCTATATTATGTCAACATGCGTATTGTAAATTGGTTTATATTGTAAAATAATTTATTTCACATAGGATAAAAGGGACTGTCATTTGTATTGCATATTATTGACGAATCTCGCCAGCCAGAGGTATCGTGTTACCCAGTAACTGGGTTGTGGAGGACAGATAGGCAGTCGCTCCATGTAAAATACGGGTATTCAGCTGCATCTGGTTAGACTGGAAGCCGACCACAACATAATTAGGCTAAGGCTCGGAAGATGACGAGAATTCTCGCCAATAATATGCAGAATATAGTCCCAGACTAGTTTTCATAATGGTTCCATACAAAAAGTATACTATGCTTGATTTAAGTGAAGAGCTACCTTCTTTTACAGTACAACTATTTTCTTAATGCCCCTCGGGAATCATCGCATTTCCGAATACAAACGAATGTCAATATCCATGTCCACCAATTATAATATTAATATCGTGTATAATAATTTGAATTCAGAACTAAGTACTTTATTGTTTGTTACGTCAAAACAAAACAACAATAAAGCACTTAGTTCTGAATTCAAATTATTATACACGACAAATCTAATAATTGATGGACATGGAAATTAGCATTCGTTTGTATTCGGAAATGCGATTATTCCCGAAGAACATTAAGTAAATAGCTTTACTGTAAGTTAGTTGATGTTCTAGAGATATCAATTTTTCAATGATGTATCTGCAATTTTATGCAGGAGGCGCCCCGCTTATTAAATTATACAGAATGATTTTGCAAGTGTTTGTAAGTGACCAAATCCGAATCCTATGCAATAGCGATAAATACTCAAAGGAGTCTCGCGGCCGATTTGGATGAAATTTAAAATGACGTCATCCACGCGCACTTGGAAAATTCATCCCGTACATGCGCAAAGTTGCGCTCAAATTAGCGCCGAGTGTTTGCACAGGTTATCAGCGCTGTAAAAAATTGTACTTTACACATATTTCCGTATACCAAAATAAATCCTGCCCCACTGATGCCATCTATCGACATAAAGGTTACTCTTCTTAAAAAAACGAATACTCTATGCACAGTAAACTCTAATTTATTAAAACATTTATATGTATTGTTTATTAACAAATATTGCGTGTGACGGTGGCGCCGGTGTTCATAGATTTTGTCATATTTTTAGTTTATATTAAATACAAAATATATGCAGGATTTCTTTATAAAAGTACTTTAATCAGTACAATATTTTTTTGTTTCTGATTTGTATCGAACTCTTTGCTCTAACGTTTGGTCGATACGACAATGTCCAATCGTGGAATGAAACAGTTCAGCACTTTTTAATTCTTTTCAGTTTTCCCACAATGAGGACATCTTTTTGAAATCCTCTTAATGTTGGTTTTTTTTATTTGTTTATTAAATTGTGAACCCCGGGGCTTCTAAAATCCTTTACGATTTTATAAATTCATCAGCAACTCTATTGTAGCGTTCAACCAAAAATAGACCTTAAAGTACTCACCCATTTCATCCCGCAACTGCCAATAAACATTCAGCAATAAGGTTCAAATTTCTAGACCGTGTAAAATTTACATACAACAACAAGAGCTATGAACATCGCCACACTATCACCTACAAGCCTACGACTCAAAAATGGAGGTATTCATTGTTTTGAGCTATCTCTGTACATTTGTGTTGGGTGAGTATAACTTCTTTTGCTTCTTTTCTTTGCAAGGGGATCTGAAAGAAAGAGAAAATATAGTTAAGATATCATCATCTATCGAGCCTTTTTCAAATATGTTGGGGTCGGCTTCTAGTCTAACCGGATGCAGCTGAATATCAGTATTTTATATGTAGTGACTGCCTATCTGACCTCCGCAACCCAGTTACTGGGTATCACGATACCCCTTGGTAGACTGTCGAAGACTGGTTGTCAGACTTTTGGGCGTCTGACTACCTGTAACGACTGTCAAAGATCTACAAATGACAGCCGGGACCAACGGCTTAGCGTGCTTTCCGAGGCACCGAGGGGTCTCGGTATATAAAAATGGTCACCCGTCCACGGACCGACCGCAGAAGGCTTAGCTTAACCTGATCAATGGACCCGTGTGTCTGTTATTACCACGAGCTCTCTAAAATATAGTTATGATAATCTACACAAAACTGACAATACTTCAATTAATGTGACTAAGTCAATCATCTACTTTAACTGTAGGTATACTAAGTTATGAATGAATGAATGAATGAATGAATGAATGAATGAATGAGTGATGATGATGACTGTAGGTATACTAAGTTGATTTTTGAGCGACCATTTTGTAACAATATGGTCCTAAACATTTTTGGTTGCAATACAATTTGATCTGACATCATTTATCTCAGATTCTGATTTCATTTGAAATTAAAAGAAATTGAAATAGTAGCTTTTTATAGAGCTCGAGTATGGGTCAAAAAACTGTTTAAAACGGACACCCAAATACGGTACGAATTTCAGTTCAGTTAAAAACATTTTTTTTTACCATCTTCAGTTGTACAAAAACACTTATCTATACATTATGCAGCGTTACAACTTAGTCGGGACCTTTATTTAATTTGTTCTCAAACCGATAAACTCAAAAAAAAAAAAAAACTCAAACTCGAAATCATTTACTTCAATTAAACCATTTACAGGCACTTTTGAATTGTCAAGGCGCGGTCACTATGAAATATGAAGCTACTTGCCCTTTCCACAGCACATTTTACTAGCCAAATTTTCTAGTTTGATAGTGAAAAGCGCTTGTTTATTATACATAACTAACCTAGTTTACTGCCATATGGAAGAGTCACACCGAACTGAAAGTATAATTAACAACCCATATTTTTAAAGCGCCTATACACAATAGGCGCTTTAAAAATATGGGTTGTTATTGTATAACTCATTATAAATTAATCAATGAAAAACTGCACGAGCATTTTACTGTTTCTGAATCCTTATGTTACCTATACTAGGGCAATATTACCCTACTTTTGGTGATATTACCTGACGTTAAGCAATATTACCAGCACTCACCTATAAGATTACGACATAGAGGAGCATGGCAGGCGCGGCGAGCCCATCTGTGTGAGCACGCGGTCCAGCCACTGTAGCGGACCGTTGAGGTGCAGCTCGATCCAACATGGTGTTGACGTTACTGTTTGACGTCTGTGGACAATGAAATGTAAGTTATTAAAGAATGAAAACTCGCAATTAAACGAGGTTAAAATTATTGTTTGTTTTGGAGGATGACTGTCCCTGACAGAAAGCTACAAGTGTAGCTTTATACATGTGAAAGAATTTTTAAGGGTGCCATAGGATATTATTTATGGTATAGTGGATTTCCACGCGAACGAGGTCGCGGGCTTGCTAGTAGCCAAAAATCAGAAAGGGGGATTCGCGAAATACGCCCTTTTTGGACTCGTCGACTTCTAATAGTAAGTGTCGTATGGCAATTCCGCATTTTTTTTTAAATGATTTGACTAGAACTTAAAAATACCTAAAATTTGCACATGTCGACGGCGACGCTGACGCTATAATTACCGTTCATGGCAATATTACCTATGGTTGGGCAGTACCTGCTATCAATTTTTATGGCAATATTACCCTACCATTTGCAACATAACCCGTTATTAGGCAACATAATCCAACATTATCGTAATATTGGTTGCTGCTTGGCAGTATAATCTAATGTCTGGCAATATTACCTGTACTCTGCGCCCCAGCCCTTGACAAAGCTCATGCGTATGGTACACATGCGAGTCAGCTGAAACACCGCCTCGAAACCTTGCGACACTGACTGCGATAATAGCGCTGCGAACTCTTGATTGTTGAAGATTTTTAGGTTGCAGCCTGGAAAAGAAAATATATTTTCACATTTAAAAGATGCGTATTCAATCGGCAACAATTGTAACGCCATATGAAATGTAAGACACCAGTAATAATGAGTCCACCAGGCAGTGCCGCACGGTGTTGTGAAACGCTGCGAAACCTATCAAGTGGCTTTCTTTTTTGGGTCAAACTTAAGGCTGTGATCAACGTACGTACTTTATCGCTGTCGTTTGGCTCGCTGGGCGATTACCGCAAAACCACGGTTGTCAGAATCACTAATAAACTCGTCAAATGATTTATGGACATACGTATGTCCTCCATTAAAATAGTCAGCGCCCATCGATCAATAACAACGAGCCGTGACTAACACCACAGTAATGTTTACTTGTTATGGCGCTAATTGCGGAACCCTAAATTCTTATGACTAATACCTACCGCATTGACAATGACCACCTACCGCGTTGCGGTCTGCACCGTGAGATACGCCTTCTCAGCAATCCGATGGCGTGGGATCGAAGATTGTGCAATAACAGTGATTAATATTGATTCAGCACTCTTGCTTCTCATATCGAACAATTGTCGCGCATCCTAGTTTTTACCGATCTAATTGTAATAATTATTTTAATTAAACTCTTTAAGTGAACTATATCGGTTTTCTTTGCATCCTCGACTGCAGCCGAACGTAATTTACTTATAGCTCTTACTGTTTACAGATATCTTGTGGTTTGCTCGTTGTTCTAGACTTTTGGCTTCATTTCGTACCAAAATTTCGATTGCTGTAAATTTTTAGGTGTTACTCACCAGGCGGTATTTTGCAGACGGTGGCGGGATGCCAGCCATAGCGCTGGTTACAGTTCGGACTCTGCACGAATATCGACGAGTCGCTCAGGCACTCCGCGAACACCTCGCCTGCAATTTATATTTTTCATTAAGGCTGTGTCATGTACAGTTCTACATAACATTACATAACGCTTGGTAGTCCTCGAGGGGTAAAGCAGACGTGTATGGTAAACGCACGTTTCGTCAAAATTAAAAGTAATAAAAACGTCCACTTTTCACCGCTTCCTAGTGCTTTAACTGAAAAGCACAGCTAGTTTGGAATATAATATTTGGATTGTGACACTGTAATTTTGGTTTTCAATTTCCAATCAAAATGGTGATGTATTTTTTTTAAAGCTTATTCTGATTACTGTTTAATAAGCTCAAAAATATCACGACAGAAATATCAATTTTCTAAAGATACGGATAGTAATGTAGATATACTAACCACCAATATAATACAATCTAACTCCCTTGCCGATGTGTCGACGCGTTTGTTCGACTACTTCGTTCCTATTCACGTTTGATAGAAGACCCAGGCAGAACCTGTGAAAGAAAAAAAACAATTATATCTTTTTGTTTATCTGTGGATTATGTTGTTGGTTGCATATTTGTATAACTCCTTATATTTTATATATTTGTAACAGTAGCTTGTGTCCGCGACTTCGTCCGCGTGAAATTTCTTGTTCCCCCGACCCACCCCGTCGCATAGCATCGCCTGCCCACATAATTACTTCGTTTTCGCTTAGCGTTCTTTCTTACTTTTTTTCTTTTTAATCGGCTCCTAAGGGTCCCAGCGTGATGTTAAATAGCCCATAGCCTTCCTCGAGAATTGGGCTAACAAATGCAAGATATTTTTTTTTCCAGATCCTACAGGGTGGTGTCCAGAGATAATAGCGTTTAAACAAACAAAAAAATACTAACTCTTCAGCCTTATTATTAGTATAGATATAATGTGTAATTGTTTGTTCTTCCAAATAAATAAAATAAAACATGATTATTATTCAACAGTTTTTTTTTTATGTATGAATATGCGGTCCATCTGATGGTAAGCGGTCGCATCTGCATTACCAGAAGCATCATACGGACCTTACGTTGTATAGTACATTTGCAATATTACCCGACTTTTGGTATTATTACCCGACTTTTGGCAATATTACCCGACTTTTGGCATTATTACTAACTAGCAGGTAATATTGTCAAAAGTCGGAAGTGGAAGGTCTCTCCCACGCGCGTGTGATGATGAGCTGATGCTGCACCAGAAGGCTGGCTCGCGGTACAGTACTGCTTACCTCTCACTGTTGCTGGGGTCAGTGAACCCGTCCACTGTGATGGAGGGCTGTGACGCGTGGAAGGTCTCTCCCACGCGCGTGTTCAGCTCGTAGTAGCTGATGCTGCACCAGAAGGCTGGCTCGTGGTACAACACGGGGGCGGCTTCGGTAGTCAGCCCTGGGGGTGATGGGGTTAGGCGGGTTAGGTCTGCAACAAAGGTTAGCAGTCAATGAACACAAAAAACGGTTATTAAACAATAATTACAATAGTAGATTGGTTCTACTATTGTTTCCTTTTTCTTGTAGCTATGTGTGTGTGTGTGTTTGTTCGTCAAAATGAAGCGACTTGTGTAGTTCAACAGTTGTATCCATACTAATATTATAAATTCGAAAGTAACTCTATCTGTATGTTACCTTGTCACGCCTAAACCACTGAACGGATTTCGATCAAATTTGGCAAGGAGATAGATGGCATCTTGGGGAATGACATAGCACTTCCCGCGAGATAGCTTCTGAAGTTCCGACATCTAATCCACGAGGGCAGAAAGTAGTATTGTATAAAAATATTCGTTATGCTACGACAACATTTATCGCGACAATGTAGCTGTAGCATTAATGCAACGATTTTTATTATGTAGACCACACGGTACAGTTTGCGAGATCTAAGCTGAGCTTTGCATTTGTGTGAGGTGCGCGCCTCAGGCCGATTGCCAAAAAGCAGTATAAACCGGTTTAAACCAAGCGAAGGACGCGTCGCGCTCTAAGCCGACGTCACACCTACACTATCTCTATGTGCACTCACACAAATGCAAAGCTCAGCTTAGACCCCGCGGTCTGTACTCGTACATACTTTTTTATTTGCCCACATACGTCGGTACTTAATTACCTACCCTAGAATTATTTGAAACGTTCACAAAAGTGGAGTAAGAGGCACATAGCTGGTAGTTAAATATTCAGATTAATTATTCTTGAAAGGAAGACAACCCTAACGTAGCCAGAAGAGATAAGAGTTACACGATAGAAAGAGAGGCAACATAACTGTAGGCATTTAGCGCTGTGCGACCTGAATTGCACTTTATTGTGTCGTAGGAAGAGTGGCTATTTATATAAATGATTTGGCGGAGTGAATCTTATGTACTTGTACTATTATGTATTCTGCGCTATGAGCTACTATGTAGAGATAAAGTATATTTAGACTTAGCTTTAGACAGTCTTTGCGTTATGAGCAGAGATCGGGTATTCGGATGCATATTCACCTAAAGTTGAGATATTGGCTAATATGGAATGCGCTTTTGTATCATATAAATCTTAAGTTTAACTAACACACACCACCCCTCCTCTTACACCTCAAATACACATATTTGCATCGGGGGTAAAACATTGACTTTAAATAAATATGCATCTGAATAGTTATGCAATATATTGATAAAAATAATGACTTTACCTTGCTTGTACATATTTGAGACTGCTTTATTTGTTAAAAAGAATATGCATCTATTCAGAAAAGCATATGAACATCGTTATAAAATGATTAGACAAGAATATAGACATGAATTATGCATTCGACCATCAAAGACCGCCTTGATGCACAAAAGCATACTTTGCATGGCCCCAAAAATATTTAATAAATTACCATATGGAATTAAGTACTTAAATATTATTCAATTAAAAAACAAATTAAGACATCTATTATTGGAAAAATGTTATTAAACTAATGACAAATTCCTTAATGATAAATAGTAAGTTATTCGACATTGATATTTATTTAATTTTGACATTGTAGTAAAATATATATTATCTTTATTTCCGTTCATTATTAACATGTATAATCAATTGTTAATGTTTTACTTGTTTTATTTTTATTTTAATACGTTTATTGTTCTTTTTTATAATAATTACTAATTATGTGAGAGAGTGTACACCTTTAAGGTAGATTTTTGAGGAACTACTTATTTATTATTAAGATCTCATGTAAAATGTACCAAAAAACACACCAATAAATGAATTTGAATATGCAATCCATGAATCCCGGGTTTATATTTTTATTTTATTTTTGAAGATGCTTCCCTAACATACATCCGACTTGTTATGCATTCCCGGTAATCCTGGCATCCCGGGTTTAAAATAAATAAATAATTAAGAAGCCTCTTCCATACTTTCATGGCTAAAAATTAACTTTAGACCGTAAATATGCATCCGAATATCCCATCTCTGGTTACGAGGACTAGTGCTATACCCAGGCAAGCCGGTTCAGAACAAAAAGTATGTAATATAACAAAATTGTCAACAAACTCACTCATGTTGTCGTTATGGTCCATGGGGTCGCCGTCCTCGCTGATGTAGCCCGGCGGCGGCGTCTCCACAGTCGACGAGCTCCTGAGGACAACATGTATGGGATTATAACTCATGCTCTTTTTAACCGACTTGAAAAAGTAGGAGGTTATCAATTATTCGTCTGTATGGTTTTTTTTTTGTATGTTTGTTACGCAAAATCTCCGGCAGTCGTGGATTGATTTCGAAAACCCTTTTTTTAATGGATAGGGTATGCTTCAGGGGTGGTCCTTTGGTGGAACTTTGCTTCGGTAGTTTTTCAGTTATAGCTTCAATAATACGTATTTTTTCCACTTAGTGTACATTGATGATTTTATACTAACTTTCTGTCACTGTTATTTACACATAGTAGTGTAACATAAGCTATCGCTGAAAACCAACGTTGGGGCTCTGTCTCGCATGGGGTCGTAGCATTATGCCGTGCGATTGCCGTTTTGCGTGGATGTGACGCATATTTTCCCCCAACCCGTTTTTTTGTTTTTTCTTTGCGTCAAGTTTACCGCAAATAAACGTATTTTCTTTCTTTCTTTATAAGTACCACAACCAAGAAAGTGAAAAATAAAAAACTTTGAAAAAAAAAAAAAAACTAAGTAATTTCGGAAGTCGGTGACAAAAAACGAAAATACAAAACTAGACACCGACATCCAAGTAATATGGAGAGTCTAAGCTCAAGATCTTCGTAGGGTGGCTGGTAGCAGCTGAATGAGAAGCCGAGGATCAAGTTAAATGACAAGCGATTGGAGAGCTCTATGTCCAGCAGTGAACATGGAGCTTATGATACCCAAAAGTGGTCTATATCGACCCCCATTGTTAGATGTTACAAACGAGTGTCCATGGAGTTTCTTGCCCGTTCTTCTCCATAAGTAACTACTATGCTTTGGAATGGGCAACTAACTACCTTCATCTTTCTGACCGACCGACCCATTGACAATTCAAGTGCCTGTAATTGGTTTATTTCAAATAAATGCATTGAGTTTGAGTTTACACTTTTCAATGTGTGATATCTGCTAAGATATTCATTTTAATGATATGCTGTAAAGGGCAATTTTGATCTACATTAAATGCACAACGTATCTAACGTATTGAATTGGATAAGGATTAATACCGTTTTGTTTAAAATAGCTTCGTAAATAACCCATATTTTTTTAGTACTGAAGATCAAAATGATTACTGTGGGTTATCCTTAAGAAATAGACATATACCATCGCGGACTTTTCTGTAGACCTTTTGAAGATATATGATTCCGTAGTAGATTATTTTGATATATCTCGTAAGTTTTAGCACGCGTTAGCAATGTATGCGCCCGAAAATATGTTTTTAATGACATCATTACAAATCTTTGAAATTCCTCGGTTCTGGAGTAACTATAAAGTGTCTTGCCCATTCTTCTCCATACGATACTACCCAGGACTTCATATGGGGAAGGGGGGGGGGGGGGGCATTCTGACAACGTTCGGAGCTGGGGTTAAAACCACATGTAACCAAAAAAAAAAAAAAAAATTGCTTGAATTTTTACAAACGCTTTTGGCAAACTTATCTATAATTTTATCGAAAACAACTGGAACAAATCCCTGTGGATGTATAGAGGTATGAGGAACAGGGTGTAAAGCTCACTCATACCTCCATAGAAAAGGGAGGATCCTCCGACCAGATGGGTGTTGTGTCTGGTGGGCAACTGCCCGACAGTTGATGTCGGGACGTTGTATATATGCTAGTCGCGCGGTAAACTCTGCTTGCGCGATGCAGGATTTGCGTGACGTCAGTATGACGTGTAGCTCGCATGTGGCGATGTTGATACCGCTACAGATGTATAGGAGTGCAAGTCCGGGAAGTCGCTCCTCCCCAGTGCGCGTACGCTGCCATGTTTTTAAGCGGCGTATCCGCCAATGATACTACCTTTTGGAAGGGGCAACTAGAATCAATAGTATAATCTTAAAAAAAATTGACATGAAATAAATCATGACTTGACAGATGTAGGGCTTGTGACTAAGTAATAACACCCGCACGGTTCGATCGATCAGGTTAAGCTACACTTGCCGCGGTTGATCCGTGGATGGGTGACCATCTTTACATACCGAGTCCCCCTCTGTGCCTCGGAAAGCAGTTAAGCCGTTGGTCCCGGCTGTCATTCGTAGATCTTTGACAGTCAGTCTTATCAAGCGGTATTGTATTGTTCAGTAACTGGGTTGTGGAGGTCAGATAGGCAGTCTCTCCATGTAAAATACTTGTATACAGCGGTTAGACTGGAAGCCGACCCCAACATAGTTGGGAAAGGGTTGGCAGATGATGATGATGACTGACAGATATAGCTGACTAGCTTTTGCCCGCGGCTTCGCCCGCGAGGTTGTAGGAAATTATCCCACGGGAGAGTGCTACCGGGATAAAAAAGTATCATATATGTTAATCCAGGTTATAAACTATCTGTGTTTCAAATTCCATCCAAATCCGTTCAGTAGTTTTTGCGTGAAAGAGTAACAAACATCCATCCTCCCAAACTTTCACATTTATAACATTAGTAGGAAGTAGGATGAAAGAGTACTTACACATGCACAGTGGTGTTGCCTGGCACCTGCTGGGCCAGCGTGGCCTCCAAATACATCGCGCTGTGTGCGCCCACGCCCACTCCGACCACACCTCCAGTCTGCATTACACTACAACAATACATTATACTTAATTAATAACTAATTAATTAGACAAATAATACTATTAGGTAGGTCAAGCCTAAACCCAAGTCTATGATAGATAGACTGATCGACTTGTTATAACCATTATCATATTTGCTTCGCCCGCGTGGAGGGCGAAAATTATCCGACGGGAACGTACTACCGGGACAAAAAGTATACTGTGTCAATCCAGGTCATAAACTATCTGTGTGCCAAATTTCATACAAATCCGTTCAGCAATTTTTGCGTGATTGAGTAACAAACATCCAAACATACAAAATTTCGCATTTATAATTATTAGTAGGATGTTTTTAGGGTTTCGTACCAAAAGGGTGCCAACAGAACCCTATTACTAAGCCTCCGCTGTCCGTCTGTATGTCTGTCAGCGGGCTGTATCTCATGAACCGTAATAGATAAACGGTTGAAATTTTCACAGAGTGTATATTTCTATTGCCGCTATAACAACAAATAATAAAAATAAAAATAAAGTTAAAAATGAAAGGGGGGTCCCCATACAAGAAACCTGTTTTTTTTTTAAAATATGTAGTGTTAAATATTGTACGGTGGTACGGAAGCCTTCGTGTGCGATTCAGACTCGTACTTAGCCGGTTTTTTTTATTTTCAAAAATCTCTCATTTCTTTTACTAATCAGTGAAAAGTATGTATTGTTTACGACTTTCAAGTGGTGCAATACTATTTTTGCATCATTCATTAATTTCATGCCTCTTTCAGATGTTTTTTTTTTTGGCGGCACCATTGCGCTAAACCTTAGTATATCGTTGTACAACAAAAAAAACGACTTGAATTTTTTTTTTTTTTTTGAACTGACCGTTTTTTTAATGACGTGATCAAATGTTAATAGCCAAATAGCACGGTGGTTGGGCAATTCGCCTACACCAGGTAGTGGAATTCGACAACAGGGAAATCATTAGTATGGCAAACATATTTGTTAAGGATCTGGCCATACATTCATAATTCCTAGAACAGGACGTTTTATAAAAAAAAATATATAGCTAGCCGCTATAATACATGACCGCTTCAACTCACGCGTCCGTATGGTCGTGATGCGACTGGTGCGTTTGGTGCTGCTGATGCTGTTGATGCTGCTGGTGCTGTTGATGCGGCGCGTGCGTTTGATGCGATCCGTGCGTCTGGTGCGGCGCGTGCGTCTGGTGTGGAGCGTGTGTCTGGTGCGGCGCGTGTGTCTGGTGCGGCGCGTGGTAGTCCGTGTAGGGCGGCGGCGCACGCACCTCCGTGTCGCCGCACCGAGGGACTAGGATCGGTGGGAGCGCTGAAACAAGGAGAAGACGTTTAATATCTCATTCTTTCCTATAGACAAATACTATCTGACAAAGTGTACGCCCTGCGCAGCGAGAACACCCCGTCGTCGCATGACACAGATATAAATGCGTGACCACAATGTCTTGTTTCGTTTCGTTATTGGACTATTCGACGACAAAATCTTATTTGGCACGCCTGGCTGGTAAAAATATTTGCCAATCAGTAGCAAATAGTAAAGGATGACTTACGCGAGCCGCGTTCGTGCCTGTTCGATTTGTGGGGACCAAGACTTGGACTGGTTCATATTAAATGTTCCTGAAGTTTTGGATCCGTGTCTCGTCCATGCCTCCCTGACACTGTCTAGCATAAATTATCCATTTACACAGCCTGATTGATATACAAATCGTTTCACATAGGAGCTTCTTTAGTGTAGAATAATCAGCTTATAATGTTCCCACTGCTGGGACACAGTCCTCCTCTCGGTAAGAGGGAGTGGGCCGTCCACCACGCGGGCTCAGTGTGGTTTGGTAGATGTCGCCTGTCTTCGAATTTTTGCTTTTAGGACATGCCGGTTTCCTGACGATGTTTTCCTTCGCCTTTGAGAGCAGTGGTGATGAAATAATATACACAAATTAAAACGCCTGTCTGGGTTCCAGCCTGTAATTGTCCCACTGCTGGGCAATGACCTCTTAAGTAGAGGTCACTGCATTTACAGAAAAGGAACAAGCATATCACCGAGCTTGCTCCATATTGGTTTTTCACATTTATTAAAGCGAGGTTTTCTCTCATTCATTTCGTTAGTTGTACAATAACTTGCCAGGTTTCAAATTTGCAGCCTTGGGCTTTATATTATGCTGTTATTTTCAAACTATTGAACTAAAACTCCTTACAATGAATTGAGTACATAAATAACAGAACTAGACTTACCAGGCGAGTCGATTTTATTGTAATGATAAGGGTTGATGCACACTTCGTCCTTCTTCAACTGGTATGCGTATTCACAGTGGTCTACTGGCTTTAGTTCATGCTGACTCTGTAATGATAGGAGATATTTTATTAATTACGAGATTATTGTTTATTTCACATAGAACTTATGATTATTTTGGCAGGTGAAAAATTGGTGTATGGTACAACCAGTGCCCAATATGGGAGAGCCCAGAGGGTTTTTAAGCAAACATATGCAGGGCGACAAGTGGATAGCTGAGTTGGTCCGACATGAGGAGGGAATTCAAAAAATATATTTGAAAAGTTTCAGATATGAGCCCCGTGGTCAGGAGGAGTCCACTTTCAGATTTCGAAAAAGGACCAAAAATTTACCTTTTTTAAAAGGATATGCAGGGCGAATGAATGTTATTCTGTGCACATGTCCTGTTAATGAATATCTGACGGATTGGTGATCGGATTGGCTTTTCGCAAATATGATTAAATTTCATCAATCCCTAAATAAAGGAACTGTTTGAATTTGAAGCTGTCACGTGCCACAAGATACTTAAACAAAAAAAAAATGCGTGACTGTCGTGGAACACTCGGTTGGAACGAAGTTCCTTTCGTAGTATATTTAGAACATCCATAGAACAAATTTGATTACCATAAAAAGGGTTATATTGAGTCAACCTTAAAAGATAGACATAATTATGCTGTTGCGGACTTTTTTTATAACTTTTAAAGGTGAACAATTCCGTCATACATGATTTTTGCGTAACTATAACCGTTTACGCAGCGCACGCAACGGAAGCTCTCAAAAGGGATCATTTATTCCCGTTTTTGCAACATTTTTCATGTATGCTCCGGTCCTATTAGTCGTGGCGTCATGTTATATAGCCTAAAACCTTCCTCGATAAATGGACTATACAACACAAAAAGATTTTTTCAATTCCAACCAAATTCTGAGATAAGCGCGGTCGACCAAACAAACAAATAAAGCAAGGGTCGTGATGGAAAATTCTTACACTTTTTTTCGCCTAGCCCCCATCCGCCAAATCCGTACCGTGCGATAAGGAACTTCGTTCCAAAAACAACTTATACCTGTAGCTGCGGCCAGCGCCACAGCCTGCAGTAGACAACATGCGGCAATCCTTTGCGGTATTGACCATTTATCACGTTCTCGTTAGGTTTCACTCTGTAAGACAATAACAGTATAATAAACATAACATAAAACTCAAAGCATTTATTCAATTAAACCAATTACAGGCACTTTTGAGTTGTCAAGAGGTCGGTCAGTCAGAAAGATGAAGCTAGTTGCCCATACCAAAGCATAGTAGGTTCCTATAGAAAAGAACACACAAGAAACTCCACAGACACTCTTTTAAATCAAATTAGTAACATTCATGTTGATCTTATTTCAATATGAAGCAGGTAATACTTCCATTTGCCTACGAAAAACGGCCACAGAATAGGCAACAATGAGTCTTAAATGTGTAGTTAAATATCAAAACCCGGTACGTCACACCCACAAAATATAAAAACCCGGTAAGTCACAAGTTGTCTGTGGTCACACCCCTACTCAAAATTGAAATGTGAATTGGGTCAAAATTTAAAAATAAAAATACATATTTTTGTGTTTTCCAAATCAAGGTCACTTTTTAGTGACCTTGATTTGGAAAACACAAAAATAATGCACACACACTACTAAAATAATGGTTAAAATCAATAATTTATTTCATCTCCCGGTATGTCCATTGCCATGTGTTTATCCAAGCCAAGCATGTCCGCTCTAACCAATCAGCGTAAAAAATGAGGTCTAAGATACTGCCCATTTTTTTTAAACTCCGGTATGTTTCAATAGTTTAAGTATATCTAACAATGGTATGTCTATACTGATTTTTTTAGCTAAATCTGTTATTTATATATAATTTTTATTTCTATTCTAATAAACACAATCACCTACACATTTAATAAAAAACATCAACATTTTTTTTTATAGCGGTTTCTGCTTGCTCTTGACCTTGATCATGCCTGATGCAAACAATGGATGAGGTCTATGATGGAACGAGCGTGCCCAGAATGACTTAATAATCTATAGCTTAACATATTTCTTTCATTGCCCACTACTCACTTAGAGTGGACCAAGTTTTGATGTTTAATTAGCAATTTATTATAGGTACCTATTATGTGCAATGATGATCATGATATTATTCTTCAACTACCGTACTTACAGTGTAAAATTTACATTATATTTTGATTTTACTTGATCCTGAAGTAAGATTTTTATGCCAAATGCTGTTATGATCTAGACAAGTGTTAGATCTTGGGCTCAAGCTTCATAACCCAAAAACTAAGACATGACAAATAATATGCAGTCATTAAGGTAACAAATTAAAAATAAATAATGTTATTATAGGGAAAAAAATTGACTTGTATCAAATTGGCGGCAAAAGATTTCCAGATGATTGTTATCAGGCATTGTCTAATCTATGAATAAAAACTTTTACTGAGAATCTATGCTGTTGAAATCTTAGATGTTTCTTAATAGCACTAATGGGTATTTAATCAATCCTTTTGGTGTTTAACGACGCAAAATAGCTGTACATTCACAAAATAAACACACGGAATGCGTGTTTAAATCCAGAAACCGCAATTTTAGCATAAATTAGAAGTGCTTTAACTCATTTAATAAACATAGAGGAAGCATCCGTGACGTATTTACCTTGAAGGACGAAAGGATACACGGATGTCCTTCAAAACGGGCACAGAACACAAAAATTTAAAATAAACACAGGTTTTCTTTATAACCGATAAAGAATTTTAGCAATCAAAAATTGCAACATGCAAGGTTCAAAATATGTCCGCCATATTGACATGAGGATTCGATTTGTTTTGACGGCGGTGTCTTGACCTTTCCGATTTTGCTATTATGCAACCAAAATGCGATGGTCGTTGCGGTCTACCGGGTCAATGACAATGACCGACTATTAAACTTAACCGGATAATAGGACCCACAGAAATAACCCGACTACGAAAAAAACTATTCGTTCGTAAACTGAATTAATTTAGCGAAATTATACAAAAAAATGCAGTGATGACTTATTAGATTCTTATTAGACAGGACAATAAATTTTGAGATACCAGAATTTGGCAACAATTACCAATAATTTATTTAGGAGATTTACGAACTTCTCATAGATTAGCTCAATAATTTTTGCATTATATGTGGCTGGCGAAAACGACTTCTATTCCAACTATCTTAAGGTCCAAAAACATTGAAGGATATATTAGCCACCGGAAACGTCATATTCCCAAATGATTGTTATCACGAAAAAAATAAATCAATAATGAACTGACCTGGGAATTGTTACGCATTTAGTATGACTGTTCTGACTTGATATTGCCTTTTCCAATTCTTCGAGCGCTCCGCTTTTCTTTAATTTCTTAACTAAACTCTTCACTGCCTTCTCAGACCATTTATCTTCGGCTGCAGACGAACCCTCAGGGCCTTTTTTCCATCCTAACAGCCGTTTCACTACTGGTGGTGTTAGGGGAAACATGCCGCGTCACTTCACTCACTAATTCATCAATATAAACAAATTATCATTTGAATAGCAAATTATATATTCGCGCACAATTATTAGGTTCCGTATTTAGGTAAACTATCGGCCATATTGCGAATGAATGACAGTTCACTTGTCAGTTGTCAATCAACAAATCTAGATAGGTAATTTTGTCTCTTTCACACCCGGTCTTTTTATGATATTAAACGTAGTTAGCCGTAGCCATATAACATTAAAATAAAAAATCTGTGATTCCTATACGGATTATCATAAATAAAGTTAAATTACATGTCACCGTATAAAGTTAGATTTAACCATGAAAAAATAAGAAATATAAATATGCCTGCATCTGTCCTTTTCTTGCAAATTACTTCTTCTGCGAGAACAAAACAAAGGGCATTTCCATAAACAAAAATATTCAGCCTAATCTAATTATAGCTGCATTCAACCTCTAATTACATTGATTATGCACAGTAAGCGACAGTTATTAGACTGTTGAAGTATTGATGCAAGAGATTGGGCAAGAAACGTAATATGAAGTAAAGGTGGGGCTTTTTCGTCAAGCCAGCAATCTATCGTAAACTATACACACAATATTTTTCATAATTTTGTACAAGTGCAATAAAAAGTAAAGTAAAACATGCACAAAAGGAAGGGTCCTTCATAATTTAAAAATGGTTTTGGTGATTAAATGGACATTTTCATACATTGCAGTATGAAGAATTTTATGTGATAAACAGCAATGTAATCCAAAATGTGAAATTGTTAAAAAGTGGTCACTGTGGTCTATGGTATAAATTGGAATGTTTTTGTTTTGAAATTTGACACAAATGGCGATAAAAATATTGTTTCATTCTTTCATTTGTTTTTTTTCTAAAGAAGTGCCAGTTGTTATAAGAAAGTGGAAATATTTGTGTTGAAAAAGAAGATTTGGTAAGATATTTTTCGTTTACTGTGTATTTCTATAATTTTATCACGTTTTTGTGGTCTGAATGGTCAAAAATGTGTACCGGTAATAAACTGTCACTGGCCGTTTAATTTTATTTTATTTGGTGGCCAGTGTCAGTTTTCATAATCCCGCTTTGGTTTTCTAATGCCTAGGCTGGAAATGATTATTTAGAGTAAAGATAATTAAATAAACTACTTTAGGAAAACTTTTATTTTCGAATTTCCCATTCTCATTTCCTGTCTGAAACTTTCGATTTGTTTGGTCGCGAATTTTTTAACATAATTTATTTTAAGGCTAACATTTACATTTGTTGTAGCTTAGTATTGCCTTTTAATTGGGATACTTGATACTAGAAGAGATGTAAAAAATATAAATGTCATTTTGGTCCTATCCTTCTGCTATCCATAAAAATAAACAGGATTTCAATGTAAACAAGTTAGGTATCATGGCCAAATATAGGTCATCCCTTTTTCGAGCTTATACCAAACCTACCTGCCTACCAATTATTTTTCTGATCTACTTTCTGACATCTTGCAGAAGAGTTTTCCGCAATAGGATGGACCCTAATCTAATTACAATCTAGCCCTTATAAATAGACTAATAAGTAATTAAATTATGACCTAAACTATTAAATTGTCTTTACAAAAAATGTGTACAAAGAATGTGTACAATAGCACTTTTCTTATTGTCTGTATTAAGGCGAATACACTTTGTTCTTGTGCTTGTTTGGCACTTTTGTACTTTAAACTATTCATTAGTGAATAGTGTAAACCGTTCGAGCTAGTGTTTAGTGTTAGCAGTAAACACTAGCTCAAATGGTTTTGTTCTTTATAATCTTCTAACTATGGTTGCGTGGTTGAGAAGCTGGATTGCCTCGACATTCACATGCTGATTAAGTCTCTTTTCGTGTGCTTCTGTAAGTTTTTGGATCACCTTTTTCGATGAGAGTCTATGTAACATATCAAATCTGTTGATAAGTTCAGAAGATGTTTCAGTCACTGCCATTACAAGATATATATATTTTAAAATTCAATTTATGCCTACACTACCCTCTCAACATCTCTGGGTCCGAGTGCAGTCAAGGGTTTGTAAGTTTGTTTTCTAACATGGACCTAGCACACCTCGCTTCGCTAACTGCCGAACGATCTGTGGGCCTAGACAAGTAGCAATCGCTTTCAATGCGTTGCGGTTATGTACAGCGACTTTCAACAGGAGTGACATAAGCTTTTCGGTACCTTATGTCAGTGCAATATATTTTTAACTTTCCCATCATCTTTATCACTGCTAGAATGTCACTCTGTCCATGGTCTAAAAACAAGGTCTGGCACTCCGAGAGTGACACATACTCACGTCACTATCCAGTTGCCACTTTATTGCAACTAAACACGAATTATGAAAACATTTTCAGTCACCATGCTGTTAAAAATATATATAAAGCATTTAAATTGTCGTTTCGTTCTTCTAACCAAACAAAACAATTCAATTTAAACATATACCAACGCAAGGGCGGATCCAGGGGGGGAGGGTCATGGAGTTCATGACCCCACCCTGGGCTGGGCCCAGGGCCTAGGTGGACCACTAATTAAAATTATTTTATATATTTTTTTGTCACAATATAGTTCTTATGTAAGTACCTTCAATATTTAATTTATTTAATATAGTACTTACATACATTAATAAAATACCTAGGTACTTTTTACTTGAATCTATGATTATATAATAGAATAATTTAATTATAACTTCTTGTGACTTGACCACGACTATGTGACACCCCCCCCCCCCCCTACAATGCCTAACGATGTAGATGTTCTAAACCCAAAATTATATTATGAAATTAGGGGCATGAAATTATAGGGCGACCTTTTAGTACAAGTGGGTGGACGGCGGGACAGCCTGGCGGAGAGGGCAGTCGCTCGCCCGCGTGAACCTTAGGACTGTCAACAACGAAAACATGTTGCATAATTTCTTCCCACTAATTTCGTAATATAATTTTGGCCACCACCACCACCACTTAGCCTCCACTGGGGGCTCAGTGGTAACGGCCCCGACATAAGAAAGAAATAAAAATTGGTTATTCTGCACAAACAAAACGCACATACAAAGTAGCTACATACGTGTCGTAAGTAGAGATGGGCAAATGCCCGGGCATTTTTGGCAAATTGGAAAAATTCCTAATAAGAGCCCATAAATTTCTGTCCTTGGGCATTTATCTGGGCATATAAATTTGTTTCAAAATTAATTTACGAAATTGATATTAGCTTTGAAAGTTGGCTTAATTTGTTGAGCTTAGTTACGGTTAATTCTTTAAAGCTGTATTTTTATGAATTTACCCATTCTATTTAAATTATGTTATACAAAACTAGGTTTACGAACATAAATGTTACTAATTACCGGCGGCGTAAAAATACTTGCATCGTGAGAAGGGTGCGGGGCAAGGGATGCGTGCACTGTAATGGTTAGTTGTTCTAAGTAGGTATCTACATTCATGATTTTATGAATTAAATTTCATTGTAATTAAAATATGTCTTAAAGTGCTTGTGCATCAGTGTTCTTGAGCCTGTAGCAGATAGTATATTTATACTGGAAGGCAACGAATTCAACATACATGAAGTATTTATGGTGCTTAGAAAACTTAAATCAAAATTAGAATTTGTGTTACCATCAATAACAATGCTGGACGATGAAAACAAGGAGAACATAAAAACTTCAATTGAAAAATGGAATAATGCAGTGCATAAAACCTTTACATTATGCGGCCTACATGCTGGATCCTAAATCTGCAGGCATTGAACTAAATCAGGTGGAAGAAACCGAAGCCATGGAATTCATCTGTAATCTCGCAGAGCACTGTCACATTGACTGTCTTGCTAATCTGGCCCAGTATAAAGCTAATGAAAGATTTTGGAGTAAACTATTCACTTGGAAGGCCGCTGAGAAAGTAAGTCCTATTTTGTGGTGGAAGGGGATTTGTGGCTCAAGTCAGTTAGGTATAGTTGCACTAAGAATATTGACAGCACCCTGCACATCTACAGCCACCGAACGATCTTTTAGCACACAGGGATTTATGCACAGTGCAAAAAGAAACCATTTCACATCAGAAAGAGCGGCAAAAATAACATTTTATACATATAATTGGAATGTATTAAATAAAGGTGAAAGCGTACATTGTCTTTCCAATGAAGATGCTGTTCCGGAAAGTTCTGACATGGAAGACACAGATGACGATATTATATGCAATGATGATGCCACGGAAGGTCACATGCGGGAGGATATGCAATCTTTCTTCACTTATTGAGGATAGATGGGAAGATATGGAACCAGTAGCTTCAACTTCACGACAAACAAACGATATTCAATTCATAAACATAAGCGAACAGTTATACGATAGCGATAGTGATTAGGGTAATTGGCCCTACAATACAATAAAAATATTAGTTTGATTATTAGACCCTTCTGGTTTCATGAATGGTTCTCTAGTGTAATTATTATTAGAATTATGATGATGTTGATTATTAAAATTTTCACAATGCTGTTTCTATTAATGACAAAAGTTATGTTTTATTGTTTGTTTGGTCCTTACAGTTTTATTTCATAAAAAAACATACACACATGCACACACACACACACACACACAAATACACACACACGCACATAGCACACTCCAAATATTTTACTATTTTTGATATAAAAATTATATTGTTAATTTTCACATGAAAAAGTAAATTAATGTTATTATTTTAAAATAAAAATATGTTTAATCCTTGACATTTCTTCTATTATTTCTTTAATAAGTACTATTTTACATGAAGAACTATATTAAATCACGTTTAACGACCCCATATTTTTATGCCCTGCGATTGGGCATTTATTGGGCAGTTATAAATTTATGCCTAAAATGCCGGGTTTTTTCCATATTTTCCTGCCGGGCAGAAACACATTGCCCATCTCTAGTCGTAAGTCGTGTGATCGAACTCAGGAGGCATATTACTTTCTGTGATTTATTCATCACCACTGCTCTCAAAATGCTGCAGGAACACATCGTGAGAAAACCGGCATGTCTCTAGGACAAAAACTGTCCCTTTAAAACAATCCCGTTTTTGGTTCTAGACCAAAAATTCGAAGACATGTGACGTCCAGCAATCTGCACTGGGCCCGCGTGGTGGATTAGGTCCCAGTCCCTCTTACAGAGGGGCCCTGTGTCCCAGCAGTGAGAGCGTTGTCGCCTGATTATACAATGGGTAATTTCAGTTGCCCATGTTGCCTCACACACACTGATTAAACGCAGGACAGCGCGGTTACATAATTATGAATTTATTATTTTCAGTAAAGACATGACGGCGCCGCAACCACCATTAATCCTGTGCATGCGGAATGCGTCGGGTGAGGATGTGGCGCTGAGTATAGAACCCGATGATGACTTCCAGATGTTCCTTGATAAGGCCAAGTATGTCTTCTCTTTTTATTTTGTCTGTTACCCACTCCCACAGCTCGAAAAGTTACGACCAGAAACTTTTGATTACGATAACGAACCCACTGAGCTAGAATAACGTTACAATTGAATAGATACTAATATTATAAATTAGGTAATCTCTGGAAATACCAATAGGATTAAAAAAATGCGTTTGATAGCCCTATTCTTGAGGAAGGTTATAGGCTATTTAATATCACGCTACGACCCCAAAGAGCCGAGCAATATGAAAAAAGGAGTTAGAAAGAACGCTAAACGAAAACGAAGTAATAATAGAATAATTACTATCTATTATATATAATACTATTAGCGTTCATACGAGGTTTGGTAATTAAGTTCCGCGAATTCAGTTATAACTAGCTGCTGCACGAGGCTTCGCCCGCGTGGGCGTCGAAAATTATCCTACAGGAACATGCTATCGGGATAAAAAACCTATGTTACTCCTTATAACATCAGCTATCTGCCAGTGAAAGTCCCGTCAAAATCGGTCCAGCCGTTTCGGAGATTAGCCGGAACAAACAGACAAAAAATATAAAAAAAAACGTATATTTATTTATCTGTATAGATTTGGGAACTGGCAACACTGCGTCGTCCGTAAACATAATTATCTCTCGAAAGAGGGATCCTTGCTTTAGGTTCAGTCGAAGTTTGAAGTCGATATCACGTCTAGTTTGTGTTTTATGCGTGTCGTTTGTACCTATCAAGTGCAGATATCAGGGCTCTAGTACATTAATTTGAAAGTTTCAATGTTGGGTACACATCAATCATTTTACCATTTCAGATCACTCCTAGGCTTCGATGTAGACATACACTCAATAACCAGAAACCAGCCCGTTTCATTAACAGAAAACGTCTACCAATACTTAGTAAACGCTGAACAAAACTTACAAGCAGACGAGCTAACACAAAACTTTGATCAAATGTTGGACACCAACGATGGAGCCAACGACTTGGTCTACATATTGGACGATGGTACCCAAATCCGTGCCTCGCAAATACACTTCGACAATGATGATCCTTTAGTTGATTTGACAGCTGAGAAAATACCTTTTGTTAAATACGCTGATGATGCCACGGATGTAGATGTTGATGACATTCGTATTCAGGAAACTAAGAAGATTAATATTGTTGAAAGTCCTGTTTCGAGATGGTCGAGTAAAAACTCTAGTCCAAAATGCAGTTTCGTTAACTCTCTACCATTCAAATTAGTGTGCAATAATACTTCGGGCTTCGAAGCTCAATTCACGAAATATTTAGAGGCAAATACAACAAAAACCTACGCCACCCTAAACCCTGTAACATCTCGAAATAAATCCCCAAAAAGTTTGATCAAAGATAATTTTAAGAACTACGATGATAACTATCAGAGGAATGATAACTTATCGTACACTCGGGAGGAGATTTTGAACATGTTCAAAGACTCCCCGATGACGTCTCTGCCATATGACCAGGGTTACAGTGAGAGGAGACATGTTCGGAAGACAGATCCTTCGAGACTTGTTCATAAGACTTGGAGTAAGCCACTTTCTTACGTCGATATTGACGGGGTATTGATAGGAGAAAGTGAGAGCCAAATCTGTTTTATTTGCGGCAAACATGTGGATAACAACGTTGATAAATTGTATCTTTTTGATAACGAAGACCAGAGGTTATATAGGTGTTCTCCGCAGAAGAAAATGTCCACTCAGCTAAAAATAATCTGCGAGTGTTGTTTGAACGAAAACTTCACACCATGTAGAATGAAAAGCGGAAATCAATTCTTAAATCCTGATGAATATCTCGTCATAAGAAATAATCAGCAATATATCTTCCAAAAAGTTAAAAACTTCAATTTCGCGCACTTAGGAAAAGCTAAAGAAATCATTAAAAAAACAGAGAAGAAGAAAGACGACGAAGAGTTCGTTAAAGTCGAAATTGGCTCTGATGGAGAAATTATTACCAAGCCAATAGACACTAGGTCTGATGACATCATTATTATCAAAGATGAGAAGAAGGAGGAGGGTAGTTCGAGTGACGTAGAGATTGTAGAGCCGAAACCAGAGATAGATAATATCATAGACAATTTGGAGGAAGCTGATGAAGAGGTGAAAGAGTTTTTGGGGAAATATCAACGTGATGATTGTGAAGTTACGGAGTTAAAATGCAGGTAAATATGTAATTGATTAATAATAATGTTTCCTGAAATGAATAGTCAGAAATCGCCAACACGCTGTGAGCAATCGCGGTGATCTCGTTCCTGTTCTGTGTGAAGAGGTCTTTATTCAGGTCTTTCATCATGTTCGTAAACAGGAGCCGTCAGTAGGGACTGGTCATCTCTTAGCTGCCACGGCTTATTTTAATTGTTTTTGTCTTTTATTACGGACGCTTTTAACTTTCTGCATCGTTCTCACATGCATAATTTCAACATGAATGACGTAACCAATATTTCGTAACTATATTTTTATTTAAGAGAGTGTCCGTGGAGTTTCTTGCCCGTTCTTCGCCATAGGTACCTACTACGCTTTGGAATGGGCAACTAGTTTCATCTTTCTGACTAACCGACCCCTTGACAATTCAAAAGTGCCTGTAACTGGTTTATTTGAAATAAATGCTTTGAGTTTGAGTTTATTCGGCACTGGAATAATTTGAATACTGGCTATTAAATCTACGGCGGCGGTACGGTAATACGGTGGATGAGAGTTGGCGAGAAACGAGTTAAATGGCGTGCAATTGGAGAGGCCTATGTCCAGCAGTGGACTGCTGTAAGCTGATGATGATGGTGTGGTAGTAATAGTAATTTGAGAAAGTTCATAATTTATTGGGAAACTAATTTCATCATTGGTATTTTTTGTATCTAAACCTGTAAAGTGCTTTGAAGATAAACCTGTCAGTAAGATTGTCTACGGGGCTCAATAGTCAGAGCTTTTTTTTTTTTTTTGGTTGGGAAATCATCAAATGACCTCTCCCGCTCTGGGCGGAGCGGAAGGGCGTGTCAGACTCTTACTGACTAAAACCCACCCGTGTTCCTTCAGTTGCCTGTGCGCCAGGGCCACGGTAACTCTTTCGAACAATCCGCGACCCCGGCAGGCATCGGCCCTATCGGACCCCGTCAATTATGCGGACATCTCTTTGAGGCGCGCGTGGAACACGTTGCGCCGTCGACCCGGGCCTGGTCCTTACCGGACGGCGAGCTGCCCATTACTCGCCGTCCGCAAGCCCGCGCCTACGGTGGCCGGGAGTCGGCTATGGACTCCAATAGACAGGGTGTGCCCCAAATACTGAGGCATCGTCACTTCCTTCCCGAGTGATAGATTCTCTTTTACAACGAAAATCTTATGAATGTGGTCCCATATAAACATACACTAAACAATGGGAAATTATATGTGCGGCAACAAAAGTTTTCTTTAGCACCTGCAACCTAGCGTCTTTTTTTATATGTAGGCGACCAGTTAATAGAACAGCTTCAATTATATTAATTCATCATCTTTACTATTCCAACAGAATATCAAAAAACCAGCGTCAATTTACGAGCGTAAATTAATATGACTCAGACCTACCTTTAAATATATTTACTTCTGAATTGATAAATCAAGTGACTAATGTTGTAAGTGAGCTACTAAGCGAGCTCGGGACTTAGGGCACCCCGACTCGGACAGGTTAGGTTAGAAGGGAATGGCGGGGTCTAAAAGACCCCGCCATCCCCTTCGTGTTTATTTTTTTTAAACCACCCAGAAGTAGGAGCCCCGAAATGCGGGGCTCCGTCGACTACGCTTGTCATTATTCATAATGCGCGGGCATTATGAATAATGCCCCTATTTATTACTTGGTCCATAACGTTGCTTAAGAATTATCACCATGCTGCGTCATATTAACAGTAGCTCGTTTTACAATATATATTCGCTTGAAAACCATTTATTAGACGCTAAAAGTTTGTCGCTTACCTATTAATTATTTAGACAACTAAATATATTTGAAGACGAGAATGACATTTTAAAGAAGCTGCCTTAATTAGCACCCCTAAACAATATATACTTTGCAGATTCTGTGAGCAAATGTTCTCGGATCTAGCGGCAGTGGCAGATCATTGTGAAACGCATAAACATGATTTAGAAGATGGAGAAGTATTTCCTTGTCCACTCTGCAATTATGGTAAGTTAGTTTGTCTTGCAGTAAATATTAGTGTTAGCGCTTTTAATTCGATGCAGCCGTTTGTGAGCTACGATGCGCGAACACAGACAAAGGCTTTAAGGTGAATCGTCAGCTGTAGTCCGCCAAATTCAAATTTTCTTTGTTTTTTTTGCAAAATGCAGCTCTGTTTTACGTCGTATGTTGATCAAAATGCTATTCGCGTCTGTAGGAATGATATATTTACTGAATAATTATCATCAATTTCATATCAATCGTCACAGTTTGGAAACTTGTTCCACCTAAGAATTTTCATAATGAAATATTCTGAAAAATTCTTAGGGTGGAACAAAGGAGGTGTCTCAAAAAAACCCAGGCCTGGCACAAAAGTAATGCATCACAAAATTAAGTGTTTAAATAATATGTTTATCTAAAAAAGAGTATAGGTACGCTAAATCCGGTGGCTAAAGTAGTATTTTTGCCTTATAAAGTTTAGCAGGCGTTCATATCAAAGACTGAATTTTTTAACAATAAATCGTAATTAATAGCCGACTGGTTCAAGTATCAACGCACTAAGCCTCTACACCTAGGAATTTTGCAGGGTAATAAGAAAAGATTATTGTTGTTTTTAAATGTGTTTTTATTTTGTAGTTTAAATAAGATTAAATATTTTCTATGCCTAATAATCATAGGTCGGAATTAGGTACTTGCATCGAAATGTTGATATTAATATGGATCTTCCCGGGATTTCTAATACAAAATCCCGTGTGACCAACAATATTACAAATAAATAATAATAAAAACTTCAGAGATCGATAAGACAAACAAAACAAAGATAATTAACATACAATTTGCGCATTGGAATTTTGCAACTTCGGACATCCGATGTCGTTGATGTAAATTTGGCAACGTCGCGCGTGCAGTGGTTTAAATTGTGTAAAAGTAAATAACTTTTTATTTAATAGATCACGGGATTAGGGGCATATCCGCTATATTCTTTCGTTGTATGAAATCAGTGTAAGTACATAAATAACTCTACCTAATTCCGACCTCTGGTAATAATCAGTGATCGGAGTAGGTAGATTGATTTTTAGTACTTGTATCATAAATGCACACAGAAAGAATAACATGGATAAGCCATTTTTCCGGAAAGTAATTCCGGTATTTCCGGATTTAGTATTTCCGGCGGGCGTACGCATTGTTCTGATAACCGGTTATTGTACCACCCATGATCCTTTGTTCTGATTGGTCGTTGGGTTTTGTCAAATCGTGACAAAAAAAAAATAGGAAGAATAATAAAGAATAAAATTGCTCATTTTATTACAATTCCTACCTTTTTTTTGAGGATGGCAAATCATCAAATGACTCCTTCCACTCTGGCAGAATACAATTCCTACATAAGTTCCGTTTTTTTTTTAATAATCCACCAATTCCGGAGGAATGTCCATAGTAATATATACGTTTCGGATCAATGACCCCAGTTCAATCTACCTACTCCGATCACTGGTAATAATACATCGTCTAAGCCTATAACGGGGTGGTTAAAATCCTGTTTTTGATACCCCGTCTCACTCACTCAATATATTTGAATGTTGTATTATATATTTTAGTAATTATCTTTAACGAACTAGGTTTATTGTTGGGTTTTTTTTTCTATTGGAACATAATAATAATTGCTCATGCATACATGGAAAAAAACATTAGGATGGTGTGCTCACGTAATGAGCGTAATATACTATCTGGTTTGGGCAAGCCATCAATAACAGGATTTTAACCACCCGGCTATTGGCTTAGATGATGTATTATCAGACGTAGAAAATATTTAATCTTATTTAAACTACAAAGAAAAAAAACACATTTAACAACAAGAATATTTTTTTCTTATTACCCCGCATAATTTCTAGGTGTAGGTAGTACGGTGACACTTGGGCATCAGCTACTAATTACGATTCATTGTCAAAAATTCAGTTTTTTAAATTCAGTATTTTATAACGCCTGCAAAACTTCCTAGAGCAAAAATACCACTTTAGCCACCTGATTTAGCGTTTATTCTTTTTTAGAAAAAATATATCTATATATATAAAAATGAATCCCTATTTCCCTTGGTCACGCCATCACGCGTGAACGGCTGGACCGATTGCACAATTTTTTTTTTGTAGTTTTCGTTATTATCAGGAGAAGGATCTTATGAAATAAAAAAATAAGGAAGTTGATCGGAACGTTACAAAATTTAAGAAAACGTAAAACCAATATTAATTTTACATAACTTTCAGTTGTTTGAAATAACTGTCAGTGATTGACAGAATGCGCGCTGCAAATATCGTTTAGCACAGATGGATCGGTTGATAAATGAGTCGATAGTTTTAGTTTCAGTCAATAGTCAAAACTAAAACCAAACGACATATGACATTCATAGTTAAGACAGGACAACGTCTGTCGGGTCAGCTTGTTATTTATACAAATTAATTTTGATATAATTATATTACTTTTGCGCCAGGCCTGGGTTTTATTTGTATGGTATTTGAGACACCTCCATTCCAAAGTGTGACGATTGATATGAAATCGATGATTATTATTAAGTAAATATATCATTCCCACTGTCGCGAATAGCATTTTTATCAACATACGACGTAAAACGGAGCAGCAATTTTCAAAAAACCAAAGAAAATTATAATTGTTAAAATTTTATAAAAATTATCTGTGTATTTTTCAATATTTGTAAATATGTGAGCATCATGTATCTATCACATAATTAGTTTACTTGTCATTGTTAATTCTTTTTACCTATTGTGGTACAGTAATTTTATTCTAGGTGTATCGTCTTCACAAATAATTATATAACTAATGTAAACATAATATTGTAAAACATTTTAAAAGAGTAACGGTGTGGAGTTTCATGCTCATTCTTCTCCATACGAAACTACCTTTTGGAAGGGGCAACTAGAATCAATTCTATTTTCATGTAAATTTTGACATTTAAAAGTGCCTTTAATGTGCCTATTTGAAATAAATGATTTGATTTTGAATTTGGCGGGCTACAGTTAAGGATTCCCCTATAACTTATAATACCCCTTTTCGGTGGTTAAATAGAGAGGATTTGCCCTGCAGGACAATACAGGCTAGAAATAATACTGAAATTACATCAACATTGTTAGCCCGGAGTCTGGGTTTGAGCCCGGTTGATAGCAATAGGCTCGCCCCCTGTTGCGTCAGACTTAAACATAACTGGCGAAATGTGGGTGTAATATAGGTACATCTCTGCCTGACCTTTTGCGGAATACAGGCGTGATGTTATGTAATATCAACATTGGTTCTTCGCAGCTTGTATTGTGTGTAATTTATGTTTATAATTACGCAGGCTATGCATATTTAAAATGGCTGAAAGCCCATGTGAAGGCGGCCCACGAGAAGACTGAAACGCCAAAATTATTAAAAGAAGAAAATGAAGGAGTTACAGAGGAGAATAAAGGTAAATAGCATTCCTGTTGCTAATGTTCAGCGCGGAAGCAGCACAATGCTCAAGAACATCTTCTTCTTTAGGATTTTCGTTTCCGCACTTAGTCCTTCATGTGGACCATTCTGCGTCCTCAAGAATGTCCTGCTCGAGAACATTTTCATTCATAAGGAACTAAATCACAACTACAATAGAGTTCAAAATTGCGTGCAAGCTCGCGTATTTAACACTCTCGAAGATTTTGCTACTCTTTTTGAGTTGACCCGAACTATAAACATATCCAAATCAGGAATCAGTTAAATTCCTTATAGATATTGAGAATTATGTGCTTTCGGAAAACCTGACTTATGAGGTCAGAGCGGTTATAAAGATTTGTTCCAGGAAATACAGTGGACCGCACGTCGTTGGTTAGAGCCTTAACCTGCGAGGTAACTACGTAACACACTAACAGTAGGAATGGCTTTCATTTTGACAGTTCAACAACATTCATTGCGTTATTTACGTTGTTGAGCAGACAAATTTTTCGAACAAAAAAAGCAATGGATTAGCAATAGGCTTCAAAATGATTCAGATTGAGATTGATAGTGTGTTACGCATTATGGTGCTGAACTAGCGTAGTACGGAATTTCAATAGTATTCTATGATTACCTGATTGATTGCCTTATAAGGCACCACCAGACCACCACCACCACCATTACCACCACAGTACAGTGGCACCAGTATACTGGTTTTCTTACCGCAGACGACCTATTTCTGTCACCAAAGTTGCCTTTAAAACTGTTTTCGATTGATAGTAGTACCGTCAAACGGGGTGAATAGGGATGCAGGGGTGAATAAAGACGAAACTTTAATAGGGATTTTAACATTGAAATAATATAGTTTGTTGCCAAAAATGACTTTTGTGTTTACTGTATTATAATTAACTATTAAGGGGGATGCGCCAAGGTAGCCGGCGAAATTCATTTTTTTTTACGTTTTTTGCAATTTGCAGGTCAGTATCAGGTTGTATGGTGATCTAAATATGATTCGCGACCGTATCAAATATGGCTTTACAGAATTATAATCATTAGAAACAGAAATACAAGTCCTTAGGTTAGAATTGCCCTCAAATGTCATGATTTCATGAAATAGTCATTCAATAGGGTAATATGAACTTATAGAGATGTATTGCTGATTCTAATGATTATATTTCTGTAAAGCCATACTTGTTACGGTCGCGAATCATGTTTTAATCAAAATACGATCTGACAGTGACCTGCAAATTGCAAAAAACGTAAGAAAATTTGAATCTTGCGGGCTACCTCCTTCTACCTTGAATCCATCCAAAGGTTGTCTGTAAAAGATCGCTTTTAGCGATAAGACCGCCCATTGTGTCACCCTATGTAAAATTTCTACTTTTATATCTGTAATTTTTATGGTGTACATAATAAAGAATATTCTATTCTATTCTATTCTATTCTACCATGAAGGTTTCGCCTTAAGTGCCCATTTTGGCAACAAACTATATTATTTAAATGTTAATATCCCTTTTAAAGTTTCGTTCCGTTTCACCCCTGCGTCCCTATTCAGCTCGTATGACGGTATTCACTTTTATTTATTTAGATTACGAAGAAACAAAAGTGGCGCCATCTGCTAAAGCTTCATCACCCATTGCGACTCGCACTAGAAGTTCTAGTAAAAAGGGAGATGGCGTTAGAAAAGGTATTAAGAATATTATATGCCTAGCCTTCTCCCATTAATTTCGTATTCTTTAATAATGTGTGTTTTTTTGTTAATAAAAATTTTAGAGGATGGAAAGTCAGAAGAAATGAAGGCTGACTCTAATACTGAGGTGGTTAGTTATAGAAAACTGTCAATATTCTACGTAGTTAATCTTTAAAAGGTTTATTAATTATTAATGTACAGTCACGGACTTTAATTGATGAGCCACTTTCAAACTTTTCAATTTTGCAGGTTTATACATTCACGAGATTAGACGATTAAACACGAACTCAAACCACATGCTCGTTGACAAGATGACAAATTACTTATAATCGGAAAAGTCTTATCCATAGAGGTTGAAGGTTGACTACTAAGCTGTCCAAGATAAATCAATAAAATATTGCATACGTTTATCCAATATATTTGATACCGACCTTCTTTGAATTAGAGCTCATTAAATACTCGTTATTTCTGAAAACCTATCCGAAGACAGTGACTGATTGATTGATAAACGAAATAAAACTATTTTTCAAAGGTTGACTGTTTTTTTTTTATCTTAGCAAATTTTATGACATTTAGAATAGCTAAAACAGAAATACCTACCTGGTAAATAAAATTCATAATAAATTCTTCCAAGAAGGCGGCAGTTAGGTGTTATTTAGGTTTATGTGCAACAGTTATCATAATTGTCATGAACGTCATCTTGGACGCCACGCGTTCGGATAAAATCGTGGGTCCGAGTTTTTCCGATGTCGAAACGACCAATCATTATTTTTCCGTACGCTAACGTTACTATGGCTACGCTAAAACAATTGTCGCTAGGTTACGGTTGCTAGACCTGCAATTGGTTGATTTTGGGTAGTCGCTCTGTATTATGTACGAGTATAACCGATTAAACCCGATTTGCTATACACGGCTAAAATACGAACAGTGCCAAGTGGCTCATTAATTGAAATCCGTGACTGTACATTTCGTTTTAATTCTGAATATACCAGTAAAAATCTTCAATAGTTCATAAAATCTCATAGTATTAGTTTTTTCTTATTTCTTGATTATATTTTGAGCACTGAGTTATGAAATAATTATTAGGTTTGAATCACTTTTATTCATTTAGAATATTGTTATGATCATGTAGACATCATCACCATCTTTTGATAATACCAAAGCCAACCATACCCAAAAACCACAACCAAAGCTCATTTAAATTGTCTAGGTATATGTATATAAAACATGCTAAATCTGTATTTTTTATGAAATAAATGTTATTATTATTTATTTATCATGAATACTAACTTTCGTCATAAAAATATTTTGTTGGTGTTAAATAAATTAATACAATATACAACACAACAACAGAACAACAACATTATTACAATTTGAAAGGTGTTGTCTGTAAAATAAATTGTTATTATTATTGTATAGAATATTAGTGACCGACCCCTTGACAATTCAAAAAGGCCTGTAATTGGTTT
This sequence comes from Griposia aprilina, assembly GCA_916610205.1. Taxonomy (NCBI): domain Eukaryota; kingdom Metazoa; phylum Arthropoda; class Insecta; order Lepidoptera; family Noctuidae; genus Griposia; species Griposia aprilina. The sequence continues at coordinate 11,350,013 of OU744311.1, forward strand.
ATTTGAAATAAATGCTTTGAGTTTGAGTTTAGTCACAAATCAATAAACACATTTAACGCTAAATGAATTTTTAAAACATCGTTCTAATTTTGTCAATCGCTTGAAAACAACAGAGACAGAATGATATTTTAAATACGTTTTAGTACTAAATATATTTAGTGATTGATGGTGCAAGTGGACCTTAGTTCGTTCTACGTAATTTATTGAAATACATAAACAAATACTATCCAACCACACAGACGGAGCCACCCATCATAAAAATGGAGGTAAAGCAAGAATGCGTGGACAGCAGCGAGGATGAGATCTGGATTGTTCAGACTGCTGATGCCGAAGCCACACAGCAGCTGCAGAAACTACTATGTAGTGCCAAAGTAAGAAACTAGGGCCCGTACCATAACCCTTTGCAGAGCAGTGGGGTAATTGTGTAACACATATACAATGGCAATCGACCGCAATGTCTTTCAGCTTGACATTTCAATTCAAATATTTACGTAGTTGAGCAGACGAACTTTTCATATCTATGAAGCAACGGATTAGCAATATCCTTGAAAACTGTCGGGTTGTGATTGAGACTGTGTTACGCAATTTAGGGTGTAAATCAGCTTGACACTAGCAACACACAGAGTTCAATATCGCTTGACAATTTACATGCTACCCGACTTTTTGACACTTACTTGCTATAAGAATGCATATTTTAACGTCAAAGCTGTGTCCCAGCAGTCAAGTGGGTACGTTGTAGGCTGTTTAAGCTAATTGCAAAGAGGTTTTTGATCGCTTAAGAGTTTTGTCTGTGACACATGCGTCTGTAACCCCCCCAAGTATTTAGTAGTATAGTATTTTTATCTCACGAAGCGACGCGCGCTTTACTTGTGGTAACCAACTGTACAAATATGTTGTGAATGTGTGCGTGAAAACGAGTAGCGTCAGCACATAACACACACACGCACACACTTGCGACTTCGCCACTGTCTCGGACGGTACCGAGAGCTTACACACATTAACAACGTGTTTGTACATATGGTTACCACAAGTAAAGTGCGCGTGGCTTCGTGAGATAAAAATACTGTAGTAGAGCTTCCCTCCAAACGTCGGCTCCAGGGCCGGCAGTATCGACTAGATAGCGACGCTGTCGCAAACTACCGATCGCTAAATATTAAGGTGAATCCTCAGTTGTAGCCCGCAAAATTCAAATTTTCTTTAGTTTTTTTGCAAATTGCAGCTCTGTTTTACGTCGTATGTTGATCAAAATGCGATTCTCGACTGTGGGAATTATATATTTATCGAATAATAATCAGCAATTTCATATCAATCGTCAAATTCAAAGAAAATTTGAATTTGGCGGGGTACAACTGAGGTTTCACCTTAATATTTAGCGATCGGTAGTTTGCGACAACGTCGCTATGTATGTCGAGACTGCCGGCCCTGGTCGTTGTCACACCACCTTCGCCTCGGTCAACATCGACGGCGGCTTTTTTACAGGGCTATTCATATTCAAGATTAATATTAATTTCAGGTTAAAAATGATGGACAAGATGCCGAATCTGAGAAGACACCTACATGTTTTAATTGCGGGTAAGTGAATCTTTCTTATTACAAGCTTGTATTTAACTTGCAATGTTTGTATGTATGTTCTGGGCAAAACTCGCAAGCTGAAAAAAAACCACTGCCTCTTATCCTACGGAGTTGAAATCTTACACGTTGATTCTGTTTCGAAGACAATGCAATTTTTATGTTGCATGACCTGTAATTCTACACCCAGGATTGGCTCCAGACGAAGGATCTACTTAATGATCAACGGTGCAGACACGACATTTAATATACGCATTTAATTATGGTAGTTCCTTCTAAAGTCCACTATGACCTGGCTGCTGCCCCCAGGATTGGCTCCAGTCGAAGGAACTCCTCGACGGTCAACAGCAGACACACAAAAAATGTATATACGCATACAATTATGATAGCTCGTTCTAAAGTTTACCATAATCTGGCTGCTGCACCCAGGACTGGCTCCATACGAGAGAACTCCTCAGTAGTCAACAGCACAGGCACGAAATGTTGAATAAACATTCATTAAATTATGATGATAGCCCGTTCTAAAGTGTGGCATGACTTGGAGGATAGTGCAACTCGGGTGACTTTTACACCATGACTTGTGTAAAGGAGCGTTTGGATTCGTTGGATTTGTCTTTACAAGTACCTTTCAAGAGAAGGTAATAGAATGGATATTTAAAGAAATTCTAATGCTAAAAAGTACAAAATAAAATGTTAGTAAAAAAACCTTTTTAAAATCAAGCTTTTAATGAACTAAATAAAACTTACGTTAACATAAAACTTTAATATTTTCTTAAAAGCTTGTGGCGTGAACGTCCTTCTTACAGTTTAAGCTAAACTGCAAGCTTCTAAGAAAATATTAAAGTTTTATGTTCACGTAAGTTTTATTTAGTAGGTACTTTTTAGTTCATTAAAAGTTTGTTTTAAAAAGATTTTGTAAGACGAAACACGTACAGTACAACTATTTTCTCAATGTCCCTCGGGAATCATTGCATTTCCGAATACAAACGAATGCTAATTTCCATGTCCATAAATTATTAGATTTATCGTCCATAAAGTATTTTCATCTCACGAAGCGACGCGCGCTTTACTTGTGGTAACCAAGTGTACAAACGCGCTGTGAATGTGTGCGTGCAGACGAGTAACGTCAGGACATAACACACATGCACACACCTTCGCGCACACACACACCCTCGCTCACTCGCACACACACACACACCCTCGCACACCCACGCACCCTCACACACACACACACACACGCACCCTCTCACACACACACACACACTTCCGACTTCGCCATTGTCTCGGGCGGTACAGAGTGCTCCTGAGCTTACACACACATTCACAGCGTGTTTGTGCACTTGGTAAGCATAAGTAAAGCGCGCGTCGCTTCGTGAGATAAAAATATTGTACCTATGTGAAAATTTATTTCTAAAAACGATACATATACATACATAAACTCACGCTTTCTTCCCATAGGGTAGGCAGAAACTACAGAACGCCACTTTTTACGCTACTGACATACTTTTTTGGCTTCGTTTACGTTCATTCATTTGCTGATACACGCACGGCCGGTTGAGTACTACGCAGTTGACGTTTCTAAAGAACATTAAAAATAAGGTCGCTATGTCCTTCCAGGGCGTCCCCTCCCGGCGTTTCCAATCACATCTGCTAAATCCCAATGTACCGTATTAACGCCTTGGCACTTCATCATCATCCTCATTTCAGCCGAATGATGTCCACTGCTGGACATAGGCCACCCCTAAACACCGCCACTTCGACCGGTTCTGTGCTTCTAGCATCCAGCGGACGCCTTGACACTTACAATTCTTTTTTTTTTTCTGGCACACAGTCAAACATTCCCGAACGCAGATGGCCTGTCAAGCCATCGCTGTAAAAGACGCAACCGGAAGCGGAAGTCCAAGGATAACCTTATATGTATACCTACTGAGGAAGACTTCCTGAAGGTACGTATATGCTCATTTCTTTCCAGTTCTTCTATATTTATATGACCCCGAACAGCTGTTAGTTACTTAAAATTATCTATTATGTACACACATCAAAAGTGTCTAGATATCAAGGAATTTAAAAAAAAACCGGCCAAGTGCGAGTCGGACTCGCGCACGAAGGGTTCCCTACCATTATCTATAAAAGCGGCAAAAAAATCACGTTGGTTGTATGAGAGCCCCCCTTAAATATTTATTTTATTTTGTTTTTAGTATTTGTTGTTACAGCGGCAACAGAAATACATAATTTGGGAAAATTTCAACTGTGTAGCTATCGCGGTTCTTGAGATACAGCCTGGTGACAGCCAAGTCTTAGTAATAGGGTCCCGTTTTTACCCTTTGGGTACGGAACCCTAAAAAAAATCCCTATTGAAATTAAACATAAATGTCTATTGTACTCTCGGCTCAAATAACGTCTTATCTCTATAATAACGATCTTTTGTATTGATTCCACTCAGAAGTATATCAGAAATTTTACTGATTTGGCCTCAAACCCGTTGCAGGATTATAAAGGAATACGACTTGACAGATTTTCATCTTTTGAGCGAAATACAAAAACTATTCCCTTTTCAAATGACGAACTTTAGTAAAAAGTATTCATAGGAGTTACAAAAAATATAATAAAATAACAGATTTTTTGTAACTAGCAAAAACGTGCTTGATCCCTAGACACTTTTGATGTGTAAATATAAAAATCTATTGCCGTGCGTTAGTCTCGCAAAAACTCGAAAATGGCTCGACCGATTTGATTTAGGTTTTGTTCAGCTCGTTTTATGGTTTAAGAAAAAAGAAAATGAGGAAACACCCAAAGGAACAGCTGGAAAATCGAAAAACACTATATTTTGTATGGGAAAACGGCCACTATTATCGATCTCATTTGGCACGAAGTTTACCGGGTCATCTAGTAAATTATAACATCGATTGTCGATAAAATTAATAGCAATTTAAACGTACATATAATCGACACCTGCAAGGAATAACATTGTAACTAATATTTAGTAACTTTACAAGAGCTCTCCTGTAAAGTTACTAAATATTAGTTACAATGACGCGCTCGCGTCAAAGATTTAAAAAAATCTCTCAGATTTTGGTTAAGTGTGATAGGATATAAGTATGATAGGAAAATCTAGCTATTCCCTCGTTGATTCATATTTTCAAGGTTGGTTGGCATTAAGAATTAACCGAAATCTGACTTTAATATTAGTTAAAATGTTAAGGAAGCTTAACACCTCGCAATCTCCAAAACAACAACCCGGAACAAGTGCCCAACAGGAAAATCTCCGAAAAACTGAGAAAGAGACTCCCGTAAAAAAAGTGCCCCCGCCACCGCCAATCATAATAGACGAAGTTAAGAACTACCAAAAGTTCTATGACTCTCTAATTGAAACTACACCAGCGGAATCATTTACTGCAAATATGTTAAATGGCGATTGTGTGAAAATTAACGCCAAAACAGAGGACTCATATAGAGTAATTTCCCGGCTTTTAGCAGAAAAAGATCACCATTGGCACTCGTACGAGGATAAGCAGGCTAGACCAATTAGAGTTGTTGTGAAGAAGTTACATTCTTCTTGCCAACCTGATCGAATCAAAGACGACCTAACAACACAAGGTCTGAAAATTGAAAAAGTAGACAGCAAATTGAGCTGGAAGAGTAAAGAACCACTCAACATGTTCGTCTTATCATTTAATAATGAAGAAGATGTCAATAAAATCTATGGCATAAAATACATTTTAGGGTGTAAAATTGAAATACACCCACTCAAACATCCCAAATTAATTCCCCAATGCAAGAGGTGCCAGGCATATGGGCATACTCATAAATACTGCAGAAAAGAGCCCAGGTGTGTAAAATGCACTGGCAAACACCTTACAGCCAACTGTACGAAATCTCCGCAAGAGAAGCCAAAATGTGTTCACTGTGGTCTGCCTCACCCTGCCAACTATAGAGGGTGTGAAGTAGCTAAACAGATGCAGATTTTGAAGAACAAAAATATTAAAAAGAAAATTGTGGCACCAACTACCCAACAGTCTTTGCAACTAAGAAATTCAGACAGAAACAACACACAAACACAGGCACAGAAAACGAGTCTCCAGTCATTTGCAAAACCCATGCAAGTAAACAAGACTGGTTCCTATGCGGAAGCTGCAAAATCAAGATCTCAGCCTGCAAATCTAGAGGATAAGATTAACCAGATTTTAAAATGTATTACTTCATTTGACAAGAGATTAGAGAAACTAGAGTCCAGCACTAAAACAGCTGTTTTAAGTCATCAAAAATGAATAACACCCTTAAAATAATGGCGTGGAACTCTAATGGGCTCCTCAAACATCAAAATGAGTTGCAGGCGGTCCTGGACACAGAAAACATTGACGTGTGTTTGGTCTCCGAAACGCACTTCACTAAACAATCTTTTGTGAAATTTAGAGGATACATGGTATACAATTCGCTGCACCCTGACAACTCTGCCAGGGGAGGCAGCGCGGTTATAATCAAACACACCATAAGTCACTACGTGCAATGTAAATATGAAGAACAAGACATTCAAGCCGTGGCAGTATCTGTTAAAAACAAATCTTGTTCCATGTCCATTGCAGCCATTTACTGTCCCCCACGGCACATGATAAGAAAAGAGCGGTATTTACATCTCTTTGAATTGTTAGGCCAGAGATTTATCCTAGGCGGCGATTTTAATGCTAAGCATACGCATTGGGGATCAAGACTTACAACGACTAAGGGAAGGCAGCTCTTAAGCGCAGTAAAAGATACCGGTTCTGAAGTTATGAGTACAGGAAAACCAACATACTGGCCCACTGACCACCAGAAAATACCGGATCTTATAGATTTTTTCATATGCAAAAACATATCCGCCAATTATGTCAGCGTGGAGGAAGGTTTTCATATGAACTCGGACCACTCTTCGCTTATACTAATGCTAAGTCAAAAAATCCTACTTAAAGAAAGCCACTTAACCCTGGTTAATAAGTTCACAGATTGGGAAAGCTTTTCTCTTGATCTAGAAAATATTATCGACCTTAAAACTCCGATAAAAAAGCAAGATCAGCTTGACTCAGAAGTAAACAAGTATATTGTCAATATACAACAATGTGCGTGGAACAACACACCACAATTAAAACGTAAATATAAGGGATTTACCTATCCTAAGGAAATTGTGGATTTACTTACTGAGAAAAGGAAACAAAGGAAACAGTGGCAGCAAACACGATGCCCGCGAGATAAAACATCACTAAATAATTTAACTAAAAAATTAAAGAGAAAAATTCTACAATTTGAGGATACAGCTCTGAACACCAACCTTCTGCAGCTAACCAATGACAAATCAACAGATTACTCCCTCTGGAAGGCAACAAAAAATCTAAAAAGGCCAATTAAACAAATACCGCCCATCAGAGATAGCGACGGAAAATGGGCCATAAGCAATGATCAGAAAGCTGTAAGGTTTGCTCAGCACCTAGAAGAAACGTTTAAGCCCAATGAAAACCTGGTAGAATTACTTGAGAGTGAAAACTTAGCAGAAAACCAGAGAATTAAGCTTGTGACTCCTAAAGAAGTAATGAGAGAAATTCAAAATAACATTAGTGCCAAAAAGTCTCCGGGTTACGACCTCATTACAGGTGAGATTCTAAAACAACTCCCGCGTAAGGCTGTAGTTAAGCTGACCAAACTTATTAATGCTGCATTTATTTTAAAACACGTACCTGCGCCATGGAAGGTCGCTGAAGTCATTATGATTGCGAAGCCTGGGAAACCACCACATGAAGCATCATCATACAGACCTATTTCTCTGTTAACCGTGCTATCAAAGTTATTCGAAAAACTATTATTGAAGCGATTAAAACCAGTAATAGAAGATAAAGACCTTATTCCAAATCATCAATTTGGCTTTAGGGAGAAACACTCTACAATAGACCAGGTTCATAGAATAACTAATATCATTGAAAAAACACTAGAAAATAAAGAAGTCTGCGCCACTGTATTTTTAGATGTGGCGCAAGCTTTTGATAAAGTTTGGCATAAGGGTCTAATATTCAAACTCAGGCGCATGCTCCCAGAATTTGCAGATATACTAGAGTCGTATATAAGTAATAGAATGTTCAGAATACGGCAAGAGGATGCATATTCCGAACTAAAACATATAAAAGCTGGGGTACCACAAGGAAGTGTGCTAGGCCCGATTTTGTACTTGTTATACACATGTGACATTCCAGAACTGGAAAACAACACCATTGCGACCTTTGCAGATGATACTGCAATTATGGCTACCGGTTCAACCCACAGAGAAGCAGTAGAAAAAGTTCAACTAGCTGTGAACAAAGTCTATGACTGGACACAAAAATGGAAGATCAAACTGAATGAATCTAAATCAATTCACATTGACTTCACAAACAAACACCTGGACTATCACCCAATCTATATAAATGGCATGCAAGTGCCTTACGCTAATACAGCCAAATACCTTGGCATGACTCTCGATACCAAGTTGCGTTGGAAAGCTCATGTCAAAAAGAAAAGACAGGAACTCGACATACGTTATAAAAGTATGTATTGGTTACTTGGAAGGAAATCCTGTCTATCAATACATAATAAAATAACCATATACAAGCATATACTGATGCCAATTTGGACGTATGGTATCCAACTTTGGGGCTGTACTAAACCAAGCAACATCAAAATTATCCAACAATTCCAAAATAAAGTACTCAGGGATGCTGTGAATGCACCCTGGTACATAAGAAACGACGACCTTCACCGTGACCTTAAAATGGAATTCGTCACCACAATCATCAAAAAATTTGCTGAAGCCCACGAACACAGACTACACCGACATGTGAATGTTGAGGCTATCCAGCTGCTAGACAACACAGACTTAGTGCGTAGGCTAAAAAGAACTAAACCATTTGAATTAATGTAGTGTAAGTAAGTACTAACAAAGTGAGTGAATAATAGTAACATTGTTGTGCTATACATATAACACATGAACATAGTGTTTTAATATAATATATCAGACTCTAAGAAAGTGCTACGGACTTGTGTAAAAGTGCAAATAGACACTATTCTTAGTATTAACATTATTTATAACGTAGCATATTAAGTTAGAGTTAAATTACTTATTAGTCTTTTTAGGCTAGATTGTAATTAATTTATTAAGAATTCTGTTCTTAATAACAAAGGGAAAAAAAAAAAAAAAAAGTTAAAATGTTATTCCTTGCAGGTGTCGTAATAACATAACACGCCTTGTTTCCAGAAGGGTTGGGTAGAGGTGTACTGACAGTACACGAACAAAAAAAAAACAAAAAAAAATTATCTTATGAACACAATATAACAGATCGGACAGTTAATAACAATTGTAATTTTAAAAGCAATAAAATAATTACAAATCATCTATTGAGTAGACATCTTTCCATCACAAATGCCTGGCCTTGAAAGTGATGCTCGATGCTAGAGTACTTTATTATTTTGTCACAGAGAGCTCAGGGACGCCCTCGACCAGCTGATACGTCAATAGAGAATGATCTTCTTACTATGGTAAGTAACACAAATATTTTAGTAAACGAAATATAACATTCATCATATATTGTTATTAGTGAGCAGAAGTTGCCCAATGGTAACGGCCACGACTTACGAGTCACAGTCACTTAAATCGAACCCAGACTAGCGTTTTACTTTGTGTAAATAATTTCAAAACCACTGCCAACGCTGAAGGAAAACACCACACACCACACACACGCACGCACATCGCGAGGAAACCGGCATGTCCTAGAACCAAAAATTCGAAGACGTGTGACATCTACCAACCCGCACTGGGCCCGCGTGGTGGACTATAGCCCACTCCCTCTGTAAGAGAGGAGGCCTGTGTCCTAGCAGTGGGAACATTATAGGCTGATTATGCTTATTCCCAGAAGTGCACATAGTAAACCTATATTTCGCCAGTTATGTTAAAAAACCTATGTTGCTATTCTTCTTCTTAGCATGTCGATGTCAATGTAAATTGTGTACATACATACATAAACTCATGACTTCTTCCCAAGTCTTGTCTTTCTTCAAAAGTCAAATCGTTTATTTCAAATAGGCACATAAAAGGCACTTTTGAACGTCAAAATTTACAAAAAAATAGAATTAATTCTAGTTGCCCCTTCCAAAAGGTAGTTTCGTATGGAGAAGAATGGGCCAGAAACTCCACCGTTACTCTTTTAAAAATGTTTTACAATATTATTTATACATTAATTATATGTGAAGACGATGCACCTAGAATAAAATTACTATACCACAATAGGTAAAAATAATTAAATATAACGCATGACAGGTAAATTAATTATAAGATAGATACACGGTGCTCACATATTTACAAATATTGAAAAGTAAATGATTTTTCCAAAATTTTACAAGTAATAATTTAGTGTGTGAGTTAAAGTAGTTACATAATGTAAAATACAATGTCTCAATAATTATAAATTATACAATTAAATTAGCAACCAGTTTGATTTTGACTAGACTCTAGATTGTCCTATGGAGCAGGACCAGCATGTTTCCAAGCATTCTTATCTAGGATATAATCCTCTAATTTGTAATATGCTTGTTTACAAAGTGTACTTTTAATATGAGTTTTAAATTTTCTTTCATTTAATTGCAATATCACAAGGTATTTTGTTGTAACATTTAACACAGTACCCCATAAAAGATGTATATACTTTAGATAATCTAAAAAATGGTTGATCTATTTTATCTTTATTTCTATTATTAAAATTATGTCTATCACTTATTTTATTAAAAAGAAGTAGATTTTTTCTTACGTAGATTTTTGCCTCGTTTACGTTCATACATCTGGTCATACACACACGCCGGTTGTGAGTACTACGCACCTGACCTTTCTGAAGAACATCACTAATAAGGTCACTATATGTCTTCCTAGGGCGTCCCCTCCCGGCGTTTCCACTCGCATCTGCCTTGTAAATACCTTTTGTTAGTCGCCCTTCATTCATCCTCTCAAAATGACCAAACCATATTAGCATACTCTTTTCAATTTTTATCTCTACATCTTCTTTTAAACCGCACCGTTGCCTTATCACATCATTTTTTCAGCCTATCATTCATAGTCACGCCACACATGTTTCGCATGGAACGCATTTCCACAGCATTAATTCTACTTTCATGCTTCTTTTGCCACACCCAACACTCACTTCCATACATAAGCGTAGGCACCAGCACACCATTGTGAACAGCCAGTCGTGCTTTTTTTGGACATCAACTGGTTGGTCACAATTGCATGTGTAGCACCATTCACTTTATTTCCCACAATTACCCTTCTTTCCACATCTCCATCAATCTTTCCATCCCTTGTAAACAGACTCCCCAAATATACGAACTCAGTTTTCACTTTTCACTTTCTCCACACTCTTATCATTTAATTTCACATCACGTACCGATACATCCTGTTCTCTTTCAATCACCATGACCTTCGTCTTATTCACATTTATATTCAAGTTTTATTTGATTGGTGTGCCTGGCTTAATAAATAAATAAATGTAATGTTATAAACACGTCTTATTTATATTACAGCGTCCCAGAAAACGCCGCAGTCGAGAACCGACCTGCAACCCTCAGGTGGTGACCTGCCACAACTGTAACAAGTCCTTCACGTCCAAAGTTAGACTTAAGTTTCATATGTAAGTATATTTTAAACAGTCGTGCCACACCTTATTGCCCGCGAGGAATACATAAATAAATATTTGTAAATTGTAAAATAAATTACGTGTATCGGGTGGTTCTAGCGTTATAAATTCGTCACCGGGACAAACAGACGTTTGAAGATCAGAAGAGCGTTGTCTTATCAGAAACTTGTCTTCTAAACTAGTCAAAGCATTGCTTCAAAGTACAGTCCAATACCAACTTATCTGTGAACTGAAAGAGGACGGCACCGTCGATTCAGTGTTGCTAATTAATATAAGGTGCCCAAAATTGAGTAAGTTTTCAAGAAGGAAATTTCAAATTAGACATAATCGTTTAATAAGAATTACAGTTTTTACAAATTAAAAACAATGATACCTATATAAAAACAATAAAATAAATAAAAAGAATTTGATAATTTACAGTTACGTAGTAGGTACGCTAACAGTTTGGTCTCCCAGCAATAAACAATGGCTTTATCTAAAAAGTAATCCAATGAAGTGGAAATTCAGCAGATAAAATGTTCCACGGGCGGGATACAACTTCAATTTAATGCGAAGTTAAGTAGGTACACTACCCTGCAAGAGGTACCTGGATGTCTAGCATTTAGGTATGACCGTACCTAACCCCTAACACCAGATTTGACTAATTATAATTAGCAGTGGTACCTAGTGGTAGTGTAGTGTAATAAAAAAAAACAAATTGCTTAACAACAATTTATTGAAAACCAGGTTTACAGTAATTGTGATCTTTAGATGAACCTGCATACACAACTTCATCCTGGTTGTGAGGCCATACTCCGCTTATTTCCGTACCACTATCATCATTATCACTATCGCTTTCGGTTTCGGTGTCACTTACCACTTCTATAATAAAAGGTTTATCTAAATACAAATATTGTTTTAAGTATTCTCCTTCCAACCTGCGAACGTGTTTACAATGCTGTGCCCATTCATGAACTGTAATAGCGTCAAAAACTTCTCTAACTTGGCGGGGAATTTCAGCATTTTTGTGCTCAATATTTACATCAGCAACTTTTCTTTTCATTGTGCTCCATATGAGTTCAATGGGATTGAGATTACAGTGATAAGGTGGTAAATATAAGCATTTGTGTCTATTGTCTTTCGATCTCATATACAGGTTCAGGCTTGTTTCTCTTAATTATTTCTAAAAGCTGAGGTTTAGTCAAATTCTCTCTGTAGTCAATTTTATTTTGCGTCAACCATAATTGCATATCTTTTTTTAAGGAATTCGTATTTGAGACTTTATTCACACAAATACGGTGATATCCTTATCACCGTATTTGTGTGAATAAAGTCTCAAATCATCATCCATCACTATTATGGATGGCTCTCGTAAATTAGGCACAAGTTTTTCAATAACCCACTTTTTAAAAGTTGGTACTATTCATCTCGTCATGATAATCACCACTTTTTGTGTTTGATTTAAACACAAGTAGTGCATTTGTAACAAATCCAGTATCTCCTCCCGCATGAACAATAATATATCTTTGCCCTTTCGATACAGGCTCCAATACTCCGTCTTCACCCTCTCCTTGCCAACATTTACCCGATGTATGCGAAGAGTGAATATAGGTCTGATCTAAATAAATTATGGGCCGGGGCTAGGGAGATTTATTATTTTTATCCACTGCATGCGAGTACTTAGCTCTCGAAGCTGATATTTCACTACGCTCCATAAGAACCTTCCGATTGGATTGAGATTTTTTAAAACGAAATCCCACCTTGTGAAGCAGCTTTCGCAGACTCTCTCGCTGTCCTGTGTAATTTATATCTGTCTTTAAGACCTCTAGAAGCTTTTTAACAGTAGGGACCTCTTTTTTAGCAGAATAAAATTCATGTACGTTCCTCCGTATAACTCCCATGTCAAAATCATCAACATGCACAAATCCACTTTTACGTTTTCTCTCCTTGCCTGGTGTCCGAATTTTTGTACCAGTTTCTTCAGCTGCGTGCCCTTCCTTAACTATTTTTGAAATAAGTCCTTGACTCACCTGAAATATAAGATAATACAATAAATGTTAGTAAAAATTTGAAATCTGGCAGGTTAGTTGACTCACTCACTTAGCAGGTTACCTAATAGATGTACGTTACCGTTACGCTAACCTGCAGCAAGAATAGAAAAGATTATTTCGTGGACTTAAATAATTAGTTAAGTATCGGGTAATTTATAACAAGAAAGTTGACAACACTAACCTGTCGCAGCCGAAATTCGTTTGTATATTTGATTAAATGGAATAATCAGAGACTTCGCCCGAGCTTCTTCTTCAATAAAGGTTCCTTAAACCTTTAGAGTAATGTTTCGAGCATCACTTTTAATAGCTTTCGGCATATTTAATTTTATAAATTCAGCAATATCACGACAAAACAACCAGAGAACCAGACACTGACTGACTGACACTGAATGACATTTCAACATGACGGCCGTAGTTCCAATTTTCGCCATTTCACAGATAAGTTGGTAGGAGTGTAAATAGGTCGAGCAAAAGTTTTTTCATATTTTATACGTATAAGATTGTAGTAAAATCGCTTTGGCTGTACTGTTTGTATCTGGCTGGTTTTGATACCATTAAATAGATAATATTTAAAAAGAAAAATAAAAAGTAAAAACGAATTCCCGCCATTTTTCAATTGTTTTTCTGTCCGCCAAAATTAGTAAATCTAAAGAAGAAATTCGATACATTTTGAAGTTTTATTACAAAAAAAGGGAAAAATACGACAGAAGCGGCGAAAAAAATATGTGACGTTTATGGACTTACGGCAGTGTCAGTAAGAGTAGCACAAAGTTGGTTCAAGCGTTTTCAGTCCGGGAATTTAGTTGTCAAAGATGCAGCTCGCTCTGGTCGCCCTGTTACGGACAAAGCCGAAGCCATTTAAAAAAAAATTGGAGCTTGATCGGCGTATTAGTAGTTACGGCATAGCTGAAGAGTTAGGGTTTGACCACTATACAGTTTTGACCCATTTGAAAAGTCTGAGTATTCAAAAAAGTTCGATATTTGGGTGCCACACGAGCTCTTAGTCTTGAATTTGTAAATAAAATACAAAATACGGAAGAACTTTTTCTCCGACCTAATAGATACATAGGTGCAAGTTTTTTTTTGTTTTTTTTTTTCAGGGATTGGATACAGCTACAATATGAGTTGGAACAGAGAAAAAATAATACAAAACATTAACAATATTACAGCCCACTACATTATCCGCATATTAACAAAAGAAAATATGATAATGAGTGCCACTAGATAGGAAATAAATAATTACATCACATTAATAATAATTAATTACATCCTGCAAAATAGAAATTCTAATTGATTGCTTGGCAACAGAGTTACTAAAAACAAATAAATAATAAAGTAGTAGTTTAAAGTTAGCTACCGGTATGCTTTTTTATTTTACTGTCTACAAGTATTCGCTTATTATCATCGTATTTATCGTACTTTATGATAAAAATTTAAATGAGTGTAAGGTCGGGGACCCCCGTCAGGAACGAAGTTCTTTACGCGATACTCGCGCACACACACACTCGTATGTAATAGAAAGAGAGAGAGAGAGAGAAAGTGTGAATTTAATACGCGTTTTTAATACAGAGTCATCTAGTATAAGTTTTTAGAAGCTCGCATAAAGTTTAGTACCCTCAAAAATCATGAAAAAGACAAATAATTATTTTCTTTATTTTATATTCGCCGCGGCCATATTGTATTTTCATTTTAACCTCACTATCGGCTTTAGCACCATGGAGCACAACGGTTTTTCGTTACGTGACGATATCTACCAGTTAAGTCCTACCGTAAGCCGCATTAAAGAACTTCGTTCCAATAAGCGTTACGAGCTTAAAGCAGTCATCTGCTGGACATAAGCCTCAACGGTCCAAACATGAACCATCCCTAAACCATATACCCACCACTTTTTCTAGGCAATTCCACGAAACATCAAACCAAGCCCGGTCAGACGGGCGCTACTCCTGCTCCGAGTGTGACGACGCCACCTTCGCTACGGAGACGGAGCTCTTCGACCACGTGCACTTCCAGCATGACAAGCAGAAGAGGTGGCAGTGCCCCGTCGAGGGATGCGGGAAGACCTTCTTCCTCAGGTAAGAACTGGTAACATCACACTTGTATGATGTGAGGACTAGGCAGATGGTCATGACAAGCAGAAGAGGTGGCAGTGTCCTGTCTTCGAAGGCGGGAAGACTTTCTTCCTCAGGTAACGATAGGCCTAAAAATAAGGGCCTACCATACACCCCAAAACTATAGAGTAAGGGCACGATATTGACCGCGTGTGAATCGGCAGTTTCACAACATGCATGACTTCATCGATATTAACAAAGAAAGGAAAATAATTTAGTTTGGACACGCACAGGAAATACAAACGGTAAAAAAGGACATTTAAAATTAATAAAAACTAACAAAAATCATAATTCAAACATTTATTTCTCAGGGCAACCCTTACAAAACACAGTCGCACGCACACAGACACGCGAAGATACGTGTGCGTCACATGTAACAAGCGGTTTTTGGACAAACAGACTTTAGATGAACACGGAGTCACACATTTACAGGTAACAATTTGTAAAAATAATGGTCTTATGTAATCATGATTTTAGCTAAGTGAGAAGATGAATGAAAGACGGTTGCCAAAAGGAATTTCGTGAAAAGCCGTTCGGTTAACTCGAATTTGTAACGACTAGGGCTTTGCAGGTAGACTGAGCAGGTCGTTAACGATTAGGTAAGAGAGAGAGAGAGAGAGAAAAAAAAGGAGATGTTTGATTTTGGGCTACCACTATGTACACTACATAGATAAATAGAAACAAAATAAACAAATTAATTTGAAGAAGGGTACAGTCATACAAAAATGATCATTTGGGAAGGTTTTTAATAAGATAACTCTATTTTTAGGGCAGACATGACAGTTGTGTTTGACGACTTTGACAGTGACCTTTTACTTGTCTTTAAATCGTTATGTTTGCACGTATTGCATTGGATGTTTCGGAGGTTTTAGTGATTGTTTTTTTTTTGCGACCCAGTTTACTACTACGGATATTGATTGATTGCTTTTTTATCGCAGATATTACATAGACAAGTCAATCAAATGTCAAAATGACATTTTTCATATTGCTGATCCACCATATTTATGTTGTGTTGCTCTCCTTGACCAAGTTAATTGGAATTTACATTGAAACGAAGTAAAATTATAGAAAATCTACATTAAAAAACGGTTACTATATTGTATAGCGATATTTAAATATAGTGTACATAGTGCTAGCCCAGGCTCCATACATTTCTGGAACGTCTCCTTTGCTAGTTAGCTTCATACATATAATTTATTATAGTAGAACACGGGTAGGTCGTAGGTTAATCTCTGACTTCTGACGTTTCATAAGTGCCCATGGTATAGGTATATGTGAAATAAAATATTTTGTATCAATATCATCATCAATATAGTATCAACGCTAGAAATTATGCCGAGTCGACTTGAACATAATGCCGAACGAAGTTTGCCGATCATCACGAGTTCGGCTCGTGATGATCGGCAAACTTCGTTCGGCCGGAAAGCCGTAAATGTGTAGTAATTGTGTCGGGTCGGCTTTGTTGTTCTACGAATTCTGACGAATCGAATGTTCCGAGCCGAACATGTGCGTAGCACCTCCAACCGAAACTGATTAACTTGAATAGTCTAAAATCCACGTTGATAAATCGATCGTGAGGGAGTAATAACACCCTTACGAAATCAATATTTTTTCGAGTACAATCTACCTTCTGACATTGTACATCTTTCCTGAGATTTCCCCTTAAGGTTGAACAAGTCGCGGGCTCGTACTCACTGGTGGGCGAGGCCAAAAAGCACGCTATCTCACCTGGCATCGTTTCCTTTTTCCTAGCATTGAGTGAAACGCACGATAGTTCATAGTAAAACGGGCTCGTAAAAAATTACGAAAAGTCCTTTGGAAAATCGAGTTTTATGAAAACACCACTGCATAAAAAGCAAGAAAAACGAAAAACAAGCAATTTTTTTTTTGGAGATTTTACACTTATTTACGCCCAAAGTTGCGTTAAAATTAGCAAGAAAAACGAATGTTTGTTGGCTCACAACTTTTTAATGGCTTTTTATTTTATTATTCTGTTTCCGCACAAAGAAAATTAATAACGAGACAAAACGATATCTTGTTTAACTGTGGATGTACAATGTCAAACAGTGGAGTAGTAACCTCCAGAAATTTGTATGGAAAAAATATCGACTAGTGCAACCTTAACTTTTAATTATTTCATTTCCCAGATAAAACCCTTTCAATGCCACATATGCCTGAAGCAGTTAACCCGTCGCTCGCGCTTGCGCATGCATGTGCGCGCGCACGAAGAGGAGTTGTCGCCGAGACTTGTGCGCGTCTGTGCGGTATGCACGAGGGCCTTTAGAGATCATCGGTATGCACAGGTTTGTAGATTGTCTTATTTCGTCATGTTCGTAAACGGGCGCCGCCAGTAAGGACTGGTCATCTCTTAGCTGCCACGGCTTATTTTAATTTAATATTTGAATTGTTTTTATATTTTTATTGAGGACGCTTTTAAACGTTCTGCATCGTTCTCACATGCATAATTTCAATATGAATGATGTAACCAATATTTTGTAACCATTTTATTTTTTATTTAATAGTGATTTAAGTAAAACAGGGTCCATGGAGTTTCTTGCCCGTTCTTCTCCATAGGTACCTACTACAGTTTGGAATGGGGAACTAGCATCATCTTTCTGACCGACCGATCCCTTTACGATTCAAAAGTGCCTGTAATTGGTTAATTTAAAATATATGCTTTGAATTGAGTTGAAATAGAAATTTAAAAAAAAATTAAACCTTACTCTGATAGAATAGTGAATTTTGAACGTTAGCCAATCCCATCCATCGAGTCGCCATTTCTATTATGTATGTAAAGGTCACAAGATTACGTAGGATGCGGACATCACAGGAGCGGTCAATATGGCGATGCTTCGGGAAGGCCTATGTCGAACAGTGGATGTCTTTCGACTAAATAATAAATCAAATATGTGGACATTTCCTATACACGATACGCAATAACGAAACTTTTTAGTTTTCAATAAAACTATCTTTGCATCAGGAGCACGCATCAAAATCGACAGAATGTATCGAAGCTTTTGCGAACGAATTAAAAGAAGAAGCAGAAGAGGTGACAGTACAGTTGTCGCCTACCAGTGGACTTGTCAGACATACTGTGCAGATAGTTGGTGAGTTTACCCTTCTGACGTCACGCAAAATCCTGCATCGCGCAGGCAGAGTTTACCGCGCAACTAGCATAATGCAACGCCCCGACGTTAATCGTCGGGCAATTGCACACCAGACACGACACCCGTCTGCTCGGAGTAGCCTCCCTTTTCTATGGAGGTATGAGTGAATTTTACACCCTTTTCTTCATACCTCTAGATTATTATTAAATTTCTATCTAGATCTAGAACATGTTTTTGAACTAAACAGAAGTTGTTGTCTAGACAGAAGATGGCCCATTGTGTCGCTCTATGTAATTTTTCTACATTTATATCTGTAATTTGTATGGTGTACATTACAGGATGGATTTTTGAGACGGGGCAGTAAGAGTAGGTACCTTAATCGTTGTAGCTACGGGAAAATGCTCTTAGAAGACTACAGATAACTTAAAAAAAAAAAATTAGATTGGCGTACACAGATTTTGAAAAAGTTGTACAGTCAGCAAGAAAATGGGCGATTTTCATAAAAACTTTTTTTGGTGCATTTCGATTCTGTTTCTTATAAGGATCAAAAAACTTTTCCTACCCAAGGACGTGCTTTCTTAATGTATGTTTTTATATGTATTGCGATCTTCGATGTCGTCACTGAAACATCACAAAGCGTATGCTAGATGTCGCTAGTTGTCTGTACTACTACTTGCATTGATGTTTGATTAATATTGGGTTTGTGATCTACTTGGATGGCGCAGTGTTAAGCGCGCACACCGATAGATGGCGTCATGTTACAAAGGCTTATATTCATCCATTTCTATATTCTTACAAAACTATCTGAATCTCCACCAATCAATTAAATCTCTATCTGTCTATCTTATAAAAATATCAGCTGTTCCCTAAGTATTGACGTGTTATGCGAACATAAATGTAGAAACAATCTGTTTTTTTTTTCGCGATTTCTGGTTTGGTCCATAGTAAAAGTTGTTTATAATGATGAGTACAATGACCCCTTAAGAGGTTGCTGGTGTTTTACCAATAACCCTGTATATTTAAAAAACTAGTATGTCTGTTTTAAAATTTTCAGGAAGTAATGCATAGATAGTCATAGATAATAATGTACCACAGGTAGTTTATCGTACTTACCTCAGACTTACCTCAGTGTGAAAAAGTGTAAATTATAAATTACGAGCCTCTGCCCGCGGCTTCGTCCGCGTGGATGTCGAAAATTATCTCACGAGAACATGCTACCGGCAGAAAAAGTCCTCCTATGTGTTATCCTATGTGTTAATCCAGGGTATAAACTATCTGTGTTCCAAATTCCATCCAAATCCGTTCAGTAGTTTTTGCGTGAAAGAGTAACACATCCATCCATCCATCCATCCTCACAAACTTTTACATTTATAATATTAGTAGGATGTAAGTATTAGAAATGTTTAAAAAAGGAGCTTTGTCTGCCAACAAATAGCTTTGCAGTTTAGCAGAGGTAATATATGTGGGATCGTGAGGTGAAATAATAGAATCACTTTGCTTTAAACTTATATATTTTTTACGAATTATATAGAAAACTTGAAAAAACTTCTAATATTCTTGCTAGCACGTCTCATCATCTTCTTTCCTTTTTTCTTCCTCTCCCTTTCACTCTTATACACCTTTCATTCGCACATCTGCATACGTTCCCTTCTACTCAAAATTCATTCCACATATGTTGTGTTGTGTGCCTTGTAGTTTGTGCTAAATAAATTCATTTTCTTTCTTTCTATATATTTTTGTCAAAAATATTTCTGTGAAGAAACAGGTTTTTTTTTTTTTACTTTCACAATATTAATCTAACTACATAATCCACATGTTTTATCATGTTTTAATGTAATTTGTTATTATTCTTTTTTATCATATTATTTTATTTTTATATAATGTATGGACTATGTCTGAATTAAATGAATTATTATTATTATTATTTTATCTCCTCAGAATCTCCAAAATTATCAAAGCCAATAAAGCGCCAAGTGTCGGATGAAGTGGGCGATCCACTTCTGTCACAGTTAGCTGATGAAGCGCGCGCTCTGATAAGGGTGGTCGAGATTGAGAAGGCGTTCCGCTGCGAGTATTGTGAAGAGTTAGTATTACCAATGTGTTCCTACTAATTAATTATACTTTAGCAAGCTGCTCTGTCAAATTCTTATGACTTTTGAAATCGCGTCATGTCATTTCTTTTTCTAGTTGGTCACGCATGCTAAACTTATCAAAGGATCTATGCGTTTACAGATAAAGGTACCTACGGGCCGTAATAACCGGGCGGCGGTAATTGCTTAACACACTAACAGTAGGAATAGCTTTCATTTTGACAGTTCAACAACACTCATTGCGTTATTTACGTTGTTGAGCTGACAATTTTTCGAACATATGAAGCAATGGTTTAGCAATAGGCTTCAAAATTATTCAGATTGTAATTAATAGTGTGTTATGCAATTAGGGTCTGGGTTACACGAGGGTATTAGGTTCTAGCTAGGATATCAAGATTGTGCTGGTCAGCTAGCAAGTTAGTCACACTGGCCTCGTGACAAAACGATAAGGGGAACACCCAAATAATCCGAAATATTTTATTCCGAATTTCGATGTTCCGATTTTCAAAAGTCCATATTTCATAATACCTAAGAATCACGAAATTTATTTTACCGAAAGTTGTAAATGCGATGTGTTTTTTTTCCGATTTTCATACGTTCGAAGAATCAAATGCTCGATGGGTTCTCGGTCCGAAAAACGACATCCCGATTTTCAATACTTCGAATAAACTGCTAAAATTAGGATTCTGATTCAATTAGTGTAATATTCAGAAATTCAGAATCTGTAACGTTTAATGTAATTTACGCGTATAAACGTCTATTTTGTTATTAATATTTGTATTTTTTTTTTTTTGTGTTTTCTTCTTCTAATATATACCTGCGTCCGGTACAAGCGACTGTTATTGAATCTTTTTGGTTAGTTTAGGTTAGAACAGCGGCCATTACCGCGCGAAGGCGAGCGATCGCAGCGAGCGTGCCGCGGCAGCGGACGCCGACCGCCAGATCCCTTCTATTGTTGGTGATTAATTTGGGTTAAGTTAGGTTACAGTTTTACAACGCGTTTTTATTTCGGAATTCTAAGTAATCGGAATTCGTATTTTTGATATTTCGAATTAAGTATCATTAAGTCGAACTTTTTGTTATTCGATTTAATGAAACTCGGTATTTTGAGAATAGTAATTATAAACGTTAGGAATATTGAAATATCGGAATTATAAAAATAAGATGAATGATAAATCGGAGTTGTTATATTAGGAATTTTGAACCATTCGGAATTATGAAAATCGGTATTTTGAAATGCGTATTTGTGACTGACGGAATAAAGTTTTTCGGTACCCCTATAGGGCATCTCGACCAAAAGGGTTAGGTTAGAACTGTGACCAACCGCTCCCTACATTCAAGTCAGTCATAGTTCTTGGCTGTTTAGTATTTTTATGACAACTAAATTAATTATATGAGGCATATTTGTTACATCCGAGTGTCCATTACTATTCTCAGGAACGAACAATGGAAATTTGTGAATTTTGATTAACTAACTGCCGTAGAAAAAATCCAAAAAACAAACAAAAATGAGACAAAACTTGAAAAGAGTATGCTTAGACGGTTTGGGCATATTGAGAGGATGAATGAAAGGCGACTGACAAAAGGTATATACTAGGCGGATGTGAGTAGAAACGCCGGGAGGGGACGCCCTAGGAGGACATATAGTGACCTTATTGGTGATGTTCTTCAGAAGGGTCAGGTGCGTAGTACTTGCAACCGGCGTGCGTGTATGAACAGATGTATGAACGTAAATGAGGCAAAAGGAGTATGTAACGATCGTAGCAGGTGGCGTTCTGTAGTTTCTGCCTACCCCCATGGGAAGAAAGCGTGAGTCTATGTATGTGTATGTAAAACAATCCTCTTAAAACCTTTGATAGATTAATTAATATAGCCTGTCAATCACATGTACACATTTTGACTAATTTTTATTGTGTTCTAGTGTGTTCTATTTGGAAAGCGGTCTGAACACGCACCGTGCGATACACAAGGGAGTCAAGAATCCCTTCACTTGCCACATCTGTAAAGTTAGCTTCGCTACTTATTCCAGGTTTGTCATCTATTCATATAAAGGGCTATTTTTGTTTAAAAAAAATGGTTTAGCCTTTGCAAAAGTCTATAATTAAATAACAAGCAAAATAACAGTGAGTCTACTACGATAAAGGCGAATACACCAAACTTTTATACCTAAAATAAGTCTTATCCTGAGAATATGGATAATTTGTAGGGCTAACTTTTAGACTGTAGATTATGTAGACCTTTTTCTATTTTGTTGAGTACCTGTTACTTGTTGGCAGGTCTACACTGTCCTCCCATACCTATTAACACTGTAATTTGAAAATATAGTAACAGCCACTTATTTTTAAAAGAATAACCGTGGAGTTTCTTGCCGGCTCTTCTCCATAGGAAACAACCAATTGGAACCGTGCACCTAGCTGCTGACGTTTCATAAGTGCCCATGTAGGTTTATGTGAAATAAAATAAATTGATTCTGAATACTTTTTTAATTTTTGACAGTTTTCCATACTAGAACTGTCAGACGTCAATTTTATTCAACGGATAAAAGATATCTGACTTTGGTAAAATCAGGCCTAAGAAATGAAGGTTTGCCCTGTCGGATATCTAACAAATAACACATTAAATGCATAAAACTATAGATATCATTTCATAAGTCTACAAACAGTAACAGAAGGATGTAAGTAATAATAGTTCAGGGGGTTGAATTTTAATAAACGTGGTCAAGAGTATGAACAACTTTCAGGATCATGTCTGGAGCCGAGAAGACTGCTTTAATTTTTCAAGATTTGTAACCCAAATCATGATACTATCGTATTTTTTTCCGGTACTTATTAATATCTTCTTCTCTCCAGATGCACAACCCACAAAACAACGCACGGCTTTTACAAACGGACGCTAGCTGACGCTAAGAAACAAACTGACGGGCCCGCACAAACCGACGCCGACTCCTCCGCACGCTCGGCCACCGGCATACTGGGATACGGCGACTTCCCGGTCGTCAAACACTTCCTGTGCGAGGTAACGTTAGCTAAGAAACAAGCCGAGGGCCACGTACAAGCCGACGCCGACTCCTCCGCACGCTCGGTCACCGGCATACTGGGATACGGCGACTTCCCGGTCGTCAAACACTTCCTGTGCGAGGTAACGTTAGCTAAGAAACAAGCCGAGGGCCACGTACAAGCCGACGCCGACTCCTCCGCACGCTCGGCCACCGGCATACTGGGATACGGCGACTTCCCGGTCGTCTAACACTTCCTGTGCGAGGTATCGTTAGCTAAGAAACAAGCCGAGGGCCACGTACAAGCCGACGCCGACTCCTCCGCACGCTCGGCCACCGGCATACTGGGATACGGCGACTTCCCGGTCGTCAAACACTTCCTGTGCGAGGTAACGTTAGCTAAGAAACAAGCCGAGGGCCACGTACAAGCCGACGCCGACTCCTCCGCACGCTCGGTCACCGGCATACTGGGATACGGCGACTTCCCGGTCGTCAAACACTTCCTGTGCGAGGTAACGTTAGCTAAGAAACAAGCCGAGGGCCACGTACAAGCCGACGCCGACTCCTCCGCACGCTCGGCCACCGGCATACTGGGATACGGCGACTTCCCGGTCGTCAAACACTTCCTGTGCGAGGTAACGTTAGCTAAGAAACAAGCCGAGGGCCACGTACAAGCCGACGCCGACTCCTCCGCACGCTCGGCCACCGGCATACTGGGATACGGCGACTTCCCGGTCGTCAAACACTTCCTGTGCGAGGTAACGTTAGCTAAGAAACAAGCCGAGGGCCACGTACAAGCCGACGCCGACTCCTCCGCACGCTCGGTCACCGGCATACTGGGATACGGCGACTTCCCGGTCGTCAAACACTTCCTGTACGAGGTAACGTTAGCTAAGAAACAAGCCGAGGGCCACGTACAAGCCGACGCCGACTCCTCCGCACGCTCGGCCACCGGCATACTGGGATACGGCGACTTCCCGGTCGTCAAACACTTCCTGTGCGAGGTAACGTTAGCTAAGATACAAGCCGAGGGCCACGTACAAGCCGACGCCGACTCCTCCGCACGCTCGGCCACCGGCATACTGGGATACGGCGACTTCCCGGTCGTCAAACACTTCCTGTGCGAGGTAACGTTAGCTAAGAAACAAGCCGAGGGCCACGTACAAGCCGACGCCGACTCCTCCGCACGCTCGGTCACCGGCATACTGGGATACGGCGACTTCCCGGTCGTCAAACACTTCCTGTGCGAGGTAACGTTAGCTAAGATACAAGCCGAGGGCCACGTACAAGCCGACGCCGACTCCTCCGCACGCTCGGCCACCGGCATACTGGGATACGGCGACTTCCCGGTCGTCAAACACTTCCTGTGCGAGGTAACGTTAGCTAAGAAACAAGCCGAGGGCCACGTACAAGCCGACGCCGACTCCTCCGCACGCTCGGTCACCGGCATACTGGGATACGGCGACTTCCCGGTCGTCAAACACTTCCTGTACGAGGTAACGTTAGCTAAGAAACAAGCCGAGGGCCACGTACAAGCCGACGCCGACTCCTCCGCACGCTCGGCCACCGGCATACTGGGATACGGCGACTTCCCGGTCGTCAAACACTTCCTGTGCGAGGTAACGTTAGCTAAGATACAAGCCGAGGGCCACGTACAAGCCGACGCCGACTCCTCCGCACGCTCGGCCACCGGCATACTGGGATACGGCGACTTCCCGGTCGTCAAACACTTCCTGTGCGAGGTAACGTTAGCTAAGATACAAGCCGAGGGCCACGTACAAGCCGACGCCGACTCCTCCGCACGCTCGGCCACCGGCATACTGGGATACGGCGACTTCCCGGTCGTCAAAAACTTCCTGTGCGAGGTAACGTTAGCTAAGATACAAGCCGAGGGCCACGTACAAGCCGACGCCGACTCCTCCGCACGCTCGGCCACCGGCATACTGGGATACGGCGACTTCCCGGTCGTCAAACACTTCCAGTGCGAGGTAACGTTAGCTAAGATACAAGCCGAGGGCCACGTACAAGCCGACGCCGACTCCTCCGCACGCTCGGCCACCGGCATACTGGGATACGGCGACTTCCCGGTCGTCAAACACTTCCTGTGCGAGGTAACGTTAGCTAAGATACAAGCCGGGGGCCACGTACAAGCCGACGCCGACTCCTCCGCACGCTCGGCCACCGGCATACTGGGATACGGCGACTTCCCGGTCGTCAAACACTTCCTGTGCGAGGTAACGTTAGCTAAGATACAAGCCGAGGGCCACGTACAAGCCGACGCCGACTCCTCCGCACGCTCGGCCACCGGCATACTGGGATACGGCGACTTCCCGGTCGTCAAACACTTCCTGTGCGAGGTAACGTTAGCTAAGATACAAGCCGAGGGCCACGTACAAGCCGACGCCGACTCCTCCGCACGCTCGGCCACCGGCATACTGGGATACGGCGACTTCCCGGTCGTCAAACACTTCCTGTGCGAGGTAACGTTAGCTAAGAAACAAGCCGAGGGCCACGTACAAGCCGACGCCGACTCCTCCGCACGCTCGGCCACCGGCATACTGGGATACGGCGACTTCCCGGTCGTCAAACACTTCCTGTGCGAGGTAACGTTAGCTAAGATACAAGCCGAGGGCCACGTACAAGCCGACGCCGACTCCTCTGCACTCTCTGCCACTGGCATACTGTGATACGGCGACTTCATGGTATGGTGGTATATACTTCACCACGTATAGCACTCCGGTCACGGGGGTGACACAAGCCTACGTCATCACCGCTGTGTTACCAGTAGTGTGTAATAATATCTCCCCAATCGCCTTTATTACCTGTGCGAATCCGATAAAACAAAGAGGTTTTAACTAAGAATTACGTGGGTTTAAGATGAAATTGAATTGTTCCGTTTGATTGGAAAAATGAAATGACAATTTAAATGGTTTATTTATATTTTTTAACAGAATGCTGACGAAAATGTTTCCATAATTCGTGTTTTGTTGCAATAAAGTGGCAACTGGATAGTGACGTAAGCATGTGTCACTCCCGGAATGCCAGACCTTGTTTTTTTAGACCATGAGCGACTTTCCAGTCGTCAAACACTTCCTGTGCGAGGTCATGCTAAATATAAGAGATGCCGACGGCCCGGCAAAAACCTAAACTAAATTATCTGCCTCCCATACATTTGGGTCAAGTATTGAAGTTTTGTATCATCATCAGCTTATAATGTTCCCACTGCTGGGACTCAGGCCTCCTCTCTTTGAGAGGGAATGGGCTGTAATCCACCACGCGGGCCCACTGCGGGTTGGTAGATGTCACATGTCTTCGAATTTTTGGTTCTAGGACATGCCGGTTTCCTCACGATGTTTTCCTTCACTGTTTTGAGAGCAGTGGTGTTGAAATTATTTACACAAAGTAAAGCGTCTGCCTGGGTTCTTTTGTATGGGATAGTTGATATTTTTTTCGCGATTACCATGTTGGTCCCATAGAGAAAGTTGTTCTATTTGATAGTCTATACCACAGCCTTAAATATGATCACAACTTTCTGATACACGCTGTATGCAGGGTGGATTTTTGAGATGGGGCAGCAAGGACAGGTACCTTAACCGTTGTAGCTACAGGAAAACGGTCTTAGGAGACTCCTTAACTTTTTGAGAAAATTTGAATTGCATCCACAGATTTTGATAAAAAATTACAGTCCGCAGGAAAATGGGCAATTTTCACATGTTTTTATTATTGTTGTATTGTTTTGATTAAAACAACAATAGAGCATTTAGTTCTGAATTCAAATTATTATACACGATTAATCTAATAATTGGTGGACATGGAAATTAGCATTCGTTTGTATTCGGAAATACGACACTAAGAAAATATTTTAACATTAAGAAAGTAGTACTGTATATGGTACTTATAACAGAATCGACAAAATATGGGTGTACTTTATACCTCTACTTACCCCTTCTTACATAACAGGCGTGATGTTCCATTCGTTATTACAATAACAACGTTTGCTTATATCTACGATCTGACCAAGATTATGTCTGGACTTTAAAAGGGACTGTGACCTCTGAGTTTGTTTCGGCCTTTCGTCTCAGAGTAGTCAGATAGGAAACGCCGACCTCATCTAGTTGAAAAATATGATTGACGTGTAAAAGTGTTTGTACAAAACTACTTACAGAAATAAAATCATTTATCATTTAACAGGACTGCGGCCGCTCATACCTGCACTGGACATACCTACAAGTACACAGGCGCATGAAACACGCGAATGAAAACTTTCTGTACAAATGTAACCAGTGCGAACTTACGTTTCCAAACAGGTAAATATATTCTTATTTACTTTACCTTTCGTATTTATAGAAAGCAAAGTACGCACTAAATCGCTTCCTTCCTCCCCCCTTCACCTTCCTTGTTTCCTAGCTATTGTTTCATGTTTATTGTACACAAGCTGACCCGACAGACGTTGTTCTGTGTTAACTATGAATGTCATATGTCGTTTAGTTTTAGTTTTGACTATTGACTAAAACTAAAACTATCGACTCATTTATCAACCGATCCATCTGTGTAAAACAATATTTGCAGCGCGCATTCTGTCAAGCGCTGACAGTTATTTCAAACAACTGACAGTTATGTAAAATTAATATTGACGTTAAGTTTTCTTAAATTTTGTAACGTTCCGATCAACTTCCTTATTTTTTTATTTCATAAGATCCTTCTCCTGACAATAACGAACACAACAAAAAAAATTGTGAAATCGGTCCAGCCGATCACGCGTGATGGCGCGACCAAGGGAAATAGGGATTCATTTATATATATATATAGATAGAAGATTGATAAGTATATGTTTTACGTATGTATGTATTTATTGTCATCTTGCGTGTCGTATGACACCGCGTAGGTTCATAAGAGAAAGTGTTCGAAATGTCAACTGAACCTCGTAGGTTCATAACGTCCATTACTATTCCATTGTTCCAATTGTCCTCGAGATTACGTCGACAATTAGCGCAGGTAGGTAAACGGAGGTCGGGCAGACCAGAAGATATGTAAATGGTACACTAGTGACTACCTCAGTATTCTCTCTCCTTCTCCCTTTAATCCATCCAAAGGTTGTAAAGTTTCTACATTTATATCTGTAATTTTTATGGTCTACATAATAAAGAGTATTCTATTCTATTCTAAATATGACAATTACACACTTATTGTCCGGTTTTGGAATGAAAATCAACAAACGAAATTGCTAACAAATTGTCGAACGCAAATCAACTGCTGTGATTGGAGAATTATCAACAGTCAATCAGGTCGCCTGACATGAGTTTTGATACGTCGTTAATTTACGTTCTAGAAAAGTCAAATTCAAATCATTTATTTCAAATAGGCACATTGATGGCACTTTTGAACGTCAAAATTAACAAGCAAATAGAATTGATTCTAGTTGCCCCTTCCAAAAAGTAGGTTCGTATGGAGAAGAATGGGCAAGAAACTCCACCGTTACTCTTTCAAAATGTTTTGAGGATCTCTGGCGAATGTCTGTAAAAGTTTGTAGATCTCTCATCGAAACCATTGCGCCCTATTTAGCTTTCATATTTAACACCAGTGTAGACCAAGGAGTCTTTCCGGATCTTATGAAGCACAGTAAAGTAGTTCCATTGTTCAAATCCGGTGATAGCAAAGAACCCAACAATTATAGGCCTGTGTCAATCCTGCCAGTTCTCAGTAAGGTGTTTTAAAAGTTAATGCTTAATCAAATTTTACGTCACTTTAATAAAAATTCCATCTTTCATGAACAACAGCACGGTTTCACCAAAGGGCGTTGTACCACTGACGCTGGTGTCACCCTAATAAAGAACATTTTTAACGCCTGGGAAGAAGCACAAGATGCCATTAGAATCTTTTGCGACCTCTCTAAGGCGTTCGATTGCGTAAACCATGAGACACTTCTGCTGAAACTAGAGCACTATGGGATTAGGAATACAGCTCTTGATCTACTAGGACCATACCTGAAAGATAGAAAGGTTGCAGTTCAAGTAAACGGCATGAACTCATTAGGGTCTGAAATGACAATGGGCGTTCCTCAAGGTTCGATATTGGGTCCATTACTCTTTTTAGTTTACATTAATGATTTACCCCAATTACTGCAAAATCAACCGATGATGGTGTTATTTGCAGATGACACATCATTGATTTTTAAAGTAGGCCGACGGTCACAAAATCTTGAAGACGTGAATAACTCTATTGTTCAGGTCCAAGAGTGGTTTATGGTAAATAATTTGGTACTAAATGAAAAAAATACCAAATGCATTAGATTTCAATTACCAAATGTTAGAAGTTGCGAATGTGACATCATATTGAATGGAGAAAAACTAGTATTTGTTAATCAGACGGTTTTCCTGGGAATCACGCTAGACGAGAAATTACAATGGGGCATATAACATCTCTTGCGGGACGGTTAAGTTCGGCCGCTTATGCTGTTAGGAAGATAAGACAGTTAACAGATGTAGAAACCACGCGTTTGGTCTATTATATTTTAGCTATTTCCACAGCATTATGGTCATATGGCATTTTACTGTGGGATCGGGCTACTGACATTGAATCCATTTTCATTTTGCAAAAGAGAGCTGTCAGGGCCATTTACAATCTACGTCGTTGCGAATCTCTTAGGGAACTATTTAAATAGATTAATATTATAACGGTGCCTTATCAATTCATTTTTGAAAATATTATGTATGTAAGAAAAAATCTACATCTTTTTAATAAAATAAGTGATAGACATAATTTTAATACTAGAAATAAAGATAAAATAGATCAACCATTTTTTAGATTATCTTAAGTACTCGTACATACATCGCGTGCGCATCGAGCGCGGCGCGCGCGCGTGCCCTCCTCCGCCGCCCCCCGCGCCGCGTACCTTTCCCGCATCGCCGCGTACGCGACACTAGCAATCTCAATCTTTGATAACTAGTAAATGTTGGAATTTTATTAAAGCGGACTTCAATCAAATGTATAGTTTGGTAGCTAAAATAGATTGGAGTGAGATTTGCGGTTCATACGATCCAGATATAGTTTTAGATTTATTTTAAAATTACTCTGAGTTGTTCATTATAACTACACTATTGTATTAGGTTAGCCTGTGATGATAGATGTATGTGTTTTTTAAATAAATAAATAAAAATCTTTTATGGGGTACTGTGTTAAATGTTACAACAAAATACCTTGTGATAATTGCAATTAAATGAAAGAAAATTTAACTCATATTAAAAGTACACTTTGTAAACAAGCATATTAGAGGATTATATCCTAGATAAGAATGCTTGGAAACATGTTGGTCCTGCTCCATAAGACAAACTAGAGTCTAGACAAAATCAAACTGTTTGCTAATTTAATTGTATAATTTATAATTTTTATGACATTGTTTTTTACATTATGTAGCTACTTTAACTCACACACAAAATTATTACTTATGAAATTTTGGAAAAATCATTTACTTTTCAATATTTGTAAATATAATATGTGAGCACCATGTATCTATCTCATAATTAATTTACCTGTCATGCGTTATATTTAATTATTTTTACCTATTGTGGTATAGTAATTTTATTCTAGGTGCATCGTCTTCACATATAATTAATGTATACATAATATTGTAAAACATTTTTAAAAGAGTAACGGTAGAGTTTCTGGCCCATTCTTCTCCATACGAAACTACCTTTTGGAAGGGGCAACTAGAATCAATTCTATTTTTTTGTAAATTTTACATTCAAAAGTGCCTTTTATGTGCCTATTTGAAATAAATGATTTGACTTTGGCTTTACAATATCTTGTATGCATTAATTATATTAGGTCTTTACCTATGAAATTGCCGTTCTGCAGTACTGGCCATTTCAAATCAAAATAATTTTTGTTTGGCTAAGAATTCTAATTTCAAATTAATTTTATTTTAAAAACATGGATTTTTTTTCTAAAAGTAGTCATCTCTTTATTGATTAGTGTTACATTTTCATCGCATTTCAATCTTTTTCGTCATCATGGATACGTTAAAAATTCGAGTAATTATGGAATATGAGTACCGTCGTGGCAGCAACGCGGCACAAGCGGCACGCAACATCAACGACGTTTACGGAGCTAACACTACAAACCAACGCACCACCTGTTATTGGTTTGCTCGCTTCCGTTCTGGAAATTTCGACCTGAAAAATGAACCTCGCGGTCGTCCGAAGACTTTGGTCGACAATGACGAATTAAAGGCGATTGTGGAAGCTGATGATACACAATCTACGGCTGAATTAGCAGCAGCTTTCGACGTTAGCGTCAAAACAATATTGGTCCATTTGCGTCAAATTGGCAAGGTAAAAAAGCTTGACAAATGGGTGCCCCACGAACTCAATGATCGCCAGCGCGAAGTACGCGTCGAGACGTGCCTTGCACTGCTCAACAGACACACAAATGAAGGAATTTTGAACCGCATTGTTACCTGCGATGAAAAATGGATTCTGTTTGATAACCGTAAGCGCTCAGCAAGTTGGTTGGATCCTGGTTCAGCACCTAAACAATGCCCTAAACGAAAACTTACCCCTAGAAAAGTGATGGTCACTGTTTGGTGGTCTAGCGCCGGTGTGATTCATCACAGCTTCTTACCAAACGGGGTGAGCATTACTGCAGATGTGTACTGTGAAGAACTGAACACAATGATGGAGAAGCTGGCGCATCTCCAACCAGCATTGGTCAATCGCTCGTCTCCGCTGCTCCTGCACGACAACGCGCGACTTCATACTGCACAGCAGACGGTCTCCAAGTTGCAAGAACTGGGGTTGGAAGCTCTCCGTCATCCGCCCTACTCACCAGACCTTGCGCCTACAGACTACTACTTTTTCCAGAATTTGGATAACTTCTTGGCGGGAAAAAAAATTAATACCCGAGAGGCAGTACAAAATGCCTTTGAAGAATTTGTTGCCTCCCGTCCAGCTGATTTCTTTAAGAAGGGCATCAATAAACTGCCACTGCGATGGCAAAGATGCATTGATTGCATGGGTGATTACTTCGATTAATACAAATAAAAAATTCATGAAAAAAATTCGTTTAAATTTTTTCATACAAAACGGCAATTTCATAGGTAAAGACCTATTATTATTATATGTGAAGACAAAGCACCCAGAATAAAATTACTATAACACAATAAGTAAAAAGAATGAAAACTTTTATCATAATTTTTTTCATAAATGAAATGGCAAGGTACCGTCATAATATTAATCCTATTAAATATAACACATAAAATGCGACACAGAAAGAGAAAAATAAAAAAGTCTGAAGTCAAGTGAGAATTTCCCAAAAAATATTAAACATCGTGTAGCTCCTAAACGATAAATAATCGCTGAAATACATAATATGGGGGTGTTTCGGGAAGCCCTGGGAGCGAGGCTTCTAAAATTTTCCTTTGAAACGCGTTTGACGGGCTACCCTGTATCGGTGGCGTAGCTAGAATTATTGTTATAAGGAAACTGAAGAAAGAATTGTTGAATTCTCATAAACGCTAGATAATATCCAAATGAATTAACTCAAAAATTTAAGTAATCTCTTTACTTTTCTTAATTTAACAACTATTAAATTAATAATCATTGAAAATAATTCGTATCTAACACAGTTGGGGCCTGGCGTATCACCGTAAGAAGGTGCACGGCAAGTCTGGAGCTGACGACCCTGGAACTACTACGAAGAGCAACAGGGATGATTACAGGTATCCTTCCACTACAAACACTTACACACCCCACGTTTACACCAATTTAGGGGTTTTTATTTTATTTTTTTGTTAAGAGGGCGTACAACGGTCCACTAGCGCCACTCCTTTAAAAAAATATCATCTAGTGATAGAAGGAATTATGAATAACGGCTCTGTAAGGACCCTCGGTAAGTGTGGCTAGAATTTTCTAATACCTTTTATAAAGTTTCATATTGAGACACGCAGCAACAAAATTCGATCTAAAGAAAAGCAGCCACATGCCTCTAGATCGAATTTTGTTGCTTCGGGTCTCAAAATGAAAGTATGTAAAAAGGTATTAGAAAATTGTAGACAGACTTACCGAGGGTGCCTAAATACTCAATTCTTTATTGCATTCCATATGTATTACATTGATGGTCTAACTAAGTAAAAGATAAATATGGACCCTGTCAGGCACAGCAAAATTAGGAGAGAGGAAGAGGGCTAAGCAGCAATTCAAGCAATTCAATATTATTAAAAATTATTAGATGAGTTTAATTAGGTCTATAATTATGTATATATATAGCCGACTGGCCGGCCGTTGTCTTATTGCGCCGTTATTCAAAATTCCTTCTCAGTCACGAGATGATATTATTTTAAAAAGGAGTGGCGCTAGTGAACCCGTGTGCGCCCTCTTAACATTGGTAAAGAAATACAGATCTTATGTTTGATGAAGAGAGCGCTATGTTATGCCAGGAGGCTTACACATATGATGTGCAAATCTAGCTGAGGATTACAAATTAACATCTACTAAAAATATTTGAAAATCATGTATAATTATGGCATTAAATTAGAAAATAAATTGAAAAATTATATTTGTTATCTAATACTCTAATTATGTCAGACCTAAATGAGGAATTATTAAAATGTCAAAAATCTATATCAAAATTATTTAATGTCATTATTTAAATGTTGCTTAGAGGTTTAACGTTTTGACGTTAAGAAATGTTTATCGTTTACACCCAAAAAAAAAATTAAAAACTACTTGTATACAAAAATTATTAAAAACGTGAGCATAATGGTTAACAATACATGCGTGGTACACGCTTCGTAAAGGACGTGTTTTTGAAAAAAAAAAACATCACTTCGCTGTCCGTCCGTTTGTCCGTCTGTCTGTCGACGCCCTTTTTCTCAGGAACACGTGAAGGTATCAAGTAGAAACTAATATCAAATACGTAGGCTACGGTCCTTTGGAGCTCTAAAAAAAATCAGCCGGTCTTTTGCTTGAAAATTTATCTCTTTGTTTCACTATAAACTGGGGGTCAGGCGACCTATTTATACAAAGACTAGGGCCGAACTGGATGACCAAAGCCAAGGACACTACTGGAAAGACATGGGGAGGCCTACCTAAGGAGGCGACTACTACTAATTAAATTAATTAATCCATACTTTCATACTAATATTTTAAATTCGAAAGTAACTGTATGTTACCTTTTCACGCCTAAACCACTGATTTCGATAAAATTCAGCAAGGAGATAGATGGCATCCTGGGGAAGGACATAGGCTACCTATTATACGGGATGAAAGTTTGTACGGGAAACTTATAGCATTTCTTAAGTTAGGGATATGAAAATTTTAATTTATGCTATTGGTAAGAAAAAAAAAATGTTTCAGCGATTTATTAAATCATCCCCCAAGGGGATGTAATAGAGGATTTTTGTCACGGTAGCACTTTCCCGACGTATAATTTCCGGGATACACGCGGGCGGAGCCGCGGGCACAGAAGCTACGACTTATTATAAATAAATTATAGTAACATAAAATTACAATTGAATTTAGCATATCATACAATTAGAACATTAAACACAAATTTGTTGTACCTACAACAAGGCTCAAAAAAATAGGCGGCTCGTTCAGGTGTCAATGTATTCGCTTTTATAATAAACTTCCTAGCCACGTTCAAGATCTAAGCCTTAATAAATTCAAATCATTAATTAAACGTTAGTTGTGCCAGAAAGCTTTTTATACCGTTAAGGATTATATTGGGGACAAAAAGGCTTGGGATTGAGTTGCTCCAATTTTTGCATACTGAATGTTATTTTTTTTTATTATTTTATATTTTTGTTAAATTTTTTAGTTTTTTATTTTACATAAATTTTGACATTTTGATAATTATTATATATACAATTTCATGACAATTTACTTTGTGAAGTATAGTATTATTATTTATTTATTGTGAATGTGAGGACAATGTAGGTAACTTTTATTTTTTATTTTAATTTTTCACTTTCTCAGGTAGTTTCAATGATAATCTGGCAGTTTGAGTGCTTTATGCGGCCTACCCAAATGTCCTTTCTTTGGTATTGTTCGTAGAGTTCTGAGTTGAGCTCCACGATTAGTGACAAATGCGTGCACTGACTGGACAGTTCCACTCAATCTGTGTGGTTTTTCCTCAAAAGACCATTTCAGACACAAATCTACATGCTCTCCACATGATCTGACCAAGATTATGTCTGGACTTTAAAAGAGACTGTGACCTCTGAGTTTGTTTCGGCCTTTCTTCTCAGAGTAGTCAGATAGGAAACGCCGACCTCATCTAGTTTTAAAAATATGATTGACGTGTAAAAGTGTTTGTATAAACCTACTTACAGAAATAAAATCATTTATCATTTATTAAAATTCTAAGAAAATAAAAAAATGCACCAAGGTAATAAAAAAAAAATTGCGTGTATTTGTTTTTTATTGTGATATATTTTATTTAAGTTTAAGCATGCTACAAACATTTTGTAAAGAAATTGTAAGTGGGAAATAGAATAAATGGGTTTTTTATTTATTTTATTTTATAACCGTGGGCCGGTCTCTCATTCTAATCTAAGTATACCATTCATTTCATTTAGGATACCATGTCGGGATTGTGACGAGGTGTTGCCGAACAAAACAGCTTTATACAAGCACCGTAAGAAAGAACACAGCGATAATACTACGCGAACTTATACCAAACCAGGTAGGAATAATATTTTTTTAATGCATAAAAGCCAAGAACCCAATTTCTTTACACGTTTTTTCGTAGATTTCTACAGTGGAAACCACATGTGTGGTCAAGTGGCCTTTGCGTGTCTTATAATAAGTGGCACACCCTGTATAACAGCTCAAAAATAATGCTTATCAGTAGAGATCTGATATTCGGATGCATATTCATTCATCTAAAGCTGCGATGTTGGCTAATATGGAATACGCTTTTGTATCGAATAAATCTTAAATTTAACTAACACACCACCCCTCCTCTTACACCCTACATACATACACATATTTGCATTGGGGGAAAGACATTTTTTTTTTAATTT
This sequence comes from Griposia aprilina, assembly GCA_916610205.1. Lineage (NCBI taxonomy): Eukaryota > Metazoa > Arthropoda > Insecta > Lepidoptera > Noctuidae > Griposia > Griposia aprilina. Next base: position 11,386,610 of record OU744311.1, read on the forward strand.
TACCCAGAATCCCAGTTTTTATTTTATTTTAAATAGTAATTTTTTGAAGTCTCTTCCATACTATACACCCGACTAGGTATGCATTTCCCGTGTTCTTGCCAGTCTGTTTTTTTTTTTACAAAAAATATATTTTATAAAGGCGCTTCCATACTGTCATAGCAAAAAATTAACTTAAGGGGGATGCGCCAAGATAGCCCGTGAAATTCAATTTTCTTACGTTTTTTGCAATTTGCAGGTCAGTATCAGGTTGTATGGTGATCTAAATATGATTCGCGACCGTATCAAATATAGCTTTACAGAATTATAATCATTAGAATCAGCAATTCAACACCTTAAGGTAGAATTGCCCTCAAATGTCATGATTTTATGAAATAGTCATTCGATAGGGTAATATGAACTTATAGAGATGTATTGCTGATTCTAATTCTGTAAAGCCATACTTGTTACGGTCGCGAATCATATTTTAATCAAAATACCACCTGACAGTGACCTGCAAATTGCAAAAAACGTAAGAAAAAATGAATTTCGCGGGCTACCCTGCAGGTTCCGCCTTAATGTAAATATGCATCCGAATATCCAATCTCTGCTTATCAGTCACCCTGTAATATCAACCTTCTACCCTTATCCCATTTTATTACGGTGCGGTACCCACAGGGAAGCAACGGGATTGCGCGACCCTACTACTAAGCTTAGGCCGTCAATCTGTCAGTCATAGGGTTGTATCCAGTGGCGTAGCTAGTCCTAAAGGGGCCCTATATCATAACTTTTTGCGGCCCTTAGGCCGCTTCCCGACTGCGGCGAAGCTCAATAGGAGGGTATTGTTATTTTACAAAATAAATAAAATAGCTTCGTAACTCGGGAGGTTAAGCGGCCATTGTGTCCCTACTAAGAGAATTCAAGAGCGAGCGACGCGAGCTAGAACATTTAAGTATCCTAGCATTTATTGAACAGCGAAAAATTTAAGCATTCTGAACCGGGACAGGTAATTTTTTATTGTGATTTTGCTAAGAGAATGCAAGAGCTAGAGAAGCAAGATCGAACATTTGGCATCCTTACTCGGATAGGTTGTCTGTGTGATATTTTTACTAAATGACTGCCAGAGCTTGAGATTTAGATACCGCCTGTGCTTGAAGCCTTTTTGAGCCCTATTTGAAATACATTAAAAAAAAAAAAAAAACATTTTTTTTTCATTTTCATCAGGTATCCATGTATTACCCTTTTATCAATAAGAATTTGAGGTTTTGGATATATTAGGATTTTTTTACCTTCGTCGGGGGGGCCCCTGTTGCTTGGGGGGCCCGTATCATTGATACGGCGGATACAGCGGTAGCTACGCCCCTGGTTGTATCCTTGTAACCGTAACAGCCGGCTGATTTGGGAAGTTGATTTTTTGTTCCATGCATCTCAGTCAATATGCCACTTGCTGGTACGCGTATTAACATCTTAGTTGACATAATGTTTGTCTAAAACAGGCACGTATGTCAGTGCCGAGTCAGAATCTACAGGTGGAGCGTGTTCCCATTGCCACGCCACGTTCACGCACGCGATTGATCTGCACAAACACGTCAAGTAAGTGACCGTATGTAACCGCGAGTTACTTATACTCCCCGACACTGTCATTATTTTTTTTGTACTGGTCCATACTTGGGAACCTTCTGGTTACGGAGATATTGAAGGTCAAAGTTCACATATTTTTTCATTTGTCAAGAAAATAAGTTTTTAATGTTATAACATACACATACATACATAACATCACGCCTGTATTCCCCGAAGGGTTAGGCAGAGGTGTACCTATAGCACACCCACATTTCGCCAGTTATGTTTAAGTCCCATGTAATAGAGGGCGAGCCTATTCCCATCAACCGGGCACAAAGCCAGACTCCGGGCTGCTACCGAGAAATTCCAGATGGAAAAACCGGATAACACTTTGCCCGACCCGGGAATCGAACCCAGGACCTCATGTTCAGCAGTAGCGCTTGCAACCACAAGACCAACGCGGCGACGAGGCGGGGGAGTTTAATGTTATAACTTAACTTTAAATATCCCTACGACTCCTGTACTAATGCATGCATCCATAAGCAACAATAGGGTGCGTTACATTGCGCGCTGCCATAAACAGCGTTTTTTTTTCTCACCAAAAATAAATGTCGTTTCCAAGTAATATTTTTTACTCAATTTTACTTACGTTTGATGTATTGAATGTGTAGATGACGGTTATGTGATGGGTCTTCTTACCCCCGTTTATCTGGGCCCCGAGCCATCTCGGCCTTCTGTCTTCAGGACAATTCCCAAACGTTCGCGAAAAGTAAACCAGGATGGCCCTAACACGTAACTGAGTGGAATATGGATAGAGCTTAAGAGGGAAGCGCCAGGCTAGCCCGCGAAATTCAAGTCTTCTTACGTTTTTTGCAATTTGCAGGTCAGTGTCAGGTTGTATGTTAAACAAAATATGATTCGCGACCGTAACAAGTATGTATTTACAGGATTAAAATCATCAATATAACCCTCTAAGTTCATATAATGCCATTAAATTACTTTAACTTACAGATTAATGATTCGCGAAACAACAAATAACAACAATAATTTGTAAATTTACAGAATTATTCTGTAGATTTTATATAGTTGTTACGGTCGCAAATCATATTTTGTTCAACATACAACGTGACACTGACTTGCAAATTGCAAAAAAACTTGTTATTCGCGGGCTACCCTGGCGCTTCCCTCTTAACTAAAATTTTCAGAACATTTCATTTTTTCAATCCTAGAGAGGTTCACGGCAAAGAGGATGAGTCCTGCCTATCATGCAACAAGACCTTGACCACGGAAGGGACAGGGCCGCGTCGTCCACACGCGTGTCCCGTCTGTGGACACGCCTTCCGGACGCTTTCTATGCGGAATGAGCATCTGAGGGTACATACAGGGGAGAGACCTTTTCCTTGTGATGTTTGCGGAGTAGCGTTCAGGAGGTGAGTGTTAGTAGGTACTCTCAGCAATTAATGTTTTAGAATAAGATTATTTGTGGTATTTTATATTATCTGTGATAGGGGGGGACTATGGCAGAGCTCATGGATTGACTGGACATGTAATAAGTTTAATTTGTTTATTTCTAATAATATCTGAGCAATCTATCTTTAATTGTAAAACAAAGAACACAACATTTATTACGTCTAAGAAAAAATACAAGCTAGCTGTTTTATTTATTTAACCATTTATGTACACACATATATAAACAAACAAGAAGAAAATAAGAGAAAACTAGGTACAAAGGTGATGCTTATTTCTAAAGACATCTCTTCCAGTATAGCTTCGATATGAAAGTAGATAGAGAGATGTAGACAGCGTGTCTAAGAGTAGAAGAGAAAATAAAATACATAAAATCAAAAACAATTCACTTAAAAATATAAAATAATGAATATGATTTTACTGTCATTCCCAGATATAGTAAAAAGTATCATTTTACTGCAGCTAATTAAAAGTCCGACTGTATGGTCTATTCAAACCCTTGTTTCCGATTGATGTCATTTCCTCTTAAATGAACATCAACTTTGTAAATTAAGTTAAATTCATAATGACGTGTGCTATTGAAAAAGTCATAAAAATGTTTGAAATTGTAGCGCAAATTGAACTTTATCGGTTGATATTAAAGTTAGTTTTTGACTCGTACGCACAGACAAATGTAAACCTTAATAACTATGTTGTTACAGGCAAAATATAAGGTAGCTCAGCTACAGAAAAAATAAAGTGTTTTCGTGAGTAATTTCCTCATGATCACAGGTCCACAGCTATGCGCAACCACCGCCTGATCCACACGGGCGTGCGCGCGTGGGCATGCGGCCGCTGTCCCAAGCGCTTCCGCATCCGCTCCGACCTGCGCACGCACCTGCGGCTCAAACATCCCGCCACCATTGTAGTTGTAGAGGTGACCGACTCTTTCTTTTTCATGTTTTTTTCCTTTTCTTTTACTCCTTGCTTCGTTTACTCGACGGAAAAATGTTGATATTATTGAATAAATAATCTAAATGAAATGAATATCAATCTGAACGTGTTAGGGCAAACAGGCTGCTGAATTTTTGGTTTACTAACTTATTCGGTATTGAAATGAACACACCTTTTCCAGTATAATTTTATTTTTATTTTAATTCTTGCACGCATACAAACTTGGTATATAGCAATATTTAACTAACTATTTAATTAGATACTCATTAAAATATCAATATAGACTTCCCGAAGACAACCTTTTGGTTTCGAGGCTTGAACTTAGAAATCATATTTCCATTCCGTTTCGTTAAAAAACCAATACTTATTCAGTAACTGTCAAATGAGATAATTTTAAACTTCATGACTACACTGATACAAAAAACATTTGAGGCAAATCACATACTTTCAGTTTTATATTTAGTACTAGCTTTACCCGGCACGGCTTCGCACAGGTAGCACTGAGTATCTAACAGCTACCCTACCTACTTACCTACCCTACCTACCTACCTACCCTATTTACCTATCTACCTACCCTACCTATCTACCTACCCTACCTACCTACTTACCTTACCTAACTACCAACCTACCTACCTACCCTACCCTACCTACCTACTCTACCTAGCTACCTATCTAGCCGACCCGTCAGACGTTGTGCTGTCACAAAAAATCCTTTGGGTTTTTCCTATTCTTTTTTCGTTTAAACCACCCCACTGAAAAGGTGAATAAAACAAAAAAAAAATATTCAAGTCGGTCAAGCCGTTTCTGAGTTTTAGCGAGACTAACGAACATCTAATCATTTTTATATATATATAGATTTAAAATCACTATAAATGTTATCAATATTTGGAAATCATGACAGTATATTATAATTTTCAGATGGATGGCTTAAACCCGTCGTCTGAGGAAGTTCTGAAGGCGCTCGCTGCACAAAACGTTCCACACGACAAGCTTATAGATATCACTAAGATATCCTTCACTAAGGTAGCTAATGTTAAAGTACACACGGCTACATATCAAGTTATACTTTTCAGTACAAGCTGACCTCTCATTGTACGGAAATCCTATACAATGCGAGATCAGCTTATACTGGAAATGTATAGCTTGATATGTAACCTAAATACTTTAATTTTCTTAGCTTTATAGTAATTCAAATTCGAAATGTTTTATTTTATAGAAACCGTTCTTCCCCTCGTTTCTTATCTTCAGAATGAGTTGTATTAGTTCAATTTATTTTTGCAAAAGTGCACATTACTAATTCGTAAGTAGCTATTATAACATCAATAATGGACGGATGGATGACCCCTGTAACACAGCTTTTTCCTAGCATGGAGGTCATTGTTAATTTATTTTGCACCAGGCTATTTGTACGCTTAAATTAAGTGACAGCCTGTATGTGTACTATTTGTGTCAAATAAAAAAATATATGAAGGTACTTATGGAACAACAGAAATTAGAAGCACGATTCCAATTTGAAGTAATGGCCACCATTTTTACCGCATCATGAATCATTCTGATATATAGTTCGTTTTTAACCGACTTCAAAAAAAGGAGGAGGTTCTCAAATCTGTTAGCTCAGAACTTTTTTCTAGGTGAAGCAATTTGGATGATTATTTTTTTATTTGAAAGCAGGTGCTTCTCATGTGGACCCATACAAATTTGATCCAGTTCTGACCAGTAGTTTTAGAGTTATCCTTAATACTGCGTATTTTTTCCACTTAGTTTATATTGATGATGTTTTAATAATTTCCTGTCACTGTTATTTACTTATCAAGTAGTGGTATACGAATTTGTGTGGGGTAGGTAGGTACCACAACCAGAAAGTGAAAACTAAAAACGTTTTTACAAAAAAACAACCGTCTTCTGAAAAAACACAAAAAAGAACTGAAAAATAACTTCGATTTCGGAAGTCGGTTTTTGGTTTTGTATTTTCTTTTTTTGCCACCGACTTCCGAAATTAAAGTAATTTTTCACTTTTTTTGTGTTTTTTATGGAAGTCGGTTGTTATTTTGTAAAAAAGTTTTTGTATTTAAACCCAGCACGCGTAGCATGAACACATCTATCTCTACTCTAAGAAGAATACACACATAACTTTCTATACAAAGCGACATTTCTTTTCTTCATTTTTGACAACCCGCCGTAGAAATCCTTCGACAATCTGTCATTTTATCGTTCGTTTCTACCTATCGTTATCTAGGTCCTTTTTTATGTAGACTATTCCAGAAGAAAGTTTCTATCCCAAACTGTCAAAAATCACACTGACAACTGACAGTTGTCTAAAGTAGTGAAGATAATTTGATTTTGTAATCGCCATGCTAAAGACAGTAGAAAAACGCGTGCTGGGTTTAAATACAAAAAATAGGTTCGATGGTTTAAACCATATATAAGGAAAAACCTTGTTTTGTTATATGACCGAAATAGACTTGAAATGTGAGATTATTATCTGGGATTAAGAAAACTTTAGTCCATGCAGACATGAGAGATGAAGAAACTAAACTTATATTAATTGGTTATTTGTATCAATAATAGAGTATAAATTATTTTTGTTATGACACTATTTCAAATGAAGCGTTGGAAACTTACAAATTTTATAATAATAAATTATGTTCCATAACCTAATGCATGAAAATTTCATAAGTATTAGTAATTTTTTAAATCATTGCATTATATATGAAATAAGAGGCTTTATAATTATGATTTATTAATATGTGAGTATTTCAGGGCTCAACGAGTGTGATCCCTTCATGCGCGCGCGCACTATCAGCTCTCAACAACGTGCCACGCACACACGTCGCATGTATCAAGCCTACGCCCACACGTATGTGTATGTAAACCATTTCTGATATTTCTTTTAAGATATCTCAGAGCTGGTCGCATAGTACAAGATTTTGATAACGAGTATAAAAAGATGGTTAACGAAGGTTATAGTTGGTCAAAATTCTTTTTTTTTTATTGTTTTCATGAAAAATGTGTAAAATGCTTAAACTAATCTTTACGTACACGTACACCCACAACTCGCCTACACCAATATTAGTTAACGGTTGGTAATTCATCTTTTTACACCCTGTATTTATTAGCAATTTTATCCCCTAAAATAATGCCAATTTAATTCAGATCTGCTATTTAATATTGGACTAAAAAGATACATCTGACGACTAAACCTGATGAATTGTATGATAGTAATAAAGTATTTCTACATTCACCTCATTTTTACCCGACTGGCTCAGAAGGAAGGTGTTACCTTTCAGGAAAAAATAAAGAAAAATTAAAAATAACCAGCCTTTAAGGTTGCACTAGTCGACGGCTCGAACTCGTAGGTGAGTCTGCTTAATATGCATGCTGTATATTTATTAATTGACTTGTAAATACAACTAAATTAAAAACGAACTACTTAAATAAATGTGAAATAAATACATACATACATACATAACGTCACGTCTCCCACGTCACGTCTTCTTCCCATGGGGGTAGGCAGAAACTACAGAACGCCACCTGCTACTATCCTTACATACTCCTAAAGTTTTTTTTTGTGAAATAAACGATGATTTATAACGAAAACCTTTGGGCGTATAGATATTATGAAAAAAACTACTGCATGTATATATAAAAAAAAAAATGAAATCTTGACTAAATTATCTATCCCCGTACGGTAACAATTTTGCCATTTTCATACTTCGAGAGTTACATAATTTTAATTACGCCCAAAGATGCGTTGGAATTTTGAAGTTTCGACGCTCATAACTTTCAAACCCATATTTTTTTCCGATTCTGCTTCTATACAGGGCCTAGATAATGGCGAGACAAATTGATATAATTTTTAGTTTTGAACGTACACCGTCAAACAGGAGTAATCACCGTACTACGTTTGTATAGAAGAATGACCGACTAGCGTGTCTTTAAAGCCAAGTATCCACTAGGCAACATGTGATGCCTACATGACATGACAGGTTGCACAACAGGGCTCATCATGTTGAACTCAACTCAAAAAACTCAAACTCAAAGCATTTATTTCAAATAAACCAATTACAGGCACTTTTGAATTGTCAAAGGGTCAGTCAGTCAGAAAAATGAAGCTAGTTGCCCATTCCAAAGCGTAGTAGGTACCTATGGAGAAGAACGGGCAAGAAACTCCATGGACACTCTTTTAAATCAATATATAGGTACAAAAAACAAATTGTTTACATCATTCATGTTCAAATTAAAAATGTGAGAACGATGTAGAAAGACGTGCACGTTTAAAGTATCCGTAATAAAAAAGATAAAAAAACAATTCAAAAATTTAAATTAAAATAAGCCGTGGCAGCCAAGAGTTGACCAGTCCCTACTGAAACAAAAGTTCCTCGTTGCGGTTCAACATGATGAGCAACATGTTGTACCTCATGTCGCGCGTCAAATGTTGCCTAGTGGATACGAGGCTTAACTATCCTACTGTAATAAACAGGCCTCTCCCCATACAGAAAACTAACGGGTATTTAACATCATGCCTGCTCACTGCACGTTTGTGAAATATGATATATAAAAAAGGTATCAAGTAATAAAGAATATTACATACATACAAGATACGCGCGAAAAACATAACCTTTTCCTTGCAGTCGGGTAAAAAGATAAGTTTCGTTAGTCGCCTGCATGTAAAAATATTTTGTTAAATAATTGGGGTGTATTGCAACTACTGGAAGGTTTTTCTTTTTTGAAGTTCATCGTTATAATGACAACATTTAACATTCTCTATATTAAAACCAATTTTTTTTTTTTTTTTCATCTGGCTCGTTGGTCTAGTGGTCGCAAGCGCTACTGCTGAGCATGAGGTCCTGGGTTCGATTCCCGGGTCGGGCAAAGTGTTATTGGGTTTTTCTATCTGGAATTTCTCAGTAGCAGCCCGGAGTCTGGATTTGTGGCCGGTTGATGGCAATAGGCTCGCCCCTATTACATGGGACTTAAAACATAACTGGCGAAATGTGGGTGTGCTGTAGGTACACCTCTGCCTAACCCTTCGGGGAATACAGGCGTGATGTTATGTTGTTATAATTTTTATTATAGAGAATGATAAATGTTGTCTTTAAAATATGTTTTTTTTATTATGTTTTTGTCCCCAGTAGTTGAAATATACCCTAATTTACGGCACCTAAGTTGGACAAGTATATTGTCACACTTGTGTCACATTAAATACCTATGAGAGAGTTTGTTATTTCTCGCAGTTTAAGCACCAATTTCACCAAACTCTGCTGTTACTAAATGCCATGCTAAACATTTTGACGGACTATTTTTCGTAGTGAAACAATCCATCAAATGGCATAACGGGACATTTAAAATAAATACAGTATGTTGAAACTGGCCCTTAGTGTGATAATAAAAACGGATAACTAACAAGATATTTGAAAACAATTTCAGTAGAAGATTTTCAACCGGTCCGTCGAGGTCGCGGCATCGCTAAAAACCCCCGCCGACCCAAGATACTACAGCGAGGTCAGGCGGAGCCACATGATAACTCTCCCTACCCCATTGATGGTGGCGAGGTGATTATGTTTACATAATATTATTTTCACACCACCAGCTCGATAATGTCAAATTATATGTCATGCAAACCTATCCTAAAATAAGTCATTATAGCTCTGGTCTAGCTGGGGAATTAATAATATTGTATCTACTGACAGAAAATTTCACAAAAAAATAAGTATTCGTAAATCGAATTGCTTTTTATTATCTCGTAGAAGGTATGAAAAGTAGAGTATTCTCTTCGAGCATAAAGGTGTCTTCGCTTAATTCACTTGGTTCGCTCAGGAGTTCACTCTAGGTTCAATATAGCGCCCATGGCATAAGACACTGCTATATCCCCTTAGTGTATAATCTACTATTATATTCATAACATATTATTTACACTATTAACGTCGAAACTAGATACATACATCGACAAAGTTTTACTGAAGACAATAAAGGCAAAAGGGGACAATGTATGGAAAGAAAAAAAAAACGATTTATACGTCACTCCTTGGTCAAAGTTACACCTTGATAATTTCGTTAAGGCTTTCGCCAACGTCCATACTACGTTGAATACACCGGTTCTCGTCCGATCACCGAAGTTAAGCAGCATCGGGCGCGGTCAGTACTTGGATGGGTGACCGCCTGGGAACACCGCGTGACGTTGGCTTTTTGCTAAATGTCATATTTTTGTGAAAAGTGTGCTGTACTATACAAGGTGGCAAGTGTGATTGGGCCCAGGAAGGTTAGTTTTGTTAAAATTGCCTAGATTTGTTTTTTGTTTTTCGATTTTAACCTTAAAAAAGACAACGTTGTTTAATAATTTGTGTCGAACCGACATCTAGCTAAATCAAGAGACCTAAAAATATGCTTTGCAGTCATACTTCCTTCTTCAAATCAATGAATGTTTGCTTCAGTTAAATATTTTAATTTCAAGATGAAGTTCAAAAATAACTAGGGCTTATCCAGGACAAATTCAAACTTGCCACCCTGTATAGTACACCCACTTTTCACAAAAATATGATAAAAAGCAAAAAGCCAACGTCACGCGGTGTTCCCAGGCGGTCACCCATCCAAGTACTGACCGCGCCCGATGTTGCTTAACTTCGGTGATCGGACGAGAACCGGTGTATTCAACGTAGTATGGACGTTGGCGAAAGCATTGACGAAATTATAAACGTATATTTGAACAGAGGATTATCGTCATATTTACATATTTTTTTAACAACAAGCCTGCGTTTCCCGCAGAGCTAGGCAGAAGTGTATGTATAAGTCATTTACATTAACATTCTCACACAACAAGGTGCGTGCGAGCCTTTTTGTCACTATCTAAATCTATACAATCAAACTTGAATTCATAACTTTAATTTCACATACACACATAAATAAACTCACGCCATGGGGTACGCAGAAACTACAGAGCGCCACCTGCTACGATCCTGACATACTCCTGCCTCGTTAACGTTCATACATCTGGTCATATACGCACGCCGCCCTTGCGAGCACCTGACCTTTCTGAAAGAACATCACCAATAAGGTCACTATAATTATGTCCTCCCAGGACGTCCCCTCCCGGCATTTCCACTCATATCTGCTTTGTAAATACCTTTAATTCCTTACCTACCTTTTAATACCTTTATTTATTTTTAACTTTAATTTCCTTGCAAAAATACCCTCCAACACGGGTTGATTTGGCGATCGACCGTAGGAACCCAGCTCGGAGGTCGCGCTTCTAGCACTAGAATATCTTTATTGAGTTTTCCATGTTTGATTTACGCAGTGTGGATCACAGATTATAGATCGTTCATACATAAAAATACAGTACAGAATAGTACGCATTGATAATTTCGTCAATGCTGTCGCCAACGTCCATACTACGTTGAATACACCGGTTCTCGTCCGATCACCGAAGTTAAGCAACATCGGGCGCGGTCAGTACTTGGATGGGTGACCGCCTGGGAACACCGCGTGACGTTGGCTTTTTTGCCTATTATTATAATTTTGTGAAAAGTGTGCTGTACTATACAAGGTGGTTAGTGTGATTGCGCCCAGGAAGGTTAGTTTTGTTAAAATTGCCTAGATTTGATTTTTATCGATTGTAACCATAAAAAAGACAACGTTGTTTACTAATTTGTGTCGAACCGACATCTAGCTAAATCAAGAGACCTAAAAAATGCTTTGCAGTCATACTTCGTTCTTCAAATCAATGAATATTTGCTTCAGTTCAATATTTTAACTTCAAGATGAAGTTCAAATAACTAGGGCTTATCCAGGACACATTCAAACTTGCCACCCTGTATAGTACACCCACTTTTCACAAAAATAAATAATAAAAAGCAAAAAGCCAACGTCACGCGGTGTTCCCAGGCGGTCACCCATCCAAGTACTGACCGCGCCCGATGTTGCTTAACTTCGGTGATCGGACGAGAACCGGTGTATTCAACGTAGTATGGACGTTGGCGAAAGCTTTGACGAAATTATCAATGTGTATTATTCTGTACTGTATTTATGTATGAACGAGGAGTGCGGTCAGTACTATACAGGGTAGCAAGTTTGAATGTTTCCTGGATAAGCCCTAGTTATTTGAACTTCATCTTTGTTTTTTTTATGGTTACAATAAAAGAAATTACTAGGCTGTTTTAACAAAACTTACCTTCCTGGGCGCAATCACGCTTCACAAAATTATAATAGGGGCAGTTCAACTATTACGTAAGCACCATAGGGGGGTGGGGGGTTTATGCTTTGCTTATATTTGATGACATGGGGGGTAGAGGGTCTAGATGGTGATTACGTAGGCAAGTTTTTTTTTTGCACAGATGGCAACCCACACATTGTTTATACTTGAAAACGAACCGCATTTTCTGGGATTCCTACAAATAATGAATACGTTTAGGTACTCGCTTAGAACCGAGTAGGAGAATTAACGCGCGCTATTCACTTGTCTAAATTTCTTCCGTCTATCTATTGTTTCGTTTCGGTACGATTGACGATTTGACGTGTTTTAACCCTTCACCAGTCGCATGATACCGCATAGATTCGCCCTAACTGTCGATGTACTCGATGTACTCAAGGTTATATTGATTTTTGGGTAGGCCTTCAGAAAAACGGAGCATTCGTCAATATACAGCCATTAACACGGGATAAATGATACCTTCCTGGCTTCGTTACGAGTTTACCTTACTAGTTATACCATTCAATAAGCAAATAAAACTGACCTTATCTCGCAGTGATGTGATATGTTTCCATTTTGATAATTTTCACTCACATGACCTTTGAACTAGGGAATGCAAAACCGGCCTGATATAAAACCCGGTTTTTTTATCGGGTTTCCTTTCAAAAAACTCTGCTTCCGGTAACCCGGTTTGAAAAAAAGATTTTTTGAATTCTTTGTCTCAATGATATTTTTAAATTACTGCTTGTGAAATTCAGGCCGTCTACATCTTGAATCTTTTCAAATATTAAATAAAACGTGTATTAAAAAGAAATACATATTCAAAATTTAAATGAAAATGCAGAAATTTGTTTAAGTAAAAGGTTTAAGTATTTGCTTTTTGTGCAAAAGCTAAGTAGGTACAAAATTAACAAATAGTAAATATTCATTTGTTTTATATAAACTTAGCAAAGTAGCCAATAGATCAGCAGTCGTTGCCGCCTATTTTGGTTATGTTGATTCCATACTTCGCTATGGTATAATTTTTTGGGGCAACTCCTGTGAAAAAACCTCTGTTTTCAAGGCACAAAAACGTTGTTTAAGGTCCATATGCAGTTTGAAATCGATAGATAGTTGTAAGCCATATTTTATTGACCTCAAAATATTAACATTACCATGTCTCTATATATATGAAACCGCAATTTTTGTAAAGAAAAATATTGAACTATTTCGCAAAAAAACAGAACATCATCCTAAATCAACAAGACAAGTTTATCGTCATGAATTGTACTTAAGGCCTTCAAAAACCTCCCTCATGCACAATAGCATTCTGTGCATGGCACCTAAAATCTATAACAAATTGCCTAATTCTATTAAAGATTATAATTTATTGCAGTTTAAACGAAAATTATATAATTTATTAATCCACAAATGCTATTATTCAATTACTGAATTTCTTTATGACAAAAATATTTAATTGACAATTTGGTTATTTACTTATCTGACATTACTTTATATAGCTTCATGTACCTTGCATAATAATATAATATACTTCAGTAATAATGAACGAATTTTCTTAAAAAAGTGTAAGCCCAATGGGTAGTTTTTTGAGCACAATGTTTGTATTTTATAAGACCATGTAACCTCACCAAAAAACACACTTAATAAATGATTTGATTTGATTTGATTTGAACAACATTATGAAAAAGATAAACTAAACTAAAAAAAAGTAATTATAAGTATCACGCATGAAACAAAGTATTATAAAATCAACATTTTATAACTGAAAATCTGGTATAAAATTAACCATATTATAAACTCTTTAATTATAAAACTCAAACTTTTAAAATTAAACCCAACAGTTACAATAGCTGAGATAATCGTGTTTTTCATAACTTAAACCTTTAATGAACATAATATAACGTAGAAATAAGTTTTTTAAAAGACATCAATAATAATTGCAATCAGGTTAATTATTCTAATTAATAAATATAAATAATCATTCTAAAAATGGACAGAGGTTGAAAAATCAACAGATTTTCTTTAAAAACTATTTACTTAAACGTTTTTGGTAAGAAAGTGAGATCTTAAGAAAAGTAAAGCATCTAGAGTAGAATCATTAAGACGAGACCGTATTTTGCTGCAGAAATAACCAGCTGTAGAAAATGCTCGTTCTGATTCAACACATTTTGGCTTTGATCGTATTGAGGGTTTTGTATGCCTTTGTTAAAAAACTGCCGCGTCCACTGCCATTTCACATAACACCATTTTTTCAATGTCTAAATTTGACGCAGATAAAGATGCAGACAACCTTTTGATGGTTTCTTCAATTAATGCAAAAGCTCCTCTTTGAAACTTTTGAAAGAAGTAGTTGAATAAGCAGTGTCCAAACTATTATAATTATGCTGCCAAAGGGATCCTGTCACTACCATCATGGTCAGTGACGATTTTCGTTACGATAGATTTTAAAAATCTTTTGATTGACAGGTGGTATAGTGGTATTGCCATTTGAACATATTATAAACTAGAAAATAATAAAAAACTCAAAAAACCGGAAACGGGAAAGATTAAGCCGGTTTTTTTAATAAATTCAAATATGCCTAAAAACCGGGTTTTCGGATTTCGGTGAAACCGGTTTGCATTCGCTACTTTGAACTTTACCACAAATAGGTACCTACATCGAATTCTCACATACATACACCAAAAAACACTTTATTACGATAACACAATATGTGTAGGCAATGCAAAATTTAGAGCACACAGATGTTGAATGGCTAGATGAGAACGACGTAGATATTCCAAAATCGGATGAAAGTGAGCAGACACACAACATTGAGCAACAAACATCCAATGTCATCGATTTAGAATCATGGATTCGGGTGTCATAGACTGAAGACTATTAATTGGAATTAATATGATGTTGAATACCATGTCAATAAAGTTTGTTTACTTAAATGAATATTGTGTGCGTAAAAGTCGTCTATCCTAAATCTATTTTCTTATTTCAAGAATTAAAACTGATGCTCATGAATAAAAAAATAATGCATTTAGGTACTTGACAAATGTTTACGTAAGCATGGGAAGCTTTGCTGACTTTTGCTGACAAGGGGGAAGGGGGGTCAATAATTGTAATAAATCTGCTTACGTAATAATTGAACGGCCCCATAGGCAAAAAAGCCAACGTCACGCGGTGTTCCCAGGCGGTCAAGTAGTTTCCTTTATTGGTCTTGACGCAGACACTCCGGGTATCAGGAAAACAAAAATTCGCTAATCCTGATTATCCTAGTAAGGATAACGGGTCAAACTGTTTAAAATATTGAATTGTCATCGGTCATTAATATGTAAGTATGCCTAATTTCGAGTTAATCCGACGTTTTGAAGGGGGTCAAAACCATGTTCGAAGATTCCGTTACATACTAACATACGTATGAAGCTAATAAAAGCGTATTAAAAAACTTTTTTACAAAAAAACAACCGACTTCCAACAAAAACACTAAAAGACGTGAAAAATAACTTTAATTTCGGAATTCGGTGTCTTTGGTTTTGTATTTTCGTTTTTGGCCACCGACTTCCGAAATTAAAGTTATTTTTCACGTCTTTTAGTGTTTTTGTTGGAAGTCGGTTGTTTTTTTGTAAAAAAGTTTTTATTTTTCACTTTTTAGTTGCGGTACCTACCCCACACAAATTCGTATACCACTACTTGGTGTGTATATAACAGTGACAGGAAATTATTAGCACATCATCCATATAAACAAAGTGGAAAAAATATGCAATATTAAGGATAACTCAAAAACTACTTGTCAGACCTTGATCAAATAAATGGGACCACATGTGAAGCACCAGCTACCAAATACAAAAAGAATCATCCAAATCGGCTCAACCAGAAAAAAGTTATGAGCTAACACACATAAAAAAAAAAAAAACATACAGTCGAATTGAGAACCTCCTCCTTTTTGTGAAGTTGGTTAAAAAGACAAAGTTGTTTACTAATTTGTGTCGAACCGACATCTAGCTAAATCAAGAGACCTAAAAAAATGCTTTGCAGTCATACTTCTTTCTTCAAATAAATAAACCTTTGCTTCAGTTAAATATTTTAACTTCAAGATAAAGTTGGACGTTGGCGAAAGCATTGACGAAATTATCAATGTGTATTATTCTGTACTGTATTTATTATGAACGAGGAGTGAAATCATATTTCCATTGTCATGAAACGCGAAATAAATTATTATTTATTGTATTCCTTCTGTCCAAATCTATAATCTGTGATCCACACTGCCTAAATCAAACATGGAAAACTCAATAAAGATATTCTAGTGCTAGAAGCACGACTGCCGAGCTGGGTTCCTACGATCGATCGCCAAATGGACCCGTGTTGGATGGTTTTTCTGCAAGGAAATTAAAGTTTAAAATAAATAAAAGGTAAGGTAGGTAAGTAAAGGTACCTATTAGCAGATATGAGTGGAAATGCCGGTAGGGGACGCCCTAGAAGGACATATAGTGACCTTATACTTAGGTGATGTTCTTCAGAAAGGTCAGCTGCTCGCAATCGGCGTGCGTGTATGACCAGATGTATAAACGTAAACGAGGCAGGAGTATGTGAGGAGCGTAGCAGGTGGCGTTCTGTAGCTTCTGCCTACCCCCATGGCGTGAGTTTATGTATGTTTGTATGTGAAATTAAAGTTACGAATTCAAGTTTGTATAGATTTATGCCGTGTTAGTGACAAATTTAGTAGGCTCGCACGCACCTTGTTGTGTGAGAATGATAATGTAAATGACTTAAACATACACTTGTGCCTACCTCTCCGGAAACCGCAGGCTTGTTGTTAATAAAAAAATGTAAATATGACGATACTCCTCTGTTCAAATACACGTTTATAATTTCGTCAATGCTTTCGCCAACGTCCATACTACGTTGAATACACCGGTTCTCGTCCGATCACCGAAGTTAAGCAACATCGGGCGCGGTCAGTACTTGGATGGGTGACCGCCTGGGAACACCGCGTGATGTTGGCTTTTTGCCTATTATAATTTTGTGAAAAGTGTGCTGTACTATACAAGGTGGCAAGTGTGATTGGGCCCAGGAAGGTTAGTTTTGTTAAAATTGCCTAGATTTGTTTTTTTTCGACTGCCTTGTTGGTCTAGTGGTCGCAAGCGCTACTGCTGAGCATGAGGTCCTGGGTTCGATTCTCGGGTCGGGCAAAGTGTTATTGGGTTTTTCCATCTGGAATTTCTCGGTAGCAGCCCGGAGTCTGGATTTGTGCCCGGTTGATGGCAATAGGCTCGCCCCCTATTACGTGGGACTTAAACATAACTGGCGAAATGTGGGTGTGCTATAGGTATACCTCTGCCTAACCCTTCGGGGAATACAGGCGTGATGTTATGTTATGTTGATTTTTTTCGATTGTAACCATAAATAAATTAATAGTTTAAAAAACACTAGAAAAACACGCTTTTATAAATGCACGTAAAAACAAAAACAAAAAATTATGGATCGTTCGAGTTGTCTCTATTTATGGGCTGAAGTGTAAACTATGAGCTTTTAATTATAATATTTGATTGTAAAAGCGTGGGGCGCTGGAACAGGAAAGTACTGGTAACTGGTACTTTCAACAGACTGTTTAATATAGAGCCACCTACTAGTCGTGCTGCAACTCAGAGCGCCAATCTGTGTAACCTGCTTCCCGTAACATCGCTTAACTTGATTTCTCAGCAAGTTACACAAAAAGTCTTTCCTGTTCCAGCACCCCACGCTTTAACGAAATATTTTTAACATTTATTTTAAGTAGGCGAATGAGCCCGCATCCTCTCCATTTCCGCCAGTGCGTCTGTATTGCATGGTGTTTTATCTGTCAGCTTAGAACAAACTAGCTCTTCAATCTGGAGGTATGTTATAACTTTGAAACCTGATCGTGTTCAAAGTCCATTACGTGGCCTTTCTCACAAGTGCAAACACGACTATGATAAGATATTCCATCATGGAATGCCAGTGCCTATCTTCCGGCTTCATCATCAGACCTTGAAACCTAATCGTGGGCAAAGTTCATAACAATACTTTTCTAAGAAATCCAAAACAGCTATGATACGATTTTCCATCATGAAGTTCCAGTTCATATCTTCCGGCTCCATCATCAGATCAGTTGGACAGTACCATATTATTGTATTGTCATCAGAACTACATACAGCTGCCAATTTTCATTACGCTACGACCCTTGGAAGATGGTTAAATTAGTTACCTTAGATTCCATTACATAGTTAGTTACATACAGG
Source organism: Griposia aprilina (assembly GCA_916610205.1). Classification (NCBI taxonomy): domain Eukaryota; kingdom Metazoa; phylum Arthropoda; class Insecta; order Lepidoptera; family Noctuidae; genus Griposia; species Griposia aprilina. The sequence goes on from OU744311.1 coordinate 11,404,977, forward strand.
TCGACCTAATAAAAGCGTGTTAAAAAGTCAACGATGTTTACTAATTTGTATCGAACCGACATCTAGCTAAATCAAGAGACCTAAAAATATGCCTTGCAGTCATACTTCCTTTTTCAAATCAATGAATGTTTGCTTCAGTTAAATATTTTGACTTCAAGATGAAGTTCAAATAACTAGGGCTTATCCTGGACACATTCGAATTTCCCACCCTGTATAGTACACCCACTTTTCACAAAAATATGATAAAAAGCAAAAAGCCAACGTCACGCGGTGTTCCCAGGCGGTCACCCATCCAAGTACTGACCGCGCCCGATGTTGCTTAACTTCGGTGATCGGACGAGAACCGGTGTATTCAACGTAGTATGGACGTTGGCGAAAGCATTGACGAAATTATAAACGTGTATTTGAACAGAGGAGTATCGTCATATTTACATTTTTTTATTAACAACAAGCCTGCGGTTTCCGGAGAGGTAGGCACAAGTGTATGTTTAAGTCATTTACATTATCATTCTCACACAACAAGGTGCGTGCGAGCCTACTAAATTTATCACTAACACGGCATAAATCTATACAAACTTGAATTCGTAAGTTTAATTTCACATACAAACATACATAAACTCACGCCATGGGGGTAGGCAGAAGCTACAGAACGCCACCTGCTACGCTCCTCACATACTCCTGCCTCGTTTACGTTTGTACATCTGGTCATACACGCACGCCGATTGCGAGCATCTGACCATTCTGAAGAACATCACCTAAGTATAAGGTCACTATATGTCCTTCTAGGTCCCCTACCGGCATTTCCACTCATATCTGCTAATAGGTACCTTTATTTACCTACCTTACCTTTTATTTATTTTAAACTTTAATTTACTTGCAGAAAAACCGTCCAACACGGGTCCATTTGGCGATCGATCGTAGGAACCCAGCTCGGCAGTCGTGCTTCTAGCACTAGAATATCTTTATTGGGTTTTCCATGTTTGATTTAGGCAGTGTGGATCACAGATTATAGATTTGGACAGAAGGAATACAATAAATAATAATTTATTTCGCGTTTCATGACAATGGATATATGATTTCACTCCTCGTTCATAATAAATACAGTACAGAATAATACACATTGATAATTTCGTCAAAGCTTTCGCCAACGTCCATACTACGTTGAATACACCGGTTCTCGTCCGATCACCGAAGTTAAGCAACATCGGGCGCGGTCAGTACTTGGATGGGTGACCGCCTGGGAACACCGCGTGACGTTGGCTTTTTGCTTAATATCATATTTTTGTGAAAAGTTGTTTTTTTTGCCTATTATAATTTTGTGAAAAGAGTGTGTGCCCAAACACACTTGCCACCTTGTATAGACACTATACAAGGTGGCAAGTGTGATTGGGCCCAGGAAGGTTAGTTTTGTTAAAATTGCCTAGATTTGTTTTTTTTCGACTGCCTTGTTGGTCTAGTGGTCGCAAGCGCTACTGCTGAGCATGAGGTCCTGGGTTCGATTCTCGGGTCGGGCAAAGTGTTATTGGGTTTTTCCATCTGGAATTTCTCGGTAGCAGCCCGGAGTCTGGATTTGTGCCCGGTTGATGGCAATAGGCTCGCCCCCTATTACGTGGGACTTAAACATAACTGGCGAAATGTGGGTGTGCTATAGGTATACCTCTGCCTAACCCTTCGGGGAATACAGGCGTGATGTTATGTTATGTTGATTTTTTTCGATTGTATCCATAAATAAATTAATAGTTAAAAAAACACTACAAAACACGCTTAAAAACAAAATATGGATCGTTCAAGTTTTCTCTATTTCTGGGCTGAAGTGTAAACTATGTGCTTTTAATTATAATATTTGATTGTAAAAGCGTGGGGCGCTGGAACAGGAAAGTACTGGTAACTGGTACTTTCAACAGACTGTTTAATATAGAGCCACCTACTAGTCGTGCTGCAACTCAGAGCGCCAATCTGTGTAACCTGCTTCCCGTAACATCGCTTAACTTGATTTCTCAGCAAGTTACACAAAAAGTCTTTCCTGTTCCAGCACCCCACGCTTTAACGAAATATTTTTAACATTTATACATTTATTTTAAGTAGGCGAATGAGCCCGCATCCTCTCCATTTCCGCCAGTGCGTCTGTATTGCATGGTGTTTTATCTGTCAGCTTAGAACAAACTAGCTCTTCAATCTGGAGGTATGTTATAACTTTGAAACCTGATCGTGTTCAAAGTCCATTACGTGGCCTTTCTCACAAGTGCAAACACGACTATGATAAGATATTCCATCATGGAATGCCAGTGCCTATCTTCCGGCTTCATCATCAGACCTTGAAACCTAATCGTGGTCAAAGTTCATAACAAGACTTTTCTAAGAAATCCAAAACAGCTATGATACGATTTTCCATCATGAAGTTCCAGTTCATATCTTCCGGCTCCATCATCAGATCAGTTGGACAGTACCATATTATTGTATTGTCATCAGAACTACATACAGCTGCCAATTTTCATTACGCTACAACCCTTGGAAGATGGTTAAATTAGTTACCTTAGATTCCATTACATAGTTACATACAGGTCGACCTAATAAAAGCGTGTTAAAAAGTCAACGATGTTTACTAATTTGTGTCGAACCGACATCTAGCTAAATCAAGAGACCTAAAAATATGCCTTGCAGTCATACTTCCTTTTTCAAATCAATGAATGTTTGCTTCAGTTAAATATTTTGACTTCAAGATGAAGTTCAAATAACTAGGGCTTATCTTGGACACATTCAAACTTCCCACCCTGTATAGTACACCCACTTTTCACAAAATTATGATAAAAAGCAAAAAGCCAACGTCACACGGTGTTCCCAGGCGGTCACCCATCCAAGTACTGACCACGCCCGATGTTGCTTAACTTCGGTGATCGGACGAGAACCGGTGTATTCAACGTAGTATGGACGTTGGCGAAAGCATTGACGAAATTATAAACGTGTATTTGAACAGAGGAGTATCGTCATATTTACATTTTTTTATTAACTACAATCCTGCGGTTTCCGGAGAGGTAGGCACAAGTGTATGTTTAAGTCATTTACATTATCATTCTCACACAACAAGGTGCGTGCGAGGCTTTTTGTCACTATCTAAATCTATCCAAACAAACTTGAATTCATAACTTTAATTTCACATACACACATATACATATAAATTCACGCCACGGGGTACGCAGAAACTACAGAGCCCCACCTACTACGATCCTGACATACTCCTGCCTCGTTAATGTTCATACATCTGGTCATACACGCACGCCGGTTGCGAGTACTACGCGCCTGACCTTTTTGAAGAACATCACCAATAAGGTCACTATAATTATGTCCTCCTTGGATGTCCCCTCCCGGCATTTCCACTCATATCTACTTTGTAAATACCTTTAATTCCTTACCTACCTTTTATTACTTTTATATAATTTTAACTTTAATTTCCTTGCAAAAATACCCTCCAACACGGGTTAATTTGGCAATCGATCGTAGGATCCCAGCTCGGAGGTCCCGCTTCTAGCACTATAATATCTTTATTGAGTTTTCCATGTTTGATTTACGGAGTGTAGATGACAGATTATAGATTTGGACAGAAGGAATACAATAAATAATAATTTATTTCGCGTTTCATGATAATGTAAATATGACTTCACTCCTCGTTCATAATAAATACAGTACAGAATAATACACACTGATAATTTCGTCAAAGCTTTCGCCAACGTCCATACTACGTTGAATACACCGGTTCTCGTCCGATCACCGAAGTTAAGCAACATCGGGCGCGGTCAGTACTTGGATGGGTGACCGCCTGGGAACACCGCGTGACGTTGGCTTTTTGCTTTTTTACGTACATACACATATATATTAACTCACGCAATCTTCCCTTGGGGGTAGGCAGAAACTACAGAACGCCACCTGCTACAATCCTTACATACTCCTTTTGCCTCGTTTACGTTCATACCTCTGGTCATACACGCACGCCGGTTGTGAGTACTACGCACCTGACCTTTCTGAAGAACATCACCAATAAGGTCACTATATGTCTTCCTAGGGCGTCCCCTCCCGGCGTTTCCACTACGGCGTTTGGCTTTTTTACGTATTTTTTTTAATGATGTTTTTTTTCGCCTCTTCCTGCTCCATTAGGGCCTAATAGATTTGATTTTATGTTACTTAACACCGACCTCGTCTAGTTTTAAAATATCACTTGTTATTGCCGTGAAAAAATAAATATAATTTATAAACTAATTAATTGATATTATTTCCTTTTAGGGGGATGCGTTAAAATAGCCCGCGAACTTCAAATTTACTTACGTTTTTTGCAATTTGCAGGTCAATGTCAGGTTGTATGTTTAAAATATGATTCGCGGCCGTAACAAATACGTCCTTACGGAATTATAATGATTAGAATCAGCAACACAACACCTTAAGTTAGAATTGGCCTCAAATGTCATGATTTCATGAAATAGTCATTCAATAGGGTAATATGAACTTAGAGACATATGTAATGATGATTTCTATACGTATAATTCTATAAATATTTTTTTCATACGGTCGCGAATCTTATTTAGATCTAATTACAACCTGATATTGACCTGCAAATTGCAAAAAAAGTAAGAAAATTTGCATTTCGCGGGCTATCCTGACGCTTTCGCCTTAATTTCCATTATTAATCTTTTTGTTTTTTGTTTTCAGGATCTATCAGATCTGAACGTGCAACTTCTACTACGGGATGGCGTGCTGGTCAATGCCAACCAGATGGTACAGCTACAGTTAGATGACCCTTTATTGATGGAGTAACCACCATCTAGGTACTGACCATATTAGTGAAGGTTTTTATAATTGCATGAAATAAACGCACTTTCAAACTAACTGTCGTGCCACAAATGTATCCAAGGATCTTTAAGGCGGATCCTTAGCTGTCGCCCGCCAAATTCAAATTTTCTTTGGTTGTTTTGCTCTTTTTTTTTTGTGTGTTGCACCTAAGAATATTCATATTAAATATTCTGAAAAGTTCATAGAAGGAACAAATTTCCAAAGTTTGACGATTGATATGAAATTGATGATTATTTACATAATTACTTATTAACTTGGAGAGATGTATTGTTGATTTTTATGATTATAATTCTATAAATAATTATTTGATACGGCCGCGAATCATATTTAGATCAACATACAAACTGATACTGACCTGCAAATTACAAAAAACCAAAGAAAATTTGTATTTGGGGGGCTACAGCTAAGGATTCACCTTAAGGGGGATGCGCCAAGGTATCCCGCTAAATTCAAATTTTCTTACGTTTTTTGTAATTTGCAGGTCAGTATCAGTTTGCATGTTGATCTTAATATGAGTCGCGGCCGTATCAAATAATTATAAAGAATTATAATCATAATAAAAACTTTTTTACAAAAAAAACAACCGATTTCCAAAAAGAACACTAAAAGACGTGAAAAAGAACTTTAATTTCGGAAGTCGGTGGCCAAAAACGAAAATACAAAACATAAGACACCGACTTCCGAAATTAAAGTTATTTTTCACGGCTTTTAATGTTCTTTTTGGAAATCGGTTGTTTTTTTGTAAAAAAGTTTTTGCTTATAATCTTCATGCAAGTGCAGTGTCCGCCCTAGGGTACCGCGCGGCTGGGGGACCGCCCGGGTGCCAGAGGTCAAGGGGCGTCGAAGGGGCTGTGACGGGGCACCCCTTCACCTATGGCGCCTGCAGAGTACTTTTGTTTTACCTCTTTTGGAGTTAGCAAACCAAAAAAAATGTTGAGATCTCTTCGCTAGCTCTTGCATCCGACATTCTCTGAATTCTCAAACTTTTCTGCATTAGCCGACAAAGTAAATCCTATTTCTTTGTGAATGGACTTAAGAAAACCTAAGCGGAGTGCTGAAATGTTTCGCCCCTCTCTACTCTCCAAGAGGGGCGAGTGGCGCCGCCAAAATTTCGCCCAAGACCCTGTAATGTTAAAACCTGCACTGCAAGTACAAGCATTATGTTGACAAAGTTTTATCGCAATCGGAGTAACAGACAAACATTGATTTTTATTGGAAACAAGTTCCTTTTCGCACGGTACGGACTTGGCGGATGGGGACTAGGCGAAAAAAAGTGTAAGAATTTTCCGTCACGACCCTTTCTTTATTTGTTTGTTTGGTTGAACGCGCTAATCTCAGGAACAACTGGTTGAAATTGAAAAAATCTTTTTGTGTTGGATAGTCCATTTATCGAAGAAAAGTTTAGGCTATATAACATCACGCTACGTCCAATAGGAGCGGAGCATTATCGAAAAATGTAGCAAAAACGGGAAAAAAATATTCCTTTTGAGGTTCCGTTGCGTGCGCTGCGTAAACGGTTAAAGTAACGCAAAAATCATGTATGACGGAATTGTTCACCTTTAATAGTTATTTATGATACTAGTGCGATAAGTTGGTTTTTACAAACTAGTAGACGAATGTAAGCCTGAGACGAAGTCGAGGGCTTACCATAGTCACGGGTTTGTAAATACCAACTTCCGCACGTGTGTCATACAACGTTTTTCAACACATTTGCGAGAAAACAGTACAATATTAATATCGGATTCCTTGCTTGAACTCATTTATTATTACTCTGTTTATAAATATCAGTCGTTTCTAATATGAAAATGGCGCCACGTGCGCCTGGTAAAAATTAGAACTACATCTTTCGTTTCGTTTTCTCTTTAGTATTAAAGTGAGACAAACGTATTGAGCAAAAGCGCTTTCAAGGAGGTTCGATTATTCAGCTTATTTATTCTCGTAATGTGAAACTCCTTGGTGGAATTCTTATATATTTTTATGGAAATTAAAAATAAACCGTAAAGGATACGCACGCCGCTATACAACGGAGTATGCGGTAAAACAGGTACTTAGGTGTGAGTACCTATTTTACCGCACGTTCCGTTGTATGGTGCGTATTTTTTTACTTTTGAACAATGTCTAAGGGAAAAGTAAATGCATTTTTGAGCAAATGTGTTGAAAAACTTCAAAAAAAAGGTCCGTGGCAGCATAATGTTTATCTTTTATGGTTGACTCAATATAACCCTTTCTATGGTAATCAAATTTGTTCTATGGATGTTCTAAATACACTACGAAAGGAACTTCGTTCCAGCCGATTGTTCCACGACACTCACGCATTTTTATATTAGAAAGAAGATAGAAGATACCATAATTATATTTTAAGTTTTAGAAAAAATATTAGGTAGTAAAATTTTCGATACTAGAAAATATCCCCCAATGACGTGTATGATTGTATTTTAGTTTGGCTTCGTATTTTTAAGTGCAATTCCTTAGCTGTTAATTTTCATATTTTATTGTCTAATAAACGTTTTGATAGTATCAAGCTTTTTTTATTTTGCTTCCCTTTGTTACTCGGTTATTGGCATAAAGTACGGACACATCACACGTACCATATTCTCACCACACCGCAACGATATTAACTATGTAGGCGGGCGCAATTCAGACGGGCCACATTTTGCCATTCATGGCAACGTGGACAACATCGACCATATCGCAGCCGCAGTCCATAACCACCAGCGCTTCATCTTCTTAGCTTGTCGATGGCAATCTAAATCGTCTCTTCCGAGAATTCGGCTACGTATTTGGCGCCATCAGTTCCAGGGGCTCTACTCTCTTAGCACGAAATCTGTAGTTTCGGACGACGTTACGGGCATTTCCTACTCCGTATCACCTACGGACATAAGATTAGTTTGGGACCCGACCTAAAAATGAATGACACCACGATGTGACAGGTGTCTCTACTCCCGATGTGTTTTTGGACCTGTCCGAAAAATTTAATTAATCGGGTGTAGGATTCAGTCCAAAGTTTCAAACTAGTTACGGAAGGGCCCGTATCTTCGTTGACGGACTTAGAAAGTAGGCGTGTAACGTGCAGCTGACAGGACACGCGGGACATGATATAAGTGTCCTATAGTCTGTGGAGTCTGTGATGGTCTGTGGTGTTATCGGGTTTTTCCATCTGGAATTCCTCAGTAGCAGCCCGGAGTCTGAATTTGTGCCCGGTTGATGGCAATAGGCTCGCCCCCTATTACATGGGACTTAAACATAACTGGCGAAATGTGGGTGTGCTACACCTCTTCCTAACCCTTCGGGGAGTACAGGCGTGATGTTACGTATGTATGTGTGTAGTCTGTGGAACAGCATCACTTTTACACTCCAAGGCGGAATCGTGTATGAATCTCCACCTGAACAGTTTTTCCTTGCATAGTTAGGTACTAATAACTGCACTAAACAAGATTTTCCAATTTTCCTCGTCGCCAATGTTCAAATAAAAGGCGGGTTTCCATTAAACATTTATTGTGAACTGACAGCTGACTACTCGTCCGGATCTATGATATCCGGATTCTATGATACAACTATATGGTAGACATACACAATACCGCCAACCGGGGTCCGGAGTCTATTTAAAGACTTCCCGGTTACCCAAGACAACTCATGTCAATGTCTGTGTAATAAGAGAAAGGGTCCCTATTCAAAAAACAAATCACGGTATCGGACTAGCCTTTTCCAAACTATGTTGGGGTCAGCTCCCAGTCTAACCGGATGCAGCTTAGTACCAGTATTTTACATGGAGCGGCGGCCGATCTGATCTCCATAACCCAGTGGGTAATACGATACCCCTTGGTAAGACTGTTCTCAGACTTTCGGGCTTCAGACGACCCGTATCGACTATTAAAGATCCACGAATGACAGCCGGGAGCTTAACCTGATCGATCGACCCGTGCGGCTGTTATTACCTACCAGCAATCAACTAAATATCGTGAAGTTTACTTACTGCCTACAATTAAAGTGACTGATCCAAGTTTATTTCAAGGCTCCTCCAAACAAGCGCGACACGGGACGCGAATCGCGCGCGACACAAAGGCACCGCTCGTCGGGCGACGGGCGGCGCCTTTGTATCGCGATGACGCGTCGCGCTTGTCTGCGGGAACCTTTATTTATCTACTTATATTTACCTACCATTAGGTACCTACAGCACCCTAATTACGTAACACACTATTAATCACAATCTGAATAATTTTGAATTTTGAATCCATTGCTTCATAATATGTTCGAAAAAATTGTCTGCTCAGCAACGTAAACAACGCAATGAATGTTGTTGAACTGTCAAAATGAAAGCCATTCCTACTGTTAGTACCTATGTTCGCGTCCCCGCCGGATAACCCAATGTTACTTACATCTATATCTAATTATAAACAATGCATTCCTTGTGAATTCACTCGGAGAACAACAGAATAAGTCCGTCATCATCCATAAAAAATTCGAAAGTTCTCTGTCTGTATGTTACGTTTCACGCCTAAACCACTGAACGGATTTCGATAAAATTTGTCAAGGATATAGATGGCATCCTGGGGAAGGACATAGGCCACTTTTTGTCCCGGTAGCACGTCCCCCGTGGGATAATTTCCGACACCCAGGCGGGCGAAGCCGCGGGCAGAAGCTAGCAATAGTCAAAAATTTTGGAAAATTAGAGGTACTTATTTATGACAGACGGAGCACGTGCGCCTTTATAATTTCTAATGCGACGATATTATAGTGGACCTTCACGACCATGTCCATAAATGTATGGAGATACGTACACGTTCTAACGTTAAGAGACTTACATGACCTAAAGCGCGGTCTCTGTCGGATTGCATAGAAAAGAAAGAGACGCGCGATGACACAACGCTGGTAATTTATTGCAAAATATGAAGCAATTATGGATTTACAAAAAATCTATTCATTGGACTAAAAAATAAAAACACTATCACGTTAGTATGTTACTTGTAGAATAATCTGAAAAAAAAACTGAATGTTTGCATGTATATTATTATGATTTTTAATCGTTATAATATTTTTTTTGAGGTATCTTCGTGATTTTTTTCTATCTTATCAAGTTAATTGTATTATGTTTTCAACACACTATCTAACTAGCATATATCCAGAAGAATATCATTTAATTTTGTGATTTTGGTTCCTGCAGTGGATCATATATTTTTAGGCATTATAAATTTGCGTTTACGTCATGATTGTAGTCCCCTTAACGTGGAAGGAAATTTAAAAGCGTCTTTAAATTATGTTATCGTAATGCCGTGATGTGGACGTGAAGTCCACAATAATATCGTCACGTTTTCAATTAGAAAAGCGCACATAAGAATGCGTACCTACCTACGCTCATAAAAATACGGGAATTCTCTGGTATATTTACTTCGTGGCGTCAACCTATTATGATTTTCATGAAAATTTACATCGTTTTCTATTGTTCGATACTTGAATAGTAACATTTTATTTGACCTTCGGCTTTTCCGAAGATAACCGATGTAACTTGACCGGGAATGAAACACAGACTTGCTTGTGTGAATGAAGCAACATTTTCGCGCCTTTTACCAAGGCCTCCGTGGCGCAATTGGTTAGCGCGTTCGGCTGTTAACCGAAAGGTTGGTGGTTCAAGCCCACCCGGGGGCGATTCTTTTTGTCTTTTTTATTATTTGTTTCTCACTATTTTAGCAGCGTGAAAAATATTGTGAGCAGAGAAATAAAGTAAATTGGTTTTTTTTCTGTATTTTTATTGAAAATTCTACCGTTTTTAACCCAATATAGATTGTACAGACGCCATTTTCTGTAACTCTCATCATTTTGTAGTTTCGTTACTGAAGATAGATTGCTGTGAGTAGATAAATAGTGGCATTTCTAGAATTTCTACTATCACTACGCTGAGTAGGTAAAAAAAAAGAAATACATTTATTTAGCACAGACCTTAATAATATATGTTTTTTTAGACCATGGCACAGACTCCAAGGCACACAACACAACATAATTATACAAGTAAAAAAAGAAAAATAAAAAGTGTAAAGTGCGTTGTGAGAAATTAGCACAATGACATTTCACAATGTATACTTTTTATGAGATCATTATGGTGGACCCTGTCGGCAAAGCAAAATAATAGGCGAGGAATCTATGAAAACTTATCAGTCTTCTGAACTAAATCTAATGAAATTATATTAGGGTTATTTTTTATAAGTACTTATCGTGTACGCACGACTACGTACAGTCGTCAGCAAGTCAACCTACACGAAACTGTCACATTTCTCCAAACGATTTTAAACCTTAAAATGCTGAAAGTTAAGTTCAAAATCGAATGAGAAAATCTGACAGTTTGTTGTAACTTGATGTGCTGGCGACTGTACGTAGTCGTGTGTACCTACATACAATAAACTTACGCCTTCTAAATACATAGGTACATACTCGTACGAGGGTGACACTGAAAGTTCTTACAAAATAAAAAACTGAACAAACTGGCAAGTTATAGTGAAACTTTTACTACATCGTCTCAAACTTTTTCGTCTGTGTGTTGCATGTCGCGTGACGGTCGGCCGCGGAGTAGGGAAAAAGTTTCACTTTGACCGTGGTTTCATAAAACCACACAATCCTTTTTTCAGTTTTATTATATCTTTTCAAAATAGTGTCCATTTACATCAATACATCGCTGCAGCCGATGGAACCACTAAGAAAAGCACTTTGCCCACTCGTCCTTAGCGGTCTCTTCGACGGCATTGTGAAACGCAGCCACTGCTTCCTCGGCGCGTTCATGAAACGTTTTCCTCGAAGTTTTTCTTTTATCTTCGGAATTAAATAAAAATCGCAAGGTGTGAGGTCGGGGCTATAGGGCGGGTGACCCAGTAATTCCACGTCTGACGTCGCCAAGTAGTCGATTGTTTGCTTGGCGGTGTGCGCAGGGGCGTATTTACCCTAGGGCCAAAAGGGCCATGGCCCGGGGCGGCAGGCTACGAGGGGCGGCGCAAGCCGCACCTCATGCACAGCTTTGTGCGTCTTTCTTTTTGACTTTACATGCTCGTAGAAATTTCAAAAAAGCCTACCTACTTAATTAACAAAAAATTAAACTTATTTAGTTGTAAGTTTGACAGATACCAAGACGCGGGCTATCGTATTAGTGCCCGGGGCGGCGCGCCGCGCCGCGGTTTGCTTCATATTAGATAGGAAGACTGAAATATAAAGGCTCCCGCAGACAGGCGCGACGCGATTCTTGTGGAATAATTTTCCATGATGTTTTCATAGAAATTGTTCTATGGAGCCTATCATTTCATTTGAAGTTTTAGGTACATTCAAATAGAATAGAATTTTAAAGTTACCTTAAAATTTTAATCAAGTGCGATTAGCATGAAATGTCTGATAACATGCGATATCAATAAATTGATATATTTTGATAAAAACACATTTAGTTAAGTACAGTGATTTCGTTGTGGTGATATTTTTATAATATTGTTAAAGGTTTGTGATATTTTTAATTGCTAGTTTTACCAATAACAGTAGTTTTTTTTTTTTGATATCCTACGAATTACAAAAGTACCTAAAAACATATTTACAATTTAAATTAAATATACTAAAAAGAAAATTGTAATAAGTAAGCTGTGAATGATACAATTTTTTAACATATATTTATATTTAAGTAACTTGTTGTACAGTCACCAGCAGGTCAAACTACACGAAACTGTCAAATTTTGATGGTTCAGTTCAAAATCTAATGACAAAATCTGACAGTTTATGGTAACTTGATGAGCTAGCGACTGTACTAGGTGAGGTAACTTTAAAATGATGCGATTTCGTATCAGGTTATCACACTTGATTTACATGACTGTCCTAAATAAAAATAAAAAAAGTACCTACTTAGTGTCTATTATAAAAAAAGTACTTACGTAGGTAGGCATTCGCCAGCAAATTATCTCAATTTATTTGTGGACGCTGCAACGTCTTTTTTTTCCATACTTCTCTATTACTCTATTCCCTAAAAAGTAGGTACAGTTGCCAGCACATCAAATTACCACAAACTGTCAGATTTTCTGATTTAATTGTGAACTTATGGGGACTACATGAGCTAAACGCAAATTTATAATGCCTAAAAATATATGATCCACTGCAGTAACCAAAAATTTGAAAAATATATGATGTTCTTCTGGATATATGCTAGATAGATAGTGTGTTGAAAACATGATACAATTAACTTGATATGATAGAAAAAAATCACGAAGATACCTCTAAAAAAATATTATAACGATAAAAAATCATACTAATATACATGCAAACATTCAGATTTTTTGTCATCAGATTATTCTACAAGTAACATACTAACGTGATAGTGTTTTAATTTTTTAGTCCGATGAATAGATTTTTTGTAAATCCATAATTGCTTCATATTTTGCAATAAATTACCAGCGTTGTGTCATCGCGCGTCTCTTTCTTTTATAGGCAATCCGACAGTGACCGCGCTTGACGCGCTCGTGTAAGCCTCATAACCAGCAACATTTTAAGGTTTACAATCGTTTGCAGAAATTTGTCAGTTTCGTGAAGCTTGACCTGCTGGCAACAGACTATTGTCTAGTGTCTATTGAATTGAAATACCGAAAGTACAGCACACCGTGCGTCCAGGGGGCCAAGTCTAATAAGTAATTTACAAACGTCACAAAATGGTCTCTGCATTGTTATTTTTTGACAGATTTTGTATGGCAAATCTGTCAAAAACTCACAATGCAGAGACCATTGTGACGTGACACTAGGTTTATTTTGACAGCGTCATAGAATCTGTAGGCTAGAGGGCGGTTTTTGTGGCTCAATTGTAGTACTATCGCTACAAAAACAGCATTTCCAGTGATTAGATACAAACGAACGTGGTCCATTCATTTTCTTTTGCAACACCGCTGTCAGGATTAGTGTTAATTATCTAAGCATGGTTATAAAGATAGTAGAATAAAAACATTTATAATGTTTTAGCAGTATCTCTTTAAATAACAATCTTGATTTCATGAGCCTATAGGTATTTGATGAATGAGATGAATGATTGAATGAAAACTACTTCTTTTAGGTAGGTAACACTAGAAACAATAAAATATTGCACAGACAGCCTCGCTAACAGTAGGAATAGCTTTCATTTTGACAGTTCAACAACACTCATGGCGTTATTTACGTTGTTGAGCAAACAAATTTTTCGAACATATGAAGCAATGGATTAGCAATAGGCTTCAAAATGATTCAGTTTGCGATTTATAGTATGTTATGCAATTAGGGTGTGGGTCGAATCAATCTCTTTGAGGAATCCTTTAGTACTTCCTCTAAGATTACTATTTTATTAATACTACGGCTACATAGTTGCGGTGTCGCGAACTACACTTCGCATGCTCTCTGTTGTACAGGGAGACGTCGAGCGGCGGTTATTGCGATAATGTAGCCGTAGCATAATACTTTAAGTTATAGAGGATTTATTGTTTCAAGTTTCTTTTAAATATAGTTTTATGTACAGTCGCCAGCACATCAATTTACCACAAACTGTCAGATTTTCTCATTCGATTTTGAACTTAAGCATCAACATTTTAAAGCTTTAAGGCGCTTCCCCGACCAAACGACCTTGAACATTCGGTCCTTCTCTGTCCCGTCGCTGAGTCTCGCTCTGTCTCGCTCCTTGCGCACGCTCATGTTTCATAGACTTCACAAATAAAAATGAAATTATTTTAATAAAAAAAGACAAGCGATGTTTTGAAATAAAATCAAACGTGAATTATTTACATTTTTAAATTATCTATCCATTAGTGTAATCCTCAAATTAATAGAACGTCACCTTTAGCAAAAGATGCATGCAGTCAATGATTTTAGTCACTTTCTTACAAGGAGATTGTATATGTATTTATAGCACATAAAAACAAATAAGAACGGGCAATGTGATGATAGGATAACGAACATTAATAATGTGCTTTTAGATGTAGTTTATTACCCATAGTGAATGAGTTAATCGCCTCTGAATAACGCGCTATGGCAAGGTTTTGGTCGGGGTACCGCCTTAAATCGTTTGGAGAAATTTGACAGTTTCGTGTAGCTTGACCTGCTGGCGAATGTACATTATAACTACTTAATATTTTTTTCCTTCTCAATATTCTCGTTTATCTATAGCGTGGCACATTTCATGTAAGCAACAATGGTTTGGATTCCTTGTATCGGCGGAACACGAGACGAAGTAGAAGAACATTCTAAACAGATCGACCGGGAGATCAAACAATGGATCAAGTCTTATAATGAAGTGAGTATGAACGAGAAACAATCCGTATGCCCGATAGGATTTCTCTTCGCCAACAATAACAAACGTCATGCTTGCAAATAAATATATCATTCATTCATTCATTCAAACTTTCATTCGCTATTTAATTCCTGTGGTGATGAATTTTCAAAAAACCTTACGTGCTCATACCTCAGATCAAGTAAAAAAAGGTAGATACCGCACGTGGAATAGAAAACTGTAACCATTTTTTTAACTATGTGTGAGTAAAAGAAGAGTTGCCACTTTTTTTTTAAAAGTCCCTGATTAATACGTAATAATAAAAATAGGTATTATGCGAATGCAAAAGTAAATCTGTCTGTTTGTTAGTTTATATTTTTACATTTACCGGAAACAATATTCCTTAACGTCAAAAAATCAAAGATATGCTAAACGTATTTCCTACGTTCAACATCTCTTTGAATTTTCACACGTTTTTATCACTTTATAAATAGATAGTCCAGGGCTCACCAAGGCAAGGGCGGCGGTGAACTTGGAGGAGCTAGGGGTCACCAACGGGATCCGTGTAAGGGTCACTGCGACTGGAGCCCGGATGCTGGAGGTCCCCGGTGCGGCCAGCGGCCCGACCGCTGACGCTCTGGCCGAAAGGCTTAGGGCGTCTCTAAATGCGGACGAGGCCCGAGTGTCCAGGCCCACCAAGTGCATTGACATGCGCATCGTGGGCTTGGACGACTGTGTGACGGAGGCTGAGGTGGTGGCCGCCGTCGTTAGGACTGGGGGGTGCTCTGCCGAGCAGGTGAGGGCGGGCACCATTCGTCCTGACCACACGGGGATGCGAGCCGTCACGGTGAGCTGCCCCGTGTCGGCGGCCAGAAAAGTCGCCGGGGAGGGCCGAAGGCTCCTGGTGGGCTGGGTTTCTGCGCAGGTGAAACTGCTGGAACCCAGACCTCTGAGGTGCTTCCGCTGTCAGGTGGGCAACCACGTGGGAGTGCAATGCACCTCGGAGGTGGACCGCAGCGATCACTGCTTCCGCTGCGGTCAGCCCGGGCACAAGGCCGGCTCGTGCAATGCCACGCCGCACTGCTTTTTATGTGCGGCAGCTGGCAAGCCGGCCGATCACCGGGCTGGGAGTAAGGCCTGCGCCCCACCCGCCAAAGCCAGGGGCAGAGGTAAGCCCTCCGCAACCGCCGTCACCGCCGCACCCGCCGCCACTGCCGCAGCCGCTGCTACCTCCATCGTCGTCGCCGCCGCAGAAACCGCGGCAGGGCCCTCACAAGGGCCTCGGGAGGGGGCTGATATGGAGTGCCAATAATGGCCCCATTACGCCTCCTCCAGGCGAACATCAACCACTGCGTCGCTGCTCAGGATCTGTTGCTCCAGAGCATGGCGCAGTGGTCGATTAACATCGCCGTGGTCGCTGAGCCGTACTTTGTCCCGCCCAGGGATGACTGGGTGGAGGACCTGAGCGGCTCAGTGACCCTAATTTCGTCGGCCGCCGCCGGTACCCCGTCGCTCGAGGCAGTCAAGAGGGGACGGGGTTGCGTGGCAGCACGGTTCGGGGAGATTGTTGTCGTAGGGGTATACTTCTCCCCGAACCGAACTCTCGCCGAGTTCCACAACTCCCTTGCGGAGTTGAGAGTCGTCGTCGTCGGGTACCATTCCCTCCCCGTGCTCGTACTCGGGGACTTCAATGCCAAGAACACGGCTTGGGGTTCCCGGTATACGGACGCGCGGGGTAGGATGGTGGAGGACTGGGCTCTGGAGACAGGCCTGGTCGTCCTAAACCGGGGCTCTGTACCCACGTGTGTGCGGATGCGGGGTGAGTCAGTGGTGGACCTCTCGTTCGCCAGCCCCGCTCTGTCGCCGTGTGTCATTGACTGGCGCGTCATGGAGGGGGTGGAGACGTATTCCGACCACCGGTACATCCGGTTTGACGTCTCCGCCCAGACCTCGAGCGCGCTGGTCCGACAGGCCCCGAGTGGTCCGCGGTGGGCGCTGAAGCGGCTGGACCGGGAGCTCCTCCTGGAAGCCTCGATCGTGCAGGCCTGGGTGTCATCACCGGACAGGCCTGCTGATATTAACGACGAGGCGGAGTGGTTCCGGGAGGCCATGTCCGAAGTATGTGACGTGGCAATGCCCCGGGTCCAGCCTGGACGCGCCTGGCGCCAGGTGTACTGGTGGTCGCCGGAGCTAACGTCTCTGCGCGAGGCGTGCGTTGCTGCGCGACGCCTGTACACCAGGCACCGCAGGCTCCGTATCCGCCCTCCGGATACGGAAACCATTCAGGCGGAGCTGTACGAGGGTTACAGAGCGGCGAAGACCGCCCTCCGAGCGGAGATACTGTGGGCCAGGGGACTGGCCCGTGAGGAGTCGCTGGGGACTCTGAACAGGGACCCTTGGGAACGCCCATACAAAATGGTGCGGGAAAAACTCCGCCCATGGGCTCCCCCCCTGACGCAGAGTCTCCGGCCTCAGCTCATGGAGGGCGTGGTGAGCGCTCTGTTCCCTTCGTGAGGGGAGCACACTCCTCCGCCCATGGCTCCGCCTCCTGCGGTGCCCACTGTAGACCACATAATCGACGATAACGACGATGCTCCTGAGGTGACCGAGGTAGAGTTGAGAGCGGCGGTACGTAGGCTGAGTGCCAAAAATACCGCCCCAGGACCCGACGGCCTACCTGGAAAAGCCTGGGTCCTGGCCTTGGAGGCTCTCGGGCCTCGACTTAGAGGGCTCCTCAGCGCATGCTTGGAGGGGGGCCAGTTCCCACTTCGTTGGAAGACGGGGAAACTGGTCCTCGTTAAGAAGACGGGGCGCCCTGCGAACTCTCCGTCCGCTTACCGGCCCATCGTGCTGCTCGACGAGGTGGGCAAGCTCTTTGAAAGAGTCATTGCAGACCGCCTCGTCGGGCGGCTGGTGCGGGTGGGGCCGGATTTGGCGGAGAGCCAGTTTGGTTTCCGCAGGGGGCGCTCTACGGTGGACGACATCATGCGCGTGCGAGCCCTCACGACGGGGGATGCTGTGACCCGGGGTGGGGTCGTCTTGGCGGTGTCTCTAGACATCGCCAATGCCTTCAATACCCTGCCCTGGAGTTGCATCAGGGAGGCACTCCGGTATCACCGGATGCCGACCTACCTCTGTCGCATAGTCGAGGCCTATCTGACGGACAGGGCCGGCATCTACCCCAGTCACCAGGGAGAATGGAACCGGCGAGAGATGTCGTGCGGTGTCCCACAGGGATCGGTCCTGGGGCCGCATCTGTGGGACATCGGGTACGACTGGGTGCTGCGTGCCGACCTCCCTAGCGGCGTCAGCGTCGTTTGTTACGCTGACGACACGCTGGTCCTGGCGCAGGGGAGGTCGCACCAGGCGGCGGCCGAAATAATGACACGCGGAGTTGCGACAGTCATTGAGAGGATCCGGCAATTGGGACTCGAGGTGGCCCTGCACAAATCCGAGGCCATGTGTTTTCATGGTCCTCGGAACGCGCCACTCTCGGGTTCCCAAATAATGGCGGGAGGGGTTCACATCGGCGTCGAGTCAACGATGAAGTACCTGGGACTCGTCCTCGACAGCCGGTGGAACTTCGTCGAGCATTTCCGACGTTTGGCTCCCAGACTGGACCGGCCGGAGGCTCTACGCGGGGGTCGTGCGGTCCATGGCCCTTTACGGGGCACCGGTGTGGGCGCGTTCATTGAGGCTCCGACCAGCACGCCGGTTGAACGCGTCCCAAAGGGTCATGGCCATCCGGCTAGTCCGGGGATACCGCACGGTCTCCTACGAGGCGGCGAGCCTCCTTGCTGGATTGCCGCCATGGGATCTGGAGGCAAAAGTCCTCGCGCATATTTGGGAGTGGCGCGAGGAGGCGAAACGCCGGGGCGTTACTCCGCTGCCGCGAGAAATCGCGGCACAGCGGACAGAGCTCCGGCGGGATCTTATGGCGGCATGGAGAGTGCGACTGTCGCAACCCAGCGCTGGGCACGCCACAATTGCGGCGGTAAGTCCCCTCTTTGAGGAGTGGCTTGAGAGGCGCCACGGCGTCCTCACCTTCCGCCTGACGCAGGTCCTCACCGGACATGGCTGTTTCGGGAGGTTCCTGTTTCGGATAAGGCGGGAGGAAACGCCCGGGTGTTGGCATTGTGTGGATCGACCGGAGGACACGGTGGAGCATACGGTGGAGGTCTGCCCGGCTTGGGCGGAGCACCGCCGTGTTCTCGTGGCGGCGATCGGCGGCGGCGATCTCTCGCGTCCGGCCCTGGTTCATGCCATGGTACGGAGCGAGAGGGAATGGGAAGCAGTCACCTCCTTCTGCGAAGCAGTAATGCTCGCGAAGGAGGAGGCGGAGCGCGTGAGGGAGAGGCAATCATTGCGCCCTCACGCCCCTAGTCGCCGCAGGAGGAGACACCCTGGGCGTCGGGAGTCGATAGCCGACTCCCGGCCACCGTAGGCGCGGGCCTGCGGACGGCGAGCAATGGGCAGCTCGCCGTCCGGTAAGGACCAGGCCCGGGTCGATGGCGCGTTGTGTTCCACGTGCGCCTCAAAGAGATGTCAGCATAATTGACGGGGTCCGATAGGGCCGATGCCTGCCGGGGTCGCGGATTGTTCGAAAGAGTTACCGTGGCCCTGGCGCACAGGCAACTGAAGGAACACGGGTGGGTTTTAGTCAGTAAGAGTCTGACACGCCCTTCCGCTCCGCCCAGAGCGGGAGAGGTCATTTGATGATTTCCCACCCAAAAAAAAAAAAAAAAAAAAAAGGGGTATGTGAGCAGGGAGAAATAATACAACAAAAAGTAAAACAATTATTTGTTTGAAAAAATATCTTAATACAAAAAAAAACGGAATTAATGAGTTAAAAACAAACCACACTAAATGAGGATGGTTGCCATTGTGGTTCATTTCGGCCCAGTCTTATAGCAGCTACCCATTCATCTCTTATTAAAATGTTCCTTGGAAACCTAAAACCATAATATTTCATAGTAAAACAGAAGGTATGTAAGTAAGTACTCAAGAATTTAAACAAAAACATAAAAAAAATCCAAAAAATATATTTAGCTTGACTTCAATTAATGTAAGATAAAATCACGTAATTAAAAAAAAACAACGTTCTGTCCACTCTCTACTTAATTATTTTTCTATTACTGCCTACAAATTACTTACCCACATTTTGGGCTAATAGAAATAAGAACTACTAGCAACACTCTCCCGGTACGTCATTTCGGGACATTGACATTATCTGTTCCGAATAACCTCAAAATTGTGTTGGAATGACAAAAAAAATATAGTTTTATGTGTTCTTACGTGTGAAACGATATTCCTTCAGACTTTTTGTTCACTTTTGTATTGTTTTTGCACCATTTAATTACACAGGACGGCATTTTGTAGGCAAACTTACTGCACGGCGCCTCATGAGATACTAACGAAAAAGAGCTTAGTTTGATGCACGTGTGTGCGTGAGCGCGTGTGTTTACTTGGAGGAGCTGAGTTTTGTGGCTTCACTAACAACAAAGGCCGCGCGTTATCTACCTTTTTTTAGTTGATCTGAGGCTCATACCAACACACTTACAATACGAATGGCTGTCATTTTGACAGTTCAAAAACATTCATTGCGTTATTTACGTTGTTGAGCAGATAATTTTTTCGAACTTATGAAGCAATGTCTTAACAATTGGCTTCAAAATTATTCAGACTGTGATTGATAGTGTGTTAAAAATTAGGGTGCGGGTTAGGATGTGCATAGTTGGTCATAAAAATCTCAGACACACACACACACGCGCGCATTGTCTATAATTTATTGTTCTGACTAAACATCTATTATATTAATATTTGCATGCCGTCACAGCATGGCGGAATGTGTCTTTGCATTGATTTTTATAATGTGACATTTATGTAATCACCATCAGGTCGAGCTACACGAAACTGTCAAATTTCTCCAAATGATTTTAAACCTTAAAATGTTGACAGTTAAGTTCAAAATCGAATGACTAAATCTGTCAGTTTGTTTTAACTTGATGTGCTGGCGACTGTACATACTTAGCACATTATAAAAATAAACGTTTTTTATTTGATTTAACTCGCACACTGATCTACTCAAGTAGATATTAAGTAATGAGTTTAGTTTTTGACCGTACCTAGCCCCGGTACGATCAGCAACAAAAGTCGGTTTACAACACTGTTTATTATTTTGATCGAATATAGTCGCAATAAAAAGTGCCTAAAGTTGACTTTTGTAAATGATTTTCAGGCAATTAAACTTTTACTGCTGGGCACGGGGGAGAGTGGGAAAACAACCATCATTAAACAAATGAAGATTTTACACGTTCAAGGATTCTCAGCAAGGTACTCGTAGATGTACCAACGTACTGTATTCCATGCTTATACCAATACCTATACTCGAAAGGTTTAGGTAGTTAAATAAAGGTAAACAAAAAAAACCACGTAACTCATAGATGTTAAACCTTTTATTTCAAATGTTAAAATCATATTATTTTAAGTCCCATAATAATAGGCTCTATTCTGAATCTGAATTTGAGGAACTATCTGTCACATTAATAATAAAGCGTTCAGTGGTATCATCAATTATTTTGTCTAATTTAAACATTTTCTGTTCTTCTTTTATTACATGACCCTCGCAACTTTTCCAATTCTCAGCAGTCACATTAGCTAAAGCCTCTGGCAAAAGAATGTTTAGGTCAGGAATTTTAAAAGTTTTATTTTTCTCGGCTTCAAACCCTTTAAATTGAGCCCATATTAACTCAATTGAATTGCGCTCACAGACACACAGGCAGTGGTATGGTGGCAGCCGCAATACAGTGACACCATTTCATTTTTTTTTCTAATTCATCCACAATATAAAAGGCATCTGGTTAACCGACTTAACGTAATACCTGCTACTTCAGTTGCCATACTACGTCACAGGTGTACTCTTCAATTTAGCAACGTTATCTAATTCGTTGTATTTTCTAAAAGGTTTAGGGAACCTGTCTTTTTGGGCTTTTTAGAATAGACAGATTACAAAATATTATACTATTTTATAAATCTAACAAAAAAAATTTGCTCAAGCAATTACATGTACGAAGAGTATAGTTTACGAATAAATGATAAAGTTTAACATACATTAATAAAAGAGGAAACTAGCGTATAAATCGCAAATAACTTTAATTTTGTTGTAACGTATTTTAAAACAAGAAAGTGTCAACTATAAAAAACCCTTTTTACGATTTGTTTACCATTATTTAACTACCTAAACCTTTCGAGTAACCCTTCTAGTAACTAACATTTGTTTGTTTTTAAACCCGACGGGCACGAAGTCCAATAGGAGGGTATTTTGAGGGACTTTCTTAAGTAATTTTTGACTTCCAACAAGTGCTGATTCACAGCCTAATTATTTAAATTAGGCTACGAATCAGCACTTTTTTGACTTTTGATTTTCATACTTTTAAAACCAAATAAATTGTAAGTATGTACTTTTCAGTGAACGTTCAGAGAAAGCGAACCATATTCGTCACAATATACATGAATCTATCCACGATATTGTAGACAGCTTGGCAATGTTGAATATACCACTAGAGAAACCAAAGAATAATCAATCAAGGGAATATATTCTGAAGCTTGGCGATGACGGGCCTAAGGAATATACAGAAGTGAGTGATATTCTCTCTCTGCGTCATTTTTAACTACATTTTCATGTTTTTTTTTTGTATTTTTGACTGTAAAAATTAAGCTTTTCGCACTAAAATGTACCGATAGTAAGAATTGGTAAAAAAATAACTTGTTTCCAGGAATATTTTGACCACGTAAGAGCATTATGGAGAGATGGTGGAGTCAGAGAATGTTTTAAACGATCTAATGAATATCAACTAATTGATAGTGCTGAGTAGTAAGTTAAAAATTCCTTATTTTAAGACAACGCCATCTGTTTTGCAATAGAAAAAGTACGCAGATAAAAAATTAAAAAACTGCCATCTAGTGTCGAATTATGTAACTATATTACTTTAAATCTAATGTTTGAAAATAGATGGCGCTTTCCTAAATAGTTTTCATTGAAATGCATCAAGATCTTCTAAATCAAAATATTGTTAGTGTTTCTTATTAAATATCTTTTCAGTTTTCTAGATAGAATAGATCTCATTGAAAAACCCGATTATATACCATCAGACGCTGACATATTGAGGTGTCGGCAGAAAACGACTGGCATACAGAAAATTGAATTCAAAGTTAAGGTAATTATTTGAACATCTACCTATAAAGTTACACAACTGATAAATTTGTAAATATTTAAGTAATACTGACCAGTAAGTGTGAATATTTGTGACTGTAGCATTAATTAAATTAAAAACCTACTGTTCACCCAACTGTTTTTTATTTCTAGGTCCCAAAATCAATGCACGGTGGTATACAAGACTTTTGGATGTTTGACGTTGGCGGGCAAAGGGGAGAACGGAAGAAATGGATACAGGTAGGATCTACTCATTGGTACTATTTTTTGTGTCACTTATTTATACTGGCGATCCAGAGGGCCTAGACAAATGGCATTCGCTTCGGAGCGATTCTATTTCTACAATCGCTATCGCTTTCGCTAATGATTCCAAAAACTGGCAATAACGCTCGTCAAAAAGTGTCCCTTGGCTATGCACCTCTGTGGAAGTACCTAATCTTTCGACGCTGTCGATTCATTTCATAATCGAATGTTGTTTACATTGTCTAGCTAATTTTTATTCGTTGACCTATGATCACGCGACATTTCGATAGCTTAGGTCAACCCCATACATTTTAGCTTTTCTACTAGCGTTATCGTTAATCGAATGTTACTTTGTCTAGGCCCTCTGGATCGTCATCGTAAGATCTCCATACTTAAAACTCTAAGTTCAATTTAACTGGGCCTAAAGATGTTTGTAGAATGGCAACTTGGAATATTTTTACTGGTTTTGAAATTAATACAGAAAAGTCTGAATCAGAAGTATAGGTAATATTATTGTGTATACATGAGAGATTAATGATTATGGAAACACGTAGGTACCCCGAACCACGAGGGGTTTATTTATAACTAGCTTTTGCCCGCGGCATCGCCCGCGTGTATGTCGGAAATTATCCCATGGGAACGTAGTACCGGGATAAAAAGTAGCCTACGTATTAATCCAGGTTATAAGTTATCTGTGTTCCAAATTCCATCCGAATCCGTTCATTAGTTTTTGCGTGAAAGAGTAATAAAGATCCATCCATCCATCCATCCCACAATATTATAGTAGGATAGTTATTTCTTAGTAAGCTGTATCTCCTTTCAGGTATTCGAAGGTATACACGCCATATGGTTTCTAGTAGCTTGCAGTGACTTCGACCAGAACTTGCGAGAAGATGGTACTCAGAACAGACTCAAAGAAGCGTTGGTGTTGTTTGAAGATGTTTGGCAGAGCAGGTAACACAACGATATTAAATTATTATGGAACTAACGGAACAAAATCACGGGTCACGAACTCGATCCTCAGCACTGTATAAAGTACGAGTATAATGAAAAAGAACGCATCAATCGAATATCTAATCGAAAAGTTCTTGAGGTCTAAGTTCACTGACACAAAGGCAGACAGAGAAACGAAGCGTTTTTTAATAGATATTGAATAATGGTATTAATATTAGGCTGTTATTGTTGTTCTACTGCAGGGAAAAAGCCTCTTCTCATAAAATTGAATAGAAATAACCACTGACCATAAATTCATTCCTATTTACTTGTTGCCCAGGCAGGTTTTTAAGTAGTGTCGTCGGGTCGGGATATAGGTCATGTACTGACTAATAATAGCACATGGTATGCTGAAAGTATTAGGCTAAAGTATTCAAGTAGGGATCGTCAATTTTCTGTGAAATACTAGACTCCGCCTCCGACTGATTATGCTTTAAAGTGCCTACCGGTTTCTTCACCGCAATCCTCCGCAAAGATAGCTCTTATAACCAACATTATTTTGCCAGGTTCCTGATGGAAGCGGGTCTTATAGTGTTCTTGAACAAACAAGATATTCTGGAGAGCAAGGTGTCTCAGGGTCGCAGCATCGCCCCCTACTTCCCTAAGTACAAAGAGTTTCAGGCGCAAGGAGATGAGTACACCAGGACCAAGATGTTTATCAAGAGTTTGTTCGTGGTACGTAATTGCACCTAAACCTCATTTATGTTATAAAAACCTGATTATATAGCTAAATCAGCTTGGAATTTGGCTGAAAACTTGAAATTCCCCACAGCTGCACAGGTAACTAAAAGCCTCTTCTCATAAAAAGAAGGTCAAGCAACTAATAATTTCAATAATTTGCCATTTATGCACTTCCAGATAAAACTGGGGCATATAATAATATGAATGTTTACAAAATTAATGCCTTCACAACCAATTTTTTATTTACCTACAGCCCACAGCACCAACAAAAAGTATAAATAGGTATTTCTATACTATTACTGGTGAAATGCACTATAGGTACATTTCTGCCTTACCCTTCGTGGAATACAGGCGTTATGTTAAGTTTATAACTATTCCAATTTTGACAAGATATCTCCTTTTTTAGTTCCAAGTTCGCTCATTTGGCGCTGATACGATATTTCCATACCTACTTTTCAATGACGAGAACTACTTAAACTCTGTTCTAAAAGTTTCTGATCAAAGTGTAAACAAACCCTGTTCAAGTTACATTCTTACGCAATCACTCACTAAAGACAATTAGTAACACATTCATCTGTATTTAGAAGGTTTCCATTTTGTATCTCACCAATTTTTCCAACAATGAATGTTTGAACAACATTATTAAATTGTAATTATAAATACATCGACGAAAATTTGCTTCTTATAAAGTTAACCTCAATTTATTGTCCATTGAAAAACATCTGTATGGTGATTCATAATAAGAATTTCGGGTATAAGTTTTAAAATAATCAAATCAAAGCACTCAATTTGTAAGTGGCACAATAAATTGGCATCCATATACGTTTTCCAATCCATTGGTTTACTTTTTAATCAAATACTTTTACCATACTTAGTTTACCTATCATTTTGCTTGTTGTGCTATGGCTACCAGCCTACCAACAACAACAAAAAAAATACATAAAACATTTCTATTTCCAGGAATTAATAACAAAAAAACGCGACCGCCGCGCTCTAGACGCGTCAGCAGAACGTTTCGTGGTAGCCGAGGCGCGTCGAGCTAGAGAATGCTACTTCCACTTCACTACGGCCACCGACACGGACAACGTGCGAACCGTTTTTAGAGATGTGCACCAGATCATACTCACTCACATGCTGAATAATTTAGGAGTTTATTGAAACAGGCCGCTTTGTCTTTGCTAGTCCTCTCTTCTACACACCGAAATGCGATCCAAACTCAAATTAAATCATAGAAAACGTTTATTTGCTAGAAATGCATTGTTTATAAAAAGGTTCGATCTTTAATGTCACTGTATACTCGATGGATTGTGCGCTTTGAAATCGCACAGGTTATGCATTCTATGTGTAGACGGAGTACAAAAGTCTACGTTAAATATCAACTTTTATAAAGGTTTTAGTGTGCATTGTGTACGTCCATAGATTGACCATGCACACTTTAAACCACTTCTATATTTATAATGTATATCTGCCTGTATTTGTTTAGTTTTAAGCATAAGGCAGCTTCTTTACAACTGAGCATGTGTGTTAAAGAGCAGTAGTGGCCCCAAGCTGGCGCTTTACTTTGTGTAAATAAATACCTAACTTCATCACCACTGCTCTCGAAAACTATGAAGAAAATATCGCGAGGAGGAAACCGGCATGTCCTAGAACCGAAAATGTCGAAGATATGTGGCATCTACGAACCCGCATTGCGCCCGCGTGGTAGATCACAGCCTACTCCCTCCTCGAAGAGAGGTCTGTGTCCCAGCAGTGGGAACATTAAAGGCTGATTATAGGCTATGTGTGTAAAAGAATAAACACATCATTTTGTACGCTTGTCATCGCGCCTTGTAGTCATCAAACAATGTTCAAATGTTTGAAACAATGTCTGGAGTTCATGTATAACTTTTACTACTTAGGTACCCACTAATATATTATATATGCCATTAAAATAAGTTTCCAAGAATAACAATTTTATTTTGTTAACCTACCTACTTAACGTACATGAGAAAATCTAGACAAATAGGTTAGTACCTACCTATTCAAAAATAATATTTTTTCTTACCTACTTTAAAATATCTACATCATAGGTATACTACTTACATATTGACTAGTAATTCAGCAAAGGTATGCAGAATACCGATGCATTTGTGATAGTTTCTGATCATGAGCTTCATCTATCGTATGTTTTTTACAGGTACCTACAAACGTTAAGTCACAACGCATTGATGTACGAACAATGTACGTTCGGACCATAAACGGTCACCAAAAGTGTTAAGTAACCAGGGGGCCTACCCTCTAAGTCCGTCAACGAAGATACGGGCCCGTCCGAAGCTAGTTCGACCCTTGGAAGTGAACTCTACTCCCGATTATTTAACTTTTTCGGACCGGCAAAAACACATCGGGAGTAATGCTAAAGACAACTGTCAAATCGTTTTGTCACTAATTTTTAGTTCGGGCCCCTGCCTAATGTTATGTCCGAAAGTAATTCAGAGTAGGAAAAATGCATAACTTCGACCGAAACTATGGACTTCGTGCTTTGGGAGTAGGCCCCCAGGATCGTTGAATATACCTACTTGAAGTTTAGTAAGAGACCGATGGATGTTTTCAAATAAAATGAATAGAAAACCAACAGTTAATTTATCAATTTAAATTTCATTCAAAATCATTCATTGGTTTCATAATAAAATTCAACTGTATCCGACGACCCTGGTTACCTATGTCTTTTGGTGACTGTAGGTACAGTCGCTAGCAGGACAAGCTACACGAAACTGTCAAATTTCTCCAAACGATTTTAAACCTTAAAATGTTGAGGGTTAAGTTCAAAATCGAAGGAGAAAATCTGACAGTTTGTGGTAACTTGATATGCTGGCGACAGTACAACGAGTGTTTACAACACTCAAATTGAGTTCTAAACGTTTTTAGACAAATCCATCAAGAAATAGATAATCTGCGGCCCTGAAAAGGGCCTTTTCTAAACAAATATACCAAATAAATTACTTTAACTTCTTCATAAAACTCAAAACATCAACCGCCAAAACCGTATAGCGTTCTTCCTTGTCTCTTCAAAGCATAGACAACGTCCATAGCTGTCACAGTTTTTCTTTTTGGGTGTTCAGTATACGTCACGGCATCGCGGATCACATTTTCTAGGAACACCTTCGGCACGCCCCGAGTTTCTTCGTAAATCAATCCTGATATTCTCTTGACACCTCCCCTTCTTGCTAATCTTCTAATAGCAGGCTTCGTGATTCCTTGGATGTTATCTCGAAGAACTTTTCTGTGGCGTTTGGCATCTGCTTTGCCTAATCCTTTCCCGCCTTTGCCGCGGCCTGTCATTTTGACGTTGACTTCTACTTTTTTATTCTAAGCGCAAATGTGACGATGGTAAGATGTGGAATGCGGTCTTCTGCGTGCGCGAGGAGTATTAATTATAAGCTTGGCGCGCGGATATTGTTTCTATTGCGGGTAACTTTGTCAAAAAAACGAGGAATTTGTAGAACAACCCTCTTAAAAAAGAATGTTTGCCATAGTGCGCTGTAATAAATGATTGAAAGATTGGTGATTGCTATTGTTGACTTTTAATCTAAATAGGTACGAAGATGAAATTGAATTAGCAGCAACGTTTTGTCTTTATTTCATATTTCTCAGTTAGGTGTAAATCGAGCTTATGTACATATCTATTGTTTTTACAGGGGTAATTAAAATACCTACTTAAAGATATTAGCCCCTCGAAACAAACGAGATGAAATTTAAATCTTGTATTAAACGCACACTACCGACCGATACAGGCAAGTATTATTACATAAGTTGGAGGATGACGTCGCTGATAAAATGCTTAACTCAATGCTGGTCGCTCCACAAGGGCGCATTAAACTAATGAATTCGTATTTAGAAATACCGATGGAGTTACTGAAGATGGTAAGTAATACTATCCTTGCGTTGTATTGATGCAATCTACATAAGTATTAGATATTATAATTGCATAGCATATGAAGTGTGAGAACTATGAAATACTCATTGACTATAATGTGTCCTATAACTGGCATTTGAGAGTATGTCATGCTCACTCATGTGTAGCTGATGGTACCGCATGTGTCTGTTGTTCACTTTTGTAAATAATTTTCAGGCAATTAAACTTTATCTACTGGGCACAGGGGAGAGTGGGAAAACAACCATCATATAACAAATGAAATCATTTATTTAGATCAACATACAACCTGATACTGACCTGCAAATTGCAAAAAACTTAAGAAAATTTGTTTTAGTGTACATTGTACATGTGCATAAATTATGCATATGTATAGATTGTGCATGTGCATGGATTGACCCCTTATGCACACTTAAACCTTACTAAATTAAAGTACGCGTCTGTACACTTCTATATTTAAAATGTATCTGCCTGTATTTGTATAGTTTCTTTACCACTGAGCATGTGTGTAAGAGCAGTAGTGGCCCCAAGCTGGCGCTTTACTTTGTGTCAATAAATAACTTCATCACCACTGCTCTCGAAAATGGTGAAGAAACACATCGTGAGGAGGAAACCGGCATGTCCTAGAACCAAAAATTCGAAGATAATATGTGGCATCAACGAACCCACATTGGGTCCGCGTGGTAGATCACAGTCCACTCCCTCCTCGAAGAGAGGAGGCCTGTGTCCCAGCAGTGGGAACATTATAGGCTATGTGTGTAAAATAATGAACCCATAATTTTGTACGCTTGTCATCGCGTCTTGTAGTCTTCAAACAATGTTCAAATGTTTGAAACAATGCCTGGAGTTCATGTATAACTTTAACTACTTAGGTACCCACTAAGATATTAATATTTGCCATTAAACTAACTTTCCAAGAATAACAGCTTTATTTTGTTAACCTACCTACCTTACATAAATAACATTAATGACAAAATCTAGATAAAACCTATTAAAAACATAATTTATATAGTCACTTTAAAATATCTACATCATAGGTATACTACTTACATATTGACTAGTAATTCAGCAAAGGTATGCAGAATACCGATGCATTTGTGATAGTTTCTGATCATGAGCTTCATCTATCGTATGTTTTTTACAGGTACCTACAAACGTTAAGTCACAACTAGAGATGGGCAATGTGTTTCTGCCCGGCAGGAAAATATGCAAAAAGCCCGGCTTTTAGGCATAAATTTATAACTGCCCAATAAATGCCCAATCGCAGGGCATAAAAATATGGGGTCGTTAAACGTGATTTAATATAGTTCTTCATGTAAAATAGTATGTATAGTACTTAAGAAATAAAAGAAATGTCAAGGATTGAACATATTTTTATTTTAAAATAATATTATTAATTTACTTTTTCATGTGAAAATTAACAATATAATTTTTATATCAAAAATAGTAAAATATTTGGAGTGTACTATGTGCGTGTGTGTGTGTGTGTGCATGTGTGTATGTTTTTTTAATGAAATAAAACTATAAGCGCCAAACAAACAATAAAACATAACTTTTGTCATTAATAGGAACAGCATTGTGAAAATTTTAATAATCAACATCATCATAATTCTAATAATAATTACACTAGAGAACCATTGATGAAACCAGAAGGGTCTAATAATCAAACTAATATTTTTATTGTATTGTAGGGCCAATTACCCTAATCACTATCGCTATCGTATAACTGTTCGCTTATGTTTATGAATTGAATATCGTTTGTTTGTCGTGAAGTTGAAGCTACTGGTTCCATATCTTCCCATCTATCCTCGATAAGTGAAGATTGCGTATCCTCCCGCATGTGACCTTCCGTGGCATCATCATTGCATATAATATCGTCATCTGTGTCTCCCATGTCAGAACTTTCCGGAACAGTATCTTCATTGGAAAGACAATGTACGCTTTCACCTTTATTTAATAAATTCCAATTATATGATTAAAATGTTATTTTTGCCGCTCTATCTGATGTGAGATGGTTTCTTTTTGCACTGTGTATAAAAGTGTGTGCTAAAAGATCGTTCGGTGGCTGCAGATGTGCAGGGTGCTGTCAATATTCTTAGTGCAACTTTACTTAACTGACTTTAGCCACAAATCCCCTTCTAACACAAAATAGGACTTACTTTCTCAGCGGCGCGGCCTTCCAAGTGAATAGTTTACTCCAAAATCCTTTAGCTTTATACTGGGCCAGATTAGCAAGACAGTCAATGTGAGATTACAGATGAATTCCATGGCTTCGATTTCTTCCACCTGATTTAGTTCAATGCCTGCAGATTTAGGATCCAGCATGTAGGCCGCATAATGTATGGGTTTTATGCACTGCATTATTCCAGTTTTCAATTTAAGTTTTTATGTTCTACTTGTTTTCATCGTCCAGCATTGTTATTGATGGTAACACAAATTCTAATTTTGATTTAAGGTTTCTAAGCACCATAAATACTTCATGTATGTTGAATTCGTTGCCTTCCAGTATAAATATATTATCTGCTACAGGCTCAAGAACACTGATGCACATGCACTTTAAGACATATTTTAAATAAAATGAAAAATTCATAAAATCATAAATGTAGGTAACTACTTAAAACAACTAACCATTACAGTGCACGCAACCCTTCTCACGATGCAAGTATTTTTACGCCGCCGGTAATTAGTGCCGGTAATGTTATACAAAACTAGGTTTACGAACATAAATGTTATGTTCGTAAACCTAGTTTTGTATAACATAAATTTAAATAGAATGGGTAAATTCATAAAAATACAGCTTTAAAGAATTAACCGTAACTAAGCTCATAAAATTAAGCCAGCTTTCAAAGCTAATATCAATTTCGTAAATTAATTTTGAAACACATTTATATGCCCAGATAAATGCACAAGGACAAAAATTTATGGGCACTTATTAGGAATTTTTCCAATTTGCCCAAAATGCCCGGGCATTTGCCCATCTCTAGTCACAACGCATTGATGTACGAACAATGTACGTTCGGACCATAAACGGTCACCAAAAGTGTTAAGTAACCAGGGGGCCTACCCTCTAAGTCCGTCAACGAAGATACGGGCCCGTCCGAAGCTAGTTCGACCCTTGAAAGTGAACTCTACTCCCGATTATTTAACTTTTTCGGACCGGCAAAAACACGTCGGGAGTAAGGCTAAAGACAACTGTCAAATCGTTTTGTCACTAATTTTTAGTTCGGGCCCCTGCCTAATGTTATGTCCGAAAGTAATTCGGAGTAGGAAAAATGCATAACTTCGACCGAAACTATGGACTTCGTGCTTTGGGAGTAGGCCCCCAGGATCGTTGAATATACCTACTTGAAGTTTAGTAAGAGACCGATGGATGTTTTCAAATAAAATGAATAGAAAACCAACAGTTAATTTATCAATTTAAATTTCATTCAAAAACATTCATTGGTTTCATAATAAAATTCAACTGTATCCGACGACCCTGGTTACCTATGTCTTTTGGTGACTGTAGGTACAGTCGCTAGCAGGACAAGCTACACGAAACTGTCAAATTTCTCCAAACGATTTAAAACCTTAAAATGTTGAAGGTTAAGTTCAAAATCGAAGGAGAAAATCTGGCAGTTTGTGGTAACTTGATATGCTGGCGACTGTACAACGAGTGTTTACAACACTCAAATTGAGTTCTAAACGTTTTTAGACAAATCCATCAAGAAATAGATAATCTGCGGCCCTGAAAAGGGCCTTTTCTAAACAAATATACCAAATAAATTACTTTAACTTCTTCATAAAACTCAAAAAATCAACCGCCAAAACCGTATAGCGTTCTTCCTTGTCTCTTCAAAGCATAGACAACGTCCATAGCTGTCACAGTTTTTCTTTTTGGGTGTTCAGTATACGTCACGGCATCGCGGATCACATTTTCTAGGAACACCTTCGGCACGCCCCGAGTTTCTTCGTAAATCAATCCTGATATTCTCTTGACACCTCCCCTTCTTGCTAATCTTCTAATAGCAGGCTTCGTGATTCCTTGGATGTTATCTCGAAGAACTTTTCTGTGGCGTTTGGCACCTGCTTTGCCTAATCCTTTCCCACCTTTGCCGCGGCCTGTCATTTTGACGTTGACTTCTAACTTTGTTTTCTAAGCGCGAATGTGACGATGGTAAGATGTGGAATGCGGTCTTGTCTTTTTTTTTTCTCTTTATTGTGCAGCTCGTAGTTATGACCACTGAGGTCTTGGCTACTTAACCGGGCAAGCCTGTGGGTGCCAACTTAAAGCCTCCAGCCAGGGGCGAAATTCTTAAGTACTAGGTGACCGCACGCTAAGGGCACCCCCTGTGGGGTACGAACCTCGGCTTAGGGCGTCACTGAGGGGAGGGCAGCAAGGTGGGACAGGCTGGATCGAAATTATATTATTATTATCAGGGGAATTTAAAGCTACAGGCTCAGCTACGGCGCGGGCTGGCGCGTCGTCGAGCAAGGGTCGGGGGGGGGACAATTACGTCGGGGGCATCGCGTAGGACCTCGGCGGCGAGGTCGGAACGATGGCGGTCTGTTTTTGTGTACTGTACTGGTGGCCCTACTGCTCTCCTGGAGGAGGGTTATGGGGTCATCGGGGTCGGACAGGGCATGCCTTGGACGGCGGGTATGACTAATGCGGGAGGGGGTATATCTGGCAGCCTCGACAACCAGAGGGTTGCGATGTGAGGCCGCGGAGTCGAAGAAACGCTTGGAAATGCGCTTCATGAACTGACGGATGCGGTCTTGTGCGTGCGCGAGGAGTATTTATAAGCTAGGCGCGCGGATGTTGTTTCTATTGCGGGTAACTTTGTAAAAAAAATATATAGAACAACCCACATAAAAAAAGATTGTTTGCGCTAATGCACTGTATTAGTCTTGTCTTTATGTCATATTTGTCAGTTAGGTATAAATTGATTTTAGGTACTTATCTATTGTTTTTACAGGGGTAATTAAAATACCTACTTAAAGATATTAGCCCCTCGAAACAAACGAGATGAAATTTAAATCTTGTATTAAACGCACACTACCGACCGATACAGGCAAGTATTATTACATAAGTTGGAGGATGACGTCGCTGATAAAATGGTTAACTCAATGCTGGTCGCTCTACAAGGATGCATTAAACTAATTAATTCGCATTTAGAAATACCGATGGAGCTACTGAAGATGGTAAGTAATACTATCCTTGCGTTGTATTGATGCAATCTACATAAGTATTACATATTATAATTGCATAGCATATGACGTGTGAGAACTATGAAATACTCATTGACTATAATGTGTCCTATAACTGGCATTTGAGAGTATGTCATGCTCACTCATGTGTAGCTGATGGTACCGCATGTGTCTGTTGTTCACTTTTGTAAATAATTTTCAGGCAATTAAACTTTATCTACTGGGCACAGGGGAGAGTGGGAAAACAACCATAATAAAACAAATGAAATCTTATTTAGATATACTATACAACCTGATACCTACTGACCTGCAAATTACAAAAAACATAAGAAAATTTGAATTTCATGGGCTACCTTGGAGCATCCCCCTTAAACATCAACATTTTGCTAAGGTTTTAGTGTGCATTGTACATGTACATAAATTATGCAAGTGTATAGATTGTGCATGTGCATGGATGACCCCCTTTGCACACTTAGGCCCGTACGTTCCTCAATGACGTGCCCAAGTGCGCAATCATTTGATACGCCATTATTACGATATCAGCATCTCAAGATCATTGCTAATTAATAAACACATGAATACAATACCTCAGTTACCAAGATCAGCTCCTCAATGCGCTGTACTTGATGGCTTGATTTCGTGAACGATTACGTCACATTGACCGAAGTTTAGAATGACATGCATCACATTTCATTATTTTATGTTGTAAGATTTAGTGAAATACTTGTATTTTGTTAAAACTTTAATGGATAGCGCTGTATCACGTTATAAAGTTGTTTTCTACCCAAGAAAGCCTTAAATTGTAAAAAAAAAATATTTCCCCCAAAATATATAGGTATATATATACCTATATATTTTGGGGTTTTTTTTTTTTAATTTTTATATTTGATGCTGTAGGTTGTGATAAATGTATTAGGTCACCATAAACAAGCTGAAATATGAATTTATTAGATTACATTTTCACATAAATATATTGGGTTTTAAAATTAGATTAATTGTATTTATATGGTACCTACTACTTTTAAAGTTTATTTATTTATTAAACTTTATACAACTAAAGAAGTACATTTGTGGACTTAATGGCTTTGTGTTATACCTATAAATAGTAATTAAATAAATTTTATTAAACTTATGATAAATGTATTAAAATATTTACATAGGTAGATAGGTACCTACCTGAAATGATGCTGTAGCATAAAACCGGTCATAAAATATCGTCATAGTAGGTACTCTATTTCATCGTAATAATTAATTTCACCCAAAATATTTTTAAACTCCATGTTTCGCGCTACCAATCACGACCTTAAGTCACGGACTGCCTACACTCAGGTTTACGTATCTCGAGTACACTCACCTATTGTATACTTAAGTGTAGAGTTCCGTTTATTAATCAGTCCATCACTCGGCTGATAAAGTAAACCCAAGCCGTAACTTAAGTACACAAATTATTACGTTTATTAATACGGTCATGATCTCAAGGTTGCCATCAAGTGCGACCTCTTGGGCTGAGGAACGTTTATTAATACGGGCCCTAAACCTTACTAAATTAAAGTACGCGTCTGTACACTTCTTTATTTAAAATGTATCTGCCTGTATTTGTATAGTTTCTTTACCACTGAGCATGTGTGTAAAAGAGAGCAGTAGTGGCCCCAAGCTGGCGCTTTACTTTGTGTCAATAAATAACTTCATCACCACTGCTCTCGAAAATGGTGACGAAAAACATCGTGAGGAAACCGGCATGTCCTAGAACCAAAAATTCGAAGATAATATGTGGCATCAACGAACCCACATTGGGTCCGCGTGGTAGATCACAGTCCACTCCCTCCTCGAAGAGAGGAGGCCTGTGTCCCAGCAGTGGGAACATTATAGGCTGATTATAGGCTATGTGTGTAAAATAATGAACCCATAATTTTGTACGCTTGTCATCGCGTCTTGTAGTCTTCAAACAATGTTCAAATGTTTGAAACAATGCCTGGAGTTCATGTATAACTTTAACTACTTAGGTACCCACTAAGATATTAATATTTGCCATTAAACTAACTTTCCAAGAATAACAGCTTTATTTTGTTAACCTACCTACCTTACATAAATAACATTAATGACAAAATCTAGATAAAACCTATTAAAAACATAATTTATATAGTCACTTTAAAATATCTACATAATAGGTATACTACCTACATTTGGCCTAGTAATACGGCGAAGGTATGCAGAATATCGATGCATTTGTGATAGTTTCTGATCATGAGCTTCATCTATCGTATGTTTTTTACAGGTACCTACAAACGTTAAGAACGCATTGATGTACGAACAATGTACGTTCGGACCATAAACGGTTACGAAAAGTGATAAGTAACCAGGATCGTTGAATATAGTTGAAGTTTAGTAAGAAACCGATCGATGTTTTCGAATAAAATTAATTTAATTAATAGATAACAAACAGTTAATTTATCAAAAATTTCATTCAAAAACATCAATTGGTTTCATACTAAAATTCAACTGTAACCGACGACCCTGGTTACCTACCTACTATCTGTTTTGGTGACAGTACAACGAGTGTTTACAACACTCAAATTGAGTTCTAAACGTTTTTAGACAAATCCATCAAGAAATAGATAATCTGCGGCCCTGAAAAGGGCCTTGTCAAAACAAATATGCCTAATAAAATATTACTGTAATTTCTTCATTATAACCTCAAAAAATCAACCGCCAAAACCGTATAGCGTTCTTCCTTGTCTCTTCAAAGCATAGACGACGTCCATAGCTGTCACAGTTTTTCTTTTTGCGTGTTCAGTATACGTCACGGCATCGCGGATCACATTTTCTAGGAACACCTTCAGCACGCCCCGAGTTTCTTCGTAAATCAATCCTGATATTCTCTTGACACCTCCTCTTCTTGCTAATCTTCTAATAGCTGGCTTCGTGATTCCTTGGATGTTATCTCGAAGAACTTTTCTGTGGCGTTTGGCACCTCCTTTGCCTAATCCTTTCCCGCCTTTGCCGCGGCCTGTCATTTTGATGTAGACTTATAACTTTTTTTTTCTAAGCGCGAATGTGACGATGGTAAGATGTGGAATGCGGTCTTGTGCGTGCGCGAGGAGTATTTATAAGCTAGGCGCGCGGATATTGTTTAAATTGCGGGTAACTTTGTCAAATAAATAAGGAATTTAAATAAAGCAACCCTCATAAAAAAATATTGATTGCGATATTGCACTGTATTATTTGATTGAATTATTCTGATTGCTATTGTTGACTTCAACTCTAAATAGGTACGTATTATGTCATTGAATTATCAGCAACGTCTTGTCTATAACTCATATTTGTCAGTTAGGTACCTATATAAACAGATTTACCTATTCAGGTATCTATTGCTTGTTACAGAGGTAGATTAAAACACCTGCTTAAAGATATTAGCCCCTCGAAACAAAAGAGATAAAATTTAAATCTTGTACCTATTAAACGCACACTACAGCTAGCAAGCATTTAAACATAAGTTTTAGGATGACGTAGCTGATAAAATGCTGGACTCAATACTGGTCCTGCTCCACAACGCATTAAACCAATTAATTGGCAAGTGAAAATACCATTGGAGCTACTGAAGATTGTAAGATGCTGCATTGTATAGATTCAATCTCTGAGAATTACTATAATTGCATAGCACATGTGTTAGTACTTACTATAAAGTACTCATTGACTTTTAATGTGTCCTACTTGGCAGTTGAGAGTATGTCATGCTCACTCACGTGTCGCTGATGGTGGCACAAGTTTTGGATCATTCGGTTTCCTTCAAAATGGTTGAGCTGAATGGTGCTGATCCATTAGCGCTGTCAGTTGGGACTAATCATCTCTTAGCTGCCACGGCTTATTTTATTAAGTAGGTACCTACCTACTTAACTATTTTTTTGTTTTTTTTTTGTTTTTTGTTACGTTTTGCTCGGGACACTTTATAGTATAATTTCAACACGGATGGTGTAACCAATACTTATTTTTGATTGATAGTTTTCTTTGAGTTTTGATTTTGAAACCGAGTTAGGATAAGTCTTAATAAATACATTGATATTTGTATTCATTAATTAGATCACTATAAGTTGTTATTTATGTAGGTACATAAAGGGCCGTTTTTAACCTATTGGAGGCCCTAGGCACTTAGGATACTGGAGCCCTATGGATAATCTAGGATGCAAGAGCGAGCGAAGTGAGCTCGAAATTCGTAGCACCGTGCCCCTAGCTCCGGCGCTGGTACGAAATAGGGGGCCCCATGAATCGAGGGCGCATGGGCACTTGCCCAGAGTGGCCAATGGGAAAGAAGGCTCTGAGGTGTACCTACATATATTTCAACTCAAGCACATACTCGTAGGTACTACTGTGGCATTCACCAAACAGTTTAACACGCACCAACTTCTTCATCACTCACACACTCCACACGAACTCCTTCCTATAAGTAAAACCGAAATTACTGTCTAGTTTTTGTTTACGGGAAACCATAATTATGAACTACGGGCGGAGACCGGTGGTTTTTGTAGTTATTTTGAAAATAACATTTGTGCCTATTTATTTATTTAACCATCTTACATCTATCACTACACGATTATTTTTAATCCAATGCGATAATTGTGACATATCCTAACTTTATCGATACTAACATCTATACATCTAGGTATTCATGTTTGCATTCTATTGTATAGAATCAAGTTCTTCTAGCTGAATAGGCAGACCGATGTGGTGCTGGGGAATTTATTGCGCCACTTCTTCTCCCCAGCTAAAGCACTAGGAAGTGGTGAAGGGCGGACGTTTTCGGGGACTGTCTTATGTAATTATGACGTTCGAAAAGTGCTGAAACTCAGCCTAGTTTGAATAAATGACTTTTGATTTCGATAAGT
The DNA here is from genome assembly GCA_916610205.1 of Griposia aprilina. Classification (NCBI taxonomy): domain Eukaryota; kingdom Metazoa; phylum Arthropoda; class Insecta; order Lepidoptera; family Noctuidae; genus Griposia; species Griposia aprilina. The sequence goes on from OU744311.1 coordinate 11,444,162, forward strand.
AATTATAAACAGTGAGGAATAAAAAAAAATGGCGTTATCCAAACGACATTGAAAAATCTAGTGGCTAGAACTCATCAACGCTCATGATTGGTCGTTGACTATACCTAGCTCGCGCACTCACCCACTACTTGCAAACAGCACAAGTTTACCTAAACCACACAACACACGACGACAGATGTTACAAAATTTAAATATCGAACAAAAACAAAAATGGCGCCCGTAAAGGTACCTAAGAAGGCGCTGAAACCAACTCCAACGAAGGACAGCATCCCCAGACCAATCATGAAGACGAAAAAACTGAAGAAGAAAAACTACCAGAGCTTCTCCATCTACCTCTACAAGTTACTGCGAATGGTAGCACCAGAAAACCTGGGAATTTCGCGGAAATCAATGCTTATAATGAATAATTTTCTCAACGATATGCTGGAAAGGATTGCAGTTGAAGCTGGCAGGTTGGCTGTCCTCAGCAAGAAGTCGACGATGAGTAGCAGGGAGATACAGGCCGCTGTGAAACTCGTCATCCCAGGAGAGTTGGCAACCCACTCGAACATAGAAGCCGTTAAGGCCATCAATCTGTTCCATAAGAGCCACGAGCGTGACGCAGCGGCGAAGCAGTGAAGCTAATGTGACGATGTGACCGTGTTAGGTATGTGAAGTTAAAGACAAGAGACATTAAAAAGTGTAGTGCCGTCCGTCGTGTGTAGATTACAAGTAATAATTATTGCATTAAAATGATTAATAATGTTGATTTGATAAATAAATGATTGTAAAGTTTTTCTGTTGTTTTATTATAGGTAAAAATACGTATTTATCATAACCCCTGTATTCCCCGAAGGGTTAAGCAGAGGTGTACTGTACACAACACACCACACACTCGCCCAATTAATGCTAGTTATGTCTTAAAACCAAAAAACGTGTATGACCGGCTCCGTAATTACGTAACTCACTATCAATCACAATCTGAATCATTTTGAAGCCTATTGCTAATCCATTGCTTCATATGTTCGAAAAATTTGTCTGCTCAACAACGTAAATAACGCAATGAATGTTGTTGAACTGTCAAAATGAAGGCCGTTCCTACTGTTAGTGTGTTACGTAATTATCCTGCAGATGTATGAACGTAAACGAGGCGAAAGGAGTCTGTAAGGATCGTAGCAGGTGGCGTTCTATAGTTTCTGCCTACCCCCATGAGAAGAAGGCGTGAGTTTATGTATGTTTGTATGTATCACCACTGCTCTTAAAAATAGTGAAGAAAAACATCGTGGGGGAAACCGGCATGTTCTAGAACCAAAAATTCGAAAATATGTGACATCTACCAACCCGGACAGGGCCCGCGTGGTGGATTACGGCCCATTCCCTCTCACAGAGAGGAGGCCTGTGTCCCAGCACATGTGGGACCATTATAGGCTGATTATTGCTTGACGGCGACGGGCCCTACCAGAGCACCAGGGCGCAAGTAGTGTAGGGACTGCTATGTAGTTGGTAATGAGATAGAAATAAATTTGAGTCACTATTAAGAAACTTTAAAGAGATTTAAGTAGTTCATGTTTTCTTTGTTATAATTAGTTATCTAGCTTATATTTATTGGTAGTATTCATATTTCAAACCAATAAGACTGTATATGTAGAATTTTATACGAACTTTTGTTAGTGTAATTTCGGAACCCATAATTACGTAACGTGAAAACTCACTCTTTTGTTTGTGGATAGATTTTGATAATTTTTATTTTAAAAGGTAGGTTTAGTCATAACACTAATTTTCCCGTTTGAATTGTGAAAAACGGACCATTAGTTTAGAAATTATAAGGGATTTTTCGAAATGAAAATGTGTCAACCTACATTGTTTAACAGTTATTGTTTTAGGATATTTTTATTGTTCATAGTTTTGTTCTAAATTAAGGTTTAATTAGCTTAAGGATTATGGTAAGGAATATTATATAACAAGAATTGTAAAGGAATCCCGTAGGAAAATAATAAAATAAGGTCCAGATTTCGGCTTATGAGAAAATAAACGAACAAAAGGGCTTAAAAAACACGGTTCTCTTTAAGGTAATGTATGCCGCCGGCGCCAGCCTCACCGGATATAAATTTAGTGCCTTGAAAAATGGAAGCCCCGGTTTGTCCCGGTAGCACGTTCCCGTGGGATAAATTCCGACAACTAAGCGGGCGAAGCCGCGGGCTAAAACTAGTGTATCATAAATGTAACATACATAAGAACAAAAGTATGTATGTTATCAAATGTTAAGGCGGAACCTCCAGGGTAGCCCGCGAAATTCGAATTTTGGTACGTTTTTTGCGATTTGCAGGTCACTGTCAGGTTGTATTTTGATTAAAATGTGATTCGCGACCGTAACAAGTATGGCTTTACAGAATTAGAATCATTGCAATACCTATTTCATATTACCATAATGAATGACTATGTCATGAAATCATGACATTTGAGGGCAATTCTAATTTGTATTGCTGATTCTAATGATTATAATTCTGTAAGGCCATATTCGATACGGTCGCGAATCATATTTAGATCTCCATACAACCTGATACTGACCTGCAAATTGCAAAAAACGTAAGAAAATTTGAATTTCGCGGGCTACCTTGGCGCATCCGCCATAATGTACTTAGGTAGAAAGAAGCCACAACTGGCGAAATGTACGTTTACTATAGGTCCCTCTGCCCATCCCTTCGGGGAATAGGTAAAAGCGTGGAGTTATGTTATCTATAGGTCTAATGTATACGAGTATAAACCAATTGCTGTTCGTTAGTCTTGATAAAAGTCAAAGCGGCATAACCGATTATATTTTGCACGACTCATGATGCGAAGCATCAGAGAGTGCTTTACGATCGAAAAAAATTTTTCGCCTCATTTTGGCGGCTATTTTTATTATTATAGCCTTGTTAGTTCACGGAATCAAGATATTTTGCATACTATTGTCGAGATAATTTAATGGAGATTAATTTCATACTTTTTAAAAATTGATTTACTGCAATAGAATTGGAAAAAAAACACCAAAATAGGTCAAAAAAAATTCCTGTCCGTCATGTGTGAAACCCGGAAACACTATAACTTGTGAAAAAATCCATTATTTGAGTTAATTAAAAAAAAAAAAAAACTAATCGACTATTGTAGGTCACTGAATGCAAATGGCTAATTAATTCAGTGTCGTTTAATTACAATTAATAAAAAACGAAAACTACAAGACTACATCTATTTATATTTTTATTTTTTATAGAATTGAATGAGATTATGCGGCGTGCACTTTTGGATTTTCCAATTTTTTTATTTTTTATTGTTTAGTTCGCCCTTTTACAGAGGTGGTTTGAAAATAATCTTAATTAAAAAGCATTGCAACGCATGGGCATTAGCTAGTCTTTTATATTATAATTATAACTTATCCCATCCTACTACTCGTAATATTATAAATGTGAAAGTTTGTGACGATGGATGGATGGATGGATGGATGGATGTTTGTTACTCTTTCACGCAAAAACTACTGAACGGATTTGGATGGAATTTGGAACACAGATAGTTTATAACCTGGATTAACATGTAGCATTTTTATCCCAGTAGTGCGTTCCCTTGGGGTAATTTCCGACCTCCACGCGGGTGAAGCCGCGGGTAAAAGCTAGTAAGATATAACAACACATATTATTAAACACGAGAAAATAACGAAATTAACAACACTTAGGGCTTTTTTTTTTCCTAATTGGCAGTTCGTAGTTTTGACCTCTGAGGTCGTGGCTACTTAACCGGTCAGTCCTGTGGGTGCTGCAAGTAAAGTTAAAGCCTCCAACCAGGGGCGAATTTCTTAATTACTAAGTGACAAACACTTAGGGCGAATTTCACCAAACTTTTATACCTAGATTATGTCTTAACCTGAAAATAAATTTAGAATTTTTGACAGTTTTTCCATAACTGTCAGACGTCAATAAAACGGACCACGGATAAAAGTTATCGGACTTTGGTTAATTGACAAAATGCGATCCTTTGTCTTGAAAATTAAGTTTTTGCGTAGTTACATTTTTTTGTCGTCATGATGACTTCTCTATATCTTCTTACAATAAGCACGCCTCATTATTCTAAACTACCGATACCCAGTAACTGGGTTGTGGAGGTCAGATAGTCAGTCACTCCATGTAAAATACTGGTATTCAGCTACATCCGGTTAGACTGGGTGCCGACCCCAACATAAACTTTGGGAAAAGTAGACCGATTAATTGATTATTCTAGACTACTAATTAAGGCACATAAATAGGTATTTTCCGCTAGTAAACGGCTTGTATATTCCTACTTAAGTACAAGTTTTCACTTTCACACATCGCGGGTAATTCTCGCTCAAAAGAATCTACAACTACCCACAAATTCTTAATTTTCCGAGAGTGTGAACGTAAAAAACTATAAAAGGAATCGCCTCACTCAGTCGAGTCGCTCCTCGTCATACTGCTCACACAGTCGTCATCCCATCAGCTCCTGTGTGAATGAAATCAAAATGGCGCGAACGAAACAGACAGCTCGCAAGTCTACCGGAGGAAAAGCTCCTCGGAAGCAACTGGCGACCAAGGCAGCAAGAAAAAGTGCTCCAGCCACGGGCGGCGTGAAGAAACCGCACAGATACCGACCAGGGACTGTGGCCCTGCGAGAGATACGCAGATACCAGAAGAGCACTGAACTGCTCATCAGGAAACTGCCGTTCCAGCGTCTCGTGAGGGAGATCGCGCAGGACTTCAAGACTGATCTCCGGTTCCAGAGCTCGGCTGTGATGGCGCTTCAAGAAGCCAGTGAGGCGTACTTAGTGGGGCTGTTTGAGGATACGAATCTGTGCGCGATCCATGCTAAGCGAGTGACTATCATGCCGAAGGACATTCAGTTGGCAAGGCGAGTGCGTGGCGAGCGCGCGTAGTGAGATTTGTAGAATGTTTTTGCTGTTGTAGTTAGGTTATGTAGGGATGACAAAGCCCTTTTCAGGGCTGCAAGGTTTTCTATTTCTTTGATGGATTTCAAAACGTAAATACTACGAACATAAAAACACTACTAACAAAGTAAAAAATTGCTTTACTTTCGGAATTCGAAGTCGTTTTGGGTTTTTAATTTTCATTGTCTGCCACGACTTTCAAAATTAGTTTTGATTCACTTTTTATTGCTATTTTTTCCAAGTCGTCTTTTTCAATTTTCACTTTTTCGTTGTGGTAGCTATCCCACACAAATTCGTATTCTACTTGGTTTTTGAAACGAGTGACAGGAAGGTTTATCTAACATCATCAAAACACGCAAAGTGGATGACTTAAATACGTATTATTGAAGTTAACTCAAAAACGCTTCAAGCTAATTTATTAAAGTTTCTATGGGACCACCGCGCGAGCTTCCTCTACCAAAATTAAAAAGAATCTCGTAAATCGGTTTAGTAATCACAGAGAAATCGATGAACATACCTACTTATGTACCTACTTACTTATTATTTATTGATTTGGTATTAATAACCAACACATATTTACAGTTTGCATCACACTTAGACAATTTATCGGTCAATGCCAATACAATACAATAATAAAATTAGTTTTAATTACCAAAAACTAGACAAAATTTGATGAAATTAGACAAAATAAGACAAAAATAAAATAAAATAACTTTATTTACTTACATAACTTAAAAGCTAAGTCTTAGATTAGAAGATGCTCGTAAGAATCTTGACCGTACTTCCGGGATTGTCCTGATAGCCGTGGGATACCTCTCCACTCCTCATAAGCACCTCAGGACATGTTGCCCCCTTGTCGTTACGACACTATATGCTAGCGACCGTTTTCGGGGGCCCATTATTGAGTGTGCAAGTCACCCCATTGATAAGGCAAACATTGGTCAGGCAGGGGCCATAGTCTTTCCATAGTCTTATGTAACCAGTCCACTTAAGCTACCCAAATCCATAGTCCTGTATCTTTGTTTCCATATCCTGGAATAGTCCTACACCAACCGGGGGTTATCCTTGGGTGCACTTACATAGTCCGAACAAGGATAATCGTCGGTTGGTGCCTCATTTAATTAAAAACGTTTAACGGGCCTCTGCGAGTTGGCTTCGGCCCCTCGTATGCCTTCTAAAGGTCCGGGATCCCAGGGTCCCGAGAAATGTCAAGAGACATGATAATAATATGTACAGTCGCTAACAGATCAAGCTACACGAAACTGTCAAATTTCTCCAAACGATTTTAAACGTTAAAATGTTGATCGTTAAGTTTAAAATCGAATGAGATAATCTGACAGTTTGTGGTAATTTGATATGCTGCCGACTGTACAAGTATATAAAAAGCGGAAGGCAAACCCCGTGAAATTGTCTCTCGGTAATGTCAGAAAGGTAAAAGTGACATTTTGATGGGTTACGATCCAGGTTTATAGATTTAAATTGCTGGAGTTTTAGGTCTTTCAAAACGGCGTCTACACCACCTCCTAGCGTTCCATCATCTAAATACCACACGTTAAATTTAGCTTCTGCATGAATAGCTAAGCTGAAAATGACTACTGCAGATACCAAAACATGATAAATTGTTACATAATAAATAAAATTAAACAAAATTAGATATAATTAATAAAAAGTACCAAAGTAACCGACATAGCCCGAAGACTAAGCAAGCTGAAGTGGCAATGGGCTGGTCACATCTCTCGCAGAACCGACAATCGTTGGGGAAAACGAGTTCTAGAGTGGAGACCGCGTTTAGGCAAACGTAGTGTGGGACGCCCGCCGGCCAGGTGGAGTGACGACTTGCGAAAGGAGGCTGGCAGAGACTGGATGAGGAGAGCCAAGGATCGGGCTCAATGGCGTTCATTAAGAGAGGCCTACATTCAGCAGTGGTCGAATATAGGCTGATGATGATGATGAATAAAAAGTAAAACACAACCACCTCCTTTTTTTGAAGTCGGTTAATAAAACAACAAGACCGTCTCGGAGACTCCGTCGAATGCTTCCTAGCATTAGGTATATTTTGATAACCACAAACCGGAAACTTATAAGATAATCTTATCAGAACTTTTTTGCTTGTTACCTACATGAATTTTAACTTGGGTTGTTATCTCATCTGAGTATAAAAAAATTGGAAAGAACATATGTGAGGTAATTACGTAACACACTAACAGTAGGAATGACTTTAATTTTGACAGTTCAACAACATTCATTGCGTTATTTACGTTGTTGAGCAGACAAATTTTTCGAACTTAGGAAGTACTACTAACAATAAATGAGCTAGATAACTAATTATAACAAAAAAAACATGAACTACTTAAATCTCTTTAAAGTTTCTAACTAGTGACGCAAAATTATTTCTATCTCATTACCAACAACATAGCAGTCCCTACACTACTTGCACCCTGGTGCTCTGATAGGGTCCCTCGCCGTCAAGCAATAATCAGTCTATAATGTTCCCACATGTGTTGGGACACAGGCCTCGTCTCTGTGAGAGGGAATGGGCTGTAATCCACCACGCGGGCCCAGTGCGGGTTGGTAGATGTCACATATCTTCGAATTTTTGGTTCTAGGACATGCCGGTTTCCCCCACGATGTTTTTCTTCACTATTTTTAAGAGCAGTGGTGATACATACAAACTTACATAAAATCACGCCTTCTTCTCTTGGGGGTAAGCAGAAACTATAGAACGCCACCTGCTACGATCCTTACTTACTCCTTTCACCTCGTTTACGTTCATACATTTGCGGGATAATTACGTAACACACTAACAGTAGGAATGACTTTGATTTTGACAGTTCAAAAACATTAATTGCGTTATTTACGTTGTTGAGCAGACAATTTTTTCGAACATATGAAGCAATGGATTAGCAATAGGCTTCAAAATGATTCAAATTGTGATTGATAATGTCATAATTTATTAGGGTGCTGCAAATAACGCCTGTAGTCCTCGACGGGATAGGCAGGTAATATAGAGGGCACCTATATTGCCACAAATCGGGCTCAAATACAGGTAGGCTGCTACTGAGAGCTTCCTATTTGGAGGCAATTGACGTACTATAATCATTGTTTGGAGGAACCATAGATAACAGAAACGTGATCTGTGGGAGGAACCATCTAATTGAACAGACAGCTGTACTGCTGGGTAGTTTGTTGCGCCACTTCTTCTCCCCAGCTAAAGCTCTAGGAAGTGGTGAAAGACGGGCGTTTTGGGGGACTGTCTTATGTAATTTTGACGTTCGAAAATTGCTGATTCTCAGCTTAATTTAAATAATTAATGACTTTTTTTTTTTTTTTTACGTAAATCCCATTAAAAGATCCCGCAATTATTTCTATGGAAACTTTATAGAAACTAGTAGCTTTTGTTCGCGGCTTCGCCCGCGTAGATGTCGGAAATTATCCCACGGGAACATACTACCAGGATAAAAAGTATCCTACATGTTAATCCAGGTTATAAACTATCTGTGTTCCAAATTCCATCCAAATCCGTTCAGTAGTTTTTGCGTGAAAGAGTAACAAACATCCATCCATCCATCCATCCATGCTCGCAAACTTTCACATTTATAATATTAGTAGGATTCTACAATCGTCGCGTCGTGCCTGTCTGCGGGAGCTTTTATGTTTTGAGCGACTTTTTAAGTCGAACTTGCATCCACTACAACAGCGAGGCAGTCTTCTTATTTCTTCTCTCCAGCTGACCTAGGTACTTCCCTACTTCTTTGGTGAAGTGGTCGCAACCGCTACCACTGAGCATGAGGCCTGGGTTCGATTCCCGGGTCGGGCAAAATTTTGGGTTTTTCCATCTGAAATTACTCAGTAGCAGCCCGGAGTCTGGATGTGTGCCCAGCAATAGGCTCGTCCTAATATAACTGAGGAAATGTTGCCACCTTTGCTTAACCCTTCGGAGAATACAATAATATTGTATTATTATTATTATAGCAACACTTTCGTTGATATATTAAAATGGTACGTTTGAAGGTCAAAATTATCGATTTTTGCGTGGATCACAATAGGTCAATACGATACGGGTGCAGGGCGCGCACGCATCCAGGTGCTACAAACATTTTGTTGGGAAGCATAACGATGACGAACTACCAATATCTCCTACTATTTTTTGAATATTTCAACACAATAACATAGTAAGTATGTAGTTATTTATACTTAAAGTTGGGAAGTATTCGCAGGAAAATTAGCGTCACATAATTTAGAATTTATTTCTATTAGTATTTAATGGGATAAATAGTCAAATATCGAGTTAGGAGGTTTTGCCAGTAGACGCGAAATAGCATTTTACGTCGACTGGCATTAAAAACTAAACATCGAAACAATTTTAGTTCTCTATGAGGTATTGGTAGTTTTTCGTCGATAAATAGGTAATTTAACAAATTGTACAAATTTTACAGCGCAAAAGCCGAAAGATCCTGGAGTGAGACCGCGTACCGGAAGACGTAGTGTGGGAAGTTCTCCCATAAGGTGGAGAGATGACCTAGTGAAAGCCGCAGGAATCCACTGGATGCGAGAAACACAGAAGCGGTCGAAGTGGCCGTGCTTGAGGGAGGCCTATGTCCAACACGTATCACACACTAGTGGACGTCTTCGGCTAAAATGATGATGATATAATGACGATGCATCACCACCAAAACGAAGTGTATTTATAGTGTCTTTTTTAACTTACGTAAAGTTATTTGTATACTTTAGAATTATAGTGCCTAAAATCATAGTTTTAAACCTCAAACTCAAAGCATTTATTTCAATATAAACCAATTACAGGCACTTTTGAATTGTCAAAGGGTCGGTCAGTCAGAAAGAAGAAGCTTGTTGCCCATTCCAAAGCGTAGTAGGTACCAATGGAGAAGAACGGGCAAGAAACTCCATGGGGTTTCCTATAAATCAAAATATGGTTACGAAATATTGGTTATACATTCATGTTGAAATTATGCATGTGGTGAGAACGATGCTGAACCTTAAAAGCGACCGTAAGAAAAAGACAAAAACAATTAAATTATTAAATTAAATTAAAATAAGCTGTGACAGCTAAAAGATGACCAGTCCCCACTGACGGCGCCCGTTCACGACCATGACGCATGGATAAGCACCATTCAGCTCAACCTGTTTGTGCAACACCTTCTATATCTTCCATTAAGTCGGCAATATAGCCGTAATTTTGTTGTTTTTAGTAGGGAGCCTGCACCTAGGCTAAGACCTAGACCTGGAACTAGTTTTCATAAATCTAGCCCTTCTTAAAACCCTATGTTGAGGTAGGAGTCCCTAGCAGTGTCTGCAGACAAAGACGATTGCGATGCGAATGAATGTTTTCTGCCAAACTTAAACTAACTTAAATACAAAAATATTTACGAAATAATTAGCGGTTACCTACATGCATATATTTTATAAAATAAACCAAATCACATGTTGGTATGTCGAAAAGATTTGCATTTCTCGTTAGATATAAAAGCTTGCGCCGCGCCTGAGTCGACAGTATTCCACTAGCTAAAGTTACATGCTCTGTGCCACTAGCCACCGGCGCGGAGGCGTGTGCGCATAATGTAGGTATGATTGTTGCAGCTGAAATCAAAGTTAAATGTTGTAAACATAGTGAAATTGTTATTTTAAATTAAAGGTTTTCTTACTTTTCATTAAAAGGTTTGTCATGTGCTTCAATTACTAGATGTTTTGATCCAAACACTAGATTTCGTTAGGTCAATAGATTAGCATACCGATTCTGTTTGTAACTAGGGATTCGCTTTAGGAATTTCGGAAAACAACCTGTTATTTTTTGTAATGTTGCCTCTTTACATTGTATTAACTTTTCATTTGATATAGATACAGTGGTTGTTATGATTTCAGTAGTTAGAAAATTTAATAAGGTTTCTAGTGATATTTAACATGCCATATTTATTGGTGTATAGAAGTAAGGTTTTATGTAAATATGGTTTAAAAGTAAATAAATAAACTTGGAATCAGGAAGCGATGCGCGGGCCCCGTTAAGGTAAAGGTTTGCTGTACTTAAGCGTTCATAGTTTTTTGATGAATAATTCGGAGTCATCGTCAACAGCTTTGTGTATACTTTCAGGACTATTTTGAAACTTAAAGTTATCTGGTCTTCAGGTTTCCAAATAGTGCTTGTAAGGTTACACGAAAGCTTTCTGAAGCATTATGAAGACTGAGTAGCCGTTGTTATTATTACTGCTTAAGAAAAACTTTTCCTTTTGCAGCGGTTGGCCGTCGGCCGTTCTCGAAGATTTCTGGAGCCTAAAGGTGCCGGACGTCAGCGTTGGATTATCCCGGCTTGAGATTAGGGCTCTTCTTAAAGTCCAGAATTTTAAGGAGAGATCTACCCTCAGACCGGGATAATCCTGAATAGGTCTACCCTCCTTCAACACTTCGTCTCAAACGATAACGCCCGTCTGGCATACGGAGTAGCCTGTTTGTCATGTGGGGTTCAGAGCTGTAGGTAGAGGTGAGGACTTATACCCGCTAAAACGCCCAAGTTTCGCGCATGTCGGCCTGTCAAACGTCCAGCTGCTAGATAGCTGCTAGACTGCCGCGTGCGCACCGGTCATTTCTAACATAAAGTGTAATAACTTGAAAACTACTGAACCTATACCCTAGCTGTAGACGTTTCAGCGGGTAATAGTATTGAGTAACTTGACAGTTCGAAGCAAAATAATGTTACCATACCAAAACTATAGTGTTGGGGTGCAAAAATGCAACCATAGCGACCACTGCGATGCCGTGAAAGTGGCGAAATTTTGGGCCAACTTTAATACACTAGCGTGCTATCGACATCACGAACAAGAAGTGTTGGGTTGAACGAATTTGCGAAAAGAATAAAGGGTATAAAATTAGTTGAATTTGAATAAATCGTAAATAATGTGTTTGTTCTGTTCGATTATTGCAAATAATTTAAGTTATAAATAAACAAATTAAATATATTGTGTTTGAAGTACGTTACAAAGTTCATTCAATTTAACTCATTTATTTTCTTCACCTCATTATCTTTTTTTTATCAATAACTGAGGGCCTAGACAAAGTAATATCGATTAGCGATGACGCTAGTAGAAAAGTCAAAAAATGTATGGGGTTGACATAATCTATTGAAACGTCACGTGGTCATAGGTCAACGAATAGAAATTAGATAATCATTCGATTCTATGAAACGTTTCGACAGCATCGAACGATTACTTCCAAAGAGATGCGTAGCGAAGTCGCAGTTTTTGACAATCGTTATCGCTAGTTTTCGATTCGTATGACGTAAACATTAGCGCAAGCAATAGCGATTGTAGAAATAGAATCGCTCCGAAGCGAATGCCAATTGTCTAGGCCCTCTGCTGGTATCCAAAGAATACTCTCTATCGAGAGCTGTACCCTAATTACGTAACACACTATCTATCACAATCTGAATCATTTTGAAGCCTATTGCTAATCCATTGCTTCATATGTTTGAAAAATTTGTCTGCTCAACAACGTAAATAACGCACTTAATGTTGTTGAACTGTCCAAATGAAACCCATTCCTACTGTTAGTGTGTTACGTAATTACCCCGCTGGTATCTCTCCAACTGTCGAGTTACTGAATACGATTATAAAGTCCAAGTATACGGAAAAAGTTTTGATTCCAAACAAAATGCATTTTCCTCTAATTCCACATTTCATATGATGTATTTGAAAAGTATAGCTGATCGATCCACAAAAGGACTTTAGGTAACTACTTAGGTAGGTACTCTTAAGTTCCTGTCTGTATCTTGAAGCCTCAGCGAAAGGATTGTCTGATTTACGATCCAGTTTTGATAAGTACCCTGGTAGGTACCTACTAGTTGACAGGCCTATACTGTCCTCTCGTACCTATTAACACTGCAATTTGAAAACATTCTATAAGCCAGTTATTATTTTTAAAAGAGTAACCGTGGAGATTTTTGCCGGCTCTTCTCCATAGGAAACGACCAAGAAAATTGAACTGTACACCTAGCTTTCGTTACGATCGACACAACGGTCGACACGTTTCATAAGTGTCCATGTAGGTTTATGTGAAATAAAATCGCTCACCTAGTAATATATTGGCACATCTGCAAAAAATGCGAAATTGAGTTTATACGGCTTAAGTGTTTAAAACTGCTTAATCTACAAAGTGGCAAAACGGCACAACGCTAGTTTCAGTATTCATCGAGAGAGGTCGTTAGTGTCATTATACCATTATTGTTGTTTCCCCCCGCATGGCGCGTAAAACAGCGGCTCATTGGTCAACAACAAACAATTTGAAAAACGTAGTTTTTGCGTCATGTTTACCGCAAATAAACGTATTTTCTTTCTATTTAGAATTTAGAATTCAGTTGATGTGCAACAAAACCAGCACCATTATTATGTCACCTCAAGTTTTTATCAATCTTCACAAAATGTTGCTCACCCCACTTGGCAGCTGTGTATACCAGCAGCTGCCAGCGACCGTTACACTCGACGGCACGTGCTACCCCTGCACAACAATAATAATAATTATTATTATTAAATAGAAAGTGGGGTGGGCAGCGACGTTATGTATCGGACTTTCGAATGAACTCGAAAGGTAGGTGATAGCCACACTAAGAATCAAGAACAGCTTTTTGAAGTTTTCATGTTGAGCAATGATCCTTAAATTATTAACATCAAACATGACTTACTTTAATTTAAATTTTTAAAATAAAAGATAAACGTGAATAAATTACTGAATTTCGTAAAAAGTGCAGTTGACTCTTGCTACTTTGCTGCCGTCGTACTGTCTTCACGAAACGTCATTTTTGTCTATTCTTCCATCGACAAGACGGTGCTTGTGCTAAGCCTGCTGCAGTGGATTTCTTTAGTTTGATAATGATTTACAACACAGCCATCATTGGCCTGCACGAATTCGAATGGACACAACCGTTGTACGGTACATAGACCACATAAAATAAACATTTAATAACTGTCCAGACAAGATACTCGTATTAAGAAAAACTAGTATTCACCTAGCTATTACACACAACAGGGGAGCCCTAACGACACAACCCCTGATAAAAGGGACCTTCCTCGAAAGCTCATTCAATAATTGCACAAGGTATTTAATACCAGTTTACTATAAAACTTAATCGATTTTCAATTAACAGTCCTTTCATGCTAAAAATAGGGTTAAAATTGCAATGACCCAGGCTGCTATTGTATAAAATTCAATTTAAAGTTATCCGCAAGGAATTTGCAACTTTAAACGATAGGAATAAGTTATCTATTCGCTTTGTTAATTTTTTTTGAACTTGGAATTCAAACAGCGCGTGCCCATTTGCAGGGGTGCGCAAACGCCGCCGTTTCCGACGCCGGTGTTTTTTTGAAAAAGGAATATTTTTACAGTTGGCGGTTAGACGTTAAACTGGATAGACGTGTGTGTATCAATAGAATAATAATAGCTTTTAATATTAAACTAAGTGTAGTTCTAGTGTGGTTAAGTGTGAAGTGTCTTTACGTGAACAAAGATTGAAAAAATACCAAGTTTAATGGTTTTAAATTTAATAAAAAATCACTGAAAACTAAATTCGCTAATTTAACATAATTTAAATGTGAACCAAGATAATTATAATTCAAGTGAATATAATTCCATAAGAAACCTAGAAGTTATTAAGTTTAAGTTAAAGCACTGAACGTGAACGGTTCCGGTTAAGGCCCACCCTTCTTTTATAACAGGGAATCATGCACTAACAATTGCACGGGGAAAATATACGCTTACAAAATGGATTCACCAAAAATCGTGTACAAATATTATTCAAATCCAGCTTTCTGCTCACAAAGTGAAGTTGTTTTTGCGAAAAAATCATGTATGACAAAGATTGTGTCGCCAGAGAGGCAACGAATGCCACCTTTAGGCGCAAATTCGCCGAGGAAATTCGAAATAGGGAATAGGATTATGAGGACAGATATCTCTGATAACCCTTTGAGAATGTCTCCGGCTGGGGCTCTAAGGTACAGAGAGGAACCGCCGGAATTACCACCAAAACCGCCTAAGTTTCAAAACAGGAGTTTCCAAAGACAGTCTTCTTTAGTCTACAAACCTTCGCGGTCAGTAAGATGCAGGACAAGAAGCGAGGACTTAGAAATGGCTCAATTAAAACAGAAAAGACTGTCAAGATATGATAGACGAGCAGACAGCGACGATGGTGTTGAGGACAGCAGGACGAAGCATAGGTACGAAGTCATTCAGGACTTAGATGATATTGTCGACTATTCACCGACGAAAAAGAGGCTAGTAGAAGCAAAAGCTGATGAAATTGAAGAGTATAATGTAGATGGACCAGACAAGAATGAATTGAAAGAAATACCTACTGAAATAGTGAAAACCGTGAATGGGAGAACGTTGAGATACGCTATAATTCCTACAGAAGACGACGAGCCTAGAAAGTGTAATGTAACTTTCACATCTCCTGTCATGTCAACAAAGAATTTGATAGCGACGCAAAAGCTCCACGAACTGCTGTCAACTCCAAGGAAACTAAAGAGTTATGCCAGCCAGCCTTCAGTGAGAATCACTCCAAACAAATCTGTAGAAAACAAGTACTCGGAAACTCCAAGAAAATTTATATCAAGCATTCCCACTCGTGG
Source organism: Griposia aprilina (assembly GCA_916610205.1). Classification (NCBI taxonomy): domain Eukaryota; kingdom Metazoa; phylum Arthropoda; class Insecta; order Lepidoptera; family Noctuidae; genus Griposia; species Griposia aprilina. The sequence goes on from OU744311.1 coordinate 11,459,699, forward strand.
TATTACTCCATCAAAATCCTGTGCAAACCTGACTTCAAGAACCAGTGCACCAACTTCTCCCATTTCACCGAAAGCCCAGCAGAAGCTAAGCTACGGTCTACCTGAGAATTTACCTGAGAAACTACCTGGTTTCGACAGACATGACGTGTTTGTGACCAGCTTTAGGGAGCAGAGCAGGGATCGCAGTTTTGATCTTGAGAGGGAGATGGGTAGAGAAAGACGGGATTATGATCGAAGAAGAGACAGCCAGAGGAAGGATAAAAATACTGCCGTTATTATCCCAAGGTATGTAATCTATATCACTTATGTCGGTTTATTTGTAACATTAATTTTGGTGCTCCATACGCTAAAACGTGGGTACGAGAGTGGATAATAATAATCTCACCAACTAACTAATATTACAGATTACTCTTTTAAGAAAAAATGTTTTTTTTTGAGCTTTTAACATCACAAATGTAACGTAATGTTTCTATGTGTATGACAATGTATTTATATTATAATTTCACCGTATCATTGTAAACACCGTTCGTTTATAATCTATGTTGCGAGAATGTAAACTGTCGATAAATTATGAATTGTACCATAGTGCGTATTAATTTTCGATCGTTTATAATCTATCCATGTCATACTCGTACCGTCAATTGTGAACGAACCGCTCGCGAGCCGAGCGAGGGAAGCAAGCGGTGCTTCGCGCGGCAGCGGCCGGCGAACGCAGCTTGGTCGCACTTTTTAATAGCGCAAAGCGCGATCCGTCGCATGTAATTTTTGGTCGGTTTGACATGCAATAATCTCTATTTCGCGAGATTATTTCTATCGAAAAATAATGCGTCGAATTGTAAATGGTTTGTTGCTGAATCACAATTTTTCGATAGTTTATAATCTGGCGAAATAGATTATTATAAATAAACTAACGATGTTACAATAATTATACGGTGACATGAGACATACGATTATTATCGCACGTTTAGAGTTGAATTGAATGGGTTTTTTTTTTTGGCTAACAATGGTTGAATTGTGTCGGTTACGTAACGATAGCTTCGCGGTTTTCAAATAAACCGTTGTAAGTACAGCTGTTTCACATGTGTAAAGTATTTTTTTCACTAGCTTTTTATTAATTTGTTACTTTAAGGCGGAACCTTCAGGGAAGCCCGCGAAATCCATTTTTTTTTTTTTTTGCAATTTGCCAATTGTATATTGATTAAAATATTATTTGCGACCATAACAAAATATGGCTTTACAGAATTATAATAATTAGAATCAATATAAACAATACAACTCCATAAGTTAGAATTGGCGTCAAATGTCATGATTTCATGAAATATTCATTCAATACAGTAATATGAACTTAGAGAGATGTATTGCTGATTCTAATGATTATAATTCTGTAAAGCCATACTTGTTACGGTCGCGAATCATATTTTAATCAAAATACAACCTGACAGTGACCTGCAAATTGCAAAAAACGTAACAAAATTTGAATTTCGCGGGCTACCCTGAAGGTTCCGCCTTAAGGTGAATCCTCAGCTTTAGCCGCCAAATTCAAATTTTCTTTGGTATTTTGCAAATTGCAGCGCCATACGCCAGTTTATGTATGACCTTTAAACCTACCTAATTTTATAGAGGGTGAACCTAGTGTCATTTCCCCGGAATAAATACAGAATCTGGCTGTTACACAGCTTATCACTGTCCGACCCATAGGGTAATCTTAGAATCCCTAGATAGAGAATCATAAGAGAGCTTTCTAGTCATAAGATTTTTAACGACTGCTGAAGTGCTGATGGTGGTTGCATGAGTTCGGTCCAAAAATACGCAATGTTATCACTGCGTTTTGTCCCTCCGCGCGCCGTGTCTGATTGTGTCCGTCTGAACGCGGTAAACTCAAAATCCGGCCATGTGCGAGTCGGACTCGCGCACGAAGGGTTCCGTACCATCCTAACTAATATTATCTATATAAAAGCGAAAGTAAGTTTCTTTGTTTGTTAGTTACCTTTTCATGCCTAGACCACTGAACCGATCATCCTAAAATTTTGCATATACGTTTTCAGGTGTACAGAAACGGACATAGGGTACCTTTCATCCCGAAAAAAAGTACTTTTTCCGAGAAAAAACAACAATAACGTTCTTATGAACGTGAGATGGCGCCACGTGTCTTTCGAATCATGATTGAATTATAACCCGAATTGATTGTTAAAGTCTAAATTAACGCGAGCGAAGCCGCGCGCAAAAGTTAGTTATCTACAAAAACGGCAAAAATCACGTTTGTTGTACGGGAGCCCCATTAAATATTTATTTTATTCTGTTTTTAGTATTTGTTGTTATAGCGGCAACAGAAATACATCATCTGTGAAAATTTCAACTGTCTAACTATCACGGTTCATGAGATACAGCCTGGTGACAGACGGACAGACAGACGGACGGACAGCGGAGTCTTAGTAATAGGGTCCCGTTTTACCCTTTGGGTACGGAACCCTAAAAAATACCAAACTGATTCTCATACGGTTTTCACCAAAGGACGGACTGATTCATGACGAAGATTTAAGAATAAAATTCATTAAGGTTTTGTGAAATATGACGATGATTGCTGAAGATGTCGGAGACAATCGTGCTGACTGGGAGCTTTACTGGCGTGCGCCGCGTAAACCAATAGAGAACAAAACAAGAGATATGAAAACAATGTATAATAGGATATTTTCGGACATACAAACGGGCGAAGCCGTGGGCTAAAGCTAGTATTTTATACTTGGAAGCTCCATAATTAATATCAATTTCAACCCTGTCTCTCCACTTTCAGGGTAGCATCCCCACCATCAATTTACTCCGAAGAAACTTACAAATCGTTCTCAAGCCTCAAGACGTTATCAGGAGCAACAGCTTCTCTGTTGATAGCAGCAATCATGCTGACTATGTGTGGCGGTCTCACTGCGGGGCTGAGCTTCTACATGATGTATGCTGTGAGTATACTTGATTTTGACGACTTACGAGTACTTACATCTTTGTGCATTTTTGCACAGCTGCACAATTATAATGCGCATAGAGCTACCTGTATCTCTTGGACTATGTAAGATGTGAGAAATTATATGCATTCTTCTATTAGGAACAGTGAGATTCTGTTAGATGAGTCAGGATGAGTTACGATTTCATTGCAAATTAGCTCGCTGTGAATGCTTTATACGACAAAATGATGCTGGTCAGTAGCCACCTTTATATTTCACCCCGAATAGTCCGTCAGGTGGGCTCGGATCGGTGTCTTGTTAACAAGTCGTGAATACCCGTGTCACGACATTGCCTCAGCTGGATTTGGATCTAGCAAACTGGAACTGTCTAGTTTCTAGAACAAAAACATTGTTTAGTTATCAAAGTAAATGGATTTTGCCACTATCAATGGATTCACACAAAATTAACAGAGAATCTGGACTTCTCATTTAGCAAAATTACTTTTTTATGAGCAAAGTTCTTAACCGCTACATGTTGCTATTTCAGATTGGCAGGCGTTACTACTTAGACTTTGGCGTGCTTGCTGGCTTCACCTGCTTTTTACTAGGACTACTGGGCTTCAGAACGAGGAGGCAACAGCTTCTACCTAATAGGAATTATATTTCTGGTAAGTTCTTAAACATTATTGTCACTCGAGAAAACACCTACTTTCTTTGGTGAGTCGATCTGAGTGAGTGAACATTCTCGTATACAAGTTTTAACGTACTTAACGATATTGTATTCAGTTCAAAAACAATAAAACATCTTTAGGGTAACCATACTAACCATAGCAACCTATGCGGGCGAGCAGGTGCCATTACTTTTATGGATTCATTGGCGCCTGCATAATTAGCCTTAACGCATTTAAACGTAGGTATGTATGTTAGGCGTATTATATACGTTCTTACATCACAGTATACCTACACTCGCAGACCTACACTAATAATAATTGATTTATGATACTCCCCAGAATCATCCACGATCAAAAAAAAAAAAACAAAAGTCAAATTAGGCTGAGAAGTGACAATCAGCGCTTTTTGAACGTCACAGTCCCCCAAAACGCCCGCCCTTCACCACTTCCTAGTGCTAGGCATTTTGTTGCATTTGATAGCCCAATTCTTGAGAAAGGCTATAGGCTAACGTCACGCTAGGACTTTGCAAATGGCTTTTTTTATATTTCTCGTCAGTGTATGTATAATTATTATGTACAAATATAAAAAAAAATTGGAAAATCCAAAAGTGCACGACTCATAATGCTCATTTAATTATGAAATATAAAAATAAAATAAAAAAACTTAAGTCGTTCAAAATTAATTGCCGAAAAAACAGCTGTAGTAGGAAGAAGGTACTGCACAAGCGCCCCTGGTGGAATAAATGTACATAATATCTATAGATATATCACCATCCATATGTTAATTTTCTATGGATATATATAGATATACAGTCTTGTAGTTTTCGTTTTTTATTAATTGCAATTAAACGACACTGAATTAATTAATCATTCGCATTCAGTGACCTACAATCGTCGATCAGAATTAAAAAAAAAAAAACTCAAATTATGGATTTTTTCACAAGTTACAGTGTTTCCGGGTTTCACACATGACGGACAGGATTTTTTTTTGACCTATTTTGGTGTTTTTTCCAATTCTATTGCAGTAAATCAATTTTTAAAAAGTATGAAATTAATCTCCATTAAATTATCTCGACAATAGTATGCAAAATATCTTGATTCCGTGAACTAACAAGGCTATAATAATAAAAATAGCCGCCAAAATGAGGCGAAAAAATTTTTTCGATCGTAAAGCACTCTCTGATGCTTCGCATCATGAGTCGTGCAAAAGGTAGAGCCGCATCAAAAAATTCGTCCGCACGCTGTCAGTGGAAAAAGTGCGGAAAAGGCTGGCAGCGTTGCCACGTTGGATGTCAATGCTGTTTCGTTGACCTAAAAATAAGCCAGCCCTCTGGTCACGTGAACAGTTGACAAACGTCGTAATGTAGGATCGTCTTTCATTGACTTGAATGTGCCCTGGTGGCTGAGAGTATGTCGCGCTCACTCAAATGTCTCGCTGGTGGTGGCGTGAGTGTTGGATCATTAAGTGCGTTTCAAAACGGTTGAGCTGAATGGTGCTAATCCATACGTTATGTTCGTGAACGGGCGCCGTCAGTAGGGACTGGAGCGGCCACGGCTTATTTTAAATCCCATGTGTTTTTTTTTTTTGGTTTTTTTACCCACGTTTTTAACGTGCACGTCTTTTTTACATCGTTCTCACAAATGTATAATTTCAACATGAATGATGTAACCAAATTTTCTTTCAAATCAAATCAAAATCAAAAAAGTTTATTTGTGAGGATATGGTACAATAGATTTTACAATGTTGATTCCAGCATACCCTGCAACGCTGCTGCTGCTGCTTTGTAACGTTATATTGATTTAAAAGAGTTTCCATGGAGTTTCTTGCCCGTTCTTCTCCATAGGTACCTACTACGCTTTGGAATGGGCAACTAGCTTCATTTTTCTGACTGACCGACCCCTTGACAATTCAAAAGTGCCTGTAAATGGTTTATTTGAAATAAATGCTTTGAGTTTGAAACCGCTTTGGCGATGTCCCGAAATACTCGACGAGCACTCGGACCCCACGGCCATAGTGTTTCAACCCCAAACGGCTCAAACATATAGCTTCCAATAGAGTTGTTATATTTGCGCCGTTTGAGGTTTTCTGAACCTGCAGCAGCCGCCCCAGCACAGCCCGCCGTGCTAGGAAGATGGGATGGCGCGAGGGTGTCGACACAGGTGCATCCCCCACCAAATTTACATAATTATAATATAGTGCTGTGCTGATAAGGCTTACATAGCTGTTCACAAAATCTTAGCCCAGTCGTTGTTCGCACTATTTCTGTCGTCATGGTGACTTAAGTTAACTGTAGCAACTTGGGAGAGTTATCATAGACCACGATATAGAAAAACAAACAATGCCAATAATGCTAACGTCATTGGTTTTCCCTTCCAGGTTACATCGTCCTTTCCTCGTTCTCTCTTCTAAGCGCCTTCGGACTACTAATTCTCTTGTCAGTGGAGCCAAAACCAGGGACGCCAATGAACGACATCACCTCAGGAGCTGTCTGCGGCGTCAGTATCCTGTCACTTTGCCTGGCGACTGTTGGCGTCTTAGCATCTTACTGCTGTGTTAAAGACCCACCCGATAATAGGGTCGGGACTACTAGGTGGTATTGAACTAGGTGTACGTGAACTATTAAATTATGAATAGGAACAGCAAATCTTTCGAAATTCAATACCTTGTCGAAATAACTAGCATTAATACGCTGCGAAGCAGCTTTGCATTATCCTGGGCTGTAGGCACCTCCAAACTTGGAATCAAGAGTCGTATTAATATGATTGAATGGAATGAGGAGAGAATATGTAACAATTTCGTGCCATGGCCCCGGATTGTTTCTACATGAAGGTCAGTTTTAGCCCCATTTCCGATGTACATTGACAGATAACGATTCCTCGATGTAGGTTTTTTATACGAACTACGCAATGGATGTTGAGAAACCATGGTTAAAATTGGCTTTTATTCTTTTGAGAAATTATCTCAGAGCAATTAGGTACTATAAGGCTAGAAGAAGTTCGATGGTCACAGTCCATGTATTAATAAATTGCTCTAAGAGTGAGAAGAGGAGAATGAAGATGAATAAATAAATAAAAATGACATATCTTAATTATTGTTAGGAATGTATCATGTTTTCTTAATGTGTGGAAAAAGGAAATCAAAATAAGCCTAAGGGCTGATTCTATACGGTTTTACATAATTATTAATCTTATTTAATTTATTTTCCTTATTTACGGAGTTTCGTTACAACGTACGATGGAGTTAGTATTTTTATATATGTTTTACAATAATTATATACGTATGTAGTTTAGATATAGATAACTACCGAAGCAGGGCCAAATTTAAAATTGATTGTATTTTATTAAGTAATTGTTGTGAAATTTTAATAAAATTGGATGCACATTACGAGTTTTGTTTGTGTTTTATTTCAATAAATAACCTGTTCACCATACCTACAAATCTCCCCAACTAATCACAACCATTCGATACGCTTCCGTGCTGAATCGAACATCAATGCATGATATCGAAGGAGATTTCTAAACGCAGTTCAAAAATCCAAAACCAGCAATTTTGTCAGTAATAAACTGCCACTATTCTTCCGACAGCTGTTTGCTACCCCGCAAAGAAAATCGTAACCGAAATGTTGGTATTTGCTTCCCTGAAGATAAGGGTTGGACCTTACTTTAAGTATTGACAGCGTACTAAATGGTTGAAGTACAAAAACCAGCCTCAGTAGCACCAGAAAAGAGCACGGAACTTATTTACAAGGCCATCATCATAGGTACCTTTTTTTTTTTTTGATGTGGGAAATCATCGGATGACCTCTCCCGCTCTGGGCGGAGCGGAAGGGCGCGTCAGACTCTTACTGACTAAAACCCACCCGTGTTCCTTCAGTTGCCTGTGCGCCAGGGCCACGGTAACTCTTTCGAACAATCCGCGACCCCGGCAGGCATCGGCCCTATCGGACCCCGTCAATTATGCTGACAACTCTTTGAGGCGCGCGTGGAACACAACGCGCCGTCGACCCGGGCCTGGTCCTTACCGGACGGCGAGCTGATCATCATAGGTACCTAAGATTATGTATTCTGTATTTGGATGTAATTAAAGTTAAAAGACTTAAGGGGACTACATGACCTAAACGCACATTTATAATGCCTAAAAATATATGATCCACTGCAGTAACCAAAATCAGAAAAATATATGATATTCTTCTGGATATATGCTAGTTAGATAGTGAATTGAAAACATAATACAATTAACTTGATATGATAGAAAAAATCCATGAAGATACCTCTAAAAAATCTTTTAACGATTAAAAAACATACTAATATACATGCAAACATTCAGATGTTTTGTCAGATTATTCGACAAGTAACATATTAACGTAAAAGTGTTTTTATTTTTTAGTCCAAAGAATAGTTTTTTTGTAAATCCATAATTGCTTCATATTTTGCAATAAATTACCAGTGTTGTGTCATCGCGCGGCTCTTTCTTTTCTATGCAATCCGACAGTGACCGCGCTTTAGCTCTTGTAAGCCTCATAACTAAGCAAACGGTCATGGTCACCATTGCGCCACGGCAACGCCAAGATAAGCAAATTACGCGGCTTTCAGCAATGAGAGGCATGGTTGGTTTTGTGAATGAACAAGCTACCTAGTGACCATAAGGGTAGTCGCACAACTGATGGAAAATGCGTCGCGTATCGTCCGCGTCGGTCGCGTAAAACATTCAACCTTACATACCCAACCGTTGATGCGTTAGGTTAGTGAATACTGCGTCGAGCATACTTACGAAGTTACGCCCGACGCTTCTTCGGTCAGATGTGTGCCCACCTTTACGGTTCCCTTTAGACCGTGACCACCCACATAGCGTCTGTAATTTACCGGTGAATGACTTCACTGAAACATTATCTAAGAAAGTAATTTGGTGTGTTTTCTTATAGAGCGTTTTTGACACCGTCCGTAAAGTTAAATCCTCCTCATTAAAAAAAATATAGCTAGATTTGCCCTCACCGTATTTACTAAGTCCATAAAAAGTGTCCAGCTGACCCTGACTGGCTCAAGATTTCATGAGGTTTTCTCCGAAAAAGGTTTGTTACAATAAAAATAAGAACTCCCCGAAAAACTGAGCCGTTAACCGTTCCGGATTAAGTGCCTACCCAGCTGAAAGCATTGCATTGTAATTTCTTACTTACATAATTTTTGTAGATCAGCTGACAATTGTTTCATCATACTATATACTTTTTCAAATAAATAAGATACTTTGTATCATTGAAAAGTAATTATAAAACATAAGTTTATAATTTACTTTTTGAAATGGAACGATAAAAGTAGTTGTCAAACTATGCGTCAACAATGAAACGTTCCATTATTTAAATAAGAGAGAATAAAGCATTTAAGGATTACTGTCTTTGTCTAACTCATGTAAAAGAATAATAAACTATACTGGTGTCCCCAAAACCAGGAACGAGTTTCACGATTGTTCACCTCTCGACTGTGATTTTTTTGTCAGCTTTTGTGCTAATTTGATAACAATTTCTAATTGATATAACTATAAAACGAGATGTAGTTTACATTATATCATCTAACCTGTCAGCTGCATTTATGTCAACGCCCAGCGAGATATGCATTTCGTAATTTAAGTTGTTAATGTGTTGTTATACCAACAAAACATGTAAGTCTTTGTTTTAATACATTTTTTTATTATATTGAATAAGGTAGTCATCGAAGTCACCACCACCCCATCTTATTTTGCTCATTAAAAAACACAGTGTTGTTTTTTTGAAGATCTGCAGAAGGCAAAGGTCTTTTGAAGAAGTAAACAATTTGAAGGTCGAAAATTAAATTAATAAAATATTTTTTTCATTGTATTATGATGCCCAGCTGTTAATAGTAGTACTTGTAACTAAACACTTGTTCATAGCAGAATATTAAGGACACATATCAATTATTGAGATAAATATGGTCTGATATTCTACAGGCCTAGGAAATGGCCCAATTATGTTATCTCTATTAGTTGGTACTAACATAATTACTGCATGATTACATTACTTACAGTGAATCAGTCATATCAAGTGTATTTTCAGTGAACATATGATGTCTTGGTCATTGTAAGAATTTAAGTTTTTTCTTTGTTAACAAATTGACAGAACAATACTGTTTTAATTTATTTCTGTTTAGTTAAATCATGTCACATTTCTTTTGCATCATAGGATTTCTAATTCAGCCTAAAACGGTACTGTGTAACAGCAAACAGTAGTATTTTGAGAAACTCATTATTGTATAGCTATTAATGGACAGCAGTAGCAAAAAAATAATTATAAAGGTACTATTAGCTGTCCTGAAAGATGTTGTCCTGCCTGAATGCAGGGCTACCTACCAGGTCCAATTGTGAATCTAAACCATCCAGGGGATTGAGTGGGTACTCAAAACATCAAAATCAGTCTAGCCGTTTAGGAGTTCAGCGACATTTACATGCACAGATGAATTATATATCATGAAGATGAGATACTGCAATCCACACACTTCTTGCTACTGTTCTATTAATTTTGTTATCCGACTTAAGCTAAATAAAGCTAAGCTAAGCTATCTGTCATGAGTATGTTAGTGTATGTATGGATGTTCGTACATTGCCCAAAAACTGCTGATCCAATATTGACAGATGGGATGATGAACTACATTTATTTAATTATTACTCCATAAATCCAAGTTATTTTACAAAGAATAAATTAAAATAATTCATGCTTCACAACCTGGACTTATAATCAATATAAGAATGCAATAGCCAACCCGTCTTGAGCAAGCACGGTCATCAATGCTTCTTCTCTGTATGAGAAGCTTTTTATATTTATAATAATTGGCTGGTATTATTCATGCATCGTAAACTGTTTTTAACTAAATATAAAACTGTTATCAGCGTTATTGACAAACACGTTGTATCAGGCATTGCTTTCAAGATAACAAACATACTCATTGAATTACAGTTGGATTAATTGATTTATACAACTTTATTAAAGAATTGCTTCTGTCCGCGGCTTTGCCCTTGTTGACATCAGAAATTACATTAACATATTATGACCGGGATAAAAAATATCCTACTGAGGGTAGACAATGGAATCCACATACAATAAAAATAGTGTCCTCAGTCCTTACCCAGGTCATGGTCTATATGTGTGCTAAATTTCATTTAAATCCGTTCATCTGTCAAGGCGTGAAACAGTAACAGACAAAATCAAAATTTCATTGAAATCCGTTCAGTCGTGTAGTGGTAACATGCAGACAGACTGACAGACAAAGTTACACACGAGACAAACTCACGCCTTCTTCCCATGGGGGTAGGTAGAAACTAAGGAGCGCCACCTGCTATGATCCTTACATTATCCTTTTGCATTGACAGACAAAGTTACTCTTGCATTAATGCATTAATAATATTACTAAGGAAAAACAGATGACTGATTAACTGTCATACCATGTTAATGGTTGAAACAACACATATATTTCCTTAAATGACCCATGTATGAGAATATTTCCTTATTTTAAATCATTCATTTGTGTAGTGGTCAATGGCCCATCATTATTCACCTCCCCTCATCCCAATTTATTTAGGGTTAGCACAACATAAATTTTTATTCCGTACTTCTATATTAGTTATCATCTCGGTAGTCACTCCCTTTCTATCCATATCATCTTTCACACAGTCCATCCTTCGTTTCTCTGGTGTTCCCCTACTCTTATAGCAATCCAAATTCATATTCAAAAATTCCTCACGACATTTTCCTCATTCCTACAAAGCACACAACACAACACAACAGATACCGACAAGTAAAAAATAAAAATAAAAACAAATAAAAAGTGTAAAGTGCGTAGTGAGAAATTAACAGGAAAGTGTGCCTCGTGGCTGAACTAAATACGTGCAGTTCAGCAAAAATGTCAGACAACTAGTGCCCCTACGCTGGTTTTCAACTGAACCTGAAGTGTGAGGTGACGGATGTAAACCGCATCACATGCCCACACCATGACAACCAATTTCCACACTACCCCTTATATCACCGGTTCCACTTTCAGACATCCTCATTCTGTCCACTCGCGTAACACCACACATCCCTCTTAGCATTTCCATCTCAGCTGCATTCAATTGCCTTTCATTCATCCATTTTTTGGGCCAACATTGGGCATAATAATGTATGCTTACACAGGCTGATAGAATTTCCAAGGGATAATGTGTTACCCAGGAACTGGGTTGTGGTGGTTGAGGCAGTTGCTCCATGTAAAATACTGGTATTCAGCTGCACTTGGTTAGACTGGAAACTGACGCCAGCATAGTTGGCAAAATGTTTTTTTTTATTTAGATGATAAGACTTTCTAATTTATTTATGTATGTATTTTATTATACTTCATAGCAACACATTCTATGAATCTCATTTATTCTATGAATTGATTATTATAAAGTTACTTATAATTAATATGTGGAGGACACTTGGTTCTTATCAAAATGTATGACAATAAATTGACGGTGATTGTTATTCCTATGTAACTACCTCATTAGTAGAATTGAGAATGTATTGTAGTAATTAGCCCTTTTGTTTTTATAATACCTACATTATTTATGTTGATTTATTACTGTTCATTAATTTACAATAAGTGTTTACATCAATTTATAATAATATTTGTACTTAAAATGAAAAAAAAAATTTTTTTTTTCATTAGGTACAGGCAGCAAGGAAAGTTTGTAATTAATGTTACAAAACAAATAATAAAACAACCGAATAATGTAAAATTCAAAAAATACCAAGTTCTAAAAAACAGTATTTCTAATATGTTTGTGTCAATTTCTTTGAAGTTATGTAACCAATGTTGTTGCTGACCCTACTTGCTATATCTTGTTGTTTCGTTACGCATCTAAATAGTCAGAAATTCAGTTTTACAGTAGGTCGGTGTTACAAATCAAAAGTGTTTTGTGATTATGTGGATTTAAATGGGTTAATGTGGACAAAGTGCCGGATTACTGGTGACTAATGGTGACATGATAACAGCCGATCGATCAATACATAAACTCAGTGCCCGATCTAGCTATTTAGCCTTTGCGGGGAAAAATAATATTCGTCGCTCTTTACACTAACACCATATAAGTCATGAGCTTGTTATTCCAAAGATGGGATGTTATATTATGATATTGTTGGGATTGTATAATATTCACATAGTGGGGCTTCTGAACAAGTGTACAAAAGTTTAGTAAACAAGTCATTAACTAATGGTTCCAGAGGTCAGGATGTCGAACCCGCACTATAGGGAGGCTGCGGAGTCGATTCTTAACAGCGTTAGCCCGCAACATCGGACGTTAAGTAAGTACTACTTTCCGCAGACACTTCGTAAAAAGTTCTTTTTTATTAGAGATAAAAAAAGTGCCCCTTATTTATTATTATTTAATATGTTAGTAAGAAAATTATAGTTTAAAAGTGGTACGCTTTAAATTCTTCTTAGAGCCATTTCCAAAACTCCTCCTTGTGTTTGAGCCCGATTTATCCAGCTCCTTTTGATTGCTTTTACGGCAGAAAGTACAACTACCATGTGTTTTTACAAGGAGGTAATTTCAATATTAAGCTATAGTATTTTTATCTCGCGGAGCGACGCGCGCTTTACTTGTGGTTACCAAGTGCACAAACACGTTGTGAATGTGTGAGTAAGCGCAGGAGCTCTCGGTACCGTCCGAGACAATGGCGAAGTCGGAAGTGTGTGTGTTACGTGCTGACGCTTCTCGTATGTACGCACACATTCACAGCGTGTTTATACACTTGGTTATCACAAGTAAAGCGCGTGTAGCTTCGTGATAAGAATACTGTAGGTACTTTAAGTATGAGTTTAGAAAATCATTTAGTGTACCTATTAAGTCTGTGGAGTTTCGCTAGCTAATTTAATTTGACCCTGTAGCATCCTAACTCTGTTGAGCATTCTATGGGGGCATTCCAGTAATCTTCTCCTTTCTTTCATTTCAGCACACTCCACTTCTCTAAATCTAGTATCAGAAGACCTGGTAGCCGGCCACAGACCACAAGGCAAAATGTCTACAGTGAGAAGATTCTTCTGTCTGTTCGTCACATTTGATCTATTGTTCACTAGTCTAATGTGGCTCATATGTGTGATGGTAAGATTTTTTTTTGTTTTCTTCAGAATTTTAGACCTTTAGCAAGTTTTGGAACTACAAACTCAATGTCGGTTGGTCAAAAACATGAAGCTAGTTGCCCATTCCAAAGCATAGGGAGAAGAACGGGCAAGAAACTCCATGGACATTCTTTTAAATCAAATCAATGCCTCTGATATTGCAGATGTGTAAGGCGGTCACCAATAACCATCAGATGGGCCGTCTGCCTATGTCCCACATAAAACTTACCATCGGAAATCGTTTACCATCCAAACGCCGCCAATATTTTGTTTCTTTCTTTTCCAATTCTATAAAACTAAAGGCTCTGCGAGCTGTAGACCTTGCGAGTCTGTCTTTGCATAACTTAAGACTGAATAAAAATTCACCGCGCAAAGAAAGCAACAAAAATCGCGCGCAAAGAGCGCAAAATGGCTGAAATATGTTTGTTTTTTCGTTTTCAACCCCTATATCTCCGCCATTTAATAAATTCGTAAATTTGAATCAACAAAAAAAATCTAGGTATATAATTATCGAACCTGCTCACAAAATTTCACGAGAATCAGTTGAGAAATGCGACCTATAGAGGAGAACGGCCAGACATCCGGACATACGAAAGCATTTTTGCCCAAGCTGAAACTCGCTCGCTCGATCAATAATAATTTCGTTCTTAATTTTTTCTTTTCAGATGCGAGGCGAAACTCTAGAACAAATACTGAACAGAGAAATTATACAGTACAACGTGAAGACTTCTCTATTCGACATAGTAATGGTCGCTGTCTGTCGGTTTGTGGTGCTGTTGCTGTTCTACGCGGTCTTGTATATAAACAATTGGAGTATAATCGCAGTGAGTACTTACTACGGTCTGTTCCAAAAGTATCAGATGAAAATCTAAACAAAAGGATAAAAAAAAATTGCTGTGGATGCCAAATTGTAGCGCCACTTCCAATTATTATTTGAATACTTAAACCTGAAATTCTAATTTTAAATTACCATAAAGATGTTTTTCATTTGATATCTGCGGTTAATTTTATAACCTCAATATTCGTTGATTTTTTTTGAATTACAATTAACAATATTTATGGAAAAAGTGGTGATCTAAATTATTTATACAAACAAAAAACCCGACTGCAAAAAAACATACCTAACTGAAAAGGGAAAAACAAGCATTATCGTCAACTGAACGTTGTTTTTAACCGACGAAAAAAAAGGAGGAGGTTCTCAAGTCGACCCGTATATATATATATTGTAAGCTTATTGCAAGTTATAAACAAAATTTTCACCATAGTTCAGGGGCCAAGTCTACTAATTTACAAACGTCACAATGGTCTCTGCATTGTGAGTTTTTGACAGATTTGCCATACAAAATCTGTCAAAAACTAACAACGCAGAGACCATTGTGACGTTTGTAAATTAGTAGACTTGGCCCCCAGGTTGTGGGTTTATCCTAGCGATGCGCGATGGCGAGAGGTTTTATTCGATTGTTCGAACATCTCGATGGTTCTCGATTGTTTTGACTTGGATTCGAGTCCGACTCGGTCTGTTATTGCAACTGGTGCATGGCGAGTTCATTCGAGAGTTGTTCCTCGATGGTTTAATGTTTCGCGAGTTCTTGACTTGCATTGTGATTGCGAATCCAAACTAATTCTTTCAACAAGAGCAATCAAAAATAATTAATACCACGACGGAAATAAAATGTAAGTAGTTAACTTACGTACGAATATATATATATATTTTTTAATGACGTTGCCCCACAATAGGAATTTATCTTGTATCGTGGGTGCGTTTAATTAGATAGAAGGAATTATGAAAATAAATAAAACTAATCGAGGGTTCTTATTAATCTGTTTTTTTATTAATTAAATATTTATGTAACATAGTTTTTTAATCTTATCTATCTACCTATTTAAATTTAAAATTTTGATTTTGATGAATTTAAAATTAGTTAAAAATAAAACAGTGCATCGTAATCGTAATTATAGGTAAACGTTCACAAATTACGCGCGGCTCGCTCGACTCGAGTCTGGCATGCTCTCGCCTCTAACTAACATGCACCTCGGCTAGATGCATGCAACAATCGACTGGACTCGGTAATCGAGCGAGCGAGACTCGGTAAGTGAGAGTGACTGATTCGAACAATCGAAAACTAGCGGTCGATTCCATTGACTCGAAACAATCGAAAAACATCTCGATTGTTTTGCAGAACGGCGAGTCGATGGTTGACTCGATGGTTTATTTTAACGACTCCGATTCTTTCAATTGTTAAAACATCTCGGAATCGCCCATCGCTAGTTTATCCCCGCCTGCAATAAGCTTACACAAAACAACGTTCAATAGTAAATGACGCTTGTTTTTCCCTTTTCAGTTAGGTATGTGTTTGTGCAGTCGAGTTTTTTGTTTTTTTTTTAAAATAAATTGCTTTATTTCAAGCTTTTTAGTTTTATTAATTTAGCATTTCTCATTCCAAGTTACATTCAAACATACAAGTTGTATATATTCTTGTAAGCCATTTATAAAACCCTTTAATTTGATATCCCACACGATAGGCTAAGAGGGACAAAAAAGTTTAACACATAATTTGGCGCCAAAAATCTCCCATTTCATTTCATTCCCATTTCATTAAATTTTTATATTCCCAGTGTCACTACCACAATTAAGGCGAATCCAAAGACACCTCTCAAGCTAAAATTCATCAAGCCGTTTAGGCTACAGAACGTGCCAAAGTAATATATATACATACATACATACATAGATACATACACTCGAAAACATAACCCTCCTTCTGGCGCAGTCAGGTAAATACAGCTGAAAGTGTTACTAATGCAATTTAGCGAGTGATTGCGTGAGAATTTAACTTCAGTATACTAATACATACCAGAAGGTGGTTTTGTAAGTTTTCGCACTACAACTAAAATAGTTTATAAGCTGTAAGATTAATATGTGAGCGGATACATACTCACTTTGGTCTATGAAACTGAGGAAGGATGGGAGTGCATTTGTGTTTGCGCGCACATTTGAGCATATTTTTTTTTTACTACGTCATGAATCTTCTCTTGATCACGATGATATCCCATACGTACTTGTTTCCGTTGAGATAGACCGCCGAGACTGAAATTCGGTAGGGGCGATATGAATATGTGAGCGAAGTATGAGACTTATACAAACTTTTTATAATTATATGTTTTCAAATTCATTTATTCATTTTGTGAACATAGGGTTAAAATGATACAGATGTTAACTAAAAAAATGTTGATCCATACTATGTCCCGCCAAAGGGCATACAAAATCGCTTAAGTAATCGAATGTCAATTAACAAAATAGAAACCAAAATAAAGTCAATAGTTAAGTAGATGTCACAATTTCATGCCAAAAACTAATAGTTAATACGAGGGCGGCACTGAAAATTTCGGGAATCAAGGAAGTGACACAACATTACTATTTAAAAATGTATTTATTGCTTTTCGAAGTATTCTCCGCGAAATTTGACATATTTTTCCATACGATGGAACCAATCATTGAAGCAACCATTCCTTTCGGATGTTGGGGTCTCCAATATGGCCGTTTTGTAGGCGTCCACAGCTTCTTCAGGTGATGAAAATCTCTGTCCACGCAATTTATTCTTTATTTTACGGAAAGTATAGAAATCATTAGGGCTTAGGTCGGGGCTGTACGGCGGATGGTCTAATAATTCTATGTTTTCTTGCTCTAAAAACTCTTTTGTTCTGTGCGCGGTGTGAGAACTCGCATTGTCGTGATGGAGGATGATGCGGCGGTTGCAGTTCTCTTTACGGAGTTCAAAAACGACCTGTACATTCTGCATTAACCGTTCTTTGTCCCTCAAGAGGAATTGTCGTAACATGACCGGTTTTGGAGACAAACGTGGCCACCATTTTTTTTGCAACACTCCGTGTACGAACAATTTTTGTTGTTTTTAACTCATTTTCGAACACCCAAACTCGTGACTGGTTTTTTGTTTCGGGTTCGTACGCTTATATCCAGGATTCGTCACCTGATACGATGTTGTATACAGCATTTGAGGATCCTGCGGGGAATCTTTCGAGAGTTCTGACGCACCAAGTAACGCGAGCCGCTTTTTGCTCTTCACAGAGCGGATGCGGTATCCATCGGGAAAACAACTTTTTTTACACCTAATTGTTCATGCAAGATTATTTGTATTTGACTCATGCCAATGTCTAAACTTGCCTGAATTTCGCGGTATGTCACATGTCGATCTTCCTCAATCAGCTTACGCACAGCATCAACGTTTTCTTGGGTGACTGCAGTTTTTGGACGACCTTGACGGGGATTATCACTGAGCTTGACACGTCCACGTTGAAATTCAGCAAACCAGCGATAAATAAGGTTTTGGATGGGGCTTCATCACCAAATGCAGAAATCATCCGGTCAACACACTGCTTTTGTGCCACTTCGAAAGTCATAATAAATCATCGCTCTTGAATTTTCTCGAGTCAATTCCATTTTCTCAACGACTAAACAAGTTTGACAAAACCTTGTGACAAGACCGAGAATCTTTTTTTAAATAAATAAATGGTATTCGATTTTTAAAACCAAGGAGTTTTCAATTAAAAATATTTTAATATGACAGGAACAGTGGAAATATTCTATTCCCGACACTTTTAGTGCAGCCCTCGTAATATGTCAATAAATTATAGACGGCACATAAACAAATAGGAATAAAGAAACATAATCGTCAGCCTCTTGGTCATTGTCTTGTCCTAATTAATTTGTGGTGTGCACAACATGTCATTCTCCCACACTTCTCTATCAGTCGTCATCTCCTTAGTCACTCCCTTTCTATCCATATCATCTTTCACACAGTCCACCCAGCGGTTCTTTGGTTTGCCCCATGGTATAATAATATACTTCGCCAGGTATAGCACTCCGGTCACGGGGGTGACACAAGCCTACGTCACCACCGCTGTGTTACCAATAGTGTGTAATAATAACTCCCCAATCGCCTTTATTACCTGTGCGAATCCAATAAAACATAGAGGTTTTAACTAACAATTACGTTGGTATTTTTTAAATTGAATTATTTCGTTTGATTAGAAAAATTAAACGACAATTTAAATGGTTTATCAATATTTTTTAACAGAATGGTGACTGAAAATGTTTCCATAATTCGTGTTTTGTTGCAATAAAGTGGCAACTGGATAGTGACGTAACCATGTGTCATTCCCGGAATGCCAGACCATGGTTTTCGCCTACTCTTATAGCCATCCACATTCATACAAATAAATAGACATAAATAATAATAATAAAGCACGCTTCAAAAGTGCGTCTCTTTTCGTCATCTGAACGTAACCTGTGCCTCACCTTTTTTATTTTGTTTCAGTTATCAACAGGGAGCACCTGTGCGTTGTTAATAGGAAAAGTTTTCGTTTTTGATGTAAGTATTTACTTCATTTATTTAAGGCCTCAGTTGTAGCCGTCCAAATTCGAATGTTCTTTGGTTTTTTTGCAAATTGCAGCTCTGTTTTACGTCGTATCAAACTGCGATTCGCGACTGTCGGAATGATATACTTACTGAATAATATCATTTATTTCATATCAATCGTCAAACTTTGGAAATTTGTTTCACCTAAGAATTTTCATTTCAAATATTCTGAAAATTCCTATGAAATATTCGTAAAACAGAGCTGAAATTTGCAAAAAAACCAAAGAAAATTGAATTTGGCGAGCTACAGCTAAGGATCCCCCGTAACCTCTTTGCATTATTATTATTTTTTTTTTTTTTTTTTTTTTTATTACCTACGGTATGTTTGTAATTTTTATTTAAAAAATAAAAGCAAACGTCAAACTGTCCGAAGTGACAATGCTACAAGGATCTTTTGGCGCTCGCATGACATTGACAGAGAGGCGCTGTTGGTAAACATTTAAGCAATTGTTTTGTGAAATCTATTGAAAAAAACAAGATGGCGGCGATAGTTTCGAATTTGGCCGCGTGCCAATAGATTCTTGTACAGCTATATTTGTCTCTATGGTACTTGTCAGTGATCTACGGCAATTTGTGCCGAAGTGTTCGTTAATGTTCGAAATAAATGTTTAACAATAATAATGGTAGGTATTTTTAAGGTTTGAAGTCACCAAAAGAAACCGTAGAAATTTAAATAACTGCGTAGTTCGGAATCGCCAAAAGCCCGAAAGTCTGACAACCAGTCTTACCAAGGGGTATCGTGTTACCCAGTAACTGGGTTGTGGAGGTCAGATAGGCAGTCGATCCATGTAAAATACTGGTATTCAGCTGCATCTGGTTTATAGACTGGAAGTCGACCATAACATAGTTGGGAATAGTCTAGGCCGATAATGATGAGTTCGAAACTTCTCCCGAATAGGCCTTTATAAAATACAAAGAGATTTATTGTTATGTGTACCTAATCCTTACTTTTATTTATTTAATATTATAAATGCGAAAGTAACTGTGTCTGTCTGTCGCGCTTTCACCCCAAAACTACTGAACCGATTTAAATGAAATCTGGTACACAGATAGTTTAGAGCCTGAGAAAAGACATAATAAAGCGAAAAAAGGGTTGTAAGGGGTTGAAAGTGGGGATGAAATGTTGTATGGAAGTATCGTCAGTTTTAGAGCTAGAAGCTTGAAACTTATTTTTTAGGTTGTTGACATAGATAAATGATTAGTCTCGCTGCGCTCGACTAGATACCGCGCTATCCAAAAACAATAGCTACGTGAATGCGGCAACTCATTATTGTAGTGTGTGTAAGACATCGCCACTTGACATTTGTCAGTTGACATTGACAACTAGTGTGCGTGAAGATTGTGGTCTTATATTTTGATTTCTTTTTTAATATGCATTTTATTTTTATTTTATTTACATTGTTCTCACATATAGAAGCAACAAGAATAATGTACCAATGATTTAGTAATATCTTGATTTAAAAAGAGTGTCCTTGGAGTTTCTTGCCCGTTCTTCTCCATAGAGATCTACGTTTTGGAATGGGCAACTAGCTTCAACTTTCTGACTAACTGACCGACTCATTGACAATTCAAAAGTGCCTGTAAATGGTTTAATTGAAATAAATGCTTTGAGTTTGAGTTTGAGTTTGTGATACCAGCTGCTCAACTGTTACCCGTGTTAATGGGAAAAATATTTTATGCTGTGGTATATTAGTTAAGTTATATATGTAGCTCAGAAAATACTTAAAAATGAACAATAAATTAAATATACTCGTGTATACGTTAGGTGTAGGTTTCTTCTTTAGAAAAATGGAAGGTAGGTACGTATATCAATGATTAGAAGATTAAAAAATATTAAAAA
Source organism: Griposia aprilina (assembly GCA_916610205.1). Lineage (NCBI taxonomy): Eukaryota > Metazoa > Arthropoda > Insecta > Lepidoptera > Noctuidae > Griposia > Griposia aprilina. The sequence continues at coordinate 11,480,715 of OU744311.1, forward strand.
AAAAACAATTCATTATTAAAAATGATTCTAATGTGTTCTCTCACGTATCCTTCATCCCCTCGAATATTTTTTTCGCAAATATTTTTGATGTACAGACACGAAATTTACATTTCAGGAACATGAGTCGAAATACGAAAAATAAAGTTGGTGTTCCCGTAGTAAGTCAATCAACTGATTGTGCATTTTTTATGATGATGTGTATGATTTTTTTTTATTGTTTTTTTTTAATTTTTCACTCCCTGGACCTTAGGGAAAGTTGTTCAGTTTCATGGATAGAATCACCCCTTGAAATAGTGTCAGTAGCTTTTACACCTTAAGTGTATAGATTACAAAAATAAACATTAAATAATTTACAGAACTAGGTTAAGTTATTATAACTAGGCTAGATAAATTAAATAGGTTAGGTATACAATAAAATACAAAAACTACAAATTCACATTATAAAAATCTCATCCACGGGGAACGTGATTCTTGTATACGCGGCAACACTGAATGGCGTTTAGGGTTCATGTTATTTTATGTTGAATTTTCGAAATTATACGATACTTAATGATGGTATGTGATCGCAGTGTCCTTCTTATTTCTTGTAGTATTATTTTTACACAGTTTCACTACGCAAACTGGCATTTTATTTCGGATTATGCCCAAAATTTAATAAAACATTTGGCACATACACGTCACACACAGCTTGCAGTGTGACTGGCTCGGGTACGCCGACTTCGGCGTACTATTTGTTGCCGCATTTGACAAGTACTCTGGCGGTATCTAGTCGAGCGCAGCGAGACCAATCATTTATCTAAGGTTGTTGATTTGATATAAATAAATATGACATTCAAAGTTTGTAAAAGTTTTACCCTCAAGGGTGTAAAATAACAATAGGGAATAGGGGATGAAAGTTTGAAGTTTGAGTTTGTTTGTTTGTTTCAAGTATTTATACATGTCTTATTTTTAAAATAATTAGCCTATATAATTAAAAATGCTACCGTACCTAAAGACACTATTTCACGCGAACAAAGTCGCGGGCAGAGCTAGTAATTTATAATTTAATATCTTTGATAAAATACAAGTGTGTAAGTAATATGCGAGAATCCCAATTTTATTACAGTGGTGGTTGTATCTTTTTTATCTGGTTTGTGACTTTTATTTCATCGTTTTTTAATACAAATATTTAAAAAACGAAAAACGCATATTTAATTTAAAAAAATCTTAAACGTTGAATATTTATTCAGGATGAATAAAAATTAAAAACCTATGTCCTTCTCTAAGTCCCAGGTTATCTATCAATTTTTATAACGATCGGTTCAGTGGTTTAGGCATGAAAAGGAGACAGACAGGCAGACAGTTTGTTTCGCATTTATAATATTAGTATGGATCATCTGATCCCACAAATGTTTGCCCATCAGTGGCCCAACGACATTCTGACGTCATTCACTCTCGCGCTGGTCCCTAGACCTGAGGGTTTTATGTTATATTATGTATTTGTGGCTAACCTTTAATACTTTACTCGGCCTACCTAAATGTCCTTTCTTTGGTATTGTTCGCCGAGTCGTTGAGCTCCTGAAGTTCGGAGTTGAGCTATACGATTACTGACACATACGTGCGCTGACTGGTTGGGTCCACTCAAATCTGCGTGGTTCTTTCCTCAAGACCATCCCAGACACTTAATCTGCATGGTCCTCACATGATCTGACCAAGATTATGTCTGGACTTTAAAAGAGACTGTGAAGTCCCTGAACCGTCTCCGGACACAAGTGGGAAGATGTAACTCAAACCTGGTAAAGTGGGGCTACCTTGATGGAACGAACGGCAGCTGGGTGTGGGTGTGGAGCTATGTCGCAAACTATGCTCCACCTCCTATCTTGGCCTCTGTGTCCCAAAACTTGCAGTTAAAGTGACCTCTGCGCTGCCACCGACGCAGCCGTGGAAGTGGCGAAGTTTTAGGCCAACAAAATTTTGAAAAAGTCGTTCCAGCGACACGAGGAAGTTCAAGAGACTGTGACCTCTTGAGTTTGTATCGGTCTTTCTTCTCAGAGTACTCGTATAACAAACATTGACCTCATCCATACTAATGTTATAAATTCGAAAGTAACTCTGTCTGTTTTGTTACCTTTTCACGCCTAAACCACTGAACGGATTTCGATAAAATTAGGCGAGGAGATAGATGGCATCCTGGGGAAGGACATAGGCTACTTTTTGTCCCGGTAGTACGTTCCCGTGAGATAATTTCCGACATCGACGCGGGCTGAAGCTAGTAAAATAAATGTCATTTTTTATAATTTTTCATTTATACTATGAAATCTTCAATATAAGTTTGAAAGTATGGTGGATCATCAGAAAATCATCCTGTAAAATTATACCGATAGATAAAAAGGTGGAGTATTTGGTAGGTCTGAAATATTATTATAGTGATGAATATAAAGTTAATGTTAAAAACAAATACAACACACGTAGGGTTAGAGAGAACAGACTGGTACAACCACAGATAACTAATTATTATGGTAAGAGAACATTGAAGTATGTGGTAGGTACCTAAAATGTTTAACAAAATAGATTTATTAAGAGAAAAAGTAAAAATTAGTAAAGGATCACTTAAAACAAAATTTAAAAACTTTTTGCAGGATAGCAAACAGAACTAATCACATACAAATCACCATACATACAAAAACTTAACAGTATATTGTTTAAGAAGTGGTAAGGGTTCATTGATATGAAAAAGAGCGCCTCTCGCTGTCAAACGTAAAAGTTTGGCGAGTTTAGAATTAAGTAAACCCTCTGTATTATAATTTATTTAAATAAATATATAAAATATAATAAAGACCGTCTAACTCCAAATGTTTTTTCCAACAGTGGCCCAACGCGGTGCAACCGGTTTACGAGGTGTTCCTAATTCTGTCGTCTTTCACTCTCGCGTGGAGCGAGGCTTGGTTCCTAGACTTCAGGGTACTGCCGCAAGAGTTTCAGGCTAAAACGATACTGGAGTCTATAGGTATGTTTATTTTTCTACTATTTTGTACTGAAAGACCTACCTGTTTAGTTTTCTTATTGTTTTTTTGTTCCCTACTATAATTGTTTACCTTAATGTTGGCTTTGCATGAATCGTTTGTCGTTTTATTGTGTTAGTTACTTAAGCCAGCAACGATGTTTTCATCCGCTTAAAAGAACAATGGCGAATTCTTATTTGAAATACATTTGAACGTCTAAAAGTGACACTTATACGAAAGAAATTCAATTATTTATGTACGTTTTTTTTTACTATCATAAGGCCGAATAAAAAAGTAATGTTTAATGAAAAGTTATTTGACTACTTCGTTCTAAAAGATTAGGAAATTGTTGATTGGATTGGTTTAGTATTGCCATTTTATGTTTATTTTCCGACATAGTAGGTATAGCGTAATTACCATGGTGTTGTTATCATTTTTAGTTTGTTATTATATTTACATGGAGTAAATGAATAAATAACATTTATTTTGTTGTACCTATATCTAATTTTATTCTGTGTTCTTACTTAGGTAAGCATATTGCAGTAAAGTGGGAAAAATATCAAATGTTATGGCAATTCTGAACGAAAAGACTAGTACCTATTTAAAGTCTTAAAAAAATTGACAACCGTTGACAGTTTACAACTCTTAACCAGAAGCTTGCGCTCTGTCCTGTGTTCTTCAAAAGTTCAACACTGAATATCTATTAATCTCCACCTTCTCTAACAAAAATCTTACACAAACTAGCTCAGAAAATGGCGCTGAGTTTAGTAAGATATTTTTCATTTAAAGACGTAATGATTTAATTTCAAATAAAACAATGAATGGGAAGCTGCCATTGTTCCTTCTTGTTTTAACATACCACAATAATACATAACATACAATAACAGATAAATAAACAACATTGGGTTAAAAGTTGCAACATACTAAACATTTAGAATTACGTAGATAAGATCAAGAATTATGATAACGTGTCCCACTTTGTGCTTTGATAAGAGGTCATTGACACCTGCAGCAGAGCGCGGCCGCCAAATTGTTATGGTTATCAAAGCTATGTCAAGATAACATGTAGTTCGAGATTTGAAACAGAATTGTACAATAGCTAGCATGCTTTGTTTTATAAATTACGGAAATCATTGTAAGTTAACCTGGACTTAATGGTCTCTGGTGTGCTACACATTTGTTCGGGTCGGCATAATTCGGCACGATTCGGCACAGCCGCGCGGCTAAATATATATTTGACAAGCTCTTGCCCGTGGCTTCGTCCGCGTGGAGGTCAGAAATTATCCCACGGGATCGTACTTCCAGGATAAAAATTATCCTATGTCCTAACACAGCACAGGTCAAAGTCTACCCGTGTGCCAAATTTAATTGAAATCCGTTCAGTCGTGAAAAGGTAAGAGGCGGGCAGACAGAGTTACTTTCACATTTATAATATTTATATTAAGTATGGATTTTGCCGCCCGACTGAAAGAAATAATAAAGTTTATTTGGAGACAGTTCGTGAAACGCTAAATACAAATAACAAAATAAAAAAGTGAAAGTAATGTTTAACAGCAATACTGTGTGCATCACGGCTGCGCCAAAATAGTTATTTATGATATTAGTGCGGTAAGTTGGTTTTTACAAATGAGTAGACGAATGTAATCCCGAGTCGAAGTCGAGGGCTTACCATAGTCAAGAGTTATAAAAAATAAATATAATATCAATAATATTTTATTAATATTATATTATTTATTAATATTAAATGGAGACTGTGCCGAACCATGCCGACCCGAGCAAGTGTGTAGCACCTCTAAAATAGCAAATACGCAGTATGTAACCGTTGTAATCTATGCTTCCTTGTATGAAAGAGGTACTTGCCCTTGCAATGTGACAGTATTATAAGTTGTCCATAGAGTTTCTTCCCCGTTCTTCTCCATAAGAAACTAATACACTTTGGAACGGGCAACTAGCTTCATCTTTCTGCCTGACCAACCCATTGACGATTGACAATTGACTTGACACTGATACGCAACTTGGACAGGAAATCAATTACCGATTGATATAACAAGACTCAATAAAATTAGCACTGTTATTTTTAAATACTATTCAAATGGGACAAGAAAAAAATGATGGGGACATCTTGATAGGTACTTAATCATTCTCCTTGTCCCACAGTCCACCACAACGCCTCAGAACGCACACCTCTTCTGCAACCACACGCCTCCCAGTCGAACTACGCTGAGTCTACAGTAAAATGGTTCTCCCCGGTGGAGACGCCGGCGTCCAGTCCGCGGGTCAGGAGGCCGGGCGAGCAGATCATACTGACGCAAGAGCAGGTATGTGGTATCTATAGCACAGTTAAACCAAAAGGCGTATGCGCTTCGGTAATCTTCGTGATTCCGAATTAGCACGAACGTCACGTCACAGTAACGCCCACAGAGGCAATGCTTCAAGTTTTGTATTTGCGCTCTTTGTAGTAGTGCACCTATCATTGCGCGTTTGTATGTAGTTTTCTCCTTGTCGGGTTACCTGCTCCGGTCTCAAGTCGTTATTTGTCACTCCAAAAGTTTTGAAATGTTTTTTTGAAATTGTATAAAGCTGTTAATCTATAATTTTGTAATACAATTCAGGCAGGTACATTACAACAATTTTTTAATGTCCCTCGGCAAACTTTGTGTTTCGTTAGTCGTCGGATTTCTAATCGACTTGTTGCTACAAGTCGATTAGAAATTAACCCATTAGCCCATTTTTTAACCCCCGACGCAAAAAGAGGGGTGTTATAAGTTTGACCGCTGTGTGTGTATGTGTCTGTGTGTCTGTCTGTGGCACCGTAGGTCTTATACGGGTGAACCGATTTGAATGCGGTTTTTTTTATTTGAAAGCAGGTTTTCTAGCGATGCTTCTTAGACTATCTTGTCTACTATCTATCTATCTATTAAAATATATGGTGTTACTCAATCGAATTTGATGAATCAACGATAGGCATTATTTTTGACTTTTTAAATGTTCGCTTTTCTTTTTTGCGTTGGGGGTTTTTTAAATTTTAAATTTAATATTTTTAAATAAATTACATTCAAGTTAAAAGAGTATTAGCAACTCAATATACTTCCAAGTCGATTAGAAATCCGAAGACGGACGAAACACGAAGTTTGCCGAGAGACATTAAGAAAATAGTTGTACTGTACTTCCATGGTTGTAACAGCTTTAAACATCGCACGTTCGTATTTCCGAAGATAAACGATGATTCCCGAAGCGCATAACTTCTTTGGAAAGCTGTATGTATAAAGTAATCGATATTCAATCATCTGTTGCGCTACTGTTGTAAAGTATCCATAGTTTTTAGCGTTCAGTCCGAATTAAGCCCGAAGCCAAGATTAATACAGGGTATGAGGATTACTGTCGGGCTATAACTAACTCTCCGGTCGTGTCGGATTGCCGTCCCATCGGACTATGAGAGTGAGACAAGAGAGAGTACACCTGTGTCTGCGCACACACGCCTGCACTATAATATCTCGCTCGCCGAAGGTAAGTCTCCGCTGAGATTGGTCGTCATGGACGAAATTCGGTCTATAATATTACTGTCTTGATTATTCTTGTTAAAATTAGCGCGCAACAGCCGCACTCGTACAGTCACCAAAAGAGATAAGTAACCAGGGTCGTCGGATATGGTTGAAGTTTAGTAAGAAACCGATGGATGTTTTCGAATGGAATTTAATTTGATAAATGACCTTTTTGTTTTCTATTAATTAAATTAAATTCTAATTGAAAACATTCATCGGTTTCTTACTAAACTAGCTATATCGACGACCCTGGTTACTTATCACTTTTGGTCAGAGATGTAATGGATATGATATTTCGGATCTGGATATGGATATGGATATAGGAATAAAATTATATAGGTTTCGGATACGGTTACGGATATTTAATTATTTCGGATTATCCGTTAGTTTCGGTTACAGATATTAAATTGAAGTAAAATATGAACACAAATAGTATGTAATAATTTGGTTGTATCTAGTCTAGGTTATCATTTGGTATTATAATCAGTCATATAGGTAAGTAATTATTTAGAGATGTTATAATAATTAGTTAGGCTCCGCCCTTATACGAAACTATCCGACACTTGTGAAACGGATACGGTTACGGTTACGGAGCTCCATAACATCCCTGCTTTTGGTGACTGTACACATTTTTTGCGATAGTTTCGCCCAAGTTTTACGCTACGGTCTGAAAACTGCGCAGCATCTTCAATCCGTCTGCATTATGCTTCCCAGATAAATAGCAAGTCACAGCTTTAAAAAAAATGTAATTATTATGTAGCAGATGTACAATATGTAATGCTATATGAATTTTTGATTGATAGGCATCATTTTTACCTCAAATATAAATGTTGATGGATGGATTGTGAATGGAATGGTATGAAAGAGAAGGGAGTGAATGACAGCGTGATTGTTGTTAGGGGAGAGTGAAAGGAGAAAACGTGTTGCTTCGACCCCAAGCAACATGGGACAAGGGTCCTCTAATGAGGATAATGATAATTATTTTTAACCCCCAACGCAAAAACGACGGGTGTTATAAGTTTGACGAGTCTGTGTGTGGTGTGTGTGTGTGTGTGTGTGTGTGTGTGGTGTGTGTGTGTGTCTGTGTGTGAGGGTGTGGGGAGGGTGTGGGTGTGTGATGAACCGATTTTGATTTTGTTTTATTTACCTCAAAGTCCTAGTACGGGCGATTTTTTATCGTGCACTCGATTTTCGACACTCGGTGTTAAGCCGAGCATTGAAAACCCTACAGAGTGCATCCCAGCGCGTCAAAAAAGCGCACTGTTGGGTTTTCCACTCTCGTCGCTGAACAATGTGTTGAAAATCCAGTGTGCGATAGTATATCGCTGCGTTAAAACATCGCCCGCGCGTACGAGGATAAATTCAGCCTACCCCTTTAATCTTAATAGCCGTAAACATACATAAACTCGCCATATGGTACCTTAATCTGCATTAACTAGATCTTGATTAGTATAAAGTCGCCGCTGATCATCAATTGACTTTAATTCATGTAAATGAATCGCCCTTGTGTTTGTCCGGACGAGTGCAATATTTTTATAATATTTTTATTGGCACGTTTTTAATGGTTACTTTGTATTGCCAGTCGATTACGCGTGCTCAAACATAAATAAATATATATATATACGCGTTGACTTGAGAACCTCCTCTTTTTTTTCGTCGGTTAAAAATAACTACGGCTTCAATATCAATTTAAAAAAAACCAGCCAAATGCGAGTCTGACTCGTACACAACGGGTTTTATAGTTCAACTGTACGTAAAAAATCCATTGTTTTCTTGTATTTTAATGATGCAAATAATATTTTTATAACAATATAATTTAAAATAGTGTCCATGGCGTTTCTTGCCCGTTCATCTGCGGTACCTACTACGCTTTAGAATGGGCAACTAGCTTCATGTTTCTGACTGACCGACCCCTTGACTATTCAAAAGTGCCTGTAAAAGGTTTAATTGAAATAAATGCTTTGAGTCTGAGTTTTTAATTCATATTTCTCATCAATGATAGAGGCCATAGTAACACTTTCTGCAATATATATATATATATATAATGGCTGACAAAACCCAGCCCTGTGACAATCAGACGAACATATAACCGATGTATGCTTAACTAAATAAATATATGTCTTTCAAATACTTACTATACAAAAAATAAATATCTTATTGCACGCCTCATAAGCGAAGTGCGTGAGGTAGTGCTCTACTCTCGCCTTACAAAGAACAAGTAATTCCTTGAGCTAAAAATGTCTCTATTTACTTCATATCGCACTGGTAGAATAATATTCACACACTATTGTCTAGAAAAAACACTAGTTTCAACACTCATGTTATGTTCAAAAGACATTTTGCTATTTAAAAATGTTTAAAAAAATATTCTATGGACGTCCGTGTGTCTGTATGTATGGATCCTGACGTGCTCACGATAACTCCCGAAAAACTTAACTAATCCAGTCCATTTTTTTTAACGCTTCTGTTGTATCGAAAACTAAGTCCTTTCGAAAATCACGGTCTAATTCAATGTAGTTTAATTGTAATTAGTAATATAAAAATACGACTGGACATTTCGTTTGTTGTATATTTTTTATAGAATTGAATGAGATTATGAGGCGTGGACTTTTCGATTTTCAAATAAACTCCCGTTAGCACTGTTTGGATACAAAACCCTAAAATATACGTTTTGGAAATTGACCAGAGAATCCACATTTTTATAAAGCGTCCAACAATAACCATAAGAAACCATTGGAATAGGATTTATTCCGCTTCATACATAGCAAATAAAAACAAAAACAAGAAAAAAATACTGAGGGACCAGCAGTAGATTCCGTATGCTGAAGCAAATTATTATTGTTACTAGCTGACCCGGCAAACGTTGTTCTGCATTTTTTTTCTCTTTAGGGTTCCGTACCCAAAAGGTAAAACGGGAGCCTATTACTAAGACTCCGCTGTCCGTCCATCTGTCTGTCCGTCTGTCACCAGTCTGTATCTCATAAACCGTGATAGTAAGACAGTTGAAATTTTCACAGATGGTTTATTTCTGTTGCCGCTATAAAACAAATACTAAAAAACAGAATGAAATAAATATTTAAGGGGGATCCCATACAACAAACGTGTTTTTTTTGCCGTTTTTATTGATAATGGTACGGATCCCTTCGTGCTTGAGTCCGACTCGCACTTGGCCGGTTTTTTTTTCTTTCGGTGTGAAATATACTTAACGACCTATTCACAGACCTACCAAATATACATTAAAAATTTCATAAACATCGGTCGAGCCGTTTCGGAGGAGTGCGACCACTAACACCGTGACACGAGATTTTTATATATAACTACCTGCGCCCCGCGGTTTCATCCGCAGCGGTATGAAATATACTTTACGACCTATTGTCACACCTACCAAATATACACAAAAAAAACATAAAAATCGATCAAACCGTTTTGGAGGAGTTCGATAACAAACACAGTGACACGAGATTTTTGTATATTAATTATAGCTTAGAGGACGCGTAGGATGCAATACACAAACAAGGGTTATGTTTTGTTATTTTTAGTTTCTTTTGTGCATTTAATTGATCTCTCCAACTACAATTACGTTTGCGCAAATCAGTTTGTAAATATCTAAGTTGTGATCTGTGGAAAATGTAGCGGGTAGTATATTTGTTAAGTTAAATGTTAAGTTATTACCGTTTATTTTTAATATACTACTGTTTGTTTACCCAAGGCTCCTACAGACAGGCGCGACACGCGACGCGAATCTCACGCGACACAAATGCATTGGTTGTCGTGCGACAGGCGGTGCCTTTGTGTCGCCTCGCATGTCCCGCCTGTTGGCAGGAGCCTTTAAGAAATAAAATAAAAAAGAATACAAAATAAACAATTTTATTGAATACTCACCCATACATTGGTCACCTAAATCGCAAAGCCGGCGGTATTGCGGTTAAGCCAATTAACCGATTTGTATGTAATTCGATATCTGGATAAATTATTGTAATCTTCTCTAACTGATTATATTAAGGGGGATGCGCTAAGGTAGCCCGCGAAATAAAAAAATTACTTACGTTTTTTGCAATTTGCAGGTCACTGTCAGGTTGTATGTTGATTAAAATATGATTCGCGGCCGTAACAAATATGGCTTTACGGAATTACAATCAGTAGAATCAGCAATACAACTCCTTAAGTTAGAATTGGCCTCAAATGTCATGATTTCATGAAATAGTCATTCAATAGGGTAATATGAACTTATAGAGATGTATTGCTGATTCCAATTATTATAATTCTGTTAAGCCATACTTGTTACGGTCGCGAATCATATTTTAATCAAAATACAACCTGACAGTGACCTGCAAATTGCAAAAAAATTAACAAATTTGGAATTTCGCGGGCTATCGTCATGGTTCCGCCTTAAGAACCTAAGTTATAAGATTTCATCTATTTCCGCTAGCGATGCTAAGTTCCGGATTGTAGGATATGGGTGCCAGCACTGCGGGTGTAATCCATACTAAGTAATATTATAAAATTGAAAGTAACTCTGTCTGTATGTTACCTTTTCACGCCTAAACCACTGACGGGATTTTGATGAAATTTGGCAAAGAGATACGAGTAGATGGCATCCTGGGCCTTGCCTGTGTCCTTCCCCAGGGTGCCATCTATCTCCTCGCCAAATTTGATCGAAATCCGTTCAGTGGTTTAGGCGTGAAAAGGTAACAAACAGGCAGAATTACTTTTGAATTTATAATATTAGTATGGATTCTCTTTACTGTAAGTTGTTTACTCTTTCATCACTTACTTTTGGAACAGACTATATTCAATTAAATGAGGTGACCTGGGATTTGATAGCAGATTAATAATAATTAATAAAATCCTACTGCTTTAAACTATAATTATGACTGCTAAGTACTTTATTTATATGCAAATATAAATAATATAATATATATATATAAAATATAATAGTCTTCGGTTGTTCATTGTGAAGGTCAAAACATTTGGTATCATATAATTTACACTGCGGTGCAAAATAATTTGGCACGCATTAAGAATAGTTTTTTCATCACCTTGATGTTAATTTCTGATACAAGTAAAATTTTATTTTTGAAATTCGTTGGTTGTTTTTGAAAATAAACACGTGTAGCTGAAAAAGGTATAGTCGGAGCCCAAAAAATTAGAAGTAGGTAATTCGACAGTCTATTAATTTGTATTGGATTTTGATCTGAGAATCTGAGAGATCTGAGAATGAATCCGTCCACTAATTCCTGATACTCGTTATCTCAGTATTTGGTACCTACTAATCCAAATTGGTACAGATAACACAGCGTGATTCAATAACAAAGCCATGTCTTAAATTACTTACACAAATACGAATCGTAATATTTCACGTGCATGTTTATTCCGCTTTCTTGCTCACGAGTTCTTTGTAATTGCATAGACGGACAGTAGCTGTGAGAGTTACGCTACTAAGCAGTATCCGTTCCATTTTCAAATTAAGAAAAGTCTGTCGACCTAACACTCGGCTTCTATCAACATATAAGTGCAATACGGCCGATGAATCATGGCCGGTCTAACTTTCGCGCATGTTCTCTCACTCACAATCACCTCATGTCACCATTTGGTTCCTAAAAAATGTTATTGCGCAGCCTTTTGCGCAAAGTTCGGACCATCCATGTTTCATCGGCCATATTGTAACCAAGACGAATGACTGTGTCAACTCTCATGTTAACAGGTGATTTTTTGACCAAAATCACATCATGTAACATAAGATTTAGCACAGAAATTGCTCGGTAACGCAAAAATATTAAAAACTATGTCATAATATAAAACCGACAGGAGGTATTGCGTTAATTTCATCTGGAAAAATATATTAAAAAAAAAAAAAAAAAATTTGATTATCAGTGATCGGAGTAGGTAGATTGATTTTTAGTACTTGTATCATAAATGCACACAGAAAGAATAACATGGATAAGCCATTTTTCCGGAAAGTAATTCCGGTATTTCCGGATTTAGTATTTCCGGCGGGCGTACGCATTGTTCTGATAACCGGTTATTGTACCACCCATGATCCTTTGTTCTGATTGGTCGTTGGGTTTTGTCAAATCGTGACAAAAAAAAAAATAGGAAGAATAATAAAGAATAAAATTGCTCATTTTATTACAATTCCTACCTTTTTTTTGAGGATGGCAAATCATCAAATGACTCCTTCCACTCTGGCAGAATACAATTCCTACATAAGTTCCGGTTTTTTTTTAATAATCCACCAATTCCGGAGGAATGTCCATAGTAATATATACGTTTCGGATCAATGACCCCAGTTCAATCTACCTACTCCGATCACTGGTGATTATAGTTAATTAATGAAAAAAAATATTAATGGGTAAAAACAGGTACCAGTAAAATAGGGTGAATAGGAACGCAGGGGTGAATTGTAACGAAACTTTAAAAGGAATTTTAAAATTTAAATAATATAATTTGTTGCCATCAGGGGCACGTAATCGGTTAACTATAATACAGTATACACATTAAGAGTCCTTTTTGGCGACAGACTAAAATATTTCAATGTTAAAATCCCTTTTAAACTTTCGTTACGATTCACCCCTGCGTTCCTATTCACCCCGTTTTACGGTACCGCACAGATATCTGTTTCTGATAAACCAATTAAAAGCTTTTTATTATAACAAACCCATACAAATAAACATACATTGACTGTAATTTATTTACAAGTTTGTTTTTATGATATTATTTTCCTTAGCGGCTTAGGAAAACGAAAACATTTTTTTTTATTAAAAACAAGAATCTGGCTAAGGTTCAGCCAAATTCTTGTTGTTTCGATCACGTGCTCACTTATCAGTTTAGGGACAGGCAGGTAAAACCGTAAACAAAGAAACGTTTTTCATGTCCAACCCACAATACTGTCCCATTAAATTTGCACAGCAGTGTACAACAATTACCTTATAATTCGAACAAATACGCGTGGCTACGCAGTCGCGTACCTACCTCGCACTGAACACGGTGTCATTGCATAACGTAAAACGAGTGAAAAAACACGTGAATATTACATTGTACAGTAAAATATTAATCGTATTGATAATCTTAAGATTTTTGGAGTTATCGGTACAGTTGTGGGCAGTGTTTTTTATTAAAAATAAATTGTGCTGTGCTATTTTTTTCGGCCTCATGTAACTGGACTTTGAATTGTTTTTTGTTTTTACTGTTGTAGTTTATTTTTACTGTGGCTGAGAAGAAAAAGAGTTTTTATTTTAATTTCAGGAAAGTAAATTGAATAGGTTTCTCTAAGTAAATAATTGTAATAAAAAAGCTGTTTACCAAGTACTTAATTACTTCACTTTATAGCAATACTCACAAAATCTATACTAATATTATAAAGAGGTAAAATTTGTTTTTTTGTAAGTTTGTGTGTGGCTAAACTCTGGAAGTACAAGTCGGATTTGTTTGCCTAATTGTTGAGGAAGGCTGTAGGCTATTTAGCATCACGCTAGGACCCTTAGGAGCCGAGCAAAAAGAAGAAAACACAGAAATAATGCTAAGCGTAAACGAAGTAATAGCCCGGGCAGGCGATGCGATGCGACGGGGTAGGTCGGGGGAATCAGAAATTTCTTGCTTTCTTTTTCTGTAATTTCTTTTATCAGTTTGATTATTTTTAAATAAGTACCCGAAGTTAAATTGTTAAAATTGCATAATTGGAAGAGACACTTTGTTTACTGGACATAAGCACATATTACATGTAAATATATTTAAATTATATGCATTGAACATTATAATATTGTGTACACAATGACATTTTAAAGAGATACCTCATCAGGTATTTTCCTGTAGATTCATTCATAAATTATAGTATTTAATTTAAATAATTACAAAATAAATGAAAGTGTGTAGTATTCAAATAGTATGTAAGTTTCAATAATAACAATAGTTTGAATTAAACAAAAATATTTAATGTAGGTAATATAACCTTCTTGGCCTTTTGAACTTTTCATCTCATAGAGTGCAAACATAAAGAAACCTAGACACCTAGACTTTAGGGTCTAAAATCGCCCACACACAGAGCACTGGTCGCCCGTCTGTACGAAAAGAGGCATTTGCATTTTTTTTGTTTTTTGTATGTACCTGTAAGTACGCAAAATATGCAAATATAAATGTCATCAGCAGAGATCGGATATTCGGATGCATATTCGCCTAAAGTTAAGATGTTGGCTAATATGGAATGCGCTTTTGTATCGTTTTATTTTTATTTTAACACACCACCCCTCCTCTTATAACCTAAATACCTACACATATTTGTATCGGGGGTTCAACATTAATCTATATATATAAAAATGAATCCCTATTTCCCTTGGTCACGCTATCACGCGTGAACGGCTGGACCGATTTCACATTTCTTTTTTGTTGTGTTCGTTATTATCAGGAGAAGGATCTTATGAAATAAGGAAGTTGATCGGAATGTTACAAAATTTAAGAAAACTTAACGCCAATATTAATTTTACATAACTGTCAGTTGTTTGAAATAATTGTCAGCGATTGACAGAATGCGCGTTGCAAATATTAACACAGATGGATCGATTGATAACTGAGTCGATAATTTTAGTTTTAGTCAATAGTCAAAACTAAAACTAAACGACATATGACATTCATAGTTAAGACAGGACAACGTGTGTCGGGTCAGCTTGTTTTAAATAAATCTGCATCCAATCCAAGAATCTTGGGTTTTTGTTTATAAATAAATAATATTTTAAGAAGCCGCTTCCCTACTTTCATAGCAAAACCTCTTTAAGTAAATATGCCTCCGAATGTCCGATGTCTGGTCATCAGATGCAGTTTTAGCTCAAGCCGGCCATTGACCTATAAGTTTGTTTCGGTTTTTCTTCTTCTTGTTATCTTTCTTTAACTACAAGAAAAACAAGCTTTCTTTCGGTCTGCTTAATCTATACATCTACGAGTATACGAGTACAAATAAATAAAATTGAAGTGTTTGTTTGTAATGTCAAAATAACAGCTTTTTACTAAATGCATATGAAAGCATATTCGGTACTTAGAACAAAATACCATGTTTTTATTTTTTGTCTGTCTTTCTGTCTGTCTGTTTGTTCCGGCTAGTCTCCGAAACGGGTGGACCGATTTTGACGGGACTTTCACTGGCAGATAGCTGATGTTATAAGGAGTAACATATAACTACTTTTTGTCCCGGTAGCACGTTCCTGTAGGATAATTTGCGACATCCATGCGGGCGAATCCGCGGGCAGCAGCTAGTCTAATATATAAAAATCTCGTGTCACAGTGTTTGTTATCGAACTCCTCCGAAACGGCTTGACCGATTTTTATGATTTTTTTTGTGTACATTTGGTAGGTGTGAGAATAGGTATAAAGTATATTTCATACCGCTGCGGGTGAAACCGCGGGGCGCAGCTAGTATCCTATAATAAGGACATTAGGATTTATCTAAGTTCCTTGCAGGGCAATGTGTATTGTCTTTGGTCCCTGGCCCTAACCTCAAGCAATGGACAAAATTGTAAAACTTTTAATTTTTGGGTACGAGGCTTTTGGCTACTTTGTATGTCTGTATTTTTATTAATGTCATTTATTTGTAATGTGCGTTTTGTTTGTGCAGAATAAACTATTTTTCTTTCTTTTTTTTCTATTATAAATGAGGAGGTTAGGATCAAAACCACAACATATTCACTTTTAGCAATTTCATTTTTTTTCACGTTTTCTGCATACAATGATAAAAGCTACCATTATCAGTAACTGTTAAGTTCAAAACAGCTTATCCTCCATAGTAAATTGATGTCTAATATTAACGTTTAGTTCAAAAACTCAACATATATTAATTAACAAAAAAAAAAAAAAAAAATAAGAACCTATTTATGACTTACATAAATGCCACTGTTTAAAAAAAAAATGTGCTAACCTTTTATTAAGTTGTTTACGATTTCTGCCTTATTGAAAAAAGTGGATATGTAGTGGTTTTGATCCGAACCTCTTCAAATATAAATTAAAAGAATATAAAAATATTTCTAAACTGCTTTTGCACTCGATCATACTTATCGACTAACGCCTACGTAGAGATAACACAAAAACATACATATCTAAACAAAACATACAAAGATTATTTGTGACAGTTTATCATTATATTTGACATAGTGTACACGCTTCACATAACCGTTTGAGCAAAAAAACGTGACTATAATAAATTATTGTAATAATAATAAAAAATAAAAAAAAGTTATAAAGATTTATTAATCATTCATTGAACAGTAATATTAATATTGGTCGTTATGTGTGCTTGAAATAAGCCGAGGTAAAAGAATGTAAGAATTTAGAGAGAGTAATACTGCACGGTGAAAAGTGCGTAAATCTACAGGGTGTTATGAATTGCATAAATTCGGAGGATATCATTTCGGGTGTAATTTCAGGAAGTACTTTTATTTTCAGGGTCTTTGAATTTTTGTTCACTTTTTTATTTTGTGTTTCACGAACTGTATCCAAATGATATTCTTTTGTTAGCTTTTTGTTCATTAGAACAAAGAAAAGGAAAAAAAAACATTACATACTTGACGTTAACTGTAATCAGTTTACATCAAATAATGTTTTTTTTTAGTTTATCATATTATTGATTGGATTGAGACTTGATTATATACGTAATTAAAAGATAATAAATAGCTGGGCTTATTAAAAAATACGTGCGAAAAATATAACCTTTCTTTGAGTTCGGGTAAAAGTGATACAATATGAATATAATGTAATTTTTTCAGTGCCTAAGTTTTTTTACAATTAGTTTAATTTATTTGCCAGTTATATTGAGATTATATGTAATATATATGTGATTATATGTAAACAAGAAGAAAATACTTATTTTTACTATAGCGGTTGTGTATCTAACAAAAAAAAAAACAATTCAACAGACCAGTGCCTAAAAACAAAAAAAAAACAAGTGACATTTGTGACAGTTATTTAAAAAAAAGAATCAAGATGGCTGCTTCCCCTTCAGCCCTACCAGCTGTAAACGACCCGGAAATAGAGCAACATGTTGAAGAACTGGAGAAAGCGAAGACTCAGGAGGAGTATGAGGGTAAATTGAGCAAGATTGGCTTCTCTGTTGCCAACTGGATGAAACTGCTGTTCAACAGTGCTCAGCCGGAGGAGTTTCATGCTGAGTGGTTGACTGTAAGTGTTTTTAAAATTGGATTGTCTAATGTCAAATTAAGAGGAGGTTGATGGTTATTTGACAGACTTAAAGTACTGACAGCTGCATTAATTGGTGACCGCCAAAACAAAAGGGGGTAACCAAATAATGAAGGGGACCCTTATTTAGTTACTCTGTACATAAAGACAATTGCAACAAATGTTTAAAACAGATTATCTTGTGGGTGTACTATATAGCTACATGTCTGCCTAACCCTTCGGGGATTACAGGCGTTATGTTTGTTTTAATTTTTTAATTTTCGTATGCTGTACTGGTTGACGTCATCACGTCAACGCCGGCTATCGGGTCGTAGCATTATGCTGAGTGATTGCCGTTTTACGTGGATGTGACACATATTTTCCCCTATCTCGTTCTTTTTTTATTTGAGTGTTTTTTTTTTGCGTCATGTTTACCGCAAATAAACGTATTTTCTTTCTTTCTTTCTTTATTGTAGACTATCTTGTAGAATAAGGTATTGCTTATTACATACCTACTGCAATTCAGAATACAATTTATTGTTTTTTTTTTTACTATAACCAAAACCATTGGCAGCAATATCTTTAAAAAAAATACTGATAATCTCTAGATTGTTGTTATGCAGCTACATCGGTTAATTCAATTAATATTGGATATCACAAAATATACGTCCTGTATAATAATGTAACCTGTAAAATCATTTATACATTCTGTATATCAATTGAGTATATTCTCATGATAGTGTAATTTACTTCTAAAGTACTTACATTAAGATTAGTAGGCATATAATGATAATTTTAGATAAACTAGGGATTATATTTACATAATTAAATCAAATAATGATCTTATCATCACTTGCTTGTCAACATGTTTTTAACCGACTTCAAAAAGAAGGAGATTCTCAATTCATCTGTACTTTTTTTTGTTTGCGATATTTCCGGCAATTGTGGATAGATTTCGAAAATTAACTTTTCTTCGGTAGTTTTCCAGTTAGCTTCAATAATACCCATTTTTCCACTAAGTGTACATTGGTGATGTTATAATAACTTCCTGTCACTGTTATTTACATAGCAAGTAGTGGTATACGAATTTGTGTGGGGTAGGTACCACAACTAAAAAGTGAAAAATAAAAACTTTATTACAATAAAACAAACACTACAAAGAGAATAATTACTTTAATTTTGGAAGTCGGTGGCAAAAAACGAAAATACAAAATCAATGACCCCGTTAGATAGTTTCTATGTATCATCTTATGTCACAATAAGAATGAGATATATCACTCATAATCAATCTTATTACCTAGTGCCTTAGGTTCTGAGTTGAGCTGCACGATTACTGACAAATGCGTGCACTGACTGGACAGGTCCACCCATTCTGTGTGGTTTTTCCTTAAAATACCATTTCAGACACAAATCTACATGGTCTTCACATGATCTGACCAAGATTATGTCTGGACTGTAAAAGAGACTGTGACCTCTGAGTTTGTTTCAGCCTTTCTTCTCAGAGTAGTCAGATAGGAAACGCCGACCTCATCTAGTTTTTAAAATATGATTGACTTGTAAAAGTGTTTGTGGTCTGTACAAACACTTTTACAAGTCAATCATATTTACAGAAATAAAATCATTTATCATTTATCTAGGTGCACGGTTCCAATTGGTTGTTCCCTATGGAGAAGAGCCGGCAAGAAACTCCACTCTTTTAAAAATAAGGGTCTTCTACAATGTTTCAAATTACAGTGTTGATAGGTATGGGAGGACAGTGTAGGCCTGTCAACCAGTA
The DNA here is from genome assembly GCA_916610205.1 of Griposia aprilina. Taxonomy (NCBI): domain Eukaryota; kingdom Metazoa; phylum Arthropoda; class Insecta; order Lepidoptera; family Noctuidae; genus Griposia; species Griposia aprilina. Next base: position 11,500,169 of record OU744311.1, read on the forward strand.
ACAGGTACTCAACAGTCTACAAGTTAGTCCTACAACGTTCTCACATTCACAATGTATAGAAGAATGTATATAAAAATAAAAGCCTATTTAAACCAAATGACATGATTATCATTACAACTGTTACAAATCTGAATTAAAATCCTGTCTACAAAAGCAGCATATGGAGTTAAAATAAGAATTTGAGGTATATAATGTCAAATAATGAGATTATGTCAAAGAAGAAAGTAAAAAAACACAAAAAACTTCGTAATTTGGGAACAGTTAATAGACATTTACATAGTGATGCCGTTAATGAGGTACCAGATCATTTATCATTTATACGTGTATCATGCAATAATAAGGATAATGATGTACCTATACCTACAATATTTAAGTTATTTAATCAATCCACCATTAGTTGATCGAATAAAGAAAACTTTAGTTTCTTATCAGTTGTTTGCAGTTAGAGATAAGAACTTAAATATGTTAATTATTTCATAAACATGTGTGCATATTAATCATTTAGGTATAACCATCATTCATCATGCAAGAACAAAGGAGAATTCAAAATTTATTTAAACCGTTTTATCGTTGTAACTCTGAATGGTTCAGTAACGGTGGAGTTTCTTGCCCATTCTTCTCCATACGAAACTATATTTTGGAGGGAGCGCTTAGTTCAAATTCAAATTCTTTATTTCAGACATGTGTCCATAGTGTTAGTATCAACAAAATAGGTTAATAACTAGTTAGTAATAAGGAGACAATACTTAAAATATCAACTGGTGTGGACTCTTACCCAGCGGCGCAGCAGAGGAGAGTCCCACCGATCTGAGAACACACTCAGGAGACCGTTGTTGGTGGCGCATAGCTGGCCGACTATGGAGGCGGACCTTTTTCTTATTATCGCGTAAAAAATCTTCAGTGCGCGCCTCCGCAAACATTGTGGACGAACTAAAACGCTACGGCAGCCCCAAAAGTATCCTAAACGCTCAGAACATATAACAATATTTTTTTGTAAGTTTTAACGTTCAAGAATACCTTTTAATAGCCTACTTGAAATAAATTATTTGACTATGATGTAGGGTTTTCTGGCGCATTCACTTCTGAAGGGGGCTTTTCTATTTTCCTCGCTTCCTTTGCCTACATTATCTCTTCGCAAAAGGATGAATGGACAACGGCTATCCAGTTTCCTGCCGGTCTGTTTGAAGTAAAAACATTTTGTTTCTGCACATTTAGCCCACTAATCTTGCTTGGTAGGTTCTAGTGGTCGCAAGCGCAAGCTGCTCCTTATGCTATGGTTTCCTAAGAAAGCGAAGAACGGCCACATAATAACGGCTGTCCAAATACAGAGCGTTTCTTGACACGTAAATGTCAAATACTGGTGAAATTGACATATTAACGGCAGTTATTGGCAAAAATGCTTTCAGCTTGGACCAAAATGCTTTCGTATGTCCGGATGTCCGGCGGATGTTCTCATCTACAGGTCTCATTTCTCAATCGATTCACGTGGAATTTTGTGAACAGGATCGATAATTTTGTTTATTTTCTGTCGACTCAATTTTTTCGAAATTTTTCTAAATCCCGGGGATATGGGGATTGAAAACGTAAAAAAGACATATTTCAGCCACTTCGTGCTCTTGGCGCGCGCTTTTAGTTTTAAGGATTTTGTTTTAAGGTGTGCGGTGAACAATTGTTCAGTTTTAAGCTATGCAAAGACAGACTCCCGAAGTAGTCCCGTAGTAGTCTGCAGCTAACAGAGCCGCTAGTAATAATGTGACAGAAGCGCTTTCCTAGGAAACCAAAACATTAACCCCGATCGGGCTCTACTGTTATTGTGTTTTTCCAGTAATGTCTAGGTGCACTATACACCCTGCCCCTGTCTACAACTACTGCGAATTTAAACGTTATAATTATATTAATATCTAATAATTAATATCTAATATCTATTATATTAACATCTCCTGTTGTCCACAGATAGACGAATACAAGACTCAAGCGCAGGAGAGCATGCACAACGCGTGGCGTATCGTGAACCTGCCAAACTGGAGTCTTGAAAAGAAAGGCTATAGAGGAGACATTGTGGAGTCCAAGAGGACCGAACAGTTTGGAAAGGTTTATAGGTTTACTGTAAGTTTTTTGAGCATTTTTTTTTTGTTAAGATAATTACAGTGGTGTGTAAGTCGGAAACTAGCGACAGGTAGCCGGCCGTAAATATGGTATATCGAGTTTTTCAAAAGAAGATTGTTTTTGGCTCAGTAGTTGTTGCATTCCCAACACTAAATGTTACTAAATAATACGAACATCACTACACTAGCGTGCGCTCTCGGTAGCCATATTTATTTGATCTATACGTCATGTTCGTGAACGGGCGCCGTCAGTAGGGACTGGTCATCTCTTGGCTGCCATGACTTGACAATTCAAAAGTAACTGGTTTATTTGAAATAAATGCTTTGAGTTTGAGTTTGAATGTCTCGATCACTTCGTCACGGGTCGGGTCTGCGCCAGGTCCACGACGTGCTCCTGCCTACTTGACTGATGGTGATGGTATGAGAATATATCTCCTTATTTAGAAGAACTGGCTGTTTTAATTTACTGCAAGTAAATCCACTATACACACCCCCACAGTAGCGCCTTTCTAAAGCCCGATGAGTAATTTTTATACCCGGATACTCTACTACAGCTCTTTGTGAAAGAGCTCTTCCGGGGAAGTACTACCACCGCACTTACTTACTTCTGTCTGCCGCCAAGCGTTTCTGTGTGCCGGCTTGAAGGGTATGAGAGCCGTTGCGCAGTGTCTCCAGACGAAAGTCTTTGACCAGTGCGTGTTGCCAGTGATGACCTATGGTACTGAAACGTTGTCTCTCACAATGGGCCTGACGTTAAGCCTTCTAATAAAGGCTTAAAGCCACCCAAAGGACAATGGAGAAGGCTATGCTTGGAGTTTCCATAAGTGATCGAATCAGAAATGAAGAGATCCGCAGGAGAAACATAGGTAATCGCCATAGCCAGAAGAATTGCCAAACATAAGTGGCAGTGGGCGGGGCACATTGTTCGCAGAACAGGTGGCCGATGGGGCCGAAAGGTTGTGGAGTGGCGACCGCGTACCGGAAGACGTAGCGTTGAAAGGCCTCCCACAAAATGGACCGATGACCTGGTGAAGGCCGCAGGAATCGGCTGGATGCGGGAAGCACAGACCCGGTCGAAGTGGCGGTGCTTGGGGGAGGCCTTGTAACGCAGTGGACGTCTTTCGGCTGAAATGATGAGTGACGTTGCATAATCAGCCTATAGTGTTCCCACTGCTGGGACACAGGTGTCCTCTCTTTGAGAGGGAATGGGCTGTAATCTACCACGCGGGCCCAGTGCGGGTTGGTAGATGTCACATGTCTTCGAATTTTTGGTTCTAGCACATGCCGGTTTCCTCACGATGTTTCCCTTCACCGTTTTGAGAGCAGTGGTGATGAAATTATTTACACAAAGTAAAGCGCCTGCCTGGGTTCGAACCCAAAATCTACAACTCATAAGTCGGGGCCGATACCATTGTGCCACCAGTGCTCTCAAAAAGTGTCGTTGACTGGCACCGTATGAATAATTTCAGATTTGCTTCTAAGATGGCAACGCAATTGTGATGCCGGCAATATTGCAGATGCCAACAGGCGGCGGTTACCAGTTACCAGCAGATGGGTCGCCAGGTTATTAACCACCCAAAACATTAAAAAAAAATTGAGGATTTGCAAAAAGGTCAACTGTTTACCTGATGGAGCATGGTAAAAATTGCCATTTGCGACACCTACAGTACCAAGTGACTTGCCAATTTTTTTAACTCAAATGTCTCGTGTGCTTGTAAGTTCGTCCATTACAGGCATAGCATAAACAACCTTCAACGTTCTCCCTGCTGGAACACAGCCTCCCTCTCTGTGAGAGGCAGGCTCTCATTACAGCCTGATGATGTAAAACTATGATATATTAGGCAATATTTCAAACTCAAACTCAAAGCATTTATTTCAATTAAACCATTTACAGGCACTTGAGTTGTCAAGTATCGGTCAGTTAGTCAGAAAGTTGAAGCTAGTTGCCTATTTCAGAACGTAGATCTCTATAGAGATGAACGGGTTAAAAATCCAAGGACACTCTTTTAAATCAAGATATTACAAAATCCTGGGTACATTATTCTTGTTGCTTCTATATGTGAGAACAATGTAAAAAAAAAATGACGAAACAATTCAAAATATAAGATTAAAAATAAGCAGTTAAGAGATGACTAGTCTCAACTGACGGTTCTAATATGCCAATCTGCCTGCTTTATCCCAATTGTGTTGGGGTCAGCTTCCAGTATAACCAGATGCAGCTGAATACTAGTATTTTACATAGAGCGACTCCCTATGTGACCTCCACAACCCAGTTACTGTGTAATACGATACCCCTAAGGCCTTGGTAAGATTGGTTGTCAGACTTTCGGGCTTCTGACTACCCGTAACGATTGTCAAAGATCTACTAATGACAGCCGGGACCAACGGCTTAACGTGCTTTCCGAGGGGTCTCGATACGTAAAAGATGGTCACCCATCCACGGACCAACCGCGGCACGCGTAGCTTAACCTTCGATCGGCCCGTGCGGCTGTTATTATTAAGACACGAGCCCTGCCGCAATATTTAATATGTAGCAAGTATTTAATTAATCATTAGTATTATAATTAATAATAATCTTAACTGATATTGTATCAAGATTAATACGTACGTGCCCTAATTTGGATTATGAGTTATCCTGCATTTGATGTTATTAATTCTAATTTAATCAGTTATTTTTTTTCTGTAAGTTTCACTTTTACACGTCAAACATTTTTTTTAAACTAGGTAAAGTCGGCTGTCCTATCTGACGACTCTGAGAAGAAAGGCCGAATCAAACTCAGAGGTCACAATCTCTTTTAAAGTCCAGACATTATCTTGGTCAGATCATGTGAAGACCATGTAGATTGGTATCTGAAATGGTCTTTTGTGGAAAGAACTACACAGATTGAGTGGAACTGTCCAGTCAGTGCACGCATTTGTCGATTGTATTAAACCTATTGTTAGGGACGTAACTAAGGACTAAACTCAAAAAGCAATAATTTTAAATAAAAATAATCAAAATAGGTAAAATTGTCGATATTGGTATGATATGGAGTATGGTATGGAGTGCGCGCGCGTGCCGTCGTCCGAGATCGGTAGCGAAGTGGTCCGAAGACCCGCGTCCCGCACGCCGCACCACACACCGCCGCCCACCGCCTTCGGCTGTCTCACGACAGCAGCCGAAGATTGCCGAGTGGTCGGAGGCGCCCGAACACCAAGATGACTACTGTCATGGCTGTTCCTATCCGGTCTGCATATTATGTCATACTCATGCAGAATGCATTTTGAAACCGTCAGTTATTTTTAAAAAAAATCTGCTGTTTCATAGAAAAAAAAGTGTAACGCGGTCAAAATGTATGAAAAAGCATTTTTTTTTTAAAACAACCGACGTTTCAGTACCTGCTGCATTCATGGTTACAGTTTGCACGTCGATGTCCCTACCACTCTGTATAATAAAGATAATTTCCATTCATTCATAGACCACTTCCTTTAGAACTTTGCCCAATGTCCTTTATGGTTCCATGTGACGTTTGTTATTTCAACCATTTTTATACATGTATTTTTTTTATCCAATTTTCAGGGTGTCGTAGAAGCCCCACCGAAGTTTTTATACGAAGAGTTTAAGGATAATATCACTAAGCTGCCAGAATGGAACCCTACGATATTGAAAAGTGAACTTATAAAGGTTTGTATCTACAGATCTACCTGATAAACTGCCTGTTTGCAATATTTGTCTATTTCTGCCCCCTAATTAACACACTATCAATCTCAATCTGAATCATTTTGAAGACTATTGCTTATCAATTGCTTCATATGTTCGAAAAATTTGTCTGCTCATCAACGTAAATAACGCAATGAATGTTGTTGAACTGTCAAAATGAAAGCCATTCCTACTGTTAGTGTGTTCCGCAGTTACCCCGCTGGTCCTACAAGGGTGATATTAGTCCAGAGTTAGCTCGTCGGGGAATTTGAACGCTTTCGCCAGTCTCTGGTCTATGTGGGCTAAATTATATTGATAAAAGATGATTATTTTTGTAAGTAGGTTTATACAAACACATATCATACGCTTCCTATCTGACTACTCTGAGAAAAAACACCGAAAATAACTCAAGAGGTCACAGTAAAGTTCTGTCATGATCTTGGTCGATCAGCATTTGTAGGGCGTTTATGCTAAAATGGACCTAATTGGCGCATCCGTGAGGCACACACTGTTGTTGTTTAAGCATTTTACTTTTTTATTTTGTATTTCGTGTCATGAACTGTGACCAAATAAATGTTTTATCTGTAGCGGTATCAACATCGCCACATGCGTGCTATACGTCATAATGACGTCACGCAAATCCTGCATCGCGCAAGCAGAGATTACCGCGCGACTAGCATATATACAAACGTCCCGACATCGACCGTCGGGCAGTTGCCCACCAGACACAACACCCGTCTGGTCGGAGGATCCTCCCTTTTCCATAGAGTATGAGTGAGCTTTACACCCTGTTCCTCATACCTCTATACATTCTATCCTCTTTCTTTCTTTATACTTTCTTTTTCTATAGTTTCTTAATTTTATTATTCTATATCAGTTCTTTCATTTAATAATATTCGTGCAACTTATTTCTATGTCCTTTCAAACGTCTAAAGCTATGGAATTCTTATCAGACTCAAAAAATGTACCTTTATGGTCCTCCATTTCAGTCCTTCTCTATGACCCGATTTTTCAATATCCAGGTAACTTTTATCTGAAGAAAAAAAATATGGCTTAAAACTTATCTGACGATTGAAAAAAAAAGCCTTAAGTAACAAAGTCCTTGTCTCTTCCAGGAAGTAGGTCCTGGCATAGACCTGTCGTACCAAGTGACGGCGGGGGGAGGTCGCGGCATCATAGCGCCGCGCGACTTCGTCATACTGCGCTGTACGGCGCCCCTCTCGCGCGACGGGCAGGTCGTGACGTCAGACCCCTACAGCTACATCAGCAGCGGCGTCAGTGTTACCGTACCTGGCTACCCACCGCATAGAGATCTCGTCAGGTAAACCAGGTTCTTGTTCAGTCATCATCATTAGCCTATATTCGTCCACTGCTGGACGTAGGCCTCTCCTAGTGAACGCCACTGAGCCCGATCTTCGGCTCTCCTCATCCAGTCTCTGCCAGCCGCCTTTCGCAAGTCGTCACTCCACCTGGCCGGCGGGCGTCCCACACTACGTTTGCCTAAACGCGGTCTCCACTCTAGAATTGGTTTTCCCCAACGATTGTCGGTTCTGCGAGAGATGTGACCAGCCCATTGCCACTTCAGCTTGCTTAGTTTTGTTCAGTACCTGGTACTTATTGACAGGTCTACACTGTCCTTTCATACCTTTAGAAGTATTCTAAAAGGCATTTATTTTTACAAGCTTTTATTTAGTTACGCCTGTCCTGGTGTCTGTAATGAAATCTTGCAAGTGAAATTTGACCCACTTCCCGGTTTCTAATTGAGCTGAAACTTTGCATGTATATGTTAATCAGATGACAATGCAATATTTTTATGACATGGGGCTTATCTGATGATGAAGCCGGTAGGTGGCCATAGGAAATCTGTAATAAAACGACGCAACCCCATCGAGTTTCGGATCGTTTGATTCGTCTTGATAAGTAATCTGGCTCCAAATAATAATTTAAAAAAAAATGTGTTTACTAAGTATGAAAAATTAATAAACGAAAAAATATATAAGTAAGTAAATAAGATAGAAATGACTAGACTAGTTATTTAACATCATAAATACTAAAAAGTAATAAATAAATAAAGGAAAAATAAATGTTTTAAGAACAACGTTTTTTTAGTTGTTAAATAAAAAGTCAAAAATAATTTTATTCCGACAGGAATTGGAATTTCATTTCAAATAAAAACGTGTTACATTTCTACAGCAAGAGAGAAAATAAAGAAGGTGTAACACGCTTTTATATGAAATTAAATTGCAATTACAAACGGTTTTTTTTTTTTAACTATTTAGTTCTTTTTAATAACAACGAATAAAAGCTTGTTTTTAGAAAACATTTATTTTAAAAAGTAACCGTGGAGTTTGTTGCCGGCTCTTCTTCATAGAAACGACCAATTGGGACCTGCACCTAGCTTCTGACGTTTCATAAGTGCCCATGTAATAGTCCTCTAGACAGTATTGCGGCCATGGCGGCCAATCTCAACGGAGACTAGCTTTCGGCGCAGGAGATATTATAGTGCAGGCGTGTGCGGTGTACTTTCTCTTCGCTCACTCTCATAGTCCTCAGGGATGGCACACAACTCAACTCTTGCTCTCGCTCCTGAGAAATTCTTAATGGAAATACCCAATAACAATTTTCCCGACAAGGATATATAACCCAGGACCCTATACTCAGTAGTCACGCTTTCGAGTACTAAACCAACGAGGCAATAAAAAACAATGCAATAATAGTAGATTGTTATACAAGGGGCTAAAATGACCCATTATATAAGAGGTAGTTTAAATAGAAACCGAGTCATAATGGGTTTTTAGCGCCGTGTTACACTCTACTTTTCACTACGATTCCGAGAAAATAAAATAATCCAATACAATATTAAATAGTATATTTTATTTAAAAAAAACCACTCGTTTTTCTTTCCTCCACGTTATAAACTTTTCGTGAGTATTTAAATAAAAACTTTGTGACCTTAACGGTAACAGATTGAAAATGTTTCTTTTCCTTTCTCTTCCATCTGCAATTTAGGGTCTCCATTCTCACTATATTAATGACATTTTCACTGTAGTAAAATAAATTACGGTCACCAATTCAATTTGTTATTAGAGAAACATTCGAAAGACTTCGCGCCACTGCCTTTTTCTTCTGTAGTCGCAACGCGACGCACGCATTCTTTCATATTTCTATTTTAGTTCCATTTCCAAACATAAAATGTTCTTTTTTTGTGAAACAGTAATAAGTTGCGTCTTTATGCATGATTATTCTACTTATGAATAAAGAATTTTTCATTTTTGTAGGCTCGTTGATAACAGAAGCAAAAAGTTTTTCCCCCTAGAGGAAAATATGCTAATTTAGCCCCGCTCTGGTACGCTACCATGACGGACTTTTTGGGCAAGAGGGAGTGAAAGCGTGTTTATTTTCTCTCTTTTCCTTTTTTTTCTATTGTTTTTTTTTAATTTACAGAGGTCAAAACAAGGTAGGTTGCTGGTTCCTGAAGCCGCGAATGGTGCAAACTTCTGGCGGCAAGATTGAGACTCATACTACCTTCCAATGGCTTATGTGCTGTGATCTTAAAGGTAAGGCTTGTACCTACATTCTTTTTAGTGCCAAATGCAAAATCATTTGATGGGTTGAAAGTCGAAGTCAATAACATGCCATTTAGTTGAAAAATACATATATTTAATATTTAATCGAACCTCTAATAATTCCCATTGGGCGCCACTAAAAATATTATTTAACACTCTAATATAATGATTGCGCCTCTTTTTGTGAACCTCAAATAATTTCTATTTTAGGGACCTAAAAACACTAAATAGCAAAGTATCTGTGACCAACTTGGATGTAACCCCTTTGATCGCTGTGCCTCAGCTTAGTTACTGCAACCAATACGGCTCGCGCGTGTATGATCAAATCAAATCAAATCAAAATATTTTATTTCACATAAACTAACATAGGTAGGCACTTATGAAATGTCAGATGCTAGGTGCTTGGTTCCAATTGGTCGTTTCCTGTGGAGAAGAGCCGGCAAGAAACTCCACGATTACTCTTTCAAAAATAAGTGGCTTTTACAATGTTTTCAAATTACAGTGTTAATAGGTATGGGAGGACAGTGTAGGCCTGTCAACATGTAACAGGTACTCAACAAAATAGAAAAAGGTCTACAAATCTACAGTCTACAAGTTACGCCTACAACGTTCTTACATTCACAAAATATAGAAGAATCTATATAAAAGATAAATAAAATAATAAAAATAAAAACCTATTTAAACCAAATAACATGATTGCCATTAAGACTATAACAAATCTGAATTAAAATCCTGTCTACAAAAGCCATTAGCAAAGAGTTGAAATAAGAATTGGATGTGTAAAATGTCAAGTAATGAGAAGATTATGTCAAAGAAATACGAAAAAAATAAAACAAAAACTTTTTTTTTTTTTTTAATAACACTGTCACAGGTCACAGTGCTAGCCTATCCCGTTCGGTCGGGATACCCCAGCTTAATTACTGCGACCAGTTGTGAGAAAAACCAGCAAGTAAAAAAAGGCGCAATTAATTAAAAAGGTGTGCATCATTAGAAGCGCAAAAAGTATTCAGAGGTTTATTAATTTAAAAAAGTGTCCATCATTAGAAGCACATTTTTTTTTTAAAGGAAATTTAAAACATTCTTGTTAAAGTCTTTAAAATGTGCACCATTGTTATTTGTTTAGTTTTCAGAAAAATATACACGCAGTATTTATGTGTACGAAAAAACAAAATACTATCTAAAGAAAAGGGGCCACATTCCTCTAGATCTTATTTTGTTGCTTCGTGTCTCAATATGGTTTTTTTTTTAAGGTATTAAGTAAATTAAGCTCTCAAAAGTACTCAACGTTTAGCAAGGACTTACAATTTCTCTTAATTCAGAATCATGAATTCAGCTCATGATTTTAGACCCCCTAGCGCAGAATTTGTTCGTGGGTTATCAAATAAAATTTGCTGCTTCTTAGAAAATTTTAATAATAATAATAAAAGTTTATTTCAGACTATGGTCCATAATTTAGTTAGTATTTTGGTGTTGGTAACAATGGTGCTTAAAAGGTAGGTTAGTATTGTTAGTTTTCAGGCATTATTTATTTATTTTGACCAATGACTGTCCCTACCCAGTGTCTCTGAAAGGGACAATCCGGTCTGGCAGCTATCATTATTACGATTCCATTGTCACTACCATGCAAGCGCTGTAGTAAAGAGGCCGCTTGCTTTCGCATGATGGCATGTAAACCATCTGTGCGAGCCTCCGCGAACATTCCTGAAGCACTACAACGCCATGGCAGTCCCAAAAGCATCCTAAAAGCATTATTGAATTGAACACGCAGGACGTTGTAAGCTCGGCGCGTGTATGACATCCACAGTAATACCTACACAATCAAAATGTATGGCAGAGCTTTTTCTTTTGATAAACGACTGAAAATTTCAATGCAGGGGGTTTAGAATCGTGTACTGAATCCATAATAACAGGTTGTGCGGCCACCATGCCGGCCACCATGTATTATGAATTAAGAAATAATTGGAAGTCCTTGCTAAATGTTGAGTACTTTTGAGAGCTTAGGGCCTAGACAAAGTAACATTCGATTAGCGATGACGCTAGTAGAAAAGCCAAAAAATATATGGGGTTGACAAAAGCTATCGAAATGTCACGTGATCATAGGCCAACGAATAGAAATTTGCTAGAAAATGTTTACAACATTCGATTCTATGAAACGAATCGACAGCGTCGAACGATTACTTCCATAGAGATGTGTAGCCAAGTGACACTCTTTGACAAGTGTTATCACTAGTTTTGGATTTGTATGATGGAAACATTAGCGAATGCCATTTGTCTATAGACCCTCTTAACTTTCAAATACCTTTAAAAAAATTCCATACTGAGACACGAAGCAACAAAATACGATCTAGAGCAAGGCCGGCCAAACCCAGGCACGCGGGCCTAGAAGTGGCTCGCCAAGGCATTTGAATTTGCCCGCCAGCACTTCGGCCGGTCGGCTAACCGTCGCGCGGTGTCACCACTTGCACCTGATTGGTCGTCCCGCCCGCACCAACCGATCCGCGTCGTTCGGGTATTGTCGCTATTTCTACGTACCACTTGAATTAATGTTCGGGTGCATTGGATTACTAATCTGTTTGGTGTCAATTTGTTAAAGTAAATTAAAGCATATTTTGTATTTTTTGTGTATAAATTACCTTATGAATATGGTAATAGTGGTGGCCCGGCGCCGCTACAGTGTAAGTAATTTTGTTCACCTGGAAAATCTATTGGCCAGTCATGATCTAGAGGAATGTGGCTGCTTTTCTTTAGTTCGTATTTTGTTGCTTCGTGTCTCAATGTGAAACTTTATAAAAGGTATTAGAAAATTCTAGACACACTTACCGAGTTATTCAAAAAACTATTATCTTGTGACTGAAAAGGTATTATACCTTTTCAGTCACAAGATAATAGTTTTTTAAAGGAGTGGCGCTAGTGTACCGTTGTAGGCCCTCTTAACTACATTACACTATTTTACAGTTACCTTCGGGTAAAACATAAAATGTGCTAAACATATCTATAAAAACCTTTTTTTTAAAACATATTATGTAAATGTAATATAAAATACAGGATGTAAAAAGACCCATCACATAGCCGTCAACTACGCATTCTGTACATCAAACTAAGTAACATAGCACAAAAATAATTGCTGGGAAACGAATTGTTTACGATAGTGTGCAACGTAACGCACGCAAAATATTGTGCTTGTGGGTGCATGCAACGGTACAGCGGGTATGTAAAGTTGTGTTACAACATTAAAAACTTGTTTTCGTAAAAAAACGTCAGTAAAAGTTGGAATTTTTACCTTCAATATCTCCGTAACCAGAAGGTTCCCAGGTATGCCAGGTATGGCCTCAAAGAGATGTCAGCACTAATTGACGGGGTCCGATAGGGCCGATGCCTGCCGGGGTCGCGGATTGTTCGAAAGAGTTACCGTGGCCCTGGCGCACAGGCAACTGAAGGAACACGGGTGGGTTTTAGTCAGTAAGAGTCTGACACGCTCTCCCACTCTGCCCAGAGCAGGAGAAGTTATTTGATGATTTCCCAAACAAAAAAAGTGCACAACGTAACGCACGCAAAACATTGTGGCTATGGATGCATGCAACGGAACAGGGGATATTTCAAGTTGTGTTAGAACATTAAAAACATTTTTCGTAAAAAAAAGCGTCAGTAAAAGTTGGAATTTTGACCTTCAATATCTCTGTAACCAGAAGGTTCCCAGGTATGGTCCAGTACAAAAAAAGTGATTACAATTACAGGGAGTACCTACATGTGGCTCTCGGCTTCGTTAAGTGTCTTTTTATACCCGTTATAATTATTAATAAATATATCTATAAAAAAATGGTTGTATGTTAAGTCGGTTTACGGACGATAATTTTACGTGATAACGTCATGACGGAACGTGACAATGAGTCATGCTTTTTCGTGCGTGCAGCCGGCGCTCATTGATTTATAAGACGTTATCACGTCAATATAATTATCTATAAAATATAATTATTATTTTTATCTCGTTTTCAGGTAAAATTCCAATGTTCGTACTCGACGCGGCGTTCGCATCGGTAATGTTAGACTACATAGTACATGTACGGAAGTTTGCAGCTGAGGCCAAAGAACAGGGACGGTTCTAAACAACCATTCACTTCGCATTCACGAGGCAGCAACCATTGGCTTCAACTGCGGTGATACCTACGGGTGTAGGAACCATTTACTGATTGGTTTCTAGACAGCAACCAATTGCTACATACTTGTGAGTCAGCAACCATGCGCTGCGATGCAGTAACCATTAACTTCAATGATTTTTGTGACAAAGATTTTAAGAGCAACCAATGTTGCAAACTGCTTCGTTAATAGCTGATGCTTAAGAGCAGGAACGCTTCTAAAAAACCATAAACTACATTATGTGTGCAGCAGCAACCATACAATCATTATCCATGATACAAATGACCCTGTAAAACGTTTACTTCATGGTTTCTATACAGCAACCAATGACGATATACTTGTGAACCAGCAACCATACGCTACGATGCTATTATTACCGATTTCAGTGATGCGTCTAAGCTTTACTTAAATGTTTTTAGTACGTTTTCAGAACGTTTGTAAGCCAAAGAACAGATACGATTCTATACAACCATATAGCTTCGTATTTGTGAAACCAGCAACTTTAACGAGACTTAAGGTCTGAGGACCCAATGTCTACGATTCTTCTGTAAGGAATTGTGCTCTCAAATATTCAAGACTGGTGCTACACAAAAGCTACTGCCAATCATAATGGTTGTTTATTAAATCTGGTTGCAGGCAACCAGAAATTACAATTATTAATGGAGTAAGAAAATGAAAAATATTTTACGTACAGAGATATTTTAATTGAAAGTGAATGAGAACTATAATATTCTGGAACACTTTAGCAACCAATTACTAAAAAATATACCTTTAGAGAAAACATTTTTTGTAAAGTATAATTTATTATGTACATATTTTGTTAGAAATCGATAAAGAAATAAATAAATATACTTGTATAAAATATTTTTTGCACATTTAATTTAAACAATGCAATGTTTAAGATGTAGAAATTATTTGAAGCAGCTGCTTCGCAAAATTATTCAGTGCAAGTTACCTTTAGCAACCAAATGAAATGAGCAACCAGTTACTTCGAAGCTAAGTAACCAATAACTTCTTATACAGGGTGGTGATTTAGTCACCTGCATCCGTCGAAAGGGTGATTCTACCCGTCATTTTAAACAACTGTGACTAAGAAACTATTACAAGATTCGTGAAAAAAACAAACATTTTCCTATACTTTTTTTTTTTACTATTCGGCAATGAGTTTCAAAGCGAAAATTGTTTAGAATGACATGTAAAATCACCCCTTGACGGATGCAGGTGATTTAATCGCCAACCTGAGGGCCTAGACAAAGTAACATTCGATTAGCGATGACGCTAGAAGAAAACACAAAAAATCTATGGGGTTGACATAAGCTATCGAAATGTCACGTGATCATAGGTCAACGAATAGAAATTAGCTAGAAAATGTTCCATCATTCGATTCTATGAAACGAATCGACAGCGTCGAACAATTACTTCCATAGAGATGCTTCACCAAGTGGCACTTTTTGACAAGCGTTATCGCTAGTTTTCAATTCGTATGATGGGAAAATGAGCGAAAGCGATAGCGATTGTAGAAATAGAATCGCTCCGAAGCGAATTCCATTTGTCTAGGCCCTTTGTGTATACTATTTAGAATATGGAATTACAAGACTCGCTAGCTAGTAGTGTGTTATAGGCAGAACACAAAGTCCTATTATCAAGGTTTTCACCGGTCAACTTTACAGTCATGAGAATAAATACCTTATAGTACGCAAAATTCAAAAGCTTTTTTCTCTAGAAATAACGATTGCAACATTGAGAAAAGTCCTATTTCATAACAGTAACTTTGGTTTAAATAATACTATGTACGTATCAACATGAAATATCTAGATTAGAATGGAATACTCTTTATTATGTACACCTTAAAAATTACAGATATACACATGTGACACAATGGGCGGTCTTGTCGCTAAAAGCGATATTTTACAGACAACCTTTGGATGGATCAAGGGACCAAGGGAATCAATACTTTCCACCTTTCTTTCCTTTTACTTTTAGAGATAATCGCTTTTGAATTTTGCGTATACGTTAAGGTTTTTATGTTTCTGACTGTACGTGGTTCGCCAGAACTGCGCCTTAATTGTGTAACACACTATCAATCTCAATCTGAATCATATTGAAGGATATTGCTAACCATTGATTCATATGTTCGAAAAAATTGTCTTCTCAACAACGTAAATAACGCAGTGAATGTTGTTGAACTGTCAAAATGAAAGCTGTTCCTACTGTTAGTGTGTTACACAATTACCCCGAAGGCTAGCATAAATCGTAGGAATGGTTAGTCAAACATACAAATTTCAATTAGAAACTCTTTAGTTTTTCAAAGGCCGGATGGTTGGCTGCAATATAAAAGAAGGTTCTATATTAATGCGAAAAACGTTGGTTAATGTATAAATATCAAAATTGTAGAAATAAATACAAATCATGCATTTAAAATTAATTATATAACCATAAAATGTTTAGTTAAGTCAAGCCTACAACGCAAGTTTTTAAAGCTAAATTCACAAATAAATTAAAATATCCATAGAGAATAATTCTCTGTATGGGAATAGGTTGTTGGCTTGCAATGGGACTCTAAAGTCAATCAAGCTGTAAAAACTCGCGTTGTAATCACAATCGACTGACATACACTTTCGATTCCCGAGTCGAACAAGCTAATAGCTTCCAATATCCATAGAAACACATGACAAAATGAATGGCATTAATTGATTGAACGAATGAGTGAGTGAACGAAATCCTTCATTCTTTGTATTATTAGCGAATTGCCAATTAGAAGGGTGTAAAACGCAAGTAATTTAAGGAATTTATAATTGATTTTCTATATTAACAAAGGCTGTATGTAAGTACCTATGTATATAAAAATCTAAAATTGTAATATATTTTGAACGCGGACTGTAACTGGAACCTCACCTTAATTGTTAGGATGTGTCGATAAAAGGCCTTTTAGTGAATGATAATCATAATGACGAATGAATGATAATGTAATCATAAGACCGAATGAATGACAATGTAATCATAAGACCGAATGAATGATAATGTAATCATAGTAGCGAATGAATGACAATTTAATCTTAAGACCGAATGAATGATAATCAGAATAAAGATTGAATGAGCCTTTTTAATGGTGTAAAAATTGTGTGCAATTTTATATAACATACATTCAGGGAATTAAAAACACTGTCATCCCCTGAAAAAAAAAACCTATATATTGTAATAAATTTCTTGCTTTATGTAAAGTAGAATAAATTGTACAAATTCGACCAGCTTAGTATTTATTTAGAAGATGAATATTACAAAAAGTTAAATGTGGAATGTAAAAAAAAATCGGTGTGAGTTGGTTTGGCACTCACGAAAATTGATGTGTAAACATGTGAGCTCGCATCAGTTTGGTTCACGCGATCACATAGACACGGGTCTTACGCTGATGTCATCTGACGCTCGAAGTCCCAGCTAGCCCCTATCGTAGACCGAGCGCTAAGATGTTTACACATCAAAAATGTCGAGAGATGTCGTGGGACACCCGGCTGGAACGAAGTTCCTTTCGCTGTATGTTATAAATGTGTATTAAAATAACAGACACAATGAAAAAAAATTGAGAGTAACTAAATGAAAAAATAAATACTGTATTATAACCATACGCAAAAGTGTCGTGACAGTCAAAATTTTATTTTCAGTCCAGTTCTCATTCGCCAAGTGCGAAAAAGAAATAGAAATAGGTCAGTGAGTTGTGTCTAAATAACGTGCGATATAGAACTTCGTTCCAAAAAATGTTTGGTATAATAAAATTATTCGTTATGCAGGTATTTGTGTCTCAGAACAGGTGTTTACGCGTACCGTCAAACGGGGTGAATAGTGATGCAGGGCTGAATCGAGACGAAACTTTGAAAGGGATTTTAACATTGAAATAATATACTTTGTTGCCAAAAAGGATTGTAATGTGTTTACTGTATTATAATTAACGATTAAGTGCCCTTGTTGGCAATAAACTATATTATTGCACGACTCATGATGCGAAGCATCAGAGAGTGCTTTACGATCGAAAAAATTATTTCGCCTCATTTTGGCGGCTAATTTTATTATTATAGCCTTGTTAGTTCACGGAATCAAGATATTTTGCATACTATTGTCGAGATAATTTAATGGAGATTAATTTCATACTTTTTAAAAATTGATTTACTGCAATAGAATTGGAAAAAAACACCAAAATAGGTCAAAAAAAATCCTGTCCGTCATGTGTGAAACCCGGAAACACTGTAACTTGTGAAAACATCCATTATTTGAGTTTTTTTTTTTTTTTTTTAATTCTAATCTACGATTGTAGGTCACTGAATGCGAATGATTAATTAATTCAGTGTCGTTTAATTGCAATTAATAAAAAACGAAAACTACAAGACTGTATATCTATATATATCCATATAAAATTAACATATGGATGGTGATATATCTATAGATATTATGTACATTTATTCCACCAGGGGCGCTTGTCCAGTACCTTCTTCCTACTACAGCTGTTTTTTCGGCAATTAATTTTGAACGACTTAAGTTTTCTTCTTTTTTTTTTATATTTCATAATTAAATGTGCACTTTTGGATTTTCCAATTTTTTCAATATTAAAATCCCTTTTTAAGTTTCGTTCCGATTCACCCCATTTGACAGTACTAGTCATTTTTAGTACAGGTTTATGTATACCGGTACAGTGATACTGATAACTTAAATTAAACTTCATGGTCTGCAACATACAAGAAGCATGAATATGAAATTAAAGGATTTGTAAGGGATAGATCATGCTAAATTAAAAACCACCTTATAATATTAAGATTAAGGTTAATTTCTATCTGATCTTGAATTAAAGACTAGTCGAATATAGATAATTATCGCCACAGAGTAAGCACAGGTAAGGGTGATTTTTTTTCGCGCATTGTATTTTCAACGCTGTTTTTAGCGCTGAGAGTTTAAAATCCAACAGCGTTTTTTTGCCGCGCTCGGATTCGCTCTGTTTATTTCTCAATGCTCGGGTCAATGCCGACAGTTCACAATCCAGAGCGCAATAAAAATCATCGCCTTATAAATGCGTAACACACTATCAATCACAACCTGAATCATTTTGAAGCCTATTGCTAATCCATTGCTTCATATGTTCGACAAATTTGCCTGCTCAACAACGTAAATAACGCAATGAATGTTGTTGAACTGTCAAAATGAAAGCTATTCCTACTGTTAGTGTGTTACGCAATTATATTGGCAAGATTCATAGTAGTTGCAATATGGTCTGATAGTACCCAATCTATTAAACTCCACAGGGGGTATAAAAGTCTTGTAGTGGCCTACATACATACAGCATCAACATCCGACCACGACGGCGCCCGGCCACACACTGAGGAGCGTGACCGATAGCACGTTGCTCCAACTGCGCGTCGAGTTAGTGACTGACGAAGACGCTCTTTTTTTTTTTTTTTTTCCTAATTGGCAGCTCGTAGTTTTGACCACTGAGGTCTTGGCTACTTAACCGGGCAAGCCTGTGGGTGCCTTAAGCTACTAACTTAAACCCTCCAGCCAGGGGCGAAATTCTTAAGTACTAGGTGACCGCACGCTAAGGGCACCCCCTGTGGGGTACGAACCTCGGCTTAGGGCGTCACTGAGGGGAGGGCAGCAAGGTGGGACAGGCTGGATCGAAATTATATTATTATTATTATAAGGGGAATTTAAAGCTACAGGCTCAGCTACGGCGCGGGCTGGCGCGTCGTCGAGCAAGGGTCGGGGGGGGGGGGGTGATGACGACGCTCGAGGCGCTGCATCTTTATATATGAAATCGCATAAGATCCGCGGACCGAAATACAAATGCGCAGGACTGTTCTGATTGGTCCATTATAATTAGGTGTTTAGCTTTTGTACATAGTGGTACGCGGACTAAACACCTAATTATAATGGACCAATCAGAACAGTCCTGCGCCTTCGTATTTCGGTCCGTGGATCTTATGCGATTTCATATATAAAGACGCAGCGCCTCGAGCGTCGTCATCAGTCACTAACTCGACGCGCAGTTGGAGCAACGTGCTATCGGTCACGCTCCTTAGTGTGTGGCCGGGCGCCGTCGTGCTCGGATGTTGATGCTGTATGTATGTAGGCCACTACAGTCTCTAAGTAGTACCAATGCGCTAGAACCAATTAAATGCAAGCAATTGTTAATATTAAAATGACCTCTACACCCTACTTGTCTAACACAATGTGCGTTTTTTTATAATTTCTCACGTGACAATATTATCGTGGACATTCACTCCACGTCCATAAAATGTATGGGCATACGTGCATGCTATCACGTTGTGTGGACGGTTTAAAACCGTCTTCATATATTATTTCCATACATTTTACGTTTCCCTGTTTTATCGTGATGCCGCGGAAGTCAACGATAATAACTTGACGTTAGAAAATAAAATAGCGCACAATGGAAATGACAGTCCCTGTCATTTTGACCATTCAACAATATCCATTGCATTATTTTTACTGTCAAGCAGACGTACTTTTCACACATATGAAGCAATGGATTTTGTTGTAACATCAAAATGGAAGGCATTCCTACCCCAATTGCGTAACACACACATCACATTCCGAAGGGAATTCATAAACCATTACTTCATTAGTTTGAAAAATTCGTCTGCTCGACAACGTAAATAACGCAATGAATATTTTTGAATTACCCCACTGAGTGTAGGTTTATGAAAGTCGATTTAATATAATCTGATGTTTAATATCATGCTCAATTACATGATTGTAGTTAATTTGATCAACCAATCGTAACAGCGACACTGCTACAAGGATCTTTTGGCGCTCGCATGACGTAGACAGGGGGGCGCTGTTGGTAAACATTTTGTGCAATTATTTTGTGAAATGTATTGAGAAAACAAGATGGCGGAGTTACTTCCGATTTAAGCCACGCGCCAAAAGATCCTCTTACTACTCTATCATCATGATAATGACAATAGATTTAATGATCGGCGGGGTAATTGAGTAACACACCAGCAGTAGGAATGGCTTTCATTTTGACAGTTCAACAACATTCATTGCGTTATATACGTTGTTGAGCAGACAAATTTTTCGAACATATATGAAGCAATGGATTAGCAATAGGCTTCAAAATGATTCAGATTGTGAAAGATAGTGTGTTACGGAATTAGGGTGCAGGTTTTCAGAAATATGGTTAGTTGCAGGAAATACCAATTTTAATGAATATGTAAAAGGATATAAAAAGTATCTGATTTTATCATTGCCACTATATAACTTAAGCTTCAAATGAAACTCCACTATTTAAATTACGTTTCTCATCTTTTTATTATTATTATTTGATGGGTTTGCTCTTGACTCTGGTCTAGGTCAGAGATGACAGAGACAAAGTCGACGATGGAGTGAGCTTACCCAGAAGAAGCCTGTTCACTCTCACTTTGAAGAGATTTGGGTTGTATGCGGTCGGAAACAGACGCAGGTAGAGACTTCCACTCTTTTGCTGTGCGCATTATAAAATATATTTGGAAGCGCTTAGTGCGCTTATAATTTAAAAGATGAATATATAAAATCAGGTTCCTTTATATTTATTAAAATTGGTCTGCTAATGCAACACAGTATGTACATAGTTGTTATAAGATAATGTATCTTAGATGTAAGGTAAATAAACGATTTTTATACTGTATGACTGCATTATCAATTTGCAATAACCTTAATCTAAAGAAGCAGGAGCAGCCCGGAGACCGATGGATGGCAATAGGCTCGCCCCGTATTACATGGGACTTAAACATAAATGGTGAAATGTGAGTTTACTATAGGTACACCTCTGCTTAACCCTTCGAGCAAACAAGCGTGATGTTAGCTAAAAATTGGCCCGTGTTCGTGGCTCCTCTGACCAGCGATTAAATAGAATCTGAAGTGCATAGTATTTAGTTTTGTAAGCCACAAGCATTCTTTCGGGAAGTTGTTATTTGTAACCGATTTCAAAAAAAAAGGAGGAGGTTCTCAATTCGAATACTTTTTTACGTTTGTTACCTTAGAACTTTTTTCTAGTTGAACTGGTTTTGATTATTCTTTTTTATTTGAAAACTGGCGCTTCACATGTGGTCCCGTATAAATTTGATCAACAGTAGTTTTTGAGTTATCCTTAATAATGCGTATTTTTCCACTAAGTAAGTATAAATATTGATGATGTTTTAAAACTTCCTGTCACTATAGTGGTATACGAATTTGTGTAGGGTAGGTACCACAAGTAAAAAAATGAAAAGTAATAACTTTTTTACCAAAAAAAACAACAGGCTTCCAAAAAAAAACACTACACATTGAAAAATAAATTTAATTTCGGAAGTCGGTGGCAAAAAACGGAAATACAAAACCCAAGACACAGACTTCCGAAATAAAAGTTATTTTTCACTTCTTTTCTTTTTTTGGAAATCGGATGTTTTGTTTTTTTGTAATTTTTTTTTTTTATACAATACAAGTTAAGTTATAAAGTTAGTTTTTAAGTTATAAATAATAATGACAATACATCTCACCGCTCATACGCAGCCATTATTATTATTATTATTATTTAATTATTATTATTCTTTTTATTCCATTATCATTATTCGTAGATAATGGAATAAAAAGTAAAAGTTGCTTATGTACCTATAGATACACGACCAGGTACCTACCTGGTCGTGTACCACCATCAGTGGACCAGTGGACGTGTGGTGTGTGTGTGTGGTGTGTTTTGTTATAAATATCAAAAAACGAAAATCAGGAATTAAAAAAAAAAAACAGAAAGAATACCTAAATAGTACCTAACTTACTGAATTACTTAGATAGCAAACCCAATGAAAGACAATAATCTATTTACATACCTAATGTGTAAAATAATGGCCACGTGAGTCATCTGGTCTTTGGAGTTTCTTGCCCGTTCTTCTCCATAGGTAAGTACCTACTACGCTTTGGAATTGGCTATGGGTTGGGTGCCTAATGTGGACTAGTTACCAAGAACTATGGAATTATTAGTAAGTAATAAATGGTTCGTAATACTTTTGAGAAACGCTGCTACTCACCCGTATCAATTTAATTATTGTAACCTTAATTTGTAAAACTAGCAAAGTAAGTCTAAAGTTCGAAAAGTATCAATTAGCTACCTACCTACCTCTCTGCCTAATATTATAAATAAGTTTAACAGTTCTGCCATAAAATCTTACCAACACACATAGATACTTTTACCAACTTACAAATATTAATCCTATAATACATACATGGTACATAAACTCAAGCCTTTTTCCCCATGGGGGAGGCATAAACTGCCGAACGCCACCTGCTACGATCCTTACCTCCTTTTGCCTCGTTTACGTTCATAAATCTGGTCACACACGCACGCCGGTTGCGAGTACTGCGCACCTGACCTTTCTGAAGAACATCACCAATAAGGTCACTATTATGTCCTCCTAGGGCGCCCCTCCCGGCGTTTCCACTCACAGCTGCCTTGTAAATTATTATATTATTATTATTTATTAATATTATGAAACTTAATAAAGTAGACCTATACCCTAAGTCATCAATTCAGATAATTTATGTAAACAAATGTGATAACAGATCAAAAAAATATCGTCTTAATGGTAATTCACATAAAATGGTGGAAAACAAGGTTAGATTTGCTTTTAAGTTCTGATTTTTAAAATAATAATTAAAAAATTATTATACCGTGTTAATTTTTATAAGTTTTCGGTTTTAAACAAAGTTATTAAAAAAAGAAAATTTTGTGGTATAAAATATTTTATGATACTGGTAACACTACCGGAGTTCCCAACATTCTCAAATTTCGTTTGACATAATTACAAAGTCGCGTCTTTTCACAACATTCGTTTTCTTTTCCCGGATAATACTATTCGCTGCGTCTTTGTTAATTGTGCTTTATTATCATCGTGTTAACTGTTTCATCTTGTTGTTAGTTGTTATATTTCCTTGTTTTAGTTGTGTTTTTGTTAAGTTTTATTTGTTAATTGACAAATGGAGCCCCAGCCGGGTCCCTCGAAGGCCGCTGCCACCGACAGTTTGTCGCCTGTCAAAAAGCGGCCTCGAAAATCTCTGAGTGCCACTGAAAAACTCATGGTGATGAATGTCTACAAGCAGACATACAAGAATTGGCCTGTTAACGAATACTGGTCTTTAGGAGACTGTGCTGCCAAAACTGCTACATTATTAGGCATATCAGCAGTGACAGTGGGAAGAATTGTAAAAGAACATAAAACAACCCAAACCCTGAGTTCTCCCAAGAAGGAAGGTCCACAGAACACGACACAGAACAAACACTGTTCGGCTACGATATTTTGTTTGCATAGCTCGTATAAATAGTTAACTGTAATGAAAAGATAGAAAAATTTAATATTAAATTGTTTTGTACCAC
The DNA here is from genome assembly GCA_916610205.1 of Griposia aprilina. Classification (NCBI taxonomy): domain Eukaryota; kingdom Metazoa; phylum Arthropoda; class Insecta; order Lepidoptera; family Noctuidae; genus Griposia; species Griposia aprilina. The sequence continues at coordinate 11,524,037 of OU744311.1, forward strand.
TGTCCTGTCATTTTGACAATGACATTTCTTTGTTTACTTAAATTATCTGAATTGATGACTTAGGGTATAGGTACCTTACGTTATTGCATCATCCAACAAAGAAACAAAGCCTTGCAGCCCTGAAAAAGTACATCATCATCATCATAACTTTGCCCTTTTCGCAATATATTTGGGGTCGGAGCAAACATATCTTTGTCTTCCTTACTTCTCTATTAGTCTAGTTGTCATCGCGGTAGTCCCCGCCTTTCGAGCCATATCATCTTCCACACAGTCCATCCATCGTTTCTTCTGGTCTTCCCCTACTCTTATGGCCATTGGCTTTGTCAGTAACCCACTTTCAAATATGACAATAAAACTTGAGAAAGTACACCTATTACGTTTTGACACCATCTAATAAAGGAATAGAAAACCTTGCAGCCCTGAAAAGGGCTTTGTCATCCCTAAATAATTACCTACAACAGCAAAAACATGCCACAAATCTCACTACGCGCGCTCGCCACGCACTCGCCTCGCCAACTGAATGTCCTTCGGCATGATAGTCACTCGCTTAGCATGGATCGCGCACAGATTCGTATCTTCAAACAGCCCCACTAAGTACGCCTCACTGGCCTCTTGAAGCGCCATCACAGCCGAGCTCTGGAACCGGAGATCAGTCTTGAAGTCCTGCGCGATCTCCCTCACGAGACGCTGGAACGGCAGTTTCCTGATGAGCAGTTCAGTGCTCTTTTGGTATCTGCGTATCTCTCGCAGGGCCACAGTCCCTGGTCGGTATCTGTGCGGTTTCTTCACGCCGCCCGTGGCTGGAGCACTTTTTCTTGCTGCCTTGGTCGCCAGTTGCTTCCGAGGAGCTTTTCCTCCGGTAGACTTGCGAGCTGTCTGTTTTGTTCGCGCCATTTTGATTTTGTTCACACACGAGCTGATGCGATGATGACTGTGTGAGGAGTATGACGAGGAGCGACTCGAGTGAGTGAAGCGATTCCTTTTATAGTTTTTTACGTTCCCACTTTCAGAATAATTTAGAATTTGTGGGTAGCTGTAGATTGTTTTGAGTGAGAATTACCCGTAATGAAAAAATAAAAGTTTTGAACGTGTAGGAATATTCCGCTGGTACAAACACATTACTCGTTGTGCGTGGTTTGATTGGAATGTAGGTACCTACTTATTTTTCTGCATTTCCAATGCGTAGACAAACAGCAGTAGGTACCACAAGCAGTACCGACTTAGCTATCGTTATTGCGATCTGGTTTACCTCCCGGTACCGGTAGTATTTTTAGAAAATCGTCCTTATAAATAGGGCAGGAGAGTTTAAATGAGGTTACCAAAATTGTAATGGTAGATTTCCCGTAGTACCATCAACATCCCATGTGTTGAAGTTTGTAACAGAAATCCGTAATTCATACGAACGAAATGTCGGGCACTATTTGCTAGTTTTATAAGATAACAGGTAGGTAGGTAGCAGTGGCGTAGCCAGTCCTAACGGGGCCCTGTATCAAAATTTGTTGGGGGCCCTTTTTACGCGACTACAGCGAAACTTCAAAAAACTATACCTACCCTAGGTATTGATTTAACAAAATAACACACTGACTTGGAAAGTATAGCTATTATTGTGAGTTTCTTGCCCGTTCTTCTTCAAAGATACCCTACTACGCTTTGGATTGGGCAACTAACTAGCTTCATCTTTCTAACTGACCGACCCCTTGACAATTCAAATGTAAATGGTTTAATTGAAATAAATGCTTTGACTTTGAAGCCACAAGCAAATTTCACTCATTTGATTTTTTTCATTAGGTACTCATTCATTACGGGCCTCTTATCAATAAGAATAATTAACAATAGAATATATTTTACCAATTTTCACTTCGCGTCGGGGGGCCCCTGTAGCTTGGGGGCCCCGTATAATTGATACGGCTAATACGGCGCTAGCTACGCCCCTGGTATGTAGGTAGGTAGGTAATATTCCAACTTTAAATGGCCTTCCAAAACGAGCGACAATCATCGCCATAATTAGAACATAAGGGAAGTACCTACCTGTCTCGAAATACATAGGTAACAACTTAACACCTACAAAGATACGACTATTTAGGCACTAGGTATATACCTATGTACTAAGCATCTGTAAATAGGTTTGTAGCAGATGCAATGATAATCTGCCAAATTAATTTTGCAGTTTTGCAACGTTGGAGTATTGCCCAAAAGGTGGGCATAGTTTATCTACTTTTGTAAGTATATTTTGTGTACCTAAGTACCTCTATCTATTAAATTACAAGCTAATCGAAAACCTCCTCCATTTCTAAGCGATATTAATTTTATGATCATATTTTATTACGCAGGTATCAACGGTGATAAAGTGATAAGTAACCAGTGTCGTCGGATATAGTTGAAGTGTAAGTAATAGTAAGAAACCGATGTATGTTTTCGAATATAAAATGTAATTTAAGGCGGTACCCTGACCAAAACCTTGCCATAGTGCATTATTCAGAGGCTATTAACTCATTCACTATGGGTCTAACTACATCTAAAAGCACATTATTATTGTTCGATCTCCTATTATCACATTGCACGTTCTTATTTTTTTTTATGTGTTATAAATACATTTAAAATCTCCTTGTAAAAAAGTGACTAAAATTATTGATTGCATGCATCTTCTGCTAAAGTTGACGTTCTATTAATTTGAGGATTACACTAATGGATAGATAATTTAAAAATCTAAATAATTCACGTTTTATTTTATTTCAAAACATCGCTTGTCTTTTTTTTATTAAAATAATTTCATTTTTTTTGTGAATTTTATGATAAATGAGCGTGCGCAGGGAGCGAGACAGAGCGAGACTCAGCGACGGGACAGAGAAGGACCGAACGCTCAAGGTCGTTTGGTCAGGGAAGCGCCTTAATTAATAGAAAACAAACAGTTCATTTGTCAAATAAAATTTCATTCGAAAACATCCATTGGTTTCTTACTAAACTTCAACTATATCCGACGACCCTGGTTACTTATCTCATTTGGTGACTGACCATGTGTACCTACCTAGATCAGTAGAACTATCTACAGTAGGTATAATAGATAGGTAGCAACCAGAACTATATTACTTAATGTCTACGTAACGTTAGATACTAGGTAATACGGCCTGGTGTTCGCAACTCCACGTCAATACCCGTATCCTGCGTACTGGCGGGAAAATCCATCATTTGATCCACCCCAGCTCCTCAAGGAAGGCCAGCAACGCCTTGGTGCTACTGAAAAAATCACGGAGGGTCCCTGGGTTGCCGAGGTACTTCGCCCTGCACGTGGCGACCACCAGGCAGTTTAGAAGCACATGAGCTGCTGTCTCGTCGTCCTCCTTGCAGACCCTGCACAGCGGACTATCTGTGACTCCTATGACAGAGTGGTGTTTTTATTTAATGACTGATGGCCAGTTAACGCTGCTGTAACTGTACGCAGCTGTTGTTTAGTTAGTTAGTTAGAGGACCAGAGGGCCTAGACAAAGTAACATTCGATTAACGATAACGCTAGTAGAAAAGCTAAAATGTATGAGGTTGACATAAGCTATCGAAATTTCACGTGATCATAGGTCAACGAATAAAAATTAGCTAGACAATGTAAACAACATTCGATTATGAAATGAATCGACAGCGTCGAAAGATTAGGTACTTCCACAGAGACGCATAGCCAAGGGACAGTTTTTGACGAGCGTTATTGCTAGTTTTTGGAATCATTAGCGAAAGCGATAGCGATTGTAGAAATAGAATCGCTCCGAAGCGAATGCCATTTGTCTAGGCCCTCTGTTTCGTGAGGCGGCCATCAATTGTAGGGAGTGCTTCCCTTGCCTGCACTCACCTTGGTCCACCCAGTTTGTGATGTTGGTCCCTGGTGCGTTTCCTTACCAGAGTACGTAAGTACCCAAACGGGACGTAAGGTACAACTAACAAGATTTAGGTGCCTACTAGAAATCCGAAATTGCCTCACGGAGTCCGCAATTCGACCATATCTTCCAAGTAGTTAACCAGTATATTGTCACCAAGGGCGGATCCAGGATTTATTTCTCAGAGGGACACAATTGCCAGTCAAGTACTCTAGTAGTATAGGACTGTGTTTGGGACTAATATCAATGACATAAAATAACTATAAAAAATACTTGTTAGTGTTTAATGAAAAAATTACAACTTTACCTAATCGATTCTTCTTCAGCGTTCATCTTTGAAGCAATGTTTTGATAGTTTTTCACCTACCTAAGTAAATAGCCAGGAACCTGTTTATTTATTTATTTATTTATTAAAACTTCTCGCACACAATAGTAAACAAAGGCGGACTTAATGCCTTAGGCATTCTCTACCAGTCAACCAAGGGTGGTGAAGAGATAAGATGGCAGGTGCTCTGTATAACAGACATTACTAATAATAATAATAAATATTTATTTATTGACCGAGCGAGCGCGAAGCATCAGCTCCGTTTCAGCTTGGGCAAAAATGCTTTCGTATGTCCGGATGTCCGGCTGTTCTCCTCTACAGGTCGCATTTCTGAACCGATTCTCATTAAATTTTGTGAGCAGGTCGATAATTATATGTTTTTTTTGTCGATTCTCTTTTTCAAAATGGCGTAGATATGAGGGCTGAAAACGTAAAAAAAAAAACATATTTCAGTCATTTCGCGCTTTTTGTTTTATGGATTTTGTTTTAAGGTGCGCGTTGAACATTTATTCAGGTTTAAGCTATGCAAAGACAGACGCGAGGTCTAAGTATTGTTAGCTCACAGAGCCACTAGTATAGGTAATGTGACCACATTGAACAAAACACACAAAAATACTCCACAAATTCTAGGCACCAATCGCATGACTAACCTATGAGCATGAGATCGCGTGTTGCTAACAACCACCCAGATCGCGTGTAACGCCTAATTAGGTAGTGTTTATATCTAATTAACAAACCGCGAGCACCAGTTGGTCGCTGGTCGCATCCTGCAAGGCGTCAGACCGTGTGTAGGGCCTATTGGGTTGGGGACATTTTGCGGTGGTTTTTGTTACAATTTGTGTGGAGACGTAAAAAGTTGTGCCATTGTATGATTGTGTTGCAGTTCATTGCGGTTTTGTGGTTGGTTAATAATTACTTTGCGCGTTTATACCTACCATAGTATTCATATTTACCTACTAATTCCATCTTCTTCTTAGCGTGTCGACGACGGTAAAAAATATACGAAAAGAAATATATACCAAGGTACTTTTAAAATTTGTTCGGCTCAAAATTCAGCAACGTGAATACCGTTCGCTGACCCAGCCATTAGATCCTCACGTGTGCAGGTGACACATGCGATACAAGATGGGAGCTAAGCCTTTGTCTGTGTAGAGACGCCGTATACACACCGGAGATCTGAGCCGTCCATGAACCCTAACATGAGGAGGTGGTCCTTGCTGCGGCCTATTTGGGTACGAAGTGGCTTTCCAAGTTTACCACGGTAACTTGTACCCCGATGGGATGCTCTCTGATGGTTCAAGAACCCCACAGTAGTCGCGTGGTCTACATTAGGTAATCCACTCATACAAAATTACTTTGTGAAGTATAGTATTATTATTTAATTATTGTGAATGTGAGGACTATGTGGGTCACTTTTATTTTTTATTTTATTTTTCACTTTCTCAGGTAGTTTTAATGATAATCTGGCAGTTTGAGTGTTTTATGCGGCCTACCCAAATGTCTTTTCTTTGGTATTGTTCGTCGAGTGGTTGAGCTCCTTAAGTAGTTCTGAGTTGAGCTCCACGATCAAATGCGTGCACTGACTTGACAGGTCCACTCATTCTGTGTGTTTTTTCCTCACAAGACCATTTCAGACACAAATCTACATGGTCTTCACATGATCTGACCAAGATTATGGCTGGACTTTAAAAGAGACTGTGACCTCTGAGTTTGTTTCGGCCTTCCTTCTCAGAGTAATTAGATAGGAAACGCCGACCTCATCTAGGTTTAAAAATATGATTGACGTGTAAAAGTGTTTGTACAAACCTACTTACAGAAATAAAATCATTTCTCATTACCATTACAAATTTCCAATAATTGGATGGCGCCAGTTATTTTATCTTTCGGGTACCTACTTTAAGTTGAACAGTTGACGCACGCGCTCAGTGCAGCGCAAGCGCATTGATTGCGCGTGGTTATGATACACAGGAGCACCGCAAAGTCCGCGGTCTACGTATCCGCGCGACTCGATTTCCACTCGACCAAAATTCAGCGCTGCCGTGCCGCCACTCAATCAACTCAGCCTATCAAACAGTCAACCGCTGTTCAAGGCATCTCCAAGTTGTGCCGAAACACCTGATTCTTCGGCTTTCTCATCCAATCTGTCCCACTTCCACGCCATGCTGTTAAGAAAACAAATACATACCTACCTACAACAAAAATCATGCTACTTTACTTACCTACCTATCCTATTAAACCATTTTTTTTTACTTTTAATTATTTCACTAAACTGAATCTCTCGAAATAGCCGATGCGATTTTGGTTCAATTCTTCGACAGCGAAGAAAGCATCTAATACCAGCACCATAATTACGTAACACACTATCTATCACAATCTGAATCATTTTGAAGCCTATTGCTAATCCATTGCATCAAAAGTTCGAAAAATTTGTCTGCTCAACAACGTAGGTAAATAACGCAATGAATGTTGTTGAACTGTCAAAATGAAAGCCATTCCTACTATTAGTGTGTTACGCAATTAACCCGCGGGTTCAAATGGTTCGATTGAATTTGAAATTCAGTTTGAATGAAAGTCTGTTCAGACTGTTCAAATTGCTTTCGACTTAGCAGTTGTGAAACTAAAATCGAATCGTGACAACCCGGTATAACTAAGTGCTTTTTTCAATCAAACTAAGTAGGAAGTATTTAACAAACATTCAGATATTCTCATCAGATTACTATATATAGGTACAGTCACGAGCTTAAATTAGCTTGCCTAAATTCAATCACGATTTTACACACACAACATAAACTCACGCCTTCTTCCCATCGGGGTAAGCAGAAACTACAGAACGCCACCTGCTACGATCCTTACATACTCCTTTTGCCTCGTTTACGTTTATACATCTGGTCATACACGCACGCCGGTTGTGAGTACTACGCACCTGACCTTTCTGAAGAACATCACCAATAAGGTCACTATCTCCTTAATTTTTGATATTGTTCCGAACATAGTATTTTCGAACCCATAGATTTATGCAATATGTCGCATTTCAACGTTGTATTCGTTATTTCACGAAAAAATCGGTATTGAAAGTTCCCGAGTGTTGACATATTAGTGCTCGTAACTGGAGTTGATCTGATGAGAATATCTGAATGTGTGATCCACACTCCTCTCCTTGAATAGTGTAACATCAACATGGCGTACCTATACATAATTTTTACTCGATCTAGCGAAAGCATCCTTTTTACCCGACTTCAAAAGGAGGAGGTTCTCAATTCGTCTACTTATAAGTTGTTGTTACGCGATATCTGGCCATTGTGAATCGATTTCAATTTTTTTTTGTTTTCAATAGATAGGGTATGCCTCAGGGGTAGTCCCATATAAATTTTATTAACTTTGTTTCGGTAGTTTTTCAGTTAGCTTCAATAACACGTAGGTATTTTTTGTACTTATTGTAAATATAGGTATTGATGCCGATACGATAACTTCCTGTCACCGTCATTTAAGTACATAGCAAGTAGTGGTGGGTATACGAATGTATGTGGGGTAGGTACCACAGCTAAAAATGAAACAAATAAAAACTTTTTTACAAAAACAAACAACCGAGTTCCAAAATAAAAAAATACTACCTACTTACAAAGTGAAAAATAACTTTAATTTCGGAAGTCGGTGGCAAAAAACTAAAATACAAAACCAAAGGCACCGAATTCCGAAATTAAAGTTATTTTTCACTTTGTAGAACACTACAAAGTGAAAAACAACTTTTTTTGGAAGTCTCTACCTATAAAGCACAAGAGTTTTCACCAAACCATACTTCTGCTACATTTTCTTTTACATTTTCTTGCTACTGCAAGATCATAGGTAAATATGATGCATTGGGACGCCTATAAAATTTAAGTCGGCAAGTAGTGGGTGGAGCTATAGTTCCAAAGTCATAGAACTACCTATAGCTTTTAAATGCGGCATCATCGTTTCGAGTCAATATAAAGTAAATAAATTGATTCCTTTGAATTCATCGAATGTTAATTTTATTGTAACTACTTAAGCAGTAGGTTCAGTCAGCGCAGTCAGCCTCAAAAAGATCGACAAGAATTAATTTAATTGTCCACAATGCTTATTCCCTAGTAGGTAATGTCGGTATCAATATGTATCCACAAAACATGTAAATAGGTACTTAAATTTAGCTACACTTTGATACTATATAACGGAACAAACGGTCTCTCCGGTCGTGTTGGTTTGCCGTCCCATCGGACTATGAAAGTGAGGGAAGACAGAGTGCACCTGCGTCTGCGCACACACTTGTGCACTATAATATCTCCCGCGCCGAAGGCTAGCTTCCGTTGAGATAGGCCGCCATGGCCGAAATACGGTCTAGAGGACTAAGTATATTATGGAACACAAATTGTAGACAATAAATGATTATATCGATGTTAGCTACTTATTATAAAACTAGCTGCGCCCCACGGTTTCACCCGCAGTGGTATGAAATATACTTTAAGACCTATTCTCAGACCTACCAAATAAACACAAAAAAAAAAAACATAAAAATCGGTCAAGCCGTTTCGGAGGAGTACGATAACAAACACTGTGACACGAGATTTTTATATATTAGATATAACTGCCTCGTCAGTCTAGTTAAGTCTACCTGTAAGTGGTTACAAGTGCTACCGTTGTGCATAGGGACGTCCAGGGTAAGTACGATCCCCAGGTCGAGCAAATTGTTATTGAGTTGTTCCTTAGAGATTTCTCAGCAGCAGCTTGGAGTCTAGATTAATGCCTGATTGACGGCAATGGGCTCTCTACTATACCTACCTATGTATAAGGGACTTTAAATTGGGCTTCGGTACATCTCTGCCCAACCCTTTTGTAGAATACAAAAAATACCAATGTTACGTAATGATACAATAAAACCTCAGTAAAAGTTAATCACCTTCAGTTTGCAATTCCGCGTTCGATTCAACTTGGAAAGGTTAAAAATTCACAAGGTAAGTAGGTAGGTACGTTTTTAAACATTATATTTTGTTATTTACTTTTCAATATCAAGACGTTCATAAGTACTTGGATCTATAAACAAAACTCATTCATAATTTTATCTCCACTGGCGGCAAACTAGCGTATACGCTAACTCATTAGCAACTAAATAAATTACAAGGCGAAACCTCTTTTATATCATACACACTCCATGAACATTTTCGAACTACCCACATTTTTTTAACAATCCCTCCAAGTCCTCGTTAAGGTAAAGATCTCGCCTACTTAACTTCACCGAAACAAACTAAAATGTTTAAAAATTATATCATTTTATCCACAAACACCCACAATGTCTTCCGAAGGATCGGAGTCTGATGGCTCAGACATTCAAATACAATCTGCGTTACCAAAAATGCCACAAAAAAAGTTACCGAACAGTCCATCAGATGATTTGCTTAAAATAAAGCAAGACAAGAAGTTGAGCACGAAGATAATGATACATCAAGCACTTATAGACCTGAAAAGTCGAAAAGGCGTATCACTATACGCCATTAAGAAGTATATAGAAGAGAGATACAACGTGGATACAAAGAAACTGAATTATCATATCAAGAAGTTCATAAAATCTGCCGTAGAAGAAGGAATTATCATACAAACCAAAGGAATAGGAGCCACAGGATCCTTCAAACTTGCCCCCATCAAAGAAAAGAAACCCAAAACGAAGAAACCGAAAAAGGAAAACATAGTAAAGACAAAAGATCTCGAAAAGAAGAAGAAATTACTAGAAAAATCGAAGAAAACTGAAGGGAAAAGCTTGAAATCGAAAGTCAAATCTAAGGGAAGCAAAGAAGATAAACCAGTTAAACCGAAGAAAAATATGGATGTGAAAAAGAAGCCAACAGAAATGAAAGATGGCGGAGAAAAAACGAAGAAAGTGAGGATTGCCAAGATCATGAAGACGCCCTCGAAGAAGAAGGGCATGATGAAGAGAAAAAGCATAGGTTCAATTATTAAACCACCGAAAATGAATCCCAGGGCGAAAGCATAAACAGCCTTTTTTTTAATCATTTATAATTTGTTGATTTTTTTATTATATTTGCGTGATTATAATGTTGATTTTCTAACAATAGACAATTGAAATTTTAAAACTTGTTTTTTTATCACATTACCATAACAGGAGCTTTGATGGCTGCCTTTCCGTCAAAAATGTGTGAGGTACTCGTAGCTAAGCAGTGAGCGGCGAGTAGAGTTATCAACCAAAAACGAGTTGACGAGTAGGTAACGAGCACAGCGAGTGCCTCTCGGTGACGAGCGAATACTCGCTCGTGTATTCATAACTAGCTTTTGCCCGCGGATTCGCACGCGTTAATTAAGACTTTGACAATAAATTCGGGTTATAATTCAATCATGATTCGAAAAACACGTGGCGCCATCTATATCATTGTTTTGTTCCTCGGAAACAGTACTTTTTTTCGGGATGAAACTTTCACAGAAACAGAAACGGAAATAGGGTACCTTTCATCATGAAAGGTAGGTACCCTATTTCCGTTTCTGTACACCTGACAACGTATACCTATGTAAAATTGTAATGTCTCTGTAGCATCATGAAACATGAGGCCGCAAGGGCTAGTGCAAATCTTGGGCTTCATTCGATTAATCGAGTCTGGCAAACCACGGTGGGGTCGGTGCATTTCATTAATTCAAGTGGTGTAACGGAGCTGATAATATTTGCTATCCTAAACATGCTCTTTGCACGTACATACCTATTTAAAAGAAAGTGCTTAAGCTTTTTTGCACCCCTTTTCCAACAATGCTAAGCCAAGTTATACTATGATAATCAAACGATCCTATTGGTTGATATAATATACCCATCGCTACGCAGCTTGGCACATCTCTGGTAAAAAGTCGGCCTTACACATTAATATACTAAAAACCAATGGTCTTACATTTCGTTTAAGTCCTATGTAAGTAATACTGAGTACGCTGATCGAGATGGCTACATAAATCATCTTCGAGAGCATTTCAACGTCAAATCAATGATTATTGAGGAGTTACAAACGATCGGTATGGCCGAAATCAATCGTCAGCACCATGATGATAACGGCATATTTACAATGATAACTGGCTTCTATAAAACAGGTGTTTTCATTTAGCGCAGGAGTCAGGGCTTCACTTTGTACACATTTTTCATGCCACTATAGAAATTATTAAAAGAAGTAAACAAGGTTAATGGAAATTGTAATTGATTCAAGGCGCAAAAACTGAAGCAGTTATAAAATCTTTTATAGGCATTTTTATGTTAACAAACACATTTCATGGTTGCGTAGTTCTATGTATGGATATAGTTTGTCCAGCATCTCAATGATGAGTGATCGACGATGGTAAGCAAGAATATTCACTCGTGGCTTTTCTAAATTGGCACAAGCTGGTAGCACAATAGTTTCCCTGGTTTCAGCGGAGGAACTTACCTACTGAATATTAATAATTCGTTCTGCTATCCGTCCCTCCTCCAGTCCTAGTCCGCATATATAGGTCATTTCGCCATCGAACGTAACCAACCAACGGACTGAGTTAGTTACTCGTAAATAGGTAGGTACATAGTATTAAACTTGTATTGTGCAACGGGTGGGATTCAAATCTAACTCGAGATCTATCACTACGTCTATGGCACATTTCGATTAATTAATAACTTTCTTCTAATTAACTCATACGCTTTGAAATTTGGAAACATTGTCGTATAAATCGAGTACTTAGTTCAAACGCTCATCAGTACTCATCACTTAATAGGTATATTTTGCTTGCTATTCACCTACGGAGATTGGCCGATTCAATTTTCTTTATCTATTGACTGGCCGCACTACTTCTACTACCGTGTCTAACCACTTAAGCGCAATTTGAATGAAAATTAAGCTAATTGTTTTAGCTAAACTCATGCAGTCTCTTTGTTGATTTGATGTGTTAAAATGTTCCAACCTATGACCTATGTTTTTGTCCAGCTAAACGTTCTTAAAACAGTAAAAAAGGTTCTTATTTTACACTTTTTTGGCGTCGTACCTACCCCACACGATTTCGTATACCATTGATATGGAAACATCGGTGCCAGGATTTTTTACCTATATAATCATCAACGGAGTGGATTAAATTATACGTATAATTGAAGCTAACTCAACTAAGTAGGACTACCAAAGCAAGCTTAATAAAATTCGCAAGGAACCAACGCGCGAGCTTCCTCAACCAAATGATAAAATAATTTTCAAAATCGGTCCACAATTATTGATGAAAATATCGATGAACATACCTACATAAAATATACACAAAGACAAACATAAAAACCTCCTCCTTTTTTGAAGTCGGTTAAAAATCAGGTTTCAATTCGATAGGCTTGTTTTTCTTTATAGTGTGTCGATGGTAATCTGTATAAAGTCGGCCTAGAATTTGGCTACGAGTTGGGGACCTTCAGTAGCGACCATCAGTTCCTATAACGTGCAGACAAGGACAACTGCACCCTAATTGAACTGCACACTGTCAACCACAATCTGAATCATTTTGAAGGATATTGCTAATCCTTATCCTACTAATAGGTACCTACCAATTAAAAATTTGAAAGTTTGTGAGGATGGATGGATGGATGTTTGTTACTCTTTCACGCAAAAACTATTGAACGGATTTAGATGGAATTTGGAACACAGATAGTTTATAACCTGGATTAACACATAGGATACTTTTTATCCCGGTAGTACGTTCCCGTGGGATAATTTCCCACCTCCACGCGGGCGAATCCGCGGGCAAAAGCTAGTGCTCGAAAATTTGTCTGCTCAACAACGTAAATAACGCAATGAATGTTGTTGAACTGTCTAAATGAAAGCCATTCCTACTGTTAGTGTGTTATGCAATTATCCCGCTGTTGTTATTCATATACGCACGCCGGTTGCGAATAGGTAATAAGTACGCAAGTATTAAGTAGGTATATTCTTTTTTTTTTTTTTTTTTTTTTTTTTTATTTTAGGAAAGCTTACAGACTAATAACATTATAGTAACAAAAATATATAACTAAATTGCTAATTACAAGCTTCCACAGATAGATACAAAATATATATATATTAGTTCCCTAGTACAAAATAATCTAACAAATTAAACAAACAAACTACGATTAAAAATCTTGAATATTAATTTCAAAAGTTGGTTAATTTTATTTAATTGTTTATAATTGAAGCTAACTTGTAAAATAAATGGTTCAAGAAGGTGTCTTCTGTACAAAAAATGGCTTTGCCAATAATTTTCTAACTGTGCTTGCATTGGTGCAGAATAGATCAATACCGGGTTCACAAGAAACTTCGTTAAAACTGCGACTGGCTCTCGGAAAGTATGCATTACGCCTATAATTAGTGTTCGCAAAAGGTACATGTAAGAGTGGTCGTTGTCGCAGTCCCATCTGATTAGTGCGTAACGTTAATTTTGAAACAAGTTCAGGACAGTCGATTGAACCATTTGCGATATTAAACAAGTAGCATACATCACTAATATGACGTCTACGGTCAAGTGGTAGAAAATGGTACCTCCTGCATCGGTGAGTGTAATCAAGAGACACTTGCTTTGCCCTGTAATCAAGGTACTTAAGAAATTTTCTCTGGATGCCCTCAATACGAGACTTGTAGATCCCGTATTGAGGGTTCCAGACTTGTGATGCATACTCAAGGTGGCTGCGTACGAACGAACAATACAATACTTTGATCGGTTTTAGCGATCGGAAACATGTTGAGGTTCTCATTATAAACCCAAGTGCTTTTGACGCCCTATTTACTATACTATCAATATGCTGATCGAAGAGTAACTTCCTGTCTTGTATAATACCAAGATCCCTAATACTATTGACTTTGCCTATATTGATATTGTAAAGCTTATACGTGGAATCGATTATAGACTTCTGACGAGTAAAAGTCAAGTGGAAGCATTTTGAAACATTCAGTTCCAGCCTGTTACGTATACAGTATTCTTCAAATCTATTTAAATCATTTTGTAACAGGTGTGTATCAGATATGTTTCGGATAATTTTATGAACCTTCATATCGTCAGCATAAAGTAAAATATAAGATGTTTCAAAACAGTGTTTCACGTCAGCAATAAATAAAGTAAATAAAAGGGATCCCAAAATCGAACCCTGGGGAACTCCAGAGGGGACAGAACTCCATCCAGACGTGTACCCCTGAAGTACCACAGCCTGCGTTCTGTTTTCAATATAAGAAGAGAACCAACGATACAAATCTCCGTGTATTCCGGCTTTTAATAGCTTCTCTAAGAGCAGTCTATGGTCGATACGGTCAAAGCATTTACTATAATCAGTATAAATAACGTCAACTTGTGCACGCTGTTCCATACCTTCTGATATAAATTCATGGGACAAGATTAAATTAGATGTAGTGGAACGCTTCCTAATAAAACCATGCTGTTCATCACCAAAGTTGCATTTCATAGCAGCGTATACATCAGTAAACACAATGCGTTCGAGAATTTTTGAGAACAGACATATCTTGGATATTGGTCGATAGTTAGAGATATCCGACTTATTACCTTTTTTGAAAACTGGGGTAATAAATGCCGATTTCCAAATTTTCGGAACTATGCCTTCTGAAAGTGACCGCTTGAATAAAATGCATAGTGGTACAACAAGGCTGTCGGCACAATTTACGATAAATAATGGAGGTATAAGATCAGGGCCGCCAGATTTGGAAAGGTCCAATGCCTTTAATAACTTTAAAACTTGTGAAAGAGATACACTAATCGAACCGATGCACGACACACCGTCTTCAACGCTAATGCCACCGGAAGTAGCGGGCACAGGATCAGGTTCCTGGAAAGTAGAATGGAAATATGTTGCGAATAAATTGCTGATCTCTTCACCTGTACCCTTCTTACCCTTGTACCCTTCTTTCGCAAAATCCCCAAAATCTGTCAGGATGTTTCGATATTTTATATTGTTGGATTACGTTAATGATTTTTGCTACTCCATCTACCTATCAGGGTAGTTATCTATTTACTAAAAGGATCTTTTCTTTTGGCGCTGATTTTGACAGGGGGGCGCTGTCGAGAAATGTAAAAAACAATATGGCGGCATCAGTTCCGATTTTGGCCGCGCGCCAACAGAACCATGTAGCATTACTTATACAGCCTCACGGTATTCTTACACGTGAAGTCCTATTTACTTAAGGTTTTATTACAGAAACAAATCTAAAGAAATAAGTAGGTACTTATATCGTGGTTTTTGTAAGTTTTTTGTTGAAATAAAATAAATAATGTGTGTCGTTAAATTAAAAATGAAATTCAATAGACAATCGACTTGTGCCTGGAAGTAAAAGCTAAAACAATTTAAAAAAAAAATGTCATCTAGGATGCATAAAAAAAAAAAGAATAAGTACCTAGGTATACCCGATGGTCGATCATGAACATCGTAAAACGAAATTCATTGGAAAATTCAAGAAAGTCAAACTACAGCCAAAGTACCTAAGTACCTAAGTACTATAAGCATCCCAATCATTTATTAATTCCTAAGTACCTAATTAAGTCTTTTCCATTACCCAGGTAGGTACCTACCTATTGTTACCTATACATTACTAACAAAATCATCAACAATTTTGCTTTTTATCTTTTTCATTTACCGCGAAAACGTGAGTTATTTCTTCCAATACTTAACTTTTTTTTTTTGTAAAAATTGTTAGTGATCTATTTTAAGTATTATGTAGGCTATTTAAATTATGTACTTAAATGAAATGCTATTTATTTAGACCCCTCCATTGTTGATGTGCGTTCGTACACAATAGCCGTGAGCATTTACAAGTCACCCACGTTATTTAAATGGGAGATAGGGGCGAAATGGACACGTGTTTTAAATAAGTGTGCAAGAAAACATAATAAATTATTTTATTATTCAAATTGAGAATCCCGATCTTCGTTTTGACCATTTTTAGCGCTGAACGTATAAAGGATGCTAGGTAGATAAGTCCCTACAGTAAAAACTTTCGCCCTAAATTAATCCGAGCAGTTATTTTTTCAGATTGCTTTTTTTTTCAATATTGCTCGCAATATCGTGCCATGGCTAAAAAGATAGAAATTATAAAATATAGCTGTGAGTTTACAAAAAACATACCTACCTACTTATTAAGCAAAATAATTACTTAATCGCTATGGGCGTCTTACCGGGTATCATGTTGCCCAGTAACTGGGTTGTGGAGGTCAGACTGGAAGCAGACTCCAACGTAGTTGAGAAAAGGCTAGGCAAGTGATGAATTGATCGCTGGGGAATAGATACTTAGCCTACATGGTTTAATGCAATGGCTCCAGTCAAGTCCGCAAAAATGATACGCATACGTAACCTACGTACGCAACTGTTTCGATTTCCCACGTTTTCTGTCTTCGTCATTGCCTTGGTATTGATAGACATTTAATTATCATTAGGTACCACTAAAGTGTTCAAGGTTTCCTACTTGTTGTCGGGGCGAAAGAATCTCATTAAAAAATACATTTTACGTTTATGTAAGAATACAGGTTTTTTTTTTACGCAAGCTCGCTTCGGGTAAGATGCTGAAGAATGTTTAGATGAGGGGCAAATGGAATCATATTCCTTTAGTTTTTAATAAACCCAGTATCTTTCTATTTAAATAATATAAATTACAAAAAAATATAAACTGAAAAAGAATATCGATATTTTCTGTAAGAATCTCCAGCTTAACTTTCCGACGGGAAACTTCAGTCGATTGACTCTGGCTGATTAAACACTTAAATTTATATTAAACAAAATACTTCGTTTCTATAAATGAATATATATTTAAACGAAACATCACTGACGTATTATAAATAATACTTTAACAATGTAACATGAGCCATAAACTCAGCAAATAGGCCCAAATCGTGTGAATAATTCATTATATCGGCCATTCTACTTGAATGACATCACTACGCAGAGAGCACGAACCTACTACATGATAATCAACCTTATGCACTTTTAATAAAGCTGATTATAAATCGATTACTTGTGAAAAGTAATTTCTTAAGTCGCCGTTCCGTTTAAATCTGAAAAAATGCATTCGTTTTCTCACTCCAACTTCTGCCTAATCTCCATAAGTAAGAAAGAGACACACGTATATTTGTTGAGCTAACCCGTCTCGTAGAGAGGATATTGGGGTCATGGAACGTGTTTGAATTTCGAAACACGTTCCATCCAATACCGTGCGTTGTTATTCACTGTTTTATCATTGGTTAGGCGGCCTCCGTACCACAAAGTTCAGCGTTTAATAAAATCGATACGAATTTGTACAGGGGTATCGCTTTTCTGTCGTTTATCGGTGTCGCTTCGAGTTATGTGGTAGTCAAGCTATACACTGTGACCGTATCTTTTATGTTATTCGTGCAGCCATTTCGTTTCGAAAGATGTCCGGAGTGACTTTAATCGTGACGTTTTGATACGTTTTCTATAGTTTTTTGACGTTTAAGAAGACACCATTGCTGTGGATCTGTGACGGTAAGTCGTTTGCACCTTATTTCATAAAGATATTCATGTAAAATTGTATTCCGACCGAGATATTGGAGAGAAAACATCAAAAATTCCAATTTTAGTACCACAACTGTGTTGTAACACTGAAATAACTTCGAAATTCGTGCGTGACGTCACGGCCATTTGAAATTGGTATTCAATTACTGACTCCGTTAGTTTTTTAATCGATTTGGTTTTAAAAAATCGTGTTTTTTTTAGATACATTGTTTTTATTTTATTTAAGAAATGGATTTTTGACGTTTTATTTTTGTTTGTTTACATATATTTTTGTATAGATATAGTAACTAACATATATTTGTTGTATGTAAGATGGCTTCAAATGACAATTTGCGCTGAGATATCAATAACATGGTTTCTTATTACTTCCCAGTAAAGACTATAATGCTGTTACTGCATATTTTGATTGGATATTATGTTCTGTCTCTTTCCAACAGTGTTTATTGTTGTGTTTGCGTCTCTTTCTAGCTCATGCGACTTATTTATAGAGAACGCGGCGTGTATGCCGTTCCCCAGTGGCGCCCTACATTTGCGATAGTGTTGTAATTTTGACGTGTTGTTTTATCGATACCTTTTTATCTATCGATAACTTTGTTGTTTTCACTTTGGGTCGTGCGATATTTTGTTATTATTATTTGCGTCTTGTTTCTTCTCGCAGTTTTATTTGATAAATGCATAAGATTATGAACCTAACGTGAAGAAACTCACCTACATAAAGACAGATAGATAATTAATGTTTTCCTTGTGAATATTTTATCCTGCGCTAGTGGACTATAGACCACAACTCAGATAATATGTTAATTTCTGAGGTACTTGTAACACATCATTATACTTAATCATTTAATTTCGAAGCTAGCTGAATGGTATGGGCTAGAGGTAAAAACTAAGGCATTTACCATACATTACGCCTCAATTTAGCCTCTTCAGCTAATGTAACGAAATATATCAAGTCTAATATTCTATTTTGTCTTTGTTAAGCCCGTGCAGCTTCTATTAAAAAAATCACCTCCCCTCTTCCCGTGGGTAGGTATAGAATGCAATTATTGAAGGAGGGACCAGAAGTATCATTTTGTGCACTAGTAGGATCATACTACGTTTGCCCAAGTACCTACTCTCAGAGAAATGGAAAATCTGTGACTGTCCACGGACCATTTTCAATTTGGAAGTTCGTTATAGACCAAGAATTATCCAGATTTAACTTTCCCTTGAAAGAAAAAGTCATCATCAGAATATAATTGATGTTTAACTTCACCGCCACCAGCCACCGATAGGCTAGTTATCATTCCGCAGTCAAAGTTATCATGTGTTTGAGACAGTTTTTATCCATCTGCTAATATCGTAACGTCATCATCATCCTTTAAGCTTAGATACTTAATCAGTTAAGCTTGTTTTGTGAAACCTCACCAACTCATCATCCACTTCTAGCGCCATCTTTTCGCATTCTGGTTACATTCATGTTAGTCTTAGTTTTCCCTCGTCACAGCTATCATCTTTAGAGAGAACAAAATCATGTTTGAAAATAAAATAGCCAAAAAGGCAACAAAAATTACGCTACACGTTCTTTAAAAAAAACGAGCCAATGAAGAACCTTCAAAAATTTCTTAAATAATAATAATAATTTCTATCGACATTCACCACAACACTATCAGAGATAAAAAAATAAAATGTCTGCCGCCATCCGCTGGTTAAGGATTATTATTACTCCCATCCCTTATATACATAATAAACCTTATTTACTAAGTACTAAAGTCCATATTCTATTGGTGTACATGAATACCTTTGTCGATGAAGGGATATTGATATGTCATTAGAATTTCGACTTTGTGTGGATGGTGTAAGGTTTGAAATATTAAAAAGGGTTTGATAATAAAGGCAAATAATACGGTTCTATTGAAATATCTCTGTTGATTTACGAGGGGCTAAAGATGGTGGGTAAGGAAAGCTTATTTCGATGTTTTTATCCACGTTGGGATAACGTGTGTGTGCCTTTCTCCGAAATAGCTGGACTGATTTCGCTGATGTCGTTAACTACTTCATTGTGTGTTTATTACTTCGTCTTAATGAGGTTTTGTGTTTTGAGTTTTGTTATAGAGAGGTGACTGGTGTTTTTATTATTATTCCCAAGTATCTTGTTCACTGTTGTTTGTCTTATTGATCTACTGGTCGCAAGGCCGGTTGCCAAACGTGAGGTCAAGGGTTCGATTCCCAGGTCGAACAAGCTGTTATCCGATATTTTCGCAAGCAAAATCTGTGTAAGCCGTCAGTGTCGTATTTAGCCCGAAATGGAAATTGATGTTGGTTCGTAGTCAGTGAAATATGGATATTCTATGTTCACCATTGACAATGAATTTGGAGAATTTAAGAATGGAAATTGGTTTTCTTTGAAAAAAAAACGTCCAACCTTTTGTTTAAACATTTGTATGAGGATAGAGATAATATGATAATAAATCACCAGCACAAGCAGAATAGTATGCCACTGGTAACAAAACCAGTATGAGCTGGCCTCGCATTCTATTGAAACTTCGCCCTACGATAAGTCAGCTCAACGTCAAAGTGCTTCCATCGACCGTGCGGTCTAGCATACCATTAGGGCTGCCACCTCCCGTTTTATGTTTTAGAGGATTTGATAAGATTAAATAAAGGACATCTTATTGTTTTCAATAAAATACGATAAAATGAAATATGAAATAAAATAAAATGGTATCAGTAGCGACATTTATTAATAGGTAAATATAAAACAATGTAATGAAGGGCGACTAACAAAAGTTATTTACAAGGCAGATGTGAGTGGAAACGCCGGAAGGGGACGCCCTAGGAGGATATATAGTGACGTCATTGGTGATTTTCTTCAGACAGGTCAGGTGCGTAGTACTCGCAACCGTGCGGTGTGCGTGTATGGCCAGATGTATGAACATAAACGAGGCAAAAAGAGTATGTAAGAAACGTAGCAGGTGGCTTTCTGTAGTTTCTGCCTACCCCTATGGGAAGAAGGCGTGTGTTTATGTATGTATGTATATATAAAACAATGTTAATAGGCAATAGTTTGTCGTTAATCGAAGCCTAGTAAGTAGGTAGTACTAGAATAGTACCGGCTACCTAATTAGTATAAGTATTTGTGCTTATTGTCCTCTATTGAAGATTTCAAATTAGGGGACAAGATCATTTTTGTTTCTGAAATATAGGACGTCCTTTAAAATAAAGGTAGTTTGGCAACCCTACGTACCTTAGTCAATCTTTTAAACACACCATAATGATGCGAAACCGTTAATCACCCAATGGAAGTTTTGAGCTTGTAGCGGTATCAACATCGCCACATGCGAGCTACACGTCATACTGACGTCACGCAAATCCTGCATCGCGCAAACAGAGTTTACCGCGCGAGTAGAATATATACAACGTCCCAACATCAACCGTCGGGCAGTTTCCCACCAGACACAACACCCGTCTGGACGGAGGATCCTCCCTGTTCCGTAGAGTATGAGTGAGCTTTACACCCTGTTCCTCATACCTCTATAAGATACTGCCGTCACCATCATCATACTCCTCCTACCTACCAATTTATTCGGGGTCGGCCCAACATGTATTTTTCTTCCATCTATTAGTGATCATAAAAAAAGAAAGAAAGAAATAACAATTATAATAATTAGACTCAGGTTTAAGGCACACAATATTCAAACGAAAACAAAAAAAATGTAAAAAATAAGAACCGTATCATCTCGGTAGTCACCCCCTTTCTAGCCATATCATCTTTCACTTAAGGGGACTACATGACCTAAACGCAAATTTCTAATGCCTAAAAATATATGATCCACTGCAAAAAATATATGATACTCTTCTGGATATATGCTAGTTATGTTAGATAGTGTGTTGAAAACATAACACAATTAACTTGATATGATAGAAAAAAATCACGAAGATACATCTAAAAAAAATTTTTACTATTAAAAACCATACTAATATACATGCAATAATTCAGATTTTTTGTCAGATTATTCTACAAGTAACATCCTACTAACGTAATAGTGTTTTAATTTTTTAGTCCAATGAATAGATTTTTTGTAAATCCATAATTGCTTCATATTTTGCAATAAATTACCAGCGTTGTGTCATCGCGCGTCTCTTTCTTTTCTATGCAATCCGACAGTGACCGCGCTTTAGCTCTTGTACGCCTCTTAACGTCATAATTTTGGTGGCTGATTCGAATCTGGCAGAACATACAACGTCATTCATATACAACAAGATGAGAGACATTTTACAAAAATATCCACATAATAGAATTATAATACCAATTAAAAAAGGGTCACAAGGCTCATCCAAAAAAAAAAACACCCTAGTAGTCCCTACTTAAAATTGCCCTTGACTGGCTGCGTCCCTGCCGGCGTTAAATCACATTGATCCAGTTTTTTTATAATAAAAAAAACGCTTCATCCCTTGCCACCTGCCCTTTAATTCTGTATTAATCATTAAAATAATGTATTCGGGACATTATATGTACTTGCAATGAAGCCCCTTCGTGTTTGTCAAAAACTGGAATATTGCATCCCCTTTGTCCGTTGCTGAAGCTCAGGGGAACAAAAATCACCACGCGGGGCGGATTGGCGAGTACGGTCAACCCCAGACCCCAGCCATAGATAATACACAATGGCCCAGCCGGTCTCTTTGAAAAAAATCTCACCGTGAAAACTTAGGTTAAGTGAGTTGTCATTTCACGTAATGCTAGAGATTGACACTATTGACAGCTAACCAGAATACCACCGCTGCGACACTTATTTTTTTTTTCATGTCCTGATCCTGAGATGGGGACCCTCGTACAGGACTTTCTGTTGTTATTTTCATTTTAATTTCGTTTTTTATTTTTATATTTTTGTTTTTATGAGTGTGTTTAGTTTAGTTTGTGATAATCCGGCGCGAGTCCCAATAAATACTTTTTCTTTATTTCTTACTTTCACGATGAGATTTTTACAGAATAGACCAGCTGGGGTTGACGTGACAGTTGTAACATTCGAATTACGAAAACCACCGTTATTGCTACGACATAAAGTCGCTGTCTTCGTCACTTGTACCGTCGACGTGTGTTGGACGGTACCTACGTACTATTGTACCGTGTTGTTAGTTATTATTGACAATGGAAGGGTTGTCTGTGGTCTAATTGCTCGAAAGCCTGCAGGTTGCATTTTGCTCGCGAAGTATTTTTTGTTATTGAAAACAATCAATCAATTTTTTATACTTAGGTAAGGGTTTGCTTGCATATTAATTTCTCAAAAATACAAAAAAAAAGTGGGCCATTTTGTCCCCAGTCTCCCCTATCGATTTTTTATTTGTTGCGAAACGGGTGAAGGAGAAATGAGCGGGCGATGGGAGCCATATTTGTAACGCTTTGGGTGGTAACTAATTCGGTTATGAAACATGAAACCTGTTCAAAAAAAATTGAATATTGCAATAGTTTTGTATAATATTTTTACGTAAACAAATAGGTATTGAAAACAAAATATAAGAACCCGAATATTTATTTCACGAGGATCGATTGGAATAAAAAGTTTTCCTTTCCTTAAATCTCACTTTCTATTAGGTACCTACTTCCAAAAAGGTTGGGTATTTTATTCCAGCGAAACGTGACGAGCGCTCACGTGGGTTTCACTTCTCCATAAAGAACGTTCTGGGTCAACTTATTTTTTTCTGATATTTTCCTGGTATAAAAATATCTTAAATTTTGGGGTAGATCGAATGACGTGATCACTTTTATTGCACAATCTTGCCTCCATTCATTATGAATCTCACCATGAAATCTTAAGTGAAGTGAGCTTCAAGTCAGCTGTCAATCCACCATCCGATCTATTCTGTAAAAATCTCACCGTGAGAACTTAGGTGAAGTTAGGGTTACCATCCGTCCAGATTTGTCCGGACATTTCCGGCTTTATGGCCCCCCGTCCGGACTTTGTCCGGACTTTTTGACTTAATGGGATTTAATTAAGAATTATAAAAATTATAATTAATACCGAAATAGAAAGATTAAAAGTAAAATGTCCGGCTTTTTGTCAGAATTTTTCATTTTTCGATGGGAACCTTAGGTGAAGTGAGCTTGAATTAAGCGGTCATTAATATGGATCCCTAGCGTCAAGTGGAACGACAGCTCACTACAAGTTCTCACGGTGAGATTTTCACAGAATAGATCTTCTGATGCTAGGGATTGACACTATTGACAGCTCACTTTAAGCTCACTTCACAGTTTCCCCGGTGACATAAGAGAATAGATCGGCTGATCATTCATCATGGATCCATGCAGGCCCAAACTTAACAATTTAAAACCATGGACGAACAAAAAAAAGTCGGACGGAACTCGCTAAGCCAAAACTAAGTCCCGTTTATGTGTGACCGTCGACCGACTAATGTGAGAATGTGTGCGTACATCGGCCTGTACGTACAGCGAGCTGGCCGACTAGAGTGACACAGTTTTTTGTTAGCGAGAATCTGTCGGATTATTTTCTTGTTCGTCCGTGCATATAACTGAGCGATTCCACAGAGTACGGAGACTCCTCGCCGGCCGTTGCTAGAGGCGGCACTGTCAACACTTGCCATACAAACCAATTGTGAAACCGTTTACATGCACTACGACACTAATGACGGATTTGAAGGCGGTCCGTGACAGAAGTTGTGTGCTCAATGCACTTTCGGAGCTACGAATTCTATTCGGACAAAGCACACGTTTCATTTTGTATGGAACTTTGGCTAGGCCGTGTAAATTCCTAGAAAATCTGTGAAATTTATCTATAAACATATAACAGGCAATGATTTATAGAATTTATTTGTCTTTGATTATAAAGTTATTTGTATTGTGGACGTACAAAAATAGAATTGAAAATGTTTGACATTTGTTGTGAGGAAAATGGAGACATAATGACAGCTGACAATGAAATTAATGTCATCTTTCAATAACATAAAACGGGGATATTTTAGATTGACAACGACACTTCCGACAGTGTATGTCAAAATAAAACGTTCGGAAATCGGAAGTGTACTGGTCAAGTAGATTTTATTAATCGAACTAGGGTATTAATACATGTTTCCATTAGTAACACATTAGAAAAAGGTGTAGTGTAATAGATGATAATAATACAGCGATACCTTTTTATAATTATATTTAATATTTTTTGTATTTACGGTTGTACATTAATTTCAAATCCATTCTGATTTCAGAACGTATGTTGTCAGGACGTCGCCATAGTGTGGCCATAATGACAACAACGGCAATAATTGTTAAAAAATTATTTGTGTGTACAACAAAGATAACATTCTCAAATTCACGGATTAATATTTTTCCTAAATTCAGTGTATTTTTCCCCGTTTTTTGATATGTACAAGTGATAGCCAAAAATGAAACATCTCCTTTGCATTCACGCTTGTTGTCAGCCTCAGATCAAATATAAAACCAAGACATAGCGCTGTCAACAGTGACGTGAGGCCGGTTTCGTAAACATGTGTGCACATAATGAGATGTAGTTTGGTTGTAAATGTGTGCGTGTGAGCGTATACGCACAGAGCAAGGTGTAGTTTTGCATGCTTCACTGTATTGTTCGCAGCGCTGTCTTGATTTTTTATTCAAAGGGAAAATAAATTAACAATCGTAGTTTTATCTTGTAACAAATAAATATTGCCTAATATGTGTCGAACCTTGGGAAGCTGTATTAGGCTATAAAAGCACTGAGCTATTTAATTGACTTGATTATCCTGGATTTAGCGGTACTTGGTTAAAAAGGCGACGTGACATACAGTACTTTCATAGAACTTATTAATAATTTACCTCTGATTTTTCATTACTGTCAAAACCGCAGTGATCTTTACTGTCGTGTCGTTATTGTTGCTGTTGGGTTGCTGCCACTGACAAGTCTGTCAAAATCATAGTGATCTTTATTGCCGTTGCAATAAGGTTGCTGTCGGGCTGCTGCCACTGAGAAGTCTGTCAAAATCGCTGTGTTCTTTATTGCCGTTGCAATAAGGTTGCTGATAGGCTGCTGCCACTGACAAGTCTGTCAAAATCATAGTGATCTTTATTATAGTTACATTAAGGTTGCTGTTTGGGTAGCCGACAGAGGTTAACTAACTGTGCAAGTACTGTAGGTTTCTGATTTGAGAAAGAAATCACTACAAAAGAACTCAACTTCAAATTCTCAATTCAGAAACCGGCTTCCTAATTACGTAACACACTATCTATCACAATTTGAATCATTATGAAGCCTTTTGCTAATCCATTGCTTCATATGTTCGAAAAATTGATCAGCTTAACAACGTAAATAACGTAATTAATGTTGTTGAACTGTCAAAATGAAAGCCGTTCCTACTGTTATTGCGTTGCGCAATTACCCCGCGGGTAATAGCCCACAAAATAAGAAAGCTGATGTAGCAATGAGATCGTAGGAACCTGATGACCGTTGGGGTAGACTATTTCTTGAGTGAAGACCGCGAATCGGCAAACGTAGAGTAGGACGCTCTCAGGCTGGGTGGAGCTACCATCTTTGTAGGGTGGCTGGTGGTGGAGAGTAGCCGAAATTCGAGGCCACTGGCGTGCAATTGGAGTGGCCTATGTCCAGCAAGCTGTGGACTTCTTTTGACAGATATTGACATTTCGTACTATGTGACATTTTCAGGCCTAACGTGTTTTGTACTTTTACGAATATATAGGCATTGCCTGTTTTTATTCGGACTATCCATTTCCCTTGGAACTGCGATTGTTTAAAAAATGGCCAACATGTTCAGAACTTATTCGTTATGTCGATTCGCGTCCATAGCTCATGTAGGACTATCGGTTGAGGAAAACTAACTTTGAATAGGTAAATACACAAATTAATAGTTTCCCCAGCACACTACATCATATGTTTTTATTTGTTATCAGATGCAGCAACCAATGAATCAGCCAGAACCTATCGGGTAAGTTCTAAAAGTAATAATTAAATTTAATTATTAATTCAGCTATACGATTTAAACACGGTGAAGGAAACCGGCATGTCCTAGTCCACCAAAAATTCGAAGATATGTGACATCCACCAGCTCGTTCGTGCCCGTGTGGTGGTTTACAGCCATCTCCCTCATATAGAGAGGAAGGCTGAGTCCCAGCAGTGGGAATGTAGGCTAATAATTATGTTATACGAGATAATGGTCGCGAGCATCCGCTAGATGCAATGCGTCGTCCTCGTTATGGCAATTAGGTATTCGAGGAGGCCTATGCCTGTATTCTGATGATGACAATGAAGTACGATGTGCATGGATTGGTGATCGCAGCAGCTGACAGGAGGACTCTGTTGGCCATTCTCTTAACGTAACCCCTTAGCCTGTTTTTACGACACCCCCTGGTGGCGAGTGCGTGAAGCAACTTCTTTGTCAAGAACTGCAGCATAACGGAAAAGGATTTGCTCACTTAACCTCTTTGGTAGTATATTTTTGGGGGAGGCCTACGACTAGCAGTGGACGTGTTTCGACTGAGATGAAAATGATGATGTAGTACGGTGTGGACGGATTGGTAATTGCAGTACTTATGTTATTTTTAGCAGAGAGGAGGACACTGCTTCTGCCCATCATCTTGACCTAACCCCTTATGTATCTTCTTCGACATGCCTGGTGGAGAGGCCAATACCTTCCCAAGAACTACACTATGACGATTTCATTCACGTATTATAAGCCCACTTTCTAGCTGACCAAGACCAAAACTTTTGTCCAGACCTGGATATTTTATATTTGTCACAACAAAAGATATGATGATATTTTTGTCTGCAGGGGCCAGCAAGCGGTGCAACAGCAGATGGTTCTCTGTCCGGTACGATTTGTGTACGAGACGCAGGTGTTGGTACAACCTGGTGAGTGTTGTTTACACAATGGCCGACCATCGTCTACCAATCCTTTGATAGACTCGACTCTGCTTTCATATTTACGTTCGTAAAGAGATGGATTAGTGATAACAGTATCTCTCTAGCTTTATCTCGTTGCGATGGGCTGTATATCAGTATTTTACGTGAAACTGTTATCAGATCAATGCAAATGCCCAAGCTATTAAAGAAATCCAATATCCTGAGGGTTTAGACTGGCTGTCATATCCTATGGTTCATTGATTTAGCATGTTCAAAATATGAAGTTCATATTCGAAGAATATTTAGAATGTACAGTCAGTAAATAGTAATAAATTGTTCCAGGAGACCAAATCCAGCCAAACCAGACCTTCTTTATAAACCCTCAAAATCCACCACCATGGATGCAAAACCGGCCCCAGCCCAACCCAGTGGTCTACGTCCAACAACTACCCAACAATATGATACAGCCAGTCCAACAGCAGATGGACCAGAACCAACTGTACCTCCAACAAAACTTCGCCAACTTCCAACTCCAACAACACATGTTGGCGCAAAACCACCAAGACATGAGATCGATGCAACTCGCCAACATTGTACCAAATATGGTACAGAATGTACAGCAAAGCATACAGAGCAACGAAAGGAATATAAATCAGAACCCTAACACAGGACAGGTGCAAGCAAATGCACAGAATATGATGCAAAACCAAATGACTGTCGCTAGGCAGGTCCCTAATCAGGGCAATCAAACTGTTGAAGTCCAAAGACAAGTCCAGTTCATGAACGTGAGGCCTCAGATGAGCCAACAAATGAACATGACGAGGCCTGTAATGTCTCTGAACCAACTACAGAACATGCAGGCGATGACCAACATGCAAAATCTACAAATACAACAGGCCAATGCTGGACAAACGTTTGTGCAGAATATTGGACAACGAATGCCTCAAAATGTGAATGCTGTACGACCTCAGATTATGCCCAATAATGCGATGAACGTACAAAACGTTAATAATAAACCAACCAACCAACCTCCTCCAGAGGCCAATAAAGTTATGAACAGTACAGTTGGAACTCCCGTGCCAAATGTAAGAAACTTTGCTCAAAATTATAACTGTCGACCGATACAACCGAGACGACGATTCGTTGAAAATAATACTAACGTACCAAAAATGCTTCAGCAAAATTCTCCTGCGCAACTGCCAAAAATGCTTCAGCAAAATTCTCCTGCGCAACTGCCAAAAATGCAACAACAAAACGTTACTCAAAATATACAACAGCAACAACATATACCAGTCCAAACTCCACCAACACAACAACAACACCAATATAACCAGGAAAGAGTGAACAGCCATCAAATTGTAACAAACACAGCTGCTAACACAACCTACTTAAATAATCCGAATATTAGTCGAAAACGAAAGAGTGAATCTCCAGATGAAATTCAAAACAAGATGGCTGTGCCCCCAGCGTCGCAACAAATTTACAAAAATCAACAGGGTATAATTATCACTAAGCTATGTAATGAAATAGGTACAAACACAAGTCCTGTACACAAACCTAAATTAAACGCTAGTAGCCCAAGCAACCAAGCAGTTCAAATGAATCAGAACACGCCAATGGTTATAGTACAAAACCCAGAGCCAAGCAAAAAAGATGTTAATCAAATTAAAACTGAGACTAGACCTGTGATAACTCCTGCACCAAGTGAAAGCGATAAGCTGATTAGGAACACAGTGTACACTCAAGCTCGAGGCAGACTATTACAGGATAAAATAAGTGATAATACACCGCAACATGTTATAGAAAAGAAATCACCTGAAGGTGTTCATAATGCGACTGAAACTAAGACTAATATTAAGGCACAGACTGATAATGATACAGTGATGACTGAAGTACCCACTGATAAGGTTATAACAGTTACCATTCAGTCAGAAAAGGGAGCGACAGTGACGAAAGCACAGGCGGACACAATTGAAAGTAGGATAATTCAAATACTTGAAAGTATTCCTAAAAACAAAAATACGCAGACACCAGAAAAGAAACCTAGACAAGTTAAACAAGAAGAAGTTAGTAAAGAAATTAAAGTGGAAGGTGTAAAAAGCAATGAAAACAATGTTAGCAATGAAAACAATGTTAGAAATGAAAACAATGTTAGCAATGAAAATAATGTTAGCAATGAAAACACTGCTAGTGAAACAATTACAATAGTAGCACCACCAAAAACTGAACCAAAAGAGGAGAAAATAGAAGTTAAAGAGCAAAAATCTGAAGTTAAAGATGAAAAATTAGCAGCTAGTGACAAAGTTCTTACAAAACAGGACATATTGACCCATGTAGTAGATGGATATGTTATTCAAGAATCAAATTTTGCTTTCCCAGTAAGTACAAACATGATTTTTTTAACAAGCTTTTATTAACTTGCCTTGTTAGTTAGTTAGTATGTATTGGTCAAATCTTGCAAGATGAATTAAAACCAACTTCCTCTTATCCTACGGAGTTGAAATTTTACACGTTGATTCTGTTTCGAAGACAATGCATTTTTTATGCTTGAGCTTCCTGGGCTTTCATTAAATTACTCAACGAGACTTTCTTTTAGGATTTTTATATCTGAGTACATATTATAACTAATAACTCAATGGTTTATAATATTTCAATATTTCATCAGCGCCATGTGGCTAAGCATCGCTTCACGATTTACTGCCTCCTTGGTCTAGTGGTCGAAACCGCTACTCCTAAGCATGAGGTATTGGGTTCGATTCCCAGGTCGAGCAAAGTGTTATTGAGTTTTTCTATCACTTTCTCAGTAGCAGCCCGGAGTTTAGAATTATGCCTGGTTGATGGCAATAGGCTCGTCCCCTATTACATGGGACTTAAAAATAACCGGCGGAATGTGGGTGTACTAAAGGTACACCTCCGTCTAACCCTCCAAGGAAAACATGTGACACACAACAAACACAAACACACATACAAACATAAAACAAACACATGGAACACACATGAAACATATGTATAGAATACTAGTTAATTTAGACTTTGACAATCAATTCGGGTTATAATTCAATCATTATTCGAAAGACACGTGGCGCCATCTATTATCATAAGAAAGTTATTGTTGTTTTCCTCGGGAACAGTACCTTTTTTCGGGATGAAAGGTACCCTACGTCCGTTTCTGTATACGTGACAACGTATATGAAAAATTTCAGGATGATCGGTTTAGTGGTTTAGGCATGAAAAGGTAACAAAGAAACAAGCTTACTTTCGCATTTATAAAATTAGTTAGGATTGTGACATCTGATATACAGTTGCCAGCAGGGAACTGTCACATTTCTCCAAACAATTTTAAATCTTAAAATGTTGATGGTTAAGTTCAAAATCGAATGAGGAAATCTGACAGTTTGTAGTTTGTGGTAACTTGATGTGCTGGCAACTGTACATAATATTAGTACCATCAAACAACGTGCTTAATATATTATGTTTAATTCATTACAGATCAGAAAACCTCTAATAGAAAAAACACTACAAGCCAACCCAAAAGCAGAATCAGAATCAATAGATGCTCTAAAAGAATGCATGAAGGAAGAAATGAAGAACACAGGAGTAGATGTACAGCTGCTACCTTTCCATTATCTTCTTCTGCATTGTGAGAAGAAGAAGGAAGAAGAGGAGATGGCAGATAGTAAAACGCTGAATCCGTTTACTGATTTACTGCACACTACTGTTAAATCTTGGACGGTAAGACACTTTTATTTTTACACTAAATCTGAGCTCTGGTATGTGTCCGTCTCTATCTTGTAGTTTGACAGTTGTGCGACAGTGACAAGAATAACTTGAGACAAACGTACTTCACACGACTCGATTTTAGTGGAACAACTTTTGTAGTTCAACAAAAAATACATTAAATTTGAAATTCAATTTGATTGAAAGTCTGTTGAGACGGCTCAATTCGTTTTCGACTTAGCAGTTGCAAAACTAAAATAGAATCGTGTTTGTTTGGTTGTAAGAGGTAATCCCTGATCTGTGGGATAATTGCGTACCACACTAACAGTAGGAATGGCTTTCATTCTGACAGTTCAGCAAGACTGCCTCGTTGGTCTAGTGGTCGCAAGCGCTACTGCTGAGCAGGAGGCCCTGGGTTCGATTCCCGGGTCGGGCAAAGTGTTATCGGGTTTTTCCATCTGGAATTTCTCGGTAGCAGCCCGGAGTCTGGATTTCTGCCCGGTTGATGGCAATAGGCTCGCCCCCTATTACATGGGACTTAAACATAACTGGCGAAATGTGGGTGTGCTATAGGTACACCTCTGCCTTACCCTTCGGGGAATACAGGCGTGATGTTATTATGATGTTATGTAGATCAGCAACATTCATTGCGTTATTTACGTTGTTGAGCAAACAAATTTGTCGAACATATAAAGCAATGGATGAGCAATAGGCTTTAAAATGTTTCATATTGTTATATATAGTGTGTAACGCATTTAGGGAGCTGATCTGATCTGATCATAGGAAGCTACACTACTTCCGAGAGTCATAGGATACTTATATAGCAGAAAAATGCTCGGTTCCTTTTAGAAATTCCAGGTGGATACAACCGTGGAGCGCAGCGTGGTTTTTATAATTTCAGAGAGCCTCCTGTTCAACCGCTATAATTAATGCGTGAATTACTTTCACATAATTTGCAACCCTCTTGACATAATCTTGTAGCTGCTAATCTTTTAACTCCTGTTAAGAAAAGAATTAGTCAACTTTTTCAGAAGTTTCCACTGAACCTTCCAATACCTAAGTTTATTTTGAGTCTGTTCTACATAACCTAAACATTTCTTCCCCGAATCCACAGGTTGAGGATCTATCAAACCATCTGCTAAAATACGACTGGAACGAAACAGTTTCAGTCTTCCAAGACCATGAAATAGACGGAGAGTCTTTATTCCTGGTCTCGAAGCCACAACTCGTAAGCATAGGAGTTACCGAGGAAAATGCTGAAGCCATCTGTGCATTCGTCAGAAGCTGATCAGCGTTAGGATGGGAGGACCCGATTTTTATAGACTATGATAGTGAAATTAAATCAAATATCATTGAAGTGTCATCCTCCAATCGGTCCTCCAGAAATCGGTTATGCTATAATCGGTCCTATTATAATCGGTATTCCAGACAGTCCTCCTACTCGTATTTAAGTTTTTGCAATTGTGGGTCCGTTAATCGATCCTATTACAATCGTTTCTCTGTTAATCGAACCAGTCTAAGGCTCAAAAACCGCAGACAAATGTCTTTTAGAAGACCTGTAATCCAGCATTCTATTTGGCGCCCAATGTATCCAGGAGCCCAAATAAATACTATACTTCAAAGAATGGTTAATGATATAATCAACATTGAACTTAAAAGCACTACTGACGCTGTTGTAAGAAGTGTAAGGAAGTCCACGTTAAAATGTAACTGCAGGTTACGACAAAAAAAACTACTAAGACACGGAAACTGCAGTAATAAAGATATTAAACAAGAAATAGACATACAAAATATTCCTGATGAAACTGCAACTAAAAGTTATCAAAGAGATAATGCTGAAGAGGAGCCTGAAATCTCCGATAACGATTCACTTATTGAAATGTCTGACATCAATGTTGAATACGACATTATAGCTCCTGAAATGAATCAAGAAAATCTTGAAATGGAAATTGAAAATCTTATAAACAATCTAGAATACGTTGTTCCTGAGTTTGAAGCCCCTGGTACGTATTCAAATTATTTTGGAGGGGAGATCGAAAGCCCTGTAAATAAGTCTGAAAATGATGATGAGACTGAACAAGAATTACAAGGTAATGACTATTTAAAAGTTGGTTATGATAATGAGCAAACCATTGAACATGCACAAATATTACAAGCAAACGATGAACATGCACAAATGTTACAAGCAAATGATGAAAATGCTCAAATACTACAAGCAAATGAAGAAGCTGCTGTATTAAAACCGAATGACAAGTTAAAAATTGAAATCTTAGAAAATATTGTTATTAAACATGCAAGTAAAAGTCATACTGAAATATTAAAAACAATTAGTGATATAATTGTTTTAAAAAAAGGAATCAGTTCTTCAAAGGTTGACAGTATAGAAAATGTTACTGCTCAGGAAATTAAAGTTGTTAATAATAGTAATTTTGATGAACAAATCAATGATGGGAATAATAAAATATTACAAGCAAATAATGACATTGTTTTAAAACAAACGAATAGCAATGTCGAAGGAATACACAATAATGATCCTAAAAACAACGAGCGTACGACTGAAACTACATCATCTAGAACTATTGAAACAGACATAATTGACTTAAACAAATCTGATAGCGAAAAAATTGAAAAAGCACCACAATTTGATAATTTCAAAGTACCGAATGAAGTAAATCACTCAAGGAAGAAAAGAGTTAAGAAACAGCAACCACGATTCGTTTTAACCCATGTGGTGGGTGGACACATTATTCAGGAATCGAATTTCGCTTTTCCGGTGAGTACACAAATTATTATACTTTGGAGCAAAGTAAGTAGTGGTTTGTTTAGTAAGTTTTTAAGGCTTCATTGACTTTATCGAGATTGTCGGACTCGTTCCGAATTCAACCAGATCCACTTACTTAACTGGGGATCTAATCCCTAAGCACGACATCCGTAGTTTCGAACGAAGTTACAGGAGGTACCTACTTTGTATCAAAGAAAAGAAAGAAAGAATAAAGTTTATTTGGACACAATTCGTGAAACACGAAATAGAAAAAAAAAAATTGTTAACAATAACAGTGAGTACCTCACGACTGCGCCAAAAAGTTTCATTTCAGCATTAATGCCAGGCAGATACTGTCTGACGCTGGTTTTCTAATGAACCGTTGGGGACATATGTATCACCTAAGAACATATGATTAATTCAGATCCTGAACTAATAATAGATACACGATCTGACAGTTTGATGTATTTTTCCGACCGAAAAATTTAATTTGATACTTGTTTTGATGTATCAACTACTTTCGAACGGGCCCGTATCATCGTTGACGGTCTTACGAGAGTAGACCGACCTCCTTGGTCATGCGGCAGGCTCGCATTCGTACATTATTTTGAAGAAACCAAAACCGTCTTAGTTACTGAGACTTTTGTACTGAGATCGGTCTCCGTCAAGTTTCTTTTGGTAGTACTTCGAGTCTTCGACCTACACGAGAATTCAATGGCTCTAGTCAGAAACTCTAGTTCATCTAAAATCAACATTATATCGATATTCGGTATCCCTGTTAATAAATTGGGTCTGGCCAGACACTCTAGCTGCTAGTAGACTCGAGACAGGTTTCTCAAACAAAACATTTAATTATTACAGATCAGAGAACCACAGATTCAAAAAAATAAACCCCAGACTTCCACCACAGAAGTAACAGCTCCACCAATAGAAGTGAAAGAAGAAGAGACAGTTGTTCAAGAAGAATGTGTAATAGAAGAAACGGTTCTTCTAACAGAAGGGAAAGAAGAGGAGATAGAATATGTAGAAGGAGATGTAACAAATGGAGAGTTTAATCCATTCGCAAGGTTACAACAGTCTTCTGTCAAATCTTGGACGGTAAGAGATCTTTTAAATAACATTCTTGTTTCGAATTTCCAGTATAAGCTGGCTTCTCATTTTAAGTGAAGCCATTGTATAATGCAAGGTCAGTTTATTTTGATACTTCTTTAACTAACGTAATCTACGTACTTTCAGGAAGGTTTTAGTATACAATATATTAGGTTATTGTTAGTAAACTTTGTTGAATTATATTGTTTCAAATCGAAGAGCATGGGGTGGGTCGATTTTACTGCACGCAAGTGTAATAAGAATAGTACTAAGGTTTCCTTTATAACTCTTTAACTTTTGAGCTGGGGTTACGGTGCTAAATTCATAACAAAAGAAATAGGGCAGCACCCTCCGAGCTTCGAAGGTTTATTTTAGGAAAAATAACGTGACACTGAAAATGTTTTCCTAAATGTTAAGAAATTGTTGTTCATTAGAGTTTGAAAAGTCCAGGTCATTCTAATAAACGATACCCTTGGCAAAACTCCTACTATGACATCCTATCCTAGGTACTTTTTACAATAATTTTATAAAATGTGAAAGTCCGGGTGTGTATGAGAACGTATGTTTTTTACTCAATCAAGCTGAACGAATTTAGATGCATTTTATGGGCTCGTGGCTAAATAGTAACAGCCGCACGGGTCGATCGAAGATTAAAGCTACGCTTGCCGCGGTCGGTTCGTGTATGGGTGACCATCCATTACCTCGCCTCGAATGGAATATATTTTAATTTGTTCATGCATACAAAAAGAGGACTACAAAATCAGCCTATAATGTTCCCACTGCTGGGACTCAGGCCTCCTCTCGGTGAGAGGGAGTGGGCCGGAATCCACCACGCCGGCCCTGTGCGGGTTGGTAGATGTCACATGTCTTGGAATTTTTGGTTCTAGGACATGCCGGTTTCCTCACGATGTTTTCCTTCACCGTTTTGAGAGCAGTGGTGATGAAATAATTTACACAAAGTAAAGCGCCTGTCTGGGTTCGAACCTACGACCTACAACTCTTAAGTCGCGGTCGTCACCACTAGGCCACCACTGCTCACGAGAGCAAAAAGAGAACTAACTGATAGAGTAGGGTGCAAGACAGTGATGCCAGACTGGGGGGAATCCCCCCAGATTTGGGGTTTTTTATAGTTATGGGGGGATAATTGGGGGGACAATATTTTTGGGGGGATATTTGGAGGGAAAAAATTGGGTTTGGAGGCAATTTGGGGATTTTTATTACCAAAACTGTAATCCGGGAAAAGCCGCGGCCAGCCGTAATGATTAAATCAGTAGTTTCATAAGAAATTTTGCGCACCATTATCAATTACGTTTTTACAGCTTCTGGTTGTTTCTAATTTATGATTTTGATCCATAATCCACACGAAAGAAAATATTACCAACGCACGTTATTAAAATCTTCAGGCATCCATCCATAAGTAAATAAATATTCTAAAAGCTTTAACAAAAAACCCAGTAATGGAAGCTATTGCTGAAGCCAGTTTGATATTTTGCCATTTTAGGGGGTTTTTTTTTCAAAACCTGAATTCTGGGGGCATTTCGGGGAAAGTTTGGGAAGTGAGTTGTGGCTGAAAAAGTATAAAATTGTATTTAATTAATAAATTGATATTTTGTCATTTGTGGGGGTTTTTTTCTTCAAAACCTAAATTTTGGGGGGATTTTGGGGAAGGTTTGGGGAGAACGCGAGACGGTCATCTGTCAACACTGGTGCAAGAGCGAGCGTAGCAAGCTTGGTAAAGTTAGAACTTAGCACCCCGCCTAGGGTCGATTAGATTTTCTGAAATAGCAGTTCATACTTTGTTGAATAATGCACAAAAGCTTTAAAATTGAGAGATTGCCGAATGCTACAGCGAGCGAAGCGAGCTCGAAAATGTTGGGATCTCGCCTCGAATAGGTTGATTTCTCTATTAATGCATTAGGCGTTTTCGGATATCGTTTTTGTTCTGAATTGTTTTACACCTATATTTCATCATGCTCACAACCACTTTTTCCATTCAACCACAGGTAGAAGACCTATCAAATCATCTCCTAAAATTCGACTGGGAGGAAACTGCATCACTTCTTCAGGACAACGAGATTGATGGAGCTTCCCTGTTCATGGTAACGAAGACGCAGTTGATGATCATAGGTGTCAACGAGGAGCAGGCTGATGTCATCAGTGAGTTTGTTCAGAGTGGGCTGTCGAGAGGAAATTGAAGGAGCTAGAAGTTTCGGAAGGTGATATGAAGTTTTGAAGTGTTAATTGGTGAGGAACTCTCATGATCGGTCATTCAACATTTAATTTTTAGTCTACAGTTTATTAAAAAGTACAAATTAAGCTGGCGATATTTAACAAACGTGATGGGCATTGATATCTAATAATGATAATTTGGTAGGTATACTTAATATTCACATTTTTAAAAAGCCGTGGGTTGGTGTTGGGTTTTTAAACATTCATGTACACGTACAGTACAACTATGTTCTAAATGTCCCTCGGCAAACTTCGTGTTTCGTCAGTCGTCGAATTTCTATCAGTTGCCTTTGCACTTGGTGCTGACCGGACGCTCTCAATCCACATGGAAGTATATAGAGTTGTTGATACTCTTTTAACTTAATGTAATTCAGTGATAGAAATCCGACGAATGACGATGTAAGGGCAAGCCCTTACATGTAATTTTGAATGTTAATAAAATAAATGTTAATGTTTCAAGAAGGTATTTAATGATAAACTGCACTAAATTAATGTAATAGAAAATGTTATAAAATGTTAATGTTGTGCGAGCTCGATGTAATACCGAAGACTGACGTACTTGCGTCCGTGACGGTACTACATTTCTTATATAACAATATTTGCAGTATTTTTTAAGTAGGCCAAAGTACAATGTGCGGTTGCTGACCGTACAGACGTGAACACACGAAGTTTGCCGAGGGACATAAGAAAATAGTTGTACTGTAATTACTTTGAGTTTATGTAAGTCTGTAATCGCCAACCCATCTTGAGCAATTAAGCCCTGGCTGGAGGCTTTAATTTCTAGAGGCAACCCCGACTAAGCAGCCGACCACCTCATAGGAGGAGCTTCAAGACGCCATAAAAAAAAAATACCATCTTGAGCAAGTGTGGTGATCAATGCTCGTGCCTTCTCTGTATGAGATCTCTCCTCTCTCATTTTCGCTGCAGTGGGACATTAATAGGCTGGTATTATTATACCCATCACACTTGTGAATTTTCGCTAGTTGCAATTTGACCTAAAAATTTATGAAGTGATGTAAATCGGAAAAGTACTTGGGATAATAGTTCATTCCAGCGGAGTAATTACGTAACACACTAAGAGTAGGAATCGGTTTCATTTTGACAGTTCAACAACATTCATTGCGTTATTTACGTTGTTGAGCTGACACATTTTTCGAACATATGAAGCAATGGATTAGCAATAGGCTTCAAAATGATTCAGATTGAGATTGATAGTGTGTTACGTAATTAGGGTGCTGGAGATCTGTCACGACAAATAAATATTTAAAAAAAAATAAGTTACGTTAGTTACCAACTCTAGGGATGCGTTTCGTATGCGTAATGCGTAGCGAGGAGCGTACACGGTACAACTAACCAATAACAGCGCTAGCTTAGCTCAAGGTATGAAAATGAAGCGATGCTATTGGATAGTTTCACACACATCCTTCGCTACGCATCCTCGCTCTTCTCTGTTGGAAACGCAGCCTAAATCTTTGATTTCCTAAAAAATCGGTGGACGGTCACACAACAACGGCTGTCCAAATATAACGTTTTTTGACACCCAAAGTATGACTTCCACCAAACGGCTCGCATCGCATCGGATCGGAACGAATTTTACAATCTTTAAACGATATTATATCGTATACACAGTATTAAAAGTCTATATTACCAAGCCGCGCACAGCGTCTTCCGCGACACGCGATCATAACCGAAAGTATACTGCGACGCGCGATCAGCTCCGTTCGCCTGTCGTCGTATCGTCAACACGGTACGAATGAAACTATTTGACTAGTCGCAGAAACGGATACGCTCGCAAGTGACGGTACGGAGGCGATCGTATGCGTCGACCTTCCACCTTCCGTTCGTATCCTTTCCGATCCGATGCGATGCGAGCCGTTTGGTGGAAACCATCCTTTAATGTCAAATACTGGTGATAATGACAGATTTTCATGGCGGCCGTTCTAATATGACGGAACCGCTTTCCTAGGATACCAAAGCATTATAGATATGCCAAGTCAGAAAATAGGCCTACGTAAAGCATTAGGTAGGCTAGGTACAGTCTACCGCATGTGTGTGGTATTAACACCAGTATAAGCTGACCTATTATTCTATTGAAACTCAAGGTCAAAGTGACTGACGTGCGGCCTACTGTACTTTTAGCTGGCAGTTAGAAATTAAAACTTACGAATGGCTGTTGAATGAGGACTTTTTTAATAGACAATTTACAATAGCTTTTCTACATTTAAAATATTGATGAATTAGTTATAATTTAACACATAATGCATTATAAGGGATTCCATTTTCGAGAAAACAGCAACCTAATCGCGTAACACACTAGCAATTACAATCTGAATCATTTTGAAGCCTATTGCTAATCCATTGCTTCATATGTCCGAAAAATTTGTCTGCTCAACAACGTAAATAACGCAATGAATGTTGTTGAACTGTCAAAATGAAAGCCATTCTTACTGTTAGTGTGTTACGTAATTACCCCGCTGGCCATAATTTCACTGTGACTTGAACACTTTTTGGACTCTGCAGGGTAATTGTCTATCACACTAACAGTAGAAATGACTTTCATTTTGACAGTTCAACAACATTCATTGCGTTATGTACGTTGTTGAGCAGTCAAATTTTTCGAACATATGAAGCAATGGATTAGCAGTAGGCTTCAAAATGATTCAGATTGAGACTGATAGTGTGTCACCCATTTAGGGTGCTGTTATCTATCTTGGAATTCACGAATGTAAACTTATAAATATACTTACGAGAAAATGTACCTAAGGATTTGATTTCTGGGTCTACCAGATAGGACAATTCTATTGTAAATACTTATTATAGGCATCTAGAGCCTATTTCTCTAACGGGCGAATTCTCACATGCAAATCAATTTTAAGCCGTCGTAAAGTCTCATGTTGTCTCTTTCATTTTAATGTGTATTGTAGAGACAGACAGACTTTTATGAACGCCTTACACTTACTACCCGCGGAGCAATTACGTAACACACTAACAGTAAGAATGGCTTTCATTTTGACAGTTCAACAACATTCATTGCGTTATTTACGTTGTTGAGCAGACAAATTTTTCGAAGATATGAAGCAATGGATTAGCAATAGGCTTCAAAATGATTCAGATTGTGATTGATAGTTTGTTACGTAATTAGGGTGCCGGTTTCTGAATTGAGAATTTGAGGTTCAAAACTTGTCAAACCTTAGCATTATTTAGGGTGATTACTTCAATGAAACCTACGAAATTCAAAACTTGCTTCCGCCAGCATCATCTGTCCAGCCATTTCCCGACAATTTTTGAGGTCGGCTCCCAGTCTCACCGGATGCACCAACATTTTACGTGGAGTGACTGCGTATCTGACCTCCACAACCGAGTTACTGGATAACACGATACCCCTTGATAAGACTGATTGTCAGTTTCGGGCTTCTCACGACTGTCAAAGATCTACGAATGACAGCCGGGACCGAGGCACGGAGGGGTGTCAGTATGTTAAGATCCACGTCACCCATCCCCGGAGCGACCGCGGCAAGCGTTATTTAACCTGATCGATCGTACCTTAAGTACTTCCATTTTTTGCAATGAAATTTTGAATTTTGCCAAAGTAAAGGTAGAAAAATGGTTGACAAGTTCTTAATGCAGAAACCGGGTAATATTGAACTATATTTGAGAATTCGGGTGAAAAGAATCTTAATTTTTACAAGGGATAAATAAATATGTACAGATTTGATTTTATAAGATCTTTAGATAGGTCTAATGTTTAGATAATCTTTAGATAGTTTTTTAAGGTTTTTCTCCGGTTTTTGACTCCTTGTAAATGTGCTGTCAAATCTCACGTAAGCTGTTACGATTACGATACCAATTTGGCGCGTAACCAAAATCAGTACTAACGCCGCCATCTTGTTCTTTTTTTTTTCAAAATATTTCCAACACAATGTCAACGTCGTTCGAGCGTCAAACCCAAATGATTGATGATTTTAAAGTTGGCATAAGATTTGACCACAGATTATTATATATTGAATAGTGTTTCAGAAACCGGTTTATGTGTGATAAACTGATAACATAGGTTTGTACAAGATTTGCGCTTTGCATTTGTGTGTGCATCACCATGGGGAAGGCAACTGTCAAAATGGCGCTGTACGTCGTAGCTAGTTCCCAACACAAGCTAATAAGGCGTGAGGTGGTTTTATATTATTTAAGCGAAAATG
This sequence comes from Griposia aprilina, assembly GCA_916610205.1. Classification (NCBI taxonomy): domain Eukaryota; kingdom Metazoa; phylum Arthropoda; class Insecta; order Lepidoptera; family Noctuidae; genus Griposia; species Griposia aprilina. Next base: position 11,565,542 of record OU744311.1, read on the forward strand.
ACGCGTTGTTGTGTTCCTAAGTACTCCGAAATTGGGAGTCCAACTTTTCCCGATAGATTGTGGCTTATAGCTATTCGTAGAGATTTTTTAAAATTAAACAGAGTTTGACGTTCTGCCGGAATCATTTTGAAGAAAGTGATTACGAGCAAAATATTTAAGGTTTAAAATTGTGACACTTTCCATGTCAAAAACTTGATTTAAAATATTGAAATAATACCAAACTCACGAATGAACACGAAATGGAAAGAATGAACGAAATGTCAAAATTATTGTTGGCCGTAGGGGCCTAGCTATGATCACGCCATCTACAATTAGCTTTGCCCGACCTACCCCAATATATAGAATTTTAATATCTAGTTCTAAGATCTAGTTAATGTATTGTCAATCAATCTGCCTGCCTTTTGCCAACTATGTTGGGGTCGGCTTCCAGTCTTAATGGGTGCACCTGAATACCAGTATTTTACATGGAGCGACTGCCTATCTGATCTTCACAACCCAGTTACTGGGTAACACGATACCCCTTGGTGAGACTGGTTGTCAGATCTAATTATTGTATTCTAACGTACCATTATTTAGATTAGTCATACAGATGCAAAGCTCATTTCTTTTAGCAACAATAATGAACCTTGCAACACTGCTGCAAATAGTGTGGGGATCCTTTTAGTCGATTATATAAAGAATGGCTTACTGAATCGATACTGCCGTATGTGTTTTAGCGGTTTTGAATTGAATCAACTGCAATTTTATTTAACGTATTTTTTAAATTGATGTTTCGTTATTAATTTTCTAATTTGAGTCGATTTAATCGTCTCAATCTCAATATTCTTTTTCGTAAAATACGAATAATTGTACAGTTAGTTAATACATCTTAAGTGATTTACTTATTTATATTGTATTATTTTAACCTCATTGTATTTTTTTATCGAATGTAAATAATAAACGAAATAAAAATATTAATATTATTTCAAACTTTTATTGTTAAACACTGTTACAAAAGATAATATTTTTTTACTGAAGCGGTTATTTCAAATATTACAAGTTTACCTTGATGTCTCATTTTTTGACAAGACGACAGTTATAATATTCACATCCTTTTAATAATAAACTAATACGAAAGTTTCAAACTTGTCACCGCCGCTAGCCATAACACCAAAAAGGACAGACTATTATAGCTGCCGCACACATACAACTCAACGCCAACTCGATTCGAAGTAAAGCATTGAAATATGAGTTTTATAACGTGTCTCTTACAGTCACATTTCCAAAATTACGAGACAATAGTCGACACTACTTACAGACCACTGGAAAAGTTAGCTTACTTTGAGTCGAGTTGATGTGCGACGGCCATTACAAATACAAACAAAACTACAAAAACAAATACACACAAAACATTGACTAAGTATCTACCAGTTGAAGAACAGACGAACACCGTAGCCACAGCACTAATTTCTCCTGGTTGTCTTCCCCATAAAATTTACGACTTGTTGAAATGGCGCGAATTTGCCTCGCCTTCTCCGTTTTTTTAGGCCTAGTTCCTGCAAAACATCATCAGATTCTACTACGGAAGAATCCACATTCTTCGATGCGATGTCTTCGGAATAGTCTTCGCTGTCATTCTTGTCTGTATCTGATACATCTCTATACTTTCTACTATATTCTACTTTATTTCTAGCTAAGCTGGCGTCTCGCCTTTTCATGGATTCTGGAGAGCCGAATTTCGGATGGTCGGGCGGCTGCTGGCACATTAGAGTTTCGTAAAAGTACCTGTCGGCTCGGCTGTCAGCTTTCTGTCTAGGTTTTTGCTCTTCATCAGAACTTTCGTTTGAGGAGTGCAGTTGTGGGGAACCAGGCGCTGACTTCTTTTGCAGTGATCTTTGGCTGGAAACACATATATAAATAATAACAATACTTCAAACATGTTGCCCCATGCCCCAAAACAAGCGCCATCCAACTGCTCCGAGGGATGAGTCAGGAGGAAGTGATATCCCCGAAACTGTTCACCAAAGCGTTGGAGGAAGTCTTGACACTGGACTGGACAGGGTATAAACATTAACGGCGAGTACATCTCACACCTTCGCTTTGCCGATGACATCGTCATAATCGCAGTGACACTAGAACAGTTAGACCAGATGCTGCATAGCCTAAACGGAGCCCCTTGGCGGGTTGGCCTCGGGCATGAATCTGGACAAGACGAAAGTCGTGTACAATTCTCACGTTTTGCCGAGTCCAATCCACATCGAAGGGTCGCTTCTCGAAGTTGTAAATGAGTATGTCTTCCTAGGGCAAGGGTTTGTCAAAGGGCCGATGGCCGGTGGAGCAGACGAGTCCTGGAGGAACGCCCCCCAGCTAGATGGGCCGACGACCTTATAAAGGTGGCTGGGATAGACTGGATGCGGAAGGCGGAGGACAGAGTATTGTGGCGCAGCCTGGGAGAGGCCTATGTCCAGCAGTGGACTGCGATAGGCTGAGTTGATTGATACAAGTTGCTGCTATTAGGGTTGCCAGGCCTCAATTAAGTAAAGCGGTTCTGTGCTAGATCTCTCCCCGGATTTGATAGATTGCCGTCCCATAGGACTGAGAGTGAGAGTACATGTGCACCTCTGTTTGCGTACACACTTGTGCACTAAATATTTCCTCCGTTTTTGGAGTTGTAAGCATACTCCTTGTATGCGTTGAGAATAGCCACCGCCTCGCCCTGACAGTAATTCGGTCAGATAGAATTTTACGTTGCACTCTACCTAATCTGCATGGTCCAAGATTGTCTGGACTTTAAAAGAGAAGGTGACTTCCGAGTTTGTTTCGGTGTGTCTTCTCAGACAATAGCAAATTGGCAATAGGCTCGCTCCCTAGTACATGGGACCTAAACATAACTGGCGAAATATGGGTGTATTATAGGTACACCTCTGCCTAACCCAAACCTTCGTAAACGTGGTTTGTTTCTTCTCAGAGTAGTCAGGTAAGAAACACCGACCTTATATTCTAGTCAGACATAATACATTTTGGACGTGTAAAAGCGCTTTTATAACCTATTTACAGAAATAAATCATTTATAATTTATGATAAAGTCTTTGGTGATGGTTATAGAAAAATGTCAAAGTATTTCACCATCGTTTGATGTCCACTCCACCTACTATGGTGGGTCTCGGTGATTGTGGCTGGAAGGCAGCACCCGGCGTACCAGCTTCGTCTCCACCCATCGCCTGCTTGAAAAGAAATTGACATTAACACTACTGCTTCTCTTGTCACGCAAAAGCCTAAAGGAATCCACAGTTGGACATAGGCATGACGAATTGTATATACGTCCGATCCCTGAGGCAGTTTTAGTTGGACTAGTATGTACACACGGCTACATATCAAGATAGACATTTCCTGTATAAGCTGACCTCTCATTGTACGGAAATCTTATACAATCTGAGATCAGCATATACTAGAAATGTATAGCTTGATAATATGTAGGCGTATGTACAAGACCACATTGTGAAAGACTTCACCCAGTTCGAAGGGTTTACGGACGTTTTTTCGCTGGCATGGCACCAGCTTCTGCAAGGCAACAGCCTGCCAGCCAGGGTAAACAGAAGTATGGCATGATACGGCTTTTTTAATTTTACGTCATTCTTTGTTGCGCAGTCAAGCCTGTGTCGTGGAAAAACGCGCCATTCCGGTAAACCAAGACGATATTTTCTCTAAGGCTAGCAACACCATTGTCATTATTACTGTTGCAGAGCTGCTGGATCAGACGAAAAGGTGGATGTATAATTGTGTTGAAATCCTAATAACTACATTCCTTTTTATCGCCCTCAAAAGTTAGCATTGATTTACCAACCTATTCCATAATTTGCAGCTTACCTTCACATTCACAAATTGAAAGTAGCAGTGCGAGACCCTATCGATGTCTGCCCACGCGACGATGAACTTCGCCATCGACAACGGTATCTTGGGCAAGAAGTTGGAATGGAACTTGCCCTGGCAGTAGATTGTGATCACGTCTGTGTCCTTTATCTCGAATATTATTCTGAATATTGTGCCTGGGGGATACGAGAATTGACATTATAAAATTATGTATGTGGGTTGTTCTTAAGTAGAGACTGCGAATCAGTAAACGTAAAGTACGCCAGGCTCGGTGAAGCAATAATCTTCGCCCCTACGAACAACCATCCTTAACTACAGTGCGGCCGACGAGAGAATGCGTTCTTGACACCTTTTTGGGTGGGAAATCATCAAATGACCCCTCCCGCTCTGGGCGGAGCGAAAGGGCGTGTCAGACTCTTACTGACTAAAACCCACCCGTGTTCCTTCAGTTGCCTGTGCGCCAGGGCCAGGGGTAACTCTTTCGAACAATCCGCGACCCTGGCAGGCATCGGCACTATCAGACCCCAACAATGATGCTGATTGAGGCGCGCGTGTAACACGACGCGCCGTCGACCCGGGCCTGGTCCTTATCGGACAGCGAGCTGCCCATTGCTCGCCGTCCGCAAGCCCGCGCCTACGGTGGCCGGGAGTCGGCAATCGACTCCCGACGCCCAGGGTGTGTCCTCCTGCAGCGACTAGGGGCGTGAGGGCGCAACGATTGCCGCACCCTCACGCACTCCGGCTCCTCCTTCGCGAGCATTACTGCTTCGCAGAAGGAGGTGATGGCTTCCCATTCCCTCTCGCTCCTCACCATGGCCTGTACCAGGACCGGACGCGAGAGATCGCCGCCGCCGGTCGCCGCCACGAGGACACGGCGGTGCTCCGCCCAAGCTGGGTAGACCTCCACCGTATGCTCCACCATGTCCTCCGGTCGATACACACAATGCCAACACCCGGGCGTTTCCTCCCGCCTTATCCGAAACAGGAACCACCCGAAAGAGGGGACTTACCGCCGCAATTGTAGCGTGCCCAGCGCTGGGTTGCGACAGTCACACTCTCCATGCCGCCATGAGATCCCGCCGGAGCTCTGTCCGCTATGCCGCGATTTCTCGCGGCAGCGGAGTAACGCCCCGGCGTTTCGCCTCGTCGCGCCACTCCCAAATGTGCGCGAGGACTTTTGCCTCCAGATTCCATGGCGGCAATCCGGCAAGGAGGCTCACCGCCACTTGCACTAGTACTCCCCGTCATTGTAATATGTTTTTTTTTACTGGACCATACCTGGATACCTTCTGGTTACGGAGATATTGAAGGTCAAAATTCCAACTTTTACTGACTTTTTACGAAAACAAGTTCTCAATGTTATAAAAAATTAAAATACCCCCACGGACCCTGTACCTACAGTTGCATGCACCCATAAGCACAGTGTTTTGCGAGTGTGAGATTGCGCAAACACAAATTTTTCACACCAAAAGTATATGTCGTTTTCCAGCAATTATTATTGTTACTTAGTATAATGTACCTACAGAATGCGTAGTTGACGGCTATGTGATGGGTCGTTTTACACCCTATATATACTGATTGCTGCCTACAAATAAATTGGGATAAGTGCAGAGAGGGGTCTTGCCTAGCTCAAGCCTTTCCAATGCTAGATGTGATACACAGAGTTAGAACAAACCTGGCACAAACATATTATAGTTGGTGTCATAGTTGCCGCTGCCTATCCAGATGCCGTTCTTCCGTGATAAGGAGATGATGTTGTCTCGATGGAACCTCACGTCAAAGTGGAGGACCACGTCGCGTGGCTCCTCACCCTCCTGTGCGCATAGGTTCACCGACATTCTGAGGAGAAAGGCGACATTATGATGGGAAAACCTTAGGAAGAATTTTCGAAGGCTGATGTTTGTGGTAAGCTTGGTTTGTACATGGATACGTCAGGTGGTTATCGTCAAATAACACACCACTCTTAACCGTTCAATCTGCTAGCATGGCTGTTAGGAATAGAGTGTGTTCGATTATGTTCCATGCTTGAAGCAGTTACTTGCTTGCGGCGCGTTGGAACTGCTAAGACTTGGGGACTCTTTTCTGTGCGAAAGATTGTTCATCACGGAGGCCCAGCATGGGCGGTGGACATCACCATGTCTTCGAATTTTTGAAGTACCTATGTTGATTTTCGCAGTATGTTTGCATTTACCATTAGAAGAGTAGTTATGAAACAAATTGCACAAAGTACTGTGCATGCCTGACGGGGTCGATCTAGAGATGTAAATCTAAGGTTTGACCCCACAATTTAACCTACGACTCGTTGGGTCGGGGCTGTTACCTCTGGACCAACTCTACTCGTACCCAAGACACAACTGGACTAGAACTAATATAACACATAACTAAATCTTACTTGCGAGCATTCTCTTTAATTTTACCCCCGATTTCAATTCTATCGCCAACTTTGAGTGTTCCAGGGATGTTAGCAGTGAAAACGGGCATTTTCTCCAATTATTATTTTTTATATATCTATATATGCCTGCCCCAGTGATCACTAAGTCAGGGCCAGTTGTGTATAAGCACATTTTGAACAACAAATTTATACATTACACAATAGTGTTTGTTGAGACTGGTTTTGAAAGCTCAGACAATTTTTATGGTTAGAATTGACGTATGCCAACGTGACGGAAATCTGGCTTCTTCTAACTTTTTCTTCTTATTAAGTACTTATTTTTTATTAAATTTGTATCTGATGTTGAAGGAGTGTTTATCTAGCAGGTTGTTTTTGGAACGAAGTTCCGTAAAGCGGCTTGTGGTAGGTACAAGTTGACTGGTAGAAATCATCACGTTAGGAAAAAGCGTTATGCCTCCGCCATGCGAATTTCTCTCTCTCTTTCTGTCTCTTTCTTTTTATTTTATAGCCATACGTATCCTACTCTACGTGGGGTGGTGCTATTGCAAGCGCCGCATCGAAGCCGCCATCGAAACAAGAATCAGCCATGCGATCACACAACGCGTTAACGCGGGCGTACCACCAGGGATGCCCTACAAGCAAATATCGCGAGTGCAAACCTCAAACACACATATTATTATAGTTTAACATAGTGTAAACAATGTGCGACGGAAGGACTGTGAACGCTCTACTAAAAGTAAAACAATTATTGTATGTAACTCAATTTGTTTATTGTTAATTTTTGTAGTTTGTAGTTAGTTCGTAATTTTGTATTCTTTCGAGGAGTAACAAATAAAAAAATCAGGCTTTTAAACCCTGATTCCCCCCCCCCCCCCCCCCTTAGGTTATCTAAGGGGGGAGGATTGTAGCGCGTAGGCATATTAAACATCTTCATCTTCATCTTGGGCAATGTATGACGTAGCTCGTAAGTTTATTCTAAGTCTTCTCAACCGCTGTACGCAACATCAGTCCTTCATTTGCCAATCCTTCTGATACACACACACACATCAAAATATCAACCATATCGGAAAACATGTAGGATTGTAGGTAATAAGTAGCAAGATTGTCACCTTCCTAGCACAGGCAAGACGTCAAGCACAAACTAAATTCTCCTGATTATTGGATGTTTTGTTCCTCATTTTTTATTGAGGAACAAAAAACAAGAGAGCATCGAATATAACACTTTTGCGTTATCTTCGATGCTGGGCCTCTTCTTTATGGTAAGCTTACGTGGTTTATAAAAGGTTTTTTTGTCGGTCATGAACTATTGAAGGCCAGAGTAGGTACCTATACAGCCCCTTTTCCTCGCATTTTTTTTTTCGTTCATAAAATATATTCAAAAATCGGTTTCTTCATAAATGTTTTTCCATCGGCAAAACTACCTACATGCTATCAGCAAGCAAATGTATTTAGCTCATTATTCAATACTAGCTGATCCGTGCCCACTTCGTTGGGCGGTAAACATTTTTACTTGTGATGAAAATAAGACTGTGGTTCGGTTAGTACTGCGTGCTATGATTTGTTTCCTGACTGCCAAAAGGAGGGATATTAAATATTTTTACTGCTTATGTACCTATGTATGTATTTGCATGCCATTTTGGCGATATTATCGGGTTTCAAATGGGTGGGTGAATGAAATGATTATGATGTACCTAATAAATTATGTTTATTTTAATTGTTAAAAACTTCTCTGTTTACTTAGGTACTATATTAGATGTAATGTTATTATTTGGTACCAAAATATTTTGTCCTTCAGGAGTTCCAACCTGAGATAAGCCAACATCTAACTGCCCATGGGAAAAACACCGCTTTCTCAGGTTAATGCCCACCAGAGAGAATGTTTGACCCTGGGACTTATTAATAGTGAGGGCAAAAGAGATCTTGACGGGATACTGTAGCGTTTTAAACGGTTTGGGTAAATCCGTCAGAATCATGGGTATCCGCGGAATATAAGCCAGTTGTCCCACTGCTGGCCCTGTAAGAATGGTCGCCACGATTATATTCTCCCGTAACTCAAAACAGCCTTGTGCCATTACACATGTTGGGGGGCTTAAGTTTCTTAATAGCATGGTAGGAATGCCAACTTTTAACATAAGATCGTGAGGAGGTAAGCCAGAAGGGCTCAAAGAATTTAAAAAATCTTGAGGATAGTGCACTGTATCCTCAATATTACACACCGTGTCAATGGACTTATAGTATTTGACTTGACTTAAATATAACAGTTAGACGTATGCTGTCGCTGACTTTTTTGTAGGCATTATCAAGCTCTACAAATTTTCAATATAACTCAATCATATATCTGTCATCGTTATGTCAGCGTTTGTAAGAAACATTTTCATTCGACCGTTTTTTCTCAGACTTGCTTTGCAAATCCGACTACCACGAAAAATTCTTTTCATTTTTCGGGTTAATATTAAGCCTATGACACTTACAAATAACGTGGCTTTCTATTGGTAAATGAATTTTCAAAATCGGTTCCTTAGATCCATATAGATTACCCCCTACAACCTCACAAACTCATAAACTGATTACTTACCCCCTACAACCTCACAAACTCATAAATTTTACCTCTTTATAATAACTTAACACATAACATAACATCACGCCTGTATTCCCCGATGGGTTAGGCAGAGGTGTACCTGTAGTACACCCACATTTCGCCAGTTATGTTTAAGTCCCATGTAATAGGGGGCGAGCCTATTATAATATTAGTATAGATATAGATGATATCACTGTTATACTGATCCTATAGATTTAAACCGTCCTATCCTAAATCCCATTATTTTCGTTTCCCTTATTTTTCTTAATCTTAGAGAAACTAAACGTGACATTGGCTGAATGCACAAACCGTGCGAAGTCAAAAGAAAAAAAAAACTATTTTATGTCATTTGAGTTTGACATTTCTGACCGTAGTTAAGCTAACCTCTACAATCAGTGTATATTTGGAGAGAAATCACGTTTTTTGTATTTATAGAGTAAGTTTTTCGTGTGATTAGTAAATAAGAAGTTATAAGTAACTAATTAAAAGTAGTTAACGGTGCGTTGAACGTTTAATTACCATACTTTTCACGGAGTGCATGATGCAAGATTTTGGAAATTGCAACCTAACAACAATGTTATTTGTTTTTCCCTAACTTGACTTACGTGTGAAGATTTTTAATCAGTTTCCGAAGATACATCGCCTAAATATTTTATTTAAAAACTAGTATTTTCAGTTTAAACTTTGGTTGAAAACCGGCACATGAATATTGAGTGTTTCAAAAATCGCTAAAATATTAGCGAAAACTTTAAAAAAAGTATAGTTTATCTGGCCAATAACCTGCGAGCATCTGTTTCATTGCCGTTTCTGTGATAATATCGTATTTATGCAGGAATTATTTTAATTTGATAGAACATTACAAAATTGCATCAAAACATGATGTCATTAATTAATTGACACAAGTAGGTGTGTATGTTAATAATTAGCACTTTATCTTTGTAGTTTCGTTCCACATATTGGAATGCATTTAGTGTTATCAGTGTACAAGCTGTTTCCAATAATCTTTTCAATTATAGTAGCAGAAAAAACTTTAAGAATAGGTACTTAATTAATTTTATTTTTAAATTAATAAGATGATTGAATTTAAATTGAATAACACTACATTACACAGTGCCTCTCAATATACAAAATGAATAATAGCACTAAACTTGTATGTTATTTAAAAAAATATGCTGATCTACAATACTATTAAAATCAATTAATTAAAATTATATTCCATTGAGAATATAGGCTCTATAATGAGAATTAAAGAATCTTACTCTATAATGAGAATTAAAGAATCCTATGACCTCTTGTTTGTACATCTATGTTATAATTTTCTTATACTTCTTTCATTGTTGCTGTTGTCATATACATATTTCCAAAATTAACCATCAATGTGATATTGATGATCATTATTCAGTAAATATATCATTCTTAGAGTCGCGAATCGCATTTTGATCAACATACAACGTAAAACAGAGATGCAATTTGCAAAAAACCACAGAAAATATGAATTTGGTGGCTACAGCTGAGGATTCACCTTATCGTCCTGAATTAATATCTATTGGGATCTTGAACATGTTCCAATAATGAAAAACCGTACATAGATTATTATTTGGGTTCCTACTTTCATACAGAGATATTATGGAAAGGGCATGAACCATTATTGCCACGTTAAACTGATTTGGGTATAGTATTCATAGTTTTCTATTGTAATTGCCATCAACTACAACACCTATTGTGTTACAATATGCATGCCCTTATTAGATAGTAATAATAAAATAATACCCAATTCATTTATGAACAAGTGCTGATATAAAAACCACTTAAATATGACACTTATTGGTCATACAACAGAGCAGTGGTGGCCAAGTGGTAACGGCCACGACTAACGAGTTGTAGGTCATGGGTTCGAGCCCAAACAGGCGCTTTACTTGGTGTAAATTATTTCATCACCACTGCTCTCCAAACGGTGAAGGAAAACATCATGAGTAAACCGGCATGTCCTAGAACTAAAACTTCGAAGTCATGTGACATCTACTAACCCGCACTGGGCCCGCGTGGTGGGTTACGGCCCACTCAAAGAAAGGAGGTCTGTGTCCCAGCAGTGGGAACATTTTAGGCTGATTATGCTATTTATGGTCATACATTCTATTAAATTATTGATTGATAATAGAGAGCTGCCATTAAGAGGCTTACAAGAGCTAAAGCGCGGACGCTGTCGGATTGCATAGAAAAGAAAGAGATGCGCGATGGTAATTTATTGCAAAATAGGAAGCAATTATGGATTTACAAAAAATCTATTCAGTGGACTAAAAAATTAAAACACTATTACGCTAATATGTTACTTGTACAATAATATAACAAAAAATCTGAATGTTTGCATCTAGTATGGTTTTTAATCGTATTTTTTTTTTTATAGATTTATCTTCGTGATTTTTTTCTATCATATCAAGTTAATTGTATTATGTTTTCAACACATTATCTAACTAGCATATATCCAGAAGAATATCATATATTTTTCTGACTGGTTACTGCAGTGGATCATATATTTTTTGGCATTATAAATCTGCGTTTAGGTCATGTAGTCCCCTTAAGGCAAGCTCAGTGAATCCAATTTTTGACGTGATAACGTCTTATAAATCGATGAACGCCGGCTGCATGCACGAAAAAGCATGACGTATTGTGCATGCGAGAGCGCCGAACAAGCGATAGAGAGGCACGATCGGCCTAAGCGTTCACTTATGACGTATCTATCTCTCTTCCACTCCTTATGACGTTATCACGTAAAATTATCGTCCGTAAACCGACTTTATTCAATCAGCATATTACATATTACACACTTGATTGGATATGGCTCTGTTACTAATTGAATGTATTCATTTAAGATTATATCCATGCCTTTTAAGATAGAATAGGTTTACAACACTAGAGGGCTAATTCTCATACTTATAAATTATCAAAATCTAGTTTCTACCTGTATGCCCCTGAATAGATAGGCAAATATATAATTTGCACCATTAGAGAAACAAATTGAAACTGGCGGTCATACAAGCAGTATGATAATTGAAAGTCCTCACAATAATATCCCTTATTTCAGTAGTCATCACAAAATGGTAGTATCAGAAGAGCAGCCCCCGATTGTGGAAGGCGACGCGGCCGCCAGTAAGAAGGCAGCCAAGAAAGCTGCTAAGGCTGCAGAGAAGCAGCAGAAGAAGGCTGAACATAAGGTAGAGAAAGAAAATTGCGTTTAATGACACACTTTATAATTATAAAAAGAAAAAATACTACTAAATAATTTATTGAGCTGCACGATTACAGAAAAATGCGTGCACTGACTGGACAGGTCCACTCAATCTGTGTGGTTTTTCCTCAAAAGACCATTTCAGACACAAATCTACATGGTCTTCACATGATCTGACCAAGATTATGTCTGGACTTTAAAAGAGACTGTGACCTCTGAGTTTGTTTCGGCCTTTCTTCTCAGAGTAGTCAGATAGAAAACGCCGACCTCATCTAGTTTTTAAAATATGATTGACGTGTAAAAGTGTTTTTACAAAACCTATTTACAGAAACAAGATCATTTATCATTTTATCATTATCCTCCAGGCAGCCTCAGGCCAACCACAAGGGGAGGTAGATGCCCCGGAGGTCGACGTGTCTGAGGGCCGGTACGGAGCCCTAAAAATGATCCAGTCAACGGGAGAGAACCGCGACAGAGTCTACACTGATGTCAAGGAGCTGACTGTGAAACTGAACGGCCAGAGTGTTTGGGTTCGAGGTGAGGACATCATAATGCTCAGATCAGTCTAGTTTTTTCACTGCAGGGCTAATGGGGCTCCTAGATGCTCAAAAACGCTTGTCAGGCTTAATTAATGAGGCAACGTCAAGCTCTGAGTTTCAGCATATCGACGGCGAAGTACCAATAACTCCTAACTGTCGACGACTGTTCGCCGTTAGGACGTAAAATTTAGGAGGTAATGCCATAAAATAGATACGTTGGTTAAGTTAGGAGGTATTTCCACATTTTAATTTAATGCTGTTGCAACAAAAAATACACTTAGGAGATTTCACTAAAGCATGCGATTATCGCCTATAAATACAAAACGATAAAAAAAGTGAATTTCTCGAAAAATGTCAGTTAGGAGTTATTGGCACTTCGCCGTCGATATGAAGCATTCGTATTCATTTTCATTTCGTCAAGCATGATCAAGCAGGGAGTTTTATTTTAAACCAATCAAGCTTAGTTGTACAATCTAAACAATCAAAATAGCTTGACAAGTACGAAAAATTCTCATGTTTTTCAAGCTATTTGACTATCTAGGGACCATAAAGACCTACAAAATTAGTATGTGTTACGGACAGACGGACATGGCGAAACTATAATGTTTCCTTCCTTGTTTTACTATTTGACGAGCGTAAGTTAATACGCCATATGCCAGGTATAGCATTCCGGTCACGGAGGTGACACAAGCCTACGTCATCGCCGCTGTGTTACCAGTAGTGTGTAATAATAACTCCCCAATCGCCTTTATTACCTGTGCGAATCCGGTAAAACAAAGAGGTTTTAACTAACAATTACGTTGGTATTGTTTAAAATGAATTGTTTCGTTTGATTAGAAAAATTAAACGACAATTTAAATGGTTTATATTTTTTTTTAACAGAATGGAGACTGAAAATGTTTCCATAATTCGTGTTTTGTTGCAATAAAGTGGCAACTGGATAGTGACGTAAGCATGTGTCACTCCCGGAATGCCAGACCTTGTTCTTTTAGTCCATGGTATCTATTAGAAAACGTCAAACGGAATCTTGCTAAGACGGCTTACAAACACACTTTGGTACCAAAGTACACAAACCTACTAAAACAAAAGTACGAAACAAATAAAGGAGACGAATAATAATACAGGCGGTGGGTAAACCATAAGAATAACAAATATTAATTATTAGGAGAACACCTTATCTATCGCCATATTAGTTATATTACCTACCTCGTAACTAAATACTTCTGTAATAACCATTATAGCTGTGTAGGTATAGGTAGATATAGATAATTACCTGACAAGATCTTTTGGATATACAAAAAAAGAAATCTCCTTGGTTTTCCTGTCATTATTTGCCATACAGTCTGGTATCTTTAGAAACAATTTAAAATTATTAAAACTAAACGTCCGCGTCGTATTGCTACCGGTGGCACCCCTTAACTTTGTCCGCTTGCTGAGCTGGCTCAAACCGGTTTGTACCCGCGCAGGCGCCGGTGCACGCCCCGCGCGCCTTGTCGGTGACAGTTCACGCACACATAGCTGTACGTGTAGTAGTGTACACACGCAAACGTTTGAAGCTTTCCTTCTGCTCGGTTTCTTATTCAAGTGCCGCCGTAGCGGCTACCGAACGCCAGATCCCATCTATTGTGGGTGAATCAATTGGATTAGGTTAGTGTTTATGTGTTACTATTCAGTTTTACAAGGCGTTTTTTTTAACCGACTTCAAAAAAAGGAGGAGGTTCTCAATTCAACTGTATGTTCTTTTATTATGTTTGTTAGCTCAGAACTTTTTTCTCGGTGAAACGATTTGGATGATTCTTTTTTTATTTGATAGCTGGTGCTTCACATGTGGTAAGATGCAGCCCCTTCTATGTCCGAAATCTGAATCTTCACATAGACCTTCGAATGCCCACCATCCAGCAGTTCATGAAACGCCTTTTAAAGCGTTTCTTCGACTGCGGCATAAAACACTCCAACCCCCTGATTAAAGCAGCCGCTTGCTACACTCCCTCCCGCATTAGTAAGATTCGCCGCCCGAGGCATACTTTAGTCGACCCCGACGACGCCACTACCCTCGTCCAGGAGTGTAGTAAGACCACCAGTACCTTAAAGATACATAAACACAGACCGCCGTCCTCCCGTCCTCGCCGTTGAGGCCTGCCGCGATGCGCCAATCTACGTCCGCCCCGACCCTTGCTCGAACCAGCTCGCGCCGCTAAGCCTGTAGCTTTAAATTCGTCCCCTAATAATAATAATTGTGATCTAGCTTGTCCCTTGCTGCCCTCTTCCAGCGACGCACTAAGCCGAGGCTAGCTCGTACCCCGCAGGGTTGCCCTAAGCGTGTTGTCGCCTCGTTTGTAAGTTTTTAAGCCCTGGCTGGGGGCCTTAATTTATTAGGGCAACCACAGGCATGTCCGGTTAAGCAGCCGACAACCTCCTAGGTTGACCTGCGAGACGCCATTCACAAAAAAAAAGCTGTAATATTTAGTCAACAACACTAAATGTAAATGAAAGAAGTATATACGAGGGTGAATCAAAACATTCTTGGAATCAATATAAAAAAATGCAAAGATTTGAACAAAAATATTTTATTTTTCTACATAATCTCCCTCCAATGCAATGTATTTAGAATAACGCGTTTCTAACTTCCTTATTCCTTGTGAAAAAAAATGTTTTTCTTGACTCTCGAAAAACTTCTCTACGGCAGCCATAACCGCGTCATTATCGTAAAATTTTGTTCCACGAATGTCCTCTTTTAATTTTGGGAATAAGTGAAAATCACTTGGGGCTAGGTCCGGAGAATATGGTGGGTGGTCAAGGAGATTGAAGCCAACACAGCAGATTGCGTTGAGCGTAACTTCCGATCGATGAGCAGGAGCGTTATCTTGAAGAAACAACACGCCCAACGATAGTTTTCCACGACGTTTTTCTTTAATCGCTTCACGCACTTTCGGGATTAAATTTGCATAATAGGGTCCAGTAATCGTCTGGCCTTTTGGCATGTAATCAATAAAAATGATTGCTTCACTATCCCAGAACACTGAGGCCATAACTTTGCCAGCGGTAGGAGCAACTCGAAATTTCTTAATGGATGGAGAGGATGGTCGTTTCAAAGACATGCTTTGTCTCTTAGTTTTAGGATCGAAATGGTGGACCCACGTTTCATCCATGGAGACAAGGCGACGGCAAATATTACCCGAATTACGCTGGAACATTTCGAGATTACGCTTAGAAATTTCCAAACGTCGCTTTTTGTTTTCGTCGGTTAACATTCGTGGCACCCATCTTGCCGACACTTTTTTGGACCCCAGTGAATCAATTAAAATGGATTGAATGATATCTTTAGGATCTCAGCTATATGTTTTATAGTTATTCTTTTGTCTTCCAAAACCAGATTCTCAACCTTTTTGACATTTTCTTTCGTAACGGAGGTTGAAGGCCGCCCAGAACGCGAGTCATCTTTACAGCTTGATCTACCTCTTTTAAATTCAGCCACCCAGTACGCAACCGTAGAATAGGGTACAGCATCATCCCCTAATGTCTGCTGAATGTCCGAAAAAATATCCTTCGTAGATTTTTTTTTCAAACTGAGATATTTTATCACCGCACGTAACTCACTTTTATCCATAATTTTGGGTTGTTAGCAACTCGTTGCACGAAACAATTTATTATGTGCGAACGAACTGACAAAAACAAGTGACAGTTTGCATAAATATTGTGTGATTGTCACTCTTTAATTTGAATATCGAACTTCTCCCAAAAAGGTTTTATATATGTGCAATTCTAAGAACTTTTTGATTCACCCTCGTAGTTCCTTATGCTCTTTAAATATTCGCTTTCCGTTTTTACAACCCTATATAAGTTTTTGAGAATTAAACCTCTCTTTCAACAGCCCCTAATGACTTTCCGTTTTTCCTTCCAGCTCGCCTCCAAACCTCCCGTGCCAAAGGGAAGCAGTGCTTCGCAGTGCTTCGGCAGAGTAGCAGCACGGTCCAGCTGCTGATTAGCGTCAGCGACGAGCGAGCCGTCAGCAAGCAGATGGTCAAGTTCACTGGCAAGTAAGTATTACTAGCTGTAATGCCACCATTAATGCCCAATAAAGCCACCATTTACTAGGTTCGTCTTTCATTGACTTGAATGTGCCCTGGCGGCTGAGAGTATGTCATGCTCACTCAAATGTCTCGCTGGTGGTGGCGTGTGTGTTGCTAGCTTGTAGTGTGTAATTAACCTTATTGTATGTAACCAGCCTTATTTCGTATAAATGAAGTCCTTATAATTGTTTAATGGTAACAATAAAGACAGTATTGATTCAGCTCTCGGTGTTTAATATATCCTCGAGATCCCTCCTTACAAGCTGAATGGTGCTGATCCATACGTCATGTTCGTGAACGAGCGCCATCAGTAGGGACTGGTCATCTCTTGGCTGCCACGGCCTATTTTAATTTTAATTTTTGAATCCTTTTTTTTTGTTTTTATCTTTTTTATTACGGACACTTTTAACGTGCACTTCTTTCAACATCGTTCTCACTTGTATAATTTGAACATGAATGATGTAACCATTTTTTTTGTTGTAAATACATGTTGATTTAAAAGAGTGTCCATGGAGTTTCTTGCCCGTTCTTCTCCATAGGTACCTATTACGCTTTGGAATGGGCAACTAGCTTCATCTTTCTGACCGACCGACCCCTTGACAATTCAAAAGTGCCTGTAATTGGTTTATTTGAAATAAATGCTTTGAGTCTGAATATCAATACACTCGCCCTCTATAACTTGGGATATAGAACGTTACTGGCGAAATATAGGTGTAATATGTATACAGTTATATAAAGAGCAGTGGTGGCCCGGACTTACGAGATGCAGGTCGTGGGTTCGAACCCAGACAGGCGCTTTACTTTGTGTAAATTATTTCATCACCACTGCTCTCAAGACGGTGAAGGAAAGAAAACATCGTGAGGAAACTGGCATGTCCTAGAACCGAAAATTTGAAGACATGTGACATCCACCACTGGGCCCGCGTGGTGGATTACGGCTCACTCAGTCTCACAGAGAGGAGGCCTGTGTCCCAGCAGTGGGAACATTATAGGCTGATTATGATACAGTTATACACCTCGCTCTTCGGAGAAAACAGACGTAATTTGTGAATCGCAACTTTTTTGGTCTTACTGACTCAGTTTGTCTGGTAGTCTTGTAATCTTTACACGAAACTGCAGTGATATGCATAATCAAAATAAAACGTGAGAATTGTCGTTTTTCTAGTTGACCTTGACCCTTTTTTAGGGTTCCATAGCCAAACTGCAAAAACGGAACCGTTATAATTTCGTCATGTTCGTCTCTCCGTCCGTCCTGATGTTACATAGCCATTTTAATCGGAGACTACTTGCACTATATTCAGTACCCTAATTGCACAATCTGAATCATTTTGAAGCCTATTGCTAATCCATTGCTTCATATGTTCGAAAAATTTGTCTGCCCAACAACGTTAATAACGCAATGAATGTTGTTGAACTGTCAAAATGAAAGCCATTCCTACTGTTAGTGTGTTATGCAATTACCCAGCAGGAACATTGGAATGCAGATGTATTCAGTTCACCGCTAAACAATGGTGTAGAGAAATTACAGCAAAAAAAAAATATGCACATAGGCGTGTATGAATCCCATTTAAAAGAAATTTGGAAAATCCAAAAGTGCACGCCTCATAATCTCATTCGATTCTATAAAAAAAAAAAAAAATATAAATAGATGTACAGTCTTGTAGTTTTCGTTTTTTATTAATTGTAATTAAACGACACTGAATTAATTAGCCATTTGCGTTCAGTGACCTACAATTGTCGATTAGAATTTAAAAAAAAAAAATTAACTCAAATAATGGTTTTTTTCACAAGTTACAGTGTTTCCGGGTTTCACACATGACGGACAGGAATTTTTTTTGACCTATTTTGGTGTTTTTTTCCAATTCTATTGCAGTAAATCAATTTTTAAAAAGTATGAAATTAATCTCCATTAAATTATCTCGACAATAGTATGCAAAATATCTTGATTCCGTGAACTAACAAGGCTATAATAATAAAAATAGCCGACAAAATGGGGCGAAAAAAATTTTTCGATCGTAAAGCACTCTCTGATGCTTCGCATCATGAGTCGTGCAATTATTATGTTTCTAAGTACCCTTTTTTCTTTAAGGGAATAGTTTTTGAGATATGTGATATTTTCGTTTACAACAGCAGCAATTACTTTGTTTTTCATCGTCTTTTTTCGAGAAATACTATGAAATATAAAATGTATAACGAATTGCCGAAATATATTAAGGAAATACAATCTTTTCCCCTATTTAAAAAGAAGTTAAAATTCCACATCATGAAAAGTTTCTAATTATCTTAGTGTGAGTATTTCGAATATTTACATAAACTTTAATATTAATAATAAAAACTACCTATATAGTTACGTGTGCAGAACAAATACAATAACGAATACTTAATGTAAAATTAAAACTAACTCTAAATAAAAAACCTTAAAAAGTTAACTATTATGCTTTCAATAGCAATTATGCTATCATAGTTGCTATTGAAAGCATTTGTGTTCGGATACGTAATAGGGACCCAATGGTCTCAATATTTTTTGCAGATTACCTACAACAAGTAAAATATTTAAAAAAAATACCTTCTAAACTCGATCTCTTATAGCATAGTTTTTTTTTTCTTTTACTAACATAATAATAAGTTTTTGACTAACAATATTGTTCCTACATCTAACTTCAAACATACCGTTCCGATACTCGTTCCAAAGAACGTTTATATGCATGTAACCAGTGTTTCTCATTTTAAGTGAATAATTGTATTCTGTTTTGAGAAATAAATGGCTTAAACCATAATATAAATTTATTTTTACGGTCGATAAAATCAATACTCTGAATGCGTGCGGGTGGATATTCATCCTAATTACAGAACCCTTCGCTATGCGTGGTCCGACACGCACTGGGCCGGTTTTACAAAATCAGTGAATGAGTTACCAATCCTAAAGTTATGTGGAAGGTCTCCTAAGGATCTCCTGCGCATGGGACTACCAGATCCAAACACACAGGCAATCATTACTAGATAATGTAATATTCTTTTAACCTACAAATAATACCAATTAATTAATTAATTATTTTCTTATTAATTTATTTAATTTTTAAATATTTTATACTATATTATGAAAAAAAAAAACAATTGAACCTATTATTATTATCTACCTACTTCGAGGATAAAATCAGAAGTTCTTATAACTAAACAGAGAGAGTTTGTTTGCGCCATTTCATCTCAACTAAAACACTGGGGAGTGGTCACCACACCACACGCTTTAGGAGGACTCTCTTTTGTAACTTTAGGGTCTGAATTTTGTAATTTTAGGGGGATGTCTTTTGTAACTTCATTACCTGTCTTTTGTAACTATAGGGGCTGTTTTTTGTAACTTTAAAAAAATTACATGAGTTTTAAAGATAAACTGACAAAACTATCTCCATTTCTTTCCAGCATAACCAAAGAGTCAATCATAGACGTGTACGCAACGGTAGTGAAGACGGCCACGCCCATAGAGTCCTGTACAGTGAGTGACGTTGAGCTGGTGGCCCAGCAAGTGTGGCTCGTGTCTGCGGCGCGTGCGCAGCTGCCGCTACAGATCGAAGATGCGGCCAGGCCGGAGAAGAACGATGTAAGTAACGAAATACCACTTTTTTTTAAATCATACATTGATCGAATTTTGCTAAAGACAATTTTTTTATTAATTTGTTATAGATAACTATGTAGTTATGTGACCTGGTTTCGCTAGTGTGGTTATAGAGGTATGAGGGACAGGGTGTAAAGCTCACTCACACCTCCATAGAAAAGGGAGGATCCTCCGATCAGATGGGTGTTGTGTCTGGTGGGCAACTGCCCAACGGTTGATGTCGGGACGTTGTAAAATGCAAGTCGCGCGGTCAGCTCTGCTTGCGCGATGCAGGATTTGCGTGACGTCAGTGTGACTTGTAGCTCGCTTGTGGCGGTGTAGATACCGCTACATGGTGATTTCAACAGGAACCTAGATTTTTCCGGGATAAACTCGCCACTCTCCGGTCCATAAAGTATGTAATAATAATCGGGGCTCCCTAGTTTCATCGAAAAGAAATTGCCAAATTATCACTTCCCAAACAATTTTCCGCATAATTTCATTTGGCAAATTATTACTTAGCAAAAAATCTCTTCACAAATAATTGTAACGCAAACCTAATGTTTGGCAAGTGAACGTTTAAAAAATAACTTGTTTACCCAACTACTACTATTACCAATTTTTATGTAGTCAAATATTTCAGTTGGTATAACATATTTTACGCAAAATAAAATAAGCCAAATATTTAGTATCGTCAGTTTTCAATTTACCATTTCTATTATAAGGCTTAGACGACGGAGCCCCGCCAAGCGGGGCTCCTATTTCTGGGTGGTTTAAAAAAAAAACACGAAGGGGATGGCGGGGTCCTTCAGACCCCGCCATCCCCTTCTAACCTAACCTGTCCGAGTCGGGGTGCCCTAAGTCCCGAGCTCGCTCTTGCATCCTATCCCACACTTGCTTTTTTACCTTTGAATTTATTTTACCCTTTTTTACCCTTGATTATATTAAAATAAAATTGCATTTTTTAAATAATTCCCAAAAAAACTTATTTTTGCCTTTATATTTTTTGTCACAACAAATCATTAGACCAAACGTTTATTGTCTAAAGATTGTTTGCTGTAATTAAACATTTGATTAAAGACCAAATGCCTTAATGACATTATACTTGGTAATATTCAACCAAGTAAAAATTTGACCAAATGAAAATGTGCGTACTAAAATCATTCCAAACATTGCATTGGTATAAAAAAGGTTGCTAAAATTTGTTTGGGGAGTGAAATTTTGGCAAAATCTTTTCGGCTAAACGGCAGGATCCCAATAATAATCATCAATTTCAAATTTTGTTTGAATTTGACGGATATGAAATTGATGATTATTATTCGATAAATATATAATTCCCACAGTCGAGAATCGCATTTTGATCAACATACGACGTAAAACAGAGCTGCAACATGCAAAAAACTAAAGAAAATTTGAATTTTGCGGGTTACAACCGAGGATTCACCTTAATACTTAGCGATCGGTAGTTTGCGACAGCGTCGCTATCTAGTCTAGACTGCCGGCCCTGTAGAAGAGAACAGCCGGACATCTGGACATACGAAAGCATGTTTGCCCAAGCTGAAACGGAGACGCTTCGCTCGGTCAATTCGTAGGGAATCTTCCGGATGGGTTGTGGGAAAGAAGATATGGCTTGGAAGGGGGTGACTACTGTGACGAGGTCTGTTAGAGATCAATGAAAGAAGAAGACATGATGGCCCGACCACGAAAATATTAGGATAAGGGGAAATTATGATACATACATACATAAACCTTCTTCCTATGGGGGTAGGCAGAAACTACAGAACGCCACCTGTTACGATCCATACATACTCCTTTTGCCTCGTTTATGTTCATCCATCTGGTCATACACGCACGCTGGTTGTGAGTACTACGCACCTGACCTTTCTGAAGAACATCACCAATAAGATCACTATATGGCTTCCTAGGGCGTCCCCTCCCGGCGTTTCAACTCACATCTGCCTTGTAAATACCTTTTCTTAATCGCCCTTCATTCATCCTCTAAACATGACCAAACCATCTTAGCATACTCTTTTAATTTTTTGTCACTACATCTTTTAAACCGCACCATTGCCTTATTACATTATGATGATAGAGTAGATCTTGCGGAATATAGCCTGATGTTGGGAGAGGCCTATGTCTAGCAGTGAATGTCTTTTCCATAATTTTCATGTAAAAATCACAGGGTCATAATAGGTTTTTCACTCCTCTTGCTCAAAAAGACCGACATGGTAGCGTACCAGAGAAGGGATAAAATAGCACATTTTCCTCTAGGGGAAAACATTTTATTTTTTTACTTTTTGTCTGTTACCAACGAGCCTACAAAAACGAAAAGTATTTATTCATAAGTAGAATAATCATGCATAAAGACTAGACTTATTACTGTTTCATACAAAAAAAAAACATTTTATTTTTGAAAATAGAACTAAAAGCTCTCTTCGGTAGAATGCGTGCATTGCGTTGCCGCTTCAGAAGAATAAGCTATTTAATAGTGTACTGGATTATTGTTTTTTCTCGCGATAGTAGTGAAAAGTAGATTAAACACACGGCGCTAAAAACCTATTACAACTCGGTTTCTATTTACTCCCTCGCTGAAGCTCGGGAGTGAAACTACCTTGTATATAATGGGTCATTTTAGCCCCTTGTATAAAACTCTACAAATTTTGCCTCATTAATAATATTGTTTCTTTGTTCACAGGACCCTGAAGCTCTAAGAATCCGAGTCAACCAGGACACTCGTCTGGACAACCGCGTGCTAGACCTGCGTACACCCGCCAACCAGGCCATCTTCAGACTGGAAGCCGGAGTGTGTCGCCTGTTCAGAGATATACTAACTCAGAGAGGTATTGTAGGAAAACATACATCACGACTGTTATCCCCGAAAGGTTAGGCAGAGGCGTACCCAGGATTCGAAATTATCAAGATACGCTTCTTGAAAATTAATTATCGGATAATTATCACCAGTGTTAGAAATTCATTTTTTATATTGTTTCATAACAAATGCATTATAATTTGGGCAATTCTATAACAAAGACAATTTTTTTTTTTTTTTTTTAATATCGAAGTATCCAACACCAATTAACTTGATCAAAACGAGCGCAAGTTTTTGTTATGATCAATCGATAATTATCCATCTGTTATTATCACGATAGTGTAGTTAGTAGTTAGTAGTTATCACAATAAAGTACTTAGTTCTGTGGACCTAAAATGGACGCTTTGGCAGAATCACATTATGATCTGCGTACAATTAATATCCCGCAATTCATCTGTTTGACAGTTTTTTTATGAAGTTTCGTAAAATGGTCCACAAATTATGCATTATTATAATGAAGTCTAATGTCAAAAAGCAGCTGTCAAACAGATGAATTGCGAGATATACAAATTGTACGCAGATCATATTATGATTCTGCCAAAGCGTCCATTTTAGGCCCCCTGAATTCAAATTATTATACACGATAAATCTAATAATTGATGTAATTGATGGACATGGAAATTAGCATTCGTTTGTATTCGGAAATGCGATGATTGCCGAGGGACATTAAGAAAATAGTTGTAGGCACAAAATTTTTTACTAGCTTTTAGAAATTCCAAAGGGGTTTAAATAATACAATTTCAGTGGCCTTTATTATTCTCTTATAAAATATCACGTGATGCAATATATATTTTTTACTACATACAACGTAAACAACTCACCAAAGCACTTTCATATTATCAGTAGTGTAGTAGTGTTCACATTATTAGTAGTCGATTTCATTGAGTATGGAACATGATTTTCAGACCACTATTTAAGATTACTGTGTAAGAATAAAATTATTTTGTAAACTATCAATACTTTAACATTATTGAGTAATGAAAAATATTAAAACAAATTTTATTAAACAACATTTCACATATTATCTCAAGTTCCTACGAAAGCTTGTACTGCGGTGGATCAAGATCGTTTAGTCGCCACACTCGCAACATCATGGTGCGAGCGAGTGAGAAGATGTGAGAGAAAGTATCGCTCACCTAACTCGCCGCGCACTCAGAGCATAAAAAATACCTAAGTTAGCGCAGCGCTGAAATGTAAGAGGGCTCTTAAAGGCTCCTTTAAACAGGCGCGACACGCGACACAAAGACACCGCTCGTCACGCGACAGGCGGTGCCTATGTGTCGTATCGCGTGCCGCGCCTGTTTGAAGGAGCATTCTCTTGCGTGTCGCATGATACCGCATAGATTCATAAGAGAAAGCGCTCGAAATGTCAACTGAACCTAATAGGTTCACAACTTCCATTATCCATTCTATTGTTCCATTTGTCCTCGAGATTACGTCGACAATTAACTCAAGGTAGGTAAACGGTGGTTGGCAAGGCCAGAGGTTAAGCGTCTTACACCCTTAGGTGCATCAAAAAGTTAGTTGGATTTAAACAGTTCATTTCATCGAATTTTAACGCCCAATACCGTCATAATTTCCTCTTAATTACACACACATAACATAACATCACGCCTGTATTCCCCGAAGGGTTAGGCAGAGGTGTACCTATGGCACACCCACATTTCGCCAGTTATGTTTAAGTCCCATGTAATAGGGGGCGAGCCTATTGCCATCAACCGGGCAGAAATCCAGACTTCGGGCTGCTACCGAGAAATTCCAGATGGAAAAACCCGATAACGAATCGAACCCAGGACCTCATGCTCAGCAGTAGCGCTTGCGACCACTAGACCAACGAGGCAGTCCTCTTAATTATGTATACTATAATAACCGCAACCCTTTAATCCCCAGGTTTCGTCGAGATCCACACGCCTAAGATAATCTCGGCGGCATCAGAAGGCGGTGCCAACGTATTCACGGTCTCCTACTTCAAGTCGTCCGCCTATCTAGCGCAGAGCCCCCAGCTTTATAAGCAAATGGCCATCGCCGCTGACTTCGACAAGGTTGGTGATTATGAGAATTTTAGTGGTAATTAGTACTCTTGCTCTATTGTAGACGAAGGAAATTGGAAAATCCAAAAGTGCACGACTCATAATGCTCATTTAATTATGAAATATAAAAAAAAAAACTTAAGTCGTTCAAAATTAATTGCCGAAAAAACAGCTGTAGTAGGAAGAAGGTACTGCACAAGCGCCCCTGGTGGAATAAATGTACATAATATCTATAGATATATCACCATCCATATGTTAATTTTCTATGGATATATATAGATATACAGTCTTGTAGTTTTCGTTTTTTATTAATTGCAATTAAACGACACTGAATTAATTAATCATTCGCATTCAGTGACCTACAATCGTCGATTAGTTTTTTTTTTTTTTTAAATTAACTCAAGTAATGGATTTTTTCACAAGTTACAGTGTTTCCGGGTTTCACACATGACGGACAGGATTTTTTTTGACCTATTTTGGTGTTTTTTCCAATTCTATTGCAGTAAATCAATTTTTAAAAAGTATGAAATTAATCTCCATTAAATTAAATCTCGACAATAGTATGCAAAATATCTTGATTCCGTGAACTAACAAGGCTATAATAATAAAAATAGCCGCCAAAATGAAGCGAAAAAATTTTTTCGATCGTAAAGCACTCTCTGATGCTTCGCATCATGAGTCGTGCAATTATCTATAACTTAGGATTATTAGTTAGGATACCGCTAGTAGAAATGCCAAAAAAATGTATGGGGTTGACATAAGCTATCGAAATGTCACGTGATCATAGGTCTACCAATAGAAATTAGCTAGACAATGTTAACATCATTCGATTCTATAAAACGAATCGACAGCGTCGAACGATTACTTCCATAGAGATGCCTAGCCAAGTTATTGCTAGTTTTCGATTCGTATGATGGCAACATGAGCGAAAGCGATAGCAATTGTAGAAATAGAATCGCTCCGAAGCGAATGCCATTTGTCTAGGCCTCAGAAAGGTACTCGACAACACCTTCACGGCGAATTAAAATTAAATTGTGATTGAGAGTCTGCCACTAGTTTCTTTGTCCAGATTTCGGAATCAGATAAGTATTTGATATACTAAAGTTAGGAAAAAAAAAATAGGGAATATTTATTTATTTTATTGGTTCAACTGGTTGTTGGTTGGCTGGACTGCCTCGTTGGTCTAGTGGTCGCAAACACTTCTGCTGAGTATGAGGTCTCGGGTTCGTTTCCCGAGTCGGGCAAACTGTTATTGGGTTTTTCCATCTGGGATTTCTCAGTAGCAGCCTGGAGTCTGGATTTGTGCCCGGTTGATGGCAATAGGCTCGCCCCCTATTACATGGGACTTCAACATAACTGGCGAAATGTGGGTGTGCTATAGGTACACCTCTGCTTAACCCTTCGGGGAATACAGGCGTGATGTTATGTGTGTGTGTTTATTGGTTCACCAACGGTTGTTCACACAGGTTCTATGCTAAAGGTTACATGCGAAAGTGTGTGTGCAACAGTGCAACAATCACTTACAAGTAAACTCCGCATGCGTAAAGAAGTTGTACAAAAAAATATGATTAATCTAGTTTTAAGAATTTTCATCTGAAAAATTCTTAGGTGGAACAAATTTCCAAAGGTTGACGATTGATATGAAATTGATAATTTTATTATTCAGTAAATATATCATTCCTACAGTCGCGTATCGCATTTTTATCAACTTACGACGTAAAACAGAGCTGCAATTTGTAAAAAAACCAAAGAAAATTTGAATTTGGTGGGCTACAACTGTGGATCCCCCTTAATATTATTATTTAGCAACAAGCTGTTGTTGAAATTTGTGTTTCAATACTTTTCTTGGGTTTATATCACTGTATTTTATTGATAAAGTGATAAAACAAATTTACATGCTACTTACTAGTGGGGCATCCCACTAGTAGCTGTGTCTTTCAGAAATCGATAATAAAGTTACACGCACGTGGCTAAATTTCCTATATGGTTCTCGTCTAAATGGTTAAGTTACTGAACCCTGTAATTTTTTTTAAACATTAATTTATTGTTAAACAAGCCTTTTTTTGTAGTACGTAGTACTCACAACCGGCGTGCGTGTATGACCAGATGTATGAACGTAAACGAGGCAAACGGATTATGTAAGGATCGTAGCAGGTGGCGTTCTGTAGTTTCTGCCTATCCCCATGGGAAGGAGGCGTGAGTTTATGTATGTACAAGCCTTTTTATATCTCTTAATAATTCATCTCCTTTTCACAGGTCTTCACAGTAGGCGCAGTGTTCCGCGCGGAAGACTCGAACACTCACCGCCATCTCACAGAGTTTGTGGGACTCGATCTCGAGATGTCCTTCAAACACCACTACCACGAGGTCGTGGAGACCATTGCTGGGACTTTAACTGACATGTTCAGAGGACTGAGGGACCAGTGAGTGGATTATATCTTTGATTTCTATGTCCTAACCCAGGTCATGGTCTACTTGTGTGTCAAATTTCATCGAAATCCGCTCTGTTAAGGCGTGATAAGGTAAAGGACATTTCAGACACAAATCTACATGGTCTCAGCCCAGAATCTAGAATATTTTCCAGGCGAGGCAAAAACTGCAGTCTGCGGCCCCCCGCCTCGCCAATCCTTGAACCTTTTACATGAAGCCTTACCTATTTATTTAAATATACATGGAGATGTCGAACAATTATTTTAATTAGGATAGGACAGGATATTTGAAATAAATCGTGAGATTATAGCATAGTAGCTTCTGTATGCGACATCGTCCGCGAGAAACTTCGGCCCCCGACCCACCGCGTCGCTGCGGATCTTTCGCCCACGATATTACTTCCTTTTCGCTTAGTGTTGTTTCTTTTTTTCTTACTGCTCGATTTCTAAGGGTCATAGCGTGATGTTAAGAGCCTATAACCTTCTTCAAGAATTGGGCTATCAAATGCAATAATAATTTTTCAAATCCGACTGCTAGTTCCAGAGATTAGTGCGTTCAAACAAAAAAAAACTCTTCAGCTTTAGCGCCCTCGCTACGCGAAGTAATATTTCTAAAATAATGGATTTGTCCCTTAAATTTTTGGCCACAGAGGTGACAGAGGCGCTCATCCGCCTTTTGCCGCGCCGTAGATCTGTGGCAAAAGATGGTAAGCTAACCTTTTTATATCGCCAAATAAAAGTGGAGCATGTGCTTTAAAAACGGAGAGTGCCTGGCAGAATTCAAGTGCTCCGCCCGCAACCCGCTCACACCGTTTGACGACCTATGCCTATTTGTTTTGGCCTTTCTTCTCAGAGTAGTCAGATAGGAAACTCCGACCTCATCTACTTTTTAAAATATGATTGACGTGTAAAAGTGTTTGTACAAACCTATTTACAGAAATAAAATCATTTATCATCTAAAAGACAGACAGAATTACTTTCACATTTATGTAAATATCCAGGATAACAAGTAGCCTATGTCCTACTCCAGGTCCCAGCTACCAAACTGTCAAATTTCATAAGGATCGGTTCAGTGGTTTAGGAGTAAAAAAGTAACAAACAGACAGACTGACTTACTAAAGTACTAGCTTTTTCTCGCGGCTTCGCCCGCGTGGTGGTCGAAAATTATCCCACGGGAAAGTACTACCAAGATAAAAAAAAAGTCCTCAAAAAGGCGCAGTATTCTGCGCCGAAGACTCAAACACGCACCGCCATCTCACTGAGCTCGTGGGACTCGATTTTGAGATGTCCTTCAAGCACCACTACCACGAGGTCGTGGACATCATCACTGGGAGTGACGTATATGTTCAGGGAAGTGAGGGACCAGTGAGTAGCTTGTAACTTGTGATTATACAGTTATATTATACTCTAAAACCTTTCGGAATAAATTCTTTAAATGCTGGTGAAAACAGCATCAAAATCAATTCTGCAGTTTAGAAGAATTGAGCGGTCACACAGACAGACACGAACGACTTTGTTTTAGACTATGTATGTACTAACTTTTACCCACGGCTCTGTGAAGGTCAGAAATTATTCCACGGAAACGTACTACCGGGATTAGAAAATGTAGCGGCATCTACTCATCGACTCACTGGAACCTCAACTGCCCTGGCAAGCATCGCAAGATACAGGACTCGGCCCACTATCGACCTCCGATGGGGGAGTGATGTAGCGGCATCTACAACGCCACATGCGAGCTACGCGTCACACTGACGTCACGCAAAATCCTGCATCACGCAAGCAGAGTGCAACTAGCATATATATGACGTATGTTCGAGCGGCTGAGACACCACTTGTCGCTGCTGATCCGTCATCTATTGGTCCTTCAGCACGGGCGTGTACGTGCAGGTGTTTGGAAAATAATACTCGCAAAATAACGCACTTAATTTACTTTCGTATATCGCAACGAGACTTAACTATAAAATTTAATGGTTACAATGATTATCACTGATGAAGTCTAATCACAATAATTGTTAAACTTGCATTTAGAGCCAATGGATTTGTCCGTTTGCACCGCGTGACAATCGCATCACAAAAGTGCTCGCCACCGCCGCCATGACCCTAACAACCCCATTCGGTTTTACCCGCTCTAAGTTAAAAATACCACTAAAGAAATAAAGTCTAAACCACATAGTAAAAATAATCGATTACAACTTTGAAAAAGTGTTACAATAAATCGACTGAATCATCGCGCGCCGTCATATACAACGTCCCGACCTTCATCGTCGGGCAGTTGGTCGGCGGATCCTCCCTTTTCTATGGAGGTGTGGGTGAGCTTGTAAACTATGGTTTAGTATTAATGAAAGTATGAATTATCACTTTGAGATGTCCTCAAACCACACTACCACGAAGTCGTGGACACCATCTCTGGGACTTTGCCAGACATGTTCAGACGACTGAGGGACCAGTGAATAATCAGCCTATAATGTTCCCACTGCTGGGACATTATGCCTCCTCTCTGTGAGAGGGAGTAAACACGTATAGAGGTATGAGGAACAGGGTTTAAAGTTCACTCTTATCACTAGAGAAAAGGGAGGATCCTCCGACCAGATGGGTGTTGTGCCTGGTGGGCTACTTACTGCCCGAGGCTACTCTCGGCATCTTCTCTGGCCCCCTGGGGGCGCAAGGAGTCGGTGTTGGTTCTTTTTGGCCCCTTGCCCGAGATCGCGGTCTCTCGGTCCCTCTCCCATAGGAGGGGGTGGGAGTGCTTTATTGGTCACCTAGCCGCTGAGGGGTATACCTCCCCTCACCGTTCTGTAGTGTGTTTCTGGGGGTGTGACTGTGGGACCGCCTGAAGTGCTTCACGAAGCCCGTGCGACCAGGCCCCTGCCGGGTGAGATCCCTAGTTCCCTACGGAAGGCCCAGCTAGAGCCGATCAAACAACAAGGGCGTCGGTTTTGGTTGGCGCTCACCTGCAGTGGCGGCTTGGCCCGCGACGTTTGATGTAGGGACTTTTTATATATGCTAATTGCGCTGTAAACTTTACTTGCGCGATGCAGGATTTTGCGTGACGTCAGCGTGACGCGTAGCTCGCATGTGACGATGTAGACTCCCAACAGGGGCCCAGTGCGGGTTGGTGGATTCCACATGTCTTTGAATTTTTGATACTGGGTCATGCTCGTTTCTACACAATAGCAGTAATCAAAGGTCGAATTTTATGAACGACTAGCTATGCCTCCGGCTCCGTTTTCGTGAACTATAGTCATCTAAAACATCTGGCCTGCAAACAAAACAGTGAATTGGAAAAAAAAAACCGGTCTCATTGGATAATGAAAAAGACTTTGAGGTTAACAATAGATATTTTGTAAGGATGTGAAACTTTTTGTTTTGTTAATGTGTGTAACGCAATCACGCTTTACCACTTCCCTCATGCGCCGGCTTCGCGCCAGCTAAGGCTGGCGCGAAGCCGGCGCATGAGGGAAGTCAGCATTCTGAAGGTTATAGCGGACAGGTGGGACAGCCCGATGCTGGGACATTGGATACGCCTACACGCCATTGAGTACATGTAGTGTGTAGTGTGGTGTATATTATTAAACATAAAATTATCTTCTGGTAGAATTTAAGTATTAACATTAGTTTATAAGTTGTTTGTATACTAACCCCAATCGACTAATGGTCTGAATTAAATGATTTTTTTATTTAACGGCTAAACCGATTTGCATGACATTCAACAAACTAGTAGACCAAAATAACCTAGATTAACACAGGTTTTGTATCTGGGTATGTGTAGAAGTTTCCAGAAGTAATGAACGAAGGAAAGAGATGTTAATGGAAAAGGATCACCCGGATCGGTAGTAAGAATGGGGGTCAGCCCAGGGCTCAATTCTTGGGCCATTTTTATTTCTTATTTATATAAATGACTTGCCTTACCTCATAAAGGATAAACATGATATAGTGTTATTTGCAGACGACACTTCACTTTTATTTAAACTGAAACGTCAGCAGCTGATTACTGACAATGTAAATAGCGCCCTTGCAATAGTAGTTAACTGGTTTAATGTTAATAACCTACTTCTTAACGAGAAAAAAACTAAATGTATTAAGTTTACGATACCTCATGTTAGACAAGTAGAAACTAGTGTTCTCATAAAGGGTGAAGTGCTGAAACCCGAAAATACCACAGTTTTCTTAGGCATAACTTTGGATACCAAGCTTCAATGGGGCCCCCACATAGATAAATTGTCAAAAAAGCTTAGCTCTGCAGCGTACGCCGTTAGAAAAATTCGTGGTTTAACTGATTTAGAGACGGCCCGTTTAGTATACTTTAGTTATTTTCATAGTGTGATGTCGTACGGTATTCTGTTGTGGGGAAATCCCGCCGATATCCAGACAATTTTCGTTTTACAAAAAAGGGCAATTCGTTCTATCTATAAATTAAGTCCCAGACACTCCCTCAGAGATAAATTTAAAGAGATTAATATAATTACTGTGCCTGCTCAGTATATTTATGAAAATCTTTTGTATGCACATAAAAATATTAATCTGTTTAAAAAATACACAATACAAATACTAGAAACAAACACAAATTTATTGTTCCTACAACCAGGCTCAAGAAAATAGGTGGCTCGTTTAAATGCCAATGTATACGTTTTTATAATAAACTTCCTAGCCACATTCAAGATCTAAGCTTTAATAAATTCAAATCTTTTATAAAACGGAAACTATGCCAGAAAGCCTATTATACTGTGAAAGACTATATTGAGGACAAAAAGGCTTGGGATTGAGCTGCTCCAATAAATTTACACGGTGAATGTTGATTTTAATTTGCTAGCTATTTTTAGACATGAATATTTACTGTAAAAAGTATTATATTATTTTCATTATTGAGAATATGAGGACTATGTGGGTCATTGTTTCAGTTATTTTCTTGATCTGGCAGTTTAAGTAGTTTATGCGGCCTACCCAAATGTCCTTTCTTTGGTATTGTTCGTCGAATCGTTGAGCTCCTTAAGTCCTGACTTCCTGAGTTGAGCTGCACGATTACTGACAAATGCGTGCACTGACTGGACAGGTCCATTCAATCTGTGTGGTTCTTTCCTCAAAAGACCATTTCAGATACCAATCTACATGGTCTTCACATGATCTCACCAAGATTATGTCTGGACTTTAAAAGAGACTGTGACCTCTGAGTTTGTTTCGGCCTTTCTTCTCAGAGTAGTCAGATAGGAAACGCCGACCTCATCTAGTTTAAAAATATGATTGACGTGTAAAAGTGTTTGTACAAACCTACTTACAGAAATAAAATCATTTATCATTTATCATTCATTAATTTTTTTTTTTTTAAACATATGAATGAATGAATGATCTCTTTCCCTCTTTTTACTGTTCCTCATTTTTGTTTCTTTGTTTGTCGCGAGTAACAGCTAGTATTCACATAATAATTTCCTATCTTTCTAGGTTCGCGTCAGAGATAGCCACTGTGGGTCAGCAGTATCGTGTGGAACCGTTCAAGTTCCTCGACCCGCCGCTGAGGCTGGAGTTTCCTCAGGCTATACAGATGCTAAAGGAAGCAGGTAATGATTTTGTGATTGAATGATCACTGACAAATGCGTGCACTGACTGGACAGGACCACTCAATCTGTGTGGTTCTTTCCTCAAAAGACCATTTCAGACACCAATCTACATGGTCTTCACATGATCTGACCATGATTATGTCTGAACTTTAAAAGATACTGTGACCTCTGAGTTTGTTTCGGCCTTAGAGTAGTCAGATAGGAAACGCCGACCTCATCTAGTTTAAAAAATATGATTCACGTGTAAGTGTTTGTACAAACTTTCTTCAATATCAATATCTATAATAGATTCCCAGGTCTGGTCCAGTATATAAAAATGATCAGAATGACAGGAAGAAAAAAATGACTCCCGACTTCGTTAAGATTACTTCAAGACCAAGTTGTGTACACATCTAAATTAAATGCAAAAAAAAATATGGAAATTCCAAAAGTGCACGCCTCATAATCTCATTCAATTCTATAAAATATATACAACGAACGAAATGTCCAGTCATATTTTTATATTACTAATTACAATTAAACTACATTGAATTAGACCCTGATTTTTGAAAGTAGTTTAAAAAAAAAAAAGACTCGATTAGTTAAGTTTTTCGGGATTTATCGTGGCCACGCCAGCGGACTTAGCATGACGCTGTCTATCTCTTCGAAGAATAGACAAGGCTATTCCCATACAAAGTGACATTTCGTTTCTTCATTTTTGACATCGCACCGTAAAAATCCTTCTAAAATCTATCATTTTGTCTTTCGTTTTTATCGATCGTTGTTTAGGTCCTTTTTAATGTAGACTATTTCAGAAGACAGTTGTCTAAGGTAGTGAAGATAATTTGATTTTTTAATCGCCATGCTAAAGACGGTAGAAAACTTTTTACTCTACGGCCACAAAGTATAAAAATGGAATGGAAAAATGGAATTTTTCACTTTTTGTTGGAAATTGCGAAAAATTATTACCTACATGTTGAGTTTTAAAGGTTGATACCTTTAAAACTCAACATGTAGGTAATAATTTTAATAAAAATAATGATAATTTCGACCGCCTTTATGATTAAAGGCGGTCGAAATTATCATTATTTTTGCGATAGGACACACCATTTTCGAGATATAGGCAAAATAAAAGATAAACGTGAATAAATTACTGAATTTCGTAAAAAGTGCAGTTGACTCTTTCTACTTTGCTGCCGTCGTACTGTCTTCACGGAACGTCTTTTTTGTCTATTCTTCCATCGACAAGACGGTGCTTGTGCTAAGCCTGCAGGATCCATATATAGAGACACACCGACGTCCTCAGAATATTTTTTTAAACAGTTTTTTCATTATTTTAAATAGTAAAATGTCTTTTGAAAAATAAAATGAGTGTTGAAACTAGTGTTTTTTCTTGACGTTTGTGGGTGAATATTCTACAAGCGCGATATGAAGTAAATAGAGATATTTTTAGCTCAAGGAATTACTTGTTCTTTGTAAGGCGAGAGTAGAGCACTACCTCACGCGGAATCCTGTACAATCTTCGTCTCTCATGTCGGCACGAATTGTAAGAGCAATAAGCAAAGTGAGCGGATTGGTTGGTCGTCATTAGCGGTTGAAAGCTTAATTATATACATAATCAGCCTATAATGTTCCCACTGCTGGGACACAGGCCTCCTCTCTGTGAGAAAGAGTTGGCCATAATCCACTACGCGAGCCCAGTGCGGGTTGGTAGATGTAACATGTCTTCGAATTTTGGTTCTAGGACATGCCGGTTTCCTCACGACGTTTTCCTTCACCGTTTTGAGAACAGTGGTGATGAAATTTAAGACACAAAGTAAAGTAGTCTGCTGGGTTCGAACTCACGACCTACAGCTCGTAAGTCGGGGCCAATACCACTGCTCCTGAAAGCTGAAAGTTTAATTAATGAGTTTTGATTAATTTCTCAGCCCGGACACTGGTTTTCTGGCCGGTTGTTGGCAATAAACATGACCCCTATTACATGGCACTTATACTATAACTGTTGAAATGTTTGTGCACGATACAGCTCTACCTACCATCGCAGAATACACCTGTAATTATTATATTTGTCTTTCAGGAGTAACAGTAGGTGAAGAAGACGACCTCTCGACCCCTGACGAGAAACTCCTGGGCAGATTGGTCAGGGCCAAGTATGACACCGACTTCTACATCCTGGACAAGTACCCGCTGGCTGTCAGGCCGTTCTATACCATGCCTGACCCTAACAACCCGGTGAGTAAATGATAGAAATACAAGACAATTGTAGATTAGTTCCATAAATATGACTTTTACGTTGAAGAGCACTCGACACGGAACTGGTAACAAAACTGAGGGCCTAGACGATGTAACATTCCATTAACGATGACGCTACTAGAAAAGCCAAAAAAAATATGTGGTTGACATAAGCTATCTGTCACGTGATCACAGGTCAACGAATAGAAATTAGCTAGACAATGATAACGTCATTGGATTCTATGAAACGAATCGACAGCGTCGAACGATTACTTCCATAGAGATGCGTAGCCAAGTGGCACTTTTTGACAAGCGTTATCGCTAGTTTTCGATTCGTATGATGGAAACACTAGCGAAAGCGATAGCGATTGTAGAAATAGAATCGCTCCGAAGCTAATGTCATTTGTCTAGGCCCTCTGCTGCGTTCACGATTTCGTTTCTGAACGTGTAAATAAATATGTGTTTTTGGAAAAACAACTTTAATCGCTACACATAAAGTGCAGGGGCTCGTGGTTAAATAATTAGAGCCGCACGGGTCGCACGCTAAGCCGTTGATCCCGGCTGTCATTTGTATATCTTCGACAGTCGTTACGGGTAGTCAGAAGCCCGGGTTGTCAGACAACCAGTCTTACCAAGTGGTATCGTGTTACCCGGTAACTGGGTTGTGAAGGTCAGATAGGCAGTTGCTCCATGTAAAATACTGATAGTCAGCTGCATATAGTAAGACTGGAAGCTGACCACAACATTGTTAGGAAAATGCTAGACAGATAATGATAACATAAAGTATAGTTTGCGCTACCACTTTAACATTTTTATGTTTTTTTTCAAAAGTACACTCTTACCACAATAATTTATTTATTTATTGGAAAAAAAATATACACAACATTACAGACCTAGGTCCAAGTTATTGCACAGTTAGAATTTGAATAAAAACAGACATATTTACAATAAGGAAGGAATAACAGTTAGACATAACACATAAAAATAACTAACAAACAACAATCAAATAATATTGGGACAAAATTAAAAAGCTTATTTAGCGTCCATCATCTCACAGAATCTCAAACATGCACGACATTCGTCTATTCATCTCGCGGCAAACAAATCATACTCCTGTGTCGATGCCAGTAGAGCATTCAGCATTGCGAGCGCGCGAACTATAAAATAAAAAATGTGTATTATATTACTCTAAAGTTGTTGTTTTATATCGACGGTGTAGCATCAATAAATAATAACTACGAAACCATGATTTTACAGGATGCGAAACAAAAACGTTTCATTTCTATGTATAGTTTTTAACATTTGAATCAAAAAGTTACTTATATTTAAAAAATAGTAGGAAACGCTTGCCATGGTGATAATGATTTCAATCAAATATTTCAGGTTAGGGATTTCATATTATATCTAAGGGCCCGTTGTTAGATCAGTAGTCAAACATACTAATAGTTAAATTGCGTTAGTTAAACTAACTATAGTGCAAAAAAAAAAAATTTGCTATGAAAGTTAACTATGCGTGGACAGAGTACGTAGTTAAACCTTAACTATTGTCAAGTGACTAATTGTTAAATTGATTATTGGTCATTTTTAACTATGTATCAAACAACGGGCCCTAAGAATATGCAATAAAATGAAAATCGCTAAAATGTTAGTTATTAGGTAAATTGATACTTCACCGTCGATATTTTCCTATAAAACATTGCCTAGCTAAGACAACCGCTCCAGCACTTGGCACATGCATAAAATCTTCAAAAATCAAAATATTTTATTTCACATAAACCTACATATAAGAATAGAATAGAAGCACATAAGAAACATCAGAAGCTAGGTGCACGGTTCCAATTGGTCGTTTCCTATGGAGAAGAGCCGGCAAGAAACTCCACGGTTACTCTTCTAAAAATAAGGGGCTTTTACAATGTTTTCAAATAGGACAGTGTAGGCCTGTCAACATGTAACAGGTACTTAACAAAATAGAAAAAGGTCTACAAATCTACAGTCCATAATTTAGGCCTACAACATTCTCACATTCACAAAATATATAAGAATCTATATAAAATAATAAAAATACAAGCATATTTAAACCAAATGACAAGATTGCCATTACAACTGTAACAAATCTGAATTAAAATCCTGTCTACAAAAACGATTAGTAAAGAGTTCTCTTTCCTCTGAAGAAGAGAACAGAAGAGGACTCTTTCCTTCCCTTCCCCCCCCCCCCCCCCCCCCC
The DNA here is from genome assembly GCA_916610205.1 of Griposia aprilina. NCBI lineage: Eukaryota > Metazoa > Arthropoda > Insecta > Lepidoptera > Noctuidae > Griposia > Griposia aprilina. The sequence goes on from OU744311.1 coordinate 11,603,100, forward strand.
TTGTCCCGTGCTGTGTTTGTGTGTGTTGTTGTCTTGTCCCCTTTTTTTTTTCTCTTTTTTTTTTTTTGTTTTTTTTTTTTACGTTATATATAATGTCAAATAATGAAAAGAGTATGTCTAAGAAGAGTATAAAAAAAAAATATACGTAAACATCGTAATTTGGACATTTACATAGTGATTTTTTAAATTTCCCTTTAAAACATCAGTAGCCTATCTAAGACAAGTAGACAACCGATTCAGGACTTGACATAAGCATAAAATCTTTTCAATCATTTTTTTTTCTTTTTTTTTTTAAACTTTGCCACACTCTAGGGATTTCTCTTGTATTGTGGGTGCGTTTACAAAGATTCAAACTCACATACACAAACATCCAGACCCGGAACAACGACTTGTACGCATAGAAATTTCTGTTCCGTGCGGGAATCGAGCCCGCGACACGCAGCGCAGCAGTCAATCGCTTAACCACTGCGCCAACCGTGTCATCTTTTTTTCCTTACTTTTTTTTATTTTTTTTTTATAATACTAACTCTTCTCTTTACAGAGAGTGTCGAACTCCTATGATATGTTCATGCGTGGCGAAGAAATCCTCAGCGGTGCGCAGAGGATACACGACCCAGAGTTTTTGACGGAACGCGCTAAACATCACGGCATCGGTAAGTAATCAGAGAATAATAATTATTACTATAGTCGGTTCCAAAAGTGTCTCATGAAAGTAAACAAACATTGTCCAGGTTGAATTCTTCCGCATACCACTATCAGCCTATAATGTTCCCACTGCTGGGACACAGGCCTCCTCTCTGTGAGAGGGAGTGCACCGTAATCCACGTTCTAGGACATGCCGATTTCTTCACGATGTTTTCCTTCACTGTTTTGAGAGCAGCGGTGATGAAATAATTTACACAACGTAAAGCGCCTGCCTGGGTTCGAACCCAACTCGTAAGTTGGGGCCGATGCCACTAGACTACCCCGCTCAATTCTTACGCAATCGCTCATTAAGGTGAACCCTCAGCTCTAGCCCGTCAAATTCAAATTTTCTTTGGTTTTTTTACAAATTGCATCTCTGTTTTACGTCGGATGTTGATCAAAATGCGATTCGCGACTGTAGGAATGATATAAGTATTTACTGAATAATAATCATCATCAACATACGACGTAAAACAGAGCTGCAATTTGCAAAAAATCAAAGAAAACTTGAATTTGGCGGCTACAACTAAGTATTCCCCTTAAAGGGAATTTGTAATGAATTCATGTGTATATTTACAAAGATTCAAATTTAAATCTCACCACTTTTTACAACAATTCTTATTTGAATAACATTATTAAATTGTAATAGAAAAATCATCGATAAAAATTGAGGTTACAAAATTAACCACAATAAATTGTCAAATATGAAACATATGGTGATATAAAATTAGAATTCAACTAAGTAATCAAAAAAATATTAAACGGCGAAAATATTCGAATCTTATTAGGAGCTACATATATCGCACACCTAGTAAAGAGTAGCACAACTCAAAATAAACTTAATTTTTTTCAGGAACAGCAAAATCGTTTTACTCGTTTTCTATTTGACCTATTTAAAATTATTGTTTTATGATGTTGTTTATTATTTTACTAAAATATTAATTTGCTCAATTAATATCTTAGTAAAATAATATACAACATCATACAGATTCCGATAATCGCAATAACTCGATTTTAGATTATTTTGACTTGTTGCCAAACTTTATCTAGGTGTGCGATATGTTCGAGCCATTTGGGGTTGAAACACTAGGTCCGAGTGCCCACTTGGTTTTTGGAGACATCGCCAAGAGGTTGGTTGACTCTTCACGTGACCAGAGGGCTAGCCTATTTTTTAGCCAAAGAATCAGCATCGCCATACAACGTGGCAATGTTGCCGCCTTTTAGGCACTTTTCCTGTCGACAGTGATGTGGACGAATTTTTTGATATCCTATGATTCTTTTTCTTCTTTTTATTTTTATTTAGATGTACATTCTATTAATATTATTTGTAGAATCTGTAATAAAAATAGTAATCAAATGAAATGAACTCCTTCTGTAAATGGCACTATAAATAGGCATGAACAGGTACGTTTTCTGATCAATTTGTTTACACTTTCATCAATACTTTTCGAACAGACCATACGTTATTGCGACACTCACTTCATTAATTTATCTTCCCCCGCAAAGCAGCTGCAGGCCTGGCAGTACAGCTGTGCGGTCATTGGCTAAGCTCAGCCCAGACAATGATTACTCTCATGAACAATACGTGTGTGGACAGGCCACATTTCGAACCCGATGATAACAAGAATCAAATGCCAGAAGAGCAAATGGCAGCCATAATTAAAAGTGTTTATTTTTCATTTTTCAGATATCACCAAGATAGCCGCATACATCGAGTCGTTCAGATTGGGCTGCCCACCTCATGCAGGTAAATATTGTTTTAATTTCTAACACACGCGCGCACACACACACAGAATACATAATAGTACAAGTACATAAGATTCACTTCGCAAAATCATTTAAATAAATAGCGACTCTTGCTACGACACAATAAAGTGCAATTCAGGTCGCACAGCGCTAATTGCCTACAGTGTTATATTCACCTAGAAGTTGCCTCTCTTTCTAACGCGTAACTCTTATCTCTTCTGACTACGTTAGGGTTGTCGTCTTTAAAAGAATAATTAATCTGAATATTTATTTACCAGTTAAGAGCCTATTACTCTACTTTTGTGAACAATGACGTTTCAAATAAAGCTAGGTTAGGTACTTAACTACCTACATAATTGGGCAAATAAAAAAGTATGTACGAGTACCCTGTTGTCTACATAATCAAAATCTTACTACACACTTTTTAGTTATAGTTAGTCCATGGTGGGACTTACACATCAAAACAAAAATATAATAAATTAAATGTAAGTAAATAAGTACTTTCCCACCTATACTTATCAAAGCTAACCCTTACCTTGTAAACAGAAGTTTATAATAATAATTAATTTATTATTATTATTATAGTATAGTTAGGTACTTACAAGAGACATTTAAAAATATAATAGTTGTTTAAGAAACATTGCATAATGAGGGGTATTAAAACACGAGTGTGTGTTTAAACCCGAAGCAATAGGAGAGGTTTTTAATAGAATCACACGAGTGTTTTAATACATAGTTATGTGCAGTTTCATACACTAGTTTATCTACTCTCCTCATACATTGAGATTGAATCTACTAAGTAAAAGATCAAGTTTGTCACAAAATTCAGTACTTACATAAAACAAAACATATTATGTGTGGCGCCAAAACCCAGCACATCACCGCGCATGCGCTAAAGCGTGCGCTGCCACAGACAAGTAAAATTGGAATCAGTACTTTTTTGTAATAGCGCGACCAGAAAATGCGTTCCACAAAAAAAAAAAAACTGATGGTAATTCCTTGGTGATATTAATTTCTTGGATTTGCCATGTGTCGTATTGGTAAAAAAAAATATTTATATCATTATTTTGCTATAGAAAAAGTGTTATAATAATAATTATGATTATATTTTTAAATTTCGTTATTGTATTTATATAGTATGCCATTATAAACTCGTTTTGATGTTTATAATTCGAATTTTACGATATGGGAGTAGATAAAATTCATTAATATTCTAACTACGTAATTACGGGTAACATAAATAAAAATAACAAAAGTAAACATTTGGTAGGCAAGTAGGTACCTACCTAATTACTTATAGGTAGACGTGCGTTTCTTTTTCTTTACCTTTCGATGTCCTTCGGAAGTTTAAAAAACGTGGGATTCGGATCCTTGTTAGAATTAATGCAGGTAAATGCGATGCTGATTGCTGATTGCACAGAAAAATCTTCTACTTGGTCACAATTTGTCGTTAGATATTTAACTAGGAACAGAAAGAGATAGTATTGTCGCATTTTACTTTAACACACTGCTTTTTCAAGAGATCACTTGATTCTTTTAGGTTACCACATATCAATTTTAGCAATAAATTAATTTCCTTTTTCAGGCGGCGGCATCGGCATGGAACGCGTCGTTATGTTGTACCTTGGTCTCGACAACATTCGCAAGACCTCCATGTTCCCGCGTGACCCCAAGAGAGTGACTCCCTGATGTGTATATAAATGTATATTGCTGTTATACTAACGACAGATCAATAATAATAAATGTTTATTTAAAAAGTGTTGGGTTTTATTGACTGAATCTACGACCACCATCGTGTACCGGTCATCGAAGGTAATTAACTTGTAACCATGGTATAATAATATACTTCGCCAGGTATAGCACTCCGGTCACAGGGGTAACCCAAGCCTACGTCATCACCGCTGTGTTACCAGTAGTGTGTAATAATAACTCCCCAATCGACTTTATTACCTGTGCGAGTCCGATAAAACAAAGAGGGTTTTAACTAACAATTACGTTGGTATATGTTTAAATTAAATTGTTTCGTTTGATGAGCAAAATGAAACGACAATTTAAATGGTTTATATATATTTTTTAACAGAATGGTGACTGAAAACGTTTCCATAATTCGTGTTTTGTTGCAATAAAGTGGCACCTGGATAGTGACGTAAGCATGTGTCACTCCCGGAATGCCAGACCTTGTTTTTTAGAGTATGCTTGTAACCAAGATCTACTGATACAATCTCACCTTCTGCCTGCCTGTTCCAAACTATGTCGGGGTCGGCTTCCAGTCTAACCGGATGCTGCTGAATACCTTGTGATCTTCACAACCCAGTTACTAGTTATAACTACAGTTTCCTAGAACAGCGGTGCCCTCCGCATAGCGTTTACAATTTACCAGCCGAATAACGTCACTAAATAGTAGATTGTTATATTGTACACGGGTCGAAAGGAATCAATTTCGCATACGAAGTATTTAGACGCCCGAGCGCAGCGAGGTCGGCTATAGTCCGAGTAGGAATTATTGACTTTATAGTTATAGTTATTTTTGTTCAGAATTTATTCAAAATTGAATTGTATAAAGAACTATCCCAGTTGGTCCGGAGGAAGGTGATGGTATTCATGATACAAGGTAATCCTACAGTACGAGTGCCAAAGCACTTCTTTGACACCTAAGCTTGTTTTTAAGGAGATTTATTGTACCCATTCTCCTCGTAACAAAGATTTATTATTATTATTACTTTCACCAGTGTTAAACACTAGTGTTCATTTCGAAGGAAAGTAAAAAATAGTAGTTTTTTTTTAATATTTATTGATATAGGTAATAATAACTTGAGATTCATTTTTAATCAAATATTAGTTTATAAAACCGATATTTCGAAATTCGGTACAGCCTACAGAGTTAGTATCCCGCCAAAATATATAGTCTGTTTTTTTTATTTTAAATATGGAAAACACCGCGTCACCGCCGCGGGCCGTCCGGCCGTCCCGCTTAATAAATCGGCCACTCCACTCTGTTCACACTGGCTCACACCCACAAGACCGCAGCATTTTTTTTTAATATTTTTTATCGAGGTTTTTCTTAATTTCTCGCCCAAAGATCTTCGCGTCTTCCACCCGCTACTCGGATCAAACAAACACTACCTACTGTCCGAGTATGAGAAATGAAAACGTTATCTATGTAAGTCTGTGTGTTTTCCTAGAGAGCGTATTTTGACACCGTACGTCAAACCTTGGTGCCATCATTTTCATGACGGCTGATGCGTGGCGGCCACCGGTCTCCTAGAAAACCGTAGCTATATACGATACCCTCTGGTTTATCCGTCACAACTGTCCAAAGATCTATGATTGACAGTCGGTACCAACGCGCAACGGCTTAACGTACTTTCCGAGGCACTGAGGAGTCTCGGTATGTAATAGATGGTCACCCATCCACGGACTGACCTCGGCAAGCGCTGCTTAACCTTCGATCGACCCGTGGGCCGTGCGGCTGTTATTAGACTGATGCAATCTATAACAAATAGCGCCATCTACCAACTCTTAAAGAATGGAATAGAATAGAATACTCTTTAAGTACACCATAAAAATTACAGATATAAATATAGAAAGGAGAATGTTCTGCATCTTTCGTCCCAGAACCAACAGCGAAGGAAAATTACTTTAATTACGAGCCCATGAACGAAGACACAGTTCGATGACGGACAACTTGCGGATAGCATTTATTTAAAAAGAAAACAACCATTTTGAGATTATATTTAGTAAGAAACAAATCTTTCAATAGGTACTTAGAAATACATGCTATTAAATGCCTGTCACTAATGTTATGTCTATTGCCTTTCTAAGTGGCAATAACAATAACTTGACAGTCGAGTTGATTGACATGACAACACAAGGATTAGGGATGCCAATACATTAGATCCGTATCGATATATTTTAAACAAAATCGATACCGTTCAGTACCCAGCGTGTTATTCTATTTGAAATATTTCAATGCGTCTCACTTAGGGCGTTTGTGCACTACCTCGTATTCCTGTAAATACGATTCGAAATAGCCTTCATATTAAGGGGACTACATGACCTAAACGAAAATTTATAATGCCTAAAAATATATGATCCACTGCAGTAACCAAAATCAGAAAAAAATATATGATATTCTCTGGATACATGGTAGTTAGATAGTGTGTTGAAAACATAATACAATTAATTTGATATGATAGGAAAAAATGACGAAGATACGTCTAAAATTTTTTTTTAACGATTAAAAACCATACTAATATATTATTATATGCAAACATTTAGATTTTATGTCAGATTATTCTACAAGTAACATACTAACGTAATAGTGTTTTAATGTCCAATGAATAGATTTTTTGCAAATCCATAATTGCTTCATATTTTGCGTTAAATTACCAGCGTTGTGTCATCGCGCGTCTCTTTCTTTTCTATGCAATCCGACAGTGACCGCGCTTTAGCTCTTGTAAGCCCCGTAATGTATGATTGTTTGTGCACTGCTTCGTTTTCGTTTTTATATTCGAGAATTACTCACATCGAGTCAGTTTATACGGATCGAAGTAGCCGTAATGTGTTTTTTTTTTTTTTTTTTTTTATTATACATACACAGTCTTATTACAGGTTCGTGTTTGTTTTTGTACCATTAAACCAGAGATGGTTTGTATTGGTACTCACATTCGCGATAACAACACTGCCTAATCACTATTAAGCAAATAATGTAAGTACATTAATAATAATTTGCACGTAACTATTTAAGCCGTAGGTAAACATCTATCAGTAAGTACGTGAGTCACATGTAATGTTTTTAAACCAAGCTGCTTGCTACTGGGCCGTTCATTAGAAGACAATCCTATACAGGATGCTTCGTTTTTTTTTTTTTTTTTGCTATGGAATTATTTTATTAATCTAAGTTATTTATGTAGTTGTAATAGTATTTTTTGTATTTTTGCTTATAGTTCTTCACGTTTATTTCATTGTTTATAGATTTTGGTATTTCATTGATTATTGTGGGAATTAAAAAAAAATGTGTTCGCCTGCCATAATAATTTGTAGTCTGCGGTATTCTTAGTCTATTTTTGGTGATACTTCTTGTGATTATTTTATGTGAAATGGGTATTTGAATGCACTCACTCGTTTTCGTGGTTTTCACGAATACGAATCGAATATGAGTGAGCGCGTAATGCTGCACGCATTATGAACGCGATCTCTGCCTACGAAATATTTTTTGTGAATACTCAAATCTCGGATCGGTGCTCCTGGACTCTCGTATTCGATTCGCATTTTTGTAACGAATGGTGAAAAAATCCCCATAACAAATCACTAATACGAATCGACTACGGGTGAGTGCACAGCGCCCATTCGTGAACTTCTGATTTATGCTGTTAATAAAAAAAAACAGGAATATGAATCGAATAGGAGGTAGTGCACAAACGCCCTTATGCAAAGTAATTGTAAAGTAAAACATCGTGCTGCTGATCATTGTCGAGTGAACGGGGCTTAAACCTTGCTATCATAGGGAAATATCTTTAATCTTCGTGGCTGTATTGTTGTGTAGAGTGGGGGACTGAATAAAATAAAAACCGTTTAAAAATTATGAACTTGAATTATATTTTATTACAATATATAGCAAAGTACGTCCAATTTTCATTTTTATCACACTTCTCTCGCATAGCGATCACATTCTTACACTTTCCTTACATCAGCGCAAACTGAGAACTGTCAGTTTTGCTTGACAGTCTTCCTCAGTCCGCACTGACATGTACACTCAACATCTAACATGATTTGCAAACACCAATAAAATCAAAAATCACTTAAAAATAACTTACTTTTACAATCTGTTTCTTTATTATTTTGTTTTCATTCAACTTTTACATATTTGTTCATGAACAGTGAAAACTTGGTATTTCATTAATGTACTAGATTTTTTACGGCTGACTCGTTGGTCTAGTGGCCGCAAGCATTACTTCTGAGCATGAGGTGCTAGGTTCGATTCCGAGGTCGGGACAGTGATATTACTGATAGGTATTAGGGTTCTCCATTAGGAATTTCTCAGTAGCAGGCCCGGGTTTGGATATATGCCCGGTTAAGGCAATAGGCTCGCCCCGTATTAAAAAACGAAAACGTACCTGCACATCTGCCTAATCCTCTACGGATAACAGGCGTGAATATATGTTGTTATACTAGATTTTTTAAAGTAAGCACTATCAAAGTTCTTTCTAGACCCGTCTTTATAAACTTAAAAGACTTCGAGTTTATTTAGCATTGTTTTTCAGTTCTCTTGAACATACCATTAGAGAATAATTGTGATGACCATTTTGAAGCATAAAATTAGGCCTATGCGCATCACAGAAATTAAAAAGATTTCTCTTTATTGAGATTACATACAAATCCGGTTACATTTTGGAGATATCAAAACTAATATTTCGTTCATGAAAAAATATTTAAAAAGAAAAATTACTCCACAAGTTCAATGGTCCATATCACTTGAAATAAGTTAGCCTCAATGATATCGACATCGATAAATAAAAATAGTGTTGTGCCATACCGATATTTATCGAATCGACATCACAATTCATCAACAGCACAGCATTTTATCGACAAAAAAGCAACTTACTTGTGTAAAATATCAAACTTACCCAATTTATTGAAAAATGAATTGCATTTCAACGTTTTTTTTTTCTAAATAAAGTATGCACCTTTATGTAGTTCTTTTTTTATTATCATGAGTTTTTTTAATTCGTTGTCCACTTTTGTATCCGAAACAAGAATTGTATCAAATAAAATCATATAGTACTTTTGTATTTTAGCGTGGCAATAAAGGTTTTGCCTATTCGATGATCCTCTCTGTAGGAACCCAAACAATAAACCATGTTTGATTTTTCGTTATTGCAACATATTGAAGATCACGATACTTATTGGTTCCGGGCGTTAACGGACTTTATTTCAGTGTTTTTGTATAAAAAAAAATGCTAGAAAATATTGGTGTGTGGGTGAATGACTGTTACTGCCATGTTAAAACGCGACAACAATAGTACATTTGTATAACAACAGAACAAAATAATAGAAGATATTTACAAGAACATAACTCGCGAAATGTGGGTGACCTCTGCCTAATCCTTCGGGGGCAAACAGGCGTGATATAACGCTAAGTTTATGTGTTATTTACAACAAAACAAAATCATGTAGACGTGATTTGTATCAGATACAAATGGTGGTTTTAATGTAGATACTAACACTTATTCACAATATTATAAGTACAAGTTTAGGAACAAAATTCAAGAGGAAATCGTCGCGTCAAATTGTTTCTTTAACATACTACTCTTGTTTTGACAACACAACTCGAATGGTTATTGCTTATCATACTTACAATGCAATAGCAATGCCTTTCATTTTGACAATTTAACAACATTCATTGCGTCGTTTACGTTGTCGTTCAGACGAATTTTTCAAATGTATGAGGAAATGGATTAGCAATTTCCTTCAAAATCCTTCGGATTGTGGTTTAAAGTGTGTTCTGCAATTGAGATGTTGGTTTTGATGTCACTTATTAAATGTTTAAATGGCAGATTACAAAGGCAACACAAAAAGGAAAATCTGCTACAGAATTATTATACATTTTTATTTTTATTTTAGATGGGTTTGCTCTTGACTCTAGTCTAGGTCAGAGATGACAGAGACAAAGTCGACGATGGAGTGAGCTTACCCAGAAGAAGCCTGTTCACTCGCACTTTGAAGAGATTTGGGTTCAAAATAGGTTCCTATTTAGTTAGATGTTTCAAAACAAGAGTATTACAGTAAAAAAAAAAACACCTCAAACTCTCTCTACCAATCCAAATATTGTTACATAGAAAAACGTTTTGATATTACAAAATCTACAGTTTTTTGATAGCCATGTTACAACCATACTCAAATTATCCGTTACTTAGTTTTTTTTAGGGTTCGGTACCCAAAACCCTTTGGGTACGGAACCCTTTTACTTAGGCTCCTCTGTCCGTCCGTCTGTCTGTCAGCGGGTTGTATCTCATGAACCGTAATAGGTAGACAATTGAAATGTTCACCGAGTGTTTATTTCTATTGCCGCAACACACAATAAAAATAAAATAAATCTAAAAATTAAAGGGGGTTCCGATACAAGAAAAGTGTTTAATAATATATATATGTAGGTAATGTTAAATATTGTACTGTGGTACGGAACCCTTCGTGCGCGATTCGGATTCGCACTTAGCCGGTTTTTAAGTATGGTTGTAATATGACAGCTAATTAAAGCATATATAATAGGAAGATTCAGTTATATTCTATTTTATTTATTTACATGGCTAGATAATTAATAAGCTTCCGGTAAGTGAACTGGTTTGATAGTGATGTAATAATTATCTAGTACAGTTGCGAGCACATCAAGTTACCAGAAACGGTCAGATTTTCTCATTCGATTTTGAACTTAACCTCCAACACTTTAAGGTTTAAAATCGTTTGTAGAAATTTGACAGTTTTGTATAGACTTGACCTGCTGGTGACTGTACGATGGTCACAAAGTATAGAAAAAAAAATTAACTAAAAATATTGACTCATAATGTTCTTTGTTTGAGCACTTGATGACTTAAATTTCCATACACATCTCTTAGGGAAAATAAATCTTCCTTAGTGGGCATATTCAACAGTAGATATTTTAGAGTTGTTCTGTAGTGTCCAATACAAGATGATGTCTCCTCATAATCAATACTAACCACAAAAGACTTGAAAGGACTAAATTGTTGGCTAATAATTGTATATTTTCGTCAGATTCACACATATCACAGCGGACCTTCGGTAGAACTGACAAAAAAACGAAAAATTACTTAAGGATGTCAAAGTGCTTCAAAAAGTCCCGTTTGTCCAGCGGAACGAAGATCCGTATCAATATCACCTTAATGCCGCCAGAGGGCAACAGTGTCTTTGTCCTATCTTGGCATAATAAGATCTTAAAATGACTCCTGTAAAATCACTTAAAGTGCGGATATACCCTTGTCCTACCGAAGGTGCGACATATGGACATGGGACTTAAACATAACTGGCGACATGGGGGTGTACTATAGGTACGCCTCTGCCTAACCCTTCGGGTTTACAGGCTTGATGTTATGTGTTATGTCCTCAGTGACATGAAAATATCGACGGTGAAGTATCAATATCTAATACTTTAAAGATTTTCACTTTATTGCATATTCGTAGATAAAATATAAAAGACCTCGTATTTGCAAAGACATGAGGTCGGAAATCATTATCACCATCACAAGCGTTTCCTATTTAAAAAAAAATATAAGTAATGTTTTGATTTAAATGTTAAATTCTATAGAAATAAAACGTTTTTTTCGCCTCCTGTAAAATCATGGTTTTGTAGTTATTAGACATTCATACTACACCGTCGATATAGAATATTTATTTATGACCATATTTGTAAAGCTATTGACATTCAATATTACACCTCTATCAAACCATTGTAAAGTTATTGTGAACAATTTGTAAACTATGTAACGGAAAAAATATTTGAGAAAAACAAATTCCAGTCAATTTTTATGTTATTTTAATAACAGCAGAATTTCTTAAGTAGCATCCATATTTCTATTGGTATTCCTGAATTAACCAGTTTCCCTCTTAATGTTTTAAATATAGAACTTTTGAGCTTTGCAAGTACACATCACTTATTTTTTTAAATTTACTAATTGTCAATGTCACTGTATTTCTCGCATCCTTATTATTATGAATGATATTTCTATTCATTGTTTGTTTTAGGTTTTACAAATGTTTTTTTTCTTAAATGTCAACTTTTAAAGGCTATTTGACTTTCAGTTAGCACCTAACTGTGAATTTTTAGAGTAAAACACGTATGGATAAGCAATTTTCTGTATGTCTTTCTCTTTCTATTACTTAGAGGCGTCATTTGCTAGAGCGAGAAGTCTTGCCGCAAGTATCCGAACCCATTCATTGAAAGCGCCTTTACGTGCGAATGGACTTCTCGCTCTAAAAGAAAGAGAGGAGAAGTACAAATTGTATGTGATTCTAGTCTTTCTAAAATGACTGCGCTAAGCGGCATTTCTGTGCTAATTTCTAGTGATTTTCTTGGACGTATGATTTGTTGAACTGTTTTATAATAATTTCATGAACATAAATATTGCATATTGTTGACTATTTGTTACTCAATTACGGCATAACTGGTACACGAAATTGGCTGAAATTTTGCATAGCAACAGAATGATTCTTGTATTTTACAAATTGGGTATTTCACATTAATGTTATCCCATAAAATTAAAAACAACATGGCGGGTACACTTTCTTGCAGATAGTCGCTAACTGAGAGTCATATTTAACTAATATTTCACTTCGAAAAAAGACATGTAATTTGAAAACGCCATTTTAAAATAAGTACATTTAATTTATTCTTACACATAACAGATATCGTCAGATTTACAATAGTATACAAGTAAATAATATTCGAGTTTTAAAATGTAACACATTAAGTATTCGTAGCAACATTATCACAATTTATTTTTATTTTATTTTATTTACATTATAAAGTACCATCAAATTCAAATTATTTCCTTCTCAATCATAGTGTTCTATAATTAACACCAATTTCATAGATCATCTTTAATGTAAACAGGGTGTTTGTAAGGGGAAATTCCAAAATTAATTAATTATAAGTACACAAGTGTTTTGTGAATCTCAAAATCTACTCAAAAATAGGTGACACAAATAGCACCAAGAATGGTTAAAATAAATGTAAGTACAACCGTACAGGGATCGTTTGGCGCGTGGTCGAAATCGGAACTAACGGTGCCATTTTGTTTTTTCAATACAATTTCATAAATGTTTACCAACAACGCCTCCCTGTCAATATCATTCAGGCGCCAAAAGACCCTTGAAGTATTAGATAACTAACCATCTGTCATGACATTTTTCAAAACTCATTACATTTTTATTCACATTTTTCTGTACACTATGGTCACAGACCATAAACATAGTTTTGCTTATAGCCACTAACACTTGCAAATCAAACTGTTTAAGTCCCATTGGCACTTAACACTGGGTTCACCAAAAAATTCTTACGTTATTCACTATTTGCACAGGATTCCAATATTTTGCACAGGTCTTGGCCACTTTGCACAAGTTGCACAAAAATCTTGCACAGGTTGCACTTTAACCGAATAAACTTTTGAGGTCCTCTTCGTAGAGGGCAATGACCAGCATAATGCCGATGCCCGTGGCTAGCCCCATCAGTTGTAGTATGCATTGGCAGAGAGTACCCTCTTTGCTGTGCGAAGTACTTAGTTCTGGCATCTGTGGAAGAAATTTGAGGAATATTATAAAGTTTCTTTTTTTTAAACTTTGCTCATGTTAAGAAATTTGTTGGTAAAAATATCTTTTACACGGCAATGTGCTCGAGAACGAGTTACAAAATATTTTGAAAAGGTTGATGCCTAACAGTTGAGCAGCGAATGATGAGTTAGAATATATAATTTGGTACAAGATAGGACGATCCTCTGTCAGATTGCGCACTTAGCTGCCAGGGTGCCAAACCACTGCTAGATAGAACAACACATTGCCATGTTGCTCGACACACTGCCAGATTGCACAACACACTGCCAGATTACACGATCCTATATGCAATATTGCACGATTCTCTGTGCAATATAGCACGTGTTGCTACACGTGGGTACACTCACCATATCGACGAGCGCAATGTACAGGAACATGCCGGCCGCGGCCGCGAACAGCCAGCGCGTGGCGGAGGGCGCGTGGCCGGCCAGCACGCCGCACACCATGCCGAGCAGGCACAGCCCCGACGACAGGATGTTGTAGCAAACCGCGCGCTTCACTGACATACCGGCTTTTAGGAGGACGGCGAAGTCACCTGAAATAGGAAATTATAAGGTTGAGTTTATTTAACGAGAAGCTAGCTCCTAAAACTAACATGTCCTAGAACACAAAAATTCAGGCTCCGTTGTGGCAACTAAGCTAGGCTAGGCTGATTACGTTATCTCTTATTTCTATTAACCAGGGACATACATAATTCAAACTCACGCGCTGCTACTGAGAAATACCAGTTTGCTCGAATTAACACTGGATCATCAGTTGTGCTATCGATTACAAAAGATATTCATAGTCCAAGTAATGTTACTAACGTAACGAATTAATGTCATAACTCATAGTGAGAATCACTGTGCCACACAATGAAACTTCTTAGCACACGATGTATATTATTTATTCAATATACGATTTTGATATTGATTTAAATAAGTCTATGAAAACTTATTTTTTAATTTATTTTTGTTTTTGGGTGGGTTTGCTCTTGACTCTAGTTTAGGTCAGAGGTGACAGGGACAAAGTCGAAATATTATGTATATTATAGTATGTATAATATAAATATAGTCGTTTCTTTTACATTTTCTGAAAAAGAAACAGTACTATATTTAGACATTGACATACTGACATGTGAATTTAGTGTACCATTGAGCTACTAACTTATTTACGGGACTAAGCATAATAAATAGAAATTAAAGTGCGGTTTGTTCAGAAGACAAAGCACTAGTTTCTAGATAACATAATTAATTACAACAAAAAAAAAACTAAGTATCTTAATTTATACTCCAGTGTGTAAGGTCTGAAATTACGAACAAATGAATGTTTAATTTCGAACACGAAGAATTTAAAATTATTTTTTGTTGCCCTCAATTTTATTCTTGTCTAAACTAATATTATAAAGAGAAAAGATTTGATTTTTTGTATGTTTGTTTGTTACGCTTTCACGCTATACCGGCTGAACGGATTTGAATGAAATTTGGCACATGGGTAGACCATGACCTGGATTAGGACATGGGGTACTTTTTATCCCGATATTCCCACGGGATCGAGTGAAACCGCGGGGCACAGCTAGTAACAAATACAATTTATGAACAATCAAGCGTTCTTGGTTTTGCATGGGTGGCTGGTAAGCCATGCCGGTTAACGACCTATGCCCAGTAGTGGACTGCAGTGAAAGGATCAGGCAGTCAGTAAGATTGGTAATGGGGCTCATTGCATCTGTGTTTCACATGTCAAGTGAGGGTCTAATAGAACAAAAAGACAAAGTTGATAAAAGGCATAAGATATTTGATTAACATACCCAATTCATGAGGTAGTTCGTGGCACAAGACCGCGATGGCTGTGGAGAAACCACCTGCTATGTTTGAAGCAAAGGCGGCACCTGGAAACGTAAGATTTGTAGTTTTGTAAATATAACTATGGACAATGTATGACCAGTAATTCTTCTTCGTAATTATTGACGGGGCTGGCTGATCGCAGTTTGCAAGCCCAAGGTATCCACTTCTCATCATGTTGGTTCCACCTGTTTGATGATAACATTCGGCATCACAAAAACTCAAGTAGATACAACTCTATCAAGAGCATTACAGAATCACCCGGCTCCTGCAACCCCAACTCACGGCTTTAGAAACCGTTCATGTATTTTTAGTAGTAAACCCGAAGTAAAGCCTGGATAGGTTCTTTTAATATATTATAGAGATATGATGAACAGGGAGGATCCTCCGACCAGACGGGTGTTATGTCTGGTGGGCAACCACCAGACATTTGATGTCGGGACGTTGTATATATGCTAGTTGCGCGGTAAACTCTGCTTGCGCGATGTAGCATTTTGCGTGACGTCAGTATGACGAGTAGCTCGCATGTGGCGATATAGATGCCGCTACAATATTAACAAACTTACCTATAGCCATGCCGTCAGTGAAGTTGTGCAGCCCATCCCCCATGATGACCATCCACGCGACTGACGCGATGGAAGACGGCGGTGCGTGCACGTGTCCGTGTGCGTGCGAGTGGCCGTGGTGGGCACGCGAGTGTTCCCTGTAAAATAAGAGCAAAGAGTTATTAAAGTATCTGAGGATTGAGTTCAGTGGCGGGTGATATGGCTGTGGGACTGTTAGGCTGATGAATGGATTCAATACTCTTCATTGCACACCATATAGACCTGGGTGTGCTAATGATGGGTAAAAACAATCGTAGAACACGCTAATCAGTAATGTTGGTTACGGGGCTCACCGCAAAGAGTGCGCTGTAGTAAATCGTAACTTATGGAGGCCAAAATAATCGTCAGGTTAGGCAGACGGATTAGTGATAGCAGATAGTTGTTTTTAGCTGAAAAGAGGATGCTCTTCCTATCTTCATAATAGCATCACACAAGGTGCCATATCTTTTTATCAGGAAGTGTCTTAATTTATTGAATGACAATTTAAAGTCGTTTTACCAAAAATGGGACAACATAAATTAAAAACAAAGTCAACTAACCTCAAAATCACAGTATAACTGTCACCATCCTTCAGATCCTTAACCCCATCCTCTTTATGTTTAATATTATTCATCTCCACAACTGCCGGCTGGGACTCAGCCTTCAGCAACCAATCCTTGGCTGTAGGCTCCTCCTTACCTTCAGGGTTGAGGGCATTCGAAGACACAACACTCACAGAGTTATTTTGCTTCTTCCCATGCTTCGGACTTGATGGTATACCATCCCTTAAGTGATGGTCATCATGGGTATCAGTATCAATTTCGTCATAGCAGTAAGGGTATTCGGAATACTTATGCTTGCAGGTCTTGGTAGTAGGGTCTCCCTTTTCGTCTCTCTTGAAGATTTTCATGAGAGAATTTGAGGTGGAGTTTGTGACTGCTGATTTCGAGCCTCCGGAACAGCCCATTACGGTCTCGTCTTTTAGAACGCGGACTCTTGTAGGGAGTTTGTCCTCCTCCAGCTTTTGGCGCCTTTTCCTCCATTCAACTACTACTGTTAAGCCTTTTTCAGTGAAATAGAAGAATACCACGCCTAACATGGCTGCAAGTCCCTTCCACATTCCATCATCATGAGAGGCTCGTATTTCTACCTCTGTTTGGCCATGACTATGACCGTGGTCATGGTCTGGACTCATAGCGTGAGGCATTAGATGCAGTAAGGCATCCCCACATAGCGTTCCAACTGCCAACGCTACCAGGAACTGTAGTAGATGGTTATAGTAAGTCTTATGCATGATAGGAATAACTGCTACTCCTAGTAAACCGCAGGCACTGATCGCAAAAATACACAAGGATGAGTACAACCAGACTGCGTACATATTTTTAGTGTACGCCATTTCTTGGGGTACATGTAGCGGTACATTCTGTGGTACATCTGTCTGTTCTCTCGTTCTTCTTGCTATGCTGGTCTCTTTGACGCATCCTGTTCGTTCTATGGAAGTGTTGGCTAGTTTTTGATAGAGGAGCATGGGGCATATAGTTTGTAGTGTGGCCTCAGTTATGATGGCGTCTGAGTCGTGGTTGTGGTCACTGTGTTCTGAGTGTGTGTGGTCGTGTGTTGGTTTTAATCGTGTGTTCACTGTTGTGATTAGGTCGGAGCTGTTCATACACTGGAAAGAAGAAAATGTTATTGTTATTATAAAATAGGAGAAGAAGAGTCTTAAAATAGAGTCTTCGTAATGATTTTAAGAAAACGGTTTTTTGGTCATCGGAAATTTAAATGGTCGATGACGAATGAATGGAAGCCTAAGAATAATAATAGGGACATTTTGGATAAACATCCATTCGCTGTTTCTTTTGTAATATTCAAAACATTTATGTGAAAATCTTGAATCAATGGAAGCAGAGAAGACTTTCTCAAGTAACACAAAATAATATCAAAATACTCACATTAACAACTTCATCTTTAACATTTTTCCCATACATATAATCCCGGCTCTCGGTACTCTGTCCGCCCTCCACCAGCTTATGAAGATCCAACTCTTCAAGCATCTTGTTAAACCCTGTCAAATTCATTGTCATACTACCCGCATCCCCATACAATCTAAATATCTGCGTCACATACGTATCTGGGTTCACTTTTATCTCCCTTTTGTCTTTGTCTTGCCTTATCTTCTGTAATTTCTGGTTGCTTCGAGAAGAAACTTTTCTCTCATCTTCTAAATCTAGATGAAAATTATCTACATCGTTGATATTTGCATCGTAAGCTAGTACGCCGTCGTTTTGTATATGCGATCCACACGAGTGAGCCGCGCAAAGTAGGCAGAACATGCACACTGTCATTATATGCCGCGCCATGATTATTCTTAGGCTAAATATGATTGGTTTATATTAAAATATAAGGCTAATCCATTTGTTGTGAACCGGCGCGTGGTTGGCTACTGTTGATCTGTGGGCAAGGAGATAAAGGGTATTAGTTACGTTATCATAAAACATAGTGATATTATCAGTAAAGGTCAGAGAATGGACTAAAGGCTGCTTTAAGAAATTGTTGTGCTGTTTATCAATAATTCTACTAAAACAGTAGTTTCCTTACAGGTTACAAGATCATCTATTTGTTTAAAACATGAGTATATACAAATTGTATGCAAGCTGTTACATTATAAATTTAATATCACGTATCATGTATGTACGTGACAGTTGTTCATCGAAGTAAGTTATCTTTCTGAAGAATCATAAGATTATCAAAGGGATAAATCGTTGCGAGGCAGAATAGAAAGTTCTAGGAATGTCCTGCTAAGCCTATCATCACGCCTGTAAATCCTGAAGGGTAAAACGGAGGTGTACCTATCTGTACACCCACATTTCGTCATTTATGTTTAAGTCTCATGTAATAGGGATCGAGTCTATTGCCATCAACCGGACACAAATCCTGACTCCGGGCTGCTACTGAGAAATTCCAGATGGAATAAGATGACATACATAAACAATTAAAACAGTTCAGTATCTGTCACATTTATGATAGAGATATTTTGCACACAGGTTAAATAAAATTATAACTAAGACTTAAGAAGTACAAGTCTTATACTTACCAAAACGGAAAGTTGAATGGAAATGAATGGTAAAAAATATAAATTATATAGCGAGAACTATTATCATGCATTTCAAGGGTACGATGTGTGAAATGTTTATATACTTAATTAAAAAGTTAATTATTTTGATAAAACTCGTGTTATTTTTTGTTTTATTTTGGCCAATATCGTGATGTATGCAGAAGTTTGTAGGGTAGTGGGTCGTGAAAATAGAAATGCAGATTAAAAGTAGTGTATCACCCAGCGACAAGATACTATGCTCTGCGTCCACGGCTTCACTCGTGTGTAAACTAAAATCAAGCCGATAAATCGCACGGACAATAAGCACGCTTACGGATAGACAAACAGACGTTAGCGTTTTAGAATTTGTATGGATGATTTATTGAATACTTCTTATAAGTAAGTTTTTGTAAACTTTTGCTAAAGGGTAGATTTTATTTAGAAGCTTCGTTTTATGGTTCATTGCCAAGAAATGGTCAAAACCAAGTGTTAAACATAAATAAATCTTATCAACCAGACAAGCCGAACATTAGCAACACTCTTTACAGATTTCGATAATTAATTGGTTTAAACAGATAAGAATGTTCTTTGATTAATTGGTTTAGACAGATGAGAATGTTCTTTGATCCCAGTTAGTTTTGGTAGGGATTTGCACAGAGAAGATAGCTAGATTCTGGTAAATGGAAAAATAATTTATTGGCTTAAATGTTCGTTGATTTGAGATTCATATATGTAAAGCCTTGTCTTTGGCTAAAAACCAAGCTAATTAGATGCGTGAAGAAATAGACCAAGAAAATAATTTGTAGACCCTATCGGCGTAATCGTTATGTGAGGCATCAGAATTTCTGAGTCTTCTTATTGGTCTTAAGAAGCATGTGGAACGCTAAGTCGTCATTCATTTAAAACTTTACTAACACAACAGTTATATTTCTTTTTTTCCCGTGAGTACAGTCGATAATTGACGTAAAAACAAAATTTATGTCTATTGGATTGTTTTTTCGGCTTTCGGGCTAACCTTGTACTAGATAGTCATTGTGGGACGTTTGAACCGACTATGACTTGTTGATAGTACCTTTTATTTATTTATTTGTTCGCTTCTTTTATGAGGTAAGTATAGCATTTTTATCTCAGGAAGCGACGCGCACTTTACTTGTGGTTAACAAGTGTACAAACACGCTGTGAATGTGTGCGTAAGCAGGAGTTCTCGGTACCGTCCTAGACAACGGCGAAGTCGGAAGTGTGTTATGTGTTCACGCTACTCGTTTCACGCATACATTCACAGCGTGTTTATAAACTTGGTTAACACAAGTAAAGCGTACGTCGCTTTGTGAGATAAAAATACTGTATCAGGTTTCTGAAATCATTTTCTAATCTGAATTTTAGGTTGTAGACGTGTTATAATAACCTTCTAAGCCGGAATTACGAAGGGCTAGAGTAGATAAACCAAGGTACTTAAAGAAGTGTTATCAGCATTTTAACGTAATTTTATGAATAAATTGATTACTGTGTTTATTTGTTGTTTTCTTAAAACCTAATTAATTATCTTATGCTACACGTTTCGTGAGATATATTTTTTTCTGCTCTTGACTTCGACATGATTGTGTTGAGTTCTCCGAGAGCTCCGTTTGAGTTCGAAACTGGTCGGACAAGCTCGAAACAAACATGTGATAAAAGGTAATTCATACTCAAGAAGCAGAAGACGAAGAAGACTTAAGAAGATGTAGTGATATAAATTGAAAAGAGTAAATGATAAATGATAAATGATAAATGATTTTATTTCTGTAAATAGGTTTGTACAAACACTTTTACTTTTACTTTTTAGTATGCTTAGATGGTTTGACCATGTTGAGAGAATGAATTAAAAGCGATTAACAAAAGGTATTTACAAGGTAGATGGGAATGGAAACGCCAGGAGGGACGCACTAGAAGGACACATAGTGACCTTATTGTTGGTGTTCTTCAGAAAGGTCAGGTGCGTAGTACTCGCAACGTGCGTGTACGACCAGATGTACTAGGAAAAAGAATATGTAAGGATGCAGGTTCCCTTCTGTAGTTTCTGCATACTCCCGTAAGAATAAGACGTGATCTTTATTTACATATTACGTATGCGTATTCACACCCAACGCAGGTCAAAGTCACACCAAATTTTCACTTACATAACAACTCTCGCGACCAAAACCCACAATACAGCATTTTGGCTTAAAACGACCATTAGCAAAATGGTCGCAAGTAGCATGCAGTATTATCACGGTACGGGAGCAAACGACAAAAACATCTTATGGCAGGCTGCCAGCAAATTACGACATTATTAACGAAGATTTTTACGCTGATATGAAAGATTTTGCGGGAATCGTATTTTTTTTAAGAGTAGCGTACCTACACAATACCACATAACGCCTGTAATCCCGGAAAGGTTAGCCAGAAGCGTACCAATAGTAAAACAACATTTCGCCAGTTATATTCGAGTCCCTTGTAATAGGGGGCGAGCCTATTGCCATCAACCGGCTGCTACTGAAAAATTCCTGATGGAAAACCCAATGACACTACCCGAACCGGGAATACAACCCAGGACCTCATGCTCATCGGTAGCTCTTGCTACCATCAGACCCGCAAGGCAAGAGTAGTGTCTCCTAGTTTTATAGATGGGAATATATTTTTTGTTTGGTAGGCTTGATTGTAATGGAGCCCTGACACAGACAGAAGGCGTCGCGGCACACCCCTTAGAAGCTAGAGTTAGAGAAAACAAACCACCAGTGATCCACTTTAGCCCTGGATCGAAAGAGCTGGAAGTCATGGGGAGAGGCTTTTGGCCAGCAGTGGGATGATGCAGGCTAATAGTACTAGTAGTAGTCAGTAGCGAACGGTAATATTTTGTAAGAGGTAAGCCGGAGTATATCTTTAATGTGATTATATTATTTGTCTATAAAATACTGACTGGGCCATTTTTCAAAGGGAAGCCGATAGCAATCGAGGTGTATGGAACCTTCGCCACTGGTAGTAATAGGATTGACTGAACAAGTCTAAGAAGCTAGATCTTTTTTTGGATGCTGGGAGCTTCTAGACTTATCCCTTTTGAGAAGAAACCATGTGGGGTTTTATAAAAACACCACATCAGAATTAACGTAGGAACCATACCTTCGATACAAATAAGAACCCATCAATTTATCGCCACGGGTATTTAGCGAAGTAGAATCGATTCGCCACAATGTCGACGATTGTATGTAAAAACATGTTAAACATCGATGGTAATGTTTTAGGTAAACTTAAAGTACTGATCTCTTTGTGAAGATATTGTGATCATGCTTCTACAGTAAAATAAGAATTTAATTTTCAAAAAGTGTTTATCGTGTTCGTTTGTGTATTTATTGTATTGCGTGTGTGTGTATGCGTGTTGTGTGTGTATGCGTGTGTGTGTGTATTCGTGTTGTGTGTGTGCGTGCATGTTGTGAGGGTGTGTTTAATTTTTTGGGTGAATAAATTTAAGGACCTGTTTTCTACCTCCAGATAAAACCCGGTTAAATGAGCTGCCTGATAATTGCATTATGGTAATAATAGTTGAATAAGGGCTATCGGGAAACCATGAAACAGGCGCATTGAATAAAAATATAGGCAATGCATCTTTTTGAAAATTTGGGTTACTGTAACACGACGACATTTATTTCGACCTCATAAACAATAAAACAAAATAACACGCAACGACTGGCCGTTTAAAATAGTCTAAATATAAGACTCGTGCGCACGTGTACACTGTACAAGTTCAAGGCGTAGAAAGTGGTCTAGATCAAAAAAAAAATATTACATACATGCGTAGACTAAGCTGCGTCCGGATATATTGTTTTGTCCGTAACGTTCCTCTGTTCCGTATCCTCGTCGCGATCCAAGAACGCTAGTTTGGACGCCCCGTTCGGTACGATAAGGCGTTACGGCGGCTCGGAACGCATCGAGGTACGCCCCGATCCCTCGCGTCCAAACTAGCGTTCTTGGATCGCGACGCGGATACGGAACGGAGGAACGTTACGGACTAAACAACATATCTGAGCGAAACTACGTCATGTGTGGAAAGAATTAACTGCGAAAATGAAATATGATTCAACGATGCATAAGTGTCAATAGACTAGACTCAGCCAAAACTTTCTACACAAGTCTTATCATTCAGATTACTGATCGCTATAGCAATAGAGCTACAGAACTTGTGAGATTCATCATCAATATCATTTCAGCCGAAAGACGTCCACTGATCGATACAGGCCTCCACCAGCGCCACAACTACCGCTCCTATGCTTCTCGTATTCATCGGATTCCTGCGACCATCACCAGGTCATCGGGCTATCTTATGGGGCCTCGCTCGCCACTCCAGATCTTTTCGACCCCATCGGCCATCCGCTAGACTGTTTTTTTGCCGAATTGGCCAGCTCTTGACTTCGACCACGTCTGCTGAAAAGCGATGCTTGAGGTTTGTGATAGAACGAGCGGAGCGTGGCCAGAAGATGCCAGTTCACTGTTGCTGTGAAGGTAAAAAATTGGTGCCTCCACCATTACCATCACATAGGGTTCCTAAAATCCCGGTAGTACGTTCCCGTGGGATATCTTCCGATAAACCACATGGGCGAAGCCGCAGGGAAAAGCTAGACGTATAATATTATAGTTCGCCAGATTGATAATTGTTACTGACGTCATAACCGCATCGCGGTCACCGATCAATTTCTAGGCCTTGGACAACGTACGTGCAGACGCGTGAAAGTGATCTACATACTGATTCGTGAAGTCTAGCACGTTTTGTTTGGTTAACGAATGAAAATATTATTTGTTAGGCCAGAAAATGAGACTAAAACAAAGATTTAAATCGTAGATTTGCCCTCACCGTACTTATGATACGCGAAAACTGTCGATAATGAGAAGGGTGATCTCACACATCCCGCATATGGCGTTTCCATGATAGCATGCGACATTGTGTGTTAGAGATGTCAAAATCAAACTGAAACACGACCATCTTTCAACGCGATTGAATTTTTTTACTAAAACAAGTTTCGATTTTACTTCACGAATGTTGCATTTTTCGGTACTGCCCGAACAGTTAGGAAGTCAACTGAAGCCTATAATCACGAGCCTATCAAGCTGATAGTAAACATAGAAATCGGCATATACAGATAATATTTACAGTTTTTGATAGACGTAGGTAGGTAGAGTGCGACAAGGATCTTTTGGCGCTTGAATCATTCAAGACTCTGTTGGTAAACATTTGTGTTTTGTGGAAATGTATTAAAAAACAAGATGACGCGCGCCATTAATCTGTTCAAAACAAAGAAACAGCTGTTTTCAGTCTGAAAGTATCGATTCCTTTCTAAAAACATAAATTTTAACTAAGTAGTGCATTGTTTGATTAGCAATTAGTGCAACTACGCAAATAGATAACCAGAACATATTTTATGATATTGTGCACTTAATCTATCCCATTTAAGTGCAATAAAAACATTGTTTACAAACAATAAAAATACAATTAAATTGTCGATGAAAGTAGCTGACACAAAAAAATGAAGAAAAATAGTACCAACATTTTTCAAACATAGTACTAACATTCGACAGTTTTTTTTATTCGTATTTTAAACTTAACGAATTCTGACAGGTTGGGTTGCTTACCCTTTTTTTACCGAGAAAGCAAAAATATCTACCGACATTTCGACGCAAGTATAAAAGATAAAAGATCAGCCGGAAAAATAAAACCGAGGGTTTTTACGGTCAAGGCTAAATTTTATTTATTCGTTACTACCACCCAAGGGTAGGGATGATACACGGGGGTGTATTTAGGGGGTTCAAAGTCATGGCACATCGATTTTAAGCTACGCTACACGGATCTAGGAAGTGATATTTTTGCTAGAGGTTTACAGAAAAGAGCAGAATAGTAAACGAGAATATTTTCTCAAACGATTGTTATTGCAAAAAATAGAAAAGCTAGACCAGGCGTATAATAATCCTAGAATATTTGGTCTCAAAAGTCTGACTAGATTTTAACATTTTGATGATTTGAACTTTCGTCCGGCGTACCCTACCAGTCAGCAACTTAATTGCAAGCAAATTAATTGTTTAGTAAATTTAAACCCTACGTCAATTTGCCATGTTAAGCTTCGTCCACATTATGTTCTTTTGTACCGTTCCTCCCTTCCGTATCCGCGTCGCGATCTAAAAACGCCAGTTTGGACGTGAGGGATCGGGGCGTACCTCGATGCGTACCGTTCCGAATGGCGTCCAAACTAGTGTTCTTGGATCGCGACGCGGATACGGAACAGAAGAACGGTACGGACAAAGAACATACCTGGACGCAGCTTAATAGCCATTCTATACAACTGCCCAATAATGACTGACAGCTATGATTTGAATATGCGGACAATTTAAGTTCATAGTCTATTTGCTTAATATTTTAACAATGGTGCAGAGGAATCCAAGTGCCCTGTATATGTATCGGAAGACCCATATCGACTTCTCCAGCGAAAAGTTCCAATAGACATATTATTACGTTCACAGACATACACTAACCATTTCGACGTACATATTAATATGAAATGAATTTCTACGGCCTTGGCTGCCCCAAAAATAGTTCATACATAAATAAAAGCTATCGATTGTGTGCTACACTTGAAACTTTATAGGTTTGTCTATAGCTAGATGATTGAAATTAATGGAGTGGTAGTATGTATTAAATAGTATGGCGGAATAAGCCTGGAAAAGTATCAAAATGATTTTGTGGCCGGTTCAGTAGAGATGGCGAATTGGTCTGAACTCCTGAGGTGCTCTAGAAGAGCAAGAGTCGAAAGACATTCAAATATAAGTACATATACGAGCCTTTACATTACACCATAGGCAAATTATTAACGCTAAGATGAATGTCCCACTGCAGTGAAAATGTCTCTTCTCAAGCAGAGAATATAGAAGCATTGATCATCAAGTATTCTGGTGTTAAAAGGCTTTTCGTCGACCAACATCAAAGAGACCAGTCATCGAACAAGCTCAAAGAACTACACAATAATTGCTAGATCAAACTGGAGAAAACTAACTTGATGACAAAGGAGAAGATTTTGGTCAAACAAATGTGATTGACATTTTGGGCTTTTTAAGCCAAAAATTACACAGCTTCTCGCAGGCGATAGATACTGCACTCATTAAGACGTAGCCTATTGACCCAGTACACACTGGCACTCCATTTCTACCTACTCCATGTACTAGGTATTTAGGTAAACCTTGAGCGGTCAGAAATACGATGCCGCGATATCTCCGACTTGAACTTGTATTTGATATGTATTACGTAGGTTTTGTATGGTAGGTATAAATAGCTCTAATAAACATGTCATCACGCCTGAAATTCCCGAAGTTTTAGACAGAGGTATACCTATAGTACACCCACATTTCGCCTGTTAAGTTTAAGTCCCATGTAATAGGGGGCGAGCCTATTGCTACTAACCGGGCACAAATCCTGACTCCAGGACCAATTACTGAGAAATTCCTGATGAAAAAATCCAATACCACTTGCCGACCAATCCAATACGACAATCGACCTGGGAATGGAACTCTGCAGGACCTCATGATCAGCAATAGAGCTTACGACCACTAGGCCCACGAGGCAGTCAAATAAACTTTATACACGGAGCGTATTTAGATGGGTCTCCGTATAATGTACAAAATTCGCTGTCATTTGTTCCAGGAGGTCTAATCCCTAAGCAAGAGATCCGTAGTTTCGGCCGAAGTTACGAATGTTTATACTCCGTATCACCTACGGACATAAGATTGGTTTGGGACTCGACTTAAGAATGAACGACACCACCATGTGACAGTTATCTCTACTCACGCCCTATGTATTTTACCTGTCCGAAAAACTTTTAGACTACTTTTGGACGGGCCCGTATCTTCGTTGACGGACTGAGAGAGTAGAATAGAATACACATACATACATACATACATAAACTCACGCCTTCTTCCCATGGGGGTAGGCAGAAACTACAGAACGCCTCCTGCTACGATCCATACATAGTCCTTTTGCCTCGTTTACGTTCATACATCTGGTCATACACGCACACCGGTTGTGAGTACTACGCACCTGACCTTTCTGAAGAACATCACCAATAAGGTCACTATATGTCTTCCTAGGGCGTCCCCTCCCGGCGTTTCCACTCACATCTGCCTTGTAAATACCTTTTGTTAATCGCCCTTCATTCATCCTCTCAACATGACCAAACCATCTTAGCATACTCTTTTCAATTTTTGTCACTACATCTTCCTTTAAACCGCACCGTTGCCTTATCACTCTTTATTATGTACACCATAAAAAATAGATAGGAATGTAGAAAATTTACGTAGGGTGACAGGAACTATTGAGTAGGCCCCCTGAAAGGTATGGGACTCGGACTTCTTGTGGATGTGAAGACATTCAAGTAAGGATTCGTCTAATACTTCAATTGTCTTCAGGTAGTTGGGGCATCTTTCAGCTTAGTGATATACTTGTGTTTTTTTTTTTTAGAAGTGTTGTGTTTGAGGCATATTTTCCGAAATTTACTAGCCTCTTTGTCAACAGTTGACGCATTCATAGTAATGTGTTAAGTTAATAATTGGGAGAAAGAAGGAAACTTCGTCAGAAAACCTGGACTTTAATGGTCTGACATCGCCTATTAATCGAAGCAAACTGAAGTGGCAGTGGGCTGGCCATGTGTGTCAAAGGACCTATGGCCGGTGGAGCAGAGGGGTCCTGGAGTGGAGACCACGTATCGGCTAGCGTAGTGTGGGACGCACCCCAGCTAGATGGACCGACCACTTTTAAAAAAAAGGTGGTTGGAACAGATTGGATGCGGAAGCCGAAGGGCAGGGTGTTGGGGCGCAGCCTGGGAGAAGCCTATGTCCCTATGGCCAGCAGAGGACTGCGATAGGCTGACTTGATTAATTGTAAGACTGGTTGTCAGATTTTTGGGCTTCTGACCAGAACATGACCCAGGTTAGGACAAAGGGTCCCATGGGATTATTTTTGACCTCTAAAAAGAATTTCTGCCAAATGCTAGTAAACCATACTTACATTAAAAACTTGGCTATGGTACAGGCCACGTTTCTTCCAAGTATTTCGGAAGTTAGTTAAAAAATAGCATTAATTAAACGGAAACGATTGTATCGACATGAAAAAGAAACTTTTCAGCCGAGTACTCTACTTTATGGCAGTGAAATCATTCAATCTAACTGAATTATAAGGAAATAGCTTTGAAATACTTTTTTAAACATCAAACACACCTTAAAACTACCAAAGCATGAATATAAGGCATTCATAAACCAATTTCCTTAACAAAAAACTTCAAAGGAAACCAACCCAATTCACAAACAAAAATTGGAAGGTATAAAACTTTTTACTAAATGAAAAAAAAGTATGGCTGAAAGCCGACACGCCCGAGCAAATAAACACATTAAAAAAAAAAGAATGCCAATACAAACTTCCTTTGCCTAAATAAAAAAAGTTACGAAAAACATCGGAAGGAAACAGATAAAATAAATTGATTTAACGTGTTGTATCGATTAGTTTATTTGCTTTTTCGATTATAAGCAATATTATAAGTATAACTCGACTGGTTTGATTTGGGCGCTCGAGGTGTGTCCCTTGATAAGGTGCAGGAAAAAAAAAAAATGTTAAACGTTGAACTTTTCGAGCAAGTAAACAACATTAGTAAGTATTATGAGTACACTATCGCATTAGGTTACCCTGTAATGGTAGATGTAAGTTGGAGAATAAATAAATGAATATTTGTCGGTACAA
This sequence comes from Griposia aprilina, assembly GCA_916610205.1. Taxonomy (NCBI): domain Eukaryota; kingdom Metazoa; phylum Arthropoda; class Insecta; order Lepidoptera; family Noctuidae; genus Griposia; species Griposia aprilina. Next base: position 11,632,143 of record OU744311.1, read on the forward strand.
ACCAATGAAAATAGTATAATTTGGATAAATTCTGGGGTTTATTTATCACGTTGCTTAAAGTTAAGAGACATTTAAACGTCAAATTGTATGGTTAAACTGTCACTAATCATTACTTAACTTTAAGCACCGTTTATAAATAAAGGAGTTAGAATCATAATGATATCTTGGAAGCGGAGGGTGCTTTGGTGCTACACTTGTGTATCCTCGTGATAAGAGGAAGTAAGAAAATATTTGTTGAACGTTGAACTTTTGTGCAAATAAACATTATTTATATTTAAATTGTTTTTCAGACTTATGAAAATAGTCGAATTTTTAAGCTTGAATCTGAAGCCTATGTCCAACAGAGTGCCTAACCTAACCTTAAAGTAAATTATACCCCTACAAATTATCAATTGCTATCCTACAAGGAGTATTTCATAGCATACGCATGCCTTCGAAACTATTCAAGTAGGTAAGCATTATGATAAGTTCGCTTCATTACATTCTAGAATCGTTACAATACTCTTTATCATAAACAAGTTATCAGTAACGGAATCAAAACAAGGTGATACCATAGATAATGGGAACATAATATTTCGTCTCTTTAGCTGTCCTAGATGCAGTCACGTTTATTCTACATTTAGACATGATTTACTTTGATACTTTAACGTAAATGAATATTGTAAACAAGAAAACTAAATAAAATTCCGACAAAAACATAAGCATGATATTTAGGAAACCCGAAATAAAGACATGAGTAAATAAAGTTATGACGTTTATCGTCCGCCATATTGAATTTCTGGTGACGTCATTTAGGCCAGATAAAATACACCCTGGCTGGATAATGAAAAGTCCACTGACACAGCATTTTGTTGAAACTGGTTCAATAGTCTAGGCTTTACGAGGTAAATGACTGTGTGTGATGCTTGCAATTACAAAAAGAATTTCAGTCATTTTACTTCCTAATTTCACCGTGTACCGTAATATCTTACGAAACACTTTGTAGGTTATGTTTTCCAAACAATACCTAATTTTTCTGCAACGATCGATTGGCATTGAATAATGTTTTTATGCACAAAAAATTATCAATTTAGTCTATCAGCTAAGCTACTCTATCGAGGCATTAATTTCCATCAAAATCGTACATTTCTTGGAAAAGTGACAAAGAAACATCATGTATTCATTTCTGACCCGATTTCATTTCAGAACAAACTCGAGCGTCGCATATCATGTTGTTCAGTTACAATATACACTCCCTCATATTTTTAATCATCGAGAATCACATCGATAAGATCACCTACTCACGGACGTAAAAATATCGCGGCGGGATTTAACGCGCATTGGATTTTCAACTCTCGGTGTTTAACTGAGCATTGATAATCCAACAGAGTGCATCCAAAAACCTCAAAAAAACACACTGTTGGACTTTCAACTCTCGGCGCTAAGCAGTGCGTTGAAGATCCAGTGCACGAAAAGTGCCGCGATATTTCTACGTCCGTGCGTCTGTATGGACGCAAAAATGGACTAAGTGTTCACTGTTGGTTACATAATATTCGCGTCGATATACGACCCAATTGTTAGGGTCAACGAACTGTAATCACTTGTGGGCTATTTATTTAGTAGCAAAACGCTACTATGATTTAATGGATAGGCTAAAATCGACCTGCGCGGCAGCAAAGATAGGGTTATATTTTTATGCTATTTATTTAATAGCAATACGCTAATGTGATTTATTGAAGAGGTTAAAAGCGACTTTGACTAAAAGTTTTCCTTGACGACACTATGCATATAGTGTCGTCAAGGAAAGCTTTGTACAGGATTTCATAAAAACTGAGCAGTGCGAACCCAATGGTAACAGCCGCGACAGTTGTAGCCGTAGTAGCTCGTAGGTTCGAACCCAGAAAGGCGATTTACTTTGTGTAAATTATATCATCACCACAGCTCTGAAACCGGTGATGGAAAACATCGTGAGGAAACCGGCATGTCCCAGAAGCAAAACCTCAAAGACATGTGACATCTACCAACAGGGCCCGCGTGATGGATGACGGCCCACTCCCTCTCACAGAGAGAAGGCCTGTGTCCCAGCAGTGGGAACATTATAGGCTGACTATGCTCCAGGATACTTTTAAAAATATTAGACTACAGTTAGGGATTTCAAACATCTTCAAGAAATTTAAATTCGAAATTAGTGATCGCAATACAATATCTAATATGATTCAAGAGAAAACTAAGTTGATACAAACTAGTTATTGACAAAACATGCTAAATATACTAATTAATATTTATTTATTTAAACCTAAACAATGAAATTTCAAACTTCTTATTAATACGTCGATGTCCCTGCCTGTATAGGGCACTGAATTGCAATAAAAATATGGAGGTATTTTTATGAAGATAAAACAATAAAACAACAAAATTTGTTGTTTTACTTTTGTAACGAATAGATAGCAAACGTAATCTGAAGGCTGAATTTTAGTGGGAAAAAAAATTGAATTCTTTATCCTTATAGATTTAGTTTTGATGAGGTAAATTTGGTGAGACATTGTAAGAGCATATAAGTTAATTACTTATTTAAAAACAAACAAGTACTTACAGGAAACAGATTTGGTTTACTTTTAGTTTTTAGAACCTATATCCCATCATTATTTAGTTATTAGAGAAGAATGAAATAATTTAAATTCAATTATTAAAAAAAGTTTCTACTAAAACGTTTTAAACAATTGACTTTACTTTAAATAATTAGAATTTTTCAAATATAAGCACCATTTGGAAATACTTTCTCGCAAAAATTATTAAAAAAACAAAAATATATTAAATTACTTAAACAAAAATATGTTAAAGTCAAAATACATACCTTCCTTTTTCAAGTCGGTTTGCCCAACTATAAACAAGACAGTGCAACCAACAATGACTATATTGAAAAGATAACGGTATTATCTTAATGATAAACGAATATTATCAACAGCACTTATCTTGTAGCGAACGCCGCTAACGGATAGCGCCCGTTACACGAACACATGCACAACGAAATGAGAACGCACAGTGAAATCAGTCGAACGAATATGATACTACACTTAGCATACAAAAATAAACCTTAACGCAACTGTACAAAGCCTAAATTAAGGAATTACAAAAACCGACGATAAATTTGCAAGAATAGAACACAAATTCGCAATTCAAACGTTCGAATTATGATTTATTTTGCGAATTGGCAGAACGATTTCAAAATCTGACATTGGCTTGTGCAATTTTAAACTGAATGCGGCTCTGTACGCTGTGCGCAAGACTTATATTCAAACGTTTGGTCTAACACTTCAGGAAATGATACAACATTACGTCATGGCTATTTTTGTATGCGCATGATTCAGCGTCGTTAAACGGAATAACGAAACGCGTCGTGATGGATTCGTTAGGACGGAAATATACTTGTAACGCATGTCAGAATGCCACGTTATGTGAATGGTAGCGTGTAGGTAGCCACGTTACGTATGAGTTTCAAGTGTGTTGGCACCTTTTTTGTGAAGTTTGATGCGCGTGCGTTTTGATCATTTTCTGCCACGTGGGCTTAGTATTGAGTATTTAAGTCAGTTTTACACATTTTTATTATTCTTATCAAAGCTTAAGATAAAACGACCAATAATTTGTGTGTAATATAGGCCAAGCCTTATTACGTCTAAGTAAAATCATTAAAATAGGAATAGGAAGACTAAAAGTTATTTCCAGATTTTTGCAGTACCCAAGAAACATTTAACAAGGGATTAGTTCTGGAGTGGCGACCGCCTACCGGAAGATACGTCTTCCAGTACGCGGTCGGCATTGGAAGGCGTCCCACAAGGAGGACCGAAGACCTTGTGAAGGCCCCAGGAATCCGATTGATACGGCAAGAACAGAACCGGTCGAAGTGGCGGTACTTAGGGAAGGCCTATGTCCAGCTGTGGTCGTTTTTCGGCTGAAATTATGATTATGAAGGGGAGAGTAGGTGGTATACTTATTCTTTAGTAGTCTGAAAAAGACCACGTGTGTATAATTTCCTATATTTTTTCAAAATAGCTTTACCGTATCCTTCTAAATTCACCATATTATTTTAAAATTAATTTCTGTTCTAGACTGTTCTTAATAAAAGCCTGTTTGAGAACACCACACCATTCTACAGCTCTAATCCTAATTTATTTGATAAACCCAAGACGCCACATAATGACATATGTAATTAATTTGCCATTCTAAAATATTCTATTTCCAAAGCCTGTTGCCAAGTTAAAAGGTATTGCCCATACGCTGAAGTTGTATACGCAGAAAAATTGTGTGGGTGAAGGGCATAGAAAAATTGGAAAAAGTATAGTATAGATTCACCTCTGCCTTACCATTCGGGGATTACAGGCGTGATGTTATGTTATAATTAGATTTTGGATTATTCCAATCATGTTCCTAGTGAAGTTTTAGTGCTTCTAAAAAAGACTGATGTTCATCTGTCCGGCTAAATGCGACAATATTCGAACGTGAAGTTTCCAGTTTTATTTAATTTAGGTTCTGGCCAATAGTTTTGTAAAAGAAAACCGGCATAACCTAGAACCAAAAATTCGAAGACATGCGACATCTACCAACTCGCACTACAGTCCACGCCCTCTCCAAGAGAGGAGGCCTGTGTCCCAGCAGTGGGAACACTACAGGCTGATTATGCTCCTCATTATGATTATCCTCAAAGAGATGTCAGCATAATTGACGGGGTCCGATAGGGCCGATGCCTGCCGGGGTCGCGGATTATTCGAAAGAGTTACCGTGGCCCTGGCGCACAGGCAACTGAAGGAACACGGGTGGGTTTTAGTCAGTAAGAGTCTGACACGCCCTTCCGCTACGCCCAGAGCGGGAGAGGTCATTTGATGATTTCCCACCCAAAAAAAAAAAGGCTGATTATGCTATGTCCAGCTGTTGACATTTAGAGGCTCATAATGATGAGAAGTTTGCTGACATCTAAATCTTTCTCCTCATTTTCTTGCCCTTCTTACCTTAATGTATTTGGAGTCGGGCGGCAGTACATATCCTCCTCTTCCATACTACAAAATTAAGTTTCTAACCTAAATTTACTAAAGACCATAACTAGCTCTGTATATTAGTGACGTCACCGTCTCTGTTAATTATATCTAGTCTAGACTGAAACAATCAATTCAGACTGTTATTATCTGGAATGATGGGTTGTGACAGTTTTATGGAGGTGGAATTTCTCATGATGGAGACTGGATATCTATGAGGTATGATAAGAGGGCAGTCTCAAGCAATCTGAAACTGTTAACTGGGACCTATTTTTTGATGATATTCAGGTGCGTGGTACTCAACCGGCGTGCGTGTATGTCCAGATATATGAACGTAAACGAGGCAAAAGGAGTATGTAAGGATCGTAGCACTTAGCGTTCTGTAGTTTCTGCCTACCCCCACGGGGAAGGCGTCAGAGCATGTGAGTTTATGTATATATTCGTAAAAAGCAAATAATCCATGTTTAAGTCTCTATCTGTCGGTTTGTGCGCTTATAACTTGAAAATCGCTTTTATCCGCATTTTAGCACCAGCACAGCCTACTGATCAATTATATTTGGATAAACCAGAAGCAGACTCCCGATGCAATACCTGATGAAGGCCTTAAGGATAGGACCACAAAGACTGAAGGAGCGACTAAACTAATTCATTTCCGAGGTTCCGACCTCAGCCAAGCTCTATTTAAGGTTTTCCTCATAGTACGGTCTTTGACATGTCTACCTTTATTAGGGCTGTCATGGTCTTCTTGTGGGCAGGACTAGGTCAATACTCAAGGAATCTTCTACTCATATCCTTCTTTCAATGTATATCTTCATCAATTTACATGGAGCGACTACCTATCTGACCTCCAGAGCCTAGTTATTAAGCAACACGATACCCCTTGGATTTGATGGTATAAAAATTAAATACGACATAATTATGTGTAATTTACAAAGAGATCGAGTTATTTTTATACTTACCTAAGGCAAAAACATACAGTTCTCAACAAACAGGTATAGCAAGTGATCTTTGAACATTCTGCAAAAAAATGTACTTTCACTTTGATGTTAAGTGCATATTATTTTGATTGCACAAGTGGTCAGTGTTCCTCAAACTGTTTCACTCGTCGACTCCATACCCCCAAAATGTCCACAAACGGTTCAGTCACGGTTGGGCATTGCCATAGTCACCATACTTGGTCAAAGGGTAGATTTTTATCAAAGAATCCTGTTATACTCGCAACCAGCGTGCGTGTATGACCAGATGTATGAACGTAAACGAAGCAAAAGGAGTATGTAAGGATCGTAGCAGGTGGCGGTCTGTGGTTTCTACCTACCCCCATGGGAAGACGGTGTGAGTTTATGTATGTATGTATTCTGTTATAATTATAACCTGTTGAAAACTCTTAAGAATACTCCTAGTAATATAATTTATTAAAATAAAATGGAGATCTTAATTAACACTTTGAAAGCCACAGCATGTTTAACAACGTAGTGCACTTTACAAATATTATGATAGCAGATGATTCTCCGAAATATGTTAGTCGCTAGTAAAAATAAAAATAAGATAAGACTTTTAGTCGTGTTGCAATGACACTACAAAAAACATATTGATAAATGACCTGTTTGTTTTCTATTAATTAAATTAAATTTTATTCAAAAACATCCATCGGTTTCTTACTAAACTTCAACCATATCCGACGACCCTGGTTACTTATCTCTTTTGGTGACTGTACACCCCAAAAAGACCAGTACAGCGGTATACTCTTTTAATAATAAAATCACTATCAGATATACGGCCAAAGATTACAGGTAGAGTTAGCACACCGCATATTTTTACATGCATAATATTTAATATTTATACATGTAATATAAACAGGAGATAAGTCATGAGAATCGTTGTACCGTGTACGTCACAAATTGAAGAATGTCCGATATACGACGATTGATACCGAGAAGCAATGAACGTTGGTTATTTGGGAAAAATAGGGGAAGCGGGAAGTAAGTTCTGTTCAGTTGGAGTCTGTTTTGACCAGTTTTACCTCATAAATCCAAAACTTGAACATAATTTAACGATAGCCCTCTTTATTTATGAACGTTGCTTAAAGTTACGTAGTGATTAGCGACTGTCTAACGATACATTTTTGTTGTTTAAACTTTAAACGCCTCTTAACTTTAAGCACCGTTTATAAAACCCCAGCGTTTACAGAGATGGTAAGACAGACTTTAAATCCAATAACATCAACATACTTTTAAATTAATCTTCCCTCAGAAAGGCAATACGCCATGAAACAAAAAAACAACGATTAACAAAAAAAAACCGACGAAAAAAGAAACTGAAAAGCGAAAAACGTACTCCTTTCTTTCGTCGGTAAAAAAAAACGTTTCTAAAGATTTTTTAAAGTCGTTCTTTAACAGTTAAGGTGGAAGTCATTAAAATAAATAGTCACTGATATTCGCATCCTATTACTAATTGGATTGGAAACTGACACCAGCATATTTCTGAGAAAGGCTGCAACTGGATAGCAAACGTACAATTAAGAGAATTGGAGAAGACGAGCTGAAAGTGCTGATGTCGGTAGAAAAGAAAAACCTTTGCAAAAACATAACATAAAATCACGCCTGTATTCCCCGAAAGGATAGGCAGAGGTGCACCTATAGTACACCCAGATTTCGCCAGTTATGTTTAAGTCCCATGTAACAGGGGGCGAGCCTATTGCCATCAACCGGGCACAAATCCAGACTCCGGGCTGCTATTAAGAAATTCCAGATGGAAAAACCCAATAACACTGCCCGATCTGGGAATCGAACCCAGGACCTCATGCTCAGCAGTAGTGCTTGCGACCACTAGAATAACGAGGCAATCAAATTTAAAAAAAAACAGATAATTTAACATTATCCCTAACCGGTTATACCAAGGGGTATCGTGGTACCCAGTAATTAAGTTGTGGAGGTCAGATAGGCAGTCGCTACATGTAAAATGCTGGTATTCAGCTGCATCCGGTAAGACTGGAAGCCAACCCTAGCATAGTTGGGAGAAGGCTAGGCTGATGATGATTACCCATGTGGATACTTCACGATTTTCATCACATAATTCTATTCATCTTTCAATATCTACCTCAAATGCATTACATAGACAGAAACCACGACTCCTCTTAACAAATTGCATTTCCCTTAGTCTCTCTCTTTACAGAGCTCATGGAATCGAATGGAATCATCCGTAAAACCAATTTCATGGAAGCAATACGAATATTATGCAATAAACCTAATGTATTTTATCGAGTTGCTATATGTACGTTTATAAAATAAATGTGCTAAACATTTGATATTTTAAGAGAGCACAACACATTCTGTATAGGAAAAGACTTGAGAATGGATAATAAAATCATTTGATAGAGTAGATATGTTTAAAAAACATTTTTCATAGAAACCCCCGAGGGGGTCTAATGGTGGTTCAAATTTATATGTAAAAGCAACACTACTGCTCATACCTTCGGAGAACACGGGCGTGATGATAAGTTATGCAATATCTATTAAGCTCGACTCCGTTGTCGGTGTAGTAATCTCGCAAGCATTACTGCTGAGCATGACGTCATGCTTTCGATTCCCAGGTCGGACAGTGTTATTGGTTTTTTCCATCAGGAATTTCTCAGTGAGTCTGGATTAATGCCCGGTTGATGGTAATATACTCGCCCGCAATTACATGGGACTTAAACATAACTGGCGAAATGTGGGTGTACTACAGATACACCTCTGCGTAACCCTTTGGGGAAATACAGGCGTGATATTATGTTACATTATTAAAAAAAAAACTGGTAGACGAAACTTTATAATTTCCTAAATTAGTCATAAAAATAAAACTTTGAGAAACACTGGCCTTTTTTACTCATATAAGCTTGCACCACTAACTAACGGAATCATATTTCAGTGACACAACAAAAACTGTCTTATAATAAACAATAACGCTCTCTATGAAGTTATAATAACATTATTATGATATTACGAACATGATAATTCTATCTATGCTGACATGAAAGAGCGTACTGTTTTTCGTATCTGCATTTTTTTTTATAAAGAGAATGGTACTGTGTTTGGCAAAAAACTGCAGCTTTAGAGTTTGGTTCTTTGAACGCGGTAATCTCTCGATTCTGGAACTACCAGACGGATTTTGCATTTGATAACCCAATTCTTGAGGACCTCACGCTATGACCCTAAAAGCCGAGCAAAAAGGCATAATCGCTGAAAGAACGCTAAGCGAAAACGAAGTAATAGCGCGAGCGTGCGATGCGATACGATGCGGGGGGTCGGGGTCCGAAATTTCACGCCGACGAATTCACGGAAGAAGCTAGTTTTTTTTTAATACATTCGTGTCCAAATACAAAGATTAAAATCTTAATTATTCCAATAACAGAAGGTGCAAAACATAATATTTATTAAAAAAAACAAAAGCAAACAGCTTTTAAAAATCTTTTGCTTTTTACATTCCATATTTAAAATGTATATTGCACATCTAAAGAATTTGACTTACAAAAAGATGATGGTCGAATGTACTCAAACAATGCTTTATCTCAGCTGAGAATCAAAACCCGGACCGCTGCCAAGAATTGAGTTGGCGTTGACTTTTTAGCTTTTTCTCTATTAAATGTTTTAGTTTGTTTTAGTTTTGTCAGCATATTTTTAAATGAACGAAATATGTATAAATAAATAAACGACAACATCATACCTGTGTTCCTCGAAGTGGTAAGCAGTGTTTAGGACACACAAGTTTCAACATTTTTATTTTTAGTTCCATAATATAGTCTACATTACACTTAGAATTAAACATTTTCCTCGATTGTAATTAATGTAAATCATAATTTTATTTTATACTTGAATAAATTTTATTATTATTTTATTATTTATTTATTTATTATTTATTATATTATTATTTATAGGTTGCAAATCGAGACTTCAGGCTGCTACTGAGAATTTTGAATGCAGACTCATTCGAAGATTCATAGATCGTACTTTTACTTCACTTAGGTAATTTAGTGCTTCATACGAATATGAACCTTATTTTAAGCAGTTAATGTTGTGCACGAATATAAACTTTATAAGGTTAAAAATAAGTTTTGCATTCGTTTGAAACGCTGACTTCTGTCGTAAAATCTGCCCACAGGGTTCGAACAAAAGACGATCGGCAGTCGTGCTTCCTTTCACTGTACCATCGAAACAGTCCATTAAAACTGTGTACAGGGTGGCAGGGACATCAACGCGCAACCATGCATTCAGTACGCGATTCCGACCACACCTTTTTTTTGGGTGGGAAATCATCAAATGACCTCTCCCGCTCTGGGCGGAGCGGGAGGGCGCGTCAGACTTTTTCTGAAAAACCCACCCGTGTTCCTTCAGTTGCCTGTGCGTCAGGGCCACGGTAACCCTTTTGGACAAACCCGCGACCCCGTCAGTGTGTGCTGACATCTCTTTGAAGCGCGCGTGGAACACAACGCACCGTCGACCCAGGCCTGGTCTTTACCGGACGGCGAGCTACCCATTGCTCGCCGACCGCAAGCCAGCGCCTACTGCGTTGATATTTTTCGCAGGTTATAAGAAAAGTGAAATACCTACGCGGTCAAAATGTATTGCAGAGCAAATTTTGCTTTATAGGCGACTAAAAATTTCAAATTTAAATTTTTACTATTACGGCAGGAAAATTCTTTACCTTGCACTACGCCAACCGTCAAAAATATATCCCATAACATATAACACCAAAACTTATTTAATACAAGTTCCAGCAATAAAATTATAAGAATAGTGAAGTATGATGAAAACACAATATTGTACCCTTGTAATGTAAATTATGAAAGTGACGTAACGCTTAGCGTCACGACCACCATTACATGTCAACTCTGAAATGTACATAATAAACTAACACATCGAAATATGCTTCTAAAAAGTGTCTAATAATAATAATACCAGCTTATTACTGACCCACTGCAGAGCAAAAAAAAAAGCCTCTTCTCATACAGAGAAGGCACGACTGCACGAGCATTGATCACCACGCTTGCTCAAAACGGGTTGGCGATTTCAGACTTTATATTAACTACTATAAGTCCAGGTTTCTTCACGATGTTTCCCTTCACCGATGTCACTAATGTGCAAGATAAACTCAGAACCTACATATGAAAATATGTACTTTTTCGTCAATCTAAAACATAATTTACAATCATGAGGGTAAGCCTTTACGCAATATTGAAAAGCAATTTTCTCCTGAAGATATAAATAATATGGTGTTACATAGTATTTTCGAAACCACACTTATGAAATAGGTCTATCTTAAAATAGCAATCGTTATTTCACTAGGAAATCTCCTTTATGCTCGTGACTGTCACAAAAAAAATGTGTTTAATATTACTTAAAATACAACAAAAAAGAAAACTCACATCAAACCCCAGAAAACTTCAAAGATGTATCAATTTCAAAATTCACTTTAAATTTAAAATAAGAACAGCACGGCTCGTATGCGTCTGCGCAGGTACGTTCTAAGCGCGTCGAACGGCGCACACCGATAAGCTATCGTCGATAACGTGCCGTTACGTTCGTTCGTTCGCTAGCACTCGCTTAACGATGTCGTTAGGATGCCATAGAGTAGGTAGAGTTGTGGTAAAGAGGTCACAGTGTAATAAGGGTCTTTAATGGGGCAAGTTTGTTACCTAATTCTTTGTGTCGTTGAAGGGAAAGTGTTTTAAGAAAAAACGCCGTCACTTGGTTGCTGGCGTTCATTCCATACTAACAAATTAGTAGATACTAGTCCAATTATTTTTTTCGATATAATTTGTATCTACATCAACAAGAGCCAGAACCCAGAACTAGAAAAAAAAAACATTACCTACCTAGGGAGAAAACAAGAGGAATACGTTAGTATGGAATGAACGCCAACGACCAAGTGACCGCGTTTCCTCTTGAAAAATGAAGTGCCATGACAAAATGTTAATTAAGTAGATTCGATTGGAGGATAGGATCTGTGATTTAACTACAGATTGCTTGATTCAAAGATATAGGCCGAGCTTGATAGATGTCATTAAGCTCGTAATTTGGCTAAGCATTATTCCTGTCACCGTCGCACAACTAACAAATTACAAGTGTAAGATAGAGACGGAAAAATATCTAAGCCAAAGCATTTTGCTAAGTAACGTTGGTCAAATTCGGCCTGTGTGTCGTTTTGGAAAGTGTTAAAACACTTTAAACTTTACTTCACTTTTTTTTATCCCTAAAATTGCCATCATGACTAAAGGGTGATTACTGATTAGATACGATTCGTGGGATGTGATTTTCTAATTAATAAATACTTTTAAACGAGGTTTAGCGACAATTTTCGCAGGGTGGCTGGTAGCAGCTGGGTAAGAGAGGCCGAGAATCGATTTTAGCCTCCTTCAAACAGGCGCGACACGCGACACAAAGGCACAGCTCGTCGCGCAACAGGCGGTACCTTTGTGTCGTGTCACGTGTCGCGCCTGTTTGAAGGAGCCCTGAAACGTTGTGCGATAGAAGAGGATATGTCATTATGATGATAATGTAACAGTTTGACCAAATTCTAATTATTTTAATTCACATAAACCTACATGGGCACTTATGAAACGTCAGAAGCTAGGTGCACGGGTCTAATTGGTCGTTTCCTATGGAGAAAGCTGCCAAGAAATTCCACGGTAACTCTTGTTTTTACCCAAAGATAACGTAGGTAGTTCGCATAATCACGTAAGCGTTTGATATTTGTTCGGTAAACATACCAACGCTGACACAATGTTAGAAAAATAGAGGTGGAGTGAAGGTGGGTAGTGGGCATTAAGAGAAACCTTAGCAAAGCAATTTCTGGCGCTCACAAAGATGATTTTATCACTTTCTCACTAAAAATCTAAAAATAATTCCTTCATCTTGAGTCGAGGCCGTACAATTAAAATTATCCTTCAATTAATAATGATTCTATTTCAAAACTCGGTGAGTGTGTTTTGTGCTGAATGTTTTGGCTCCCGTTCTGCTATAATGTCAGATAAATTATACAGTTTGGTAGTCAGCGATGACGAGGAGAATATCTTACATGGATTAAGGGGTAAATGTTTGTTCTATTGTCGGAACAAACTGACAATTCTTTGATAAAATGGGAAATTGTAATTATTGGATATGTTTTTTACATAGACTACAAAAACTCTACGATTACTCGCTAACTAGGATAAATATTATTTCGGATTCTGTCTTGTGGAAATTGAACAGTACCCCAATTGCGTAACACACAGTGACTATCCGAAATATTAATAAGGAAGTTCATAATCCATTACTTCATAATAATACGTTTGAAAAATTCGTCAGCTCTATAATTTATATTGCTGAACTGGCATAATGAAAAGCATTGCAATTGTAAGTGTGTTACGCGATTAGGCTGCTGAATTTTTATTCGGTTAAGAAATAAAATCCCAAATACCTTCTACACAATTGATATTCCGATCAACAACACACGATTAAATCATAAAGCACTGCTTAACCATCTATCACTGACCACAACTTTCCTCTCTGAGGCAACGCACAATACTACCTACGTACCCATCTACGGTTGTTTGCTCTTAGGCACACAACGTGACGCGCTAAGGAAAACGCGCGGGCGCAAGCCTTGTAATCGGAGGCCGTGTAATGGTAATTCAATGGATGGATTGACTGTTTTATATAATTACATATTTTATTTTTAGTTTTGTATGATAGGTTGTCCGTGAAATAGAGTAGGTATAAGACCTAGATTCATGATATGGGTCATTAGTCCTTTCATATCGTGAAAGGTTAGAGATTACCACAGCTACACTATACCACATGTTCTTCAAATTTGCTAGATACATAACATACCATCACGCCTTGAAGGATTGGGCAGAGCTGTACCTATAATACACCCACATTTGGCCAGTTATGATTAAGTAATAGGGGGCCAGCTTATTGCCATTAAGCGGGCGTTAATCCAGACTCTGGGGCGCTACTCAGAAATGCCAAATGAAAAACCTAATAACGCTTTTCCTGATCCGGGAATCGACCGCAGGACCTCATGATCAGCAGCAGCGCTTGCGACCACTAGATACAGTTCGCACAAAACTTTGTGAGCTCTCGGAAGTTGCACGCGAATGGCTGCGCAGTATGCATAAGTCAGAGGGAACTCTCTCAGTCTCACTCAATTGTGCCATTCGCAGTTTCGTTCTCGGACCTACTACGTTCAGAGGGTTCAAAAAGTTTTGCTCGAACTGTGGTCTGCAAGATACGTCTGTAAAGAATACAGACAGCACTTAAGGTACCTAGGCCAACAATACTTTTATTAGGACAAAGTAGGTATCAATTTTTAATTTCAATAGGTTTTTACTTTTACGAAAATGGACACGCTTTAAGGCTTCTACAACCAGGCGCGACACGCGACGAGCGGTGCCTTTGTGTCGCGTGCGATTCGCATCGCGTGTCGCGCCTGTTTGAAGGAGCCTTTACTACAATAAACATTTTTTTTAAACCAACAAAGATCCAGACTGCATACAAAAAATTGTATAATAATTTTTTTACCACCTCTGTTATTACTAGTCAAACAAAAAATCTCGTCTGTCCGTCTGTCCTTCAATGGTACAAAAAATTCGCGATCAGTTCGTCGACCCGAAGTTTGACGAACGCTCGCGAAATGATACGAGGCCACTCGAACGACGCGACGCGACGTCGTCATTAGGAACAAATTACTGAATCGAGTTTATGAGATATGCTCTATAGTGAAATTATTGTTACTTACATATACCTACTACAATAAAGATTTATTTGTTTTTGTAAAAATTTATTGGATTTACTTAAAGATAGTGGGGTAATAAGGTCATAGAGATCAAATTAAGCCGTCCGTCTAATATAGCCATATTTCGATTGACGGTTTTTATAAATAAATAGGTTGTCATCGTGTTAAAATGTGGACGAAATGGAAGTATATCCATGAAAATGTTAAATAATAATCACTTTTGATGTAATATTTCTATGAATCTAGATTTCTAGGATAAAATCAAGTAAGGCATTCAGTACCAATAAAGTTTTTTAAATACAGATATTTGTGTTTCCTGACCGGTTTTATTTGGGGTCGGGGGTCATAGCATAGTCCAAAAATTTTGAGAAACATTGTTCTGTTACGAAAACGTATGTCACAAAATGTTACTGGTCCCTTTAACATTATGATTACTTAGCGAATTAATTAAAATAACAAGCTACAAGCATATCCGAATACAATAATATTTTTATCGATTCATGCGCATAAAAAATATTATTAAGCACATGGCGCAATTTCTTAGAAAAAGTGTTAATTATACCTACTCATTATATTCAGACAACACTTGCAATAATATTATCAATATCGAATTCCTAATATGTTAACATGCATATCCTAAATAATAATACTAATAATATAAATGTGAAAGTTTGTGAGGATGTATGGATGGATGTTTGTTACTCTTTCACGCAAAAACTACTGAACGGATTTGGATGAAATTTGGCACACAGATAGACCATGACCAGGGTAAGAACATAGGCTACTTTTCAACCTGGATCGCAGACGAAGTCGCGGGCAATAGCTAGTACATAATAATATAGAGTTTGTTTGAAGGTGCTAATCTCTGGAAATACCAGTTGGATTTGAAAAATTCTTTTTGCGTTTGATAGCCCAATTCTTGAGGAAGGGTATATGTTTTTTAACATCACGCCACGATCCTTAGAAGCCGAGCAAAAAGAAAAAAACGTCAGAAAGAACGCTAAGAGAAAACGAAGTAATAGCGCGTGCGCGCGATGCGACGCGGTGGGTCGGGGGACAAGAAATTTCACGCCGACGAATTCGTTGGCAGAAGCTAGTTATAAATAACGATCAACATCATCAAAAAATCATGTCACTGAAACCATATGATACTGACAACCATCAGTAATATAAATGTGACACCTCATATCAAACGAATATTAGGTGCATTTCGGATCACATGACACCGTATTAACGAGCTATTGTTTTGTTAACTACATAATTATAATGATGGTGAATATCATTTGACATTCATATGGCTGGTAAACAATGTGACTGTAATTCTGGTCAGGTCTTCATGAACCATGGGAAGGAATGGCCTGTTGAAGATCAAAATAGAGGTCCTGCTTCAGTGCTCTAGCATAATGTTGGTACCGACGACCTTATAAAGGGCGGCTCCGACAGACTGGCTCCGGAAGGCGGAGAAAAGGATTTCGTAGAACTGGCGGTAGCCCCATGTCCTGTAGTGGACTTTGGTAGGCATTTATTGACAGTGAACTAAGTAAAATAACAAGTGAGGGAATGTTGTGCAAGCACCACATGTTTAGTACTGTTACGGTCTCCTTAAAATCTAAATAGTTTTAGTAGTAGATGATATAAACGCGAGAATATACGCAGTGAGCTGGTACATCCATTGTGATTATCGGGGCGGTTAGGGAACAGCTAGTCTACTCCCTATGTACGATATCCGTAGTATCGGTCGAAGATACGGGCGCTTCCTAAACCTTATCTCCTACGAACATAAGATTAGTTTGGGGCTCGAACTAAAAATGAATGGCAACGCGATTTGACAATAATGTCCTTACTCCCGATGTGTTTTTGTCCGTCCGAAAAAGTTAAATAATCAGGAGCAGGGTTCAGTCCGAAGTACCGAACCATTTTCGGACTTGGCTTGGTTTTGTTGGCGGTCTTAGAGATTAGGCCCCCTGGAAACGAGGAGCCGCTTACGGATATTGGTAGTAGCTAAAGGGTGATCAAGATCATGCTTATATTATTTCACGTGATCCACATCCGCCAGGAGACTATTGACTTAATAGCTAAAGTGATACTTAAGTGCTAAAAGCTCTAATTGAAATAACTGATATGACAAGACCTAAAAACCGTACTTACGGTAAAATCTTAAAATCTAAAACAGTTCTATAAAGACTGCCACGTAACAATAGTTTTTAAAGCCTTATCACAGAACAATGAGAAATGCCTTTGTTTTCTCATAAACTGTTAGGCATATTCTCGTTTGACTTTAGCCAATGTTTTTGACAGCCGCAGTCACATAATTTATGAAGAAATACTTCTGACCTACTAGGATATAAGTACTGAGTCACGAAAAGAAATAAATACATCAAGACTAGGCTAGTTAAAGATGGATGAGAGTCGTCAAGGATCTAGCTCAGTAGCGTGGAATTGAAGAGGCATTGGAGTGATTTTTTATCAGAAGCTTCCAAGAACCCAGGGTCAATTCCAGAATAATTGTATAAATAAGTCTTGGTTTGTATAATCCGCTTTAACGGCATCCGACATCTTAGGACCCGGTCTATTTACTGAGTCCGACTCTGAGGACCAGAACTTCAAAACCTTGATAGAGGTAGAACCGCTATGGCTTTCCAACTAGGAGCCACTGCGACGTTTTGGCTCATACATGAACGTTTATGTAAATTGAGAGACTACCGCTCTGCGGCAAAGTAAATAAATTATGTATGTTTCTATCTATTTGGGTTTATTAGTTTCCTTTTTCAGTAAAGCCTGAATGGACAACGAGGTGATTTTTGAGATACTAGCCTTTTGGCAATTGGGTATTTTTAGTTGGGGCCTATAAATGCTGGTCTTAATTGTATGCACTTTCTCTACCAAAATGTAACTCCAATTCAAGAAAGTTTTCTAATATGTGATATTAAAAATATTTGATTGCTTAAGTATTTAATGTTTTTTTTTTAAAGATTTAATTATTCCTAAATTAAAAAGAAATAGAAAGTAAACTCACCAAGACAGGACCAGATCAGTGAAAGTAATCCAAATCAGACACCACTAAACAACCTCAGGGGATGACTGTCATCCCGACACTGACGACCCTATGTCACTAATCACCATTATATACACAAAACACGCGGGAAAAACGAACCGACCAATACGGAAGCAGGAAGGATGCGTTTTTATTCTGTTCCAATTTGAAATTCGAACGCTTCATTAGGCAAATTGTTCCCGCTCTTTGTTGAGTGAAGATTAGTTTTTTATCGCATTCTAATTGAAATTGAGATTGGTGTAAAAAGTTCTGTCATATTTGCATGTGTTTTTATGACATTTTTTGTCAGAGAAAACGTTACTTTTGCAGGAAAACGATGCTTTGTTGTTTGGAAGCAGTTGTCACTTTGTCGCAGTGACGGTTAGACGAAATCAGTGCCGGTTCTAACTTCCAAATCTATGCACGTTTTTGAAGCGATTTCAAAGTATTTTAACCTAATTAGTTCGTTAAATGTGACAATCGTCAAGCTGAATGTAAAAGTAGAACAGTATTTTATAGTATTGTCCTAACAAGAAAATTACATTTGTAATACTAGTGTGGGAGTTATCTTCAAATTCGTGCGCCATTTGGCAACGAACACCAAACCTAGAAGATTGGTTTGAGAAAAAAGTCATTAACCGATTGTGGCGTACTCTGGACTAATAAGTGTGTGACAAGGACAGATATAGTTAATAATGACGTCCTTTGCTGCCAAGTTCTTCAAAGTTTTGTGCAAGATTTGGACAAGGCGCGATGAGGACGACGAAGAAGAAATCATTTGGAAGATTGAAATGTGTAAGTGTGCACACTTGTTTATTGCTGCAAGCTTTACGGTGAGTGTCACGAAACCAACATTAGTCTTTAAATTGATGCTGTCACTTTCTTTTTGATACAAAATGTAAGGGATGGCATGAATTTAAAGTCTCCGTTAAACTAATGTTCGTTTCGTGCAACTCAAAGTTAGGAGCCTATATGCTCTGACTCTGAGTGTATTTAAAGAATTTGTGTTCCAATGAGGTTTTCCACAACATCGGTCATTGTCTCAAGGACCAATGCCTTTTGGAGCCTTGAGGCAGACAAGTCCTGCCAATGTAGCGTAGGATGCCTCAGTAATGGGAGCTTTTGGATTTTATCAAAATCTATGTAATGGCGCCCACAAATGTCTGTAGATGCAAGATACACAAATCAAGAACCTCTTCTTTACTTAACCCTCTCTTTCCGTATAGCAAATAAACTTTCAATCACTCTTCAGGTAACTTTAGCCTAAAAAAACAACTTGGCCGGCCATATTTGCTCGCCCATCCCACGTTATTTACTTAATCGAAGGCCACGGATTAGATACAGAATTAAATTTAAAACCTAGACTTATCGATTGATCTAGATTTAAGTTCGTTAACACGTTTTGCCATTGTTTAGAGGCGAGTAAAATGCATCATCTGTTGAGATTTGTCTGATTCTGGAAATATTTTTTTGTAAATTCACAACTAATAGTCTTCCAGACCAATTTTTTGGCTTCTAAGCCGAAGATATTATAGTGCACAAGTGTCTGCGCAGACACAGGTACGCAGTCTCATAGTTCAACGCAACTGGAGAGGCGGAGAGAGATCAGGCGCAGGACCAACGGCTTAACGTGTTCTGAACCACCGGGGAGTCACACCATTTCTAAACTCCGTGCTGTTACTGAGAAATTGCTAATGGAAAAATCCAATACATTTGCCCGACCTGGGATTCGAAACCATGACCAGCGGGGCAATCAAAATCAACTTGACAACTACCCACTCTTTGAAAAAACTCCCTGACATATTATAAGGGATTCTTGGTCCTTACGGTATCAAACACCCCACCGCCGCGATATCAACGGCCTATTACGTTCTTACTGCTGGGACACAGGCCTCCTCTCTGTGAGAGGGAGTGGGCAGTAATCCACCACGTAGGCTCAATGCGGGTTGGTCTATGTCACATACCACGGGCCAAAGTGGCGATGCTTGGGGGAGGCTTATATCCAACAATGGACGTCTTTCGGTTTAATTAAATGATAATGATGAACACGCCTTCGAATTTCTGGTTCTAGGACATGCTCTGGGACATGTTCTAGGACATGTTCTAGGTGGTACAATGCCACCATATGGTATGATTTACTATAACTACAATATTATGTTACGTAGCTTACTTACAACATTTAAAAGTAACAATTTTTGGTCGTGAAAGAGTACACAGATGTAAGCTGCTTTTAATCCTCCTGAGGTCTTCCCTCCATCTTTACAATACATTTCATGCAAAGAACAAATACCTGTAACAAAAGAAAGAGATCATTATTACGCTATGAACACTATTACATTAAGTTTCATGTAAAAAAATATGAATAAGAGCCATTAATTATTTTTAACATGTAACTTAATTTATCCCTATATCTTGCACGTATGTAAATACAATGTAGCAGGGACATCGATACGCAACCTATTATCCTGTATGTATAACAAAACAAATACAGCAATTATATATATAATAGAAGGTAATTATTTTTTGAAAATAAAATACATTAAAATCGCAAAGTAAAGATAAAAAAGACAGTGTGATGGATGTAACACAACATACAGTATATCTTGAAAGTTTTAAATAAGAACTTGTGTTAATTAATAGGGGTCGATTTTTGGACCTCGTTGACCCTCAGAATCAGATTTCGTTTATTTTTTTTATGGCGACCCCTGGGAAACATAAATCGATATTGACCTCTAGGGGTCGATATCGAGCACTTTGGGAATCCCTGAGCTAGACAGATTGATTTTTCTCTGCAATAACAACGATCAACTGACCTGAACAAAACGTTTGTTTACACAACACACATTAAAAACAAGTTTGCGTGTCAGACTTATAAACAAATTATGCTTGTTGACAATTTTGTAAACGTTCTACGTGCTTTTACAAAAATGATAGGAATTATCTTTGGAAACGATGGAGGAATAATTGAACTTATTACGATAAAATGCAGTTGCATTGTGTACGAAATTATTGAAATTATCAAAATAATGAATTAACTCATTAAGAATTATGGGTTAATTTCATAGTTTGCTTGAATTATGTGATTAAACCAAATTCAGACAGTTACGAAAGGGTATCATCCAAAATCGGTAATCGTAAATTTGATTTGACATGAAGTAGGCAAGATCAATTTATTCTTTATTTAATTTTTGGCCTATGATGTCCTATTGCAGGGCATACACCTCCTTTTCTCCTTACCACTACTATCTGTCTTGAGGTAGTGTGGACCAATCCTGTCTGTAGCGGTCAAGCTCATCTCGCCATCTTCTCCTGGGCCGGCAGTCTCGACTAGATAGCGACGCTGTCGAAAACTACCGATCGCTAAATATTAAGGTGAATCCTCAGTTGTAGCCCGCCAAATTCAAATTTTCTTGGAATTTGACAATTGATATGATATTGATGATCATTATTCGATAAATATATAATTCCTACAGTCGAGAATCCCATTTTGATCAACATACGACGTAAAACAGAGCTGCAATTTGCAAAAAAAAAAGAGAATTTTGCGTGCTACATGTGAGGATTCACCTTAATATTTAGCGATCGGTAGTTTGCGACAGCGTCGCTATCTAGTCGAGACTGCCGGCCCTGGGTCTGCATCGATGTCGCCGGACGTTTTCTGGGACCCACACACGACTAGCGGGGTAATTTCGGACCACACTACTAATAGGAATGACTTTCATTTTGACAGTTCAACAACATTCACTGCGTTATTTACGTTGTTGAGCTGACACATTTTTCGAAGATATGAAGCAATGTATTAGCAATAGGCTTCAAAATGACTCAGATTGTGATTGATAGTGTGTTACGTAATTAGGTTGCAGTTTATAAATTATAAATCGGAAGTTGAAAGAGAGTAGCGAGGCGTTTGCCCTGCCGTGCGACAATCGGGGCTCTTTATAAATAAACTAGCTGTTGCCCGCGACTTCTTCTGCGCTCCAGGATGAGCTATCTGTGTGCTAAATTTCGTCCAAATCCGTTCAGTAGTTTTTGCGTGAAAGAGTAACAAGCATCCATCCATCCATCCTCACAAACTTTCCGGTCTATCGCCACAAGAAGTACACAGTAGTATAGTCACAAAATATATTAGGTACTTAAATTAAAAAAAAAACTCTTTACACATTACTAAAGTTCCTATAATAATATAATTCAATCTTGATTCGAAAGACACGTGGCGCCATCTATTGTCATAAGAACGTTATTGTTGTTTTCCTCGGGAAAGTACTTTTTTTTGGGATGACATGTACCCTATGTCCGTACACCTGACAACGTATAATCAAAATTTCAGGATGATCGGTTCAGTCGTTTAGGCGTGAAAGGTAACAAACAGAGATGTTATGGATATGATATTTCGGATCTGTTTCGGATACGGTTACGAATATGTAATTATTTCGGATTATCCGTTAGTTTCGGATAGTTTCGGTTACGGTTACGGAGCTCCATAAAATCCCTGGTAACAAACAAAAAAACTTAGGTACTTTCGCATTTATAATATTATTATAGTTAGGATTTGGATTTTATGAGTACATGATACTTTCGAGGGACCAAAAGAAAAATAAAAAACATAATAATGATAAAAGGTATTTGTATGTGTGGTGTAAATATAAGTTGGTTGGTTGATTGTTTTTGGTGAAATAGATAATTTATTATTTATTTTATTTATTAATCAATAAATGAAATAATTCCTCGATAGAAAATCATCACGAAGGTACCTCTAATTTCAAAGAATTTTTGATTTATAATTAATTATAACATACTAATGATTTGCGACTAAGTCGATTACGTCGTTTGACAGTTAAATAATTGCTTTTCTCAACTTATGAATAAAAAATTTGCCTCCCAGAGTTTTTGACTACATTATGGATCTTGTATTGAATATTGCGGAGCTGTGAAAACGAAGGATTTTTTCAATTACCTACTAAATGTTGGGTGTTTTTTGTTTCATTTTTGCTGAGAAACCTTCAAAACAATCAAGCCATATTCAATGAAAGAAACAACACCTATTGTCATTAAGTGCTTGTGTCACGAAAAGATCAGCCGGTCAGCTAGTTTGATATCAGAGCTGACTACCCAAAGTGCGTGTTGTAAATTTAAGTCTCTTAAAATAATTTATTAGTAAATTGGTAATCATTTTCACCTCTAAAATTTGACATAAATTCAAATAACAAATGTCATTCTTTGACAGTCGTTTGACACGGACAGTTGACGTAGTGTGTCAACCTGCTAAACAATTATTTTCCCTGACTGCTAATACTAAATAATTTTCACCCAATTTAACTTTTCAAGCTTTTCACCTACAAATAAATCAGAAACCCAGTCCACATCAGAACTCTCAACATACACGTAACATGTAGTAATAAGTTCGATCGTTGAATAACAACTAGCGGCATTGATTCATCCGTGACCGCGAGGTCGCGGGTTCGCATCGAGCCATATTGATAAATAATGCTTGCATTCATTACTTTACTACTTATGGACAAGTTACTTTTGTAAATAAATACATATCTGTATATGTAGAATCATAATTTGATAGGATACCCAGCACCCGGGATAGGTTACCCAGTAACTGGGTTGTGAAGAACAGATAGAAAGAAAGAAAGAAAAAGTATTTATTGGGGCTCGCACAGGATTATCACGAACTAAACTTAAAAACAAAAAAATTAAACAAAGTAAAATAAAAAAAGAGCTAATTATCTTTTTTTTATGCACGTGTTTCTGTGACAAATAAAACAATTTTTCTTTCTTTCTTTCTTTTCTAAAATAAAACTTTTTTTTTCGAATTTGTCTCTGCCACCTCTGACCTAGACCTAGATTCAAGAGCAAACCCATCTCAAATAGGAAAATGAAATAAAAAGTCATGTCCGAGGCCAAAAGGCCCCTATCTGAGCATAATGCTGCGACATTTAAAAATAAGTGTCGCAGCGCTGGTATTGTGATAGGGCGCGCTGCTGCGATGTCGCGGACAGATACAGGAATAAATAATAAAATAAAAATAAGATATATGTGACTAGCATATTATAAAAATAAAATATTTATAACTAGCTGTAACCGGCCTGGCTTCGCCCAGGGAGCACTAAGTATCTAACACCTACCCTACCTACCCTATCTACCTACGCTACCCTACCTACCTACCCTACCCTAGCGTACTCTAGCGTGACCTACCCTACTTACCTACCCAATCTTGCCTACCTATACACTGCTTATTCAACTACTACGTTTCAAAGAGGAGCTTTTGCATGAATTGAAGAAACCATCAAAAGGTTGTACTGCATCTTCTTTATCTGCGTCAAATTTAGAAATTGTAAAAATGGTGTTATGTGAAATGGTATTGCACGAAAATGGCGGTGGACGCGGCAGTTTTTTAACAAAGGCATACAAAACCCTCAATACGATCAAGCCAACAAGTGCGCTCAGAACGAGCATTTTCGACAGCTGGTTATTTCTGCAGCAAAATACGGTCTCGTCTTAATGATTCTACTCTAGATGCTTTACATTTCTTAAGATCTCACTTTCTTACCAAAAACTTTTAATAGTTTTTAAAGAAAATCTGTTGATTTTTCAACCTCTGTTTAAGAGATGACTTTTTGTTCCACTTGATTTTTAGAATGATTATTTCTATTTATTAATTAGAATAATTAACCCGATTGCAATTATTATTGATCTCTTGTAAAACACTTATTAATTAAAGGTTTCAGTTATGAAAAACATTGAGTATCTCAGCTATTGTAACTGTTTGGTTTAATTTTATACCAGATTTTCAGTGTTTTATAATGTTGATTTTATAATAATTTTTTTCATGCGTGATACTTATAATTACTTTTTTTTTTAGTTTAGTTTATCTTTTTCTTAATGTTGTTAATTTTGTACCTGCTTAGCATATGCACAAAAAGCAAACACTTAATCCTTTTACTTAAACAAATTTCTGCATTCATTCATTTAAATTTTGAATATGTATTTCTTTTTAATCCACGTTTTATTTAATAAGTGAAAAGATTCAAGATTTAGGCGGCCTGAATTTCACAAGCAGATTAAAAATATTATTGAGACAAAGAATTCAAAAAAAAAAAAAAAACGGTTTTACCGGAAACCGGGTTTTTTGAAAGGAACCCCAACAAAAAAAAAACGGATTTTATATCTGGCCGGTTTTGCATTCCCTAATAGGAATATATTATTATAAAAGTTGTTTATTTTATCCAACGATTTTACGTTCGATTTGCCTCGATATAACGTGTGCACAATATCCGTATCGATAAACCGATTTCTAATTTATCGATGTCGAATTAAAATCAACGTCATACCGTGCCAAACAAATAATGATTGCCATTAGTCATGGTTTTTTGTTTAGGAAATAGTAAACTATTAATTTTCCAATTCCATTCGTTTTGTTATAATAATACTGCCATTTCACCCGTGTATTTTATATATAAAACATTGGTTAGGCAGGGGCCATAGTCTTCCCATAAGCCTAGATAACCAGTCCACTTAAGCTACCCCAATCAATAGTCCAATAACTTTGTTTCCATATTCTGCAATAGTCCCACACCAACCGGGGGTTGTCCTCGGGCGCACTTGCACAGTGCATACAGGGATAATCGTCGGTTGGTGACTCATTCCATTTAAAAAAAATTAAGGGGCCTCTGCGAGTTGGCTTCGGCCCCTCGTACGCCTTCCAAAGGTCCGGGACCCCAAGGTCCCGAGATATGTTAATATAAAAATATATTAATAATAATATTCATTTAATTCAGATAACTATCCATACAGTTAAGAGTAACATTTAGAGTGGGATATTAGTTTACAACTACTAGTCTAATTATCACACTATCATGAGATCATATGTTACAGTAAAAGCAATACTTAGAAACAATATAATTTATATATATATAAAAATGAATCCCTATTTCCCTTGGTCACGCCATCACGCGTGAACGGCTGGACCAATTTCACTAATTTGTTTTGTTGTGTTTGTTATTGTCAGGAGAAGGATCTTATGAAATAAAAAAATAAAAAAGTTGATCGGAACGTCACAAAATTTAAGAAAACTTAACGCCAACATTAATTTTACTTAACTGTCAGTTGTTTGAAATAACTGTCAGCGATTGATAGAATGCGCGCTGCAAATATCGTTTAACACAGATGGATCGGTTGATAAATGAGTCGATAGTTTTCGTTTTAGTCAATAGTCAAAACTAAAAGTAAACGACATATAACATTCATAGTTAAGACAAGACAACGTCTGTCGGGTCAGCTTGTAATAGATAAAAATTAAACAAAAACAAATCCAATGCGAAAGCACCAGCGGTTACATTTCATGCAAAGACCCCCAGTGGCTTCGGATTGGACTATCAATACTTTCATATATTGTATAGTTCTAAATCGGAACCATACTGTTCTTCTAACTTAGGAGACAGCTGT
Source organism: Griposia aprilina (assembly GCA_916610205.1). Taxonomy (NCBI): domain Eukaryota; kingdom Metazoa; phylum Arthropoda; class Insecta; order Lepidoptera; family Noctuidae; genus Griposia; species Griposia aprilina. Next base: position 11,658,387 of record OU744311.1, read on the forward strand.
ACAGCTGGGCAGTTTGTTGCGCCGCTTCTCCCCAGCTAAAGCTCTAGGAAGTGGTGAAGGACGGGCGTTTTGGGGGACTGTCTAATGAAATTTTGACTTACAAAAACTGCTGAATATATAGCCTAATTTGAATAAATTACATTTTGATTTTGATACCAGTTTCATAGGGAAAGTTGAACAAAATGATGATTCGAAAAAATAATCAGATTTAGGTGACTAAAACAATTTGTATTATCAGTAATTCATGCCAATATTAACATAGATAAATGAAGGATTACATAATTAATTACATGCTCCAATAATAATATTAGTGTATTTAGATATTATCTTAACTTATCAATAACGTTTTGCTTGATTTCGTTCTAAGTAAGCGAAACAAACCAAATGAGTGCAAAAAACGATGAGTTTTTTTTTTTTAAGGTTACACAAGAAACTGTTTTGTTTCTTTATGTAACTCACGTTTGCTGTACAACAGAAATGTTATTTTAATATATAACTTAATATGTTATATAATAAATAATAAACAGCAACTGTATGCTATAGCCGAAAACGCATTCGGGTTGCAGAGATATAGTTGTGCATGTTTTGGTGCATAGTCAAAATCCGAACTAAAGCCGCACTCCTATTTTTTTTCAATACAATTTCACAAATGTTTACCAACGGCGCCCTCTGTCAATGTCATCCAAGCGCCAAAAGATCCTTGTAGCACAATAACTACTTGTTATCAAGTCAAACGTCCGTTTTACTTTCCAAAAATCACATGAAAAATACTACCAATATGGTAGAAAATGCTTTAACATGGTAGCACAGAACCGTACAACGCGAGCATGTGTGATATCGCTTAAATTAAGATAAATCTTTGATTAAGTTATACCTATTCTATTTACGTACATTACGCAGATAAATGTCAGTAGTTCACCTTTAAATAGTATTTCGATTTAAGTATGTGTACGAGTATGTATATTGAGTCGTTAGTTTTAACGATGTACCTACAACTTTAAAGTGTTGTAGCTAAAAAGGTGTACCTAGGTATTAATTAATAGAAGATCCTCTACGGATGACAATACTTTAGTATGTTTAGTGAACCATGTGCAAACAGAATCTGAATATTCTGGCTGAATGCTTGGTCTTCAAATCCTGGCATGATCTGACCTAGACAGCCACATCTAAACTAAGTAATATTATAAAGAGGTAAAGTTTGTTAGTTTAGACGTAGGAGGTAATCTCCCAAACTACCCATCTGATTAAAAAAAATCTATCACTGATAAAAATCAAGACTATTGCCTAAAGTCATAAGATTTGTTTTAAGGTATAATTAACTTCCACGAGGACGAAGTCGCCGGCAGAAGCTAGTAAAAAATATTATCCCTGACCTTATCACGGCATGACCTGACCTAGTCTTGCATTGCTTGGTGTCAATATGAGACTTTTCGAGAAGGTACCTGGCGGAGTCTATTTTTAAATTAAATGCGAAAGTGTGACCAGTAAATAATTTTCAAATGCGAATTTCTACCAAAAACCTTATTATTCAAACTAATTGATATTCTTGTCTTTATCAATGAAAACCAATTGTTGTTATAAAGCCACTGATGTAATCTTACGTAAACCAGGCGCACATTGACCTACTCAACGCGCAATTCATAACATTCTATACACACACTAAAACACGTGACCAATCGTTATATCTGTTTGTAACAATTAACCTCAAAACCTACCAAAGCAACTTTATAGCTTGTCCAATGCAGATAAAGGTGCTTTGCCAACAATTCGGTCATGAAAGGCCCCGAATTTAGTTTATAAGATCCTTAAAAAAAAAAAAATATAATGTTCCGTATCTCGGGACGCTCCACGGTCGATTATACCTAAGTCAATCGAGGCTGGTCAAGTTATGGACAAGCAGCTTACCAAGTGCGTTATTTGGACAAAACCGTAAGCCAGATTCACATTATTGTATTGTCATGTTGTGACTGACGCCTTCTGACGCAGTGTCAACCAATCAAAAGTCTTTGTTATATGACGTGATCCTGAACAGATTCGTTTGATTGTTCTATCCTGCGTCCACTCACAACACAGAAATGTGCCGGTTGATTTAGCTATGTGTGCACAACTGTTTTTAAATTAACCTACTGCGTTATCACTGTATAATATAGTCCGTAAATTATCATAATTCATTACGCGTCGACGTCTTCGCGTCGCGTGACGTACATCGCTGGCCCACTGACCTACACGCAGTAAAGATGACACACCTACGCATCAATGGAACACGTCTCACGATAAAATTACATCGCCTCTTTTACATGTTTGCCTAGTAACATCTAAGCTATTTTTGTAGCTAGAATTAAAGTGAGGTAATCAAAATAAAATGTAAAGTACACACAGCACAGGGCAAACAATCATTGTCTAAGAAGTACTTAAATACTAAATTTATGGTCTTTGCTACTTCTGCAACGATCATTGATATGACTTTTAATACCGTATCCATTATACCTACAAGGATCTTTTGGCGCGTGGCCAAAATCGGAACTAATGCCGCCATCTTGCTTTCCATACAATTTCTATGACAGTTTGCACCAATATTTATCAACAACGCCCCCTGTCAATGTCAATCTGGTGCCAAAAGATCCTTGTGCAGTCCGCTCGGTTATTTTACCCCTGAGTTTGCATCACTGTCAAAATCAGTGTTCTTTAATGCCGTTGCAATAAGGTTGCTGCCATTGACAAGTCTGTCAAATTCACAATGATCATTATAATCGTTACTATAAGGTTGCTACCGGTTGTACCGAATGGACTGTATCAATCAATTTTAAACAGCTGTCAAAATATAAACGTCATCAGTGTCTTGATAATACAAAAGATGTTGTTTTTAAAATAAGCTACTTCTTGTAATGCGTAAAGTAATATTCCTTATTCTTTTACTCTTGAATGAGACAAAGATCGACGCTTCAAGATGTTGATACAACAATATTGAGAGCTGATATATAAATTAGTATCATAACATTTATTAACATTGTTGCGCATTCCATTAATATCTTCTTAGCTTCGTGGGTATCTTGTACAACTGAAGGTAATAAAAAAACAGTGAGTTCTTAGTTCGAACTCCATAATCTAACTAACGGATACTCCCATTGTTCTCCTCAACCCGAATAGGGAATCCAGTTGACCTCCAGAGTTCAACTGTTGGCGAAAATGGTTGACCTTTTCAAGCTGACTTTTGGTTTCATAGGTGGATCTCCTCGATCTAACTATAGGCAAGAATGATTTACCTCCACAATCCCACTACTGTAGATGAGGGTTGACCTCCTCAACACAACTATAGGAATTAGGTTGACCTCCTAAATTTCTCATCCCAACTATTTAAACACCAGTATTTCATGCTAGTAATTTAATTTTACTGGATGCGAGCACAGGACCGGTCGATGCGGCAACGCTTGAAGCGTACCTCCAACAGTGGTTAGTCTTTCGTCTGAAATGATGATTTAATTCTATTACGTACTCAAAAAAGTCAAGACAACCCCCTTTTAAAGCCTTTCATAACAATTTAGTAACTTGTTCGAGTCTCCAGCTTCAGCAGAATCTTGTAATATGTAACCCACCAGTAAAGTTTATCATTCATCCAGAGATAAGACTGTAAACTATTATGTCAGTCGATATCTTCATTAACATCTTAATTATGAACGGCTGTCATCATTAGGCCCCGTATACACGACCACGCCGAGCGGCGTCGCATCGGCGGCGATTTAATATGCGGCTGTCGAGACAAGGTCAACTGATAAGTTCGCCGTTAGTTTCTGTAACGACGTAGTACAGTAGTGAAACTGTAGCGTTATCGGGTTGTTTTTGCTATTCAGTAGCGTAACTTCTGCTCTCATTTAGTTCATGTTAATCAGAAAAGTGTTAAGGATACTGACTGCTAAGGGTACGCTGTCAATGGCCTAGGGTCATATAACAAACAGCTCTTTGTCATAGGAGCCACAGAGAGTTCATTGTGCAGGGCCTGCATGGAGGAAGACGAGACAGCAGTTCATGTGTTTCTTTGCCCGGTGGGTGCCACATACAGGACAAAGTACTTTGAAACCCAGGTAGGCTTTGTAGGTGAGATTGTCTGTAACACCAAAGCGTTGTTGGCCTTAGTTGAGGAGCTGGGGTGGATCGAATGATCGATTTTCCCACCCGTACGCAAAATATGCGCTTGGACGTGGAATTGCGGACGCCAGCCCGTATTACTCGTACTACTGCTGCGATACGCTGGATAGATCTTTAAGTATACCCGCTTATGGATGCTATTTTAATAAATCGCTCCTTTGACGATTCTTTTGCGAAAAATCATCGATTGTTTAAGTTAAAGACGTCTCACGCATCATCTTTATAAAAGGATGTAATAATTTTCCAAATTAACGCAGGATTCTACACGGCTGCAAGCCTGCAATGTATTCTGCATGGATTGTAACATTTTATTACTATTACTAATGTATTCTAAAACAAACATAATGTCTTTGAGTAACGCCTACATAATGCTGACAACTGAGTAGATCATCATTTCATCAAACTTGTGTAGTCGTAAAATTAATTTATTAGATACATTTTAATTATCATCATAATATTTTATGTCGCAGTTCCTAGGAAATATACGTCGTAGTCAACTGCTGCGCATAGAAGGCCATTTTAAATGTAATTATCAGGATTAATGGGCAAAGACTGTCACTCACTGGACGCCTGAGGGAGGACATCGCCGTCGAGGTCGACCACGAAGGTGGTGTGACGATCCGAACATGATTGCAGGGCAGACGGAGCCAGAAATCGCAAAAGATAGGGAGGTTTGAAAGGAGAACCTTTCACAGCAGGCTACAAAAAAATATGACGAGCTGAATTGTACTCATTGTCATGCAAAATTGCAGTATCTCTCTGAATAATGGTGCCACCAGACCGTAGTCGACCGTCAACTCTAGTGTGTCAGCTTATACGTCATAATACCCCAAATTATGTCATAATGTCGTCGATCAACCGCGGTCTGCTTGCACCCTAATATCTAAAATAGAAGAACTATTTTAAACAGTATATTTATAGATAACCCAGTCATTGTAATTTCTTAGACGATGGCTCAGACTATTTATTTGAAAATGCATACTTGTCAAAAAAAATATCTGACGTAGTTGTTTCGAGTGCCAAGCTTATTAAAATGTCGCTAAACCATGCAAAGAACATATCGAAATACGGTCATTAGCAATTCAGTGCTAATAATTTTTACGATTGATGAATTGTATGAAAGATGATGTAGCCAAAAACGGGGTGAATCCTGAGATGACGGCTGATAGAGAAGTATAGAAGAAGACAAGACATGCTGCGTCGATCACAAAACCAAGAGGATGAAGTGATTTTACCATCACGCCTTACGGTAGGAAGGATAAGAAATTTAAGCTTGAAGCAAATCTGAGCTTGCAAGTTCTCCTAAACAATAATAATAATAAGATTCGCCAAAACACCCATACGATATATCCGTCAGACAAGTATAGAAATTGTTCAATTGCAGTCCGCCATTCGCGTAATCTTCCAGCGTCCGCTTAATAATAAAAAGATGCCAAAAATACTAGTTGTCGTGTTGTATAACACGTCTATTTCTGAGCACGCACGTGAGCGGCCGCATGTTCGGGTCCCCGACGGTTTATATATTTACATAGACGTTATTTATGCCTTCTGCTCATGAGATTAAGATGGGTTTTGGCTGGTAATTAGTGGAAAAACGTAGGTCACTCCACTACTTTTGGTGTTTTTGGCAAATTCAAAATTGATTTCTGCAAATTGGCCTGAAGATATTTCATTTTCACCATTTCCCAGTATTTCGAGTTGGGAAGAAGTGGCGCAAAAAACAACTTATTAACACGTCTCCGTCTATTGAGTTCGTTATGCGACATGGAACCATCACGACACATTTTCTAACTCTTATAACCCATTATCTATCATGGCGATCAACCAGAAAACCTGAGACAATGAATCTAAGCATGTCCCAAGAAATGATTCAATTGTTCTGGCACCCACACCGAAATTAGACCAAACAAGATAATTGGTGAAATAGGAAGCAACAGCTTCTAAATGTGATGCCTGTGAATGCCTGCCAGAAAAGGACTACGTCGGTACTGTTCAAATAGCGTAGTAAATCAAACGTGTTCTGTGATTCTTGGTATAAACCAGCTTCCACTTTTGAAATAATTCCTTTGGGGTGCTGTGTTCTGCAGCAGTTCCAAATTCGGACCGTCATCATTGATTGATTTACCATTAAATCTTTTCAGATTTAGAATAGTGCATCTCAGCAACATTTTTTGACGCGTTCAACTCACATACAAGAGGGGATCGGAGTATTCTCTACTAAAAATGCTTAAGCTGAGTCTAACAACCAACGAATATATCGTTCCAATAGCGTGTATAAGCTCCATCCATCATATCAAAGAAATGGAGCATTAACGAAGTATTTATTGGAGTTAGCGGGTTAGTATTACTAGTTATACGTATAATGGCAACCAATTGTAGTTGTATTGGTCCTCAAAAGACACCAATTTAACATGGTCTTCAAACGATCAGACCAAGATTATTTCCGGATTTTTATACATCTACACATTGACATTGTTGAATTTTATAAATACATCTACATAAATATTTACTTTGTAAAATATTATATTATTTTAATTACTTATTGTGAACGTAAAGACTATGTGGGTCATACTTTTTTTCTTCTCAGTTAATTTTAATCATGGTCTGGCAGTTGAGTAATTTATGCGACCTACCCAAATGTCCTTTCTTTGGTATTGTTCGCCGAATCGTTGAGCTCCTTAAGTTATGAGTTGAGCTGCAAGATTACTGAAAAATGTATGCACTGACTGGCCAGGTCCACTCAATCTGTGTGGTTTTTCCTAATTTCAGACACAAATCTACATGGTCTTCACACGAACTGACCAAGATAATGTCTGGACTTTAAAAGAGACTGACCTCTGAGTTTGTTTCGGCCTCTCTTCTCAGCGTAGTCAGATAAGAAACGCCGACCTAATCTAGTTTTTAAAATATGATTGACGTATAAAAGTGTTTGTACAAACCTACTTACATAAATAAAATGTATAACATTTATCATTATCATTTATCAACACTAATGGTCGGACTCGAACCATGCACTCTACATCAATTGGACTGGGTATATATTTAATGTGGCGTCTACCAACTAAAACTATTGGAAAATAATTTACGTTATTCAGCTTTTTCCGTACAGTACAACTATTTACTTATTGTCCCTCGGGAATCATCGCATTTCCGAATACAAACGAATGCTAATTTCCATGTCCTGCATGTCCATCAATTATTAGATTTATGGTGTACAATAATTTGAATTTAGAACTAAGTACTTTATTGTTGTTTTGTTTTGACGTAACGACAATTAAAGTACTTGTCAATTAAAGTACAAGTCCCCGCCACGAGAAGCTGTAAATTTTGTAAACACACATTCAGGGGTTCGCAACCTTTAGATCAAATGAAAAAAATAACAGTTTTGTAATGATTTTTGTTTTTATATAGGGATATAATTATTATAACAAACAATAATACCTAATTCGCGAAAACAACACAAACAAACTAAGACTCATTCGAGACCCGAATTGCATCGCAATTGAATCTCATTGACGTCAGCGTGAACTTACTTCAAAATGGCGGCCCTAATGTTTACGTTCCATGTGACGCGTCCTAGTACCACAAAACATTAGACGACAGCGCTATATATCGCTAAAATATAACCCGACCAAGTGAAATTGCTTGTTAGTTTCGTATTACACGTATGTTACTTTGAATTGATTGAATTTAGGATTATTAGTTGTTAATTGAATTGTCGCTACGTAACTTAGTAGAAGTACATTATTTAAAAAAAATATAGCTTTTCGAGGCGTGGACTTTTAGTTCTGAATTCAAATTATTATACACGACAAATCTAATAATTGACGGACATGGAAATTAGCATTCGTTTGTATTCGGGAATGCGATGATTCCCGAGGGACATTAAGAAAATAGTTGTACTGTACTATTTTGATATTTTTTGATATCGGTTTCTAGTCTAACCATAATGAGGCTTAATTTTAGGAGTATGCTTTGTGACCTGTTTCTAAATTCAACTAGGTGAACGATGGAGTATTTGTTGATCAGTTGTATACATTATTTTAGGTGACGGTTGTTGTAGTTACCTAGATAACATCACGCCTGTATTCCCCAAAGGGTTAAGCAGAGATGTACCTACAGTACACTCACATTTCGCCAGTTATGTTTAAGTCCCATGTAACAAGGGACCAGCCTATTGCCATCAACCAAATTCAGAAATCTAGACGCCAGGGTGCTACTGAGTCGACGGCTCGTTGTGTTCCACGCGCGCCTCAAAGAGATGTCAGCATAATTGACGGGGTCCGATAGGGCCGATGCCTGCCGGGGTCGCGGATTGTTCGAAAGAGTTACCGTGGCCCTGGCGCACAGGCACCTGAAGGAACACGGGTGGGTTTTAGTCAGTAAGAGTCTGACACGCCCTTCCGCTCCGCCCAGAGCGGGAGAAGTCATTTGATGATTTCCACCCAAAAAAAAAAAAGGGTGCTACTGAGAAGTTCCAGATGGAAAACCCAATAACACTGCCTTACCCGGAAATCGAACCCAGGACCTCATTTGTTGTAATTAAATTGTCTTCTACTTCTTTAGGGGTTTTGGTTTCCGCACTTAGTCCTTCATGTGGATCATTGTGCGTGGGCCATGGCGGCTGTCGGTGGTTATTACAACCAGCCCACCTCCCTCCAGAAGTTGATTATGTCTCCTGGTCTGTTGAGAGCATCTGTGTAGGATCTAGGAGCCCCGAGGGTTTGTTTCCTAATCTGGGAGAAGCCTGTGCATTCAAAGAGCACATTAACAACGGTTTCCTCAGCCTTGCATAGAGGACTGTCCGTTATGCCTATTTTGTGAAAGTGTTTATTTAGCGACCAGTATCCCGTGATGATCCCCGTCACCAGATTAAATTGTCTTTATTCTGTGTCCGTTTAAAATATTATTTTATATATTCTTTATTTGTAGATCTGACATTGTTTGCGCGACATGTTTATTTGCTACAGTTAACACATTGTTTTTCTTCGAGTCATGCATATGCATGACTCGAGAAATATTAGTCATGATAAATTATCATGAATAATATTTCCCAAAATATGAATGTCGTTTTAAAGGAAAGAGTATTTCCTTTGAACTGTGAATTCAGTTTTAAGAGCCAAAAACTTTACTTAATTTGAAAGGCAGACATTGAATGAATTCCTCTCAGGACTATAACATTCAAATTTGAAAATTATGTAACATTTACCATCCATCCATCCATCCATTCATTCATTCTATCAGTCATTGGGCCTGCGTGGTAGATTACGGCCCACACCCTCTAATAGAGAAGAGGCTCGAGTCCCAGCAGTGAGAATTCCAACATTTCTGCCTCAATGGTCTGGTGATCGCAACCGCTACTACTAAGCATGAGGTCTTGGGTTCGATTCCCGGGTCCGGCAAAGTTTTAAGTATTGGGTTTTTCCATCTGGACTTTCTCATTAGCAGCCCGGAGTCTGGTTTTGTGCCCGGTTGATGGCAATAGGCTCGCCCCATATTACATGGGAATTAAACATAACTGGCGAAATGTAGGCGTATTATAGGTGCACCTCTGCCGAACCCTTTCGGGGATTACATACGTGGTCTTATGTTATATTTCAAAGAATGACACAACACTAGAAAAAGGTTACTCTTGACTTAACATGAAGATTCATTCCGTCTACGCTCTGTATACACAAGATATTATAAAACACATACAGAGCAACAACTTCGTCGTCCCTTCGGCGGCCACATTAATAACTACGAATCAATATAGATTGAGAGACAATTAACTGAACAGCTTACCAGTATGTAGACATAATAATATCGGTTATAGAATTGTATGGTCCAAACACATACGTTTTTGTAAACACTGAATAAAAGGCGACTAACAAAAGGCATTTACAAGGCAGATGTGAGTGGAAACGCCGGAAGGGAACGCCCTAGGAGGACATATAGTGACCTCATTTGTGATGTTCTTCAGAGAGCCAGGTGCGTTGTATTCGCAACCGGCGTGTGTGTATGGCCAGATGTATGAACGTAAACAAAACAGTAAGGATGGTGGCTTTCTGTAGTTTCTGCCTACCCCCGTGGGAAGAAGGCATGAGTTTATGTACGTATGTAAATCTACACAATATCGAATGCTGAACTTAGGGTTTGGGCCCAGAACCGATGGATATGTGGGGCAGTAATAAGCAAGAGTGAAGACTCATGAATGGAGGAAGATGACATCAGAAAAGTTAAAACAATCTGGAAAGCTATACAACAAGAAGAATTGTATAAAGGACGCTTAAACCTGACATTGAGTGAATAAAGACTTGGTGATCTTCCCAAGTTTCAGTGGTATATTAAATGACTAGCTGATATTTGACCAAGATATGAGCTATTAAAAAGAAGCCCTTTGGAGATCTTCAGGAACATCCAGCGAATTCTGGTAAGTCCTGTAAATGATGGACGAGAAACCGCGTGAAGATTAATAAAAAGAATATAAATATACAGCAATAATGCCCTTTATTATGTAAGGACACCATAAAAAATACAGATATGAATGTAGAAATTTTACACAGGGTGAAGACTGCATCTGCACTCGACACATATAATCTGTAATAATATACCGCGACATTCGCAACGTTATTTGTCGGCGTAAATATGACGTCTTGCGCCCGCGCATGTTGATTTATATTATGCCTGCTGCGATGCAGTTCGACAAAATATTATTACTAGCGGAAATAGCCGAACGGCAAAGATTTTCGGATGGCAAATGTGGCGATTGAGCGTGAGGCGTAAAAACGTGTAGCTGAGGAGTTTGACGCGCCACTTCTTCAAAACTCGTCAAAACTAATATTATATGGTAAAATTGATTATATATATCTTTGTAGAAGGTAATCTCTGAAAGTACCTACTGATCCAATTACAAAATTTTATAATACACTTGACTTCCAAGCAAACGAAGTAAGTGAGCAGAGCTAGACTCAAAAAACAGAAGAAAAAAGATGCCGTCTTCCGGCCTAATGTGGCTTAATTGAGTTTAGATTTCGATTAAACCCTCACAATGTTTTTTTTATCCATGACAGCATATCGCAATTATACCGACCATGGTTTTCGTATCACATTTTGTATTTTTTCGAAAGAAAAGTATCATACACAGGGAGCATTGTTATGGCAGCCCCATTGCTACATACACAAAGGCAGACGAAACCTTTTTTAATAAGGAATGTAGGGATCGCTTCCCAAATGAAGAATTGGAGCATACTTAAAGAACCTCTAAAATTGTACTTGTGTATTCTGGGGTAACTGCAGGTCAGATAACAGGCATTCTGCGTGAAATTTTGATAAAATCGTTAGAAAAAGGTGCATAAATGAGCTTGAAACCATGATAGCTGGAAAAACACATACTTACATAAACTCACGCCTTTTTCCCACGGGGGACGGCAAACCTACAGAACGCAACCGGCTACGATCCTTACATACCCCTTTTCCGTCGTTTACGTTCATGTATCTGGTCATACACGCACGCCGGTTGCAAGTACTTATGCACCTGACCTTTCTGAAGAACATCACCAATAAGATCACTATATGTCCTTCTAGGGCGTCCCCCCCGGAGTTTCCACTCACATTTGGCTTGTAAGTAATTATGAGTATTTACTTGTAAAGTATTATGTTATTTTAATTATTGTGAATGTGAGGACTATGTGGGTTATTGCTTTTTTTTTCTCAGTTTTATTTTTAATCATGATCTGGCCGTTTGAGTAATTTATGCGGGCTACCCAAATGTCCTTTCTTTGGTATTGTTCGTCGAATCGTTGAGCTTCTTAAGTTCTGACTTCCTGAGTTGAGCTGCACGATTACTGACAAATGTCAAGTGCAGGTCCACTCAATCTGTGTGGTTCTTTCTTCAGAAGACCATTTCAGATACCAATCTACATGGTCTTCACATGATCTAACCAAGATTATGTCTGGACTTTAAAAGAGACTGACCTCTGAGTTTGTTTCGGCCTTTCTCCTCAGAGTAGTCAGATAGGAAACGCCGACCTCATCTAGTTTAAAAAATATGATTGACGTGTAAAAGTGTTTGAACAAACCTACTTACAGAAATAAAATCATTGATCATTTATGCGTTAGTTTCTGATATTCAGTCGCATCTGGTTGATAAGCTGAAAAACCGACATTATGCGCGGTAGAAGAAGCATATATTATGGAAGTGAGCAAACAACTCCGTCACCATCATCATTCTCCTCCCCACATCCCAATTCATTCGTGGTCAGCGCAACATGTCTTTTCTCCCACACTTCTCTATCAGTCGTCATCTCGGTAGTCACCCCCATTCTAGCCATATCATCTTCCACACAGTCCATCCATCGTTTCTTTGGTTTGGTTGGGAAACTTAATTGGAAAAAGGCTAGGCTGATGATCAAAATCTACATCATCATCATCATCATATAGCCTTTTCTCAACTCTGTCGGGGTCGGCTTCCAGACTAACCAGATGCAGCTGAATACTAGTATTTTACATGGAGCGACTGCCTATCTGACCTCCACAGCCCAGTTACTGGGTAATACTATACTCCTTGGTAACACTGGTTGTCAGACTTTCGGGCTTCTGACTACCCGTAACGACTGTCAAAGATCCATGAATGACAGCAGGGACCAACGGCTTTCCGACGCACGGAGGGTTCTTGGTATGTAAAGATGGGTCACCACGGACCAGCCGCGGCAAGTGTAGCTTAACCTGATCGATCGACTAGGGCAGCTGTTATTACTTACCTACATATAGACAGATAACTATTATCGATCTAAGTATTCTTAGTATAGCCAAGGCGGACCTTCCCCGTCAAGTTAAACAAATACTAACAATTGCTATTTGATTACTACCATGACGAATGGAATCGATATTTATGTTAGTTCAAACACACATATTGAGCTATACACAGGCATAACAGACATTAGATCGACCGGCATGAAATTGTCTTTCTGGTAAAATCTTCTTCTCATACAGAGAAGGTATGAGCACTGATCACTTGATCAGCTTCTTCTCCATAGGTACCTACTACGCTTCGGAATGGGCAACTAGCTTCATTTTTCTGACTGATTGACCCCTTGACAATTCAAAAGTGTCTGTAATCGGTTTATTTGAAATATATGCTTTGAGTTTGAGTTTGAGCTTCCTCAGTGCAGGTTTGCCTTCTAAACTTGAGACGTTGAAGTAATTTTGTTTTGGGTACTTGGACGTCTTAACGGAAAGATTTTCTAAAGGTCGTGAACATTCGGGCCAATATCAGTCTTTTAAATCCGTCTTTGGACGGTTATTTTTACTTGTCCATAGTTTTGATGAATAAATAAATAATGACGAAGTCGAATCATTTTGTGTTGCTACCAACTCTACCAAGTCAATTTTGCAAGTTTTTGACAGGTTTATGTTAGGAGAAACGAAATCCGTAGTTTCGGCCGAAGTTATGGGCGTCTCCAACTCCGTATCACCTACGGCCATAGGATTATTTCAGGGCTCGGACTAATAATGGATGACAACACGATTTGACAGTTGTCCTTACTTCGAATGTGTTTATGCCCGTTCGAAAAAGTTGATTAATTGGGAGTAGGGTTCATTCCGATGCATCGAACTAATTTCAAACGGGCCCGTGTCTTCGCCGGGTAGGTTTCGTCCCAGAAAAGTTCAAACTATTAAACCAGAACTATGGTCACAGCAAGTCCAATAAATCTGCCTATTCTATTCCCAACTATGTTCGGTTCAGCTTCTAGTTAACCGGATACATCTGACCACCAGTATTTTACATGGAGAGACTGCCTATATGACCTCCACAACCCAGTTACTGGGTAACACGATACCCTTGGAGAGACTGGTTGTCAGACTTTTAGGCTTCAGACGACCCGTAACGACTGTCAAAGATCTACGAATGTCACAGCAAATCCATAAACAAAATACCAAAAGTATTTCTGTACAAGTACATGATACAGTCATGCTGGTATCTACATGTAACGATAAAACGGATCGTCGTCGTTAACATAACGAGGGCTCGTTACAAAAGTTGCCAGCGGTCGTTACGCCCGTACAATGAGCGTGTGTGTGGGCGCATCGGATGTGATATAAGAGGTATTTATATTGTACATACACTGGTGTATACGTAATTACAAACTTGATTACAGTAGAATTGATACTGGTGTCAACTAGTGGGGTCTACATAACATAACTTCACGCCTGTATTACCCCAAAGGGATAGGCAGAGGTGTACCTATTGGTTGGTATTGGTTGGTTGGGTTGGGCACGCCACAATTGCGGCGGTAAGTCCCCTCTTTGAGGAGTGGCTGGAGAGGCGCCACGGCGTCCTCACCTTCCGCCTGACGCAGGTCCTCACCGGACATGGCTGTTTCGGGAGGTTCCTGTTTCGGATAAGGCGGAAGGAAACGCCCGGGTGTTGGCATTGTGTGGATCGACCGGAGGACACGGTGGAGCATACGGTGGAGGACTGCCCAGCTTGGGTGGAGCACCGCCGTGTCCTCGTGGCGGCGATCGGCGGCGGCGATCTCTCGCGTCCGGCCCTGGTACAGGCCATGGTACGGAGCGAGAGGGAATGGGAAGCCGTCACCTCCTTCTGTGAAGCAGTAATGCTCGCGAAGGAGGAGGCGGAGCGCGTGAGGGTGCGGCAATCGTTGCGCCCTCACGCCCCTAGTCGCCGCAGGAGGAGACACCCTGGGCGTCGGGAGTCAATTGCCGACTCCCGGCCACCGTAGGCGCGGGCTTGCGGACGGCGAGCAATGGGCAGCTCGCCGTCCGGTAAGGACCAGGCCCGGGTCGACGGCGCGTCGTGTTCCACGCGCGCCTCAAAGAGATGTCAGCATCATTGAAGGGGTCCGATAGGGCCGATGCCTGCCGGGGTCGCGGATTGTTCGAAAGAGTTACCGTAGCCCTGGCGCACAGGCAAGTGAAGGAACACGGGTGGGTTTTAGTCAGTAAGAGTCTGACACGCCCTTCCGCTCCGCCCAGAGCGGGAGAGGTCATTTGATGATTTCCCACCCAAAAAAAAAAAAAGAGGTGTACCTATAGCACACCCACGTTTCGCCAGTTATGTTTAAGTCCCATGTAATAGGGGGCGAGCCTATTGCCATTAACCGAGCACAAATTCAGGCTGCGAACTGCTACTGAGAAATTTCTGATGGAAAAACCCAATAACATTTTGCTCGATCCGGGAATCGAACCCGGGATCTCATACTCAGCAGTATCGCTTGCGACCACTAGACCAACGAGGCAGTGGATACCGAAAAACATGACGTCAGAATGATGACGTAGCTAGCTTCGTTTTGTTTGCCATTTCATTTATACGAGTAGCCTATAATACTGTATGTTTATATGAAATTAACTTTCTTAATACATCGTGTAGTCACTTCATTCACGGATTATAATATTGACTTTCATACATAGTATATCTATCTACTCATACATAGTATATCTATCTACTCACTCATGTATATCGAAGGTGAAGTATCAATATCAAATAACTACCATTTTAGCGATTTTCACTATATTGCATATTCGTAGATAAAATATGAAAGACCTCGTATTTGCAAAGACATGGTCGGAAATCATTATGATCATCACAAGCGTTTCCTAATATTTTTTAAATATAAGTAACGTTTTGATAAAACTCTAAAAAACTAAAGAAATGAAACTTTTTTTTGATATTACACCGTCGATATCGTTCCTTACGAAGCATGAGTGGTGAACCTATGAATGATAGGCTGAGGAATGACGAGTTAACCCTTTACCATCGCCAGCCATCGCCGTAATATTACGTGTTGTAAGAATAATACCTCAGTCGCCACGTCGGAATATTGCGTAAAAGTCCTGTCATTTAAAAGAATGTTCAATAGATGTTGAATTTGCTTACTAAATCTTAGTATATTTCGTGTTATTACTTTATTTTTAACAGTACTAGATACATATTTTAGCTAGTTAAATGAAATAATTAATAGTTCTTAATTCGTGATACGTCTTAATATCAACCTACTTCGCCGAACCCGTGATTTCACGCAGACTAGTGTTGTATGACCACATATGAAACTCCTGATGCTAAATTAGTAAAAAACATCCTGGTTTTTATCAAACTATCAACTAAACATTCATTCAAATTTCATAGTTTATTATCGATTTAATTATTTATTCAAAACCTAATAAGCTTAAGTGATATAATATGTAGAAATCAATAAAAAAATATAAATTACCGACTTATGCCAGTACGTCACTAGTGCAGACGATCCGCGAACGCCGTCGCCGTAATTTTACGTGCTGCTCAATGTCAACTAAAGTCATATTTTGAATAAATGTCAGTTGCGCTAGCGCCATCGCCGTGATAACACGTGATCTCTTTATTATTATTTCTAAGTTAGTGTCGAGAAGTTGTCGGTAATGTTATACGACGACGAAGAACTATTAAATATATTGCAGCAATCAATTAATGATATTAGTAGTAGTGGCAGTTCAACGGATAGTGATAATGAATCGGTAAATCACTCTTTTGTTTTTCTAGTCTGTTTATTAATCCTACAGACAAAAAGACAGCTAGATAATAATAATGTATGTATTTACCTATTTATTGTGTTTTAAAGAAAAAAAAAGATTGTGTGGTTTTATGAAACCACGATAAAAGTGAAACTTTTTCCCTACTCCGCGGCCGACCGTCACGCGACATGCAACACACAGACGAAAACGTTTGAGACGATGTAATAAAAGTTTCACTTTAATAAAGTTGATTTAGTTATTTTATTTGTTGTTAATATTATTTGTGTCCCAATATTTTAACACTTTATATATTAAAAATGAGTAAGTTTTATTTATTTCATCAGTTTGTTTATCGATAACTATATTTTACAACATTATGCAAAATTGTACCTAAAGGTTGCTGGCGCTAGATGCACTCCACGCGAATTATGACATGGCGGTTAAAGGGTTAAGGCAACGGTGCGGTTTAAAAGAAGATGTAGTGACAATTGAAAAGAGTATGCTTATTATATTAAGGCGGTACCCCGACCAAAACCTTGTCATAGTGCGTTATTCAGAGGCTATTAACTCATTCAATATGGGTAATAAACTACATCTAAAAGCACATTATTAATGTTCGATATCCTATCATCACATTGCACGTTCTTATTTGTTTTTATGTGTTATAAATACATTTAAAATCTCCATGTACAAAAGTGACTAAAATTATTGATTGCATGCATCTTTTGCTAAAGGTGACGTTCTATTCATTTGAGGATTACACTAATGGATAGATAAGTTAAAAATCTAAATAATACACGTTTTATTTTATTTTAAAACTTCACTTGACTTTTTTTATTCAAATAATTTCATTATTTTTGTGAATTTTATGATAAATGAGCGTGCGGAGGGAGTGAGACAGAGCGAGACTCAGCGACGGGACAGAGAAAGACCGAACGCTCAAGGTCGTTTGGTCAGGGAAGCGCCTTAAGTACAGATGGTTTGGTCATGATAAAAGCATCCTCTTGTGAAAGGAGTGAGTGAGTTCAGTGAAAGGAAACTAACACAAGATATTTTCAAGGCAGATATGAGTGGAAACACCGGGAGCGGACGCTTTAGAAGGACATATAGTGAACTTATTGTATAAAAAAAAAGTAAAAAAAATCCGCAATGCTTTACGGACGTGAAAACTGGGCCTAATTTATTGACCGAGCGAGCGCGAAGCGTCTCCGTTTCAGCTTGGGCAAAAATGCTTTCGTATATCCGGATGTCCGGCTGTACTCTACAGGTCGCATTTCTGAACCGATTCTCGTGAAATTTTGTGAGCAGGTTCGATAATTATAAGGAGTTTTTTGTCTAAAATTGCGGAGATATGGGGGTTGAAAACGTAAAAAAAAACATATTTCAGCCAGTTCGTGCTGCGCTTTTTGTTTTAAGGTGCGCGGTGAACATTTATTCAGTTTTAAGCTATGCAAAGACAGACTCGTGAGGTCTACAGCGCTCAGAGCCATTAGATTATTTACCATTGACTTGAACAGAAGAAGAAGCGAGAACCGTCTCGTCACAATGTCCCGGGAGAAGAGACCCATCTTTACAGACCTATTTACAGAAATAAATCATTTATCATTTATTTATCATTTATCATTTTTTAGGGATTGTGCGCATAAGCATACCAGTCTGTAATTGTCACTCTATACGGCAAAGCCCTTTCCGAGTACTAAAGACTAACTAAAGCCAACGAACTAATACTAGCGTCCGTGTGAGGGTCTCGTTTGAACATCCAAACTTCCTACTATCCTACTAATATTATAAATGTGAAAGTTTGTGAGGATGGATGGATGGGTGTTTGTTACTCTTTCACGCAAAAACTACTGAACAGATTTGGATGGAATTTGGCACACATATAGTTTATAACCTGGATTAACACATAGGATACTTTTTATCCCGGTAGTACGTTCCCGTGGGATAATTTCCGACCTACACGCGGACGAACCCTCGGACAAAAGCTAGTAATATAATAAATTCGATAGTAACTCTGTCTGTATGTTACCTTTCACGCCTAAACCACTGAATGGATTTCAATAAATTTTGGCAAGGAGATAGATAGCGTCCTGGGGAAGGACATAGGCTACTTTGTCCCGGTAGCACGTTCCCGTGGGATAATTTCCGACATCAACGCGGGCGATGCCGCGGGTAGAAGCTAGTAAAACATATCTTCGGCAATACTAGCAGCTTATAGCTTCCCATTAGTGAATGAATTTTCGGAATCAATTACCCCATACATAAACTTAAACTCACGAATTGTACCTCTATAACTACTTATATACACAAACACAACTAAATTAGATTGAAGTGTCTATTTGTTATGTCAAAATAACAGATTTTTACTAAATGCATATTATGAAAGTATACAAAGTGGCGCGGGCCTAATCACATTAAATTATACCACTTATACTACATGGTATACTTAGACGATAATTATACAAAACATGAATGAAAAACATTCACAAAAAAAAAAAAAAGCTGTTCTATACATTTTGTCGAGCTATGAGTAACAAAACGTAAGGAACAGTTGATTTTTTTGTGAATCTTCATTCAAATTTTGTATACCATCTAAGTATACCTAAGTATACCACCATACGTGGTATAATTTAATGAGATAAGGTCCGAGCACCTTTGTGTACGATACTGATCTTGATTCTGAGATTCTGTCTGTAAGTTTGTTCCGGCTAATCTCCGAAACGGCTAGACCGATTTTGACGGGACTTTCACTGGCAGATAGCTGATGTTATAAGCAATAACTTAGGCTACGCGGGTGAAGCTGCGGGTAAAAACTAGTATTAGTATAGAAGTAGAGATTGACTGTCTCGTTGGTGTAGTGGCCGCAAGACCGATTGCTAAGCCTTGGGGTCTTCATTCGATTCCTAAGTTAGGCAAAGATGGGTTTACTACCAGGAAATTCTCCGTAACAATCCCAGCCTATAATGTTCCCACAGCTGGGGCACAGGCCTCCTCTCTTCGAGAGGGAATAAGCTGTAATCTTTTGATAAGTTGACATTCAATGAATAATTTTTCTGTAAGTATGCTAATCTGAATAGAGTCTATTAAAAACTTGTTTTTATCCTGTTGAAGACATACTAATTATTACTAATAAAATAATATTGTAGGTATTTTATTATTAGGTATTCTACTAATTCTTTATCATGTCAAAAAATTGTTACATTGACCAGATTTTCTTCTGTTTTTTAACCCCGTTAGTGGACGCCCTATAAATAGTGACCTTATTGAAAGAAAAAAAAAAAAGAAGAAAGAAAAATAGGTTTATGATCTGCGGGGTAATTGCGTAACACACAAACTGCTTTCATTTTGACAGTTCAACAACATTCATTGCGTTATTTACCTTGTTGAGCAGACAAATTTTTCGAACTTAAGAAGCATTGGATTAGCAATAGGCTTCAAAATGATTCAGATTGTGATTGATAGTGTGTTACGCGATTAGGGTGCAGATGTATGAACGTAAACGAAGCAAAAGGAGTACGTAAGGATCGTAGAAGATGGCGTTCTGTGTTTTCTGCCTACCCCCACGGGCAGAAGGCGCGAGTTATAGAAATATTTTCTGTCATAGCAACTTTGAGCTACACGATCTGATGGTCAATCTACATGGTCTTCACATGATCTGACCAAGATTATGTCTGGACTTTAAAAGAGACTGTGACCTCCGAGTTTGTTTCGGCCTTTCTTCTCAGAGTAGTCAGATAGGAAACGCCGACCTCATCTAGTTTAAAAAATATAATTGACGTGTAAAAGTGTTTGTACAAACCTACTTACAGAAATAAAATCATTTATCAACCCTAATCGGCCGTCAGTCGTCCTATGGCACTAAAGGTAACATTGTCTAAGGTCAGTTCTGAGCAACTTGTTATGCCAATGAAACTGTATTAGGTCAATCAACAGTTCCCCACGCAACCACCTGCTTCTTAATAAGGGCGTGGCTACACAACAGTTGGCGCGGGGCCGCAACGTAAAAGTTGTGCCAAAAATCGTTGCGGTAATATGTAAAACACTAAATTATTGGACTTATAATGGCCGGTATTCGCCAAACCTCGTTTCTCTTTTTCTATACTAATATTATAAAGAGAATAGAGAGTATAATATTATAAAGAGGTATGTGAGTTTGTATGTAGGGGGAGTATAGAGGTATGAGGAACAGGGTGTAAAGTTCACTCACCTCCATAGAAAAGGGAGGATCTCCCGACCAGACCAGGTGTCGTGCCTGGTGAGCAACTGCCCGACGATTGATTATATGCTAGTTGCGTGGTAAACTCTGCTTGCGCGATGCAGGATCTTGCGTGACGTCAGTGTGACGCATAGATACAGCTACAGGAGTAATCTTCGAAACTACTGATCCGATTCCGAAAATTATTTCACTAATAGGAAAATACAGTATTGTCATAGGATGTTTAATGTCAAAACGAGAACGAAGTCACGGGGAGAAGCTATTGTTTCTATGTATTTATGACATTTGTGTTTGTTATTTACATGTTATGTTATTGATGTTCAGCTTAATGCTTGTATTTTATTACTGTTTTGTGTTAGACGCACATTAAACTGTTGACTACTTACTATTAATAGACTCCAGGCTCCAGCAAGAAGTTTTCCTATACTGTAAGTCCACAGTACTAATATTACATAACATAATATCACGCTTGTATTCCTCGAAGGAGTAGGCAGAGGTGTACCTGTAGTACACCCAGATTTGGCCACTTAAGTTTAAGTCTCATGTAATACGGGGCGAGCCTGTTGCCATCAATAGGGCACAAATTTAGACTCCAGGCTGCTACTGGCGGAGTCGATAGCCGACTCCCGGCCACCGTAGGCGCGGGCTTGCGGACGGCGAGCAATGGGCAGCTCGCTGTCCGGTAAGGACCAGGCCCGGGTCGACAGCGCGTTGTGTTCCACGCGTGCCTCAAAGAGATGTCAGCATAACTGATAGGGTCCGATAGGGCCGATGCCTGCCGGGGTCGCGGATTGTTCGAAATAGTTACCGTGGCCCTGGCACACAGGCAACTGAAGGAACACGGGTGAGTTTTAGTCAGTAAGAGTCTGACACACCCTTCTGCTCCGCCCTGAGCGGGAGAGGTCATTTGAAGATATCCCACCCAAAAAAAAAAAAAAAAAGCTGCTACTAGCAAATTCCAGATGAAAAAATCCAATAAACTTAGCTTATAGTAGCAGGCAGTCTACTTAATATTAAGCAGTAAATATGTAAAGTTGAATGATTTAACCGAGAAAATGTTGTGAAGAATGTTTGGTTGTGAGTGTGGATGGCTATAAGAGTATAGGAAGACCAAAGAAACTGAGGACTGATTGTGTGAATGATTATATGGCTAGAAAGTGTATGTATGGCAAAAGAAGATAATTGTGTTCTTAAATAAATTGTGATAAGGGCAAGAAAACTACGAATGATTTTTAGAATGACATTCTGTACCCGTCACCTTCTCTACCTAATATTAGGTCTTTACCTATGAAATTGCCGTTCTGCAGTACTGGCCATTTCAAATCAAAATAATTTTTGTTTGGCTAAGAATTCTAATTTCAAATTAATTTTATTTTAAAAACATGGTTTTTTTTTTCTAAAAGTAGTCATTTCTTTATTGATTAGTGTTACATTTTCATCGCATTTCAATCTTTTTCGTCATCATGGATACGTTAAAAATTCGAGTAATTATGGAATATGAGTACCGTCGTGGCAGCAACGCGGCACAAGCGGCACGCAACATCAACGACGTTTACGGAGCTAACACTACAAACCAACGCACCACCTGTTATTGGTTTGCTCGCTTCCGTTCTGGAAATTTCGACCTGAAAAATGAACCTCGCGGTCGTCCGAAGACTTTGGTCGACAATGACGAATTAAAGGCGATTGTGGAAGCTGATGATACACAATCTACGGCTGAATTAGCAGCAGCTTTTGACGTTAGCGTCAAAACAATATTGGTCCATTTGCGTCAAATTGGCAAGGTAAAAAAGCTTGACAAATAGGTGCCCCACGAACTCAATGATCGCCAGCGCGAAGTACGCGTCGAGACGTGCCTTGCACTGCTCAACAGACACACAAATGAAGGAATTTTGAACCGCATTGTTACCTGCGATGAAAAATGGATTCTGTTTGATAACCGTAAGCGCTCAGCAAGTTGGTTGGATCCTGGTTCAGCACCTAAACAATGCCCTAAACGAAAACTTACCCCTAGAAAAGTGATGGTCACTGTTTGGTGGTCTAGCGCCGGTGTGATTCATCACAGCTTCTTACCAAACGGGGTGAGCATTACTGCAGATGTGTACTGTGAAGAACTGAACACAATGATGGAGAAGCTGGCGCATCTCCAACCAGCATTGGTCAATCGCTCGTCTCCGCTGCTCCTGCACGACAACGCGCGACCTCATACTGCACAGCAGACGGTCTCCAAGTTGCAAGAACTGGGGCTGGAAGCTCTCCGTCATCCGCCCTACTCACCAGACCTTGCGCCTACAGACTACTACTTTTTCCAGAATTTGGATAACTTCTTGGCGGGAAAAAAATTTAATACCCGAGAGGCAGTACAAAATGCCTTTGAAGAATTTGTTGCCTCCCGTCCAGCTGATTTCTTTAAGAAGGGCATCAATAAACTGCCACTGCGATGGCAAAGATGCATTGATTGCATGGGTGATTACTTCGATTAATACAAATAAAAAATTCATGAAAAAAATTCGTTTAAATTTTTTCATACAAAACGGCAATTTCATAGGTAAAGACCTATTATTATATTTAATCACTTTATTGAAAGTTTAACTTTACAAGAACTCAAACTCAAAATGTTCAATTAAAACATTTACAGGCACTTTTGAATCGTCAAAGAGTCGGTCAGTTAGTCAGAAAGTTGAAGCTAGTTGCCCATTCCAAAACGTAGATCTTTATGGAGAAGAATGGGTGAGAAACTCCAAGGACTCTCTTTTCCAAGGAACTTTCTATTAAACTATTGACTGAGGAGCTACATTACAAACTTTGTCTCACTTCTTGTCATGCCCTCTGTGCAAAAATTCTTGCACTATGGAAGACCTTTGCGAGGGCAACGTTAACACTATCGAAGTGGCTGCATTCTAGTTGAAGGTTATTTAAAAATATGTATATATAAATGTGATTGATACCGCGAAGAAGTAGATTGTTTGTTGATTGATTGTTTTTATGGTTTACATAATAAAGAGTATTCTATTCTATTGTATTAACAAAGCCTCTTGAACTGTACAATAATGTTGTTGTTTTGAAAACTTCGTACAATATCACAGAATAATAAAAATTCTGAATGTCTAGATTCAATCTTGGAAATACAAATAATAGTCAAGCTTATTAGCTATAAGGAATGCAATACATCAATGTGTTAACAAAATCTAAAGTACCTCTTAATGAAGAAAGACAACTGAAAAATTGCAGACATGAATTTGAGCAAAGTAGTATCGAAATTTACAGAACCAAATGTTGATAACTATTCACAATCAATGGGGCATTTAATATTGTGTCCAACGTGCCCTGTTGCCTGTATAGTACAGGAGCTGATGGATGCTACTGAAGGTCCAAAACTCGTAGTAAAATTCTGGGCTGACTCAGTTTAAATTGCCACTGCCATGCTACGAAGAGAGGCGATTATCGTTTTGAAGTAACATTGCTGCAAAAGTAATGTAGACAATAATCTTTATGGTGATTTAGAGCAGTACCTATAGACCATGTCTTCAACTGCATCTGTTCTGCAAAGCCTTTTCCCAACACGTTGGCATTGGCTTTCAATATAACCAGGTGCAGCACCAGTGTTTTACATGGAGGGACTGCCTATCTGACCTCCTCAACCCAGCTCCTGGTTGGTTCATGGAAAGACTGGTTGTCAGACTTGGGCATCTTCTAGGCCTCGTATTAAACTATGTAGGTACTTTAAAGAAAAGCAAGGTTTTTTTGTAAGTATGCTAGTAGAGGATTATTTTAATTTTGTTTGAAAGAATCCAATGTAAAACAGTAACTTAGAGAAAAATGCTTACTATACCTTGATCTCTGTATTTATTTTGATGTCTTCTTAGAATTAATCAGAAAGGAATTTAAAAATTGTATTTAGAATACATAATCTTAAATAATACAATAATACAAATATTTATTTGTATTATTGTATTATTTAAGATTATGTACCTATTATGATACCAGGATTTGAATAGATGATTTAGCTGATTAATTATATTATTATTATTATTTTGTTGAGAAAATCATCACCAAAATTTGGTAAACCATGTCAATATTTACATAACCTGCATTTCTATTTCTTCTTCAATTTAGACCAGATTTGATGAATGTTACTGAATTTTAATGTAAAATGTACACTGGTTACATGTTTCATTTGATTTACCAACATTGGTTGAATAAAAAACTTTTCTAAATAAATAAATTATTTTTGAAAAGTATGCCTAACAAATGTTATCTCAATTGTTAATTAACACATGTTAATTCAAGACTGATAACGTAATTAACTTCACCAAAATCCATAACATTCCATGCCATTGAATGTTTTAATTGTTACAAATTCCTAGCAACATACAATTCCTTCACGGTTCTATGAAAGCGCACATTTTTCAGCGATCTAACCTTCTACCGGCGTTCGAATCGGTAGCGGCAACAGCCACAATCAAGTTTTAATAACTCCGTACAGGCCGCTAGTTACACTTTCCAAATTTACGCTCGAGATTCAGCAACTAGCCTTACCATATTAATACCGATTTTTTTACATGAGCGTCTGTTACGACGGCACATACAGCCCAAAAATTAGTCTCAAAGATACAGAGGATCATAATAAGCTACACGACACCGCGAGAAACCTCAGAACACCCAAATAAAGACAACAAAATATACCATGTCCATCTTCAGTTACACTGACCTGTATCTCGTTATTGTAGCATCAGCGGCCCGATAATAGGCTTCCATCAAACATTTAACACTGTACAGAACTTGAAAGTTAACAATAAATGTTTATTTCACACAATAATCATTCAGTTTTTGCGATTTTTTTTATTGTGACACTCGCGGGTTACAGGAGACAGCACAACGCGTTCGCGAGTTTTGAGTGTTGCCAGATATCGGTATATACTCTCATTATATATATATTAGTCTATGTATATACGATACTACTATTACAAAAAAAAAAGTTAAAACCTAAAACCCAACTACGTTATAAACGCCGACCAAAAAGGTCTATACAAGACATCACAGACAAACAAATTAAAAATAACATTGGTTTTCGTATATTCGGAGTCACACGTCATTACTGAATAGATAAATGGATAAATCATGTAAACAAACCGTACAGATTACGTGTGACTCCGGTTATTTGAAAACCGATGTTATTTTTACCTGACTATTAGAAAGTCAAAGGGAAAATCCTTCTTTGACTTTCTCATAGATACATAGCTTGTCAAAATCTTATGATTTTAACAGGCTATGTATCTATGAATGTTTGTATGTATGTTCATCTGTTCCCTCATAACTTCTAAACTACTTTAAGTATTTCTACAAATGAAGATATCGTTGAAAGCGTTATGTTGTTCCGCGAGTTATGGTGCCTTACAGTGAATGTAAAATGTTACCGAAAAAAATTAAAGTACATATTTTAGGTTAACACAATCATGGTGTTTGATATCTAAAGAAAGGAGCACTTTCTAATAATATATTGGTTACATAGGTAACCACGGTAATATAGATTACCTTTATAATCATAATCACACATAAACCCCAAATACGAACGGTTAAGGTTATGCTTCCAGTGGGATATCACAATTTTTTTTTCTCTATATGAGCGGCACTGATTGCAATCTAGTGACGAAAACTCAAAACATTTAAACTGTCAGGTTTTTTGCTCCCAAAGTGATGTCAGATATTTTTGATTACTTAGAAGTATATTTTTTTTCTGAATTTCACTGAGTAGCAATTTTTAGTTTCATAGAACGCAAGATTTGTCAAATATTATTACATTCAAAGAGGTGATACATTTTTTTGAAGCCGATGCATCGTCCTATGATTTGGCTTATCTCGTCGGATAGTTTTGGTGTTCCGTCAATGTCACTTATTTGCCTTCCACAAAAGCTTTCATTTTGCTCTCTTCTTGATGACAGATAGAATGAATGAATCATGAAATTAGGCATTATTGCCGACCATAGTAATATAACCATGCTCGTGACTAGAACAGTTGAGCAGGATAAGTCCTGCTCAACACGGAAACAAAACTCAACAAAAAACAGATGTAGTTGTGTGTTGTTTTGTTATTGTTGTGTTGTACAGCTGTTTTTCCAAATATAACAAAAATAAAACACCTATGCATTTTGTATTGCAATAAAGCGTAATTTTCGGCAGTTTTGTCGCTACAGGTCGCTACACTCCTATTAAACGTTTCACAAACGACAACTGTCTAGATATTATTGTTGATTAAAAACTGGAACGCGCCGATATTTTTGTATCTATGCTCTGACAAGTGACGCGTGTTTTGTTTCAATTTCCGAACGAAATTGTTAACGTCATTGTCTAAACACAATCGATAATTTTCGTTCATGATTGGATTACAATAGGTTTATCAATTAAATAAATGAAAATATAGTAATTAGTTAAGTTTGTAGATAATTAGCAAAATGATTAAGGCCATATTGGTATTCAATAATCATGGGAAGCCGAGGTTATCAAAATTCTACCAATATTTCGTGAGTGAAAGTTTTTTTTTTCTATTTTGTGTACAAAGGAATGTTTAATTATTACGCCTATATTTTTGGTGACGGCAGTTTGTTACAAATGGAACAGGATAAAAACTATTAGGATTACTTACTACATCATGTAATGCAATTATTGAAATAATTTTCGGTCATGTTTTCCGGTTTTATCTTTCGCGTGGACAAACAGTTAACAAGTTAACAGATTTCAGTGCCACCAAAATAATTATACTTGAATAATATCAGTATTTTAATTGAGAGCTCCAACCATCAGTCGTAGTAATTAATGCTGAGATGTTACAGCATGAATCAATGAAATATTACAAACAGATTTTAACAAATTAGCCAAGTTCTCAGCTGTAGCCTGCCAAATGTTCTTTGGTTTTTTACAAATTGCAGCTCTGTTTTATGTCGTATGTTGATCAAAATGCGATTCGCGACTGTAGGAATGATATACTTACTGAATAGTCATCAATTTCATGTCAATCGTCAAACTTTGGAAATTTGGCAGGCTACAGCTGAAGATTCACCAAAGCAGAATTATGATTCCCATTATGCTCAGAAGTATGAACATTGAATAACAATGAACAAAGCTTGAAGCAGCTGAAATTCGAAATTAATCCTAGATTGCCTTTTTATCAGACTATTAACCTCCAGTTGATAAGGTCAATGTCACAATAATTTAGTCAGGTTTTGGCAAAATATGCCTAAACTCAATAATAAGTTGGAAATAAGTTTTTAAAAAAACCTCCTTTTTTTGAAGTTGGTTAAAAAGGGAATTCAAATGGGCTTTTTTCATGTGACTGAAAGAAAGTAAAATGATTATTTAGCACAGTCAATACAAGGAACACATTTAAACAAATTAAAAACAACTGCACACAATCCTTATCGTATATCTGCATTATCGTGATTTAATAATTTTTTGAAAGTGGCAAAATTAATTAATCAACATGTCGAAAATATGTTAATTTAATTGTTTGACTTATCCTAATCGGGACGCCAGCGCCACCAGGCGGCGCTCGACAGAGTCTACAACATAACTCTGGACCAGAGTTAGAGCAGAGTTGGTCGGTGGCGGTCAAGCAGTGAACATGTTTAGATTCTGTATAGTTGTGTTGTGTACCTACAGTGTGTAATTCGCTAGTGTGATTATTTGTTAGTAAATTATAATTTGATTTGAACTGCAAACGGTTTTTCTATTGCACAAAAACCAACACTTCCCATAGTATGCCCATAGTAGTTAAAATATGGCTGATGATAACGAGGGAGACAACTTCTCCGTCAAACATTTTTGCTCCTTAATTATTGATAAAAATATTCTTATCTTCTGCAAGTCATCTAAGGTAATATTAACTTAAGAAACTGTGTCACACCTTAATTTACATAAATTGCTGGCCAGCAACATACTTTTCATAAATTAACATTTTTACATAAATATCGATAAAAAAAAAACAAAAGTTGTTTATTCAAACTAGGCTGAGAATCAGAAGAAAGAACGAATAATAGGTTTATTTGTCACAGAAACACATGCATACAAAAAAGATAATTAGCTCTCATAATAATGTAAAATTAAAACAAACAAAATAGATCTATAATCACGAGCACAAAAGAAAAATAGTCGACAACGCTTTATTGGAAGTTAAAATGAGAAGACAGTCCCCGAAACCGCCCGACCTGCACTACTTCCTAGTGCTTTAGCTGGGAAGAAGAAGTGGTGCAAAAATCTTCCCAGCGGCACAGCTGGCTCTTGTATCTATAATATCATATGGATAAAATTTGAAACAGTTGGCAATTAAACCAATCATTATCAAATGCCCACCAGTTTGCTTGTTATCAGAAGTATAAAACACAAAAACATTTCAAAATTGTAGATTACTTGAAGTTGAAACATTTTTCCTTGGGAACATTTAATAATATTTAACAATTTGGCTAGTGTAGTTCTTCTATATCTGTTTCCTACTATGCAGTTCTTTGTTTACCGGAAAATGGTAACTAATTTTATTTAAGTTCAAAATCAGTGCAATTACCGTTTATATACTTACCAGATTTTAGTAGTTCTAGAATTTTACATAACATAACATCACGCCTGTAATCCCTGAAGGATTAGGCAGAAGAGTATAGTGTACACCCACATTTCGCCAGTTATGTTTAAGTCCCATATAATAGGGGGCGAGCCTATTGCCATCAACCGGGCACAAATCTAGACTCCGGGCTGCTACTGAGAAATTCCAGATGGAAAACCCAATAGTACTTTGCCCGGCCCGGTAACCAAACCCACGACCTCATGCTCAGTAGTAGCGCTTGCGACCACTAGACCAACGGGGCAATCTATTTTTATGGTAGAAAATATTATATTATAACTACTGAATATTTCATGGTGCTACTAAAATATTTCATGGTGCCACAAAATATTTCAAGGTGCCACAAAATATTTCAAGGTGCCACTAAAATATTTCATGGTGCCACTAAAATATTTCATGGTGCCACTAAAACGAGAAATTAACAGCAAGATAGAGACGAGAACATGTTCAAACCGAAGCACATCGTGTCCTTAGACTTAAAGAGGTATGAGGAACAGGGTGTAATGTGCCCTCGTACCTCCATAGAGAAGGGAGGATCTTGCGACCACACGGGTGTCGTGTCTGGTGGGCAACATTCAATAATTATGTTAACACTGTTATTCTTCATCTTTCAGAATGAAGATATGCAGCAACAGATAATAAAAGAGACATTTCAACTGGTGTCGAAACGGGACGACAATGTGTGCAATTTTCTGGAAGGAGGAAGGTATGTAAAATATTTCACACTAATATTACAATCGTGTTGGGAATCGACCCCAACACCTTGCGCGGTATCTGCATGGGCAGGCAGCGTGATCAACGAGTCATCGGCAAGGTGAGGCGCGGCGCGGCTGCGACACGCCTCGGCTCGGCCCGTTGACCACTAGGGATGTGACATTATACACAACAAATCGATTGTTTTGCCTAGTAATAAAATAGATTAAAAAATAATCGATTTTTATACTAATCGATTTTGTTAAAAGAATCGCAATTTTCCTTGTTTTTTGAGAGATTAAACTAAACGCCTGAAATATCTATAATCACACTATCACAGCTCAGCTTTAATAATCTAATAATCAACAGTATACATATAAATCATAAAACAAATGAATTAAAAGTCTGTGGGCAATGATTTGAGAAATAAAAGTTTTGGTAAACGTTTAGACAGTATTCGGCTTCTGGTATTTGTTAGTATAGCGCCATCTTTCGAAAACAATCTTTCCGCTGGAGCCGAAGAAGGTGACTAAGTTGCTTACACGTTTTCAACGTACAGAATGGATGAAGTCGCGTTAAACGCACAGATGGCGTTAGCGTCATTATTGACGTACATTTAGCCTAGTCAGTACTGTTAGCAGTTAGTGGTTCGCGGCACGTTGCGGCTTCGCGCTCCTTGCTAAAATGCTGGGTGATGCGGCCGTTGCGGAGGAAAAAATCGCCAGTGAAAAAGAAATCGATTTTTTACAATATAGAAGTCGATTTAATAATAGAGTATTATGTTTTTTCCATAATAGATTAATTGTTCAGATATCTATAGACCAATCGCTTCAACAGACTCCACCGCGATGGACGACACTCCTCACTTAAACTATATTATTAATTGTTTGTCCGGGATGTTATATATTTGTAAAGATCAGACGGCAATAAACCATAGCCTATTTCATTATTATCCCCTTCTTTCATTGCTCCCCGCGCTAACAATCGTGTATGAGATGTACTGACAATCTGATAGTCTATCTGAAGGTAGGACATACCCTGACCAGAGCCTAACTTGGGGTAATTTTCGTAGTAAACTGGACAATTAAAACAGTTTTAGCCTGGCTTTTTACTGGTACTGTATGGGCTAGCTAGAAAAAAATGACAAATAGATTGCTCCATTTTCTGAACCTTGTACAAGAGCTGCACCCTAATTACGTTAGGTAAGACACTATCAATCAGAATCTAAATAATTTTGAAGCCTATTGCTAATCCCTTCCTTTAGATGTTCGAAAAAAAAACTGCTCAACAACGTAAATAACGCAATGAATGTTGTTGAACTATCAAAATGAAAGCCATTTCTACTGTTAGTGTGTTACGCAATTAAGTACCCCGCAGATCTGGTAATTCGTAACAGAGAAATCTCCGAAAGAGCGCATTAGCGCAAATATTGCATCCATAGTTACTAATATTACTTATAGGTTATAAAAGGTATTAGAAAATTCTAGACACACTTACCGAGGGTGCTTATTGAGCCGTTATTCAAAATTCGTTTTCCGAGATAATATTATTTTAAAAGAGTGGCGTTAGTGGACCCGTGTGTGCCCTCTTAAATAAGTAATTTATTTGTTTCAGCCTTATAGGTGGTTCAGACTATAAGCTGATCTACAGGCACTACGCGACTTTATACTTCGTCTTTTGTGTGGACTCTTCCGAGAGTGAGCTCGGCATACTGGATTTGATTCAGGTGAGAGTCCAGATATTCTGGAACTACTTCCATTATTCTTGCCTGGAATTAATACGATTCTACGCTATCAGCGGTCTTCCCAGCTTCTGCTCGCGATTTCGATCGCGTGGAAGTCGTAAGACACCACAATTTACTAAAATAACAGCCACATTTTTATAAAACTTTTCTGTATACTACGTTTGTAGTTTTGGGCTCCGGAGCCAAAAATATGAAGACAGTCAGGACTCGTGACGCAGGAGCAAGCGGCGTACAGTACAACTATTTTCTTAATGTCCCTCGGCAAACTTCGTGTTTGGTCAGTCGTCGGATTTCTATCAGTTCCCCTTTGCACTTGGTGCAGACCGGACGCACTCAATCGACTTGGAATATACTTCCAAGTCGATTTGGAGCGTCAGCGCGTCCGCGTCCGAATAAGGTTTTCGTCAAAGTTGAATTTGTTGTTCATACAAAATTAAGACTTATTACAACTGACGTAGGTTGTTATTATTTTACATATTTTTCTGCATAATTGTGACACGCGCGGGATAGCTGCGTGGGCACTTCCACTTGTTTTTCTATTCCGTTATCCTAACTAAAAACAACAACAAAATGCGATAATAGACCTAAAGCTTTGGTTTCTTAAGGAAGTGGTCAACGTTCACACAATAACTACCGTCCAAATACAGAGCATTTTTTTACACCTCCATGTCAGATACTGAAGAAAATTTACGATTTTCATGTCGGCCTTTATAATATGGCGAAGCTTTTACCGCCTAACACGTTGAATCGTTCATCAGGCCGCACCAAAAAATGTTTAATTTAAAAAACGCAATGTACTTAATTTTGTATTTTAAACTTCACCAGGTGTTCGTAGAAACTCTAGACAAATGCTTCGAAAACGTCTGCGAGTTGGATCTGATCTTCCACGCGGATGCTGCACACCAGGTCTTGGATGAACTGGTCATGGGTGGCATGGTACTTCAAACAAATATGGCTGACATACTCAGCAGGCTGCAAGAACAGAATAAAATGCAGAAGGCTGAGGTTAGTACGAGGATTTATAAGGATTATAGGGAATAATTAGTTGGTATACATATAAATCATTGGTAAAGGTAAATAATTCGTTTTATTCAGTTTTTTTTATACAAATTAGCTGCACCCCACGGTTTCACCCGCATAGGTGTCGATCCCGTGAGAATATCGGGATAAAAAGTATCCTATGTCCTAGTCCAGGTCATGGTCTACACATGTGCTAAATTTCATCCAAATCCATTCAGCCATTTTAACGTGAAAGCGCAACAAAAAATCTAATATTATCTCTTTATAATATTACTAGTTTAGATAAATACTACTCTACTCTGTAAGTTTTCTGTCTGTAATATTTAGTTATCTTTAATATTTAGTTATTTGTAATATTCTGTTATCTGTAATATTTTGTTATTTGTAATATTTTGTTATCTTTAATATTTTGTTATAAAAACTAAGTAATGTAAGTAAAACTAAGTAATTATCTGAAATGCTATTTAATCTATAAAAAAAAAATTGAAGTGTCTGTTTGTAATGTCAAAATAACAGCTTTTTACTAAATGAATATGAAAGTATATGTAGTACAGTACCTACTTATAACAAAAATGCATTTTTTTTCTGTTGTCTGTCTGTTTGTTCCAGCTAATTTCCGAAACGGCTAGACCGATTTTGTATACAGTACTTATAACAAAAAATCATTTTTTTATATATTTTCTGTCTGTCTGTCTGTTTGTTCCGGCTAATCTCCGAAACGGCTGGACCGATTTTGACAGGACTCACTGGCAAATAGCTGATGTTATAAGGAGTAACATAGGCTTTTTGTCCCGGGGTAGCGCGATCACGCGGGATAATTTCCGACATCCACGCGGGCGGAGTCGCGGGCAGCAACTAGTGTTTAATATGTTATGTCGTAACGAAAAACTCTAGAAACTGTACGCCATATTGTAGTTTAATAAGTACTTGTAATAGTTAATTTAAAATAAAATAAAAATGCGTGCAGACTTCAATTAATTGTTTATCCTTTGACCTAGATAAGCCACGAATACAATTAGAGCCATACTGCCTTTGACTGATATGATAACTACTTCGACGGTCAGTAGTATAGTTTTACCAGCACTTCCCCCGCGACTTCGTTCTCGAAGATTTCGTATTTTCCCCTACAAAATTTAACATCCCCTCTACCTCTTTCAAAAGATTAATTTCGAAAATGTATGAGTATATTTCCAGTAATCTAAAAGTATTCGGGTCAATTTTCAAGTTGATTGATCAAAGGACAATTATTTTTCATATAAACTGTCTCCCCCCTTTTCACCCCGAAAGTGGTTGAGTTTTGAAATGTCGTTTCTGTCGTTTCTATTACTTGACTTATAGGTTATTTGTACTCATCAATTGTTGAGTTAATCAAGCCACACAATAAATTCCCCCTCCAATATTTACTATCCGGTTTCACTCCGCTAGGGTTAGATTTACGAAAAACCCTAATATACGTTTTTCTTCATTTCCGATCTTAATTATAATTACCGAGTTTCGAGTTAATCGGACCACGCGTTAAAATTCTTCCATAAAATTTTTATCACCCCCCAATCCTCCATTAGAGGGTAGTTAAACAAAAAAAAACTGACTATCTTTATTATTTACTTATACTCCATATGAAGTATGATTAGAAATTTAAATAAACCTTTTTTACTATCCGTTCAACCGATTGTGACTTCTATTGCGTTGGTGGCATGACACATGGCAGCTGCAGTAAACAGTTGGCATTGTAACCACGTTTTTGCTTTTAATACCATCCTTATGCCCACGGAATAGAAGTCAAAGTCGGTCGAACGGACTGTAAAAAAGGTTTATATAAATTTCTAATGTTATTTCAAATGGAGTATTCGTAGCAAGTTTTAAGTATAAGATTTTTCATACAAACAAAATCCCCCCTCTTCACCCCCTTAAAGGTCGAATTTCGAAAAGCCCGTTCTTATTGCTCCCCTGCATTATAAAAGGAAGCCGTGTGCAAAAGTTCATGTTCCTAGTCCAATTAGTTTTGGCTGCAGTCAGTCAGTTTCTCCTTTTATATCTATTGATTAAGGCAACGTACATCGGTGGAAATTGTCTTGCTTCTCATATTCACAGGCTTCTTCTGGGTAAGCCCACTCCATCGTCGACTTTGTCTGTGTCATCTCTGACCTAGACTAGAGTCATGAGCAAACCCATCATAAATAAAATAAAAAAAACAGGGCTCGTGGTTAACTGACGCACGAGTCGGTCAAAGGTTAAATTAAGCTTGCTGAGGTGGATCCAGGTGTGGGTGTCCATCCATTTTATATTGAGACCCCTCCGTGCCCCGGAAAGCACATCGAGCGTCGATGTCGGCTATTATTGGTTGATCTTAGAGAGTCGTTGCGGGTAGTCAGAAGCCCGAAAGTCTGACACTCAGTTTTACCAAGGGGGATCGTAACTGGGTTGTACAAGTCAGATAGGCAGTCGCTCCATATAACATACTTGTTCAGCTGCATACGGTTAGACCGGAAGCAGACTCCAATATAACAAGAAAAGTATGCGCTTCGGGAATCATCGTCTATCTTCGGACAAAACAACGCGCGACGATGAGATCTAATATAGAGCTGATACAACCATGGAAGTCCTTACCTATTTTGTATTTCCATGGTTACAAAATTATTGATTAACAACTCTATGCCATTACAAAAACTTTTCAGTCAGATGGCGATCTGTGACCGGAGTACGTAACCCGTCAGAGAGAAAACTTCATACAAACGCGTAATTATAGGTGCACTTCATATTAGAAAGAGTGGTAGTACAAAACATAGAAGCTTTGCCTCTGTGTGGGGTTACTCTGTGGCGCGACGTTCGTGCTCATTCGGAAACACGAACATTACCGAAGCAAATATCTTTTTTGGTTTAACTGTAGTTGGATGGTGGTTAGGCAAATGATGATATAGTATTTATCTGTTGTTTGTCTTACAGGCGGGTATATCAGCCGCGCCTGCGCGTGCGGTGTCAGCAGTGAAGAGTATGAACCTTCCTCAACAGCTGAGGGACATGAAGCTCCCCGACCTTCCGCAGGCTATCAAGGTGAGGGTCTGATGATTATAATGCTAACGTAAGGTAGGTTGCCCTCAGGTTAGGTGGAGCGACAATCTTCGCAGGGTAGGCGAGGATCGACATAAATGGCGTGCGAGACCTATGCCCAGTAGTGGACTACTGTAAGACATTTTTAAAAGCTGGTCAAATCGATAATTGAGGAGGTTAGGATCAAAACCACTAAACGTTCACTTTTTGCAATAAGGCAGAAATTAAAAAAAAAACTTAATAAATAGTGAGCACATATTTTTTTTTTTTTTTTTTAAAGCATGCCCTTTACTTAATTGATAAATAGGTCATTAAAACAAGTTATTATTTTTTATCAGAATATGTTGAGGTTTTTGACTAACGTTCATACGAGTATTAGACATCATTTTACTAAGGAGAATGAGCTGTTTTGAATTAAAAACAGTTATTGCTAATGCTAGGTTTTATCATATTGTGCAGAAATCGTGAAAAAAAAAAACGAAATTGCCAAATGTCGATAGATGTGTTGTGGTTTTGATTCAAACTCCTCAATTGTAAGAACAAAAACAGAAAATATGGATTTCGTGAAACAGGCTGTTTGAAGAAATCCGTATGAGTACTGTTTATTTTTTAATTGATCTGGTAGACGTTGCCTTTCTGAACTGTGCAAAATGGGCCCTTAATTTACAAAACAAAAATTGAAGTTTTAAACTTTCAACAAAACACAATAAAACATTCAACAAAACAAACAAAAAAAAATAAGAAGTGTCATCCCTTGTTTTGTTGATTTATAAATGTTCATTTATTTATTTTTATTAAAATCCGCGTTCCAGGAATTTCCAGTGTCGCTGTATCAATAGGTAGAATTTAGACAACATTTTCAACAAGTCACGCTAGAACATTCAAAATACTACTTCACTTTAACTAACACATACATTATCATCACGCCAGCCTGTATTCCTCGGAAGGAATAGGCAGGGGTGTAATGTTACACTCAAATTTAACCAGTGTCGTTAATTCAATAAAAAAACTTTAAACATATTTTTATTTTCTTTTTTTTGGAGTTCACTTTTATACTTTTATGAAGGGCTGTGATCTGAAATGTAAAATCCTACTTGCTACTAATATTATAAATGTGAAAGTTTGTGAGGATGGATGGATGTTTGTTACTCTTTCACGCAAAAACTACTGAACGGATTTGGATGGAATTTGGAACACAGATAGTTTATAACCTGGATTAACATGTAGGATTATTTTTATCCCGGTAGTACGTTCCCCTGGGATAATTTCCGACACCCACGCGGGCGAAGCCGCGGGCAAAAGCTAGTAGAGTATTAAATCAACAAAGCATTTGAGTATTCGTAGCTCTTTGTGGGAAAATTACACCAGAAAATGTAATACCATTGGATTCATTCCTATCTCTGGCGAAAAAGTCAATATAAATGATAAATGATTTTATTTCTGTAAATAGGTTTGTACAAACACTTTTACACGTCAATAATATTTTAAAAACTAGATGAGGTCGGCGTTTCCTATCTGACTACTCTGAGAAGAAAAGCCGAAACAAACCCAGAGGTCACAGTCTCTTTTAAAATTTTGGTCAGATCATGTGAAGACCATGTAGATTTGTGTCTGAAATGGTCTTTTGAGGAAAAACCACACAGATTGAGTGGACCTGTCCAGTCAGTGCACGCATTTGTCAGTAATCGTGCAGTTCAACTCAGAACTTAAGGAGCTCAACGATTCGACGAACAATACCAAAGAAAGGACATTAGGGTAGGCCACAAAAATTACTCAAACTGCCAGACTATGATTAAATTTCAACTATGTTCCTTAATGACAAGCACAATAGAAATACATTTTGATCTGCCTATGACAGTTTTAGCAGTTCAAAGACTTCAGGTGCACCTGCCAATTCCATCTCCTTATAAAAATTGAACAGCCTGTATTGTACCGTCAAATGGGATGAACAGGGATGCAGGAGCGAAACGAGACGAAACTTTAAAAGGGATCTAGATATTGAAATAATATTGTTTGTTGCAACAAAGGACTCTAATGTGTTTACTGTACTATAATTAACGATTAAGTGCCCTTGTTGGCAACAAACTATATTATTTCAATGTTAAAATCCCTTTTAAAGTTTTGTTCTGTTTCACCCCGTTTGACGGTACTCTATCGGTCCCAAGACAGAAAACTATATACCCTAACTACAGGGTCAAATTAAATTAGCTAGCGAAACTCGATATATAAACACGATAAAATAAAACAAAAAAAAAAAGATTTGATGTTTTTTTAGGGTTCAACAACCGCTAGTAGTTTTTTTACTTGAAGTATGAGTTAAGAAAATATGTTTTATCGTTTTTAAATATTGATACGACTCAAGTCAGTGAAGTTTACACAAAAAACAAACATATTTTTTTAAACTGATATTTCAAATGAATACACTAACTGCGGTCAACGACCCCACAAAGAACATCATCAAATTTATTTATTTATTGTTTTATCATGTTTAGATACCGATACCCATTACGTCTGTGGAGTTTCGCTAGCTAATTTAATTTGACCCTGTGTATACTACTTTCCCTAAAAACTTTCATTTAATCATCTTTACCGCACCAGGACGTATACTAACGTTATTGGACCTTCAAAGAAACTGAATTGGACCTCTATCTTGCACTTTTAAACTAGAACCCCCCTACCCCCCCCCCCCCTCTAATAAATAGCACTGCAGCACTGACTAAAAATTAAAAAGTTGGTTTTAATGTCTCAACTTGTAACTCAATCCTCTGTAAGATAACTTTTACTTCGAAAGGGACAGTAAATGATAAGCCACTGTTATTAACTGAAAAAAATAAAAAATGGAGTGATTAATATTAATAAAAATAACATTAAAAGTTATAGACAATAGGCCCTGAATTCCCAACCTCCTTGAATTTTATGGAAAAACCAAGTAACACCGATGCTAGGTCCTTGTCTGTATAAAAAGTGGACAATTAATTACAAACAGACCAATATTATTAATTAAAAATAATATCACCACAATATTTATGCAATCTATCCCAAAACGCTATGCTGTCTAACGCACTTGACTGAACCAGTCCAACTGATTATAATATTTATACAAAAAATTAACTGAATACTGGAGATAACATGTAGCCCATGTTTGCTTAAATTTAGATAATAGTATGTCTCGTTAGATTTATTAATATGTAAACGTTGTAATTGATGTGTACAGTTACGAGTACTAATATGTACCGAGACGAAATAATAAACTATTCTCTAATAATGTATTTTGTATGGCGACCAAAGTTTATAATAAACTACCAGTTTTTTTTTAAACTCTTAACTTTGGAACATTTAAACGTAAATTATTAAATTTCAGACGGGTTGTTGTGATAGGTCATTTGAGCAAGTCAGGGTAATAAAATTGTTATACGTAGTAATAGCTATGAATTCATTGACGAGAGGTTTCATTAATATTTAACGGCTCTGTTGAAAGCTTCCTCGTGTACTAAAGTTTGCTTGAGTATTCAAAATCCGAACACTGGTGTTGAGATTACATAGGTAGGCAATTAAACTAAATATTAAACTAAGTATGTACATCTAAATACAAATAAATAAAATAAAAAAAGGAAAGAATGAAAAGAATCATAGGGCATCAAAAAATTCGTCCGCATCGCTGTCGACAGGAAAAGTGCCCAAAAGGCTGGCAGCATTGCCACGTTGTATGGCGATGCTAATTCTTTGGCCAAAAAATAGGCCAGCCCTCTGGTCACGTGAAGAGTCGACCAATCGCTTGGCGATGTCTCCAAAAACCAAGTGGGCACTCGGACCCCACGGCCCTAGTGTTTCAACCCCAAACGGCTCGAACATATAACTCCCAATAAGATTCGAATATTTTCGCCGTTTGAGGTTTTCTGCACCTGCAGCAGCCGCCCCAGCACAGCCCGCCGTGCTAGGAAGATGGGATGGCGCAAGGGTGTCGACACACGTTGCATCCCACACCAAAGGCCTGCCTAACCTCCAGGGAATTATGGTCATTCCATCTGGTCTCTTCCCATCGTCACGTGCCAAACCGTTGGGTTCTAAAACAGCTGGCACACCGGCGGTGGCAAGAGCACGACGGATTATGTCATTAATGTAGGCGTGCCGTGCTATCCGGCCTGCGCTCTTACTGCAAGATAGGCCATGGTGTCCGAGGCAGTCGACAGCTTCACCGCACTGGCAGCGATGCGGAGCCCCGCAAGGAGCGCCCAGACGCAGACAAGTAGCGAGCCGGAAAGTAGTGTCACCCAACATAGTACCTATGTTGGGCTCCGGTAGCGCCTGAAGCCAGAGGCCCGACTCCCATTCCCCCACAGCCAGCAGGCGGGCACGTATTATTAAATTATCTCATGTAAATGCTACTACTCGACTAATGATTTTATGAATGAAAAGTGAACATAAATATTAGGAATTATCTGTATCTCGCATTATCTCTTTGACTTAATTCAATCCTTTTGATATTTCTATTACTAACATTTGACTAATTCATTTAACTCAATGTGATATCTGAGAAGCTAACCAACACCCGAAAATGTATTTGTACGCCGGAAACGGCTGAATATTTTGAACTATAAAAATTATGTAACATCTCTGTAACAATATTCTGACAAATAAATAGACTATTACTATTACACAAAAAACAGTGTCCTTGAAGTTTCTTGCCCATTCTTCTCCATAGGTACCTACTACGCTTTGGAATGGGCAACTAGCTTCATCTTTCTGACTGACCGACTCCTTGACAATTCAAATGTGCCTGTAATTGGTTTAATTGAAGTTAATGCTTTTGAGTTTGACGTGAGCAATTTCGTTACATATGTTTATTTATAACTTGAAATCTTAAAAATAATTTTCCTTTTGTTTTTCTTACTTAAAGCCTTTTTGGGCCTGTGAATCATGTGTTCCCTTTTTAACATAGAACATCTGAATTCAGACTAAATTTTTTAATCTCTTCTTCCAGGACCTGAAGTTCTGACCGATACAACAGGGGGCCTACCCCGCCACGCCGGTCGCCATAGCAACCAACATCTTAAACACAATCTACCCGCATAACGAGAAATATCAAAATCTACAAAAACCCGCAGAAACGTATACTACGAAATTTTTCGGCTCCGAAACTTTGAGTACGAAATTTTCGGAAACATTTTCGGAAAACTACCAACAGACAGAGGGGGTTAATTTTCCTAATTACGAAAGTCAGAAGTCGGATGGGTACCAAGATTTAAGTGGGACTACTGTGGAATATGATTATAGTGAAGTTAGAAAGAGAAAGAAGAAGAAAAAGGGTGGTAGGAAGTAAAATTATAGATATTTTGGTCCTGATATGAGATTTTTATGAAATTTTTCGCATTATGTGTAAAATGGGTGTTGTTCGTGAACAAATTTCAACCTTCCGTCAGACTCGCTTAAGGGGGATGCGTCAATTTGGCCCGCGAAATTCAAATTATCTTACGTTTTTTTTTGCAATTTGCAGGTCAGTATCAGTTTGTATGGTGATCTAAATATGATTCGCGACCGTATCAAATATGGCTTTACAGAATTATAATCATTAGAATCAGCAATACAATTCCTTAAGCTAGAATTGCCCTCAAATGTCATGAAATAGTCATTCAATAGGGTAATATGAACTTATAGAGATGTATTGCTGATTCTAATAATTATAATTCTGTAAAGCCATATTTGTTACGGTCGCGAATCATATTTTAATCAAAGTACAACCTGACTGTGACCTGCAAGTTGCAAAAAACGTAACAAACTTTGAATTTCGCGGGCTACCGTGAAGGTTCCGCCTTAAGCTGCGGTATCCTAGAAGAGCAGTTCCGTCGTATTATAAAGGCTTTCCTGAAAATCTGTAATTTTCACTAGTATTTATTTGACATTAAGACGTCAAAAAACGCTCTGTATTTCGACAGCCGTTGTTGTGTGACCATTCATCGCTTTCTAAGGAAACCAGAGCTTTAGGGGTTGAGTTTTTTTCGTAGTGCAACTCTGCACTGTCTATGGAACAAATGTTACAGATTAGAAATATCTTGAACTTCCATACAATACAGGGTGACAGGGACATCGACGTACAACCTGTTACCATGAATTCTGTACAAGTGTACACGATTCTGAAACCCTTGCGTGAAAATTTTCGTCGGTTATTAAAAAAAAATATTAGCGGTTCCATACATTTTTTCTTGTTCTTTTATTGTTCTTTTCTTTCGCCAAGGGCGGATCCAGGATTT
This sequence comes from Griposia aprilina, assembly GCA_916610205.1. Lineage (NCBI taxonomy): Eukaryota > Metazoa > Arthropoda > Insecta > Lepidoptera > Noctuidae > Griposia > Griposia aprilina. Next base: position 11,700,596 of record OU744311.1, read on the forward strand.
ATTTCTGGGAGGGACATGGGCCAGACAGTCAAGAAATGTCTCCCACATCTTGTATTGCACTATGTTGTTTTTGGGATTTATCCTTTTTCAATAACATTAAAGAATAACTACAAACAAAAATGCAATTTTAACACCCCGCCCCGGATAAGATTGATTTTCTTTTGACCATAGATACAGAAATAAGAGTATCTTTGTCGACATAGGTAGTAAAGTTTAAGAACTATGAGACCCTGGGGTGCAAGAGCGAGTGAAGCGAGCTCAATTATTATAGCACCCCACCTCTAATTGGTTTGTTTGGTTTGTCTTTTGACGAGTCACAGTATTAGCTAAATACTTGTATATTTCATGACTTGAGGAAAGCCGTTTAATGTTTGGACGCGCGAGGCCCGTCAGACCGCGCATATTTTTAGCATTATATGTTATCCTTAAATCCTCTCGCTGACTTTAGCCCGGTGCAATGTTGGCTTAGCAGACTTCAGTGCCTGAGTACGAACTGACTGCACCACATTGAACCATGGTATTTATGCCAAAGCTGCTGAAGATATAGTAGGTACTTCTTCAGCGTTTATCATTGAAGCAACGTCATGATGGATATGCATTCAGGCCAGTCCATCCAAACGATTCCATTAAATTTCACTTCAACCGTTTGGGGGGGGGGGGGGGGGAAGGGCACGTGCCCCTGTGCCCCCCCCCCCTGAATCCGCCCTTAGAAACAGCAGATTTTTTTTTTGATAACGGACGAGTTTGTTACGCTAGGAGGGTCTAGAATCAGGTGCTGAATTCATGGTTACAGTTTGCGCATCCATGTCCTCGCCACCCTGTATACTAATAAAGGACTGCTGTAATAAGAACCACAACTTCAAAAAACTGAATTCTTAATTTTTGTGTCAATCATAATTCGTAACATAAAAAAATATATTATTTATCACTTTTTCTTTGTGATTTAGTGATTAATGTATTATTTTAACATCATAATAATTCCTACTTACTTACAACCTAAATAAGCTCTCTGTAAACTTTTAAAAGTAAAAATATGGTGTCGCTAGATCAGCATACGTATATAGAAAGTTAATAGACAAACATTACAATATAAATGTATGTAAGTAGATAAAAAAGCTTATTACTAATATTGTTATAAAGATGCATTGATTATTGTGATTATTGTGATTATTAAATTAAAATTAAGTATTTTAATCATTCCGTTTAGCACTGCGTGGAATTAGTGTAAATCTTGATTTTACGGCACACATGGCGCCCGCGTGGCGGTTTAGACATAAACATAGCTTATTATCATATAATTATGTACTTAGGCAATAAGAAATATATATTTTATGTTACATGTTTGGATGTTTTATTTTTAAGAGTTAAAAGAGGCTAGAAAAACCTTTTCAAGACAAATATTTTAGTTTGAACTATTCGTGGCTAAAGAAGAGCCAATTTTTGTAAAGACAAAGAATGATAATTGAATGAAATATTATTTTTATTAAGTTTGTATAGCGCCATCTATTGCTTGTTTGAAACAAGTACTCCATCTCTGGATAATCAGACCATGCACTAGTTTTATTAAAAGAAACGAGATGACAGCACATAATAGTTTAAAACTGTGACAACAGATGGCACTGTACTGACATCTTCAATACTTATTTGGATTCAGCGCCATCTACTTACAACTATAGACAACATCTGGATCTTGATGAAAAATGCATGTTTGCTAGTATTGCTACTGGATACTAGATAGCAGCACATGAACATTTGAAAAAGATTCTGCTTCTCAATACTAGATGGCGCTACTCATTTCTATTTAATTTAAAATATTCTACACGAAATTGTTTTAGTAATTAAAATAATAAATAATTTTAAAACCACAAATAGACGAACCTACTTATAGCTTTTAATTATATTTTAGTTCTATATCCTATTATAATATAATTAAACCAAGTAACTAGGTACTGCTGAAGTTTTTTTATGGTCTCATCATAATTTCAGTGGAAACGTTCCATCTAAAGTGTTATTGTACGACATAAATCTTCCTCCTTATTGCCACATAATTGCGGCTTGGAATGGAACCAAAACACCTGGTGTTGATGATGTTGATAAGTTAAATTTAATTACTTTCAAAACACCGCAACGATACGTGCGATTAATTTGGCTATCTTTCATGTCATTAATGGCTCTATATTAATGAATTAAGTGGGTCATATCTACTCTGACAGGATTATTGCTGCTAATAAGTCTGATTATGGCTATTTCTACGTGAAGATAGATCGATTAGAACGCCGAACAAAGCTTGTTGATAACCAAACATTTTGTGAAAAAAAAAATGAAATATAGTTTTTCTTTTCATGTTTGTGACAATACGAGAGAAGTTCTCTGTATCAGCACGAACATGAGAATATCTCAAGCATGATGAGCACGTTCTCACGGTGAGAGCATATTTCATGACGTGGGTGAAATAGTAGTCATTTAGCAAGTTCATAGCGGAGGTTACTGTCAAAGGTGCGTCGAACCTTGGTACGTTCAAGTATCACAACTCATGGAGGGTTACTTTTGAAGGAACCCCAAAAAATGCAGCAGCTTTACATGGAAAACGAGGCTGTCTGCATGAGGTATACCTATGTAGCCCAACACCTGAGGAAGCTCTCGTAATGTAGCTGGATCAATTTTGATTCTGAAAGTCTTAGACACGGCGCGTATTGCTAGGTGGTTCCTCTTTCTGGAGCCCTGACAACCGTAGCTTGGACCCTGTTCCCGATGGGGTGGTACTACTTATTTTAGTTTAATATTCATATGGAAATAAATTGCATTGCATGATCAGCCTATAAAATTCCCACTGCTGGGACACAGGTCTCCTCTCTGCGAGAGAGAGTAGGCTGTAATCTACCACGCGGGCCCACTGCGGGTTGGTAGATGTCACATGTCTTCGAATTTTTGGTTCTAGAACATGCCGGTTTCGTTACGATGTTTTCCTTCACCGTTTTTGAGAGCAGTGGTGATAAAATTATTTACACAAAGTAAATTATTTACACAAAGTAAGGAAATAAATTAATAATGGATATTGTATGGTAAGTCTTCAAAGATATTATTTTGGTCAGCTTTCAAAATTTTTTTTTTTAAGAGTTGCAATTGACCACAACTCAAAATGGAACTTTACCATAATTTTATACTTACTACTACTAAATATCAGTATGTTACTTCCTTCGTCCATTCTTTGTCCAGCATAATTATGAAAACCTTATATTTATTCAACAATACAAAGAATAGAGTAATGTGTATAATTTCTTGTGTGGACTGTGGTCAACAGATGGACATGAGGAATTGGGTCATTCCTTCCGGACAGAAAGTTTGTTTTGTGGTCAAGTTGAGGATCCAATTTTGAGGTTCCGTCCTAATTTTGTTTCGTTACTGAGTTTTAGCCAGGATTTGAATTTAGCTCATAGAACTGCATGTCTCATTTGTGTTTTAGATTCAATTGGCATATTTATTTTCTTGCCTAGTGAAAGGAGTTCCATTATGAATCTGGTGACCACAGATCCGTGGAGTAGGCATAAATTCATTTTTTTTCATTTTTCTTATAAACCTACATGGGCACTTTGAAACGTCATAAGCTAGGTGCACAGTTCCAATTGGTTGTTTCCAGAAGAGCCGGAAAAAAACTCCACGGTTACTCTTTTAAAAATAATTGGATACCTATTACAATATTTCCAAATTACAGTGTTAGTAGGTATGGGAGGACAGTGTAGGCCTGTCAACAAGTACGTAAAGAATAAACCTTAAATCCATGTAGCTCAGTAGGTATACTTAGTAACAGGCGAACTAGCATTCAGCACAATACACTAGGTAGATACCTCAGCACAGAAGAGGTTGATTATAAATAAGGCACATTGAAGCTTATTTTAAACAATGAATTGATCAGCTTTTTCAGTAGATCACCCTGGCAGCCATACGACGCTCTTATACTACAATACCACCCAGTGTTCTGCGTTCCACAATTCGACCCTCAATCTAGGAATCTACCATAAAAAGAAAAGAAAAACGAAATAAAGAAAATACATTACGTTTATTTGCGATAAACATGACGCAGAGAAAAACACAAAAAATAACAAATTGGGGGATAAATGATATCTTACCAAAGGATTACCACAAAAAACATTCAAAGATCTCTAAAAATCACCTGCCATCATAACATGACAGTCTTCAGAGTAAGTAATTTATCAAATTGATCTGTAATTACGTCAGCGGCCGACAGATGTCGCTGTGGTCAGCACAATCTGGAGCAGGATAAGTACAGGGATCACGCGAATTAGGTGACGTCTTGGACATACACAAAAAAGGATAAACATAATTTTATTTTTGTACAGAAAGACCAGCAATTCTTGTTGCATATTACCAGTAGGTATTCCTGTTAAACCATTCATCGAAGCAAAATCAGGTTAAAATTCGCACACAGATAAAAAGTAGCACAACCAAAATACCTACTTTTTCAGTAACAGCAAAAAACCGTTTTACTCATTTTCTATTTCACCGATTTAAAATTATTGTTGTATGATATTAATTGAGCAAATGAATATCTTAATAAAATAATTTATAACAACATACAGATTCCGATCGCAATAACTCGATTTTGGATCATTTTGACTTGTGCCACCCTTTATCTAGGTGTGCGATATGTTTGTGTTAAAACTGCCCTCAAACATATTGTGCAAAGAAAGTGAAAATCCTCGACAAAAAATATACAGCTTAGACGCATTTTATCCCGCGGTAAGAGAAAAGGATAATCCGTTTAGCTCATTGGGGAATGCATCACCGCCCGGCTCCCGTAGTATGTGTTTTATAGTCGATATGAATTCATTTTTAAGTAATTCATATCGCTCATTATCTTTACCTTCAGCTATGGCACAAGAGAGTAGATTTCTATTAAGTGAAATTCGGGGTTCAACACACGTTCTTGCCACATTGTTGAAGTCCGTTAGAACATAATATTTAATTATGTTGTACTAGCTTTTGCCAGCGGTTTCGCCCGCGTTGATGTAGGAAATTATCCCACGGGGACGTGCTACCGAGATAAAGTATCCTGTGTTATTCCAGGTTATAAACTATCTGTGTGCCCAAATCTGTTCAGCCATTTTTGCTTGATTGAGTAACAAACATCTAAATATCAAAACATATAAACTTTCCAATTTATAATACTAGCTGTTGCCCGCGACTTCGTCTGCGATCCAGGATAAAAAGTAGCCTATGTTCTTACCCTGGTCATGGTCGTCTATCTGTGTGCCAAATTCCATCCAAATCCGTTCAGTAGTTTTTGCGTGAAAGAGTAACAAACATCCCTTCATCTTCACAAAATTTCACATTTATAATATTACTAAGAAGTAGGATATTAAATTAAATATTATTAAGTAGGGTCTGCACAGAACACATGAATGAGTTTCATAAAATTGATTAAATTCTTATTATTATTGTTTTAAATATTGTCGGTTTAGCGGGTTCGTCCTGCGGGCTTAGCATGACGTTATCTATCTCTTTGAAGAATAGAGACGGCTATTCCCATACAAAGTGACATTTCGTTTCTCTATTTTTGACATCGCACCGTAAAAATCCTTCTAAAATCTGTCATTTTGTCTTTCGTTTCTGCCGATCGTTGTCTAGGTCCTTTTTAATGTATACTATTTCAGAAGACAGTTGTCTAAGGTAGTGAAGACAAATTGATTTTTTAATCGCCATGCTAAAGACGGTAAAAAAATTTTTACTCGACGGCCACAAAGTATAAAAATGGAAAGGAAAAAAGGAATTTTTCACTTTTTGTATGGAAAATGTGAAAAATGATTACCTAGGTACATGTTGAGTTTTAGGGGTTTAAGGGTTTCATAAAGGGGGTCGAAATTTTCATTATTTTTGCGATAGGACACACCATTTTCGAGATATAAGCAAAATAAAATATAAACGTTAATAAATTACTGAATTTCGTAAAAAGTGCAGTTGACTCTTTCTACTTTGCTGCCGTCGCACTGTCTTCACGAAACGTCATTTTTGTCTATTCTTCCGTCGACAAGACGGTGCTTGTGCTACGCCTGCAGCAGTGAATATAAATGATAGACAGAGGTTGACTATTTGCGAGAGTTTTTTCTGTGAGCAATTCGTTTAGGCAACTAAGAATTAAAAAAAAAATAACTAATATAAGAATAAGAAGATATCAGTTGCGAAAAAATGTAGATGAAAAAAACTATTATTACTAGCAATCTGTTAACATAATGCAAACCCAAAACAAACCGCCCACTGAAACCTCAACGAACCATAATTAATTTATCAAAATAATTACCATCGACAAAAAATTACCAAAAAGTGCAATATTTTACCAAAAAAAAACTTGGTTCTTTTGTAGTATTTTGTCACTTTGCGACCACCCAGGCTTAAAGTCGCCGCCAGACTATTACCGTGATATATGGGGGAGTCACACACAGGTAGGATTGTAGGATTCTATTGACGGTCTAAAGGTTGCCGCCTCAAAACTCACCGAAAAACGATAAATTTAATGCTTTTGTTGTAAATATGTCAAAATATTTGAGTCGGTCTCAATTGTGTGTTGATGCGATTATTTTTAAGGTGTTTTTTTAGCTTGGGAGAGACTCGAAATTGTAGCGATTTTTAAATAGAAATTTGTGTAAATTAACGCAAATTGTTGTGCTTCTGCATTTTCAGCGTACTTCCCTTTTAGCGCCTGAACGCTGAAAGGGATTTTGGATACCAATGACGGGACAAAGTCCTGAAAAGTGCGCTGTGATTAGATTGCCTGCTCTGAGTCTACGTACCTAATTATTAGACGAAAAACTGGCATAAGTCGGTAATTTAGATCTGAAATACTCCTCGTTTAGTCCATGAGATCTTGCGGATAAAGATGATTATTTTGGGGTTTTCCGAACAATTTTGGTTTAAGCCCGACATAATGGTCACACTAATATCTTGAACTAGCCCATTTACCTAATTTGATCAGACACGCGGCCAGTCTCTCTCGCCGTTTCAACGCCCTAATGACCTACCTATCATACATGTAATGTATTCATACATACTTAAAGGTATCTATGACATTTCTATTTCTTTCATTAGATTTCTCATTCGTGATGACAAGCACCTTGCATTCCACATCCCTCTTTAATTCCCACACGAAAAAAATGTATTACCTAATAATTTCATGGCTAGAAAAAAAAAGCAATAGATAATATAGAGTCATCGGGCCGACCATAGATTATATGAAGTCATCCCGCGGCTACAGATTGCCGCCATTATTATTTGGAGGGAAAAAATCCAAGATGGCTGACGCTAATGTATGGTGACCATGAAGGATTAAGGGCTTGTTTTTGTAATTTTATGAGATACAATAGGTATTATTAAAGTTGTAGAACGTCTCGAAAATGACGCTGATCAATAGGTAGCTCCTAATAAAGCTTTTAGCATAGTGACTGGTGATTTATGTAACTGTGTCTTAAACAGCAGGTGTAGAACTAGTCTAGCTATTATTTTAAATGTTCTTAATATGGTTAACTATGGTTGGCAGTGGTCGTTTATTATGATGGTTGGTGTGATAGTTATTGGTGAAACACGTAAAAGGAAAGTATCGTGAGGAAACTCTTGAAACTTCAAAGTCTGAAGTCGCCAACACGCAGTGTGCAAGCGTAGTGATCAATATTCGTGATTTCTCTGCATGAAAAGAGGCGTTTGTCCTGCTGGTCCTTGTTGGTTTCATGACTGAAGACAGTTTCAAATTCAGGGTGTAATAGATTTTCGCACGATCGACGGGAAAATTTATCGTCTCTATTTTTTCACATTGATATCTCATATTTGCAGATTATGTCCATAAATTTATCAAAAAAGTGCTTAGGTACTATTATTTTTTTACTACTATTTTGTTGCTGAACAATGAACATACCTTTGGTAAAATAAGTTTACTATAGGTAGGTACACAATAACCTTTTGAGGAACACAAGCATGGTGCTTTATTAATGTCTTATACTGATACAGTACCTAAATAATAATCATGAAACATAACGAAACATCGGAAAAACTACATAATATTTCTATCAAAACATCCATAACCGCCCTATATCCTAATATTCCACACAAAACAGTCACCCTACACTTAATTTCGAAACCAAAAAAGGCCAAAATGAGCCCAAAGATAATTATTATTTTACCTACTCCGAGTAAATTATTATGTAAGCCATAGTTGCTAGAAAATAGGCCCTAACCCAACTTAACTTGACCCCGTACCTAAAACATTACTCTCAGGACCAGAGCTCAACAAATTCTGGTCCTATAACTTATTAATTTCTTTACCATTTTGGGTGAGAAAGAGACAAGTATAGCTATTAGCGTGTGTTAGAATGAGACAAGTAATGTTTTTTTTATTATATCGGAGTGCATGGGCGGTGTGCTTTGGTGATTATTGTTTTTATATACAGGTTGTTCGTGTTTCGTGTTTTAAAAAGGTAATTTTGTTGTTTTTCTTTACACAAGGCAAGGGATTATGATTCCCGTTAGTGCAAGGAATTTCAGTAAATATGCTTATTCTAAGAATGGGTTAATTAGAACTATGGCATGATTGCGTTAGGCGCGAGGTAACATATTAGGAATACTGTAGCACCACTTAGAAAAATACTGAATTGTAAAAACACAAAGTTTGGCTTTAAACGTTGTATGAACGTAGAATTTAACATACAATATCAACACTTTATTTGCTAACCTTTACTTTCGCATTAGGTACCTACTTAAGATGATTCCTTCAATGATCCCCGCGTAAACAATATTTTATTTATTACATTTTTTGCAAAGAAATTATGAATTTCGCAGACCTCAAGTAATGCTAAATTAGAGTTTGAAAAGTTCTCAATTTCAAATTCTCAATTCAGAAACGGGGTGTCGGTATCTTCTGGTTTTTTAAAACCTCGTCAGGTCTTTGATCATCCTCATGTCATTGTTGATATTCATAGACAGATTCTGATGAGTATACTGGTGTCTATGGTATAGGTAGCTCATGCCTGCTGTAGGTAGCAGGCATTGTGATAATATCAGCTAGAAATGAAGGCTGAAAAGGAACGTGACTCATCATTCGCCTGCCTTTAAATCCCAATTTATTTAATTTGGGGTCTGGTCGGCGCAACATACCTAATCATCACCTCGGTAGTTACCCCCCTTTCTATCCATAACATCTTCCACACAGTTCATCCATCGTTTCTTTGTTCTCCCCCTACTCTTATAGCCATCCACAATCATACTCAAAACTTTCCTCACGACAGTTTCCTCCGTTCTCCGCTTCACTTGCCCATACTACGACAATGGATTTCCACACAACTTTCCACAAGCCGATGCAGCAGCCTATATTTTGACGTCACTTGTCTCGTCAGCTAGTTTTGATGTTCCTTCGATGTTACTTAATTCTGCTGGCACTTGTATATATATGCCTTCCCACAAATGATCTGATGATATATTTGCCGTCATCTTGACGAATCATGAAGTCAGATATTTTTACCGAGCTGTTCATAGGACCTATCTATCACATCATTAATTTACCTCTTATTGATTTATATTTATCTGTTTTTACTTATTGTGGTACAGTAATTTTATTCTAGGTGCATCGTCTTCACATATAATGATGTAATTAACGTATAAAAAATATTGTTAAATATTTTGAAAGAATAACGCTGGAGTTTCTTGCTCATTCTTCTCCATACGAATCTACCTTTTGGAAGGAGCAACTAGAATCAATTCTATTTTCTTATAAATTTTGACGTTCAAAAGTGCCTTTTATGTGCCTATTTGAAATAAATGATTTGACCTATGGTGAAGTGTAAGAAAAGTATCATATTTGGTGGTCAATAAATTATCTGTATGCCATTTTGGCAAAATTAATGTTCCTTGATAACAGTTAAGTATAAATATTTTAACTAATTTCAAGTGGGTACCTAATCCCCTGACTGCTCTTAAGTTTAAATTAGCTAGGATTGACTATTCACACATACTTACATAACTCACGCCTTCTTCCCATGGGGGTAGGCAGAAACTAATACAGAACGCCACCTGCTAGGATCGTTACATACTCCTTTTGCTTCGTTTTCGTTCATACATCTGATCATACACGCCGGTTGCGTAATACATACCTGACCTTTCTGAAGAACATCACCAATAAGGTAACCATTCCTGCCTTTATAAATATGTAAAAGTAATTCCCAGCATCCTGTATAAAAGTTTCGGGTTCTAACAAATGTGATAATTTAGTTTCCGAGACCACGCACACATACGTACAGACAGACGGAGTAATGATTTTATTTATAGGCCGACTATATTATTAGGGTTCCTTGAAACGTATATGTAATTTAAAATTGTTCGCTTTTAGAAGCTTTTTAATCGAGAATGCGACGACATTTAAGACGTCAAAATGAGTTTTAAGTTGTAAGGAAACTTCTCTGAATTGGAAAATATCTCAATAGGTATAGAGTTTTAGTGGGGCTCGTGGCTAAATCATAACAGCCACAAGGGTTGATCTTTAAGGTTAGGAAAGGTTTGCCTTCGTGCCTCGGAAAGGAAGTTAAGCCGTTGTTTTTGGCTGTCATTCGTAGATCTTTGTCAGTCGTTACGGGTAGTCAGACACCCAAAAGTCTGACAACCAATATTGCCAAGGGGTATCGTGTTACCCAGTAACTGGGTTGTGGAGGTCAGATAGGCAGTCGCGCCATGTAGAATAATGGTATTCAGCTGCATCTGGTTAGACTGGAAGCTGACAAAACTATGTTGGGAAGACTAGAAGCTGACCCAAACTATGTTGGGAAGATTGGAAGCTGACCCAAACTATGTTGGGACTACTGGAAGCTGACCCAAACTATGTTTGGGAAGAGGCTAGACAGATCCGTTTTAGAAACCAATGCCTAACATCCTGTTTTACTTGCATGAAAAGGGTGGAAACGTAGGATATATGTACATTGCACAGAAATATCATAATAGTAGGCGAGCTGTTTTGCTGTATCAACGAATTTTCTTTTCACATAGAACTTACGTTTAAATTCAACCTCAAAGTATTTATTTCAATTAAACCAATTATAGGCACTTTTGAATAGTGAAGGAGATGAAAGTAATTGCCCAAAAACATAATTAAATAACATACATAATCAGCCTATAAAGTTCCCACTGCTGGCACACAGGCCTCCTCTCGGTGAACCGTAATCCACACAGTGCGGGTTGGTAGAAGTCACATGTCTTCAATTTTTTTGGTTCTAGAACATGCCGGTTTCCTCACGATGTGTTCCTTCACCGTTTTGAGAGCAGTGGTGATGAAGTTAAATACACAAAGAAAAGTGTCTGCCTAGGTTCGAACTCGCGGCCTACAAATCGTAAGTCGGGGCCGATACCACTGGGCTCTCAAACATACAATTATTGGCTAAAAACAGTTTTAAATCTAAAACTTCAAGCTATAAATAGAAAAACATAACAGTTTGCAACCATAACTACGTTTTTCAGCCACATTTTCCTTATGACAGACATAGATAAAAATCTACAACAATTTTAAAGTACGGAACCGACCACCTAATGATTATCAGAAACTCGTGGGATTTCCATAAAAACTGCGTACCGAAACTAATCGTCTTCACAGAGCACTTTTATCTCTATTTTGTGTGTAAGTATCATCAAGTTTTCTTCCGTAAAAGCTTGTGCAGGTAGCGCGAGGTTGAACGCCATGATAGGCCACCGTATCACAAGTTGTGGGTGTCGTAAAAGGCTAAAACAAAGACGAGGACGAATAAGAAACGAGAAAGATTGGGTTTAAGGCAAGGATTTGACGCAAAGGCACCGCTCGTCGCGTGACAGGCGGTGCCTTAATATCGCGTCGCGTGTCGCGCCTGTTTGAAGGAGTCTTTAATTTGGAAATTTTAAGATTTGGGATAAAACTGGGTTGAAAACCGCGAAATTACATTAATCGTGAGGCTGACGACGACGCAGCCTACTAGCACTTTCGAAACATTTTAACTTGCGACAGAGGAGCGAAATTCTGCAGCATTATTTTACCAGTTTTCTCCTGTTTGTTCTTATTAACACACTGCAAGCGTCAATCTGTCTGTCGATCGCGGCTCATGTTTCTCTTCCATAATCTTAAACTCAACCTCAAACCATTTATATCAATTAAACCATTTACAGGCACTTTTGAACTTTCAAAGAGTCGGTCAGTTAGTCAGAAAGTTGAAGCTATTTGCCCAATATTTGGAGTGGTCATTAGGTACCTTTATGGGCTATGTTTTGTAGAGGATAATCATAATTTTTACAGCTGAAGCACATCTGCTGTTGGACGTATGCCTCCCCCATAACGTTGGGGGATGTTGAGAGAAATTAATAAAGGCACCCTCAACTAGGGTTACCATCTGACCGGATAAATCCGGCCTTGACCGGATTATTAGGTCTTAGACCGGACTCCGCCCGGATTTTACGTCAGACCGGACTTCTTACATACACATCCTCCCACTCGAGCAAGGGTGCTACACTGAGCGAGCACGCAGTCACGCACGCATACGCAGGCGCCGCGGCCGGGCGGGGGTGCGTGCGGCACCTCGCCCCGCTACCCTCGTACCGCAAATAATTATTGTAAACAAACACAATTGTTTGTCACACTCATAATTTGATCGAGTGCCATTCGAGTGCATGTATTATTTCGTTGTGTTCGCGTCGCACGCATCTTTACAATGGCCTCCGCTAATAAAAAACGATGCAAATTCACGGATGTGCTAAAATCTAAATATCCTTCTTTTACTGATGGCAGAAATGAGCAAGAAGTGAAGTGCACTATTTGTGATTGTTTTGTATCGATTGGATACAAAGGTGGAGCTGACATAGAAAAACACTTGAAAACGGAAAAGCACATGAAGAACAACAGATGGTGTGCCAGTACAAGTAAGATTGATAGTTTTGTAACTCAAAAAGGTAACAAAAATAGTGCTGTTGATGCCACGCTTGCTTTTCATGTGGTTAAACACCACCAATCTTACAAAAGTATTGATTGTACATCGCAGTTACTAAAAAAGCTATTTCATGATTCTGATTTGGCAAAAAACCTGGCCTGCGCGAGAACTAAAACAGAGGCTATTATTAATAATGTCATTGCGCCGTATACTATCAAAACCCTTCTTGAAAAACTAGAAGATATAGTATTTTTCGGGTTTTCAACTGATGCCAGTAACCACAACGCTGATAAAATATTTCCGATTATTATTCAATATTTTGATTGGAAGACTGGTATGGAAAGCAAGATGCTAGAGTTAACATCTTTAGAAAATGAGACTTCTTTGACCAGTTCAAATTATCTACTGGCTACTCTGGAAAAATACAATTTAAAAGGCAAATGTGTTTCTTTTACCGGCGATAACGCTAATGTCAACTTTGGAGGTGTCACACGAAATGAAGGAAATAACGTTATCACCCATTTAAACCGGAGCCTGGAGCAAGATATAGTGGGTGTTGGATGTCCTGCTCATATTCTTCATAATGCAATACGCCACGCAACCGATTTATTACAGATTGACGTAGAATCGTTAGTTATGAAAATCTTTAATAATTTTTCGGTATACACTATACGAACAGAAAAGCTCAAAGAGTTATGCAGCTACATAGATATAAACTATGACAAACTTCTTTACCACAGCAAGACAAGTTGGCTTAGTCTATTTCCAGCTATAGAAAGGATTCTCAAACTATACGAGCCACTAAAGGAGTTTTTCACAACGACAGAAAAAGTGCCTGTTCTAATAAAAAAGTTTTTCGAAAATGAAACTAGTGAAATATATTTGTTCTATCTGCATTCTTTAATGGCTATATTTCATTCAAGGATTGCTTCTTTTGAAAAAGAGAAAAACTCAATCGCCGAAGTGCTTTCTGGATTAAATAGTACGATAGAGTCCCTCAGTCAAAGAATCGAGCAAAATTTCATACCTTTGAAAGTCCGAGAGCTTTTTGAGAAATGCAATATTGCCGAACCTGATCAAATGAGGATAAATAGCGAAATAAAGCTAATGTACGAAGAATGCATCAACTACATCAACCTTTGGATAACACCCTTACAATCCTTCAAATGCTTCGAATGGATGTGTTAAAAGAATGATCTGCAATTTGAAAAAATCACAGGCGCCCTAGTGTTTTTGAGGGACAAAGGAATTCCTATAGATGACGCAAAACTATTTGAGGAGTTCTGTCTACTTAAGAATTTCCTTAAAACAAAGCAGAGTGATTTTTATGAAGAGCTTGCTGAAAAGCAATGGTGTATTTTTTTAAATACAATTAACGATAGTTCAAGAGTTACAGAATTTCTGAAGATTTGTCAGTATTTTTTTAGTATTTTGCCACACAACGCAAATGTGGAGCGGGTCTTTTCTCTTATGACTTCACAGTGGACCAAAGAAAGAAATAGACTTTCAGTGGAGTCAATAAGAGCCATATTGCTTACGCAATACAACTACAAACATGTGTCATGTGAGCAATTTTTTAGTGAAATAGCTGGAAAAACATTTTTTTTGAAAGCGGTTGCTAGCAATCAGAAATATAAGTACTTATAAAATATAATTTGAATAAAAAGAATAATAAATACGTTGATTTTTATTTGAAACATTCTGGCCGGTTATTTTTTTCAAAATCAGGATTTTTAGACTTGGCAGACAGGTTTTTGCATTTTTAGGCCTGGTAACCCTACCCTCAACAGGCACGACACGGGACGCGACAGAACCTGTCGCGCGACGAGTTGTGCTTTTGTGTCGCCTGCGATTCGCGTAGCGTGTCGCGCCTGTTTTAAGGAGCCTTAATGGGTCTGAAACCTATTTTAAATATTTATTCCTCGTTTCTCTTATTAAAATAAATGAACCACGTTTATCTCCAATATGGTTCTATTTCAGTTAAATAAGGACTGAAATAAAGCAATATAAAATTCACCATTTAGAATTCTTTTTGATAATTATATTTAACGAAACCGTTAGCACCAAATCAAACCGCAAGTTCCAAAGATAGCCATCAAAATGCATAACATAATTCACGAAATTAAGATTCAAATATTTAAGTCTCTCTAACCTAACCAAACCCAAAAATAAATTGTTATCTCCAGAAAAAAAAAAACTCAATTAAGTAAATGCATTTTAAAAAGACCGCGTGATATAAAGAATCTTTAGGCTCCGTAACTTAATGTCGTTGCTTTAAAAAAAGAGTGTTCCTTTTTTAAACGGACCAATGAGAGGTCCCGATACTTAATGTCCTACCGAATTTTGAAATTGGAGATTATAAAACCAGAAATGGAGTCGTTTTGAAAAATATATTTTTTGTTTTAGTTACCTATTTTTCTTATCTTTGAACTCGTTTTTAGAAGCTTGGCAAGATTTGAGACTGTCTTACCATTTAGAAACATATAATTAGCCGTGTGTAAAGATCGAATGTCTACCTCATGCTGCCTACCACCCAATATGGTGTCTAGAATATCGGACAATATTGAGTAATTTCGTAATAAAATATGAAATAAGTGGTAATAAAATATGAAAATATACAAATTTCTAGCTGCATTTTCGAAAGTAGGTTAAAAACCGACTACCTAACAAAATAATTATGAGGAAAGAGATAATGCTGAAAATTAAATCATTACAAAGACTCAAGCTTTTAACAAGGTCTTTTACGAAGATCTTTAAGCATTGTTAGCTTCTAGACTCTATAAAAAAAAACAAAAAGCTGCCAATATTTTCAGCCCTGAAAAACTAAAAAAGGACCTCGCTCTCTCTGGCATAGATAGAGATCAGTGCAACCAAAGAGTCACCAAAACACCATAAACTAAATAACAAAAAGCGTAGAGTTGATACTCTACGCCATTTTATAACCGTGCAATATTGCAGCCGAAATTCAAAATAAGAGAACGCAGAGCTCAACCGAAGTGAGCCGAGCGGACGTTCTTATTTCAAATGTGAAGCGACGCGCGATAAACAACTTGCAGACTTATTTGTTGATCGTATGGGATTGTGAATTGACGTTTGATTTTATTTTTAATAATACGACTGTTATTTTGAAGCGGGATGACATTTGATGTATCAAATCCTTCCAAACTTGATACTATTAACGATAGTATTGGATATAGGAGAGCCTATGTAACCAAACCCCGGCCAAGCTTCTGTCCTGGGAATGCAACAAAAAAATGCCTTTACGTAAATAATCAAATTAGATGGAATTCATTCATTTAGTCGTTTTTTTGCATTCATCTCTCATTTGTATTTCTGGTAATAGTTAGAAGTTGACAGCGACTGAATTACATTAAGGTAATTGTGTCGTATCAGGCCCTAACTAAATTCATATAAACTGCTGGGGAGTTTGTTGCCCCACTTCATCTTCTCAGCTAAAGCAATAGGAAGTGGTGAAGGGCTGGCGTTTTGAGGGACTGTCAAGTGATTTTGACGTTGAAAAAGTGCTGATTCAGTCTAATTAGGAATAAATGACTTTCAATTTTGATTTTGTATTAATATTGGGCCCAAATGTTCTGAACCGAGAATCGAACTCAGACTGAACTCAATTTCGGAGACATTTAACTCGCGAACCAATAGAGTGTCATTGAAAAATGTCCTACTCAGCCGTATCAGAATTTAAACAAACATTTGAACTTAGAAGACAAAGCAATCAAACGGCCGTCAGTATCTATGGTCGCGTTCAGTAAAAATTGCCATAATTAAAATTGGTTTAGAAAAACTCGGAATGCACCCGTAACAATGGGCCATTAGGCGCGTTGATAAACATCTACGGAAGAATAGTAACGACGTTTTTGAATTTCGAATTTCGGAACGATTGTGTTTTTTTCTGAAGTTGCCAGTTTGGTGTTTGAGAAGCGTTGGAGATTTTTTAATAGACGACAAAATACATTTTATTATGCTTTGTAGGATAAGCAGGAATCTTAAGTTTATCACTTTTTCAGAACAACGTGTAACTAAACTTATAACTGCCAAATACATAACTTCTGGCTGGTTGGTATGGACCTAGTGTTTTTTTTTTAAATTGATTGGCTAATTTTTTGTGATTTTCTCACAAAGTACTTACATCTCTTGCGAAACAATAATTCTATGGTAAGTTAAAACTGTTAAAACGGCCTCTGGTATCGGCCCCGACTTCCGACTTGTAGGTTGTGGGTTCGAACCCTGGCAGGCGCTTTACTTTGAGTGAATAATTTCATCACCACTGCTCTCAAAACGGTGAAGGAAAACATCGTGAGGAAACCGGCATGTCCTAGAACGGAAAATTCGAAGACATCTACCAGCCCGCACTGGGCCCGCGTGGTAGATTAGGTACGGCCCACTCCCTCTCACCGAGAGGAGGCTTATGTTCCAGCAGTGGGAACGGTATAGGGTAAATACGACACAGCTTATTTGACTGAAAAAAAGGCTCTCGATACCCCATTTCTTTATCTACCACCATTCCGCAACTAACGACCTCTAACAAACAAACAAAAAAACATTAAAAATAAACTCATTTATTGTAAACTGCCAATAAATTGGAATTATTCAAACTCAAACATGGAACGTGGAACGCTGGCGCTAGCGGACCTCACACGTTGCTAATCCGCGCTATCGCCAATCAGTCACGTCGCGGATGTCGAGCGAGTCGTACGTTCTAACTAGTTCTGTCACTAGTTAATTAGTCTTATTTAGTTGAATATTATTGATTTGTCTTTAAAGATGTTGGGAGAAAAGTTTAGAGTATGAATTTACCTACAAGAGTCGAGGAAAACTAATGAAACGAAGTATTGGAAGAAAGATTACATCGCAAAAAAGGGGGTGATGTGTTCACTTACAAGAATACTGGAAGACTAAAGAAATGACGGATTGTGTGAAAGATAATTTGGCAAGAAAGGCAGTCTTAAGGCACGCAAGTTAAAGCCTTGGATTAGAACTGAAGAGATAGAAACAGTCAGTACGGCGTGGTATCTCTTTATATCCACCCAAGTAGGCTACGGTTCAAGAGTTTCCCTGAAAATATGGTAGTCTTCCTAGTATTAATTAATTCTGGTCTAGTAGGCTTGTTGCCTAGACTAGCACCGGTGAGTTATAACAATCTCCCCTTTGATCACCTAGCGAACATTCTAGAAGCATGTCCTCCTGTATATTTACACACAAAAAACAAAAAAAAAGCTTGTCTATCTCATGAAAAACACAACATTCTACACCCTTTGCTATTTTATCGATATATCTACGTAACTTATTAGCATATAGACACGAAGTTAATGTAAAATAAAATGCGTTTATCTATTAGTAACATCTGTTTTATGTAAGACTGTGTTTGTTAGACCATGTGGCTATGTAAACAGACTTTTACGAAGGCTCTAAAGTTTTTATTAGTCACAATATATAGCCAAACGTTTAATCAATAGCTTCTACATGGATTTCTGGTGTTGATTAAATAGGAATTTGGTTTTTATTTGGTTACTTACCTACTACTCGGAGCAGTGGTGCATTTACAGTACTACTTACCTACAAGTTGTAGGGCTTAACTTTGTCACCACTCCTGTTAAAACGGTGAAGGAAAACATTGTGAGGAATATGGAATTTTGTAGAACCAAAGGTTATAGACATTTGACATCCACCAACCCACACTACAACAGTATTACTCGTATTATGCCGAGATTGGAAACTGATTTCAACAAAATAAAAGAAAAATAAACAGAAGGATTTTGTTACTATGTCTATTTTATATCTCCAAAAGTTGTGAATTAAAACGAAATCAAATACCAAACCTGCATGGCATAATACATAATGATAAGAAAACGATGGGAAAATGCGCGTGCCAAAATTGCTCTAAGCAAATACTTTATCATTCCGGGCTTATAAAGAATGATATACAGCGAATATGTGCCTAGAATAAATTAAAACATGTTAGTCGTTACATTTTATAAAACTTAAAAAATATATCTATCACTTTTTCAACCTAATCGTTGCCATTTTGTTCAAATGTCACGCTGACATAACATTTCGCGCGCTCCTGCAACCATAGATAAAGGGTTTAAATCCTTTTTTTTTCGAACACAATAGCACAGATCGGGGTTGAAAAATCCGAGCGATTAATTTTAATTCTTCCATTTATATTCGTGTCACATAGTTTTAAGAGCGGAAGTGCGTTTTTTGATAGCATAATGGTTTCTTACATCCGGTTGTAATAGAAAATTGTTCGGTTTTAGGGATGGTAGGGCTGTTACCGCTATAAATCATTTATAACTGTTATAGTTTTTTTTTCAGTGCGTAATCGGATTACTTTAAGTTAACTATTTCTCAAAAAATCATAATCATAAGTAATTGACTTTTGTTTGATATTTTTTATTTTTGTTTGGTAATTTAAAATGTTTCGTTGTGTGTTTGGTTTTTGTAATACCCAGTAACTGGGTTGTGGAGGGAAATCCGACCGACCCCAACAAGATTAGGAAAAGGCTAGAGGAATATGATGAATTAAAAATGTTTCGCAGTTATTTTAAAATAACAATCTACATAAAGTAAGTTATTTAAATAACGACAATCATGAAATAGTTTTGCTTGCGTGTTTTGAAGTAATTAATCTCCGCTTAAAAATATTAAAACACACGTTGTCTTCATCTCTTTAATATACTCTCCTATCGCAGGTTTGCTGGAAGAGATTTCTTTAGAAATAAGCATCACCTTTGTACCTATTTTTCTGTTCCTTTCTTGTCTGTTTATATATGTGTGTACATAAATGGTTAAATAAATAAATAAATAAATAAAAAAAACTTTGTCAAGTAGGTAGGTAGTTTGATTTGCTGGTTTAAATCCTACTAATATTAGAAATATGAAAGTTTGTGAGGATGGATGGATGGATGTTTGTTACTCTTTCACGCAAAAACTACTGAACAGATTTGGATGAAATTTGGAACATAGATAGTTTATATCCCGGTAATACGTTCCCGTGGGATAATTTCCAACATCCACGCGGGCGGAGCCGCGGGCATTAGCTAGTACGACATACGGACACATAAATAAACCTTCTAACTACTGAATGGAAGCTCTTGCTCATAGATTGCTACAACAGCTGTCAGTTTGAATTATCATGTCTGCAAACATGATTAACTATATACAATATTAATTTCAAATCCTATTTTCAGAATTTATTTTGCCTGTATCTGCCCCTGTATGAATGTCGGATATCCATTTAAGCTTCGATGACCCTAGTATTAAATAGTTGTATAATTTCATAGACAACGGTAGTTTTTTTTTTATAAAGCGATTATACGAATTGGTAGCGAACAACTGTAGTTAGATGAATTATTTAAATTACTACAAAATATTTGGGACGCCATTATGTTGTTTAAGTAAATGTTTCTATTATTTAAATTAAGGTTATGTTGTAACTAGTTTTTTTTGTGTTTATTATAATATCATTTATGTATTATGTAATAGTTTTTGTGTAACGTTTTTTTTTTGTTTTGTAAATATACCTCGACCTGGTGGTCGCAAGAGCTACTGGTTCGATTCCTGTTTCGGGCATAGTGTTATTGGGGTTTTCCGTCTGCAGTTTCTCAGTAGCATCCCGGAATCCGGATTTGTGCCCGGTTGATGGCAATAGGCTCGCCCCCTATTATATGGGACTTATAACTAACTCATGCTGATTTTGTTAATCCCAACAAATGGCTTTGTTGAATCCGTTCAATAACTGTACCTATATCTCAACGGCAGCTTTCACCTGTAATGTAAAAACCCAAGATTCCATAGTAACGGCTAGGGCTTTGCAAGTAGACTGCGCACGCCATCAACTGCTAGGTACAGTAGAGAGATAATTAAAACCAGCAGGATAGATTAATACATATAATTAAATAGGTAGAAGTAACACGGCTAGGTTGCAGATAAAGTTTACTTCACAGGCGAATGCGCCCGAACGAGGGAGCGCCTTTATAAAAATGCAATATTATTTACCTATACAATCAATGAAGCTAACTTAGCGAATATAAAAAAAAAACCCACAAGTGAGGAATTGTTCAATCATCCACCCAAACCAATTGGCATAACAACTACAAAACGTAATCCCTCACAAGTTGAATGAAAAAAAAAGTCCTATAGACCGAAAACCCAATAATATTTAAGGTTTTAAAGTCGCGGCATCTCAAAGTCCGCCCCCGGGGCGCCGAGAGCGTATTTTCAAAATATTTTGACTTTAATAGCTCTCTTTGACATTACACTGACGTATTGTCGATGGTCGTGATATTTTTTTTCGAAAATCGGCAAATGTAAAGGTGTTGTTGTGCTTTTTTCGTGTTGATTGTAATAGAAGTCGGTGTTGTGTGTTCTGCGGGGTGGCCGAATTTAATGTTCGTGTGTGTGATTGAAAGTGGACTTACCTTGCCATTTTTTTACTTTTGTATATTTCTTTACAGTTCTTTATTTTGGGTGTAGCGGTAAACGTCGTTAGAAATATCAATGACAATGGATATGATCGTGATTGGTAAAATATAGAAGAAGAGATGTTTAGAAAATAATTAAGTATGTTATAATATTAGCATAAATAAGGACTCTGCGCCCTATTTTCTTGATATCATATAGTATCGACGCTGCACCGTAATTTCATGATATTATAGTATCGCCGGTTTTTACATGACTAGACTCACCCGGGGTAGACCTATTGTATTCTATAAAAATACTGCCCACAGTCCACTCTGATATATTTTACAAAAGTAAAATAGTGTTTACCAAAATAAGTGAATAAACGGAATATAAAACGGAGAGCAGTTAACATTTTCACAAACAACCTATGTAAAGCCATCGCTAATCAGATGTCACAACTTTCAATAGCCCTGTCCTTACACAACAAGAAGATATCGTCTCCGCAATCACTATAGTCACAAAGAGAAACTAGTATATTTTTCAAACTTTTCAAACCAAACATGTAATCACATTACATTATACTACTCGTCATTCTGTGTTCTTTTGATAACACGTGTCCAAACAGCGTTCACAATACAAACAACATCACACCCTGGCAGGAAACGGCTGACCGCCACAAAGCGTTCGCCAGGCGGCTTTCTTGTGAAAAAAAAAACTGGATAATTTATGGTCAAGCCTGACAGCTGTCATTTTTCCCGCGCGCAGGAAACTTCAAAGGATCGCGTTTTCATTGAATAAGGATGGGCAATGGATAAGTGGTGTTTGCAGTAATTTTTATAAGGTTATCATGCTGAGTATTTTTTGGGTGGTCGCTGTTTTTAATACAAGTTTGTTTTTATTTTCATAATAGACTTCGTTAGGCGCAATTATTTTCAAAATAAATCAAAAATGCAAAGATGCATGAAGGCTCCCGCAGACAGGCGCGACGCGACAGCTCGAAGCGACTCTTGTAGAACAAAGAAATTTTGCTACTGTATCGCGTCGCGCAGTTGCGTGGCACTTTTTTGCGGGAACCGAATTCCTACTAGGTCCTACGGAGCTCAAAACCTATAGGGATTCTTACATCTTAAAGATATATTGTAAAGTTACGTCATTTTGTAAATAGGTTCAAAGCTTTTTATTTATTAAACATATTACATACCTATTATTTATTTAGATTAACTACTTGTTAGTATTTTCTTGATAATTCTACTATACTCTGCTGTTAATTTCATTAATTAAAAGAAACCCACTACAACCAACAACAAATTAAGAAACTTGTCCAACCGACTGATTCCTTACAAAGTTACAAAACTTGCCCATCCCTACATAAAACTAAAAATGTCGACGTTAAAATTGGTTTAGCAAATAAAAAAAGGGAGTTTACATCAGAGCCATCAGCTGGCAACCGCAAACTGACCAGTAATGACGGATGCACAATGCACACAATTTTGTATTGTTTGAAAACAATTGAAAAACCAAATGACAACACACATCCCTTTCTTGAAAATACATACACAAATGTTGGTCCGATTTTGACGTATGTATACACTGGCCATTTTCAATACCTTATAATTTCATATCCTAAACGGACCCAGCAATGGATATACAAGTAAAGCGGCCGAAATAATGAAAGTTCTAAAGAAAACTGGGTCTGTATTAAACAGTTTTATTAACCATCTTTAAATGACTTCATTGCTGTAGCAAATACAAGAAAACCAAGGTCAGGCAATTCTGGACGTTAAAACCATCAAATTTAAAAAGACCCGCAATTGTAAACAAAATAAAAGACAACACAGGTCAACTAAAATTTATTCTTATTTTAAAAGTTGTCGCGTGCCGAAAGCAGCCATAACCAAATGTTTGTAATTTTTTTCGCGTCAATTGTTTGGAGACAATGGACAACACGGGTACAGCCTTTTGACGGATTGTTTTGAATAAATAAAACTACCGGTGTTACTTGCAGTGAAAAAAATAAGACGATGATTTTTACTTTTTTTTTATTGTGGCAACTTGTGAAGTGACTGGTTGCGGTTTTGAATGATAATGGCTTGGTTTTAAATATTGTGAAATATAAATGGGTATGTACCTGAGGGGCATTACATAGTTCTAAATAAAGCTGAAGTGGTGGTTTAAAAATAAAAAAAGCCTGTAACTGTCACTCTTTAGGACAGACAGGACCTCTTTTCAATTCTCATACAGAGGAGCGGGTGTTGATCACCACGCTGCCGCGCTGGGTCACTGCGTGTTGGCGATTTCAAACTGTTCCTCTCAATGTATAAAGGTTTTAGGGAATCCCAGATAAGCTAACCATTATCATAATCACCTGCCCAGCCTTTTTCCAACTAGTTGGGTCAGCTTATAGTCTAACCAGACGCAGCTATACACCAGTATTTTCCATGGAGCGACTGCCTATCTGACCACCCCAACTCCGTTACTAGTTATCACGATACATCTTGGCAAGACTGGATGTCAGACTTTCGGGCTTATGTCCGTTCCAGTGATAAGTCATGAATTTCTATAATATTTTTTATTACGGGCCGCATATATTTTTTGAAGGTGTTAAGAGCGCATACACGGGTGCACTAGCGCCACTCCTTAAAAAAAATATTATCTCGTGACTGAGAAGTAATTTTGAAAAACGGCCCTATAAGCGACCTCTGTAAGTGTGTCAGATTTTTCTAATACCTTTTATAAACTTTCATATTGAGACACGAAGCAACAAAATTCGATCTAAACAAAAGCGGCCACATTCATTTAGATCGTATTTTGTTGCTTCGTGTCTCAATATGAAAATTTATAAAAGGTATTAGAAAAATCTGACATACGTACAGAGGTCGCTTATTAAGCCGTTTTTCAAAATTCCTTCTCAGTCACGAGATAATACTTTTTTAAAGGAGTGGCGCTAGTGGACCCGAGTGCGCCCTCTTAATTGATAAACAAATTTACCACAGCCACGCAATTTTTAATACCAATTACATAAAATATGATAATCCTACTTGGGGTAGTCATCAGTCCCCTGTGTACTATAAAACAATTATTCCCCTGATCAAACAGATGAACCGCAGCCTCTCGACAAACCATAATCTGTGGTGTTCTGTTTACAAAATAGGGTTCGTGATACAGGGGAATTCAGTAGGGGTGTCGGAGACGACGTGTTGAAATGTTGAAGTTTTGTATGGAAGTAGTAAGTTGTCTTTATAATAATTTTATGAAAGGTATGTTCGGATAAGTTGTAAGTATCCGAACCAATTTATTTATACCAAGGGAATTAGATTTTGTGAGAGTGAACAGGCTTCTTCTGGGTAAGTTCACTCCATCGTCGACTTTGTCTCTGTCATCTCTGACCTAGACTAGAGTCAAGAACAAAGACAACTAAAAAAAAAAAAAAATGTTGGAGGTAGGAGCTCCAAAATTCAAACACCACTAACTTACTTCCTCTGGCTCGATGAAGTAACGCGACCCGCCCCTACTTCACAAGGTGTTTGCGGGTTAAATGATAAATGATTTTGTTTCTGTAAGTAGGTTTGTACAAATACCTTTACACGTCAATATTTTTTTTTAAACTAGATGAGGTCGGCGTTTCCTATCTGACTACTCTGAAAAGAAAGGCCGAAACAAACTCAGAGGTCAGTCTCTTTTAAAGTCCAGACATACTCTTGGTCAGATCATGTGAAGACCATGTAGATTGGAGTCTGAAATGGTCCTTTGAGGAAAGAACCACACAGATTGAGTGGACCTGTCCAGTCAGTGCACGCATTTGTCAGCTCAACTCAGAACTTACGGAGCTCAACGATTCGGCGAACAATACCAAAGGAAGGACATTTGGGTAGGCCGCATAAATTACTCAAACTGCCAGATCATGATTAAAACTAAAACATGGAGAGTATTGAAAAAACATGGAGATTTCTTATATATATGTAGGTAAGTTTAAAATGAATGTATTGTAAGTACATATAAACCTTCCGGAATAAATTTTGTAGATGACTATGAGAACCGCATTAAAGTCCGTTGCGTTGTTTAGAAGAACAACGCGGGAACATAGACAGGGGGTCTACTCCCTAAGCACGAAAAACGTAGTTTCAGTCGAAATTACGGGCGATTCCTACAACGAATCTTTTACGGACATATGATTACTTCAAGGCCCGAACTAAGAATGTAACACGATTTCAAAGTTGTCCCTACTTCCGATATGAATATTCCCGTTTGAAAAAATTAATTTGACATCTTGTTTTTGACGTATCAACTATTTTCGGATGGGCCTGTACGTTCGTTGACAGAATTAGAGAGTAGAACCCCAGACACGAATAATACTTACGATAGAAGTACGAGTTTAGAACAGAAATCTTCGAACTTAAGGCCCTCTTGTAGTGCGGTGTGTCTTGTAGTGCGTCTCGGCGGGCACTGGCCGGCCGGGGCGAGCGCTTGAACTGCTTGATTTTGTATATACTCGTAATTATGTTAAAAATAATAACGAAATTACAAAAGGTGTTCTCAATATGTCCCTAAAAAAACAATAAGCCTTATCTTTTGATATAACTTTTACATGATTTCATAATGGAATCTCTTCAAGGTACACGTTTATAGCGATTTAGTGTCAACATTGTTCTTTTTTTTTTCGAGTCAGTTATTATAATCACGTTTCCGTTTTCACACAGCGCTTGAACGCATGTTAAATTTTCCTAAAATATTTTTTTTTTGAGCTCCATTTACATTTGGCCAGATTTACAGAGGTTTAATAAAGTTAAAAAGTAGTGCTACCTCGCTTTAACAAAAAAAGGTATTTCAACGTGTAGACACGAAGTAACAAAATACGATCTAGAGGAATGAGGCCGCTTTACTTTAGATCGAATTTTGTTGCTTCGTGTCTCAATATGAAAGTTTATAAATGGTATTAGAAAAATCTGACACACTTACAGAAGTCGCTTATTGAGCCGTTGTTCAAAATTTCTTCTCAGTCACGAGATAATATTATTTTAAAGGAGTGGCGCTAGTGGACCGGTGTGTGCCCTCTTAACATCTCAAACTTAAACCATTTACAGGCACTTTTGATTTGTCAACGAGTCGGTCAGTCAGAAAGATGAAGCTAGTTGCCTATTCCAAAGCGTAGCAGGTACCTATGGAGAAGAACGGGCAAGAAACTCCACGGACACTCTTTTTATATTGTTACAAAAATATTAGTTACATCATTAATTTTGAACTTATAATTATATGTGAGAACGATGTAAAAAAGACGTACACGTTAAAAGCGTCCAGAGTACAGGAAATAGACGCAAACAAAAAAACAATCCAAAAATAAAATAATTAAAATACCTAAGCCGTGGCAGCTAAGAGATGACCAGTCCCTACTGACGGCGCCTGTTCAATAACATGACGCTTAGATCATCATGGATATAACCAAAGAGTTGTCAAATAACATCTAAAGTCCAATAAAATAAAATAAAATATTAACGATCTTGTCACACTAACTGTGAGTTCTCAATTATTTTTCCCTCGAAACATTCTCCATTTCTCTGTCGCCAGTTTAGTTACAACCCTAACACATGGGTTTATATTCTACCACCCTCTCGAGTGGATTATTGCCGTTTTGTTACTTAGCACTGTTCTCGTGTTACACAACGATCTGCTAAATTGAAATTGTGATCATATTTTTCTTAATGTTAGTTATTATTTTCGTGATTTGGGGGCAGGGGGATTATTAGGAAAATTTAATTGAATAGGGTATCGTTAACACGGTACTTGGCTCCTTAAAAAGGTGGCTGGGATAGACTGGATGTGGAAGGCGAGGACAGGGTGTTGTGGTGAATCACGGGGGAGGCCTATGTCCAGCAGTGGACTGCGATAGGCTGAGTTGATTGATCATGAACACGGTACTCACAGCAATTATGTTTTTTTTTTTCCTTATAAGCAATTACACATACTGGATAGCAAAGTTAAACCACAAAAACTGGTAAAACACGGTTTTCTGTAAGCTATGGCTTTCATGACCTATTTAAAAAAAAGGAAACAGTTACTTCCGTGTCTTAAATTGGTGCTACAACTACAGAACTGTATTACTAGCACAGAGGGCCTAGACAAATGGCATTCGCTTTGGAGCGATTCTATTTCTACAATCGCTATCGCTTTCGCTAATGATTCCAAAAACTAGCAATAACGCTCTTTAAAAAGTGTCCCTTGGCTATGCATCTCTGTGGAAGTACCTAATCTTTCGACGCTGTTGATTCATTTCATAATCGAATGTTGTTTACATTGTCTAGCAAATTTTTATTCGTTGACCTATGATCACGTGACATTTCGATAGCTTATGTCAACCCCATACATTTTAGCTTTTCTACTAGCGTTATCGTTAATCGAATGTTACTTTGTCTAGGCCCTCAGGAGTGTGATTTGTTTGCCGCGAGATGGATACACGTAGGTATGTCGTGCATGTTTGAGATTCTGTGAGATGGTGGACGACAGATAACCTTTTTCTTTTTATTTTTGTCCCAATATTATTTGATTGTTGTTTGTTAGTTATTTTTATCTAGGCATTATGTCTTATTGTTATTCCTTCCTTATTGTAAATATGACTGTTTTTATTGAAATTCTAACTGTGCAATAACTTGGACCTAGGTCTGTAATGTTGTGTATGTTTATTTCCAATAAATAAATTACAAACATATTAATAACATACGAAGTCTAATTAGTCACCTAAATGACTCTATGGTCTATCTCTATGTAACCAAAAATCACCTGAAACTATCCACAATCTACCCACCGATAGTCGGACCCTCAATATAACATATCTACATAGATAAAAGGCCAGGAACACACACATAACACCCACATTTCCACCGCAACGCATTAAGAACATCCCTCACAAAAACGGCTCTTCAAAAATCATCCCCTGGCTGATATGAAACATGTATAACATCGGTTGCGCCTCCCCTGTAAACAATGAGCTTCGAATAAACAGAACTACCCCTACAACGGCGCTGTTTACGAATTTTCACCCCCAACCCGAGCGGTAATGGGTTTTGTGTGGTGTGGTACAAGGTTCAAGAAGTAAGCGGCATCTTTTATGGGTTAATGTGTTAAATGTTACAATAAAATACCTTGAAATTAAATGAAAGCAAATTTAAAACTCATATTAAAAGTACACTTTGTAAACAGGCATGATTATTACAAATTAGAGGATTATATCCTAGATAAGAAGCTTGGAAACATGCTGCTCCTGCTCCATAGGAAAATCTATCTATCTATCTCTAAAAGAGTCTCGACAAAATCAAACCGGTCGGTAATATAATTGTATAATTTATATTTTTTATGACATTGATTTTACATTTTGTAACTACTTTAACTCACACACTAAATTACTACTTGTTAAAATTTTAGAAAAATCATCAACTTTTCAATATTTGTAAATATGTGAGCACCATGTATCTATCTGTATGTGTAATTTACATACGAATAAATGATTATGATTATGACATAATTAATTTGCCTGTCATTGCTTTATTATTTAATTCTATTTACCTATTGTTTTATGGTAATTTTATTCTAGGTCTTCACGTACTTATAATTATATAATTAATGTATATATAATATTGTAAAACATTATAAAGGAGTCTCGGTGGAGTTTCTTGCCCGTTCTTCAACTACCTTTTGGAAGGGGTAACTAGAACCAATTCTATTTTCTTGTAAAATTTGACGTTCAAAAGTGCCTTCTAAGTGCCTATTTGAAATAAATGATTTGACTTTGCATTATCATTTACGTAACATAGAATAGAATAGAATACTCTTAATAGAATACTTTATTTTTGGAACGAAGTTCCTTATCGCGCGTTGTGAAAGGGGGCTAGACGGAAAAAAATCTTACGAAAAGTTGTCACGACACTTTTTGCTATAGTAAGCTATTGTAAGCTGTGCGGCGTCGCATGTTTCTCTGTCTGTCTCTCTCTCTCTTATAGAAAGCAAGCCAGATATTTTCATTTCTATTTCGCATTGAACAAAAACAACAACAACAACAATCCCAACAACAACCACAACAACAACAACCCCAACAACAACAACAACATCAACTTTTTTTTTTTTTCTTTTTTTTTTTTTAGTACTTCGTTCCATCCGGGTGTCCCTTGACACCTCTCAAGTTTTTTTTATTAACATAACATCACGCTTGTATTTTCCGAAGGGTTAGGCAGAGGTGCACCTATAGTTCACCCACATGTCACCAGTTATGTTTAAGTCCTATGTAATTTTATTATTAATTACCTGCATTACAAATTCATTTGCGAGAGTTGGGCCGCGTCTTAACCAAAAGTGATAGTCGCGTCGAGTGATAGACGTGATCGTCGTGGACTTTAATATGAATATGACATAGCCACGCGATCAATCGAGTCTCATTTGTACGTCAAAGTTTATACAAACGATTATAACCAAAAGCGGACGCGGGAATATAAAGATGACATTAGGGAGACTTATTAAAAAATGGATGGCGTCTATGACATGAAACTTGCATCATCTCGTAAATCGAGCTTGTTGGCTTTTGCAATGAAACGTCTATACTTTGCTGCTTGTTATTTACTTTTCAAACATACAATAAAATAAAAATTCTAAATATGTATTCGCACTTTGCGGCAGTCGTTCAATGTCGCTACCAGATAATACAGGGTGACGGGGGCATCGACGTGCAAACTGTAACCATGAAATCAGCACATGATTCTAGACACCCTTAACGCAGATTTTTTTTGATGGCTAACAAATAAAAAAGTGAACGTTTCATAGAAAAGTGCAATAAAACCTACGCGGTCAAAATGGATGTAGGGGCAAATTATTTTTTAATGACCGACGACAAATTTCAACGCAGACGTGTTCAGAATCATGTACAAAATCCATGGTAACAGGTTGTGCCAACCTGTATAGTGTGTTATCTATGTCTCTACTTGTGACAGTTGCTCTGACAGAAGCGTCTGTCTCGCAGCGTGCAATTTTCGCCCGCGCGCCCTATTTTTGTGGTGGCGGCAACAAGGATTTAAGATTTAAAGTGAACTCTACATTATAGGCCTTAAACAAATAAAAGCGGCCAAGTGCGAGCCGGACTCGCCCATGAACGGTTCCGTAGCAGTTTACGATTTATGACGTATTAAAAAAAAACTACTTACTAGATCTCGTTCAAACCAATTTTCGGTGGAAGTTTACATGGTAATGTACATCATATATTTTTTTTAGTTTTATCAGTCTCTTATTTTAGAAGATACAAGGGGGGGCACACATTTTACCACTTTGGAAGTGTCTCTCGCGCAAACTATTAAGTTTAGAAAAAAATGGTATTAGAAACCTCAATATCATTTTTGAAGACCTATCCATAGATACTCCACACGTATGGGTTTGATGAAAAAAAAAAAATTGAGTTTCTGTTCTAAGTATGGGGAACCCCCAAAATTAATTGTGTTTTTTCTTTTTTTGTGTGAAAATTTTAATGCGGTTCACAGAATACATCTACTTACCAAGTTTCAACAGTATAGTTCTTATAGTTTCGGAAAAAAGTGGCTGTGACATACAGACGGACAGTCCGACAGACAGACATGACGAATCTATAAGGGTTCCGTTTTTTGCCATTTGGCTACGGAACCCTAAAAACGAGTGAGTGTAAAACTATAGACTAGAATTATTGATTTTTTAATAATGAAAGACAAACTTTCTTACCGAAATGACATAGGTCCGCATATCCCGCTTATCGCTTGTAACTTGCACCGTTAAACTTCCCAGCAAGGTGTGGCCCGTGATTGTTAATATCACGAGGGTGAGCAGAGCCCCTGTCACATGTATTGAATGCTAATCACAATCTTTGTGGAGCGAGATTGTTTTTGTCCTATCTTTGCGCCGAGTTATTGGGAAGATGTGTTTCTTGATGGTGTGTGATGAGCTTAATATGTATTTTTTTGTCTTCACTTATCAAAATTAAGTTTTTGATTAAGTGACATTAGATTAAGTTAAGCGAGACCAGAGTTATTTCAATATCGTTTGTTCCGTGAATTTCAGATTTGCACGGATTAACAGACGAAAGTGCCTAGGCAGCTAAGCATTATAAACATGTTAGCACCTTCTAGGTATACAGCGGGTCACGGACTAGAAAAAAAAGAAAATGAAGCACTATAAGTATATATATGACCGTTTGTACAAACATGCCTCACGCACGCATTTACATCATAAGGTGTCATTACGCGGCACTACGGCGTCATTGTAGGTACTGTTTACGTCAAGTAATAAAATAAAACAATGCCTTTTTGTGTTGTGGAATGGTGTAAAAATATATCTACATCCCAGAACAAGTGTCAAGGAATAACATATCACAAGTAAGACACTTATTTACACACACACATAGATCGGTACGGTGCTTCACTTTCGATATTCGTGGCGCGGAGTACTTCTTTTTTCTAGATCGTGCAGCGGGTATTATGATTCTGAAGTGCTGAAGGCCGTCTTACTTACCATGAAACTTACATTACGAGCGACTACGAATATTAAATCTAGTTTCTGTTCTCGACTTCTCCCACATTGTAGTCAATCATACTATAAAACATACCCAATGGCACTTGGTAATTAATAGTGTAGCTTTTTGCCAGTGAAAGAGTTTTCGAAATCGGATCTGAGGGCCTAGACAAAGTAACATTCGATTAGCGATGACGCTAGTAGAAAAGTTAAAATGTATGGGGTTGACATAAGCTATCGAAATGTCACGTGATCATAGGTCAATGAATAAAAATTAGCTAGACAATGTAAACAACATTCGATTATGAAATGAATCGACAGCGTCGAAAGATTAGGTACTTCCACAGAGATGCATAGCCAAGGGACACTTTTTGACGAGCGTTATTGCTAGTTTTTGGAATCATTAGCGAAAGCGATAGCGATTGTAGAAATAGAATCGCTCCGAAGCGAATGCCATTTGTCTAGGCCCTCTGAGGGCCTAGACAAAGTAATATTCGATTAGCGATGACGCTAGTAGAAAGCCTAAAAATATATGGAATTCACATAAGCTATCGAAATGTCACGTGATCATAGGTTAACGAATAGAAATTAGCTAGACAATGTTAACATCATTCGATTCTATAAAACGAATCGACAGCGTCGAACGCTTACTTCCATAGAGATGCGTAGCCAAGTGACACTCTTTGACAAGTGTTATCGCTAGTTTTCGATTCGTATGATGCCTAATATTAGCGTAGGCGATAGCGTTAGCGATTGTAGAAATAGAATCGCTTCGAAGCGAATGACATTTGTCTAGGCCCTCAATCGCTAATGCTTCTGCTTTCGCTAATGTTTCCATCATACGAATCGAAAACTAGCGATAACGCTTGTCAAAAAGTGCCACTTGGCTACGCATCTCTATGGAAGTAATCGTTCGACGCTGTCGATTCGTTTCATAGAATCGAATGATCTTAACATTGTGTAGCAAATTTCGATTCGTTGACCTATGATCACGTGACATTTCGATAGCTTATGTCAACCCCATATTTTTGTTGGCTTTTCTACTAGCGTCATCGCTAATAGAATGTTACTTTGTCTAGGCCCTCTGGACTTCTAGAGATCTAGCTCCTTCATCCAAAATTACAAACTTTACCTCCTCATTATATTATAGTGTAGCTATAGACAAAGACAAAATATCAATCTAAACATTAATACCACAAGCGAAACCACAGGAAACGAACAACAAAGAATACATTTTCAGTAATATCTTCAAAAGCAATAAAAAGACGCCATATTGCCGCGACATATGTTCTGAACGCTCCCGCGGTTTGTCTATGACAAAGTTTTTTTTTTATTTGTCGATGGGCAAAAGCGTTTATTGGATGTATTCGCTGACTAAGTTCTCGTTCGGATATTGTCGTTTTTATTGGAAAATGGGACGTCGTAAGTCTGACTTTTGTGGGCAGCTAACAAATATCATAAATGGGAGATTATGGTTCTTAGGTTGGTCGGGGGAACAGACAACTATGTAATAAGAAGGGATATAGTTTGTGAGGTGCGTTATTACTTTTTCTTGTGGACATAACTTATTTTCTCTCATAGGTATTCAGTTATCTTCTTTGACAGTTGTTATGGGTAGTTAGAAGCCAAAAAGTGTGACAACCGGTCTTACCAAGGGGTATCCTGTTAAACAGTACCTAACTAAGCTGTGAAGGTCAGACAGGCAGTCGCTCCCTAAAAATATTGGTAGCTGAATACCAATATTTTTAGGGAGCGACTGCCTGGTTGGACTGGAAGCGGAGCATAACTTAGTTATGCTGGCCTTCTTATTCGCCGTTTTTGCGCCATTATAAGGGCGCAAAAACCGCGGCGGCTCATCAGGCTGAAACTGAGGTATACCTCAGATTCAGCCTGATGTGCCGGCCATGAAAGAGATCACCCAAATATTTGAAAAGTAATCACTGGGTAAAGTAAGTTATTAATGGTTCACTCGCCCTAGAGTCAAAGCTCTGAAAACCATGGAATTCTAATTGTGTGCGGTCACTTGAGTGAAGTTATAAGTACACTATACATAATAGTATTAGGTATTCTGCCCAAACTATTTGAACATTATGTAACAAGTTTGCGTAACAAAATTTAAATTAAACCGCCAAAGCCCTCGACATCTTTTTTGTCGTTTTCGAATTTTAAAACCGCCTAATCCCATGTCACGTCACAGATTACGACGAACGAAATCTCAACAACACTCGAACTAAACCAAAACATCCAATTTGGTTCCAATCCTATCACAATATAAATTTTCCGTCAAATTTAATCACAATTTCAAATCTAATAACAAAAAAAAAGATTA
This sequence comes from Griposia aprilina, assembly GCA_916610205.1. Classification (NCBI taxonomy): domain Eukaryota; kingdom Metazoa; phylum Arthropoda; class Insecta; order Lepidoptera; family Noctuidae; genus Griposia; species Griposia aprilina. The sequence goes on from OU744311.1 coordinate 11,734,787, forward strand.
CATACTATCTATGGCGATCTACCGCAGGCTGAAGCAACGAACGCCTTTGCCGAAAAGAAAGTGGGAAGATTGTCTATGGAAAAAGATGGCGGTACATTTAGGCGGCTTGTTTGACACGAACATCTTGTTAGCCTGTACCAAATACGTAGTTTTATAAATATAAATAAGGTGTAAAAAAGGTCGGTAAGTGTGTTTGTGGTGTTTGTGTTACGGGTTCTGTACAATAAGAGTTATTTTTTGGCTTTGCATGCAGGCTTCTTGCTGACATAAAAAGAACTGATGCGGTTCCATGAACACGCTATTTTTCATCATCTCAGTCGTAAGAAGTAAAAAACTAGACACGAGTCTCCTTCCAAACATGGCTAGAAGGACCAGACTTACGCTTCCCGTATCCCTTCTTTATACAAGTTTACCAACTACGTAGATAAATGCCTATACGAACATATGCTCAAGTCTTCTTTCCATGGGGGTAAGCAGAAACTACAGAACGCCACCTGCCTTCCTTACATACTCCTTTTGCTTCACTTACGCTCTCTGTTCATACATGCACACCGTGCGCCGGTTGCGAGTACTACGCACCTGTTCTTTCTCTAGAGCAGTAGATAAATGAATTTACCAAAAACATGTAAGTAACATAGCAAGCCCACTGAACCCCAAACCCCCTCGGATATAATACTCTTCAACACAATGGGAGTCCGTAACAAATGTAGCGAGTCGATTTCTTGTCACTTTTTCTATGTAAATTGTCTGCGCAATTTGTGTCGCGACTGTCGTGCCTTTGTTGCCGGCAATTTTTTTGTTGCCCCGCGATTTTTTTGTTGCCGCCCTTTCGTATTCAATTAAACGTGTTGCTGTGAGCTGTAGTTGGATTATTGGATGGATTTATTTATATTTTACGCGGGTTTATGGGCTTTTCGAGATAAGTAAGTGTTGCGCTAGTGCCTCAATGGCGGAAATTGTGTTGTGGGGTAGGTATGATGACTTGAATTAGTTGTGGTGTGTAGAGTTATTATTTGTTTGTGTGGTGTTTAATGCTTCCATTTTTTAATAGATTAGTATCCTACTTTTTAGCTTGAAACTTTTTAGTTATGACATTTTTATAAGACTGCACTGCCTTTTTAGTCTAGTGGTCGCGCTATCGCTGAGCATGAGGTCCTGGGTTCGATTTCCAGGTCGGGTAAAGTGTTATTGGGTTTTTTTATTAGGAATTTTTCAGTAGCAGCCCAGAGTCTGGATTTGTGCCCGGTTGATGGCAATATGCTCGCCACCTATTACATGGGATTTAAACATAATTGTCGAAATCTGGGTGTACGACAGCTAGGTACGCCTCTGCTCAATCCTTCGGGGAAACAAGGCGTGATGTTATATTTATGGGGTTTTTTATTCGCTTGTGTGGCCTTTAATGCTCCCATTTTTGAACGGACAAGTACTTTTTTACGAGATGATTTACGATATTCTCGATTAGAAAAAGGAAAAGGAAGAAAATACTATTATTTGCGGTACACATGACGCAGAGAAAAACACACAAATATAAAAAAGAACGAGTTGGGGGAAAATATGCGTCACATCCACGCAAAATAGCATTCGCTCAGCATAATGCTATGACCCTATACGAGACAGAGCCCCAGCGTTGGTTTTCAGCGACAGCCGGCGTTGACGTGATGACGTCAACCAGTGTAGCATACGAAAATTGCTGCGATGAATTAAATTAGAAATAAAAGCACTTATTAAATATTCTTAACATAATAATACCAGCCTATTATTGCCCCACTGCAGGACAAAGTCCTCTTCTCATATTAGAGAAGGCATCACGAGCATTGATCACCACGCTTGCTCAAGGTGGATTGAGGATTTCGGACTTATATAATTACAAGTCCAGGTTTCCTCACACTGTTTTTTCTTCACCTATGTCAGTACTATCCCAGATAAACCTAGAAAGTACGTATGAATTGAGAAAGTGACATTGATACTTGCCGGGTTAAACCCAGAACCTTATTCTTAACTTATTTTGCTTAGTTTAATTTCCGAGCTTTTTAATATTATATACTCCATTGAGCTGTGGTATCGGCCCCGACTTACGAGTTGTAGGTCGTGGGTTCGAGCCCAGGCAGGCGCTTTACTTTGTGTAAATAATTTCACCACCACTGCTCTCAAAACGCTGAAGGAAAACATCGTGAGGAAACTGGCATGTCCTAAAACCAAAAATTGCATCTGCCAACCCGCACTGGGCCCGCGTGGTGGATTACAGCCCATTCCCTCTCACAGAGAGGAGGCCTGTGTCCCAGCAGTGGGAACATTATTGGCTGTTTATGCTATACTCCATTGTAGGTAATCTTCATCAAATTGTACTTTAATGGGTGCTTATGAACTATCAACTATATCTACACCAGAGTATTTTTGTTACTTAAAATGACATCTTGATACCATTGCTACCACGAATTCAAGAATACACTTCTTGTCAAAGATTTAAATCGTTAGACTTGCCCGCCCGCCTCAAAAGATGGTCACGTTTCTGACATGACACTGACATTTTAATACTGTTTCGCTCACTTATACTGAAAATCGTATCTAAAGTTCCATGCGAGCTATGTGAGCTCATTCCTATCAGTATGGACACTTTTACGCGTGGGCTACGTACTGTGAGGGCAAATCTTACGATTAAGGCGACAATAAGTGCCAGCGACCTTGAGCGAGTGGGTGGAGCATGCGAAACTTTTAAGCGAATAAAATTGCACAGAGCGTTAGCGTCTACCCGGATATTGGTCAGCGATGCACTGCCGCCCGTCGCCCGCAAGAGGCTCCGCTTTATCGCGCATCAAGTTTTTTCGCAAAAACAACCCACCTTGATTTATCAAACACAATACAAATAAAAGCCGTATACAAAAATTTGGGTAATGAAATTGTCTTTTAGATGGTGCAGATTTCATGAAAATACGCCCGATAGTTTTTGCGTGATTATAGTTTTTGTGTTCGCGTTAGACATTACTTTACAAATTAATTACACTACGTCATAAAACTATAATTTCAAATATTCACGTATCAAATTACGAAAAAAATTGTCTAGTTTATCATATATTTTTTCAAACAAATAAGACTATTGGTTTAGACGTGATGTTCAATTTGAAATCATTAAAAGTCGTATATCTGCGCCTTAAATCTTTGCTTCATCCTCTGCCTAGCCTTTTTCCTAACTATGTTGTGGTCAGCCTCCAGTCCAACCGAATGCACCTAAAACACGATACTCCTCGGTAAGACAGGTTTTTCCGACTTTCGGTCTTCTAACTACCCATAACGACTGTCAAAGATCTATAAATGACTTTCCGAGGCACGGAGGGGTCTCTATATGAAATGGACGGTCACCCATCCACGGACTGACCTCGGCAAGCGTTATCAACCTGGGCTACAGTAATTATTTAGCCACGAGCCTCTTTGCTTCCAGTAGTTAAATCGATCCCTGTATGTAGGGTCCTATATTTTAATGATTACCTAATTTGAATAAACTACATAACACGCTTTTACTTCGCCGCCAGATCGTAGGTGCAAGTCAAAATAACAAGTTCATTATATCATGTTATTGCAAGCCTTGCAATAGTTCTGGTTTTTATCTGAAACGGTATGGATTGCATTCAACCTACTACGTCTCATGGGGTAGGTACTTACTAGCGAACCCAGGCTTGTTACGAGTTGAAAAATCATCGAGATTTCTTTAAGCTACGTAAGTTTAATATTAAAGAATTATAGGTATACCTACCTGCACATAAACTTTTCGTAATAAACATTCTCTAAATAGTGGTTAAAAATGAATACTTAAAAGTTAATAGTTTGGAAGAACAACGCGGTGACCGGACAGACTCAAATCGACTAATATGTGGCTCTTCATTTGTTTTTAGAGTGCGGTTCTAAAGCTCAGGATTACATAGGTACTATGTACTTATTATAATGCCTAGGTAGTTTCTCCGGTTGTTAAAATTCATCCGTCGGCAAGTAATTCATATGTTTAATAACCTTTTAAAACTTATTGTGCTCCTCAGCTGTTACCTGAAAAGAGAAATTTTTGTTAATAATTTTGCTTTTACGAAAGTTCTAAAATAAAGAATTATGTGGAGTTTAATTAAAAATCAGCAAATTTTACCAGCAGTCTCGCTTACTCTTTAAAGAAAAAAGCATTATGGTCGAAATAGATAAAATCTCATTAAAAAAATTAAAACTAAAAGGAACTAGACTACTACCCTAAGTGCACGCCATTTTATATTCCCCTGCCTACATAAAATTGTCATAAAATCAGATGGCTGCGCTCAAAACGTAAAAACTCAAGTTTAAGACCGACTTCACTGCTTAATGAACACCGAGTGATCCCTATTGGCTAATCCCCACTGATTATTAACCTCTTTTAACCTCAAAACACTTTTTCCATTTTTATTTTTTATTTTACAAGCGCGTCCATCGACAATAATTGGTTAATTGATAACTATAAAGTTTGTTGTTTATGGTTGCTTCATTTTTTATATTAGTTGTGAGTTTTAAATTAAGTATTTATACGTTTGTGTGTAAAATGAAGAATTTTCATTATTGAGAGGCAATTGTTTTATTTGAGGTTATGTAAAAAAAATGCTGATGTTTTTTTCGCAATTCTGCATTTAAGAAGAATCTTAGGTGTATCAGCTGCTTATATTATCCCACACAAGACGATGGGCTGTCAAAAAAAATGTTGTCTTTAATTGGCTTTGTCTAAATGTAGGAACGTCCAGTGCATGCTGGGCATTCGCCGCAACCACCAATCCACAATCAACTCAGCCTACCACAATCCACGGCTGGACTTAGGCTTCTCCCATACTGCGCCATAGCACCCTGTCCTCCGCCATCTGCATCCAGTCTGTCCTAGCCACTTTTTTTAAGAAATGCGATCTAAATTAATGTGACCCGCTTTTGTTTAGATCGAATTTTGTTGCTTCGTGTCTCAATATGAAAGTTTATAAAAGGTATTAGAAAAATCTTGACACACTTACCGAGGTCGCTTATTGAGCCGTTTTTCAAAATTCCTTCTCAGTCACGACATAATATTTTTTTATAGGAGTGGCGCTAGTGGACCCGTGTATGCGCTCTTAAGTCCCATGTAACAGGGGGCGAGTCTATTGCCATCAACCGGGCACAAATCCAGACTCCGGGATGTTACTGAGAAATTCCAGATGAAAAAATAAACAACACACACAACACAAGTAAAGTATAGGTACCTATATTAAAAGAAAAGGCAAATTTGAGTAACTTTAAATCGATTACACAAGGATCGATTTCAATTCGATGTGTAACGCAATACAGGATAATCGATTACGTTGATCCTTCAAGACTTTTACGCCATTGCATTTAAAATTTTCCGTACTATCGTAACTGCTTACATATGCATACGATGTAGGTCTGTCTGTTTGTGCAGCACGCGATGCGTTGAGGAGTTAAAGTTATTACTTCCCTTTGCTACCGTATCGGGTAATGTTTTTAAAAGTAGTAGGTTGTTGTAGCAAAGAGGTGGTGAGCTGAAATGCTGGCTATTTTATAGAGCCTCATCAAATAAATTAAAAAATGCGCGAGCAGAAACGTACACGTGAAAGAAGTGAAAGTTCTTGAAAATAAAGAATTTCTCTTAATTCTTTATTTTCTAAGAAGGTATTTAGTATGTGAGAGACAGAAAGAGTTATTATATCTTTCTTGTCTCATGTAATGAAATGTGCCTAACTTGACGCGTCCTTGAAATGTCACTCTTGATTATTCTTGTCCAATTATCGAAACGTCGCTTAAGTAGTTTAACTTCAAAAGTGCTTTTCAAACTTCTAAAGTCGACTGCAGTATCTGTGACTACACTGCGTTTTTAGGGTTCCTTACCCGAAGGGTGCCAACGGAACCCTATTGCTCAGGCTCCGCTGACGGTTCGTCTGACTGTCAGCGGGCTGTATCTCATGAACCGTAATAGTTAGACGGTTGAAATTTACACAGTGTGTATTTCTTAATAAATAATAAAAATAAAATAAAGTTAGAAATGAAAGGAAGTCCCCATACAAAAAACGTGTTTCTTTAAATATGTAGTGTTACATACTTATTGTACGGTGCGCGGTGGTACGAAACCCTTCGTTTTTTGTCTTTGGTAAGATGTTCAGAAAAAAAATTAAATAAAAAATAAAAAATATGTAAGTCATGCAAAACACGAAAAACTTCTCTGCGTGTTTGATTTTAATAACATCCAGCACCATAATTGTGTATACCACTATCTATCACAATCTGAATCATTTTGAAGACTTTTGCTAATCCATTGCTTCATATTTTAGAAAAATTTGTCTGCTCAACAACGTAAATAACGCAATGAATGTTGTTGAACTGTCAAAATGAAAGTCATTCCTACCGTTAGTGTGGTACACAATTACCCCGCAGGACCTAGTGAAGGCAGTGAGAATCTTGATGTGGGTAGCGCAGATCCAGTCGTGGCGATGCTTTGCTTCGTGGGAGGCATAGTGTCTAGCAGACTGGCTAATCTTTTGACAACGGCATGAGTTTAGTATTATTGTCCAGCTCATGCACACGATATAAGAAGAATAACGCTAATTTGATACTTAACAAAAGTGTTTCGTAATTACTAATTAGGATTTTGTAACCAGTCTTACTAAGGGCAATCGTGTTTTCCAGTAACTGTCAAAGAGTATAGGTACACATTCGTTCTCCGTTAGATATGTATTAGTATTCAGCTGCATCCGGTTATAGATTGGAATTTGGATTTGGATTGGACCCCAACATAGTTGCGAAATTCTAGGCAGATAATGAGGATCCAAGTCTTCTGTCAAATTAAATCCAAGATGGCTGCCCAAACGAACAATCAGGGATCCGATTTTGGAAGCAACCATTCTGGCTTCCCATTCAATAGATAACACAGGCCTGCAAAATGAAGGTCATAACTTCCTCTCTGGAATTTGATAGCTGATTCTGGAGTATTTTGATGCGCTGATTACGAATATGTACTTAGTTTTTCTCCATCACCTCCTGATTTTTCAAAAAAGCTACAGATAGAAAATTGAGAAAAAAGACAAGTTTTCACTTAAAAAATTATATATTTAAAAAAGTACTTAATTTTTAACTTAAAAAACTATTAACACGTAATAACAACTTATTGCTGGGTTAAAATACACTTAAATTTTATTTGTGGAACCTGGTCCTTTTTTCCTGGAAGCTTCTGTTGTGCGATTTTCGCTTATATTTCCGGTTTGGATCATCACGCTTCAACAACCAACAATAGTCCGCCATCATGCTGACATTCCATCTTCCTTGATACCGGACTTCAAGCTCTTTTAAATCTTGGTGAAATCTTTCACCTTGTTCTTCGCTAACGGCTCCTAGATTTTCTGGGAAGTAATCAATGTGCGAATTCAGAAAATGAAGTTTAACGCTCATATTACAACCCAATTTCAAAATTCGTAACACCAAAATTCGTTATCATTTTGGCTACTATTTCTTTATAGTCCGAGCTTTTATTGTTCCCCAAAAAGTTTTTTACCACTTCCTTAAATGATTTCCACGCTTGTAACTCGACATCATTGAGTTTTTGATCAAGGTGTCCAAGTTTTGTCTTGGTTACATAAAGAATGTCCAAAATAACTTTTGTAAATATTTTTCACATAGTCTGTAATGTTGTTTCGTTGTTTTATCACCATGAATTTCCCGCAAATATAACAAAAACAATTCGAAGAGTTTAAACAACTTCGCGACGACATTTTAAAGTTTAGGTTGCAAGATGCGCACTTCGACTGTTAGTTTTCTAATTCAGAGTAGGTACTTATACAAAAAAAAACCTTTTGTTTTCTTCATTATACCCTTTTTGAACAACATTAACAACAATTAGGCAATATCACCTAAACATCGTGTATTAATGAGCTCATTACTAAATGAAGCCAAAATGACCCGTTTTCGAAATGGTTAATGCGAATTACTTACACTTATTATGTAGTAATTAACAAATTACTGATTTGCATTCATTTCTATGTCGTCTTAAACTAATTAAATGCAATAAAAATTAAGCTGAAGTAATTAAGTGACGTTTTATAGATTTTAAAATGTATGCGCTCAGACATTTTTAGTTAAAATCTTAAATATTCAATATCAAAGAATCCTGACGTGATAGAATTTTTTTATTATTTTTCTCGTAATCAGCACATCAGAAACTATAGAAAGCGTTAATCAGATCTCAGAGAGGAAAACCATTGCAGACCTGTGAATTGATGAATAATTCATATTCCCAATAGTATTTAGATATGGATCGTTACCATAAACATTTACCGTAAACTTTTATAGATCGTAAACTTTTTGGTCAAGTATTTGGTTTAAAGTTTAATAATTTACGCTCCAAATTATTTCAAATAGTTATGTAAGTGTTACAATAAAAATTGGATGACTTTTATTTGAATTTCTTTGAGATAAAGAAATTCTTATTGGTTATTTTTCATTGGAGAGATTTTGAACAGTGATTTTTCTTTTATGTGTATGCCATAAAATGTTATTTAATTATATATATGACGGAGAAGGTACTTTTCTCTCGTTATTATCAGCCATGTTTTGCAGTGATATATGACGCACAACCTGTTACTATGGATACAGTACATAATTCTGAAGCCCCTTGTGTTCAAATTATTCTAATTCTGTGATTATTCTGTGAGTGTTGGGTGTGGCAAAAGAAGCATGAAAGTAGAATAAATGCTGTGGACATGCGTTCCTTGCGAAGCATGTGTGGTGTGACTATGAATGATAGACTGAAGAATGATGTGATAAGGCAACGGTGCCGTTTAAAAGAAGATGTAGTGACAAAAATTGAAAAGAGTATGCTAAGATCATTTGGTCATGTTGAGAGGATGAATGAAGGGCGATTAACAAAAGGTATTTACAAGGCAGATGTGAGTGGAAACGCCGGGAGCGGACGCCCTAGGAAGGCATATAGTGACCTTATTGGTGATGTTCTTCAGAAAGGTCAGGTGCGTAGCACTCACAACCGGCGTGCGTGTATGACCAGATGTATGAACGTAAACGAGGAAAAAGGAGTATGTAAGGATCGTAGCAGGTGGCGTTCTGTAGTTTCTGCCTACCCCCATGGGAAGAAGGCGTGAGTTTATGTATGTATGTATGTATGTGTATTCTTCGGAAAAAAAAAATGTTCTGTCATATATTTTGACCGCGTAGGTCGCTTTTTCATGAAACAGCAGTTTTATTTTTATTTTTGGTTATCGACTTTTATCTACGCTATGAGGTCAAGAATCATGTGCTAAATTTATGGTTTCAGTTTGAGCATCGATGACCCCGTCACCCTGTAAATATTATACTAGCTGACCCGTGCCCAATTCGTTGGGGGGTAAAAATTTTTACTTGTGATAAAATTATGACTGTGGTTCGCCTAGTACTTAGGTGTTATGATATAATAGGTCGGGGAAAAAAGTTTGTTCGTATTTCATAGGTATAAAGTTGTAGTAAAATCTCTTTGACTGTACTGTTTGTATCTGGCTGGTTTTGATACCATTAAATAGAAGACATTTAAAAATATATAAATAAAAAGTAAAAACGAATTCCCGCCATTTTTCAATTGTTTTACGGTCCGCCAAAATTAGTGAATCTAACGAAGAAATTCGATACATTTTGAAGTTTTATTACAAAAAAGGGAATAATGCGACACAAGCCGCGAAAAATTTATGACGTTTAAGGACTTAACGCAGTGTCAGTAAGAGTAGCACAAAATTGGTTCAAGCGTTTTCAGTCCGGCAATTTAGGTTTCAAAAATGCAGCTCGATCTAATCACCCTGTTACGGATAAAGTTGGTGCCATTTTTGATAAAGTGGAGCAAGATAGGTATATTAGTAGTTACGACATAGCTGAACAATTAGGGATTAACCACAAAATAATTTTGACCCATTTGAAAAAGTCTGGGTATACCAAAAAACTCGATATTTGGGCGCCACACGAGCTCTTAGTCCTGAATTTGTATATAAAATACGAAAGAACTTTTTCCCCAACTTAATATTTAGACCTAACGATTTTTTTTTTTTTTTATATAAAAACCTACTTTTTGTGACTTAAATATAAAAGTTGGACATATGCTGTCGCTGCCTTTTTTGTAGGCATTATTAAGTTCTACAACTTTTCTTTAGAACTCAATCATATATCTCTCATCGTTAAGGCAGCGTTCGTAACAATCATTTTCGTTCGACCGTTTTTCTCCGGCTTACTTTACAAATCCGACTACCACGAAAAAGTCTTTTCATTTTTCGTATTAATATATAGCCTATTGCAGTCACAAATAACGTGGCTTTCTATTGGTAAAATAATTTTCAAAATCAGTTCAGTAGATCCAGAGCTTACCCCCTGCAACCTCACAAACTTTACCTATTTATAATATTAGTATAGATAATATGGATGAAGATTCATAAAAGATAAAAAGAAAGCATAAAGTTTATTTGGACACAGTTCGCGAAAACACAAATAATAAAAAATAAAAATAAAAAGTGTTAACAACAACCGTTCATGATGGAACTGTAAGTTATTTGGCTATTATATATATATTTTTTCGTTCAAAGAAATTCTGGTTTGTTTTTTGTAGGTAAAGTATCCTTTCCCCCCTTGTTCTTGTTTACATTCCTTGGAACAATAAATTATTGCTATAGATTGAACTCCCATTGCTAAAATACTTCTAGTAATTCAATGAACACGAAAAACACAGTAGTCCAACATTATTAAATAAAAACAAACGACTTCAAAAAAAAAACACTACATAGTGAAAAATTACTTTAATTTCGGAAGTCGGTGTCTTTAGTTTTTTGCCACCGACTTCCGAAATTAAAGTTATTTTTCACTTTGTAGTGTTTTTTTTTTGAAGTCGGTTGTTTTTTTTTTGTAAACAAGGTTTTTTTTATTTTTTTTGTGAGTAACTTATAAATTTATCTGTTACAATAGTTACAATAGCCTAAAAATTTCAACTACTCATCACCTTTTACAAAATATGCCTTTTCCCGATGCAGGGACGTTAATTGTTGAGGAGCTCTCCTGCTAAGAACCAAAAGAACTGCACCATATGCATTGTGATGAGCATAAATTGCTTGGCAACTATAATAAAGTAATTGAATCGCAACCCGTGAAATATTTATTTTTGAGTAGTGCCGGTGGCAACCTCTGGTCTTCATCATCAGTTCCACTTCACCGAACGGTGGTTTCCGAGAACAAATGCACGAGTTACTATAAAAAATACCAAAATCGCTATAGGTGTGCCTATAAAATTTGAGGATTTCCCTCGATTTCCATGAGATTCCTTCATCATATTCTGATTTGGTGACAATGGGACCACCTTGAGAGTATACCCTTTCAAACAAAAAAAGAATTTTGCAAATCCGTCTATATATCACGGAGTTATGCCCGAACATACATAATTTATTTTTTAAATATAACAACATTTTCAGATGTTAATAGATAATAAAACTCCACATAGAAGGTTATTAAATACACGCGAACAGAATCCCAAGAATCCATTTAACACAAGAAAAACTCATTTCATCTTTATCGAACAACATCTAAAAACGGGGCCATCAAAAGTCTATCTCACAACCTCATTACAAAAATCCAATTCTTTCTTCAAAATAACATCATCATTGTTAAAAAAAAACCACACCCCAGCACATCCCTACTATTTTTATAAAAATAACCAATAACATGCGTTAATGTTGGCTGAATACATGCAGCTGCCGTTGCTATGAAAAAAGTTAGGCGCGTTGTCATTGGTCGGTGTCATGGCGGACGCATTAGCCGCATCTGTCATCTTTATATTGTTCGCGCCATATTTTTAGCGCTAATATTACGTATTTATGTGTTGTAATAAAATGTTATGTTTACGGTTAATTGCGTAAGGTATGGGTGTTTATTTTGTGAGGAATTTTATGGGAAATGAAACGTGTGGTTTCTATTTTAGTGTTGTTGTGGACATAGGTCATGTATTTCGCTGACCGTTGCCTACCGTTGATATTTTTATAGGCCCAATGATCCAAGAAAATAAACAGCATAAACCATATTTGTGTGTACTAGTTTTAAAAGTGTAGATAGTCAATTAGTTTCTATTTTATAATTAAACAAGATATTAATCTGTGTTCAATATGCTGTGCTGCTGGGGCATTGCTGGGGAGTTAGTTGCGCCACTTCTTCACAGTTAGAGCACTAGGAAGTGGTGATGGGCGGGCGTTTTTGGGGACTGTCTTATGTACGTGACGTTCAAACAGCGATGATTCTCAGTTTAATTTGAATATATGATTGATTGATTGATTTTTGCTTCTACATTTATATCTGTAATTTTTATGGTGTACCTATATAATAAAGAGTATTCTAATCTATTCATGATTTTGATTTCATAATTTAAGTAGGTACCGTAAAACGGGGTGAATAGGAACGGCAGGGGTGAATCGTAACGAAACTTTAAAAGGAGTTTTAACATTTAAATAATATAATTTGTTGCCAACAGGGACACGTAATCTGTTAATTATAATACAGTATACACGTTAGAGTGTCCTCGTGGCGGCGATCGGCGGCGGCAATCTCTCGCGACCGGCCCTGGTCCAGGCCATGGTACGGAGCGAGAGGGAATGGGAAGCCGTCACCTCCTTCTGCGAAGCAGTAATGCTCGCGAAGGAGGAGGCGGAGCGCGTGAGGGTGAGGCAATCGTTGCGCCCTCACGCCCCTAGTCGCCGCAGGGTGAGAAACCCTGGGCGTCGGGAGTCGATTGCCGACTCCCGGCCACCGTAGGCGCGGGCTTGCGGACGGCGAGCGATGGGCAGTTCGCCGTCCGGTAAGGACCAGGCCCGGGTCGACGGCGCGTCTTGTTCCACGCGCGCCTCAAAGAGATGTCAGCATCATTGACGGGGTCCGATAGGGCCAATGCCTGCCGGGGTTGCGGATTGTTCGAAAGAGTTACCGTGGCCCTGGCGCACAGGCAAATGAAGGAACACGGGTGGGTTTTAGTCAGTAAGAGTCTGACACGCCCTTCCGCTCCGCCCAGAGCGGGAGAGGTCATTTGATGATTTCCCACCTAAAAAAAAAAAAAAAGAGTCCTTTTTGGCGACAGACTATAATATTTCAATGTTAAAATCCCTTTTAAAGTTTCGTTACGATTCACCCCTGCCGTTCCTATTCACCCCGTTTTACCGGTACTTACTATTCAAAATGCCGAACGGTAAAGAAGACTTAAACTTTACGCAGGGTAAGTATGTAGTTACCGAACCACCGACTAAGGAATCGCGAAGTTAACTCTATTTTCATATAACATTATTTAATCATTTTTATCATACTAAAAAGTACTTAGTTGTTTCCTTAATTTAAAAGCTTTGTCTAAATTCAAAAAAAACAAAAAAGGCATTCCTAAAGGGACTATCATAGGTCCCATGTGGCTTTTGAAAAGCGTTTTATAAACTCGTTGAGAAATACCAATTCAAATGGAGTCTTAACAAATCGTTGGTCTTTACTCATTAATACACACTTAATTGACCATGTTTTCTAAGGCAAATCAAACAAACATTGCTATGCTATGCGTAACGTGTATATTTTTTCATAAATAAATTGATAAGCATGAGAAACTTAATGGCGTGAAAATTATAGTCGGCAGTCATATATGTTAGAGCTGGTACATTATGTACGTGAAATGAATACTAAGCAGAGGAATGATAGATACTTACGTTTGCTAATGAAGCAAATAAATGAAAATGTTAATTAAGCGAAAAAATCTAGCTTAAAAAAAATATAAATATAGAAGAATGAAATTATGCACAAGAGTTCGTCAATAAGAACTGAATACTGATGATTTAATAAGTACCTATATAATTTCAATAATGTATTTTTGATGAATATTATCACGGTTTATGCACCATCTCTTCCTACCAATTTGCACGCCACGATATGCGGCTGAACATGTTAGAACTTTTCTGTATCTTTTATTATCTTCCATGCAATATATCATGTACACCATGTTACTTTACTTAATAAGGAATGATTTTAGAAAATTCATCTCCTGTAGGAATAGGGGGTGAACATTTGTATGGAAGTTCGCCCAAGTAGATAATTTAGATGTTTTCTAATAGTCGTGGTTTACAGAACAGCACCCTAATTGCGAACACTATTAATGACAACCTGAATCATTTTGAAGGATATTGCTAATCCATTGCTTCATATGTTCGGAAAAATTGTCTGCTCAACAACGTAAATAACGCAATGAATGTTGTTGAACTGTCAAAATGAAAGCCTTTCTTACTGTTAGTGTGTTACGCAATTATTCTGCTGCTTCAAAAACTAGCCTCGTGTAACCCGGGCATTACATGAAATACCTATTCCACCTTCAAAATTATTTAAAAAAAGAACACAAAAAGTATCAGTTAGGTTCCTCCTGTCACTACCCGCATCCAGGCGCTCGTAAAACCCGAATTATTAACATATAAATTGTTATTTGTCAAGCACGGTGGCCGTGGCGCGATAAGGCACGCCGCGCAAACGATTATATTGTTCTATATTATACGGAGGTAAGTTGAGGTGCTAGATGGAATAAACTTATTAAATTTTGAGGTCATTTTTTTGAGCTAGTATTAAAATAGCCTCCACTGTACTTAAATGATGAAGGTAAGTACGTCCGGCGCGCACTGTACAGTCAGTATCGCTACCATTTTGTTAACTAGTTATTATTTTTACCAGGGCATGAGTTGTTTTCATATCATCATCATAATCAGCCTATAATATTACCACTGCTGGGACAGAGGCCTCGTCTCTGTCGGGGGAGCGTGATGAAATGCGCAAGCACTCCAGCACCCGGCTAAAGGTAGCAGAAGAACACCGTGTGGTTTTAATCAGTAAGAGTCTGACAGACCCCTCCACCCACTCCAGGCTGGAGGACATCCATCAGGATATACACACGATAAAAAAAATAGGCCTCCCCTCTGTGAGAAAGAGTGGACCGTAATCCACCACGCGGGCACAGTGCGGATTGGTATGACTTCGAATTTTTGGTTCTAGGACATCGATTGACATAGGTTTCCTTCATCGTTTTAAGAGCAGTGGTGATGAAATAATTTACAAGTAAAGCGCCTGTCTTGGTTCAAACCTACGACCTACAACTCGTAAGTCAAACTGAAACTCAAAGCATTTATTTCAAATAAACCAATTACAGTCACTTTTGAATTGTCAAGGGGTTGGTCAGTCAGAAAGATGAAGCTAGTTGTCCATTCCAAAGCGTAGTAGGTACCTATGGAGTAGAACGGGCAGGAAACTCCATGGATACTCTTTTAAATCAAAATATGGTTACAACATATTAATAGAGAACGATGCAAAACGTTAAAAGCGTCCGTAAAAAAAGGACAAAATCATTTAAAATATTAAATTAAATTAAAATATGCCGTGGCAGCTAAGAAATGACCAGTCCCTACTGACGTCGACTACGAAGTCGGGGCTGATACCACTGCGCCACCACTGCACTGTTTTCATAATATGGTTTTGCCAATACGAGAGGAGCATGGCTGGGATGGGATAGAAAAATGAAAACTTCAGAGCGACAGTGATTAAGTATACTAGTTTTAGCTCAACACTGTTCTTCACGATAGAATGGCAAGATTTAATTATATTGATTGAAGTCTCAATTAGCAAAGCTACCAACGTTTAAACTGCATGATACAAACATTTTCAAAATCTTAATTTTAGTTCTTGTATGGTATTATTTTATAAGCCCCATTGCTGCAAAAATTCCGGAGTGTAAATTGAATTGCGTTAAAAACGACGAAATTCAAAATTTGGATTGTGAAGAGAAGTTGAGAATTAGGTAGGTACATCACTGCCGAGCTAGGCGAGCCTGTTCCCATTAATCGGGTATAAATACATGTTTTGGTCTTGTAGCATCTGCTAGATAGAAGGTGTGTTTGTGGAATGCTAGATGATGGGTTCATCATTCTAACAGATACTTACAGCTCACCTACTCAATCACCCTCCATCACTTAAAAATACAAGACTGCCAACATCCCCACACAATTCAGCCCACGGCTGTCACTTAACATAATTATAACATGCAAACTGAGGACATTATCAACAATTATTAAATATTATATGCCTATGAGTAGCCACAGCTGTCTTTATTACACGTTTATGTAAAGATTCTTCAGGAGATAAGGCTTATATAGTGTGAATTGCTTTTTAATGAACATACTTACTACTTAATAATATATTTTTAATAGGATAAGCTGTTTTAGTGATGTCAAAGGACGAAGCTATCTCGTAAGTAAAGTGGGTGCAAGCAGTACAACTGAGCATGAGGTCTTGGGCTCGATTTCCAGGCCGGGTAAAGTGTTATTAGGTTTTTCCATCAGGAATTTCTCAGTAGCAGCCCAGAGTCTGAATATGAGCCGGGTTGATGGCAATAGGCTCGACCCCTGTTGCATGGGACTTAAACATAACTGGCGAAATGTGGATGTACTATAGGTAGAACTCTGCCTATCTCCTCGGGGTATAGAGAGGTGATGTTATTGAACGAGCGAGCGCGAAGCGTCTCCGTTTCAGCTTGGACAAAAATGCTTTCGGATGTCCGGCTGTTCTCCTCTGCAGGTCGCATTTCTCAACCGATTCTCGTGAAATTTTGTGAGCAGATTTGATAAATTATATAGGTTTTTTTTCAAAGTGATGGAGATAATAATATGGGGATTGTAAACGTAAAAAAAAACATATTTCAGCCATTTCGCGTGGTGAACAAGACAGATTCGCGAGCTCTACCAGCTTACAGAGCCACTAGTGTTATGTAAAAGGTTTAGGCTTGCTTGTGTTCTGTAAAATGAGTTCGTATAGAGCCTTTATATGCCAATGGGCAGCCACAGCAGCACGTCTATGTAGAGATTCTTCAGAAGATAAGGCTTATAGTGTGAAGTGCTTTTTAATGCACTTACTTTCTACGTAATGATGCAATTAGATAGGATGAGCATGATACACTGTCCTCCCATGCCTATTAACACTGTAATTTGAAAACATTGTAAAAGCCACTTATTTTTAAAAGAGTAACCGTGGAGTTTATTGCTGGCTCTTCTCTTTGGGAAACGACCAATTGGAACCGTGCACCTAGCTTCTGACGTTTCATAAGTGCCCATGTAGGTTTATGTGATATAAAATATTTTGCTACTCTCTAAGGCCATCAACGAAGATATGGGCCCGTCTGAAAGTAGTTTGAAACTTTGGAGTGAACCCTACACCCGATTAATTTACTTTTTCGTACAGGTAAAAACACATCGGGAGTAGAGACAACTATCAAATCGTGGTGACATTCATTGTTAGGTCGGGCCCCAAACTAATCTTATGTCCGTAGATGATACGGAGTAGGAAACGACTGTAACGTAGGCCGAAACTACGGTTTACGTGCTTAGAGAGTAGGTTCCCTGAGGGCCTAGACAAAGTAACATTCGATTAACGATAACGCTAGTAGAAAAGCTAAAATGTATGGGGTTGACATAAGCTATCGAAATGTCACGTGATCATAGGTCAATGAATAAAAATTTGCTAGACAATGTAAACAACATTCGATTATGAAATGAATCGACAGCGTCGAAAGATTAGGTACTTCCACAGAGATGCATAGCCAAGGGACACTTTTTGACGAGCGTTATTGCTAGTTTTTGGAATCATTAGCGAAAGCGATAGCGATTGTAGACATAGAATCGCTCCGAAGCGAATGCCATTTGTCTAGGCCCTCTGAGGGCCTAGACAAATGGCATTCGATAGCTTATGTCAACCCCATACATTTTAGCTTTTCTACTAGCGTTGTCGTTAATCGAATGTTACTTTGTCTAGGCCCTCTGGTTAGTTTCGATTCGAGTACGGTTATGGACGACGGGCTTTACGATTCCATAAAATCCATTTTTGATTGATTGCGGCTTCACATCAGTCCTTTCTCATCATAATCAGCCTATAATGTTCCCACTGCTGGGACACAGGCCTCAAGTCTTCGAGAGGGAATGGGCTGTAGTCTACCACGCGGGCCCAGTGCGGGTTGGTAGATGTCATATGTCTTCGAATTTTTAGTTCTAGGACATGCCAGTTTCCTCACGATGTTTCCCTTCACCGTTTTGAGAGCAGTGGTGATGAAATTATTTACACAAAGTAAAGCGCCTGCCTGGGCTCGAACTCACGACCTACAACTCGTAAGTCGGGGCGGATACCACTGGGCCACCACTGCTCCTTTCTCATAACAAAGTCGAATGATTTGAATAAAGTCCAGCTAGACTAAGTTACATAAAAGACTTGAGCACATTATCAATGATGTTACACGATTTTTTTTCCCCCTACCATGTTTACTTACTCCCTACAGACACCATGAGGCCCGAAAAATGATATAAATCACTTAACAATACCAAACTGGGGCGAAGCGGCACAATTAGACGCTAACTAGTCCAAATTACCCACATCTCCTCGTCTCGGGGGAGAATGTAACAGATTATTGGTGTTACGAAGCGCTCGTGGGGGCGTGATGTTGCATTTTTGCCTATTCTACTCATAATGGAGTGGGGAGTGTGTTATTGTAAAGGATGCCGCAAACAGGCGCGACGCGATAGCGCGACGCGATAGCGCGACGCGACTCTAGTAGAACAATTTCTATGAAAACTTCATGGAAATTATTCTACAAGAGTCGCGTCGCACCTGTCTGTGAGAGCCTTAACTTAGTGCCGGGTTTTGAATCAAGAATGATTGTTTTAGTTGTCTATGGTAAATTGTGATACTGAAATATTGTTTTAATCTTGCTGACTGGCAACATTTTGCACAATGGCATTAGATAGTCTTGTAAATGTTACCTATAGCTAATTGCGAACGAAGAGCCTTGCATTATCATTTTGAGACATTTTGTGTTTTTATTGCTAGAAGCGTAAAAGGGGCTCGTGGTCTAATAATAACAGCCGCACGGGTTGACTTTCCGCTGTCGGTTCTTGGATGGGTGACCATGTACATATTACATATCAAGAACCCTCCGTGTCTCGGAAAGCACGTTAAGCCGTTGGTCCCGGCTGTCATTGGTAGATCTTTGACAGTTGTTACTGGTAGTCAGAAGCCCAAAAGCCTGACAATCTGTCTTAACAAGGGGTATCGAATTACTGTGCGTGTTATCCAGTAGGTAACTGGTTTGTGGAGGTTAGATAGGCAGTCGCTCCATGTAAAATACGTGTATTCTGCTGATTGCAGATTGATTTTCATTACAGATATAAACTGAAATCATCACAATTTAAATTGCAACAACAATAAAATTCCCTCCAAAACCCAAAACGCAACCGCCAAATTCAAATGCCGAACGCAACTAATCACCTTAAAAATAACAAAAAAAAAACGCCCCGTTCCACGTAACGAAAACCCGAAAAACGATTACAAAAATAAGCCATACCCACACCTATTTTATTACATGCAGATAACAAAATAATCTTCAAAGGCAGAACCACATACTTACCGTGGATATTTAAAAAACTATAAAAAGTAAAACTGGCGATGTCGGCTGTTAAGACGCGTGGTTCTGTAATAAAACATTGTTATTTATGGTTGGGTCTTAGCTATGGTGGACCCGTTTATATTTATATATTAGAGGTGTGATTGGGAGTAGGTAGTCGTGATTTTGTATTTGATTGGAGATTTCGGCGGCGCGCGGCGTTCGAATTTTGAGTTTCAGGAACGATTAATTTTTAAGTGGTGTACGAGTAGTTTAGTTAAAATATGTAGGTATTATGTTAACCTATGTGTAGTGTATCTATCTAATAGGTATGTAAACACGCTCTCATTCACACAAGAGAGGTCGCTGCTGTCACTAATGTCATCTGTCAGTCACGATGAATGGCGGGAAACAGACAAAGTGAAGCAGGGTCTGCACGATAGAGCTTGGTGTGATAGTGAGCTAGTGAAGTGATATATTCAACTTAAATTCGGAATCAACAGGATTCTACACTATGCTTCGTGATAGCTTTGGTCAAGCCCTCTCCGAATAACAAAACATAATTATGTTCCGCAAAATCTTATAGTTTTTAAAATTAATATAATTTATTCACAAAAACATATTTGAGGAAAAATATCAAATAATAGTGAATTTATGTTGAATTTGTAAGTTTTTATGAAGAATCAATGGTAAGTACGGATAGAGTAACTATTTAATAATATTTTGATGGAAAAAAGTATTAATAAAAAGTTTTTATTTACACATGAGAGTCAAAATAATGACTCATAGCAGTTATTTTGTAGTTTAACCCGAAAACTATAAGTTTTTGCAGAAAATATGTTCGTGTTATTTTGGGAGGGGTTGACCAAAGCTATCCGTCCGTCGATTTCTGGGACATCTTGTATACCTATATCCTATCACTTTAGTGTCTGCAATGGCCAGACACAAAATTACTTCCAGCATTAATAATAAACATGAAACAACATGATTTATTATTAAAATATTATTAACTGCTTAATTATAGGTTACAGAAAACTGTTACTTTATGTAAATTTCTTGAACAGCTGGAAGTCATAAGTTACCTGGGGTCTGTGGTAGTAGATCATAGTGTTAAGTCCAATTATGTTGATAGGGCTTGTGGGTAAATTATAACCGCCGTACGGGTCGAAAGAAGGTTAAGCTACGCTTGCCGCGGTCGGTTCGAGGATGGGTGGTCGAGACTCCTCCGTGTCTCGGAAAGCACGTAAAGCCGTTGGTCCTGGCTGTAATTCGTAGATTTTGAAAGTTTGACTACCAGTCTTACCAAGGGGTATCGTGTTACCCAGTAACTGGGTTGTGGAAGTCTGATAGGTTGTCGCTCCATGTAAAAATACTGGTATTCAGCTGCAGCCGGTAAGACTGGGAGCTGTACTCAACATAGTTGGGAAAAGGTAGTAATATTGATGGCTTGAACAGCTGGAAGTTGTCAGATTGATTGCTTGAACAGCTGGAAGTAGTCAGATTGATTGCCCGAACAGCTGGAAGTAGTCAGATTGATTGCTTGAACATCTGGAAGTAGTCAGATTGATTGCTTGAACAGCTGGAAGTAGTCAGATTCATTGCTTGAAAAGCTGAAACTTTCTGGCCATGCCGCATATTTACCTACTTAATTAGTTAATTTAATAGGTATGCGGCCTAGGCACAAAGTTGAAACATAGTATCCAATGTGTTGTGTAGCTATACATAATATATATACACAATCCTAATCCTAACTAATATTATAAATGCAAAAAAAAGTTTGTTTGTTACGCTTTCACTCTAAAACGGCTGGACGGATTTAGATGAAATCTGGCACATGGGTAGACCATGACCTGGGTTAGGACATAAAATACTTTTTATCCCGATATTCCCACGGGATCGAAACTTATGTTGGTGAAACCTAGTTATGGAATAATTTTTGTAGACAATAAAACGGTTCCTTGTCAAGTGTAAAGATACATCTTTTTGGGACATCACCATCTTTTTGTATCAGCATCTGTTTTTTCCGTCTATATATATATGTGTGTTTCAGCTGGAGTGGTTTAGATGCCTTGCCGATATTATTACAGGATTTTGTTTTTGATGTCGGCAACTTATCGAAAATTCGTAGTTCAGTCTCAATTTTAAGGTGTATAAGTAAGTAGTTAAAATCACATTAGGTTCATCTTTCAGTGACTTGAATGTGCCCTGGCAGCTGAGATTATGTCATGCTCACCCAAATGTCTCGCTGGTGGTGGCCTGTGTTGGATCATTAAGTTCCCTTCAAAATGGTTGAGCTGAATGGTGCTAATCCATGCGTCATGTCCGTGAACGCGCGCCGTCAGTAAGGACTGGACTTTTCTTAGCTGCCACGGCTTATTTTAATTTGAATTGTTTTTGTCTACGTTTTTAACGTTCTGCATCGTTATCAATTGCATAATTTCAACATGGATGATGTAACCAATTTTTTGTAACCATATTTTGATTTAAAAGAGTGTCCATGGAGTTTCTTGCCCGTGCTTCTTCATAGGTACATACCTACTACGCTTTGGAATGGGCAACTAGCTTCATCTTTCTGACTGACCGACCCCTTGTCAATTCAAAAGTGCCTGTAATTGGTTTATTTGAAATAAATGCTTTGAGTTTGAGTTTGAGTTTTTACAAAGTGTCTAGGTATACTTATCTAAGTAGTTATCTACTTGTTACACAAGGGGCTAAACTTCCACATTATATACGAGGTAGATAAACCGAGGGACTAAATAGAAACTGAGTTATAATGGTTTTTAGCGCTGTGTGTTCTACTTTTCACTACGATTGCTAGAAAATACAATAATCCAATACAATATTAAAAATAAATTACGGTCACAATTTGTAATTTCAGAATAATTCTAAAGATTTCGCGACAATGCCTTTTTTAATTTCTTCTGTAGCCGCAACACAATGCACGTACTCAACCGAAGATATCGCCGCTATTAGTTCCATTTTCAAAAATAAAGTATTCTTAATTTTTTATTTATGAAACAGTAATAAGTCGAGTCTTTATTCATGATTATTCTACTTATGAATAAAAACATTTTCGTTTTTGTAGGCTCGTTGGTAACAGACAAATATTAAAAAGAAAAAAAACTTTTTCCCCTAGAGGAAAATATGCTATTTTATCCCTGCTCTGGTACGCTACAACGACGGACTTTTTGAGCAAGAGGAGTGAAAAATCTTAAATTCACTGAAGACGACGTATAGCCGAAAGTCCTGGGTCTAGAAGCATTGTGTAGGAGTTCCTTAAAATAACGAAGTTGAGCACTAAGTAAGGATTTTGAACATTTGTCCCCCTAAAGGGGTTAAATACAAGTTTTCCAAATTCCATTGGACTTGACTTGTAATTTTTTTTAAAGCTATAACCGCTTTTCATGAGGTTGGCCGTCGGCGACTGATGTTTTGCAAACTAATATTACCTACTTATATAGGTAGGTATAATTATTTTACTAAAACTGCGTTTAGAAAATATCTTGATAATTTTTATCTTTTGGAGTTATTTGCCATAATTTCTAGGTAGGTTCTCCTACCTAAGATTTGGTTTCTAACAAGCCGACGGCCGGCCGCGCCATGCGGGCTATCGAAAAAGGGAACAGTAGGATCAAATATCAGCTTATTTTATAAGGAATACCTTTTGAGCAGAGCACAATAACTACTTTCTAATATTATTTTAATAAGATATTTATTTAAGTACAGTAAATTAATATGCAATAATATTAATTCCTAGGTCAGTAAAGTAATTTTAAGGGGGGAAGTTATTCCTTTGTTTCTTTTACTTCGTCATATTTTGGCACTCCTTTCGGTGAAGCTTTGGTTTCTG
Source organism: Griposia aprilina (assembly GCA_916610205.1). NCBI lineage: Eukaryota > Metazoa > Arthropoda > Insecta > Lepidoptera > Noctuidae > Griposia > Griposia aprilina. The sequence continues at coordinate 11,758,105 of OU744311.1, forward strand.
AAAGCGGTTCCGTCATATTATTTCAACGACCGTGAAGAAAATCTGTCAGTTTTGACATAAAAATGTGTCAAAAACGCTCCGTATTTGGACAGCCGTTACTTATTATGTGATCGTTCACCGGTTTCTTAGGATACGAAAGCTGAGTCTTACAAGACCGAACGTAGTGCTAACTAATAGGTACTCAAAAAAAGACATCTTGATTTGGTATTTTTTAATTACGTTCGACTGTAAAGCCTCTGATGCCAATCATAAAAAAAGCAATTCTAGGCCACTACGCACGAACTCCTTATTTTCTAAAGCACACAAATCAATATAAAAGCCAAGTAAAGATTATAAAATCAAATGGAAGTTCTCACAATCGTTTGCTACTAAACTCCCCTCTACACAAGAAGGCGTGTATATAGCTAGCTTCGATGCCTTTGCTCCTAAAAAAAAGAAAATTAAAAAAGAAACCACCCGACGATGAGGTAACGAACGAGGCGCGGTCGGCGAGTTCCTTTTTTAAAAACCTTCGACGTGTGTGGTCCGATTGGATTTGAAACGTGGAGAATTGAACTGTAGTTGTTTAAAACTAAGGCTGGTATTCGTATGTTAGTGTTTTCAAGAAATGTTTTTCTGTAGTATGTATGAATATTGGGCTTTGAAGAACTTAATTGGTAGAAAATTGTATGTAATTTTTGTTTTGTGTGTGTGCGTATGTTTTGACTTTCTTAATTTTTGTATGACTCAATATTGTGTATTGTTTCATTCAGTATAATTGGTTTAATAGTAGTAGCGGATTGTTTTTCAGACACCTGGATTATATCATGGATAATATTATTTACTTTTACGCTTTTACGTAGTCGTTTGACCATAGACTCGCACCATAACTAGCCTACCAAAGACATTATTTTTTATAGATACTGTTATCAAGGTTGGTACAAAAGATGTTCTATTAAATAGGAAACCCTAATCATTGTTATCATTTAAGCCGCAAAACGTCCTCTGCTGTACATAGGCCTCCGTCAAACATAATACCAAATACTTAGTAGCTATTCAATTTTATGAAGGCACGTTTATATTAACCAAATTAAGCTTAAATTGCTCCATAAGTGACTCTATTTTACGAAAACAATATTTGCATACAAAGATTTTGAAAAATATTTTTATGCAAATAAATTTGCCAATGGTTATCAATAGATGGCGCAGTCAACCCCTTAAGGGTAGTCAGTGACTTGGGGAGATTTTCAGCAATAGTCATTTATTTCTATTAATTGCGGTACAAAAGATAGGTAGGTATATAAATTAAACAGTGCAATAACACATTTTGCTATAAATTGGCATGCAATTATTAAAACAATAAGGAGCTAATATATATAAGCAAACTTAAACAAATGCACATAATTGTTCAACATTAAATTAATTAAAGTAAACGTAAGCTTCATAAACTCAACATAAAATGTATCTTTAGTAATTAATATACCTGAAGTAGAATAGGTACGTACTTAGTGCTATTAAAAATACAACATAAAATATTGTAATAAAGCTATAAATTAGGTTACAATTTGGATCTTAGCCTGATAAATTCGCTAAAAGCGGTCGTTTCATGTGAAATACTAAATGATAAATGATTTTATATCTGTAAGTAGGTTTGTAAAAACACTTTTACACGTCAATCATATTTTTAAACTAGATGAGGTCGGCGTTTCCTATCTGACTACTCTGAGAAGAAAGGCCGGAACAAACTCAGAGGTCACAGTCTCTTTTAAAGTCCAGACATAATCTTGGTCAGATCATGTGAAGACCATGTAGATTGGTATCTGAAATGGTCTTTTGAGGAAAGAACCACACAGATTGAGTGGACCTGTCCAGTCAGTGCACGCATTTGTCAGTAATCGTCCAGCTCAACTCAGGAAGTCAGGACTTAAGGAGCTCAACGATTCGGCGAACAATACCAATGAAAGGACATTTGGGTAGGCCACATAAATTACTCAATCTGCCAGATCATGATTAAAATTAACTGAGAAAAAAAGCAATGACCCACATAATCCTCACATTCACAATAATTAAAATAACATAATACTGTACTGTAATTCATCCTTGTTTCATTAGACTAGAAGTTGACCCGGACTCAAAGTAAATGGCAAAAAAAACAGTATTATTATTATCGATTTTTTTTTCACCATCTTTGCTGCTATCTGTAAATATTTTTCACAAATAAGTACTTTAATACCACAACATTTTTGTCAAACAAAAAATTAGTTTTTTCGTCTCCGTCAGATCGTAACTTGACACTTTAGTTACCGACCGAGGCAGATGAGGTAATCAATTGAGATAAATGATCATTGAGCAGCCAGAAGGGTTCAATTTCAATCATTTATGGTTTTGTTGACAATGGTACCTGTTTGTGCCGCAAAGGAGAAAAGGTACCATAGTTCTTTTAACTCGTATCAGTATAAATTGTAGGAGACTGGCTTTGGCTAAATAAAAACGGCCGCACAGGTCGATCGATCAGCACCCTAATTGAGTAACACACTATCAGTCACAATCTGAATCATTTTGAAGCCTATTGCTAATCCATTGCTTCATATGTTCGAAAAATTTGTCTGCTCAACAACGTAAATAACGCAATGAATGTTGTTGAACTGTCAAAATGAAAGCCATTTCTACTGTTAGTGTGTTACGCAATTACCCCGCAGGTTAAGCTACGATTGCCGAGGCCAGTAAGTGGATGGCTTTTCATACCAACACCCTTTCGTGCATCGGAAAGTCCCGGCTGTCATTTAATGTTGTAGATCTTTGACAGTCGTTACGGGTACTCAAAAGTCTGACAACCAGTCTTCAATTAGTAAGAGTTGTAGGCCATTTATTTGTCAGAATATTGTTACAGAATTGTTACAGGGTTATAAAAGTTCATAATATTTTGCTGCGTCCTGCGTACAAATCATATTCAGGGTTCTCGGTAGTTTGCTAGATAGATATGTCGGAAATACGTTAAATCAATCGTTTGACTTGACTAATCGGGACGTCGGTGCCACCAGGTGGCGCTGGACAGAGTCTATAACGCTAACGCTTGACCAGAGTACAGCAGAGTTTGTTGTTGACGGGTGAGCAGTGAAGACGTTTAGAAACTGTCGCGCGTTCCGTATAGTTATGTCGTGTACCTACAGTGTGTGATTAATTTGAGCGTACATTATAGTTTGATTTGAACTGCAAACGGTTTTTCTATTGCGCAATAACCAACATTACCCATAGTATGCCCACAGTAGTTAAAATATGGCTGACGATAACGAGAGAAACACATACCGTCTCCGTCAGATATAACAATGAATTAAATAAATTTGGACTACTAAGAATTAGATTAGAAAAGAATACTCTTTATTATGTACCTACACCATAAAAATCACAGATATAAATGTAGCAATTTTACATAGGGTGACACAATGAGCGGTCTTATCGCTACACGCGATCTTTGGAAACCAAACCTCCTTCCTTCCTCCTCCTCCTTCCTTCCTTTTGAATTACCAAAGGTTACTCAGTAACTAGGTTGAGGAGGTCAGATAGGCATTCACTCCATGTAAAATACTGGTATTCAGCTGTAAGCTAATGCAATGCTGGTATTCTAGCCATATTATCTTTCACTCGAACCATCCATCTTTTCTTTGGTCTGCCTAGCCATCCTCATTTTCTTATCATATGCTCCTCATTGCTAAGAGACCACTGTCTATGTATAAACTAGTGGCTCTGGGAGCTGTAGACATCGTTAATCCTTGCTCCAAAGAACAAAATCCTTAAAACAAAAACCGCGTGCAAAGAGCGCGAAATGGCTGAAATATGTTTCTTTACGTTTTCAACCCCCATATCTCCGCCATTTTTAAAAAGTTTGAAACACTGAATCGACTAAATTTCCATATAATTATCGAACCTGCTCACAAAATTTCACGAGAATCGGTTGAGAAATGCGACCTGTAGAGGAGAACAGCCGGACATCCGGACATACGAAAGCATTTTTACCCAAGCTGAAACGGAGACGCGCTCGCTCGGTGTACCTATAGGTACTGTAGAGGTAGTAGCCTATTTGGTGCTTACATGTAACCTTTGCAAGTCGGGAAAAGTTAATTCAAGAAAAACCAGACAAACATTGATATAAAATTTAAGATTAGCATACAAAACAAAGAGGCGTCAGATCTGGCTGGCAAGACAAGTTACAAAAGAAAAATATAAAAATGTGTTAATGTAAAACGATCCCCTAATAATTAATTATTCAAACTCAAACTCGAAGTGTTTATTTCAATTAAACCATTTACAGGCACTTTTGAATTGTCAAAGAGTCGGTCAGTTAGTTAGAAAGTTTATATCTAAAATATATTGTTTCATTGATGTAGGTACCTCTCCTACAGTACCTAAGTACCTACTTAATTGACATTTCAAGATATCGAATCATATTATTAACTCCAAATTCCATCAGAACCACATTATCAACTTCCATAAAACGAAAAACTATTTTTGGCAGACAAGTCTTAGTAATTAACAATATATTTAGTACTCTATACCCCAAAATGGCGTTCCTATACTTATTGCATACCTCCTATAAAATATGACTTCTTTACGGCCATTACCTGCGCCTACGCACGTCAGTGTAATAGGATAATTACAGTGTTGCCAGCTTAAAGCGTGGCAAGTAATTATGTGCAGATAATTGGCGAAGATGGCCGGGTTGCCATGTATAATAACTGAAATGCCTAGCGTTGCGCTTGCGCTTGTTTGAGGAATTCTTTGGTTTTATATTTTTTTTATGGATAGGTGATTAAAAAGATATCGTATTTATGTGGTTTTGAAGTACTTAGAGTAAAAAAGTTATCTTCTCAGTAATAGAGTTTTATTAGCAGATAAGAAAACACGGCTGCTTATCCCCTAGACAGAACCTTTGATCTTCTCTATATTAGCCAGTCAGCAAGGTGGCACCAGGGCTGACTGCACAAGGTGCACTGGACGTACTTACTCCAGTATCGTAATTCAGGAAGACCCCCCTTTAATGCAACATGAAGGTTTTCTCAGGCAAAAAAAAAGTGACAAAAATTGAAAAGAGTATGCTTAGACGGTTTGGTCATGTTGAGAGGATGAATGAAGGGCGACTAACAAAAGGTATTTACAAGGCAGATGTGAGAGGAAAGGCCAGGAGGGGACGCCCTAGGAGGACATACAGTGACCTTATTGGTGATGTTCTTCAGAAAGGTCAGGTGCGTAGTACTCACAACCGGCGTGCGTGTATGACCAGATGTATGAACGTAAACGAAGCAAAAGGAGTATGTAAGGATCGTAGCAGGTGGCGTTCTATAGTTTCTGCCTACGCCCATGGGAAGAAGGCGTGAGTTTATATATGTGTGTATGTTGATGGCAATATTGAACTGTTCACAAATGCCCTTCAATTTGGATAGAACCACCAAATTGACTTAATTAACTTAAGAGAGAATCATTCACCTTTTCATTTGGCCAGGTCCACTCAAATTTGTGTTGTTCTTTCCTTAAAGACCATTTCAGGCACTAATCTGCATGGTCCTCACAATGATCTGACCAATATTATGTCTGGACTTTATTCATTCCTGAGTTTGCTTCGCCATTTCTTCTCAGTGGTAGTCAGATAGACAAAGTCGACTCCATCTAGCTTATTTTTTCTTCTTATAATATGACGTGTAAAAGTGATTCCGATATCCTATTTATAAAATAAACTTTTTTTTATTTCCTTTTATTGCCGCACCTCTTATTTGTTGAACCATCTGGTATTGTTATAAAATTACACATCTCCCGCCAACACTATATCACTAAGGCGGAGGGCATTGTGGAGTACGTGCGCCAGAAGACGAGGAACCTAATATGGTTATCTGCCCCTCGTCGTGGAAGAAGACTTTTGGCCGCAGGACGTGGTGTTCCGTCGGTTACGCGTACAAGTTCCACAGTGCAGTACATAATCAAGCTGGTGTAAAGTGAAGTGCTACTACATAGTCTTAAGCCTTATTTATTAACACAAGTTTTGTTTATATTAAAATATGTATGTTTAATCTTTGGGCCTAAAAATACCAATATTTCGAGTAACATTTTGTGTCATGACAACACTAATTATTAATTAACCACCTCGTTACAACTCAAAGAGTGCATGACTAGACATGTAACCTCAATCATCACTTTAGAAGGAAGGCGTGTCAGTATGTGTGTGTGGCGTCTTGCATGTTACATCGAAAAACGCTGTGGTAATTTTGATGTTTAACTTTTTAACAAGAAAATTGCTTTATTTTTTTGTTGGAACTGTATTTTGCTCGCGTTCTTGTAAAGGTCACAGTAAATGTGTAATTTGTATTGTTTTAAACTGACAATAAACAATTTTAATACACTCAGAATGAATTTCACCAATGAAACTAAACGGTGAAGTGCTGATTGCGTTTAGTTTCATTGGTGCAATACACACTAAATCTTCTCAACAATCGACTAACTTGTTCTAGTGGTCGCAAGCTCTCCTGCTGAGCATGAGGTCATGGGTTCGATTCCTAGGTCGGGTTAAGTGTTCTTTGGTTTTGTCATTAGGAATTTTCAGTAGCAGCCCGAAGTCTGGATTTGCGCCCGGTTGATGACAATAGGCTCGCCGACTTAAACATGACTAGCGAAATGTGGGTGTACCAACTATATTATTATGTAGGTATACCTCTGCCCAACCGTTCGCGGAAAAGCAGGCATTGTGGTCCGCTTCGACGGCGCGTCTTGTTCCACGCGCGCCTCAAAGAGATGTCAGCATACTTGACGGGGTCCGATAGGGCCGATGCCTGCCGGGGTCGCGGATTGTTCGAAAGAGTTTACCGTGGCCCTGGCGCACAGGCAACTGAAGGAACACGGGTGGGTTTTAGTCAGTAAGAGTCTGACACGCCCTTCCGCTCCACCCAGAGCGGTAGAGGTCATTTGATGTATCCCACCAAAAAAAAAAAGAAAGTCATTATGTTATGTGTTCTTCAATAATAACTGAATTCAAAAACGTAATTTTTAGAAAGCACAACAGACCTGTCCATTTTTTTAATTACTAATAATTGGTAGCTTAGGTCCCATTAAATAACTTGTAAGCTTAAGGTATTTCATAGGTTTTTTTTATCAATCTAAATATATTACAATATACAAGCTAACACTAAAGTGTATATACCAATTATTTACATGGCAAAATTAAAATTTAAAATAAGGGAACAGCTCATAGGGCATCAAAAATCCGTTCGTATCGCTGTCAGTGGGATAAGTGCCCTAAAGGATGGCAGTATTGCCACGTTGGATGGCAATGCTGATTCTTTGGGCTAAAAATAGGCCAGCCCTCTGGTTATGTGAGGAGTCGACCAACCGCTTGGCGATGTCCCGAAATATTCGATGAGCACTGCAATTGAGAGGGCCTAGACAAATGGCATTCGCTTCGGAGCGATTCTATTTCTACAATCGCTATCGCTTTCGCTAACGATTCCAAAAACTAGTGATAACGCTCGTCAAAACGTGTCCATTGGCTATGCATCTCTGTGGAAGTACCTAATCTTTCGACGCTGTCGATTCATTTCATAATCGAATGTTGTTAACATTGTCTAGCTAATTTTTATTCGTTGACCTATGATCACGTGACATTTCGATAGCTTATGTCAACCCCATACATTTTAACTTTTCCACTAGCGTCATCGCTAATCGAATGTTACTTTGTCTAGGCCCTCAGGAAAATTGGTAGTATATTGGGAAAATCGGAAACTTCCCCCAGAAAAGTTGGTAAAAAGCCAGGTATAAGATCTTTGAAAGGTATAACACTATTTGCAGTATAGGGACAGATCTTGGACAGAAAGAAAAGACAAGAAAATAAAGAAAATACATTTATTTAGGACAGACTACAAAGCAAATGCACAACACAACATATACAAGTAAAAAAGGAAAATAAAACAAATGAAAAGTATATAGTGCGTTGTGAGAAACACAACAACACACACACACAAACGCACACACACAACAAACACATACACAGACAGATTAATCTAGTAATTTTTTTCTCTGGCTAGAGTTATGCATGTATGTGTATGTACCTAATGGACTGTGGAGAGTGCTGGTGGTCTTACGCGAATGGATAGAATAAGAAATAAGTATATAAGAGGAAGTCTGAAAGTGGCGCCGGTGACGGAAAAGTTGTGTGGAAATCGGATGTCAAGGTATATTATAAAACGTTTATTTTCTCTGCAGAAGTTATGTACTTACAGCTAATATTCGAAAATAGTGCACGAAGAAGGAGCTAACTTTGTGAGAGACTGGTGCCTGAAGTAGGTTTATATAAAAACCTGTATTACAGGTCACCAGGGCCCTCCCGCGGCTAGATGACTGTGATTAGAACCATCATAGCAATGCAGTATACTTAACTAAGGTTGCAGTAAGAAGAAAACAACAAAAAATAAAAAAGTTAAAAAATATGTGGAAATACCAGACTGTGTGTTAGTAACAAGAGAAAGTGTTTAAGGGGGATGAGCCAAGAAAGCCCGCGAAATTCTAATTTTCTTACGTTTTTTGTAATTTTCAGGTCAGTATCAGGTTGTATGGTGAAGTAAATATGATTCGCGACCGTATCAAATATGGCTTTACAGAATTATAATCATTAGAATCAGCAATACAGCTCCTTAAGTTAGAATTGCCCTCAAATGTCATGAATTCATGAAATAGTCATTCAATAGGGTAATATGAACTTACGGAGATGTATTGCTGATTCCCATGGACTAAGAAAGCTACTCTTTCTTTAAAACTTCCGCGAGCAGCACCGTACACGTGAAAGAAGAAAAACTTCTTCACCTCACTCCCACAATTAGTCACACCCACTACTCATATACACATTCACCCCCACACCAACTCCTATACACATAACACACACATTCCAGCGCGTTTTTTGCTTTTCATAAGAATACTGTGTTTCCATTTCATGCTTTTATTTCTTTATGTTTATATATCTTGAACAGGCTCAAGAGCTTAATAGCAGTTATATAAATTGGGTAAGGGCGGAGCATCCTAAGACAAGCATGCTTAAAAGGATTCTCCCCATAGTGTTTTGTAATTTTAATTATTGAGTACTATTCCCACAACCAATGATCTCCTTAACGAAAGTAAATTTTTATTTTATTTGAATTTTTATCATTTTTATTATTTTTATTTGTTAAATGTTAATGTTTTTTATCTTTTTGTTATATTATTTTGAATGATTTTTTGTTATTATTATTGTTACGAGCGAATCACCAAAATTATTGAATAACTTTAATTGTAAATATCCTTTTTGGGTTTGTATTATTATGTAAAACCACAAATGGTGCATGTTGTGTTAGCCTGTTTGCGATTGTTGCACTTATAAATGTAGGTATCTATATCTATCATCTATTTATTATGGAAATGATTGTAAATGTATTGTGTAAACAATTGTTGGCTAACTTAAATAAATAAATAATGAAGTTGATGCAATAAACATTTTATTTTTCTTTGAAAAATGAATAAGACAGATTTAGTGTGCGAAACAGAGAGTTATATCTTTCTTCTCTCAAATGTAACGAAATATGCATAAAAGTGACGCGTCCTTGAAATTTCACTCTCAAATCTCGTTCAATTATCGAATCGCCGCCTAAGAAGTTTTAATTCAAAAATTGCTTCAGTAGGAGCCACATTAAGGCGTCCATACACGACGCATACCCAATTAACATCATGAACATAAAGTCCGAAGTCACACCTGTCTTCAAAACAGCTGCTGCTAATTATGTACGAGAAAGGATATCAGGTGTCAATCATATGATTAAGTACTTGGTTATTAATGAGACAGCCCTATTATGTATCGTGGAGTTATCTGTCAAATTGGAGAAGCATTTCAATGTCCGCTGTTATTAATTAGCTGGGAATCTATAGGCGAAATAACCAAAGCCAAAAAGCTTTAGTTTCATAGAATAGAGGTTATGTTATATTTTAACGGACGTCATGAAAATCTATAATTTTCACCAGTATCTGACATTTAGGTGACAAAAGCCGTTATTGTGTGACTGTTCACCGCTTTCTTAGGTAACCTAAGCTTAGGCCCGTTTGCACCGAACATCACTAAATACGTTTCGCGCTAAAGCATTTAAAAACATCTTTCTGTTTCTCTGAATCGTTTGAAGATGTCAGAGACAGAATGATGTTATAAATATGTTTAGCGATAAACGCATTTAGTGATTTACTGCCTGCCTTTACTGTGGAAAGTTCAACAGATTATGAATGATGGATGTAAGTACAGACCTGTTTTCCTAAGTATATCCTACTTATCGTTGTTATAAATAAACGATCTTAACTTTAGAAATGATAAAACTCCAAATGACCGACATCAAATGGCCGTCGAATGATGATGACTTTTCTAGCACGTTTCTAATCTATTTTTAGATTAAGTTTTTCTATCCTTCAAAGCGTTAACCACACGATTCCTTGTCTTACCCATATCCGAACAAATAGTCAAAAAGGCCCGATGGTCGTAAATGAGGAACTTCTCCTCAAACTTTCGTCTCTAACGCCTATTTAGCGCCTTTACGAAAGGATTTTTTGAAAATCCTTCCTTAGTGCTAACTTTTGTTGTATAAGGAACTCTTGCGCCGAATTCCACGCTTTTAGACGCAGCAGTTTAGGCTGTGAGCATTGTCAGTGAATGAATTTAAGATTTTTATTAAGGCGACAATAAGTGCCAGCGACCTTGAGCGAGTGGGAGGAGCATGCGAAACTTTTAAGTGAATAAAATTGCACAGAGTGTTAGCGTCTACCCGGACATTGGTCAGCGATCACTGCCGCCCATCGCCCGCAAGAGCCCTTCAACACGCATCAAGTTTTTTCGCAAAAACAACCCACCTTGATTTATCAAATACAAACACAAACAAAATGGTCTTTTAGATAGTGCAGATTTCATGAAAATACGCCCGATAGTTTTTGCGTGATTATCGTTTTTGTGTTCGCGTTCGACATTACTTTACAAATTAATTACACTATGTTATAAAAATATAATTTCAAATATTCATATATCAAATTACGAAGAAAATAGTCTAGTTTATCATATATTTTTTTCAAACAAATAAGACTATTCGCTTAGACGTGATGTTCAGTTTGAAATCATTAAAAGTCGTATATCTGCGCCTTAAGGAGCATGCAATCTGAAACGACCTCTAACCAAAAACGCAACGGTTTTCATTCCATTATTTACAGGAACTTCTGAATTGTCAAGAGGTGGGTCAGTCAGAACAATGAAGTTAGTTGCAAATTCCAAAGCGTAGTAGGTTTGAACGGGCAATAAACGTTTATTAGAACGGATACACACTTCCCTATATTTTTTTATTATTCTAGCGAATTGCACCGGGTTGCAGCTGAAATACAGCGTCAGGTGGTACACCTTGTGATATTATGCTGAGCTGAGGCCCCTTTGGCATTATAATAATTGTTTTCCGTTTTTTTTAGTTTTAAGGTGTATTTTTGTTGCTGTAATGCCAATAAACGCATTTTTCTTTCTTCTTTCAAACTCCACAGAGAAATCAAAAATAGAGTTTCGGTATGAATTTAAACCGTATTTAAGCAACTTAAACAAACAATCAAACGTAATCAACCATATCTTCAACTTTTAAGTCCTCCTTTTGAAATCCAATTTTCGCCGGCACCATTTTGGCCGGCCGGCGCGGCGCGCGGCGGGCGTATAAAAAAACGAGAAACGGTTGAAAAAACGAGAAACGAGATGAAAAAACGAGAATTATTTTGACAGGTAACACAATAGCGGATCCCGTAACGCGCTGCGTGTAGTCTCTAATCGGTTTTAGACCCAGTATATGGTAATTTTCGGGTCTGACTTTTATTTTTCTTTTGTCATTCTCGCGACTGTATTTTTGTATGCTGTGTGCAAAAGTAGGTATGTCGTTTATCCTGTTTGATTATGCAGTATCATATATTAATGATGATAATAGTTTTAAATGCAGACACATAAAATGTCTAGCTGGACTATGCGACTTAATTTTCTATTTGAAAGTTTTTATGTAATTAATACCTACTTAAGATTATGAACACTTAATTTGTCTGTGATGTCTTAAGCTTTTGTTTCTTAAGAAAGCGGTGAACGGTCACCATTAACGGTCGTCCAAATATGGAGCGTTTTTTGACATCATCATCAGCCTATATTCGTCCACTGCTGGACGTAGGCCTCTCCTAGTGAACGCCACTGAGCCCGATCTTCGGCTATCCTCATTCAGTCTCTACCAGCCGCCTTTCGCAAGTCGTCTCTCCACCTGGCCGGCGGGCGTCCCACACTACGTTTGCCTAAACGCGGTCTCCACTCTAGAACTCGTTTTCCCCAACGATTGTCGGTGCTGCGAGAGATGTGACCAGCCCATTGCCACTTCAGCTTGCTTAGTCCTTGGGTTATGTCGGTTACCATGGTAACCGACCTTGGTACCTTTGTACCTTGGTTGTTTTTTGACACCTTATTCATTTCATTTCATTTATTTCTGTAACAATTTTTACATTTTTTTTTATTATTAATAAAAAATACTTTAACAGTAACCAAACCAATTAATTAAAAAGTAAAACATTTGCAATTCCCAAAAACGTCAAAACGTTGTCAATCTTAAAAAATACGGATTTTCATGAAGGCCGTTATAATAATGACGGAACCGCTTTCCTAGGAAACTAAAGCATTACCTCCTGGATTTCTTTTCCGCCAAAGATAGTTTTCAATTGTCTTTTTTTTTTGTTTTCATTGTTAAGAATATTTTTGGGTTTAGTTTTTCTACACATCTAAATTAAAAGAATAAAAAACTTTTTTACAAAAAAACAACCGACTTCCAAAAAAAACACTAAAAGACGTGAAAAATAACTTTAATTTCGGAAGTCGGTGTCTGGTTTTGTATTTTCGTTTTTGGTCACCGACTTCCGAAATTAAAGTTATTTTTCACGTCTTTTAGTGTTTTTTTTGGAAGTCGGTTGTTTTTTTGTAAAAAAGTTTTTATTTTTCACTTTTTAGTTGCGGTACCTACCCCACACAAACTCGTATACCACTACTTGGTGTGTAAATAACAGTGACAGGAAATTATTAACACATCATCCATATAAACTAAGTGGAAAAAATATGCAATATTAAAGGTAACTCAAAAACTACTGGTCAGACCTTGATCAAATTTAAATGGGACCACATGTGAAGCACCACCTATCAAATAAAAAAAGAATCATCCAAACCGGTTCACCCAGAAAAAAGTTATGAGCTAACACACATAAAAAAAAAAAAAAAAACATACAGACGAATTGAGAACCTCCTCCTTTTTGTGAAGTCGGTTAAAAAGTGGAGTTTCTTGCACGTCCTTCTTCTAAGGTATCTAGGCATTGGAACGGTCTGCTGGCCTCAATCTTAAGACTGTTCGACGAACTAACGACAATTCAAAACCAATAGTGCTTGTATTTAATTTATGTCTAGACTTTTCCTAAATATGTTGAGGTCGGCTTCCAGGGTAACCGGATGCAGCTGAATACCAGCCTATTTTTGACATTGAGCGACTGCCTATCTTACCTCCACAACCCAGTTACTTACTGGGTACCATGATACCCTTTCTTAAGACTGGTTGTCAGACTTGCTGGCTTCTGACTACCCGTAACGACTGTCAAGGATCTACAAATGAGAGCCAGGACCAAAGGCTTAACGTGCTTTCCGAGGCACGGCGGGGTATGAAATCGATGGTCACCCATCCATGGACCGACCTCGGCAAGCGTAGCTTAAAACCTGCGTGGTATTTGCGGAACACACTAACAGTAGAATGGCTTTCATTTTGACAGTTCAACAACATTCATTGCGTTATTTACGTTATTAAGCAGACATTTTTTTCGAACATATGAAGCAATGGTTTAGCGATGTTCTTCAAAATGATGCAGATTGTGTTACTCTATTAGGGTGCTAATCAATCAGCCCGTGCGGAATACTGAACCCCGTGCCCCTCCACGACTAAAATCAATGTTTTCATAAAACCGTTATCGCTTATCGCTACCGCTCATCCCCATATCCTCCACCCAACCCATGGTGGTTCAAAAGACCTTGAATACTTTCACCTCTCCGTTGGTTAGGTAATTAGCTCACCGCGGGTGTCATAGCATATTCCATTGTCGGCCATATTGGATCTTAAAGAACAAATAATGGGAATGCTGGGGGGAGTTTATTCCTTTTGTGTTTTTTTTTTAAATAAATGCTTTAACATATTGGGGAGTATTGGAAAGTGAATGTTTTATAGAAACCTAGCTTCTGCCCACGGCTTCGCCCGCGTGGTGGAAATTATCGCTCAGGGACCTGCTATCAGGACAAAGTAGCCTATTTCCTTCTTCAGGATGTCCTTCACCATCTATTTCCTTGCCAAATTTTAGAAATCCGTTAAGTGGTTTAGGCGTGAAAAGGTAACATACAGACAGAGTTACTTTCGAATTTATAATATTATTAGTATGAACTAGTGACCCGTCCCTGCTTCGCACGCTTTTAACGACTTTAGATTTCTATGTTATATGTATGTTTAATAGTAATAATAAGTATATTATACAGATAAGTAAACCTTTCGGAATAAATTCTCTAAATGATGGTGATAACCGCATACAAATTCTATGGTAGTTTAGAAAAACAACACAGGCAGACACGAAAACCGACTTAGACACACTTGCACCGCTAATCACTAAAAACGGTTAGCGCTAAACGAGTTTGAAACACCATGACGTCTCTGTCATCTTCAAACATTTGACAGAAACAGAATTATATTTTAAACTCCTTTAGCGCTCAACGTGTTTAGTAATTGGCGGTGCAAGTGGGCCTTTATTTTCTAACTGAAACTATGATTAGCGATTTCAAAACTTTTGACAAGAACTTATAGTAAGGAGAATATCAAAGGATTATTCGACATCATAAAGAATTCGTGTCAAAGATCAATCCCTTGGTATGGTATATCACTTCTTGTCAAATATTCAAAAAGAGAATTCCACGAAGAACGGAGACTTTTTCTTTTGACCGAAATCAATTTGGCGCGCAACGTTTGAAATAGGAACGTTCTCGCCTGTCAAACGATATGCTCATGTCAAGTGCACTTTGTTCTCGAATGCACGCCGCAGTGATATTGTTATCCTTTATTTGAATGTTTTGACTTTATGTTATTGTAATTTTAATAGGTTTATACATACTTAGTTTGTGATTGGTATTCTAAAATCAAAAATTCGGCGGCGAGATGGACCCATCTTGCCGCCGAATTTTTCCACATTGTTACAAATTGTAGGTCGAACTCGTCTACCCATTCAGAATTTTTAAATTGGAATCTATCATCATTTAAAAATACTCTAGATATTATTAATAAGCGGTACCAAATTCGAATTCAATTTAACTTCATTGAAATTAAATTAAAAAAATTAATAGATCTGCACATTCAAAAGAAAGTGCAGGTTCATTATCGGACAATTTTATAAAATAT
Source organism: Griposia aprilina (assembly GCA_916610205.1). Taxonomy (NCBI): domain Eukaryota; kingdom Metazoa; phylum Arthropoda; class Insecta; order Lepidoptera; family Noctuidae; genus Griposia; species Griposia aprilina. The sequence goes on from OU744311.1 coordinate 11,773,590, forward strand.
CATTCAATAGGAGTACCTATATGAACTTAGAGGGTTGTATTGATGATTTTAATGATTAAAATTCTGTAAATACATATTTGTTATGGTCGGGAATCATATTTTGTTCGACTTACAACCCGACACCGACCTGCAAATTGCAAAAAACGTAAGAAAAATTGAATTTCACGGGTACCTGGCGCTTCCTCGTTAAACCAAATTCCAATACACTTTTAGTCACACTGCAGGTATTTTACTTTTATTTACGTTCACACAATACTTATACTTACCCGTAAAATTTTAAACCCAACTAAACTCTTTGCAGAAAAAAATAACAAGCCCCAATCAGCCATGAACCGTGCCTGTCATCAAATAAAAAAAAAGTCAAACACTTGATAATCAATTTTACCGCGAAAATTGAACGTCGAAATATGTAACAAATTTGTATTTGCGGTTGCCAAACTGCGTTTTGTTCTGACAGCCCATTGATTGGGTATTTGAGCTGCTATATTTGTAAGTTTGTGGGATAACAACAATGGCTTCTTAGAATACCTGGCGTGAGTTTTTAAATCTGTTTCATTAGGGACAAGCGTAACTTATTAAGCGTATGAATGCACCACAAAATTGACAATCCGACTTGTATTTGACAGAAAACACCATATTTGCGTGTTTGAATTGGCCTGTTTGCCGATCCGTAGACAAAATGTTCGTAGTGAGAAAGAAAGTTTAAGTTAAAAAGATTTAAAACTTGCATGATGTAAGATTCAAACTAGATACTAGGCAGATAATAAGTGCACTACACTGTTAACTATTCTAACTTTACCATATTATCGTGGAGTACACGTCCATAAAATCACGTTATTACGGTATCGTGGACGGAAATTTAAAAGCGTCTTCATTTTTTATTCCACACATTTTACTTCCCTGTGTTATCGTGATGCAGTGACGTGGACGTGCACGATAATATAAAAGGCTAGAAAGGTTAGAAATTATGAAGGTGCACATTAGGTGGTGTCTCAGTTGAAAACACTTTTATAGGAATAATAATAGCAATTTTAGTTAAACCTCGACACATTAAGGCGCTTCCCTGGCCAAACGACCTTGAGCGTTCGGTCCTTCTCTGTCCCGTCGCTGAGTCTCGGTCTATCTCGCTCCCTCCGCACGCTCTTTTATCATAAAACTCACAAAAATAATGAATATATTTGAATAAAAAAAGACAAGTAAAGTTTTAAAATAAAATAAAACGTGTATTATTTAGATTTTTAAATTATCTATCCATTAGTGTAATCTAAGTGTAATACAAAAGATGCATGCAATCAATAATTTTAGTCACTTTTTTACAAGGAGATTTTAGATGTATTTATAAACACAAAAAAAAATAAGAACGTGCAATGTGATTATAGGATATCGAACATTAATAATGTGCTTTTAGATATAGTTTATTACCCATAGTGAATGAGTTAATAGCCTCTGAATAACGCACTATGACAAGGTTTTGGTCGGGGTACCGCCTTAATTAACGATGTCATATTAATCGTAGACTTTTCGTAGCGCGCGTAGCAGTGTCGTAGACCCTATTTATCTGTTAGTAATATCTACGTACGGTGCGGTACGGTCTAGAATTATTTAATACAATACCTTTTTTGTACCTAACTTATTTTAATTTAGTTGTTTTTTTTTTGTTTCCTTGTTGTTGTTTTAGTTTTTTTTAATTTATTTTGTCTTGTTTGTGCAGAATAAACAATTCTTCGTTTTTCATTCTAGTTTGGTTTAGTATTTCATAATCTGCATGATATGGATGAATTTCAAGTTTTGAATGGGGTCATCATCTGCCTAGGCTTTTCCCAACTATGGTAAGACTGGTAGCCGACCCCAAGTCAGCTACCAGTCTTACCAGATGCAGCTAAATACCAGTATTTAACATGAAGCGACTGCCTAATTGCCCTTAATTTATCGATTACAGTAATGCTTTATCCGTACTAATAAATATAAATTCGAAAGTAACTTTGTCTGTATGTTACCTTTTTACGCCTAAACCACTGAACGGATTTCGATAAAAATTTGGCGAGGAGATAGATGGGATCCTGGAGAAGGACATAGGCATACTGTTTCTCCCGGTAGCAAGTTCCCGTGGGATAACTTCCGCGACTTCATCCACGCGGGCGAAGTCGCGGGCAGAAGCTAATATTCCATATTAGGTATTCGTATCCAAGAAGAAAAGATCTGAGGGCTAATTTCCGAAATTAAAAACGTTCAGAATCTAGACGGAATGTCATTCCAGTGACAAGCAATGTCTAAGGAACTGCTCCTCTGATCACCTGAACTCATATTAACACATTAATTAGGAGAGGAACATTAATCGGCTCCACAAGTCCAATAATTGCCAACGTTCACACGGACACTTGTATTCAAATAATTACCATTCACCTTCACATTCACCATAATTCACCTACACATTCACCATAATTTACCTACACGTTCACCATATTCACCTACACATTCACCATAATTCACCAACACATTCATCATAATTCACCTACACATTCACCATAATTCACCTACACATTCACCATAATTCACCTACACATTCACCATAATTTACCTACACATTCATCATAATTCACTTACACATTCACCATAATTCACTTACACGTTCTTTTAAGTGTACATGCGCGAACTTACTCCCACTACGCCAAAACCTTGCCAAGTTACGTACCTGCCTGTAAATTTGTATGAGTCCACTAAGTGGGACCTGGTGCCCTGTAAAACAAGATTTTTCTAAAACCTATTATTATAATATATTTTTTCATCCTATTTACAATATTTGCAGTATATTTTGGAGTATGACTGTGCCACGTATAACAAATTTTATGTCAAAATTATCTAAGGTAACTTCGCACGTCTCGCACCTCATGGATCCCAAAAACATCATTAGGCACAGAGCGTGAAGATTCCTCTACACCGTATCAAAGGATTCCGAAAATCCTGTTGAACCCACAGGACATTACTAGTCAAAATACAAACTCCCACAGCGTCACAAATCGCGCCGAAATATTGACGTAAAGTTTGACAGCTCTTTGAAAAACGAACACCGAATTGTATCTGTCACCTGGCCATAGACAATGGTGTGTTTACACCGTCGCGAATTTGTGTTCTGAATAAGCCCTCTTTGTGTGAAAACTTTTTGTAGGTGTTTGAGGTAAACATATTGTTTTGTAGGTACTTTTGTGTGTATTTGTCTTATTTAAGTTATTGTTTGTAGGTAAAACTGGATATGTTACGCGTGCCTAATTTTATTTCTATTAAAGACCCGAAGTAATGAAGTGGAGAAGTTTAGACAAAGGTGTGATGTGTCAAAGTTATCTAGTTGGTTGTCTTATTTTTTTTTAATGTTCCGTTCTGAGATAATACGGCAAGGGAATTGATAGAACTTGTGTGTATCCTTAGTTCTGTTATTTTAAATGGATACTACGTTTTCAATTGCATCTTGTAGTAGCTTTTAGGTAAAAACTTACAGGGAAATACCGTTCATCACCAAGATTGCTCACTGTATGCTGGGGATTTAATTAGATCATTCATAGGGTGTGGAGAATTTACATCCATCCATAGTCTGATCGTGCCATGAACAGGACCCTAATTTTGTAATCACAATCTGAATCATTTTGAAGGATATTTCTAATCCATTGCTTCATGTATTCGAAAAATTGTCTGCTCAACAACGTAAATAACGCAATGAATGTTGTTGAACTGTCAAAATGAAAGCTATTCCTACTGTTATAGTGTGTTACACAATTACTCCGCAGGACCTAGTGAAGGTCGGGAGAATCAGCGCAGAATCAGTCGTTATGGCGATGCTTTGGAGAGGCATAATGTCTAGCAGGCGTATATAGCAACAAAATGTCGATACAAATATAAACTGGAAAGGTCATATACAAACCCTATCAAATAAATTGGCTAGCTTTACATACGCCTTAAGAGAACTAAAAAAGGCAACCGACCTCAAAACAGCTCTTTCAGCCTACTACGCATACGCATATTCGTGGCTAAACTATGGAATTATATTGTGGGGAAATAGTGTAGATATAGAGCGACTATTTATTTTACAAAAAAAATGTGTTCGAATCCTAGTAAATATAGAACGTACGGAAAGTTGCAAAAAATACTTTATAGAACATAAAATTCTTACGCTAACAGGTATTTATATCCTAGAAGCTAGTAAATTTGTGAGAAAATACCCATCGTTTTTTCCGCTAGCAAAACAGCAACGCCCACAGCAACGCAGTCTTAGAAACCGATATCTAAACGAATTAGCGGTACCAACTTCAAGACTAGCTATGTTTCGTTCTGGGCCTCTGGCCATGTGCGTTAAAATCTATAATAAACTCCCGAATTCAGTTAAGGATACAGAGTATGACAACAAATTCAAAAATGACCTACAAAACTACTTAAACTTAAAATCATATTATAGCCTAAAAGAATTTTTAACTGAGAAATAAATAAATTACTATCAACTCGAACACATTACACATACATAACTAGGTACTCTATAAGACATCAGTCAGAAAATGATAATTTATTTATTTAGTTTATAAGAATGACATAATGTATAATAATAATTAATAATTTTTAAATTAATCTATATCAACAAATTGTATAAATAATGAATAATGATAGCATGTTAAATTAATTAAAACCTGTCGCCTATACATTGCTGTGCCCTAGCAGGGTTCATTGTTTGGAACTATCATAATGTAACAACCTGTAAACAACATGAAATGCAATAAATGAATATGAATATGAAATAAAAAAATACAGATTGAACGATTTACGAGCCCGCTATTGAACACTAATGTACGTCTTAAAACTAATAGCAGCGGCGCGCAGGCTAAGTAATAAGAGCCGTACGGGTCGACCGATCACGTTAAGCTACGCTTGCCGGGATTCGTCCGTGGATGGGTGACCATCTTTACATACCAAGACCCCTCCGTGGCTCGGAAAGCACGTTAAACCGATGTTTCCGGCTGTCATTCATAGATCTTTGACAGTTATTACGGGTTGTCAGAAGCCCGAACATCTGACAACCAGTCTTACCAAGGGGTATCGTGTTACCCAGTGACTGGGTTGTGGAAGTCATGTAGGCAGTCGCTCCATGTAAAATACTGGTATTTAGCTGCATTCGGTAAGATCGGAAGCCAACCCCAAAATAGTTAGGAAAAGGCTAAGTAGACTGATTTTTTTACGTCTTAAAAGTCTCTCTTAGATTTTAATCCGATAATCCTTACTAATATTATAAATGCGAAAGTGACTCTCGTCTGTCTGCCGCGCTTTCACGCCAAAAGTACTGAACCGATTTAAATGAAATTTGGTACAGAGATAGTCTAGAGCCTGAGAAAGGACATAGGCGATACACGAAGCAACAAAATTCGATCTAAACAAAAGCGGCCACATTCATTTAGATCGTATTTTGTTGCTTCGTGTCTCAATATGAAAGTTTATAAAAGGTATTAGAAAAATCTTGACACACTTACCGAGGTCGCTTATTGAGCCGTTTTTCAAAATTCTTTCTCAGTCACGGGATAATATTTTTTTAAAGGAGTGGCGCTAGTTGACCCGTGTAATCGCTCTTAAGAGTGTAAAATAACAATAGGGAATAGGGGATGAAAGTTTGAAGTTTAAGTTTGAGTTTGTTTGTTTGAAGTATTTATACGTATGTGTCTTAATTGTAAAATATTATTAGCCTAAATAATTAAAAATGCTACCTAAAGACACTAACAGACGCGGACGAAGTCGTGGGCACAGCTAGTATTTCCTTATGTAGTTTTTCATTCCTCCACACGTAGCATGACTAACATCAAAATCAAAACAGTTTATTCCACATAAACCTACATGGGCACTTATGAAACGTCAGAAGCTATGTAGGTGCACGGTACCAATTGGTCGTTTCCTATGGGGAAGACCATCACTTCATATCTACTATATGAATATACATTTTTTTTTTCTATACAAACTGACATTTCTTTTCTTTATTTTATACATCGCGCCGTAGAATACTGTCTACACTCTTTCATTTTGTTTTTCGTTGCTTCAGTTCCTACCAAATGTTTCTAAGGTGGTGCCGAAATAGAGCAAAATTATACCTAATAATCTTCCCATACAAATATGTTTTCCATAACAAGTTCCCACATATTGCCCAAGCAAATCATAACGCAAGCAAATACAAAATGAAAATTTAACTCGATATTTTTCATTATAAAATCAATGGTGGCATTATTGTTGACTGGGCGTCAATTCGGCCGTGAAATAAATAAGCTAGCAACGACCGGCGACCGGCGACCAGTGGTCGCAATAACAATAATATTGTTTATGTGAGATTGTTTTACATTTTACTACGTTTGTGCAATGAGGAAATTGTTTCTAGATGAGAGAAAAAAAACGCGGCGGTTACATTGAGAATGGCGATTTTTTATAGGCATGCATTTAATCGATCCTCTAATAATTCACATTTTGCGCTTTTAAAAATATTATTGAATACTTACTCTAATATAATGATTGCGCCTCTTTTGGTGCACTTCAAATCCTATTAATATTATATATGTAAAAGTTTGTGAGGAGAGATGGATGGATGGATATTTGTTACTCTTTCACACAAAAACTACTAAACGGATTTAGATGGAATTTGGAACACAGATAGTTTATAACCTGGATTAACACTTAGGATACTTTTTATCTCGGTAGTACGTTCCCGTGGGATAATATCCGACATCCACGCCGGCGAAGCCGCGGGCCTAAGCTAGTAATTCATATTTTTGGTGTTCTAAAAATACCAAGTAGACCGTAACAGCAACTGCAGTCCGGCCGTCGAGAGAATGCGTCCTTGACATCTGTCAGTCTCATATAAATAAAAGAATAGGTACGTGTTTGGCGAATTTGACCTTTATTAGTTACTAGAATTATCGCACTGACAGATGTCAGGAACGCATTCTCTCGTAGGCCCGACTATAACTTGGATGTAGCGCTCGCCGGCCAGTGCCGCGGTATTTACCAACCAAACAACCTTTGGAACCACCTTAGCTGTGCCGATGATATAGTGCTGCTGGCTCCCTCAATTTGTGCATTGTGGAAACGTATGTGAAAAGTAAATCAGAGTGCATGATCTTCAAGGCATGGTACAAAGTGCCCAACTGTTGTTCCACCACTGTTACTTCTTAATCGAGTATACCAATTCAAGTATCTTGGGCATGTGGTTACCGAAAATCTTGGAGATGATGTAGACATGGAGAGGGAGCGCAGGGCATTGTCAGTCCTGGCGAACATGCTGGCCCGCAGGTTCGCTTGATGTGTAGACACGGTGAAAGTAAATTTATTCAAAGCGTATTGCACATCTCTGTACTCAGCGAGCCTGTGGTTCAGATATAGGTACTCAAAGGCTTACAATTCTCTGCGCATCCAGTTTAACAATGCCTACAGGGCGCTGTTACTGCTGTCGCGCTTCTGCAACGCGTCAACATGTTCGCTGAGTCGCGCACGGACGGCTTTGATGCCACCTGGCGAAAAAAGACAGCCTCACTGCTAAGCAGATTGCGTGGGAGCAGTAACAGCATCCTGAATGTTATAGGCAATAAGATAGACTGCCCACTGGTGTGGAGCCTCACCCAGAGGACTAAGTCTCTCTTAGTTATTAGGTACTAACATAGTTTCTAAGTTCATACTAACAATATAAATATAAAAGTAAATGTGATGGATCAATGGTTGTCTGAATAAATTAAATTATTTTTTTATTATTTAAAAAGGTATCCATCATTAGAAGCTCAATAAGGTTTTAGAGGATCAGTTAAATATAAAAGGTGGTTATAATGCAAAAATTTCATTTTGCCTGCAATTATTTTGCTAATCTTATAAACTTATCTTGCAAGTATCTTTAGTTGTTTGTATTTTATTGTTTGTTTATCTTGGGACACAGCGGCTACCATTTTAAGTAAATCGTAAAATTAATAACTCGTGCGTCATAACGTGCGTCACGGTCTCCGCTAGTTATTATTTAAAACTAGACGCATTTCACAAAAAAACTGTTTAGGTTACGTAAGTAGTTAAAACTCGTAGTTAATTTCCGACTCTTTTACAAATTAACTTTCCACTCAATTAATTTTTATGAATTTTCAAAAAAAAAATAAGCTGTTACAGCACTGTCTAATTAAAACAAAAAATAAATCAAAAACTCGCTTTATTTCCTAGATTATTCTCATATTTATTTAGGGTTCTGTATCTAAAGGGTTCAACCTTTCAACGGGACCCCATTTCTGAGCCGTTCAACTTTTTGTCTTCTTGTCTGTATAACATACACGGGGACCGAAACCTACCTACCTATCCTATCTTTAGAACCGAAACAGTTAGCCAGTTGAATTTTTCTCAAAATATGAGTAAGTGTAGACGCTATCATATTAAAAATAAAAATACTCCATTATCTAGGGGGGTCACCGTACACCAAATCTTGAAAAAATTAAAATTTTCATTGTTTTTCACAGACCTGAGGGCAAAGATGGGGCAATCTCTTTCAAAGCATTTCCTTTTTTCTATTACGTTTTTCATCGAGATTAACAAAATTAAGCTTTTCGGTAGCGTAAGTTAGTTCCATACATTTTTAACTTTTTCATCGTTATCACTGATAGAATATGTCACTTTGTGTGGGCCCTCTGTGGTACGGAACCCTTAGCACGTGAGTCCAAATCAAACTTGGCCAGTTTTTAAACTAAATACCTACCTACTGCTATTTAAATGTTACGCGTCATTTAGAAGCTAATCTAAGACAATTAAGTCTTCTAGATAATTTAACGTCTTTTGTAATTTATTTGCAATAAAAAATGGTAAAAAAACATAATGCTGGTAAACAGTGAATCATTATGTAAATTAAGCTATCTATCTTCACCTTAAGTCATTAAATTTAAATTAGACTGGTCTAGATCCTGAGGCGTAGAGGTAATCATAATGTTATAAGCAGGTGATGTCGGGCTCAAGATTATGTAAGTATCTTCTCATTTGTTTCAATGTTTTCCTAGGCTACTTTTAAATAGACTCCGAGAGTGGCAAATGGCACATCCTGGGCCGGCAGGCCCGACTAGATAGCGACGCTGTCGCAAACTACCGATCGCTAAATATTAAGGTGAGGTATAGCCCGCAAAATTAAAATTTTCTTTAGTTTTTTTGCAATTTGCAGCTCTGTTTTACGTCGTATGTTGATCAAAATGCGATTCTCGACCGTGGGAATTATTATATTTATCGAATAATAATCATCAATTTTATGAATTTGATGATTGATTGATTTTTTGAATTGTTGATATGTCAATCGTCAAATTCAAAGAACATTTGAATTTGGCGGGCTACAACTGAGGATTCACCATAATATTTAGCGATCGGTAGTTTGCGACAGCGTCGCTATCTATGTTGAGACTGCCGACCCTGGGCAGTTTGCTCCATCTACCATATTGCTGACTAGCAAATATTTTAACCACGGCAAGAGTAGGTACCTACTTTTTTATAGTTCGTACCGATACGAGAGCAAAAAGACGTGTTCCTAGTCATTCGAGAAAACAGATTAATTAACACATAACATAACATAACATCACGCCTGTATTCCCCGAAGGGTTAGGCAGAGGTGTACCTATAGTACACCCACATTTCGCCATTTTTTTTATTAAGCGACGTGTAATTAAGTGAAGAGACTACTAAGTATACAATTACTTCCAGACTTGCTGCACCAGCCTATCATATTTCTAAACTATTCCACAGAACAACCGCACTTAGCAAAGTTCGGTTTAAAAAGTTTAAAAAATGTCTTAAAAAAGTTTTGGTGCCGTAAGTGGAATAGCTTAGGTGCCGTCCGCTCAAGTGCGGTTGAAATCGGTGTTCTAAGTGAAATCTGGGCCCGCGTTGTGTATTACAGCCCGCTTCCTCTCACAGGGGGTAGGCCAGTATCCCAGAAGTGAGAACGTTATAGGCTGATTCAGCTGTACCATTTTCGGCATCATCATCGCTTATCATTAGGTAAAATATTTGGTTAAAATAACAAAGGTGGGCACATTCAATATTAAAATTGCCTAAGTAGCCCGAACCTTATAAGGATTGGGTCTGATCAACTAGAAATATCGTTAAGCTTCCAATTGGTAAGAACAAATATGTAACCAACTATCGTATCCCGGATCGGTAAACAGTTAGTAGTTTTGGAGAAAAATATCATAATATTTTATTTCTCATAAACCTACATGGGCACTTATGAAACGTCAGAAGCTAGGTGCACGGTTCCAATTGGTCAGTTCCTATGGAGAAGAGCCGACAAGGAACTCTACAGAAACAAAGGAAACCCTTTACAAAATGGCATTTCCTATCTTGAACGTAGCTTTGCAGGGGGATGCATAGTTCGGCCCAGAACCATTCTAAAAAATGTTTTCATAATCCGCTATCGGAAATTGGTGCTCTGTCTAGAGTTAAGGCCGATTTTTATAGAAGGTAGTCTTATGTTTTATTTTCTCCTTAATACGAGAGTCATTTATTTGTATTGCTTCTACTAACAGGAAGAAATAAATACGAAGGGTAGAACAAAGGAGTTAATACCGATGTAAAAGTAGGTAAAATATTGTCCTTCAGAAAGTTATGAATACTTATCGATTCAACTCTCGCCAAAATAGGTCTATTAGTTACAAAGTTAGAGAACATTATACCCTGAAGTATTAACTCATTCACATTCCAAACTCCACGCGCTTCAAAACTCCTTTGTAACCAAGCTTCACACAATCAACGTCATTGCACATTTAAAATCTATTCTGTAACCACAAAACATAATCAAAATGAATAGTTATTTTACCACACTACTAAAACCATACATTACTGAACAAACGCACACAATGAGCGTCTAAAAACTCCAGTGCGTAAAATCCTATCGGCAACACTAGAACCATAGAGAACTTAAATATGGCGGCTTGCGCAAAACCGAAACAGTTTAATTACAAGCAACCCGAGAACGGACCACACACACAGCTCATTAAAACACGAATCATAACAAGTATTTTACCCCAGTTTATAATTTCGCGCGGGAGAAAAAAAAAGTTAATATTAAAACATAACCTCATTATCAATGTGTCAACAACTCAATTTATAGCGGGAAACCGGCGACGCCCTGCGCGCGGGAAATATCAGCCAATGACGCGTAGCCTGTTCGATTCGACCGCAACAACTAAAGGTGTTGCTATCTCTTTCTTGCTTGTACAAAAGTAATGAGGCACAATTCGTTTGTCAGTGTTCCTGTCTTTGTCTTTTAGGGGGGATCGTTCTATTTTTAAGGCTAATGAATATTACGGGATGACGTTATTAATTTATGCGAGCGATTTGTTTTTTTTTATCACTGGCTTTGATTATATAGGCTTGAAAAGATTTAGGGTTCGTTGGAAATACGGATTTTTTGTTATTTTAATTATATTTTTCTATGAAGGGTTTAATGAGAAGGGATTAGAACAAGTCGATGCACGAATGAAAAACTAGTCCTTCACGAGTTGATCAAGCCCATGTTGATCAAGATATTTTTCAATTTGATGGTGTACACTGCAGAGCTAACCCTATAGTGAACTTTTACCTTTCTAAAATAGACGAAACATGCAAAATCCATCTCCAAAATATATCTCCATTATTAACCAATCTGAAGCTACATAATATAAAGCTATATTAATTCAATACAGTTAATTGAATTACACAAATTGACAGCCACGGGCGCGCCCCTATCACATCGAGCATGGATGACATGTGACAAACATACTTAGCAGTTATTCTTTATTTATGATAATGCCTACGGAGACGGGGCGACTTTGAAAGCTCGCTCAATCGATGTAAATTAGTTATTACTTATTCATCTTTTTATCCGTTTTCCCGTCGCTATTGTTACAGGAACAGCCGGTTTATTCTGTAAAAATCTTAAAATACTGATACAGATATAAATGTAAAAAAAAATCATAGGTAGGTACGTTAGACAGGTTTTTAATAAAAAAAAAATAGGTCTTGCCGTGAAAACTAAGGTGAAGTGAGTTTGAAGTGAGCTGTCATTTTATCCGTTGATTGGGATTGACACTATTGACAGCTCAAAACATAGAATAACATACCTAAGTACATCGGCTGAAAGTGTAGATTACATCGGCTGAAATGCCGATTAGAAAGTTCAGATTCTGATGAAGTCTGAATGTAACTGAATATTTACTTTTTGATAAATTTTATATGATTTTATTTCTGTAAGTAGATCTGCATAAACACGTTTACACGTCAAACAGATTTTATAAACTAGATGTGGTCGGCGTTTCCTATCTGACTACTCTGAGTAGAAAGGCCGAAACAAACTCACAGTTTTCAGTCTCTTTCAAAGTCCAGACATAATCTTGGTCAGATCATGTGAAGATCAGGTAGATTAGTGTCTGAAATGATCTTTTGAAGAGAGAATTACACAGATTGAGTGGTAAGCCAGTTTAGCAACAGTGGGGTAGGCAGATAGGTAAGATACCTGATTAGGCTGAGAGTCAAGGACGCTCTATATTGATAGAACGATGTCCTAATGTGGTAGCTAGAGTAGACTGGATGTGAAAATCAGAAGAACATAGTGTTATGGCAAGAATTGGGTGAGGCCTGCCAAGTATTGCACAACGATATTTTTTGAGCTGATTGTCAGTGATCTTTATTCTTTGACAGTGCCAAGAATATACTTATTAGGAATAGATGGCACCCTGGCAGGGATTGCGTAATAATAAACACAGTAACTAATGTAACAGTTAAGGGCGCTTACACGGGTCCACTAGCGCCACTCCTTTTAAAAAATATTATCTCATGACTGAGATGGAATTTTGAAAAACGGCTCAATAACTGACCTCGGTAAGTGTGTCAAGATTTTTCTAATACCTTTTATAAATTTTCATATTGAGACACGAAGCAACAAAATTCGATCTAAACAAAAGCGGCCACATTCATTTAGATCGTATTTTGTTGCTTCGTGTCTCAATATGAAAGTTTATAAAAGGTATTAGAAAATTCTAGACACACTTACCGAGGTCGCTAATTGAGCAGTTTTTCAAAATTCCTTCTCAGTCACGAGATAATACTTTTTTAAAGGAATAGCGCTAGTCGACCCGTGTGCGCCCTCTTAAGTATGCTCCTTGTGCAGTTTAGTCACATCTGTGTAGCCTTTTCCCCACTATGGTTGGGTTGGCTTCCGGTCTAACCTGATGTAGCTGAATACCAGTATTTTGCTCCTAGAATAGTATGTTTTAGAAAACCTTCTTCTCGACAACTTTATCACAAAAAATCATATTTTCTGTGTTAATTTAAGCTTGAAATTGTTATTCGAGTATTTTTGGGTTTATGTTCAAGCCGAAGATCGTGAGTAGTAAAGTACCTGTAATTAAACTCTAACAACAATTAATGCTTACACTTCAAATAATTATTTACGACGGAACCCACATATTAATCTCAACTCCCACACTTACAAAGATTTTATGTCTTACGAATAAACAGGGTTGCCAACTCATAGACTTTTATGAATGCGACCTCATTTTGAAAATAGTTTGAATATAATTGGAATTTTTAGAACTGTGTTGATATATTTTTTATCTGCCGTCATAATATTAGGTCTTTACCTATGAAATTGCCGTTCTGCAGTTCTGGCCATTTCAAATCAAAATAATTTTTGTTTGGCTAAGAATTCTAATTTCAAATTAATTTTATTTTAAAAACATGGATTTTTTTTTCTAAAAGTAGTCATTTCTTTATTGATTAGTGTTACATTTTCATCGCATTTCAATCTTTTTCGTCATCATGGATACGTTAAAAATTCGAGTAATTATGGAATATGAGTACCGTCGTGGCAGCAACGCGGCACAAGCGGCACGCAACATCAACGACGTTTACGGAGCTAACACTACAAACCAACGCACCACCTGTTATTGGTTTGCTCGCTTCCGTTCTGGAAATTTCGACCTGAAAAATGAACCTCGCGGTCGTCCGAAGACTTTGGTCGACAATGACGAATTAAAGGCGATTGTGGAAGCTGATGATACACAATCTACGGCTGAACTAGCAGCAGCTTTCGACGTTAGCGTCAAAACAATATTGGTCCATTTGCGTCAAATTGGCAAGGTAAAAAAGCTTGACAAATGGGTGCCCCACGAACTCAATGATCGCCAGCGCGAAGTACGCGTCGAGACGTGCCTTGCACTGCTCAACAGACACACAAATGAAGGAATTTTGAACCGCATTGTTACCTGCGATGAAAAATGGATTCTGTTTGATAACCGTAAGCGCTCAGCAAGTTGGTTGGATCCTGGTTCAGCACCTAAACAATGCCCTAAACGAAAACTTACCCCTAGAAAAGTGATGGTCACTGTTTGGTGGTCTAGCGCCGGTGTGATTCATCACAGCTTCTTACCAAACGGGGTGAGCATTACTGCAGATGTGTACTGTGAAGAACTGAACACAATGATGGAGAAGCTGGCGCATCTCCAACCAGCATTGGTCAATCGCTCGTCTCCGCTGCTCCTGCACGACAACGCGCGACCTCATACTGCACAGCAGACGGTCTCCAAGTTGCAAGAACTGGGGTTGGAAGCTCTCCGTCATCCGCCCTACTCACCAGACCTTGCGCCTACAGACTACTACTTTTTCCAGAATTTGGATAACTTCTTGGCGGGAAAAAAATTTAATACCCGAGAGGCAGTACAAAATGCCTTTGAAGAATTTGTTGCCTCCCGTCCAGCTGATTTCTTTAAGAAGGGCATCAATAAACTGCCACTGCGATGGCAAAGATGCATTGATTGCATGGGTGATTACTTCGATTAATACAAATAAAAAATTCATGAAAAAAATTCGTTTAAATTTTTTCATACAAAACGGCAATTTCATAGGTAAAGACCTATTATTTTTATATGTTATTTTATTTATTTGTTTTTATTTTAACGAGATTTTGGCTGCAAGCTTCATTAAAATATTTAAAAAACAAATTGATGCAGATTTATTAAGCTTTCGATAGCCCTTTTACTTTTAGAAGAAACTATCAAACCGATTCTTTGGCGGGAGTTTGAACTGAAAGGGCTTCGAATTCCCGCCAAAGAAATCCCGAAGAAATTTAGTGAAGGAAATTAAATAAACTAAAGACTTGGCTAAAAGGTGTTAGCAACTAGGCCATAAAAATACTTATAATAAATAACTACCAAACCTACCAGTACTTACAACTTAGATAACTTCATTAGATAGCTAACGCGTAGCGTACACACTGACAGTAGGAATGACTTTAATTTTGACAGTTCAACAACATTCATTGCGCTATTTACGTTGTTGACAAATTTTTCGAACATATGAAGCAATGGATTAGCAATATCCTTCAAAATGATTCCGATTGAGATTAATAGTGTGTACGCAATTCGGTGCTGTTTCTAAATAAGTGTTTCGATTGATTATGTAGGAAATTAAATGATATTGTTTATTCTGAAAATAGGATATCTATCGAAATAGCTTTTATAAGTTACATTAAAAAAAAACCTAGTTGGACTCGACATTTTCTATCTGACTGACATTGAAAAAAACTCAGGGGCCAAAGTCTTTTTTAAAGTCCAGACATAACCTTGGTCAGCTCATGTGAAGACCATGTAAGTAGATTAATGTCTGATATGGTCTTTTGAGGAATGAACCACACAGATTTTAGTAGACCTGAGGGCCTAGACAAATGGCATTCGCTTCGGAGCGATTCTATTTCTTCAATCGCTTTCGCTAATGTTTCCATCATACGAATCGAACACTAGCGATAACGCTTGTCAAAAAGTGCCACTTGGCTACGCATATCTATGGAAGTAATCGTTCAACACTGTCAATTCATTTCATAGAATCGAATGATGTTATCATTGTCTAGCTAATTTCTATTCGTTGACCAATGATCACGTGACATTTCGATAGCTTATGTCAACCCCATACATTGTTGGCTTTTCTACTAGCGTCATCGCTAATCGAATGTTACTTTGGTCCAGTCAGTGCATGCATTTGTTAGTAATCGTGTAGTTCAACTCAGAACTTGAAGAGATCAACGTAAAGAAACTATTTGTTTTTTTATACCTATATAATTAATAGCTTGGTTAACAAAAGATTTTCTAGAAACTCCGATACCTATATACGTTTGTAAGTTTAAAAACTTAATTAATATTCGTCTATGATTGCTATGTAGGTACAGGCTGGTACAAAATATAGTAAGACATTAAAAGAGTAAATATGAAGTTTCTTGCCGATTCTTCTCCATACGAAACTACCTTTTTGAAAGAGCGTCTAGACTCAGTTCTATTTTCTTGTAATTTTTTACATTCTGAAGTGCCTTCTAATTGTCTACTTGAAATAAATGATTTGAATTTTGTCAATATCTGAGAATCTACACAATAAATAATATTACCTCAAAAATTCTCTTCTCTTAATTCACGCCTATGTTACACAGAACCCTACATCAAAATCTACCATATAATTATGGTGGCAACAACAAAAAAATATTTCGACAGTCCGCCATCTTGGGACCGTTCGGAAACGTTCCAGATTCAAGTTTTAAAAACTTAATTCTTTCGGTCGTTAGCGCTGGCTTCGGTACTAAGTGGATTTTGGTATAATACCGGTTTTTAGTGTTATGTAGGACTTAAGGGGGAAGCGCCAGGGTGCTCGCGAAATTAAAAAATTCTTACGTTTTTTTTGTAATTTACAATTCACTGTCAGGTTGTATGTTGAACAAAATATGATTCGAGATCGTAACAAGTATGTATTAACAGAATTATAATAATTAAAATCATCAATACAGCCCTCTAAGTTCAGATAATACTATTGAATGACAATTTTATAAAATATCAATACAACCCGTATTGATGATTTAAAATTTAAATGGTTCTATTAACACATAGGTACTTGTTACGGTCGCGAATCATATTTTGTTCAACATACAACCTGACACTGACGTGCAAATTGCAAAAAACGTTAGAAATTTTGAATTTCGCGGGCAATTTGGCGCTTCCCCCTTAAGCATTTAATGGAATTGTTGAGGTAGGATATAGTGGTTGGTAAAGAGGAATTTTTAGGTAATGTGTTTCAGAAATGGGGTCGATTTAAAATGATCGCAGCCTTAAAGAGTGCATATTAATTGGTGTGATTTAATTAAACATAAATTGGGTTTTTAGTATAGCTGAGATGAAAGCACAATAATTTTTAACCGAATTCAAAAAAGGTGTGTTTGTGCAATCAGGTTTCATTGAATTCCAATACAGTTTTGCTCGAAACACGTACCTACTTGAAGAAAATATAAAACTGTCCTTCCTGTATTTAGGAAGATACTTTTTTTAATTAGGTATGGTTTTGCGAAGTAATTATTATTACCTACCTATGTAGGTACTTATTTATGTATTGTTTCAGTTTGGCAAAAGAATTCCTCATTATCATAATTATCAATAAATCTAACATAAAACACATTTTCATTTATATATTTAACCCCCGACGGAAAAAGAGGGGTGTTTTAAGTTTACCGTGTGTATCTGTGTGTCTGTCTTCGGCATCGTAGCTCCCAAACGGCAGAACCAATTTTGTTTTTCTTTTGTTTTGTTTGAAAGATGAATTGATCGAATGTGTTCTTAGCTTAAAGAAAAAAAAATGCAAGAATAAAATCTGTACAGCCGTTTTTAGAGGTTTTTGTTTGTGTCGGGCATTTTTTTGTATTTTATTTTTATTTTATTAAAACAACATAAACATAATCAAAAAAAAAGAAACAAAAGAAAACTCACAGCTGCCTACCCATACCTATTAAAATTCTGAAAACAAACTTAGAAAACGTATTAAAAATCTATAAAAATGGAGATTTCAATCTATCGTAGTACTAATCTTGAAGTAGGCAATTAATTCCCGTAGAGCTTCGGATGTTGAAAAAAAAATCCCATCTGCCATCTGTCGGTTGAACAGAAAAACTTAATAACAAAATTTTGGGAAATAAGTATTTTTGAAATCGTTAGGGGGAGACTATACGGGCGGATGTTTTTTGAAAACATAATTTTGACTACTTAATTTTCTTTCCACAAACATGCTTGGAAATGCGAGCATTATTTCGACAACCTTCTTCGAGATAAATCAAAATGCTGTACTGGTCAAATACAAGCGAGCAGCGGCCGGCAATGTTAATATGACAATCCATATCTGTCGTGTTTAGCGGCCGAATAAATTACTATGAAAACTCATATCTGTCGTGCAATTTAAAAATGGAATGAACTATTTACTTCGACCCATGGCAACCAAGGAGGTAATTTATCAAAGATTTTATTTAAATCTCGAACTGGCTTAGCAAAATAGAGAAACAAATGAACTTATCGTTGTTCGTCATTGACTCAAAAACTTATAATCAATTTACTTAATTGTTCCATCAATGACTCTGTTGTCGGCCGCTGCAGTAATGTACTATTTCCGTTCTATTTTTAATTTTTGTTAACTACAAAAATTATAAGAGTTTTCCATATTTCAGAAGTTTTGATTTTTTTATAGAGCGTCGTTAGTCCAGTCGTCGCTCGCGCTACTGAGGTCATGGGTTCGATTTCCAGGTCGAGCAAAATCCATTTCCAGGTCCCTACAAAATGGTTGAGCTGGATGGTGCTAATCCACGCGTCATGTTCGTGAACGGGCGCCGTCAGTTGAGACTGGTCATCTCTTAACTGCCACGGCTTATTTTTATTATTAATCTTATATGTATTTTTTTTTACATTGTCTGCACTTATAGAAGCAACAAGAATAATGCACCCAGGATTTTGTAATATCTTGATTTAAAAAGAGTGTCCTTGGAGTTTCTTGCTCGTTCTTCTCCATAGAGATCTACGTTTTGGAATGGGCAACTAGCTTCAACTTTCTGACTAACTGACCGACTCTTTGACAATTCAAAAGTGCCTGTAAATGGTTTAATTGAAATAAATGCTTTGGGTTTGAGATTGAGTTTGACTAAAGTGTTATTAGGTTTTCGTCAGGGCTTTCTCAGTAGCAGCCCGGAGTCGGGATTTGTAACCGGTTGATGGCAATAGGCTCGCCCCCTATTACATAATGTGACCTTTATAATATATAATTGACGAAATGTGGGTGTACTATAGGTACACCTCTGCCTAACCCTTCGGGAAAAATAGGCGTGAAGTTATATAATAAAAACAATGCTCTAATTTTACAATCTATTTTTTTCTTTCTACAAATCCATTGTTTGAATAAAACTTTAAGAGAGAAACATACATTACAATAAAAATAAACAATTTACTTAAACAATAACTTATTTCATAGCGACTGTATTTGCAAAATACCTACTTACATGAAGAATTGCTCAATCCGTGCATGAGAGCAATAAAAAATTGTTGCAGGAAATGATATTATAAGTACAAAGAGGTAAATAGCTTTCCTACCCAACATTCGATCTTCAAAAATGGCACAATGTCATACTATTAGATGACATGTGGAAGTAGGACGGCATGTCGTAATTATCGGGAGCGAAAAAGAGACAAGACGATTCGCAACTAGGCTAATTAGCCAAGTTTTGACGTGACACTTGCGGAACGTGAAAAACCTATCAACGTCTTTTTACTTATAATATCATTGGTTGCAGGTAATTTTACTGAAAACTTACGAAGTTACGACTGGAAGAAGTATAGGTTTAATTTGTTAACTTTTTGTATTGCTTACATCATATTCTGCCCTCTCAATATTCTCATATTTCCACTAGCATTGGCTCGCGGCTTCGCTCGCGTGGTTGTCGGAAAATATCCCAACGGGAACTTAGTACCGGGATTAAACGTATCCTATATGTTAATCCAGGTTATAAACTATCTGTGTGCCAAATCCGTTCAGCCCTTTTTGCGAAATTTGTAACAAACATATAAACTTTCACATTTATAATATTAGTAGGATTAACTCTGCCAACTTTTATTACTGCCTACATACAAGGTGGAGATGATAGTACTACTTACGCCAATAAATTAAATTTCGGATAACTGATTAGTTACTAATGAAGTTCCCAGTCTGCATACAAAAATTAAATCAAATTTATATTTAGATATGCATATATATAAATCACCAATCAGCCGACTAGCTGTTGGCTGATTGGCAAAACCCATAGTCGGCCCATCACCACTATATAGGTACCTATGTAGACAGTTTGAAAAAATAAAAACAAAATTTCGTTGTTATGATTTTTTTGACAGTTTCAAAATACTCTTATGCGTTAGTATTGCCTGTGCTTTTATTTATTGTAGTATCATCGTCCTGATGTTATATAATCAGTTCTCTCAATTATCTTATTTTTCCAATAACAAACCCGCTGTACATAGAGCAATCAGCCTCGAAGGCCTCAAATGACACTACCGACTGCGCCCATAAAAACCAAAACGTATGTTTCAAAGCGTTTGATAATTTAAAAAAATACTAACCAATATGGCGTCGTCCTTTGCTACATATAAAAAAAAACAAATCCCTCGCGGCGGGAAAGAAAAAGCGGCACTAATTTCATGCACTCATGCCGCGTTCGATTTTCAAAATGACCCTAGTAAGAGATGCAGTTACAAGTTGGAAAGAGACACAAATATTAATAATGTTTTAATCGGCTCATATATTTCGGTCGATATGTTGTTTATGCCCGAGTTTAAAAAGTATGTTTTTTATTATTTTGGGGAATTGAAAATTATAATATTTTCGTTTACAATAATATATATATTTACGGTATATTGGTGATAATCATTTTATATCTGCGCTGATTTGGTGAGGGGGAAAAGGCTAAAAGCTTATAAGCATTAAAAGATTATGTTTTCGCGAAACCCTAATGGCTCCTGTTCATTATTGTTTGACCGATATGCACAGAAGTCAAGTGCAGGTCTTGGAATCAAGGAAATTACTATAAAGTGACTCATTTGACATTTCCGTTGCGTTGAACTGCGGTGGGCAATGATGAGGTGTGTTCGAATCCTAAATACCTAATCCGGAAGCCAATTATTTTTAAAAGGGTAACCGTGGAGTTACTTGCCGGCTCTTCTCAATAGGAAACGACCAATTGGAAACATGCACCTAGCTTCTGTCGTTTCTTAAGTGCCAATGTAGGTTTATATGAAATAAAAAAACTGATTTTGATTTTAAATGTAACAGGAGGCCATATGTAAATAAGACTAGTGTTGAACTATAGACTCGTGTCTTTTATTATAGGCACTTACGTAGTCAAAAGGTACCGTAGTCGAAGTCCATGACGTCTCGCCATCTTGCAAATATCATAAAGTTCGTAAAAAGCGATTTTTAGATGTGATTTTCACAAATTGTGTGTTGTTGTGTCATGAATGCATGATTTAATGAATTGGCACGTTTATGTCCTGTGACCTCTGACTTTTTTGCGGTCTTTTTTCTCACAGTAGTCAGCTAAGAAACGCCGACTTCAGCTAGTTCAAAAAATATCACTAACGTCTATAAGTGTTTGTACAAACCTTTTTACAGAAATATAATCATTTATCATTTAAAATTGAACGAAAAACGGAGGGCCTAAATAAGTTTCAATCACTTTCAAAGTGTTTCGTATTTCTACAACGACTTTCAACAAGATTGTCATAAGTTTTTCGGTAGCTCATGATCGTTATCGCTGGAATGTCACTTTGTCTACAAAGTTGTCTACAGTAATAACGATTATTCCTTATGGAACCCTTCTGAAGGTCTTCTGGAACTTGGAAGCAAGATTATCTTCAGGGAGTTTCAGGCTTCTAGATTTCCTTAAGGCATAACACTAGATCCCTAACTGCATCACAATGAGTAGGAAATATGTTTATGTTACACTCAAAAATAATAGCATAAAACCGTCCCAATATTGCTTGCTCATCAAAAATCATGTAAATATCGTGTTGCCAGCAGGAAATAATAGGTCTTTACCTATGAAATTGCCGTTTTGTATGAAAAAATTTAAACGATTTTTTTTCATGAATTTTTTATTTGTATTAATCGAAGTAATCACCCATGCAATCAATGCATCTTTGCCATCGCAGTGGCAGTTTATTGATGCCCTTCTTAAAGAAATCAGCTGGACGGGAGGCAACAAATTCTTCAAAGGCATTTTGTACTGCCTCTCGGGTATTAAATTTTTTTCCCGCCAAGAAGTTATCCAAATTCTGGAAAAAGTAGTAGTCTGTAGGCGCAAGGTCTGGTGAGTAGGGCGGATGACGGAGAGCTTCCAACCCCAGTTCTTGCAACTTGGAGACCGTCTGCTGTGCAGTATGAGGTCGCGCGTTGTCGTGCAGGAGCAGCGGAGACGAGCGATTGACCAATGCTGGTTGGAGATGCGCCAGCTTCTCCATCATTGTGTTCAGTTCTTCACAGTACACATCTGCAGTAATGCTCACCCCGTTTGGTAAGAAGCTGTGATGAATCACACCGGCGCTAGACCACCAAACAGTGACCATCACTTTTCTAGGGGTAAGTTTTCGTTTAGGGCATTGTTTAGGTGCTGAACCAGGATCCAACCAACTTGCTGAGCGCTTACGGTTATCAAACAGAATCCATTTTTCATCGCAGGTAACAATGCGGTTCAAAATTCCTTCATTTGTGTGTCTGTTGAGCAGTGCAAGGCACGTCTCGACGCGTACTTCGCGCTGGCGATCATTGAGTTCGTGGGGCACCCATTTGTCAAGCTTTTTTACCTTGCCAATTTGACGCAAATGGACCAATATTGTTTTGACGCTAACGTCGAAAGCTGCTGCTAATTCAGCCGTAGATTGTGTATCATCAGCTTCCACAATCGCCTTTAATTCGTCATTGTCGACCAAAGTCTTCGGACGACCGCGAGGTTCATTTTTCAGGTCGAAATTTCCAGAACGGAAGCGAGCAAACCAATAACAGGTGGTGCGTTGGTTTATAGTGTTAGCTCCGTAAACGTCGTTGATGTTGCGTGCCGCTTGTGCCGCGTTGCTGCCACGACGGTACTCATATTCCATAATTACTCGAATTTTTAACGTATCCATGATGACGAAAAAGATTGAAATGCGATGAAAATGTAACACTAATCAATAAAGAAATGACTACTTTTAGAAAAAAAAAAACATGTTTTTAAAATAAAATTAATTTGAAATTAGAATTCTTAGCCAAACAAAAATTATTTTGATTTGAAATGGCCAGTACTGCAGAACGGCAATTTCATAGGTAAAGACCTAATATAACCACAACACAATAATGATGACCATTACCGCCGCGCCCTGAAGCCGATGGAAGTAGATTAAGAAAAATGTTCCACAGATTATAGAATAGAGGTCCGCCATTTTGGGGTGAGGTAGGATGACTGTGATTTTATGAGGACGGTGGCAGATGTTTTTTTATTACATTTAATTTATGAGCTATGTTATTTGTTGAATAAATAGGAGAAGACAGCGTTGTGGGCTGCAATATTGTACATACGAGTATATGTGTTTTGTATTGTAGCTGTTTGTTTCAGTAAAATAAAATAAGAAAAGGAATTTGTTTCATTTTAACAACTTCGGAAAACTGTCGACTATTTTGTTTTTGTTTTATTACAACTGCAATACTTCTTAGACTATGTCTACCTAGGTTGAGTGATTATAATAATATACCTAAAGAAAATCAGAAAATCAAGTTGAGTTTGAATGCTACTTGGCAGCATAAATAATTTTAGTAGCTACTGACTTAACAGACGAATTTTGATGCCTGCAATTTACCCTTTTACAATAAATGATTTTAGCGGTTATTGAGAGGTCTATGATAACTCCAATACTGGCAATTAAATTTTTGTCGGCTGATGAGATGTCATTTTTATTATGTGTTGTTAATTATCTACTTACTAAGTATTTGTAGGACTTGCAACCTGCCCCTGCTTCGCACGGTTTTAAGGTTTGACAAAACATGGAGATGCTTTTGTTATAATCATGTACTCCTACCTAAGTTTAATATGAATGTATTAAAATAGACCTTCCGGAATAAATTCTTTAAAGTAATGGTGAAATCCGCATTAAAATCCGGTGCTAAGTTTAGATGAACAAGGCGGTCACACAAACAGACACGAAAAATGATTTTAATTTTTATATAATTATGTTAAGATAATAAATCTTTGGGTATGTCCAATAATCCACACTAAACAGTAGGTATACCCTACTAGAAAATCTCCGTATTTATCCCTTACATCATAACCCCATGGTCATCCTACCCTGGGAGAAGCCAGGTGTGTCTACAATAGAAGGTACTAATTCTACAGCCCCTACCGCGCTCGCTCGCTTTGTACGACGTTATTTATAGCTAAGCGAATCTTGGTTATTGTATATGTATTATGTGTATTTGAGGAGGTGTGATAGAGTAATTAATATGAATCATTTTAGATTATTTAATTATTGGGGGAAAAATTCAGATTATTTTATTTTTGGG
Organism: Griposia aprilina; assembly: GCA_916610205.1. NCBI lineage: Eukaryota > Metazoa > Arthropoda > Insecta > Lepidoptera > Noctuidae > Griposia > Griposia aprilina. Next base: position 11,798,007 of record OU744311.1, read on the forward strand.
GACAAATTTCGGATTATTTTATTTTTGGAGCAAAGGAGACGTTTCATTTTTGTATGGAACTTTGGCTAGGACGTGTACATTCCCAGAAAATCTGTGAAATGTATCTATAAACACGTAATAGGCAATGATTTATAGAACTAAATTATATTGTAGACGTACAAAAATAAGATTGAAAATGTTTGACATTTGTTTTGAGAGAAATGGAGACATAATGACAGCTGACAATGACATCTTTCAATAACCTAAAACGGGGATATTTTATGATTGACAACGACACTTCCGATAGTGTATGTCAAAATGAAACGTTCGGAAATCGAAAGTACACTGGCCAAGTAGATTTCTTTGAATTCAGTGTATTTATCCCCGTTTTTTGATATAATGTACAAGTGCTAGCCAAAAATTAAACATCTCCTTGTCAGATTATTTTATTTTTGGAGAAAAATTCCAGTTTATTTTTTCTTATTTTAATTTAATTCCTAGATTCTATGGAGGTGCTCTTGACCAACTAATCACGGGTCGATCTAGCATGGTTAAGCTACACTCGCCGAGGTTAGTCCGTGGATGAGTGACCATCCATTTCATGTCGAGACCCCTCAGTGCTGGTTCTGGCTGTCATTCGTAGATTCTGGACAGTCGTTACGAGAAGTCAGATGCCTGAAAATCTGACAACCAGTCTTACCAAGGGGAATCGTATTATTCAGTATGGAGGTCAGATAAGCAGTCTCTCCATGTATGTAAAATACTTGTATTCACTTGCATTTCATTACGGCTGGAAGCCAACCCCAACATAATAGGCAGATAAAGATTTTATTTCTGTAAGTAGGTTTGTACAAACACTTTTACACGTCAATCATATTTTTAAAACTAGACGAGGTCGGCGTTTCCTATCTGACTACTCTGAGAAGAAAGGCCAAAACAAACTCAGAGGTCACAGTCTCTTTTAAAGTGCAGACATAATCTTGGTCAGATCATGTGAAGACCATGTAGATTGGTATCTGAAATGGTCTTTTGAGGAAAGAACCACACAGATTGAGTGGACCTGTCCAGTCAGTGCACGCATTTGTCAGTATTCCTGCAGTTCAAGTCAGAACTTAAGGAGCTCAACGATTCGACGAACAATACCAAAGAAAGGACATTTGGGTAGGTCGCATACATTACTTAAACTACGAGACTATGATTAATACTGAAACAATGACCCACATACACATTCACAATAATTATTTACATTTTCAGTATCCAGCACTGACGTTTGAGTTTGAATAAAAGTGAAGTGTCGTCTGCAAACAACACTATTTTATCATGTTTATCCTTTATGAGGTAAGGCAAGTCATTTATATAAATAAGAAATAAAAATGGACCAAGAATTGAGCCCTGACGGACCCCCATTGTTACTACAGATCCGGGTGATCTAGATGACAACCTATCTTATCTTGAACTAATACAACAAGTTGGTAAACACGCAGATTATAATAAACAATAAAATGTTTATTTCGACCAACAAGAGATCATAATAAGTAGAAAATTAAAATCATATAATTACATATACACAAAAATATATTAGAGCCTTCGATAGTTCCGTACGTGTACCGTACAGCAATGGTTCAGGTACTGATGATCGAACCTCTGCACGCATGCCTCCAGGATGCCGCTAGAGCTAGTCCGAACCCTGCGCACCAGGGATGTTCATCGTTTTCGCATACTAGCATAGGAACAGTCTACTTGCGAGTCGGCGAACATCCCTGATGCAATGCAGAATCGGGGAAACCTCATCAGCACTTCACTTAAGGCCTAAGCCACGACATTGGGCGGTGCATCTTGCGGAGCGTCTTGCGGCGCGGGGCGTCATGCGACTGGCGTCCCGATGCCACGACCTACCAGTGGCGGCGGGGACTGCGATCGCGTTTGGAAAAATATTATTAATTTAAGACGCTCTTCGACTCTGAATTCGTGCGTCACACTCGCCGGTCGCGCCGCTCTGAGTCCTGAGCTAGTACTTTTGTTTACATCACACGCCTCTGCGCTCCCTCAGGCAGCGGTTGCTCGAGTGTTTCCGCGTCGCAAAACGCACCGCAAATCGCACCGCGGCGACTCGTGGCACGCTCTAAATAATTTCTAGCATTTGTTCTCGCCGCGGTCGCAGACGCAAGACGGGTCGCGCGAGCGGTGATGTCGTGGCGAAGGGGTAGCGCATTATTATATTGCACACGCAGGGCGTTGTATTGTCTGCGCTTATATATGAGACCCACATGCGGCTAGACCATTTATAATTACAAATCGAAGGCTCTCTTGTAGTGCGATGTGTCTTGTAGTGCGTCTCGGCGGACACTGGCCGGCCGTTGCGAGCGCTTGAACCGCTACATTTTGTAAATATTAAAAAAAAAATAACGTCATTATAAAATTTGTTCTCAACATGCTCCTAAAATAGTTAGCCTTATCTTTTGATACAACTTTTACATGGTTTCATGATGGAATCTCTTCAAGGTACACGTTTTAAATAGCGATGTAGTGTCATCTGGTTTTTTTTTTACCGATCCAATTATTATAATTCTCGTTTTTTTCTTGACACAGCACTTGACCGCATTTTCAGTTTCCAATTTTTTTTTCTCAATCTTTAAATTTGGCTAGAATTACAGAGGTTTATGAAAGTAAAAAATTACTGCAACCTAGCGTTAATAACTCTATCTGCGTCCTACATAGGCAATATAATTATTTAAACCATTATTACCGGTCCAAGACATAAATAGTTTAGTTAATAATGGCAACCTATTGTAGCAATATTACCTGGTACCATAAATAATATTATTTGATACAGGCTGTTAGCGAGCTAAGAACCAATTGAGCTATACAGAGACGAATTTAAGCTTTCTTAATTATATAACGGGCTAAGAGAAGACTGTGTTTTCTTAAAGGAAGTATTAATTGTTGAAGTGAAAACTACTTTAGGCGCGTTGAGCACTTTTTGGGTGAACAAAAATCACGGAACTCGCGTCTTCGTCACCGCACGCTTTCCATGAGCTATATGTATACTGTGTATACGAGGGTGACACTGAAAGTTTTTAGAACTGGCCACTTATAACGATATTATAAAAAAAATAAGTACAAATTTTGAAAATGGAACTCTTTGCTAATATTATTGTGTATGTATTGTATTAATTTGTCATGTGTTTACGATTTGGCGTCAAATTGAAATTTGTCTGTGTCACGTCAGCATGAATACGCGAGAACATTTTCGTGCAATATTTTTTTATGACTTTCGATGTCATTTAAGTCAACAAGAAAGTTATGATAGACTTCCATTGGCCTTTCTCGATGAAGCCCTATCTCGTGCCACTGTTTACAACTGGTTTAATGAGTTTAAACGTGGTCGCACTAATCTCACCGATGATCTGCGTGAGGGACGGCCTTCTACGGCGACGACTAAAGATAACATCAGTGTTGTGCGGCGTATGATAGAGACTGACAAAAGAGTGACTTATCAGCAGATTCGGACCAGCTTAGGCATCGGTATGAGTCAAGTGCACAAAATCCTCCATGAACATTTAGCGGTGAGGAAGCTTTGTCCTCGGTGGATACCTCATAATTTGACAGGCTCAAAAACTCCGTCGTGTTGATTGGTGTCGTGAAATGGTTCAAAGATTTAACGGAGGTGACTTAAATGCTGTGTTCGACATACTTACGGGCGACGAAAGCTGGATTTATTGTTATGATCCTGAAACTAAGAGACGGTCTGCTCTCTGGGTGTTTCCTTCTGAGGAGTTGCCAACTAAAGTGAAGAGAGGTCGAAGCGTGGGAAAAAAGATGGTGGCATCGTTCTTCGGAAGGCCAGGTCATTTCGCAACAATTGTTTTAGAGGATCGAAAAATTGTTACTGCGGAGTGGTACACTAACAATTGTCTGCCACTTGTTTTGGAAAAAGTTCGGGAGAAACGACCTCGCAATAGGATCCTCCTTCACCACGACAACGCCTCGTCGCATACCGCCAAGCAAACTATCGACTATTGGGTGACGTCAGACGTGGAATTACTGGGTCACCCGCCCTATAGCCCCGACCTTGCACCTTGCAATTTTGATTTATTTCCGAAAATAAAAGAAAATCTTCGAGGAAAACGTTTTATGGACGCCGAGGAAGCAGTGGCTGTGTTTCAAAATGCCGTCAAAGAGACCCCTAAGGACGAGTGGGCAAAGTGCTTTTCTCAGTGGTTCCATCGGATGCAGCGATGTGTTGATGTAAATGGACAATATTTTGAAAAGATATAATAAAACTAATAACTTGCTAGTTTGTTCAGTTTTTGATTTTCTAAGAACTTTCAGTGTCACCCTCGTATATATGTACTTTTTGGGTGAACAAAAAGCGTGAAACTAGCGTCATTCTTACCGCACGCTTCCCATGAGCGGGTTTATAAGTTATTTTGTTTTGACTTCTATCGGCAGTCCCCAAAGACTGCCCCGAATTTTTGTTCGAAACTTATAATAAAATGAAATAAATAAAAGACTTCTGAGGAGTTTAAGCTATTCCTTCTTTTTCAGAAGTTTTAAATTTCATATTACCTAATTTGCACTATTTGACCAAAAGAAGTCTCTGATGATTAGGAATTCTATAGGTACATTATAATAGGGTAAGTTTAAAAAAAACCTTATTTATCCTGTAATCTTGTTAATTACCTCACCTCTAGGGAGTTTATTATGTTTCTCTGTAAAGTCTGAACTTTTAAGACATCTCAATCACAACCTGCGGGGTAATTGCGTGACACACTGACAGTAGGACTGAATTTGAAAGCCATTGCTACTGATAGTGCGTTACGTAATTACCCCGTGGATAACAACGTTGATCTTTTAACCAATTATGTAAATACGTGTATCAATAATTTATGAACCCCCAATTCGACCCTGCTTACTTTAACAAGCCCGAAATAAGGTTGGCTTACAATGAAAACCTCACGCGAAAATCTTATATACAACTTAAAGATTCTATAACACAACCTTTTAGATTTAAAACCCATCTTTAATTCACAGATGATAAAGCACATTTTCTATTAACCATATGAGGGAGTTATGATGTATCCATTTTGCAGTGTTTGTATTCGGAATGAAATTGGAAATCAGAACAAAATATGTGAATAATGGAATGGTTTTGGTAAAGGCGTTACGTCGTTTTGCATTTGGGGATCTTAGGGGGTGTGTGTGGGTGCGACTTTCAAGTCTGTTTCCCCGATGGATTAGGCAGAGCCTACCTTACAGTTTACCTACATTTCACCAAATATGTTTAGTTCCCATGTAGGGTAATAAGGAGCGAGCCTATTCCCGGGCTCAACCGGGCACAAATCTAAACTCCGGGCTCGGGGTTGCTAGGCTGCGACTGAGAGATTCTTGATAGAAAAAGACAATAAAAATTTGCCCGACCCTGGAATCGAATCCAGGACCTCATGATCAGCAGTAGCACTTGTATCTATTGGATCAATAAGTTAGTAAAAGAAACGATTCTTATAAACAAAAGATTTTATGTGTTCAAGGAGTGATTTTAGGGTCCTTCACTTTCTTTGTCCATCGCTCATTAAAATCACATTGAAATAAAAGGTAAGTATCATTAATTCATATTAGAATTATCCCAAATTATCAACCAACCAAACGCGACCCCTTCTAATCTCAAGCAAACACAAACCCCATTCCATTTGCTTATATATATTATTATTTACAGAAAACTCACTGACTCCAAAATGGATGGTGCACCCACGCGCGGGAAATTTGACAACTGTCGGGGACGCCATTTTGTAGATGAATAGACTACTGCTTTATGGTTCTGAGGGTTTTGAATTTGCAATGTTATTTATGGCTTTAGAAACGAAATCGTAGGCAATAGGTAATCTTTCTTTGCTTTCGGAAGGTTAAGTCCAATTCAATAGGGGGCGAGCTCATTACCACTGTCCGGTTCATAAATATTCAGACTCCGGGCTGCTACTGAGAAATCCCTTTACTGGAAAAACTCGATAACACTTTTCCCGACCTGGGAATTGATCCCACGATTAACAGTTGTGCTTGCAACCACTAGATTAACATCGTAGGTAACAATATCATTGCTTACAATATTGTTGGATCATTGGGTTCCCTTCAAAATGGTTGAGCTGAATGGTGCTGATCCATGCGTCATGTTCATGAACGGGCGCCAACTTTAGGGACTGGTCATCTCTAAGCTGCCATGGCTTATTTTTTATATATTTTTTATTTGTTGTTTACTATGGACGCTTGCAACGTGCACGTCTTTCTACATCATTTTCACACGTATAATTTCAACTTGAATGATGTAATCAATATTTTGAAACAATATTTTGAATTAAAACAGTATCCATGGTGTTTCTTGCTCGTTCTTCTCCATAGGAACCTACTACGCTTTGAGATGGACAGTTAGCTTCATCTTACTGACTGACCTACTCCTTGACAGTTCAAAAGTGTCCGTAATTGGTATAATTGAAATAAATGCTTTCAGTTCGAGCTTGAGAATATAAGAAAGTTCAACCCAAATACATTTATCAGTATTCTTATAATATAAATAATTATGTACGATTTAATTACACTACCAAATAATAAAAAAGTGTAATTATGAGGTTAAAGGCCACAAGCCTATGGAACATTAACATTTCTTTACTAAACAGAGCGAGTCAGCGCTATACAACTGTCATATCTCCGTCCCTTTCAATAGAAGTGACAAGTTTGACATTTCGACGAGCGCTTGAGTGTGTTTTTTTTTTCTAATTTGTTGTTTATTCGAGTGTCAGTCAAACTGACAGCCTATGTGTGAAGTTTTACATGCTTGTTCACACGTTTTTGATTTGATGGTAAGTGCTGATGGAGTTTTTATATGTGAGTCGAGTATTTATTTAGATAAATAGTTTATTGTAATTATGGGAGTTGAAAGGCAATTTAGTACTTAGTGAGGTTATTTTTTTATGAAATAAGTTTGGCAACCAAGTCTACGCTGCGGCTGCTCAACGATAGTGGTTACCACACCCTATCTTAACAGGCGACGCGCAAATTGTAACCACGATTTCAACACATGATTCTCGACCCCCTAGTGCAGAAGTTTTTCGAAGGTTATCAAAAAAAAATCTGCTGGCTTAGCCAAGTTGACAATCTACAATCGACGACGCTAATAGAAAACTTATCAAATGTATAGGAATGACATCATGTCAACGTTAAGTCACGTGGTCAGAACAAACGAATAGAAAATTCGTAGCCAAGTTTACAACTTATCAGATCGTTCAAAATGTTAGAATGAAATGTGATCGTTTCTACAACGTTGATCGCTACATCCCATACATATGGTAGCCAAGTTACAGTTTTGACAAGCGCTAACGAAGCGATATCGAAGTTTTTGAACGATAGCTAAGCGATCGCCGAAACCCAAGAGTTAACGATAATTAAATGGCGTCTATATGATACAGCTGTGTTGAAACCGAGAAGTGTTTTGTTTATTTACCATTATTTTGGACTTTATTTACCATTTAGCATTTAAAATGCCAACTTTAAATATGTTGTCGTACGGTATTCTGTTGAGAGGAAATGCCGCCGATATTCAGACTATTTTTGTTTTACAAAAAAGGGCAATTCGTTCAATTAATAAATTAAGTCCCAGACACTCCCTTAGAGATAAATTTTAGGACATTAATATAATGACTGTGGCTTCTCAGTATATTTATGTTTTTTTTTTTTTAAAATACAGTGATATCCATAATAATAAAGTATAATACGAGTATATAAGTATATTGAAAGGGTCAAACACAATTGTTCTGTTTGTTTCGTAAGTGTCGATATTAGTTCATGACGCGTATCACGTCATTGTTTATGTTTCAAACTTTCAAGTGCCCGAGTATGATAGACTTTTAAATAACAAAGGTTAGTTTGACGTTTGTAGGAGCGCTCACCATGGACTAAAGTATAGGTTTTTTCTATTGACATTGTAGAACGAGCGATCGAGTCAGTCGCGTCAACTTGGCTACCAACTTATCGTTTTCTAAAATTGCTTACGCCAAAGCGTTAATGATTGTAGAAAGAGATTCGATACGAAACCTTTGTAACTTGGCTAGGCCTACTGCTGTTTCATAGAAAAGTGCAACCTACGCGGTCAATATGTATTGAACAGCATTTTTTTTTTTTATAACCGACGACATTCTTAATGCAGGGGGTTTAGTATCATGTAGGTACTGAATCTATGGTACTCTGATGGTAAGGTATGATGTCTCTGCCACCCTGTGTACTTATACTAATAAGTAATATAATAATATATATAAAGCTAATAAAGCTGAAGACTTTGTTTGTTTGAACGCGCTAATCTCAGGAACTACCAGTCGGATTAAAAAAAAAACTTTCTGTGTTTGATAGCCCAATTCTTGAGGAAGGCTAAAGGTTATTTAACATCACGCTAGGACACTTAGGAGTCCGAGAAGAAGAAAAAAAGTCAAAAAGAACGTTAAGCGAAAACGAAGTAATGGCTGGGACTGGCGATGCGATGCGATGGGGAACAAGAAATTTCACACGGACGAAGTCATAGGTGAAACTATACACACCTCTGCAATACCAAAGGGATGTATTGCTAACCCTCAGTCCCTGAAAATGTGCCTAATAGAGGACAGGACACTTGGCTGTGAGGTGACAGCGGGTGGAGCAGATTCATTGACTTGAAAGTGCCCTAGCGGCTGAGAGTATGTCATGTTCACTCAAATGTCTCGTTGGTGATGGCGTGTGTGTTGAATCATTAATGGAGTTCCCTTCAAAATTATTGAGCTGAAGGGTGCTAATCCATGCGTCATGTTCGAGAACGGGCGCCGTCAGTAGGGACTGGTCATCTCTTAGCTGCCACGGCTTATTTTAATTTAGTATTTTAATTCTTTTTGTCTTTTTATTACGGTTGCTTTTAACGTTCTGCATCGTTCTCACGTGCATAATTTCAACATGAATGATGTAACCAATATTTTGTAACCATATTTTGATTTAAAAGAGTGTCCGTCGAGGTTCTTGCCTATTCTTCTCTATAGGTACCTACCTACTACGCTTTGGAGTGGGCAACTAGCTTCATCTTTCTGACTGACCGACCCCTTGACAATTCAAAAGTGCCTGTAATTGGTTTATTTGAAATAAATGCTTTGAGTTTGAATTTGAGTTCACGTTAGTGAGGTCCCGAAAGACGATGACAAAATAGAATTTTCCGGCAAGACCTTGTCGTTGTTATAATATAGTAATTCCTAGAAATGCAGTATGGCCGTAGAAACTTGATTAACAATAATAAAACTTCCACGACGAAAGAAAATATTAACAAACTGTCATTTAAACAAATTAAGTTAATAAACAATAAAACGTTAATATCTGCTACTTTCGCTTCCATATTACAAACTAATAAATGCCATACATTTAGCAGTAAAACTGCTGGTTAAACAAAACGCTGCTATTTACAGTAATCACTCAGTAATTGGCAGTAGAACGGAGTATGGCGAGGTAACATATCATTTTGTTTGCGGTGACCAAGAATTTTGCAGTTTTGAAAGACGTATGAAATAATATCGAGTACTTAATACCAGCCAGTCTTATCTCTAAACATCTAACCGTGAAAAAATTAGTGAAGTTAGCTGTTGCTAGGGATTTACTGAAAGCTCATTTTTTACCCGATTGCAATGACAGGGTTTTTCGTGTGTATCTCATATCTTTCAAACCACTAGAAGGATTTATATAACTAAGACATCGTTTGATACGTCTTGACCTCCCAAGTGTTCTTAGATAAGTTCAAAAAAAAAAACTAACATGGCGGCTGTGAGATGCCATTGTTTGGAATAAAAAAAAAGTTATTTCGAATACTGCAATATGGGTATCAAATTAAAGGGCTCATCGTAGGCATTTAAAAAAAGTACCTAAAAAGAAAAAAAAAGAAAATCAACTAAAAGGACCGAAACAAGATCAAAAAGTCAACGAAAGTAATGGAAATAAGATCAAACATTAACGGCAAATTTAAAACATATAGATGGAAGGCCTTCAAATTTGAATGCAGCATGTTAACATGTAGTCAGATAATTACATGATAACATGCAAGAAAACTTGCAGTAACCTGTCATTCCAACTGATGCTACAAATTGCACTTTAAGCTTACTTTACCTAAGTTTTTCGCGTAGTGGATTACGGACCACTCCCTCTCACAGAGAGGGAGCCTGTGTCCCAGCAGAAGGAACGTTATAGACTGATTATGCTAAGTACAAGTCGACCTGATATTTTCCAGTGCTAAGAATTATATATTTTGTGAAGAAGTGACGACTCTACCTGTCCTATTGGCATTTAACTATGACGAGCTTGAGACTTCGACTCCTTTCATAAACCCTTTGTATCGAAATATCCTTTTTGCATCAAATTCGACGTGGAATCGTATGATTTATTTATTTAGGATCTCCAACAAAATATATACACAATGCATTCGATGATTGTAGAATCACAGTTTTCTTTTTTATTAAGCGAATCGTTCCAGATCAGAATTTTGGTGTGTATAAAATGTTTTTCATAAAACCTTCCACCACCTCTCATTTCAGGTCCAGTTGAAAACCAGCGTCAGGCACTAGTTGTGTGGCATTTTTGCTGAAGTGGGCCTATTTGGCGCAGCCGTGAGGGACACTTCCCTGCTAACTTCTCACAACGCACTTTACACTTTATAAATGTATTTTCTTTCTTTCTATCTTTCCTGGCTTCTCTTTTCTTTGGTATGCTCAAATTATAAAATTACAAGCCGTGGGCCTGCATGATGGGATTTCCTATCGGCCAAAATGACGGACTTCCATTCAGACTTTCATCCTCTAATTAACTCCTTTAGGGGTTGAATTGTTAAAAATCCTTCCTTAGTGCTAAGTTTCATAATATAATATATGGTACTCTAGTGCAAAATTTCAAGCTGCTAGTTTAGCGGTTTAAACTGTTTAGTCTGTCAGTGAATATATGACTTTTAGATTTTTATTAAGTAGTTTAGTTCATTTACTACGTCTGGGGCGGGTATGGAGTCATCCCCGTTACCAACCTCGCTGACTGACCATCATTTTCCCTATATTTTACCTAGAGATGTTATGGATTTGATATTTTGGAGCTGGATATGGATATAGGAATAAAATTATATCGGTTTCGGATACGGTTACAGATATGTAATTATTTTGGATTATCCGTTAGTTTCGGATAGTTTCGGTTACGGATATTAGATTGAAGTAAAATATAAATACAAATAGTATGCAATAATTTGGTTTTATATATAGGTTTTATCTAGTCTAGGTTATCATTTGGTTCATAATCAGTCATATAGGTAAGTAATTATTTAGAGATGTTATAATACTTAGTTAGACTCTGCCCTTATACGATACTACCCGAAACTTGTGAAACGGATACGGATATATTTTTATTTCGGATATCCGATAGTTTTGGTTACGGTTACGGAGCTCCATAATATCCCTGATTTTACCACAAATTTAAGTTGTTAGATTAGACGTTACACGCGGTAAAGCGAATCTAATGATTTAAATCTTTGCGATTTACGACATTATCGCTCTTGCCAAAAACAAAACACAAACCAAAATTCTTTTAATTTAAACTCAATCAATACCTCTCCCTTCACCTTTCACCTTCCCAAAGTAAACAAAAGGGCACAAGACTGTTAGATACTGAATAATAAATTCGTTGAATCGTGCCCACCCCAGTGCAGCGCTTCGTCAATACAACTTTATTATTCATGATTGTTCGAAGCCTGGACGTTGTCACAATTCGTAAATGTGAAATATTGTTTACTGTCTTAAGTTCAGAATTTGTAGAAGCGACATTTTGTATTTGATGGCATGTTTAGCATTCCTTATTACCTATTGTGTCGTAGACACGTTTGTTTTTCGAACGTTTGTCTTATTTTTTTTGCTAGTCTATGTTGTGTCAAAGGTCTTTCTTTCTTATTTCCAAACCTCTCAGTCTAGTGCGATCTCTGTCCATGTTGGCCCTGCAAACACGATTCGATCGCACCACCTTCGCCTTTAATTTTGCTTCACTTTCTGAATAATCTTTTAGTTACACTATACAGGATGACTTGTAATTTGACGTATTCCTTCAAGGACCTGAAAGTGTGACCCATTTGCAACCATTAAGCACCCCATAATGCCTCGGTGAAAATTTTCGGGATTCGAGAAAACTCAATTTAATTCCCAGTGTCACTTAATTTCACTTTTCTCGAAACTCCCAAATTGAATGGCCGTCATTGCTGTATAACTGAAGGAATATAGGTGAAACACTATACAGGGTGTACTATAAACACTGTACAGGGTCAAATTAAATTGGCTAGAGAAACTCCGCGGGCGTGATGGGTACCAACATCTTAACACGATAAAACAAAAAATAAATTAATTTGACAATTTTTTTGTGGTGTCAGTGACCGCAGTTAGTGTGGTCACTTGAAATATCAGTGTAAACTTCACAGACGTGATGGATATCGATATCTCAATATGACAAAACTAAAGAAAATACATTTTCTCAACCCATACTTCATCAATTCATCCTATCACAGTCCACTGCTGGACATGGCCTATCCCAGGCTGCGCCACAACACCCTGTCCTCTGCCTTCCGCATCCAGTCTGTCCCAGCCACCTTTTTGAAGTTGTCGGTTCATCTAGCTGGGGGGCGTCCCACACTACGATTGCCGATACGCGGTCGCCACTCCAGGACTCGTCTGCTCCACCGGCTACCGGTCCTCCGACAAACAAGGCCAGTCCACTGCCACTTCAGCTTGCTTACTCTGGAAGCTATGTCGATAACTCCGGATAACTTCATTTCTAATTTGATCCTTCAAATAAACTCTTATCATACTCAATCCAATCAAGACTCATATTTCAATTAACAAGAAAACAAGAAGTCGCTGAACCCCAAAAAAATACCTCACATAATTTTTGTTTTTTATTTATTTTGTTTCGATGCGACACGTCTGCAGAGTTTCGCTAGCTAATTTAATTTGACCTTGTAGATAGGTGAGCTTAACCGCAGATTCGCTTCTGTGTTTTGTTTTTTATTTATTCTTCTGTCCTTTCCTTGAATTTCCTTGGAAATCATTGACTGTGTTATGTGTATTAAAAAAACTGTCATAGGTAATATGAATGTCAGTTTGTTCGTCCACTTTCATTATGTCAGTTTGTTAACGTCATGTTTTGATTGTGGTTGCAATCACTATTACTTACTTGTACAACTTAATGATTATCACAGTTTTTTTTGTTAATATTTATAACAAGATGCTGTTCATCCGTTTCATATCTTGGCTGAATTTAAACCCGAGAGGTAACACTTTGACCTTAAGGCAGCATAAGGGTAGCCCGCGAAATTCAAATTTTCTTAAATTTTTGCAATTTGTAGGTCAGTATCAGGTTGTATGTCGATCTTAATATGATTCGCGGCCGTAGCAAAATTTTATTTATAGAATTATAATCACAAAAATCATCAATACATCTCTATAAGTTCAAATGAACTTATAGAGATGTATTGATGATTTAGGGTAAATACCCTATTGAACGACTATTTCATGAAATCATGACATTTAAGGCCAATTCTAACATAAGGAGTTGTATTGCTGATTCTAATGATTATAATTCTGTACAGCCATATTTGTTACAGCTGCGAATCAACCTGACACTGACCTGCAAATTGCAAAGAACGTAAGTAAATTTGAATTTCGCGGGCTACTTGATCGCATCCCCCTTAAGCTGGCCTCGCGTATTACGGAGCTTCAATAGAATAAGAGGCCACCTTAACCGGTTTTGTTACCAATGACGTACGGTCTACCGTACTTATGAGAAAACCAATCGTTGCTATGTTTTCCTAGGCCTAGATTTTAATTATGAATACGACGTTCCGTTCGTGACGTCCAACCTGTTACCATCGATTCAATGCATGACTCTGAACCCCAAGCAATGAAATTTTTCGTCGAGTATTTGAAAAAAAAATTGCTCATCATTTTGCACTTTTCTATGGGAAAAATTTCTTCGCTTAGAATAGATAACGGGTTTAGAATCATGCGCTGAATTCATGCTTCCAGTTTCCGCATCGATGTTCCTACCACCCTGAATACCTTAGCACCTTTTTCCCATGGGGTAATCCTCATGATACCCTCCGTCTGGGGAGAACGGAGGGTTATGTCAGACTCCTTCCGTCTAAAACCCCACTGTTCCTTCTACTACCTTTTAAGGCGCAGATATACGACTTTTAATGATTTCAAATTGAACATCACGTCTAAACGAATAATCTTATTTGTTTGAAAAAAATATATGATAAACTAGACTATTTTCTTCGTAATTTGATATGTAAATATTTTAAATTATATTTTTATAACATAGTGTAATTAATTTGTAATGTCTAACGCGAACACAAAAACGATAATCACGCAAAAACTATCGAGCGTATTTTCATAAAATCTGCACCATCTAAAAGACAATTTAATTACCCAAATTTTTGTATACGGATTTTATTAGTATTGTGTGTTTGATAAATCAAGGTGGGTTGTTTTTGCGAATAATCTTGTAGCGCGTTGAAGCGGGGGCTCTTGCGGGCGACGGGCGGCAGTGCATCGCTGACCAATATCCGGGTAGATGCTAACGCTCTGTGCAATTCCACTCGCTCAAGGGCGCTGGCACTTATTGTCGCCTTAAGTCGGGGGCCAGGGAGATACACATGTACATTCGTCCCACCCGCGACTGGAGCACCTTTGGCCTAAGAAATTGAAAATGTCTCACTGCCAAACCGCCCAGATTTTGAAACCCACGAAATATTCACCAAACAAATTCAAAAACTAATATAGCACGCGCGGCTCCGCATGAAAACCCAAGTCACTGCATAATTTCCAAGCTAAATATTGCAAGATGATTGCACTAGCATTATCAACTTAGCGGTTATCAATTTAGCCGCAATTTCCTTAGTTAGGTACATGTTGTTGGTGTCGCAACTTTGCTTCATACATAATTTGTTATACTGAGTAGTTTCTAATTGGCTTGGAAAATATTATCATCCTTTTTCCTGTTATGGGTATCGCACAAATGGAGCTTGTGTGTAGGTAAGTAAAAACAGTCGTACGGGTGGATTGAAAGTTGAACTACGCTTGCCGCGGTCGCTCCGTCGATGGGTGACCATCCATTGCATAGTAAGACACCTCCATGCCTCGGAAAGCACGTTAAGCCGTTGGTCCCGGCTGCCATTCGTATTTTTTTGACAGTCGTTACGAGTAGTCAGAACTCAGAACTTATCAAGGAGTATCGTATTACCTGGCAACTGGGTTGTGGAAGTTAGACAGGCAGTAGCCATGTAAAATCAGAGCCGGCGTTACAGTAGGGCTCGGCTCGGTGACCGCTCAGGGTGCCAGAGGTGAAGGGACGCTGAAGGGGCTGTGACTACGCTCCCCTTCACCTCTTGCGCCAGCAGCATTTGTTTTAGTTCGTTTGGAGTTAGAAAACCAAAAAAAAATGTTGAGCTCCCTTCGCTAGCTCTTGCATCCGAGATTCACTGAATTCTCAAACTTTTCTGCATAAGCATACAAAGTAGTAACTTCTTTATGAAAGGACAAAAGACAACCCAGGCGGAGTGCTGAAAATTTACGCCCCTCACTACTCTCCAAGAGGGGAGAGGGATGCCGCCGAAATTTAGCTCAGGGCGCCTGTAATCGGCGAGCAATGGGCAGCTCGCCGTCCGGTAAGGACCACGCCCGGGTCGACGGCGCGTTGTGTTCCACGCGCGCCTCAAAGAGATGTCAGCATAATTGACGGGGTCCGATAGGGCCGATGCCTGCTGTGGTCGCGGATTGTTCGAAAGAGTTACCGTAGCCCTGGCGCACAGGCAACTGAAGGAACACGGGTGGGTTTTAGTCAGTAAGAGTCTGACACGCCCTTCCGCTCCGCCTAGAGCGGGAGAGGTCATTTGATTTCCCACCTGTAATGTCAAAATCGGCACTGTATAAAATACTACTATTCATTCGGTTAGACTAGAAGCTGACCACAACATGGTTGGGAAAAGGCTGGTCAGATGACGATAAGTACTTTCTTTCCCATACGAAGCCTATAACAAAGAGCTGTACTAGGTACCTACTATTAGGTTAGTATGGTATTGTTTTTTCACATCCGTGAATGACAATACAACCTTAGGTTATTGGTCAAAATTGTGGTAAAATCTTAATCAGTTGATAAACGCTTGGCGATCTACTTTTGATGAACGCACAGGTAGCGCCATCTAGTCTCGGTGTTTGTTACTAACTTCTTGTGAGTCCGGTAAAGTCAGGGAAATTAATTATTTAATTAGGTATTGGTATTCGAATAACAACTGTCATTCTTTATGACAATTGTATGAAATGACTTTAACAGGGCAAATTGACGTATAATAGTGTGTCGATTTGATAAATAAACAATTAATTTCCCTGACTGTACCAACCTAATAATTTTTGTGATGTCTAGAGTCCTAGACAGTAATCGTAGTCCTTAAAACCAACATCAGTAGTGCTATATTGTAATAGTTCCTTAAGGTGAATTCGCTCAGCTGCAGCCCGCCAAATTCAAATTGTCTTTGTTTTTTTGTAAATTGCACCTCTGTTTTACGTCGTATGTTGATCAAAATGCGATTTGCGACTGTTTTCATATCAATCGTCAAACTTTGGAAATTTGTTCCACCTAAGAATTTCCATATAAAATATTCAGAAAATTTTGAATTTGGAGGGCTATAGCTAAGGATCCCATTGATCAGTTTTTGCAGAATAGTTTCCGGATAACTGTCAAGTCCATTTTTGTGGTGGTGTCCATTTATTAGCTGGGGAGTTGTTGCGCCACTTCTTCCCACTTCACACTCTAGGAAGTGGTGAAGGGAGGGTGTTTTGGGGGACTGTCTTAAGTATTTTTTTGCGCTCATAAACTGCTTACTCTCAGCGTAATTTCAATAAACGACATTTGATTTTGATACAAGACGGACTTCAACCAATGTTCGGAAGAAATACAGTTTATAATTTTATCTAAGTATATTGCCACTAGTAGGTCTGTCTATAAAGCATATCAAGAAGTTATAGTAGCTGCGAACACGATACCAACTGTTTGAGCGAGCGCGTGCGCCGGTCACTGGCTGTTAAGGCGATGACAAATACGGAATCAGGTGTGGATTTTATTTAATTTTCTGTCATAGGTTTTACAGGACATGCAGCGGCATTTACAAAGCCACATATGAGCTACGCGTCGCACTGACGTCACGCAAAATCCTGCATCGCGCAAGCAGAGTTTACCGCGCAACTAGCATAAATACAACGTCCCGACATCAAAGATTGAGTAACTGCCCACCAGACACGACACCCGTCTCGTCGGAGGAACCTCCCTTTTATATGGGGGTATTAGTGAACTTTACATCCTGTTCCTCATACCTCTAAAGAATAATTGGAAACGATAACGGTTTATGAGATATCTGAAAAACACTTACACAGCTTGGGACTTAAGCATAACTGGCGAAATGTGGTTGGTTTATAAGTACACCTCTGCCGAAACCTTGGGGACATACAGGCGTGATGTTATGTTATGTGTTATGCGTATTATGAGAAAACATTTCTCCCTGAAAGATTAACATTTTAGCCTTTTCTCTAAAACTATTTTATAGTGCTTAATTGGGTCAGTGGGTCGTCTTAGGATTACTTCAACCCCTGCTCACTTGGGATTATTTCAACCTACTTAGTTTACATACATACATAAAGTCACACCTTCTTCCTATGGGGGTAGGCAGAAACTACAGAACGCCACCTGCTACGATTCTTACATACTCCTTTTGCTTCGTTTACGTTCATATATCTGGTCATACACGCACGCCGATTGCTAGTACTACGCACCTTTCTAAAGAACGTAACCAATAAGGTCACTTTATGTCTTCCTAAGGCGTCTTCACAGCTTAATTAGGCTTTAGCTTAATTTCTGAAAAATTTGGTGAAGAAGTAAAACTCTCATCATGTCTGAAACATTTAGAGCCGTTTTCTATAGCTTTAGTATTCAGACCATTTTCTAATAGTTTAATAAATCCTGATAGCCCGTTTGAGTAGTCAGCCCTGGCTGCTGCTAACTCGAGGTGTGGTAATGTATGGTGTACCACTTGGCTAGCGAGTTATCGACATTAGACTTCACGAGAGCAGAGGGACGTCACTTTGTCGCTGAAAACCAGCGCTGGGGCTCTGTCTCGCATAGGGTCGTAGCATGTTGAGCGATGGCCGTTTTGCGTGGTCCCCAACTTGTTCTTTTTTTTCATTGTGTTTTTTTCTCTGCGTCATGTTTACCGCAAATAAAACATATTTTCTTTCTTTCATAAAAGCGTACCACACTTTACATAGTTCCTCAATTTGCGAACTAACTATTTAGCATCAAACATTCTTCCTACTTCCTTCCGACATTCTCCTCGCAGTCTTCCCCTTAACGGCGCCGGCGCTCATTTAAACGCCTCGCGCGGACCACACACGACGTTCGGAAATAGACTCGATCACACGGCAGAATGGGAGCGACGGACTTTTCTTGAGATATGGCGAGATTTAGCGGGGTGGTGGATAACTGTGGTTTTTGGCAATGATTATGAGTGGATTAGATACGTCATAAGTTCATAACAAATCGAAATTATTTAGAGAAAATTGTGACAAAGAACGCTCAGCTATTTATTGAGTTTATTACAAGAAAATCATTGTTGATTGTACCTATAAGAATTATTTATTTTGTATCTAGAGGTTTCGACGGAGAAAAGCAACTCTGGTGAAAAGTCTTGGTTATGAAAATATTGTAAAAGTTAGTACACTTGTCGTGAAAGTGAACGTCACAAAAAAGAAAATCGAAGAAGGTATCGTAAAACGCGGTTTAGATTTGGTGGTTTAAGGATATCACGTCAAAAGGACGGACAGCAGAGCCTCCTCCTGTCTGCTAATACCAATAACTGAGATCATCAAACCGTCGCGCGTCCGCGTCGGTCAAAAGTATGACAGTTTATTCTTCGACCAATCATAGCAATACTCATTGGATAGATTGATGTTTAGCACCTTGGTCTGTTCCAAAACTCACATTACTGTGTCGTGTTGTGTCGTGACGCGAGATACACCAATCAAACTAATTTGTTCAGAACTACGTCAAATCAAATCGAGTTTGATTGGGTAACACTGCGTCAGAAGGCGTCATGACATGACACAACACAGTAATGTGAATTCGGCTTTACTTGATCCATTTGTTTACAATTTCATCAGATACTTTTAGCACAGACTATAACCGTCTTATTACAAAATAAAGTTTTTTTGTACGCATGGTTAAACCCATCGAGCCTGTTTTTGAAATAAGAACCTAGCAGAAATCGAAATACAGTTTCTTTTACAAAGCTGACAACTTAGTCCGGTATTAGATTGTCAATTTTGTGTTAAGAACTTCACTAAAGTCGGCATAAAGTTCGAAATATACAAACTGGCGAAAGCGCCAGGGTAGCCCGCGAAATTCAAATTTTTCTTAGTTTTTTCCTATTTGCAGCGGGCTTAGCATGACGCTGTCTATTTCTTTGAAGAAAAGACACGGCCATTTCCGTACAGTGACATTTCGTTTCTCCATTTTTGACATCGCACCGTAAAAATCCTTCTAAAATCTGTCTTTTGTCTTTCGTTTCTACCGATCGTTGTCTAGGTCCTTTTTAATGTAGACTTTCAGAAGACAGTTGTCTAAGGTAGTGAAGACAATTTGTTTTTTTTTAACGCCATGCTAAAGACAGTAGAAAACTTTTTACTCGACGGCTACAAAGTATAAAAATGGAATGGAAAAATGTTTTTTTTCACTTTTTTATGGAAAATGTTTAAAATTATTACCTACATGTTGAGTTTTAGGGGTTTAAGAACTTCATAAAAGGGTCGAAATTTTCATTATTTTTGCGATAGGACACACCATTTTCGAGATATAAGCAAAATAAAAGATAAACGTGAAGAAATTACTAAATTTCGTAAAAACTGCAGTTGACTCTTTCTACTTTGCTGCCGTCGTACTGTCTTCACGAAACGTAATTTTTGTCTATTCTTCCGTCGACAAGACGGTGCTTGTGCTAAGTCTACTACTGGTCAGTATTAGGTTGTATACAGATCAAAATATGATTCGCGACCATAAACAAATATGTATTTACAGAATTATAATTATTCAAATAATCAATACATCCCTCTAAGTTCATATTACCCTATAATATGACTATTTCATATTATCATTCATAACATTTGAGGTCAATTCTAACTTAGAGAGTTTATTGATGATTTAAATGGTTATAATTCTGTAAATACATATTTGTTACGGCCGCGAATCATATTTTGATCAACATACAACCTGACGTTGACCTGCAAATTGCATAAAACGTAAGTAAATTTGAATTTCGCGGGTTACACTGGCGCTTCCCCCTTTAAAAGTTAGATCGTGATTTGTAGTAAGACCGTAAATGTTTATAGGCTGATTATTATGATGACAAGTAGATAAAGTACCCATTGTTTCCAGAATATAACTCCATCCCACACAATCACAAACTAATTATTCATCAATCTACAATATTTAAATCGATAATACCGTGTGTATTAATCGACAACTTCTGCCCGCGACTTTGCGTAGAAGTCCTAATATACTAAAATAACAGCCACATTTTTATAAAACTCCTTCGGCCCCGGCCTACGGCGTCGCATCGCATCGCCGCCCGCACTATTACTTCCTTTTCGCTTAGCGTTCTTTCTAACATTTTTCCTTTTTGCTCGGCTCCTAAGGGTCATAGCGTGATGTCAAATAGCTTAAAACCTTCCTCAAGAATTGGGGTATCATACTCGATAACAGTTCCAGAGCTTAGCGCGCTTAAACAAACAAACTCTACAGTTTTATTATTAGTATAGATAATATATAATAAAATAATAATTATACTAATCGATGTTCCATAATTTGCGTACTCGCGACGAGACAAATCGATATTCGTTATTATAAACAATAATTTACGTCTACACTGTCGGCTGGCCGACATTTTGACAAGCATAAGGACAGGGTCGTAATGTTAGCGGGGAGTTATAGACGGGAGGAAAGTTATGCTTTGTTTTGGTTATATAAAGGTAATGTTGTGGTAATTATTTAGGTAAATAGATTAGTTGGAATGCTGGTATATTGGTTTGCTATTGACACAGTGCCGGGCAAAGTTATGGAATTGTAGAACATAACATAATATCACGCCTGTTCTCCGGGAAGGGCTAGACAGATTTCGCCAGTTATGTTTAAGTCACGCGTGGGGGCGAGCCTATGTCCATCAGCCGAGCACAAATCCAGACTACTGGCTGCTATTGAGAAATTCCCGACGGGAAATGGCAATAGGATCGCTTGTTTAAGACATTGTTCCTTCTATAGCTTCCAATGTGGGTGCAACACAACTTTGCCATTCAAGTTTTTGTTTTTAGTGGAATTAAAAGCTACCTTCATTATTTTCGGTGAGGTAAAATGGGTAACAAGAATTATAGGCGCCAGTAAGTATAAACCTTTCTTCCAGTACTAACAGGGGCACGGGCCCACCCCAAACGGCTAAGTAAAATATATTTTTTCATCTTGGATGTCGCTTTCATGGTTTTCGAGGGTGAAAATCCAAGATCCCGGCCAACTTCATGAGAGCTTCTAAAACTTACATTTTCTCCCCTATCTTTCTCTTATTTACGAGTGTGTTTGCATGTGAATACTTATCGCGTAAGGAACTTCGTTCCTGACGGAGGTAACTCGACCGCACACTTTTTTTTTAGTTATTCTTGAATGTCATTGAAAAAGAATGGATCCCAAAAACAGCATAGTGAAATACTAGATGTGGGAGAGGCTTTTTAACTGGCTGGGCCATGTGCCCCTCCTAGAAATAAATCCTGGATCCGGCCTTGGCGGTTACCACTGGATCTACCGAGTCTTTTGAATCAAACCGTTGTTTAAAAAAAAAATGGTAACCTACACTCCTGGAGCAGTCACCCGACTGAAATGTAAAATATTTTTTGTAATAATAATTTTTAAATCTCTGTCTGTGTGACGCAGCCTCACTTGACATTTGACAGCTATTTAGGCGGGAAGTGACAGCGCGCTCGTTATCGACGCCATCTTGGTTTATCTTTCTTTTGTTTTTGTTTACAAATTGTCTAGCCGGCGGCGCTTACAGTCTAGTGTTAATTTTAATATTACATGCTACTTTGATAAATTTTTGGCGCCTTTTTCATATACTTAATTTATATTGTTTCATTAGCATAATATAAGAGTAAAAACTGTTGCCGTTGTTTTTCTACTATTCTGGCTTACACGGGCAACTCAATGGGTTTTTCTCCATAGGTACCTACTACGCTTTGGAATGGGCAACTAGCTTCAAGTTTCTAACTAACCGACTCATGCCTATAAATTGTTTAATTGAAATACATGCTTTGAGTTGAGTTTCCGTCGCGTTACTGCCAAAATATTGTGTTATAACAAATACTTAGTAAGATTTATAGTTTCAAAGTTTGGCATTAAAAATAGTAGGTCATCGAGAAACAATTGAGAAAACACACCACAAACTCTTCATATAACTCATTAATTTTTAATGTATTGTTTTTATTATTTGCTCGCGGCTTCGCTCGCGTTAATTTAGAATTTGACAATCAATTCGGGTTGTTCGGGGAATTATAGTTAGGAGAATGGAAAACCGGTCTATCGACACTCTAGACTCACAAAATGTATTGAGTACTTAAATAAAAAAATATAAAAAACTCAACACATTACTACAGTTTCTATAATAATATAATTCAATCATGATTCGAAAGACACGTGGTGCCATCTATTATCATAAGAACGTTATTGTTGTTTTCCTCGGGAACAATGTTTTTTTTCGGGATGAAAGGTACCCTATGTCCGTTTCTGTACACCTGACAACGTATATGCAAAATTTCAGGATGATCGGTTCATTGGTTTAGGCGTGAAAAGGTTACAAACAAACTTACTTTCGCATTTATAATATTAATAATAATAAAATAATATAATATAGTTAGGAAGTTAGGATAGATAGGATTAGGATGTACAGTAAAGTAGATACAGATACGGCATACTAGTATTGAGTACAAAGGTACTGCTTATTTGTTAAGAAATTTCTTCCAGCAGACCTGCGCAAGGAGAAGTGAAAAAGTTACTACATAAGGAAGCTGTACGGTCACCAAAAGTGATAAGTAACCAGGGTCGTCGGATATAGCTGAAGTTTAGTAAGAAACCGATGAAAGTTTTCGAATGAAATTTAATTTGATAAATGACCGTAACCGTACTTCAATAACTAACTCAATAATGTAAATAACGCAATGAATGTTGTTGAACTGTCAAAATGAAAGCCATTCCTACTGTTAGTGTGTTACGTAATCACTCTGCTGTTGGTTTTCTATTAATTTAATTTAATTTCGTTCGAAAACATTCATCGGTTTCTTACTAAACTTCAACTATATCCGACGACCCTCGTTACTTGTGTCTTTCGGTACTGTACATTAACATGTTTTAAAGTAGTCAATAATTCAACGGTAAGATCTTTGACCTTCACATTGTCGGCACAAGATATATATATGTTTCGGCGACTTCAAAAGACTTCAAAAGTCTAACACTTACACTTATGCAGATTCGCCGACTTCGGCGGAGATTAAAGGAGGTTCTGACTTTATACGTGTCTGTGGAAGTAGATGTAGGTGTTTTTGGTGCCATTGATGACAATCACTCATGAATTGTTCAAAAACGCTTTGCTTTTGTTTGGAGTAAGTGACTTTTCTCGTACCTACTATTACTGAGAAAAGCTCATTGATATGCATAATCAATCAGCCTATAATGTCACCACTGGTAGGACACAGGTCTTCTCTCTTCGAGAGGAAGTGGGCTGTCTATCCACCACGCGGGCCCAGAGCAGTTTGGTAGGTGTCACATGTCTTCGAATTTTTGGTTCTAGGACATGCCGTTTCTTCACGATGTTTTCCTTCACCGTGTTGAGAGCAATGGTAATGAAAGCGCCTGTCTGGATTCAAACCCACGACCTACATCTCGTAAATCGGGCCCGTTACCTCTGGGCCACCACTGCTCTCACTGACATGATTGATTGAAAGATTAGTCAATCAGAAAGGTCTACTGACTAATCTTTCAACCACAGGGCTGAGTACACATTTCTTTTTTTGGATGGGTAATCAAATAACTTCTCCCGCTGTGGGCGGAGCGGGACGGCGTGCCAGACTTTTATTGACTAAAACCCACCCGTGTTCCTTCAGTTGCCTGTGCGCCAGGGCCACGGTAACCCTTTCGAACAATCCGCGACCCCGGCAGGCATCGGCCCTAGCAGACCC
The DNA here is from genome assembly GCA_916610205.1 of Griposia aprilina. NCBI lineage: Eukaryota > Metazoa > Arthropoda > Insecta > Lepidoptera > Noctuidae > Griposia > Griposia aprilina. Next base: position 11,822,369 of record OU744311.1, read on the forward strand.
CGTCAATTGGTGCAGACATCTCTTTGAGGCGCGCCGTGGAACACAACGTGCCGTCGACCCGGGGTTGGTTCTTACCGGACGGTGAGCTTCCCATTGCTCGCCGTCCGGGGGCTGACTACACTGTCTCCATTATTTTTAGAGTGTCGTCACTCGTGAAGAATCTATGCAATACGTTTTAAACAGGTAATAAGTACTTACTTCTACAAACACTTTTGTAGGTAAGGATCTCTTTGAGATCACGTTGTAGGCTCACTGCACCAGGTTAGCTGGTTCCCCAGCTCCGTCAGTGACAACAGATACATCATCATCAACAATAACAGGTTCTTATTACCTGGTCATACGCCTTCGAACTGTATATCACTGAGCTCAATTTTCGCCCACTCTTAAACATCTATTAGACAACTACCCTGGGTTTTCCGATTCGGGGACTGCAGTCAAGATTATGTCATTAGCTGCATTAAGGAGCCCATAACACTAGAAATGCTTAAGAGGCATGGCACCTTGATCAGTCAGCTCTGCTACCGACCTTCCTCACTGCCTAATCTGCATACCACATGAGATATATTATGTACCTACAGCTCGCGTAGACATGAAAGAAGTAAATGTCGCCACAGTATTTTCAATTATTCATTCATAATATTCGGTATAAGTTTCATTCATAATATTCTGTTACAAAGGTGATAATAGTCGGCTGTTCAAAGATACGACCTTGGACCCTGTCGACAACTTGCCTTGTCTTCTTATAAAAGTACAGTCAACAAAAGAGATGAGTCATTAGATATACCAGCAGCTAACTACAACTTCTTTTTCATCTTGATGGGTAGGAAACAAAATGGCGGTCGATTCATGTAACATACTGGCATTCACCTGCATACTGTTAGACTGGAAGCCAACCCCAACATAGTTAGGAAAAGGTAAAGCAGATGATGGGTGGCAAAGAAGCTGCCCATCTGATGGTAAGTGGTCACCCCGATCTATGGACATCTGTTATACCAGAGACAACGCAGCCAATTACACCGGCACCTTACCCTGCCCGGAACACCTTCACAATTATACCGGCACCTTACCCTTTTTTTTTTGTTGGTTGGGAAAGCATCAAATAACTTCTCCCACTCTGGGCAGCAGGAGGGCGTGTCAGACTTTTACTGGCTAAAACCCAACCGTGTTCCTTCAGTTGCCTGTAGGCCAGGACCAATGTAACTCTTTCGAACAATCCCCGACCCCAGCAGGCATCGGCCCTAACGGACCCCGTCAATTAGTGCTGACATCTCTTTGAGGCGCGCGTGGAACACAACGCGCCATCGATCCAAGCCTGGTCCTTACCGGACGGCGAGCTCCGGGCACCTTACCCTGCCCGTGACACCGGAACACAGCAACGGTAAGGAGCGTTGCTGTGTTCAGTGTGAAGGTGGCAGAAACATGTATGGTGGTAGTACTTCCCCAGACGAGCTCCTTCGCTGAGAGTCCTACTACAAAAATAGTTTTGCAGTCCGTACGTTTTAGTATAATATGTGATACTCACACTCATGTTAATAAGGCATTGTTGTTAGAAACGGCGAGCTTACATATTTACCTACATAATTGTTGTTTAACCATTTATTATTTACAAGCTGTGTCTAATGGGATTTCCCATCGGTCAAAAAGACGAACTACCATGCAAACTGTCATCCCCTATTTAATCCCTTTAGGGGATGAAATTTCAAAAATCATTTCAAAGTGCTCACTTTCGGTATACAAAGGAAAATTAACAAATTGGCATTTCAGATTATGCCGTATAGACCAGCACATTAATTACATAACACACTATCATCGCAATGTGAATTATTTTGAAGCCTATTGCTAATCCATTGCTTCATATGTTCGAAAGATATGTCTGCTCAACAACGTTAATAACGCAATGAATGTTGTTGAACTGTCAAAATGAAACCTATTCCTACTGTTAGTTTGTTACGTAATTATCCCGCTGGGCTGAAACCTTTGAAAATGGTAAAAAGTGAAAAAAAAAATTGTAGAATGAAACCCATTGGAAAAGAAAGAGAATATAACAAAAATTTAATGAAAAATAATTTACGGGCGATCTGAGATCGGGAAGTGGGGGGAGGGGGTTGTTTAAGGGTAAAAAACGGTTTATCTCGATTTCCGGCAATACTACAAGTCCTATGGAAAAAAGTTAAATTTCAAAGTTGTAGGTAATAAAAACATCTTCAACTTTTGTATTTACACTTTTTTCACATAACCTCAAAATTTAGGTGAAAAATTCAAATAACCAAGTTTTGGGTTTTTTTATTTTTATCTTTAACAAAAGAAAAAAAACACGAAATTTGCTGAAAGCTTACCGTTTTATGTTCAAAAATTATCAACCCTGGTCTATTAGTGTGCGAATAGTGTTTAATAATGAACTTAAAAAATACCCTATGTTATCGTGGTGTACGTCGATCAGGTCACTACAGCTGTTTGATTTTGCTCATTCGCGGTTTAGGTCAATTAGCACTTACGACAATTCTACGCAAGGGCGGGTGGAGCGAAGTTATGGGTTCTCGAGGTCAGCGGGTTGGGGCACGAAGCTTGATGAGACTTAGTAACTGTGGACAGTCTATTTGCTTTCTGAGGAGTTTGTACAGAAACAGTTTGTACGTCCATAACTTCTCTTCGAGTCGACAACGAGAGCATCTTGAAAGTTTGCAGACGGGTCATAGAGGACAGCTGCTTGCTATTCCCTTTGGAAAACTCTTGTGCAAAATTTCATGCTTCTAAACCCAGCAGGGTAGCCTTTAGTCGGAGCGTAGTCTGTGAAGCTACGGTTTCTTTATTTATTTATTTATAGTTAATTAAAACGGTAAAACACCAATTACATTAATTAACATAGAAACAATTATTACGTTGACAATAATAAGTTGTATATAATCTAATTTAATACTAACATGGAACAGTGGACTCCCTTGCATACTTACTCTCACAGAACACCAGACACATACGTATAAGTTTATTCCATTCATCCGCAAACACATCACATTCAGGGTTGGCAGTCAGAAGGGCATTTAGCACCTTCAGAGTACGACAGACTGGGCATTCGGCTCTGGCAACAGTTTTGGATGGCAGTTGCGCAAACAGATTGTGCCGGCTCTGATGATGTCCGATGTATTTGTCGGGCACAAATAATCGGCAGAAAAGGCCATGGAGCTCCGGCAGTCGATACGTCCCCGTAAGGTCTTACAGGCTACCGTGAGCTGATCAAGGCCTCTTCTCACCTCCAATGAATTAAAGCCCAAGCCCTCTTAGGAGAGCAGGGGCCGCCACACAGCAGCGGTGGCAGTCTGGGGATGGATCACACGCAGAAACAGTACAGCGCTCTACACGTCAAATACAACAACGCGTTCAGGGTGCTCTTGGGGCTGCCTCGCTTCTGTAGCGCCTCGGGGATGTTTGCTTAAGCGCGTGTGGCTTATTTCCACACAATCATGCGCAAGGGGTGCACATCCTTGGTGTGTACGGTGCGGGCCAGCCGCAACAGTATCCTGAACGCTTTTGCTGAACGTTTCGACTGTCAGTACGTGAACCACTGCTGCATGGTTCACGTACTGACTAATGTTAAGATATTATTTTATTTATGTTTACTTAGATTAATGTTTAATTTTCAATTTAAATGTATTTTTATCATATCATTAATACATTTTTAATTTAGTTTAATTGTGTGATCCAAAGTTGTTTGAAATAAATAAATAATAATAATACCGTCTGCGTAGCGTCTTTGAATGACGTCACTGAAACGTTACTTATGAAAGTAAGATGCTTTTTTCCTAGAGAGTTTTTGCCATCATTTTTATGACAGCTGTCACTGCGGCCATTATGTGGCGGCAACCGGTCTTCTGGCAAACCATACCTTTAGTGAATGATTGAAATTACGATTTACGATCATTTCAATAAATACATAATCAGCCTATTATATTCCCACTGCTGGGACACAGGCCTCCTCTTTGTGAGAGGCAGTGGGCCGCAATCCACCACGCGGGCCCAGTGCGGGTTGGTAGATGTCACATGTCTTCGAATTTTTGGTTCTAGGACATGCCGGATCCTCACAATGTTTCCCTTCACCGTTTTGAGAGCAGTGGTGATGAAATAATTTACACAAAGTAAAGCGCCTTGGGTTCAAACCTACGACCTACAACTCGTAAGTCGCGGCCGTTACCACTGGGCCACCATTGCTCTGTACTCGTAACTAAAATGCGTGTATGACCGGATGTATGAACGTAAACGAGGCAAAAGGAGTAAGTATGTGAGGATCGTAGCAGGTGGCGTTCTGTAGTTTCTGCCTACCCCCATGGGAGGATGGTGTGAGTTTATGTAATGTATGTATGTATTTTATTTCACACAAACCTATATTGCCACTTATGAAACGTCAGAAGCTAGGTGCACGGTTCCAATTGGTTGTTTCCTATAGAGAACTCCAATCAAGGTCCCTATTTATATGACAATTGTAGATAACTAATGCCTCAACAATTATCTACCGAAATAAATACAATTGATCATTCCAATCCTCCGCTTGAATACTTTACATTACACAACCTCACTTTGTTACCGTTGGTTAACTTTTTGAAGTCACGTTACGGTCAGTGTATTCAATACCAATTAAATTGTTTGGTTGATACAAATAAAATGTGATGTCATAGTGCCATTATGCTGAAGGTAATTAGATCAACCATAGAATAAAAAGGATAGGTCCTATGTAATGTAAATATACAGGGTCAAATTAAATTAGCTAGCGAAACTCTACAGACGTGATAAAAATTATCGATATCTAAATTCGATAAATTTAAAATTAAAAAGAATTGGTGTTTTTATTTAGGGGTCAACGACTGCTGCTAGTGTTTTTACTTGAAGTATGAGAAACTGATTTTTTAAACTGATATTTCAAGTGAATAAACGAGGGGGACGTACCAAAAAAAAAACATCAAATTAACTTCTGTTTCATTTTATCATGTTTAGGTATCGATACCCGTCACGTCTCCGGAGTTTCGCTACTTAATTTAATTTGACCCTGTATTTAGATTTGGCTAAAACAACAATGTTTGTTTTTTTTTTATTATCATTGAAAAAAATGTATAATTTAAAGTTTTAAACACCAAAACTCGACAAATAAGGTTTTGAAAATTGATATCTTATTGCTACTTCATGCAGGACCACAAATTGTAAACAATTAATGACAGACATGACCAAAATAATGTTAAGGCAGCTTTAAAAAGGGGTAGGATTTTTACTTGGTTCCGTTGATCTATATTGACTAGAATCTTATACTATCCAACTATAATTTATTTCAAAGAAAAAAATGCACAAACCATTTTGTTTTATATCTATCGCATCACCTTACTGAAAATTTTATGAGGCATCCAGAATTGCAGAGTAATCTTGTTTTTTTTTTGTTCAAAACTCAATTTCAATTTTAACACATTAATATCTACTTATAACCAAACCAATTAGTCCGTAGATTGTAAATTATAATTAAAAAGATTCCTTGATTGATTAATAAAGATATGAAGAAAATTAATTAAAGAAATAATTAATAAGCACATCTGATTGACACGCTCATTTTGAAATTATTAACAAGTTATTGTTCATTATTATTACAAGAATGCAATGATTTTGAAGTGTGAAACTAGTCACATTAAAAAAGTAATTTAAACTATAAAAAGATATGTGGAAAGTGGTTTAACGTGCGGATGACGAGTGTGGCTTGTTTGAATGATGTTCCGTATGATTAAATTTTATTTATTTACTGCTGTGCCCTGCGGTTCCACCCTCATAAGTCTCGATCTGGGATGGTCTACTTCTGTGTCAAATTTGATCCAAATTTACAGTTGTAGCGTGAAAGCGAAACAAACATACAAAAAATCATTTTTTCTCTCTTTATAATAGGTATTAGTTTACATTTATTTTCCCTCTTACATCTATTCTCACGGGGTAATTTATTGCGATAGTGTACTTATTTAACTTTTATCCTAACTTATCATTATAATTACATTTTGTAACATATTATAAACACTGATTTCTTCATGAACTCAATCAGAGAAAAACAGAAAATAGGTTCGACATGTTTTTCTTTGAATCAAAAGTGCAAAGCTATTTTTTTTTTTTAAATTAAGCAACTAGAACTCTATAAACTACCTAGTTTATTTCAAATATCAAAATAAGACAAAACTTTACACACCTAATTCGCTAATTTAATAAAAAAAAAATATTTTAGGCATCTCATCATATTATAATAGGCACTACTTATTTAACTCTTATAATTAGGTCTCGGTAGGTAGTGTCAAACAAAATGTAAATTTAAAAAGCTCTGCCCTTAACCGACGGAAGCTTTAACTCCAATTTCTTCAATGCCCCTGAACATTCTGTTCTAAGTTCAGTAAAGGTTTTTTTTATTTATTATTTTATTTTAAAAATATACAAAAAAGTAGGTCATAACTACCATCGGCATCATTTTTACAGAACCCTAAACAGTAATTACATTCCGCAATAAAACTCCAACAATTGTAGATTTTATCGCGTTCATATAATTTAATATTAACTAAAACAACTTAATTACAGCATTATGTTATAATTTCTTTAAAAAATCCTACTTCGTCGATATATCCGATCAATAATTCAACATGGCGCACGTCTATCAATATAATAATTCTGTCAAAGTTTAATTGAAATTCTGTACAAAGCGCACCGCAGTATTATTGATACATTATGAGTGCGCGAAAGAGCCATAGAAGCAATTTACAACTGAATTACAAATCTGGACGAAGCCCCACTAAATACACACTCAGGTTAAATCAATTGTCATACATCCATCTCTGTTTTACCACCACAAACTCCATAAGTTAGAGAAGGATGGAGGTTGCAAAAGATGTTGTCGAGCAATGAAAAGCGAACGGTTAACGCCTACAAAACGAATGGGGAAGGGTAAAAAGCTTGTTTGTTCGGGGGCGTGTCCCCCCGACGAGGCGAGGGGCGCAGTCACACGGCAGCCGCCGCCGGGACCAGTGCCCGTGTCACACGCAACTGACATTTCAATCTGACAGCCGTGGCTGTCCATCACGCGCCCTTTGCATCAAAAAAGTAGTGCGGTAGAATTAAGAAATCATGCTAATCGATTCCGATAAATATTAATGTGAAGACTGTGTCTCATTCAAATTAACTGACATTATTTTATACTGTGGACTGTGCTGTATAATGTACTGACTCTAATAAACTTGTAAACGGTTTGTAACATTGTGTGAAGATGGCTTTTGAAGATCGCTGCAGCCCGAACCAGGCTAACAGTCCTGGACCTGTCACTGGACGAGTGCCTGCACCTCACGCGGAGAACCCAATGAACTACTGCCCCCCAAGTCAGTATACTTGTACCACAATTGACTCAAGATATGAGCGAACATCCCCAAACATGACGATAGTCAAAGTGCAGCCAAATTCCCCTCCACCAAGCCCTGAGAATCAAAATGAGATGGACGGTTTCCAGAACTACTACAGACCCGAAACGCCTGACGTGAAACCTCAAATAAGCACTGAAAACCAACGATTTGAGAATGATAAACTTCGAGCTCAAAGACAACAGCCGTCGGTCCCTATAGCCTTCTCAATAAACAATATCTTACACCCTGAATTTGGTTTGAACGCGTTAAGGAAAACAAACAAAATTGAGGGTCCAAAACCAGTTGGGCCAAACCACAGCATTTTGTACAAGCCCTACGATTTATCGAAACCTCAAAATGACTTCCAAAAATACAGCTTCGATTACTTAAAATCGAAAGAATCAGAATTTAGCTCCTTGCCCCCTCTTGGGGGTTTAAGACAGACGGTTTCCCAAATTGGGGAACATGTTCCTAAAGAAAGGGAAATGCCTAAAGTGATAGAGAATCAGAAAAGGCCAGATTCTGCGAGCTCAGTTGTCTCGTCTACCTCGAGTGGGGCTTTATCGACCTGTGGCAGTACTGATACGAACAGCCAATCAGGCAATGCATCATTATGGCCAGCTTGGGTTTACTGCACCAGATACAGTGACAGACCAAGTTCCGGTAAGTGGCAAAACATTTTTTCTCTTTTTTTTTGTGGCAGTATTGTATATTTTGCGAGAGACAGGTGTGTTTATTTTTTTGTTGATGTTACTGCGGCTTGTTACGTTTTTTTTGGAAGAAATTGTTTGTTTTGCGTGACCAGGAGCTTTGAAGTTGACGTGTTTATTTTTGACAGGTTTTTTTAATGATTGGTTGAATAAAGAGTTGGCTTGGACAGAGGGTTGGTACAAATGGTAATGGATTACCGATTTAGATCTTACCAGGCAGTTATGCTCATTAATAAGAAAACTTAAAGATGTTGTTTTGTAATGCGGTTTTACAATGATTTTTTTACTAGTTCAGTTTTTTTTAAATCAACTTCCAGTAATATGTTTTTAAATACACATTTATAGTTTACATTGACGACATTATCAAACTGTCTCTCATATAAAAAAAAACCCTTTTTTATCATTTCCTATTCTACTATAGAATTTAAAAACGAAACTTCGTGCCACATCGACATTACACAACTTTAAAATGAGTAAAATATTCTATTCGGACAAAAACATACATAATTATTTTGACAATGAGATCTCGAAGTATTGTCGTATACATTAGAATATATTACATCAAATGATCCGTAACATATGCTGGTATATTTTGTGTTTGTTGACACATCACTACTGATGTAATGACTTTCGTATTTATTTATTCAAAACATTGTTTTCTTTTTTATTTTGAATTAATTTTAGGTTGAATGCGGTGTCCTTTATGGGAGTTCTAATGGATAGGACATCTTTATTGCATTTAAGTTTTAAAATAGGAGTTGTTTGTTTATCCGGTATTCAATTTAAAATGGCCTACGACTGTTTTGTTTATACTTTTGTTATCGCTTCTATTATTATCATAAGTTTGTTTTTATCATTATTCGTGGAAGAAAACAACGAACGTTTTTCCTGGTTTTGATACTTACAATAAAATATCAGCAATAATTCCATAATAGGAACACCGATCTTTGTGAACGAATTCGTCTGAGGACCACCAAAAACCATAATTATTATTATTCCATCTGCTGTTAAGCGGCATGTGTTTTTTAACCGACTTCAAAAAAAGGAGGAGGTTCTCAATTCGACTGTATTTTTTTTTTAAATTTTTTATTTGTTTTAGCTCATAACTTTTTTCTGGGTGAACCGATTTGGATGATTCTGTTTTTATTTGATAGCCGGTGCTTTACATGTGGTACCATTTAAATTTGATCAAGGTCTGACCAGTAGTTTTTGAGTTATCCTTGATACTGCACATTTTTTCCACTTAGTTTATATGTGACAGGAAATTATTTACACATCATCATGTGTTGATATTTTCCTGTCACTGTTATTTATATACCAAGTAGTGGTATATGAATTTGTGTGGGGTAGGTACCGCAACTAAAAAGTGAAAAATAAAAACTTTTTCACAAAAAAACAACCGACTTCCAAAAAAAAACAATAAATGTGTTTTTTTTGTAAAAAAGTTTTTTTTTAACAATATTTATAAAAAAAAGGTAATTTACATTTGGTTTAATGAAAACATACAAACACAAATCATCGCATCTTAGTCTTTTCTATTTTTTATTTGATTTTGTGTGAATATTGTGTGCCTTAACTTGGGTCAAATAAATTTATTTTCTTTCTTTTTTTATCTTTTATCACGGGTTTAACAACGGCATGTCAATGTGGCGGGTTTAATTAAGTATATTCCGGTTTGATGATGATTCCGGAAATAAATTACAAACACCTCATGTGTTTGTCTTCACCTTAACCTGCAAGATCGGCAACGTGTCAAAATTAAACAATTTTATTTCACATAAACTCATAGGCACTTATGAAACGTCAGAAGCTAAGTGCACGGTTCCAATTGGTTGTTTCCTATGGCGAAGAGCCGGCAAGAAAACTCCACGCTTACTTTTTTTTTAATAATTGGTTTTTACAATGTTTTTAAATTACACTGCTGAGCGGTATGGGAGGACAGTGTAGGCCTGTCAATAAGTACCAGGTACTTAACAAAATAGAAAATGGTCGACAAATCTTCAGTGTCCAAGTCATCGTGAAAGTCCTTGATATTGCAGGTGTGTCTATGGGGATCGGTATCCGGTGTGCTGTCGGCCTGTTTACCAACATTACAAAAAAAAGAGCAAGAATTAGGGTAGCCCTGCATAGGCTTATTGATACCCCGTCGGTTAACGATGATCTTTTCATTGTAGGGTAATATGCTCAACTTTGTCCAACTATTATTTTACTGTATTTATTTTTCTCATTGAGCGTCGGAGTTTTCTTTAGTTTTCTAACCGTTTTGTTGTTTTTTAATTGGACATTTTGCTTTTGTTTTTAATTGAATTTGATAAAAGTTTTTTCGTTCTTTTTGGTGGCGATGCGTCGTCATATTTACTGAAGTGCAAATAAAAAGAATTGATTTACAAAAAAAGTAGCATTTCTAAAAAATTATTCATGCTCTTTTCATATCATTTGCTAATTTATCTTTTTTATTTTATTATGTTGGGGTTGGCTTCCGGTCTAACTCAATTTGCATTAGTAACATAACATCACGCCTTTTCCCCCGGAGGTATAGGCAGATTGTACTTATATTAGTAGGACATCCATATTTGGTAAGTTATGTTAAAGTCCCATGTAATAGGCAGCCAGCCTATTGCCATCGACCGAGTACAAATTCAGACTTAGTATCAGTAGGTATTTAAATTGTTTTCAGACTTTCGGCTTTTAATTTCTGTCGTAAATAAACCGATGAATTTCCGTAGCACGGAAGTCTCAGATCTCAACTCATTCCCAGAATAACCATGACAAGTGCAGCATAACCTTACAAATCGCTATGCACTTAAATTCTTTTTAGCCCCTGGACCTGTCATTGTGACATTGTCAAAATGACATTAGGCTAAATGTCATGCTTTAAAAACCAGCTTTCACTCAGAGAAAGTGATTTGACAAATCAACAGTGTGGTGTTAGGGTCAAAATGTAATAGAGGTTATGTTTTAAGTTATTGACAGAGAGACGAATGGATATGAATTATTTATTATGAACGATTTTGATTAGGAATTTGGGCTGGGTTTGGTCTTGTTTAATGTTCCGTAGTACCATAACATAATATCACGCCTGTAATCCCCGAAGCTTAGCCAGAGGTGCATATATAGTACAGCCACATTTCGCCGGTTATGTTTAAGTCCCATGTAGAAAAGGGGGTGAGATTCAAACTCCGCGCTGCTACTGAAAGAGTTCCGTAATCTAATAAGACATTCATACAGTTTTGTGTACAGCACGGCTGTTCTGCCCATAGACAATATTCAATAGATTTATTCTTTTTTTTTTAGAAAAGATTTTTTTGTTTTTCCCTACCTGTCTATGTAAGTATTCTGTTTTTTTTTTTTACCAACTTTTACTTAAAACCCTTATTGTCTATGGACAGAACCATAGACAATAAGACTTTTAAGTATTTTTTTGTTGAATTGTTTTTTTTTGTTTGTTGTTTAGCTGGCTTTGTTGGTATTTTGAAAGGTGAATTTAAATACAATTGGGCATCATCAACTTAATTGTAATTAAGAAAAAGTTTAAGTTCAAGCAGTCATTTAAAAAAAGCGGTAGATTTTCATATCAATATTTATTTAAGATACAGTAGGTTTTTTTACTATAATTAAATAAATATTTATTTCACCTATTAATATTGAGCGTTAATAATATATTCAAACACTGATTGTATGTATGTCTGTCATCATGTTTTACACATTATTGTTTTTGTTCTCATTGTATGTTAATTTCGTGAATTTCGATTAGGTGAGGGACAGAATGAAAATTGCAGGCTAGCATGAGGAATAAGGTGCTTGAGAAAATAATAGTAGATATAAATTAGGTTGGTAGGTACCACATTTTTTTTTTTTTTTTGTTGCATATTATAAATTGGGATAGACTATGTGTTACTAAAATATAGAAAGACAAAGGCAGGCGTATTTTAAACAGAATACTTTTTTCCATTAAGGTCCATTATACTGTGTTCAAAAATTTAATAATATATTGATGACTTATACACAGTTGTAGTTTTAGGTACACAATTGTTTGTCTTATTTTTGTGAAGTTTTCAAAATCCCAAATCTTATGAATGGGACTGCTGATTAGGAAATGTTAGTTAGTGTCAATTTAAATAATTGTATATCGCTTTATGGTATGTCACCTTACGACACTTAACAGAAGAGAAGGGATTTCCTATATAAATGTAAATTGCAAAATTTATCGATACCAATAAGAAATTAAATTATCGACGCGACAGCCTTATTCGATTCACTTAGAATTTATATTGGTCAAATACTTAGCCATATAATTATGGCAATACGAATTTATTTATTAGACATTTAATCTAGTTTAATATTAGGTACTTATAGGTCGTAATTTCTTGCCAATGACAAAATGTGTAGCAACTACAATAATTATTTCGAAATACCTACTATGTTAAATAAATAATAATAGGTATAAATGAAAAATAATTTTAAAACGCGAAAAACAATAAACCATAACGATATTTGCATAAATTCAAGGAAAAACATCACTAATTCAAAAGTTAGAAGGTAACACAATAAATCGTTGACATTCCATGTCAACAAGATGGCGCCTTGACAGCTGTCACATTGAATGACACGGGAAAATGACGGGAATAATTCTAATGTGAATTTTCTCGAGAAAACAATGGAAGTAATTTAAAACTGTTATTGTTTTAAAACATGTTTGTTTTTGTTAATGAAATAACGTTGGAATTGATTTTGTAAAATGGGCCTCTAACTCTTGGTCATGGTTAAATGATAATTAATGATTTTATTTCTATAAGTAGGTTTGTACAAACACTTTTACACGTTAAGTTGTTAACTTTTAAATATTCTTTTCGTCACTTTTGTTTTAAAATAATAAAACATTTATTACTACAACTGGTTATCATACCTACCTAATAAATTCCATGATTTAAAAGGATTCTGGGTACCTAAAGGCTTTTCCAAAAACAGAGTTTTATTTATAAACTTTGCTTTAAGTTAATTAATGATTAGCGACTGTTTACCAAACGTCTCTTTACTTTAAGCAACGTTTATAAATAAACCCCATAGTCTTCATAGTAGGCAAACAGAGGACCTAATGGCGTAAATAACTTCTTATGAGATCGTATCACATTAGGCAGTTAGGATACCACGGCTAAAGGGTTTCACTGGAATTAAAATTGGCTTCGGAGTGCGCCCGTCGGAATTATAGCCAGTCTGCCTCGGTTGTTGGTTTGACAGAGTAATATTGATAGACAAGTATGCATGGTGCCAGGGACATGATACGCAAACTGTAACCATGAACTCACCACATGATTCTAGACCCCTCTAGCATATTTTTTTTTTGTAAGTTGCGGTCAAAATGTATGGTACTGCTAAATTTTATTTTATCAAGAGGTTTACAAGTGCTAAAGCGCGGTCACTGTCGGATTGCATAGAAAAGAAAGAGACGCGCGATGACACAACGCTGGTAGTATTGCAAAATATGAAGCAATTATGGATTTACAAAAAAACTATTCATTGGACTAAAAAATTAAAACACTATTACGTTAGAATGTTACTTGTAGAATAATCTGAAAAAAAAATCGGAATGTTTGCATGTATATTAGTATGATTTCTAATCGTTAAAAGATTTTTTTAGAGGTATCTTCGTGATTTTTTCTATCATATCAAGTTAATTGTATTGTTTACAACACACTATCTAACTAGCATATATCCAGAAGAATATCATATATTTTTCTGATTTTGGTTACTGCAGTGGATCATATATTTTTAGGTATTATAAATTTGCGTTTAGGTCATGTAGTCCGCTTAACCGGCGAAAAAATTTAATGCATGTCCCTGCAACCCTGTAGATACAGAGGTTAGTATTTGTAGCAATTATGGTGAGTGATTCTAATTTGATTATGATTTATCTGACAGAAATAATAAACGTTGTTAATATACGAGTCTTTGTCGAAATAAATATGTCTGACAGAATCAATTTAATAAGGTTTCCGACAAATGTATTAACTTTCGTAAGTTGGTTTAAGTTCGGTTAGAGCCAGATAGAAACTACTTAATCAGATTTGGAGATGAATCGTTTTGGAAAAAATAGGCTCTCATTTAAAAATAATACAGAAAACGAAGAAAACAGAGTTTCTTGCTCGTTCTTCTTTATACCTACTACGCTTTGGAATGGGCAACTAGCTTCATCTTTCTGACTGACCGACCCCTTGAGAATTCAAAAGTGTCTGTAATTGGTTTGTTTGAAATAAACGGTTTGTGTTTGAAACGAATGAAATAAAAAGAAATAACTAGTAGGAATGACGATTTCTCGAGAAAAAAAAAACATTTTAATGGACAACGAAAAAATCTAGTAGAATTTCATAATCAGTCGGTTTAAGCTTAAGAAGAAAACCGGTTCCATCTTTTATCGCACCCCGCTGCTAAAAGAGCTCATTATTTAAAAAATTGCCCGGACAACATAATAATTATACCACATCAATTATTAAAAAAACACGTCTTTCAACCATTATTCAACTCTATTCATTCAAAAAAAAAAACAACCGACTTCCAAAAAAAACACTAAAAGACGTGAAAAATAACTTTAATTTCGGAAGTCGGTGCCTTTGGTTTTGTATTTTCGTGTTTGGCCACCGACTTCCGAAATTAAAGTTATTTTTCACGTCTTTTAGTGTTTTTTTTGGAAGTCGGTTGTTTTTTTTGTAAAAAAGTTTTTATTTTTCACTTTTTAGTTGCGGTACCTACCCCACACAAATTCGTATACCACTACTTGGTGTGTAAATAACAGTGACAGGAAATTATTAACACATCATCCATATAAACTAAGTGGAAAAAATCTGCAGTATTAAGGATAACTCCAAAACTACTGGTCAGACCTTGATCAAATTTAAATGGGACCACATGTGAAGCACCACCTATCAAATAAAAAAAGAATCATCCAAATCGGTTCACCCAGAAAAAAGTTATGAGCTAACACACATAAAAAAAAAAAAAAAAAAAAAAAAAAAAAAAAAACATACAGACGAATTGAGAACCTCCTCCTTTTTGTGAAGTCGGTTAAAAATAGAGTTTAATTTCGCAATATCGACGGAAAACCCTTAACGCATTGATACTACCTTTATTTTTCCGTAAGCATAGACAACTTAACTTTTACAGTTAGCAAAACGTTTTGTAATAAATTACGTCTTTTTTCCTTTGTAATACGGCGGTAAATCGATTGATTTTTTTCAGTGAGCAGCATGAGTATGTTTGTAAAATTAACAGGTGAAGTAATGAAACAATTTAGCTCAATTGTATCGTGCAATTATTCTTTTTTCGAACGTCCGCCATTTTGCCTCACTCGCTTCATGTTGGTAACGCCCAGTAGCATTTAAAGTGAGATTCCGTGGCTGAATATAATTATTATTGAAATAAAATATAGCTTGGATAAATTGTTTTTTTTTACATATAAGCAGTTAAGGTGTGAAATGTGTAGTAATATTTATTTATTATGCATTGAACTTTTAAAACCATTTAATATTTTCGGTTCCGATAAGAACTGTGCTAAGTGGTTTTTTATTGGGTTCTTAATTCAAAAAGTTCGCACACCCTTTTTATAAAGGTTGATCAGTAATCAAACTTTAACAATGTAGGTATGTATACTATGTACTTATGTCTTTATTATGTTGGTAATAATAAAAAGAACTTATGATTATGATCCCAACATTAAATCTTGAAAATGATTTGTGACAGGGCTAAGAATTGCCGCACAACATTGATCAATACGCACACAGTAGCTTCAATCAAGTGATCAACTTACTGTTTACTCGTGTAGGAATTCTAGGATTTACTTTTGTGGAAATTCAACGATAATTTAAAAAAAAACAGTACCTGGTAGGTGGCAGGTGCTCAAATGTCACTCATTCTACCTACAACCAAGTGAAACTCAAGAAAAGCATATAAAAAAGAACTCGATAACAGTTGCCATACAAAGTATTCATTCTTTATTCCCTACCCATAAACTACAACAAGTTTATTCGCACACGCACACATAGATACAGTAGCAATTAATCAATTAACACAGTACTTTTTAGCAGTAATTACGTTTCCGAGAAATTGATGTAACAAACGAGTATATCGTCAGAGTTGTCTATGCTTGCAATAGAATGAGGTGTAATCGACCGTGAATTTTGCTCTATGGTTCTGTACAACGGTGAAATGGCTTGTAAAACTTTTTTGTGGTTTTTAAAACGGTTCGGGTATTGTCTATGGTATAATCAAATGTAGTAATTGTGTCTAAACTTGTTTTGCTTCAAACAAATCACGTCGGGGTTAGTATAGAGGTATGCGGAACAGGGTGTAAAGTTCTCTCATAGAAAAAGGAGGATCCTCCGACCAGACGGGACTCGTGTCTGGTGGGCAACTGCCCGTCGCGACGGTTGATGTCGGGACGTTGTATATATGCTAGTCGCGCGGTAAACTCTGCTTGCGCGATGCAGGATTTTGCGTGACGTCAGTGTGACGCGTAGTTCGCATGTGGTGACGTAGATGCCGCCACACAACTATATTATTTTTCACAAACAAACCGAGGTCCTTTTAATTTAACTTAGGACTCTTATTCGTAGACGGCAATCACTTGTTGCTAAAATGAAAGTATAATCGGAATATTGTACATAACAGGTTAGGCAGAGCTGCACCCACATTTCACCAGCTATGTTAGATCCATGTAACTGGGGGCGAGCTTATTGCCATCAACCGGGCATAAATTCAGACTCCGGGCTGATAAGTGAGACATTCCAGATGGAAAAAGCCAATAACATTTTTCCCGACCCGGGAATGGAACCCTGGACCTCATGCTCATCAGTAGCGCTAGCTTGTGACCACTTGATCAATGAATTTAAATATTGTATGTGCAGCTTAGATTATAATAGTCCATCTAATTGTGAAAGTGATCCATTGTTGTTATTTTCATCACTCACTACATAAACTTAACATCCCAATTCATATCCCGTACTGTTTTATTTTTGTATCTTATATTTAGTCTTTTTTTATTTTTATTTTATTATTAATTAACTAACTCTAAATTAACTATCTTAACTCTACCTTTTAAGGACTTGCATGGAATATCATTCCATTCTGTATCTGGAGAGGGGCGTTGTTAGCTGCGCTAGAGTTTATACTTTTGCAGCTATCATCGTTTTACTTTTTGCACTTTGTGTTGTGTTATTGTTCCAAATACACGTTTTTTTTTTTAATATTTTTTAATTTTCTTGCTTTATGCACGCAATCGTTGATATTTTGTGAGTTGTATTCAGTTATTAATAAGTATAACAATGAAACTACAAAAAAAAAAATCCCAAAAAGTTTTATTGGCTAAAAGGTCATGATGATGACAGACAGTAATTTTAAACTAACACAGTTAAGTTTGTACGAGTACATCACAATTTTTTGTTTGACCGTTGACCCCAAATTAAGCAGGGCTTGTATCTTGGGAGTCGGATTGCGAGTGAGCAGAAAGAAATATGTCGGTTTTGTACCCAAAAAGTACACATATATACAGTATACATATAGCTCATGGAAAGCGTGCGGTGACGATGACGCGAGTTCCATGATTTTTGTTCACCCAAAAAGTGCTCAACGAACTTAAGAAGTTTTCACTTCAAAAAAAAAACTGGTAGTAGGTAGAAATGTTGACAACATGAAAAGAGGTTTACCTCGACATCTCCCACGGACCCCTGAAAATCGTTAAGCGCGAAAAGCGAGTTAATTACCCGTTGAACCATATCTGCTGCCCAGCCCCAAAATGGACATAGACACATTCCACTACAGTTATAACTGTCTTCACTATATGTACCTGCTTGTAACCTTTTGTTCCATAGACAATGACTAACAGACGGATGAATTAAAATGTTACTTTTTGTAACTGTGAAAGTATGATTTGACATTTTAATTTTAAAGTGAAGTTAAGCTGCTTTTGCCACGGTCAGGGAAATGATGGGTGACCATTCGTGTCAGTTTATGTTATAGTGAAAGTACGATTTTACAAAGAGTGGTGGTAACTGAGGTTAAGCAACACTTGCTGTGGTTACACTGAGGATGGGTGACCATTCGGGAAACATCGGGAATTTTCGGGTGGTCCCGATTCCCTAAGTCTTAAAACCGGTAGTAGTAGAGGTCTTTGTGAAGGAACTCGTCCAGGGAAGTGATCTTCATCATCATCATCAGCCTACAGCAGCCCACTGCTGGACATAGGCCTCTCCTAATGCACGCCATTCAGCTCGATTCCCGGCAACTCTCATCCGGCTGCTACACTACCCTGCAAAGATCATCGCTCCACCAAGCCTGAGGGCTCCTCCTTCCAAAGTCAAAACTTAAACTCAAAGCATTTATTCGAAATAAACCAATTACCGGCACTTTTGAATGCGTGGTCCAGGCCATGTTACGGAGCGGGAGGGCATGGGAAGCCGTCACCTCCTTCTGCGAAGCAGTAATGCTCGCGAAGCGCGTGAGGGGGCTTCGGGGCTTTCGTTGCGCCCTCACGCCACTAGTAGCTGCAGGAGACACACTAGGCGTCGGGAATCGATCGCAGATTCCTGGCCACCGTAGGCGCGGGCTTGCAGACGGCGAGCAATGGCTAGCTCACCGTCCGGCAAGGACTAGGCCCGGGTCGACGGCGCGTTGTGTTCCACGTGCGCTTCAAAGCAGTCCTAATTTACGGTGTCCGCTAGGCCCGATGCCTGCCGGGGTCGCGGATTGTTCGAAAGAGTTACCGGGGCCCTGGCGCACAGGCAGCTGAAGGAAGACGGGTGGGTTTTAGTCAGTAAAAGTCCGACACGCCCTCCCGCTCCACCCAGAGAAAAATTACCCAAAAATAAAAAAAATAAAAGAAGGATATACTAAACCGATTTTGGCGGGAACACCAGTGGGAGCATCTTCGTTGGTATCTTTTTATGATTTTGGCATCATCATCGTTATCTTTCGGCCCTTGTTCCATGTTACTCTTGGTCGGTGCAACACGTTTTCTTCCTCCACTCTCCCCTGTCAACCGTCATGGTATCATTCACTCCCTTCTCTTTCATAACGTGCTTCACACAATCCATCCATCTTTTCCTTCGCCTTCCTCTCCCTCTCTATCCAGCCTCAGTCCTTGTATCATAAGCCTGATTCTCTGCCTTCTTCCTTTTATGAAGGCACCGTAATCATAGCAAGGTGTTGCACCCAGCTGATCATCCACAATGTCTTAATAAAAAGCGAAAACTGAATCGCTTCGGTAAAAGTAAAATTTTGACTCGGTATGACAAAAATGTCTGTACAGTGGGAAACACAAGTGATTCGTTGATTCTAAGCTTGTACTACTAACATAGTGACTTAGGAAAATCATTGTGCAGTCAAAGGATACGTATTTTCTTTTCTAGAAAGGAACAACAAATTGTGATTGTTATTGTGGGTCTAAGTCTAGCTTGATTTTGTAGCTTTGTATACTCGTTAGGGCCTGTTTGTCCACCTTTGTATATGTTGCGGTTAACTTACTGTTCCATTTTTAGAGCAACAGAAATGCCCTGCCCTCAGACTTAATTTTTTTGGAGCGAAGGTCTTTAACGCAGCTTGCGGTAGGAGTAAACTGGTAACGACAACACGTTATGCCCGAAAAAGTTAGTTTCAAGTGTCAAAAGTTTTTGTTTTTTTTTTTAAACAGAGCCTTCTTGACACTTGTCATTTGAAACTTGAGACCATATAGATGGCTCTGTTTTAATATAAATTATACAGCGAAAGGAACTTCGTTTCGATCTGGTGTCCCATGATACCTCCGACTTTTTGTTTACATATTTTTTTCTAAATTTTAGTTAGTTAACACTTTATCACATACCTGTACATCGTTTATAAGTACCACCCATCTCAACTAATTAGTGCAGACCTTCCCGCTACTGTGACAATTGATATTACAGGGAAAAACAGGGATGTGCGGTAGTTATCGATATATCGATAGATTTTGCGCTAAAGCATTATCATTTGATGTGTGGCGTTACACGAACGAAATGATGGTGTCCATCTTATAATAATAACGTAACGGCCAATGGCCTGATGGCTGACAGCCTCGGCCAATATCTCTCGAGGCTCTCGTTAGTCGGTTGAATCAAGGGCTTGATTCAGAAGGCAGTACTCTTCGATACGACTCGCATCGTGAGGAGGTTCCTGTCTCTGGAGCCGTAACCAGCGGTAGCTTGGACCTAGCTATCGACACCGGCGGACCTTTTTTTTTTTATTCAAAGAATATTTTTTAAATGTAATTTATATGGAAGAAAAATAATAAATAGAATTATAATAAACCTTTATTATCAGATCAAGGTATTTGAATAATCTACGTGAGTGGTTCAACTTCATGAACTATAGATTTGACATTTTATTTCTATTTTGACATTTTATATAGATTCTACACATAACATAACATCACGCATGCAATTCCCAAAGGGTTATGCAGAGGTGTACCTATAGTACACCCACATTTTTCCAGTTACGCTTAAGTCCCATGTAATATGAGACGAGCCTATTGCCATCAACCGGGCACAAATCCAGACTCCGTGCTGCTACTGAGAAATTCCTGATGAAAACACCTAATAACACTTAAAAAAAAAAGGATTGTGTGGTTTTATGAAACCACGGTAAAAGTGAAACTTTTTCCCTACTCCGCGGCCGACCGTCACGCGACATGCAACACACAGACGAAAAAGTTTGAGACGATGTAATAAAAGTTTCACTTACTTTAATAAATAGATTGTAGTCAATAAGCATTTAAAAAGATTACTTACCGAGTAAACCGTTGAGCAAATTATAATTATCCAATTTTCCTATACTTCAGGAAGTAAATGATATAACTACCTATAATAACATTAACAACTTCAACAACTATGTCAATAACGGTCCTATTGAAAAGTAAATTGCTTAATAATATGTATAATTTGTTACAAAGGCTGATAAAGTCTCGATGCAATTTACCAGCAATATTGTTACGTTTCATATCAAAGTAGTTATTATTTGCTAAACTGTTTGTTTTAACTATGTTTAAATTAAAAAGCAGCTAAGTACAAGTCGGACTCGCACACGAAGGGTTCCGTACCACCGTACAAATATTTAACACAATTTTTTATTTAAATACTTCGGAATAAGAATATGTTTCTTGTTCAGGACCCCCTTTAACTTTTTTATTATTTTTATTTTCATTATTTGTTCTTAAACCTAGCATTGTAGTACATACTCTGTGGAATTTTCAAGTGTGTACTTAATATAGTTCACACACCCCTATGACTGACGGATGAACGAATGGATGGACAGCAGAGTCTAAGGCTCACTTGCAACGCCAATTACTAAATATGTTTAGCGATGAACGAGTTTAAAAAATATTTATATTTCTGTCAAATGTTTGAAGATGACATAGACAAAATGATGTTTAAAATTCGTTTAGTGCTAAACGTGTTTAGTGATTGATGGTGTAAGTGGGTCTTAGTAATAGGGTCCCATTGGTACCCTTTGGGTACGGAACCCTAAAACCCTAATAGTATGCTAGATGGCTTGTTTATTTTCGTAAGTAAGACATTCTTGATGGCAGTTATTTTCCTAGTTTTATGTTTTCATTGTGATGGGCTAGGTTGTAGTGTGAGTGTAGGCGGCTCTACGTGGGGATCGTGCGATCGATGGCCCGTTACGGGGCCCCGATCTGGGCGGTTGACCTGACGGCCGGCAGCATTGCTGTTTTGCGAAACCCGCAGAGAGCGATGGCCGTCAGAGTCATAAGTACCGCACGATCTCCTACGAGGCGGCTTGTGCACTGTTCGGATCCCCACCCTGGGACCTGGAGGCGAAGGTGCTCGCGTCACTGTACCGGTTGCGCGAAGAAGCGCGGGCGCGGGGCGAGCGACTGATGCAGCGACATATGGAGCAGCGTCAGTCGCAGCTCCGCGAGGTCCTGATGGCGGAATGGCGGGACAGGCTCTCACGCCTTACCTCTCTCTTCTCTCGTCACAATAGAGGCGGTCCGGCCGGTGCTCGACCTCTGGCTTTGGAGCAGGCACGGCTCCCTGTCGTTTAGGGTAACGCAGGTGCTCTCGGGGTAAAGTTGCTTCGTGTCGCATAAGCAGGGAGCCGGACGCCCGGTGTCACCACTGCGACGACTGTCGGGAGGACACGGCACGACATACGCTGGCAGAGTCTGCTGCTTGAGAGGAGCCGCACCGTACCCTCATCTCAGGAGTAGGCAGTGACCTGTCGCTGTCGGCCGTAGTGAATGCTATGGTCGGCGGGGAGGAGTCCTGGGACGCGGTGGTATCCTTCTGCGAAACAGTTATTTCGCAGAAGGAGGCTGCGGACAGGGAGCGAGAGATCTCATCCTCTCACCTGGCCCGCAACAGGCGCACAGGGCGTCGGCGGAGAGCGGACAACGCCCTCTTTCAGCCCCCCTAAACGGGTCTCGGGACTCGGGAACGTCGCCCCCCATACTTCAGGATCCGAGGTGGCAGCGCATAGTGTTCCACACGCGCCCCTCTTAGACGTCGCGGAGGGAGTCAAACATCTCACTCCCCCCGCTCGACCGGACGGGGCCCGCAGAGGCGGGCTAACACCAGCCGGGGGTTGTGGAAGAATCGTACGTTCCAGCGACCCCCGGCGCAGGTGTGAGATGGAACACCGGGGTGGTTTGGTTTTTAGTCAATAAGACTGAACTGACCTGACCTGACCTGAAAAAAAGGTTGTTGTGTGTGTTAAATGGCAAAGTAGCTTAAAACTTAAGAGTGCTTGTAATACGTGGACCGTATAATAATTGGATGTAGTTAAACGAAAAGGATCCAACCCATAATTGAATATTGTGTCGCAAAACACTCTTTGCAGTTAAAAATTTAATATCACGAAAACAATCCAAGTAAAATTTAAACGCAACATCATGTTGCGGTAAATTTTAGTACTTCCAATTTGATTTACGAGTTGGTAACTGAATAATTGCAAAATAAGTTCCTTGTCTAGACATATTACTTTACTTAAAATTTATATTTGAACAACTATGTATATAAGTATTTCACTAAAATATGTAAGTAGGTATTAGTATTTATGTAAAATTAACTTTTATGCCCGAAACAGGGAAAATTATGGACTGTAGGTACATAAACCACCAACTTTTACAACTGGTTGCCGCGAGATGGATAGACGTATGTCGTGCATGTTTGAGATTCTGTGAGATGATGGACGATAGATAAGCTATTTAATGTTGTCCCAACATTATTTGATTGCTGTTTGTTAGTTTTACTAGTTTTGTTAGTTATTTTTATGTATTATGTCTAACTGTTATTCCTTCGTTATTGTAAATATGTCTGTTTTTATTCAAATTCTAAATGTGCAGTAATTTGGACCTAGGTCTGTAATGTTGTGTATGTTTTTTTCTCTCCAATAAATGACGATGAAGGCGAGTTTCTTTCCTTCCACGAAGTGAAAGATGTGTCCGCAGTGACTATTTCAGAATCAATCTTTCGTGAACACTCTATAATAAAAAAAACAGAGTAAATATCTGGACTTTGAAAATAATACAAACATCTGTATAATTATGTATAGTATACCAAAACAAAACCCTCTCGTTCTCAATAGATGATCTATTCAAAAATATCGATAACAGCTTATCGATAGCGATCGATGTCCCAACCTTAAGTAACAATACGTCTTTATTTTTAATGGTAACCGTTTACGGTATCGTATAGGGCAATAACGGATGCCAACTTTAAGAATGAGTTTTTTTAGACTAGTCTATATATTACGGGTTCGGCTGGATTTTTCTGCATTATGGGTTTATCATTGTGCACTAATTTGGGTAGGCATGTCGATAAATTAAGACTACATAATAAATTGTTTATATATGGTAGGGTAGGCGACTCAGTGAATGTTTTGGCTGTCATTTATTCTTTCTTAGGTTCTCATAGGATTAAGATATTAAAATAACAATCAACTCAGCCTATCGCAATCCAGTGCGCCACAACACTCTGTCTTCCACCTTCCGCATTCAGTCTGTCCCAGCCACTTTCTTAAGGTCGTCGGTCATCTAGCTTGGACGCCCGCGCATGCCACGCTACGCTTGCCGATACGCGGTCCTCACTCCAGGACTCGTTCTGCTCCACTGGTCATCGGTCCTTCGACAAACATGGTGAGCCCACTGCTAAATGATAAATGATTTTATTTCTGTAAATAGGTTTGTACAAACACTTTTACACTTCAATCATATTTTAAAAACAAGATGAGGTCGGCGTTTCCTGACTACTCTGAGAAGAAAGGCCGAAACAAACTCAGAGGTCACAGTCTCTTTTAAAGTCCAGACATAATCTTGGTCAGATCATGTGAAGACCATGTAGATTTGTGTCTGAAATAGTCTTTTGAGGAAGCTACTTCAGTTTGCTTACTCTGCCAGCTATGTCGGTAACTGCGGGTCTTTTCCGGGGTTTTACCTTCAAAGAAACTCTGAGCATAGACCGCTCCATAGCGCGCTGAGCCACCTTAAATTCGTGGACCAGCCCGACTGTCAGTGTCCACGTTTCGGCACCGTATGTCATAACGACCAGGACGCACTGGTTGAAGATCTTGAGTCTTCAAACATTGCGGGATTAAAATATAATTTCAGGTAATTTATGAGTTCTCAAAGCATAAAGTTCCTTCTTAGCAATCTCAATATTTTTTATGAATTTATTCAAAACTAATAAGCAATTTATTCATTACATACTTACACATTATTATTACGTAAATTAAATTAAATTGTATTAGAGATAAAAAATTAAAAAAATACACAATTAACTATTAACACCAGGTACTAAATTAAATGACTAACTAATTAACTATACAAATAAATACAAAAAGAGTTGTAATTAAACACGTAGATAAATACTAAAATATTGTAAATCATAACTGCATTTTATAATTATGCAGATAGGATCTCTTCTCCGTTATGGAGATCCTTTGTTAAGCGGGTAATGAGAATCTGTTTTAATTTTAATTTGATTCGTACCGTATGGCTCAAGTCATCTGAAATAAATAATATTTTATTTTATAATCGTGGCTCCTACAATATTATTATTAAATAATTTCTTATCTTCATTCAATTGTTCAATAAATTTTCAGACTATTAAAGAAAGAAGTATGGAATGAAAAGACATTTGCGCCATTCCCAAATAAATTGGAATAATTGCATGATGATCTTCATTCAATTAACACAAATAATCAATTATTTGTGTTAATTGTACTAAAAAACGCATAAATTATTAAAAAAATATCTGTAGGCTTATCAGCTATTAGCCATAATTAAACATTACCAATTATTACAAGTAAGTTATTCATCATTTTATTAGATGAAAAATCCCACCACTACCAAAAAACATCGACACTACATTGACAAAAATCATCGACGCATACCATCCCTAGCTACTAAGAACAGGCCACCATGCGCAAGAGTTTTTGTTAATCGCAAGAATGTCCTAATAACTTGATTTGGTCCGTTTATCGCAGATTGTTCTCGATACAGGGTAAGCAGAATTCTAAGTCGTTACTTTAAAAATGTATCATACTTACTTTATTACGATTATATGTAGGTATTTTTATTGATGGTAGGTAGTGACTGATTGGGTGGTAAGTGGTCGAGACAGGTTTGAGTTCGACTCCGGGAGAGCTAAAAAATTTTGGTGGCAATATATTTTTTTTCTTACATAAGTACATAATTATTGCAGCTCAGGGGTCTCATAGTTGCCGCGAGAAATCGCGGCACAGCGGACAGAGCTCCGGCGGGATCTCATGGCGGCATGGAGAGTGCGACTGTCGCAACCCAGTGCTGGGCACGCCACAATTGCGGCGGTAAGTCCCCTCTTTGAGGAGTGGCTTGAGAGGCGCCACGGCGTCCTCACCTTCCGCCTGACGCAGGTCCTCACCGGACATGGCTGTTTCGGGAGGTTCCTGTTTCGGATAAGGCGGGAGGAAACGCCCGGGTGTTGACATTGTGTGGATCGACCGGAGGACACGGTGGAGCATACGGTGGAGGTCTGCCCGGCTTGGGCAGAGCACCGCCGTGTTCTCGTGGCGGCGATCTCTCGCGTAAGGCCCTGGTTCAGGTCATGGTACCGAGCGAGAGGGAATGGGAAGCAGTCACCTCCTTCTGCGAAGCAGTAATGCTCGCGAAGGAGGAGGCGGAGCGCGTGAGGGAGAGGCAATCGTTGCGCCCTCACGCCCCTAGTCGCCGCAGGAGGAGACACCCTGGGCGTCGGGAGTCGATAGCCGACTCCCGGCCACCGTAGGCGCGGGCCTGCGGACGGCCAGCAATGGGCAGCTCGCCGTCCGGTAAGGACCAGGCCCGGGTCGACGGCGCGTTGTGTTCCACGCGTGCCTCAAGGAGATGTCAGCATAATTGACGGGGTCCGATAGGGCCGCTGCCTGCCGGGGTCGCGGATTGTTCGAAAGAGTTACCGTAGTCCTGGCGCACAGGCAACTGAAGGAACACGGGTGGGTTTTAGTCAGTAAGAGTCTGACACGCCCATCCGCTCCGCCCAGAGCGGGAGAGGCCAATTGATGTTTTCGCACCCAAAAAAAAAAAAGAAAAAGGGTCTCACAGTTAAATAATAACTGCGGAACAGGTCGATCTTTAAGGTTAAGCTACGCTTGTCGAGGTCGGTCCGTGGATGGGTGACTATCCATTACATGCCGAGACCCCTGCTTGCTTCGGAAAGCACGTGGACCCGGCTGTCATGACATTCGTTTCGGGTAGTCAGAAGCCCAAAAGTCCGACAATCAGTCTTATCAAGGGTACCGTGTTACCCAGTAAGTGTGTTGTGGACGTCAGATAGGCAGTCGCTTCATGAAAAATACTGGTGTTCAGCTGCATGCGGTTAGACTAGGAGCCGACCCTAACATAGTTGGTAAAGGTCTAGGCAGGCAATGATGATGGTGGAGTTCACTTTGAGTTCTTAGACTGTATTTTGGGTGCTAAGACTTTTTTGTGTGCTAGGGTTATAAGACTCACTTTGAGTTCTTAGACTGTATTTTGGGTGCTTTGACTTTTTTGTGTGCTAGGGTTATAAGACTCACTTTGAGTTCTTAGACTGTATTTTGGGTGCTAAGACTTTTTTGTGTGCTAGGGTTATATGACTCACTTCGAGTTCTTAGACTGTATTTTGGGTGCTTTGACTTTTTTGTGTGCTAGGGTTATAAGACTCACTTTGAGTTCTTAGACTGTATTTTGGGTGCTAAGACTTTTTTGTGTGCTAGGGTTATATGACTCACTTTGAGTTCTTAGACTGTATTTTGGGTGCTTTGACTTTTTTGTGTGCTAGGGTTATAAGACTCACTTTGAGTTCTTAGGCTGTATTTTGGGTGCTAAGACTTTTTTGTTTGCAAGGGTTATATGACTCACTTTGAGTTCTTAGACTGTATTTTGGGTGCTAAGACTTTTTTGTGTGCTAGTGTTATATGACTCACTTTGAGTTCTTAGACTGTATTATCGGTGGTGGGTCCGAGTGAGGTTCGGAGTTCGAATCCCGCGTGAAGTTTTTATTTTTTGGTCATTCCGGTGTTCTATTTACAGAATAAACAATTAAATTAAATTATAATAAGAATTGAATACTAGGTTCTTTGGATAACAGTAGCTAATGGTAAAAGAAACGCCTTTATTTTAATCTTCCATGTTACACCTTAGCAATTTTATGTTTATTCAATTTTCTTTGAACAACCAAATCTTTTCCCTCCACTAGAGGGTGTGGAAAACAAAGCTTTTCTATGTAATAAGAACCCCCTTTAAGAACCCTCTAAAAATCAAAGTAGGAGAAAATCTATTGTAACGTGAAAAAAATACCTTACTACTCACGATCAAATATGAACTCTATTTCTTGAGAAATAAGATTTAAAATCGATTCATGAGATCGCGGAGGAAATGATAAAAATTGCACACGCGATTATAGGCTTTATTGTTTACGAGATAAAGTCCATGTGTTTGGAATTGGGTTGAGTGCGCGTGTGCTGAATATGTAATAGGGACATGGATGTGTTAAAACGATGTTGCGTTAAAAATGGAAGTGCTTCAACAGAATTTTGATGAGTTTTCCGGAAAATAAGAAATTATCAGGGTATTGCGCGAGGAAAGAAAGGAAACAGAATTGAAGACATTTAAAATACAAAATAAGTTCTTTTTAAATTACGTAGGATATACTATCTAATTACTACAAGATTAAGTCTGGACTTTAAAGGCTTTGACCTCTGAGTTTGTCAGGGCCTTTCTTCTCAGAGTAGTCAGATAGGAAACGCCGACCACATCTAGTTTAAAAAATATGATTGACGTGAAAAAGTGTGTACAAACCTAAGTACTTACAGAAATAAAATCATTTATAATCATTACTTATTTAGTTTCAAACTTTCGAACACCTAGTTCTTAAAAAATTCGGACTCAAAAACCCTTTTTTCTAAAGGTAAGCGATCCAGTAAAACCTCCGTTCGAAAACCAGTTTTAATATACGGTCGGGGTTCAGCAAGGTAACTAGAACAATCATTAGAATTTATAAAATCAACCAAAGCCACAAAAAAATTAAACTAACTGCGAACATTTCAGTCCAAAATAAACAAATAAATTGAAATCTGCCATAAAATGATATCACGTTGACGGATAGAACGCCTCTCGACGTTGTCTCTGCAAAAAATTATACGACAATACGCCAGTCGACGTCAAAGTTTTGAGTTGTATAAAATCAGTACGCTTTGTGGCGTTTTATTTTCTATACTAATACAAGGAAGGGCATTCCGTAGTGTCACCACAGATAGAATTTTAAACCTTTTACTGTTTTTGGGGACTGCCGATAGAAGTGAAAACTAAGTACCTTGTAAACCCGCCCATGGGAAGCGTGCGATGTAGATGACGCGAGTTTCACGCTTTTTGTTCACCCAAAAAGTACACATATATACACAGTATACATATAGCTCATGGAAAGCGTTCGGTGACGATGACACGTGTTCCATGATTTTTGTTCACCCAAAAAGTGCTCAACGCGCCTAAAGAAGTTTTCACTTCAAAAATTCTACAAAAGTGTGTCTGACGCGAAATTTTGTAGTATCGTAACACGTTTTACCAGTGAATATTGTCCGTCAACGTGGAATTATTGCAAACTAAAAATGCCACATCAATTTATCACGCATCTATGGTAAAAAAAAAACAATCTCAACATTGAGCGAAGTGCTGAAGAACGAAATGTTATTCCTTACTTACAGTCTTTAACCTACATAACATCACGCCTGTATTCTCCGAAGGGTTAGGCAGAGGTGCACCTATAGTACACCCACATTTCGCCAGTTATGTTTAAGTCCCATGTAATAGGGGGCGAGCCTATTGCCATCAACCGGACACAAATCCAGACTCCGGGCTGCTACTGAGAAATTCCAGATTGAAAAACCCAATAACACTTTACCCGAACTAAAAATCAAACCCAGGACCTCACTTTAGCAATCATTTTTGCACTCTACACCGACGAATTTATTTAAATAACACTAAAATAGTAAAAAAAGCATGGAGCGCTTTCTAATTCTGTGTACTTTCAATTAATTTAAACAAAGCGCTCCACGCTTTTTGATTTAATCATTGGATATAAAAGAAGAACTAATACAAGTTAATTCGATTATATTATATTTTTTAGTGCTTGCGTGATAAAAGCGTTTTTTTTTTGTTTTTTTAAAAAAAAAAAACTTTTTAGTCTAGTATATTCTTGATTTAACTAATAAGTCTAAAGTGAACGAAGTTATGACTTGCGTGGTTTACTAGTAGCCACTGAAGAGTTTCACTATCACCTCTTAGCTCCATCATCAGTCCCTCGTTGCCCAAATCCAATCGATTGGACTCGTCAAAACGAATCATATGAGCCCAAACTCGACGGGTTTACTAGTAGCCACTGAAGAGTTCCACTATCCAGCTCCTGGCTCCATCATATGACCGTCAAAACCAAGTGCAATCGATTGGACTCGTCAAAGCAAATCATATGAGCCCAATCTCGACGGGTTTACGAGTAGCCACTGAAGAGTTCCATTATCCACCTCCTGGCTCCATAATACGACCGTCAACACCAAGTGCAGTCGATTGGACTCATCAAAGCAAATCATATGAGCCCAATCTCGACGGGTTTACTAGTAGCCACTATCCACCTCCTGGCTCTATCATTAGATCAGCTTCAAGATACCAAATTACAGTTTCGTCATCCGAACTACATATACATACAAAGTTTCATTTCGATACGACTATTAGAAGTAGGTTAAAATTGACATTGTTAGTTTGTTACAATTGAAGCTAATAAAAGCGTATGAAAAACACTTCATGCAATCGTCAGAGGTCTGTGTTTTTCAATATTGCTTTGTATTTTAAAATATGCATTCAGAACCACAAACCACAAGTATGAGTATTCGTAAAAACAACTCTTTTTTACCGATATTTACCGATTACCGATTCATACAGTTTACTCGCAATCGTATTATTACGGTAATTACACTTATTACGTTTTTACTTCACGACTTTTTACTTATAAAATGGGTGGGTAGAGTAGTCATACTGGTATATTTGCCCCCAAATTATGAAGTTAGCAAAATTGCACCAAAATTAAAGAGAGTATTTTAAAGCGCTACGGGTTCGTAGCAGCGTCTGCTACGCCGTAGCATATTTTTGAGATTATGAATTTATGATTTTGGTAAATCGATATATTGTTATGTACTTTCATATTAATCTTTGCTAATATTATAATTGCGAAACTAACTCTGTGTGTCTGTACATCTGTTCTATTTTAACGCTTTATGGCGTGGTTGCAGTACCTTTTAATTTTCTTAAACCTTTGTAAATCTGGCCAAATATAAAAGCACGCAAAAAAAAAAGGCTCGATAAAAAAAAAACATACAGATGACACTAAATCGCGGGCGAAGCTGCGATCAGAAGCTAGTATCACATAACTACAAGATATAGTTTTTGTTTTATACAGTCAGATTCAGATTTTAGACAACCTTTTTTTTTTGGTTGGGTAGTCCTCAAATAACTTCTCCCGCTCTATGCATAGCGGAAGGGCGTGTCAGACCTTCACTGAACTAAAACCCACACGTGTTCCATCAGTTGCCTGTGTGCCAGAGCCACGGTAACCCTTTCGGACAAACCCGCGACCCTTTCAATGTGTGCTGATATATCTTTGAGGCGCGCATGGAACAAAATACGTCGTCGACCCGGGCCTGGTCCTTACCGGACGGCAAGCTGCCCATTGCTCGCCGACCGCAAGCCCGCGCCTACGGTGGCCGGGAATCGGCTATCGACTCCCGACGCCCAGGGCGTCTCCTCCTGCGGCGGCTAGGGGCGTGAGGGCGCAACGATTGCCTCTCTCTCACGCGCTCCGCCTCCTCCTTCGCTTCGCAGAAGGAGGTGACGGCTTCCCACGCCCTCTCGCTCTGGACCAGGGCCGGACGCGTGAGATTGCCGCCGCCGATTGCCTCCGCGAGGACATGGCGGTGCTCCAACCAAGCCGGGCAGACCTCCACCGTATGCTCCACCGTATTCTAGACCCCTAGCGTAGAAGATGTTCGTTGGTTATAAAAAAAAAACTGCTGTTTCATAGTAAATTCCAACACCTACATGGTCAAAATTTGGCGTTCAGAATCATGAACTGATTGTGTGTCTATGTCGCTGCCAACCCTGTATTTACCACTCCTATTTACATCAGCCAAGAAAAGTGGCTAGCCTATTTAGACCACTCGACAATATTGATTCTATCTTGAATCCAATCAAAACTTTAGAATTAATGACCTGCACAAACTATTAAACTTAAGTTCAATTTAATTAAGTTATTATCTCCTATGTTAACAGATGAATGTTGAACCAAACTTGTTTAAACCGGTTTTGACTGGAACGTTGGCTCTTGAAGTGAGAGCTTGTTCGTATAACTGTCATCATTTTTGTCGGAAACTGCTGTATGTATTTACGTAATGATATGGTTTTTGCGTATATTGTGGATTGTGAAATAGAGAGGAGACAATTTTACTGGTCCATTTTATATTTTACCCCTTTTATCATACTCTCAGCTCTTTGTAGATGTTTGACAGACGTTACAGGTAGTCAGAAGCCCGAAAGTCTGACAACCACCAGTCTTACCAATGGGTATCGTGTTACCCTGTAACTGGGTTGTGGAAGTCAGATAGGCAATCGCCTCATGTAAAACATTCAGCTGCCTTCGGTTAGACTGGAAGCCAACTCCAAAACAATTGGAAAATGGCGAGGCAGATTGATTGATAGATTATCATGCTCTCAGCTGAATGGCGTCCTCTGCTGGATATAGGCTTCCCTCATGACTGATCCTATGTTTATAACATCTACAGAATTCCTATTTCAATAACCAGACCGTCTGTAGACATTGTTACCCTCTTTTTGCGAAGGGTAATTTTCAAAATGACCCTTCACAAAAAAGGGGTAAAATAGAAAAAAAATACGTAAATTAATTTATCTCCTTAACCATGTATATAGATATATCACCTCATTTGTCCCGTTAATGTCCAGATGGGGTTGCCAGGAATTTAAATGGTCCCAACTTGGGGTAGGGGCATTCAAATTATGTCTTTTAACTGCTTCATGTTCCTTAATTTGTTTTGTTTTCTACTTAGGAGTTGATGAATTGAGGTTATAATGTATGGGGGGTTGGAATTGGGAGGGGTTAGAGTTATGACGATGAGGTACTAAGTGTTACTGGCGTTTTAGTTTTAATAGTCTATTTTTTTCAACTATTTACAGGCACTTTTGAACTGTCAAAGAGACGGTCAGTTAGTCAGAAAGTTGAAGCTAGTTGCCCATTCCAAAACGTAGATCTCTATGGAAAAGAACGGGCAAGAAACTCCAAGGACACTGTTTTAAATCAAGATATTACAAAATCCAGAGTAAATTGTTCTAGTTGGTTCTATATGTGAGAACAATGTAAAAAAAAAAATGAAGAAACAATTCAAAATATAAAATTAGAAATAAGCCGTGGCAGTTAAGAGATGACCAGTCTCAACTGACGACGCCCGTTCACGAACATGACCCGTAGATCAGCACCATCCAGATCAACCATTTTGTAGGGAACCGTGGGATCAACCATTTTGTAATGATCCAACACACGCGCCACCATCAGTGACACATTTAAGTAAGCATGCATCTCGACTGCCATGCTCATTCAAGTGAACATACATCTTAATAACATAATAAACGAATTAATAATAATATTAATAACGGTACTCACATTTACAAAATTGAAAAAATGCTTCTAAATTAACTATAAACTACCTATAGTTTGCAAAAGAGATGCATAAAATGTTACTACCAAAAAGTAATTTAGTAAATTTTACTATCTATTGAAGTATTCAACAATTAAAAGTAAATTAAATAAAAAAGTAAACATTAAGTCGGTAAAGTTAGCAAAAAAAGGGCAGCAACTCTTCCAAACATTAAAAATTTAACTACGTAAGTGAGCCCAAGTGGCTATGGAGCAGAACTAGGGTTGCCAACTTTTATATATCAAATATAGTATTTTCGAAGCCATTGCCTGTACAAATATAGAAGCAGGCGAAAAAAAATTTAGTAAGTACATAGTATGTTTAAAAAAAACTTTAATCCATGTTTTTTGCTACTTTGAGCCTTTATAAACGGTTTTTTTTTTATGTTTCTTAGCAGTCATAACTATTATTAAACGCTAAAAAATAATTATGTTTACAAAATATATAGCATATGAAAAACATAGTAGTTACCCCATTTTTTTTTTTATATATTATTTCGGCCTCTAATATAGTAGGATACTATATTGGCAATCCTGAGCAGGGTTGGCAACCCTAAGTAAGCACTAAGCCAGGCATTTTTGTCTACGATATAATCATCCAATTTATAATATGCTTGTCTACATAGAGTGCGTTTAATGCATGTTTTAAATTTCTTCTCATTTTTTGCTTAGTGCCTCGGGAAGCACGTTAATTCGTTGGTCCCGGCTATCATTCGTAGATATTTGACAGTCGTTACGGGTAGTCAGAAGCCCAAAAGTCTGACAACCAGTCTTACCAAGGGGTATCGTGTTACCCAGTAACTGGGTTGTGGAAGTCAGATAGGGAGTCGCT
Organism: Griposia aprilina; assembly: GCA_916610205.1. Classification (NCBI taxonomy): domain Eukaryota; kingdom Metazoa; phylum Arthropoda; class Insecta; order Lepidoptera; family Noctuidae; genus Griposia; species Griposia aprilina. The sequence continues at coordinate 11,856,591 of OU744311.1, forward strand.
CTATTTAAATACTGGTATTCAACTGCATCAGTTAGATTGGAAGCTAACTCCAATATAGTTGGAAAAAGGCTAGTTAGATTGATTCTTTTAATTAATAGGTTATTTTCAATTTAAATAATAATTTGTGTTACTTTCAGCACATTTATTATTGTCGCGGTACCTACTAAAGTGCCCTGTGAAAATTTCAGAGATTCTTTAAGCAATTTTTTCGTCACTATCAAAATAGATGAAACCATTTTCTTATGATGGAATTCAGTACACAACACCATTATTAACAATAATAAATTTAATAAAAACATTGGTTAGGCAGGGGCCATAGTCTTCCCATAATCCTAGATAACCAGTCCACTTAAGCTACCCCAATCGATAGTCCAATAACTTTGTTTCCATATTCTGCAATAGTCCAACACCAACCGGGGGTTGTCCTTGGGTGTACTTGCACAGTGCATACAGGGATAATCGTCGGTTGGTGCCTCATTCCATTTAAAATTTTCTAAGGGGCCTCTGCGAGTTGGCTTCGGCCCCTCGTACGCCTTCCAAGGGTCCGGGACCCCAAGGCCCCGAGATATGTTAATATAAAAATATTATAATAATAATCTTTATTATGAAACACACAAGATTCATGATACACAAGAGCAGATGTACAAAATAACATGGTATATCTACATAAATCTACACAGATCATGTAATCCTGTCTCCCAAACTAGGTAGTCCTGTATCTTAGGAGACACTTATTCCTTAAATTAAGTAAATAAACAATCCCGTTGGGTAAATATCCGATTTCCTATGCAAAACGATAGATAGCAAAATTAAAAAACTTAAACATTACACACACATTTCGCGTAAATTGTGGAGAAAATAAAAAGAAAATGGCGACCGCGTTCTTTTTTTAAAGTGACCAGCAATTTTCTCGCGCCATTCCCGTAACAGAAAATGCCCGAAACATTTTCAACTCTTGTTTAATTAAAAACGCGAATAAAAATTTTGCTCGCCTCCTTTATTACCCTGATGTATGGCCTTTTAAACTGCTCCAGAAAAATAAACTGTATTTTCTTGGAAATAAAACGCATTTTTCTGTGTTGCTGTTACGGTATTCTTTTTCAGAAGTCCAGTGTTTTACGATTTCCTGTTCTATTTTAAGGGGTGATAAAATACAATTTTGATTGCGGCGTTATTGTTTCGATTTGAAAGTGATTTTCCGTTTGATTCTCGGAGATTCGTTTGTAATCCTCACGCTCTATTTTCTTGTGGTGAGAGCAGAATTTTAAGTATTGTAAAACATAGAGGGCTTTATTCGCTAAACGTGTTTTATCTTCCTTACAGATTTATGTCAAATAATAGTCATAAATAAATGATGTTTTAAATTCAACAACGGTGCTTGTGAAAAGTTAAGAAAGCAGGAATACTTTATACGATGTGTGTATCCGGCATTACGTTCATCTTTTAAAAAGTAATAAAATCATGATTAAATTATTATAAATTTATTATTTCTTTGATCAAGATTGGTGGGTTGCCAAAACTAATAAATGTTACAGTTTTAATTTATTTATTTTAGTTCAAAAGCAAATAGTTTGTTACTATAAATTATTTCATTCATTTATATTGGTTTTTATGTGAAGGAATATAATATTCATAACATGAAAATTGTGATTTTGTTATTCTGACTGAAATATTTGTTAATTCGAGAAAAACTGATGGTAAAAACCAACCTGTGGGTCAACTTCACTCAGCGGGCATACAGCGACCTACGCGTTCAATATAATAATGCACTGAGAGTGCTGCTGCGGCTGCCGTGGCGTTGTAGTGCGTCAGGGATGTTTGCGGATAATAATATTAATGGTTTTGCCGCCATTATTAGGAATAGGTGTGCATCCCCGATGACGCGTGTTCGCGGCAGCACCAACAGTATTCTCAGTGTATTCGCAGATCGGTGGGATTCCCCGATGTTGCCGAGATGGAGGCAGCTCCACGCTGATTTTTAATTGTAAAATGTTGATTTGTGTCTGTAACCTACTAACACTAGAAGTCAAGTAAAATTTTTACTAACACTATGGACTAACTGTCTGAAATAAAAGTTTACTATTCTAAAAAACATTTAGTAAAGTTTAATTTTGTAAGATTCTAGGCAGGAAGGCAGTCGCTCTATGTAAAATACTGGCAGATACAACAAAAAAAAAAAACCACAACAACAACAACAACATATTAATAAAAACAATATCGAAAAAAGTCGATAAGTTGAGGTTTACTTTAATTAATTTGCATAACCACGACCCAACTAATCCAATTTCTTATCAGAATCACACGTCACTAATTCCTCCAACCCCATACCTACCACAAAACCACTACTCTCCACCCATATAGCCCCCACATAGCCTGCAGAACTCATCAACACTCCATTACAATTTAAAACGAATAATAAAATCGGCCACAATCACAAAAGATCTAGCAAACGGCTATAAATTCACTACATTTTAACACTATCGCGAACGGTAGCTGTGTAGCCGTAAACACTTCTCTGCTTTCCTGTACTTTATTTTTCTTTCGCAACGGAATTTAGTGTATAGCCTAGTGTGGGAATGGCGTTTGGCGCTAGTGAGCAAGATGGCGGATTTAAAAATGTGTGACTGTTTGTGGTATTGTATTGTCTGTGGCTGAAATAATATAAATTCTTTTGAATGGTTGTAGACTGTAGAGTTGGGTTATTAATCTGTGCTATCTCTGGTTGGTGTTTTCGTAGACGAAGAGATTATTTAGTCTTATTAATAAGTTAGGTAGTTAATTAGGTAAGCTACTAGTGAAAGGGACTACCTAGAGACCTAGATACTACCTCTACTTCCACTTATTTCTGTTTCCATAGAAAATTGCTGTCTTTTGATTTCAAGAATATATGGCGGTGAAATTACGGGTGGTGTTTGATTTATTTCTGGGTAACGTGACTTATAAGGTATATTACTGATGCATAAGCAGAGCTTACCGCTTATAACCAATTGGGCTATATCACTTTTTACTTCTTCTTCAATTCTTCAAGAAAGGAATGCCGTAAAGTAATAATAGAAATACTAATACAAATCGAAATGCATCTATCCTTGCAAATATTCTTCGCAAAACGTCAAAAACTTATAAAAACATGTCATTTACACACATCAAATCCTGAAAACAGCCAATTACAACAGCCATTTCTCTAACAATTAAGTCTTGGCACACGACTGGCCTAATAAATCATAGTGTTGGCATGCCATCACGCCAGTGCCAGTAAAATATTTACACTTAACACTTCTGACCGCGGTTATATGGCCGCCATATTGGATTTGACACTTCATTTATTGTTTTTTTGTTTTTCCGGAAATTGTGGTTTTTCTGGTTACTGAGGATTTTTATGAATGGTTTACGTTTGTGGTTGTCCGAAGGTTTACGTAGGTTTTTAAGGACTTGGTTGTAGTAGGTAGGGAGTAAGTTGAAACCGCATAAAACGATTTGGTATACCAAACAGTAGTCGTGATGGCCCAGTGGTTAAGGACTCGCCTCTCATACACGAGTTTGTGGGGTCAGATCCGGGCAAGTACCAATGTGACTTTTTCAAATTCATATGTACTTTCTGAGTTTATCTTGGACATTACTGACATCGGTGAAGGAAAATATCACACAATATAAGTCTAAAATATCACAAAATATAAGTCTAAAATATCACACAATATAAGTCTAAAATATCACACGGTATAAGTCTAAAATATCACACAGTATAAGTCTAAAATATCACACGATATAAGTCTAAAATATCACACAGTATAAGTCTAAAATATCACACGATATAAGTCTAAAATATCACACGATATAAGTCTATAATATCACACAGTATAAGTCTAAAATATCACACAATATAAGTCTTAAATCACCACCCTGTCTTGAGCAAACGTGGTGATCAATGCTCGTGCCTTCTCTGTATAAGAAGAGGGCTTTGCGCTGCAGTGGGACATTAATAGGCTAGTATTATTATTAATCACAGTGGCAGGAACATTGACACACCACCTGTTACCATGGGTTCAGTACGTGATTCTACCCCCTGCATTGAATTTTTTTACCGGCTATTAAAAAAAAAAATTGCTGTTCCATACATTTCGACCGTGTAGGTATTCCAGTTTTGTAGGAAACTGCTGTTTTTTTTGGAGAGGTCAACGACCGCTTGTAGTTTTGTTACTTCATGTTTGAGTTGAGATTTTTTTTTTCTTTTATTTTATCGTGTTTAGGTATCGAAACCCATCACGTCTGTGAAGTTTACAAAAAAAGAAACAGATTTTTAAACTGATAAATTTCAAGTGACTCCACAAAAAAAAAACATCAAATTAATTTCTTTTTTGTTTTATCATGTTTAGATATCGATACCCATCGTGTGTGGAAAAAAAGAAAGAAAGAAAGAATAAAGTTTATTTGGACTCAGTTCGTGAAACACAAAATACAAATAACAAAAAAAAAAAAAGTGATATCAACAACAGTGTGGTCCTCACGGCTGCGCCAAAAAGGTTAATTTCAGCATTAATGTCAGACAGATGCTGACTGACGCTAGTTTTCTAATGAACCCTTAGGGACAAGTGACGGGGAGTACAAACAGTGTGGGAAGTTTCGCTAGGTAATTTAATTTGACCCTGTATATCTTAGTTTTACATATTATTACTATTATATTAAAATTATATTAATTAAATACTTAGTTAAATAAAACTTTATTATTATTCAACCCAAAAAATACTTAATAAAAGACTCTAAAAAAAAAACGGTTTAAAATAATGTCACATCACTATTTAACCGAAAATACTTAACTAAACAACGTTCTATCATCCTATACAACGCTGTTATTAGGGTTCATTAAATTATTTATTAAGGACAATAACGTCGAAAGGGTTCCGTAGTCACGCCTTCCTTTATTGTATTTATGGTTTCGTTACGAAACGATTGGCTTAGAAAAGTTTTGAGGTTATTAAATTAAGTAGGAATTTATGTTAGGGTATTCAATTGATAATTTAATGTGGTTAAGTGTAAAGGGGAATGGTTAGATTTCCGGATGTTGTAAAGCGATGGGTAGACAGGATATTAATAGCTATGTATTGGATGTTATACTTTTTAATAAGCAACTTAGTTGGCACAATAGTTTTGTTGGAAAAATATCATACCTACTCCCCACGGTGGCCAATCTCAACAGTGATTAGCCAAGTACGCAGGTAATATTATAGTGTACTAGCGTGTGCGCAAACACAGATGCACTCTCTGTTCCTTTACTGTCATAGTGCAATCTTCAGTCCGACACGACCGGAGATAGATCATGCGCACAGGCACGGGGGTATCATATAACACCACCAATTTTAAAACTGCGGGTTGCTACTGAGAAATTCCTAATGGAAATACCCAATAACACTTTTCCCGACCAGGGAATCCAACCCTGGACCCCTTAGCAGTCGCACTTGCGACGCTGCAGTTGTATTGTTGGTAAATGGCGATTAGAGATTGACAATAGTATTAGAAGCCCTCGTTTCTGCTAATAGGAACTTAGTATCAACAATCTGAGGGCTTAAGCAAATGGGATTCGCTTCGGAGCGATTCTGTTTCTACCATCGCTACCGCTTTCGCTAATGTTTCCATCATACAAATTGAAAACTAGCGATAACGCTTGACAAAAAGTGACACTTGGCTACGCATCTCTATTGAAGTAATCGTTCGACGCTGTCGATTCGTTTTATAGAATCGAATGATGTTAACATTGTCTAGCTAATTTCTATTCGTTGACCTATGGTCACGTGACATTTCGATAGCTTATGTCAACCCCATATTTTTTTTGGCTTTTCTACTAGCATCATCGCTAATTGAATGTTACTTTGTTTAGGTCCTCTGATGTGTGACTGATGGCGTGACGATTCTTGCAATGTTTCTAATATGTATTCGATTAAAAGTAGAAACTTTTCAAAGGCGTATCCTATACGCCCAAACTTTACTGAATGTGGGTGTACTATAAGTAGGTACACCTCTGCCCAACCCTGCAGTAAAACGAGGTGTAATGTTATGTGTTATGTTCTGTTCACCGACGTTTGTTATAGCCAAGGAACTGCGTCGTCGAAATTTTATAATGATATTTCTCATAAACTAAACCTCTGTTCTCTTTGCCAACAGGTCCTAGAAGCAGAAGGATGAAGAAGACAGCTGTAGCAGTTCCAGAGGAGAAGAGACCAAGAACAGCCTTCAGTGCTGCGCAACTCGCTAGATTAAAGGTAATTTTTACCAGTAACTGTTGAAATATCGGCCTTCATTAATTTGGCCCACTGCAAGGCTAACACCGACTCCTCATATGGAACCAGCACTTCAACTCAAACTCAAAGCATTTTTTTGCAAATAAACCAATTACAGGCACTTTTGAACTGCCGAAGGGTCGGTCAGTCAGAAAGATGAAGCTAGTTGCCCATTCCAAAGCGTAGTAGGTACCTATGGAGAAAAACGGGCAAGAAACTCCACAGACACTCTTTTAAATCAAAATATTGTTACAAAACGTTCAAACATCGACTTTAGAAAAGTCTTTGTAGAGTGTGATCCCTGACCAATGCCTGGTGAACGACTGTATACAATTTTAAGAAAGAAAATAAGTTTATTTGGCACAAGCGACAAGTACACACAATGACATAATATTATATACAAACAAAGAAAAATTACTCGTGCAGCACCGTACATGTGATAGAAGTGAAACTTGAAAAATAAAGAATAAGAGAGATTTAGGGTGAGAGACAGAGAGAGTTATATCTTTCTTCTCTTTCATGTAACGAAATGTGGCCAAACGTGACGCGTCCTTGTTTCACTCTCAATTCTCGTCCAATTATTGAATCGCCTCCTAAGAAGTTTCACTTTAAAAATTAAGCCGTATAGTTCGCAATCAGTAAAATTATTATTTCACTCCTCTTGCTCAAAAAGTCCGTCCTAGTGGAGTACCAGAGCGGGGATAAAAATAGCATATTTTCCTCTAGGGGAAAAAGATTTTTTTTTTCTGTTACCAACTAGCTTATAAAAACGACAAAATCTTTACTCATAAGCAGAAAAATCATGAATAAAGACTCGACTTATTACTGTTTCATAAAAAAAGAAGTACATTTTATTTTTTGAAAATGGAACTGAAAGATGCGATCTCTTTGGTAGAATGTGTACTACATTGCGTTGTGCCTACAGAAGAAATAAAAAAAAGTAAACTAATTAATATTGTATTGGATTACATATATTATTTTCTCGCAATCGTAGTGAAAAGTAGAGTGTAACACACGGCGTTAAAAACCCATTATTACTCGGTTTCTATTAATTCTCTCGCTAAAGCTCGGGAGTAAAACTACCTAGTATAAAATGGTTTATTTTAGCCCCTTGTATAACAATCTACTATTGCTCGTTGCTATTTCTAGCGGTATGGACGCAACTTCAAAGACGTTATGGATATGATAGAATCTTAATATTTTCTGATATCAATTACATACGTATATAAGTACGTTATGTAAATTACTGCAGAGTTTAATTGGATGAATACTACATATTTCTTAGACGTTTGTAACCTAACGCCTTGACATTATGTTTTGTGACCGAGAAACCGATATCTTTTATGATTTTATGCCACTAAACATATTTCTGCTAATGTTCTATGTTGATAAAATTGTTTCTGTAATGAAAAAGGCTTTTAATACTGTCGTGAACAAGACCTAATATGTTAAGTTTTAAGGCGACATACAACGGCTATTGGTCGCAATTCCTTTCACTTTGACATCCAATGCTTCATAGGTTTGAAAAATTCGTCAGTTCTTAAACGTTAATAATGCAATGAACCTGGCTGAAATGTCACAATAAAAGCAATTACCCCGTCGACCTGCCTACCTGATTAATGGTTATTTTTCATCATTAGTTTCAACAAACATAAAAAAAAAACTAATATTTTCTTTTTATAAAAAGAAAATATTTGTTTTTGTTTATGTTTGTTTGTTACGCGTTCACGCTAAAACGGCTTAAAAGATTTGAATTAAATTTGGCACATGGGGTAGACCTTTTTTTTATTTGGTTGGAAATAATCAAATGACCTCTCCCGCTCTGGGCGGAGAGGAATGGGGTGTCAGACTCTTATTGACTAAAACCCACCCGTGTTCCTTCAGTTGCCTGTGCGCCAGGGTCACGGTAACTCTTAACACACGGCCGCTGCTGCTGAGGCGGCATTTCCACACTTTCCATAAAATCAAGCGTGTTACAAAATTGACGACATTGAAGAAAATCCGTGACACAAGTTGTGCATTCAATGCACTTTCGGCGCCATGAATTTTATTAGAACAGCCATCTAAGGATGGCTGTTCTAATAAACTCTTAGCGAAGTGATTCCATGCTCTGTGACTTCCCTTCGATGAACTCCTTCACAAACAGCTCTTATACTATTTATAACAATATATAGTTCTGTGAGGGAATAACCTTTATCTCATAACGTATGACCAACCAGCCAGTGCCAAAGTTCCACCATATTTTTATACTTTTCCAACTCCTAACCCGCCATTTTTGCCCACAGCACGAGTTCGCCGAAAACCGCTATCTGACAGAGCGCAGACGTCAAAGCCTGGCCGCAGAGCTGGGTCTAGCAGAAGCTCAGATCAAGATCTGGTTCCAGAATAAACGGGCCAAGCTCAAGAAGGCTTCGGGCCAGAGGAACCCCCTCGCCTTACAGCTGATGGCACAAGGGCTGTATAACCACAGTACTGTAACGGAGAGTGATGAGGAGGAAGAGATAAATGTTACATAAGCAAATAGGATGTCTTTCTTATGAGGATGTAGAGAGCAAAAAACTGTAATTTTAATGGTCGGGTTTTGAAACCCTTTAGTACTTATTCTCTAAATATCACTTTTCTATACTTAAGTCAATTTTAAACACAAGTGATTTTGCGGTTGCTTAAGCGTCATTCGAATTACGATGTGATGGTTAAGGAGTAGCCCTTACTGCTGATTGCTGCCAAATCTCATATTCGCTGTTATGATTTTGACTGAAATAACAAAAAATAGCATTCTAATAAAATTGCATGACACATTATCAGTCACAATCTGAATCATTTTGAAGCCTATTGCTAATCCATTGCTTCATATGTTCGAAAAATGTGTCTGCTCAACAACGTAAATAACGCAATGAAAGTTGTTGAACTGTCAAAATTAAAGTTATTCCTACTGTTAGTGTGTTATGCAATTACCACGCAGTCATGTTGATTGACATTATATTGCGATTGTGGTCGATGGAAACTTTCAAAAACTAGATTTATAATTGAGTTGAGACTGTACTAAGCACTAAAGGTTAAATTACTGAGACTAATGTAGCGAAAATTATGGTGTTTGGGTGTCTTAAGAGACAAAAAGAGGAATGCCCATTTGTTGGGTAATTTGTCTGATTTTCTTCTTGTTGTATTAAATCAATGATAATTAAATTAAATTAAAGGGATTTTACCACATTTGGTAACTAATAAAATATCGTTGTATAAAAATAACTTAATAGCAATAACTGCAGTTTTCTGAAAATAACGTTTTAAGGAGATATTATAATTAGGTCGTTTATGGTATGCCTAAAAAAATGCGTCCAGTTACTGGAGAATATGTTAAAATGAAATAAAAGGCCATTTTGAGACTACAAGAGATATTTAATAATAAAACATAGCGTAGTATATTATGGTACTTTGGGGCCATCCATAAATGATGTTACTCGCTAAGAGGGTTAAAAAGTGTGACTTCATGTGACAAGAGGGGGGGGGGGTTAGTCATAAGCTTCGTGACGTCACATGTAATGAAAATCTAAAATATTAATCATACATCATATCTAACGAAACACTTTAAAATATGAACAACTCATTAATATTATTATTAGGTTTTATTTACATAATTTAAAAGCTAAAAGTCTTAAAAGAATAATAATAATATGTAAGTACAAGTATATGAAAAGGAGAGGAAATAATCATAGGGCATTAAAAAATTCGTCCGCATTGCTGTCAACAGGAAAAGTCTCCAAAATGCTGACAGCATTGCCACGTTGTATGTCAAAGCTGACTGAAAATAGCCGAGCCCTCTGGTCACCAACCAACCAACCAACCGACCAACCGGTTGGCGATACCTCGAAACATCAAGTGGGCACTGAAAAAAAACTATTAGGTTTAATTTAAAATCCAGACTTGGTCACCCGACCACCTATGACAATGACGGACAATGACGGGGAGAGTGGAATTATGAAATTCGTGTGACGTCCTTTATATGAATGGAATGGCCCCTTTGCAAAATAAAGAAAATGTTCCTGGTAATGTAAATAATATAGAATTTAACGTATTTATTCCTATTGAGTAAAGCGTAGTTATTTTAGGACTTGTAAAATAGCTGTTAACATAGAAAATAGTAACTGTTCTAAAAACAATCATTGATATTAAAATATTGCTAGCATTTTCTGGGTAATTCCTGAAAAATACCGGTTTGGCTTTTCAGTAAAAAATCTTCTTGACTTTTGATACTTGAATCTCTGTAATAGATAAAAACTAAAAAGTACTGATAAAATGATGCGATATAATAACCAAATAGGTTTGTAAGTTTGTTTAGTAATAATTTATTAAAATAATAATGTTATTTAATAATTTGGTGAGAATACTTATCATTATTATAAGAATGAGGTTATGACGAAAAATGTACCTCAAAGATGGAAGAAAATGAGAAAACATTTATTATTAAGGAATGTTGTTTCAAAGTAGCATAGAAAATTTTTCCTCATGAGGAAAATGCTGCATAATAAATGAGGACAAGTTACTTTCTTCCTCATTAAAACACCATTATTACAATTTTATTTTGGCATAATAAATTCACTGCCAGTCTTACCCAGGGGTATCGTGTTACCCAGTAACCGGGTTGTGGAGGTCAGATAGGCAGTTGCTCCATGTAAAATACTGGTATTCAGCTGCCTCCGGTAAGACTGGAAGCTAACCCCAAATTAGTTGGGAAGAGGGTAGGCAGACTTAATTAATAAATTCACTTGTTTGTATTATAATGTAAAGAATATAGTTTAAAGTACGTATTAGTTATTTATGTGTGTTCTTTATATAAAACAGTGTTTCTATTCTAACTTCTAGAAAATGCTGTCCTTTAGTCATTTCGTTTCTTCCATATTTTTTCTGTTCTTTTTCTTATTAAATGTAAATATTTATTAAAAATATTATTATCCGGGTAGTTATTATGACTGTGCTAGTTTTTAAATGAATAAAAAATAAATTATATTACGTTATAAAATTATTTTAATGTTTTATTTCAATTCCCAACAACCATGACAGAATTATCAGTAATAAACAAAAAATATATATATTTTATCTGCTAATAGCAACACAGGTCTACTGTAAGTAAATATTTGAACATTTTTCATAAAAATAAAATAGTATCATGATAGAACAATCGTTAAACAGAGCTCAAGAATTTTTGTCGTCACATCATTCTCAAATTTTTTAATATAAACTATCATATTTTATGTAATGATAATAGAGGAAATTCAATCAACTAAAGAAATACCTAAAAAATATTCCACTGAGCCGTGCATTTATTTTTAAACGACTTCATTTTTGAAGTCGTTTAAAAATCAATGCAAAATAACAAAAATCCGAATTGATAACCTCCTCCTATTGGAGGAGGTTATCAATTCGTTTTTTTTTTTTTTATGTATGTTCGGGCATAACTCCGTCATATATAGACGGATTAGCAAAATTCTTTTTTTGTTTTAGTGGGTATACTTTCGAGGTGGTCCCATTGTCACTAAGTTAGAATCTGATGAAGGGATCCCATGGAAATCGAGGGAAATCTTCAATTTCTACAGGCACGCCTATAGCGATTTGGGTATTTTTTATAGTAACTCGTGCATTTGCTCTCGGAAAGCACCATTCGGTGAAGTGAAACTGATAATGAAGACCAGAGGTGGCCACCGGAACTACTCAATTATAAGTATTTCACGGGTTACCATTCGATTACTTTAATATGGTTGCTAAGCAATTTATGCTCGTCACAATGAATATGGTGAAATGGTGCTTATAGTGGCTTCACCATCAGCTCCAGTGGTTTTGGTTCTTACTAGGAGAACTCCTCAACAATTAACGTCCCTGCATCAGGAAAAGGAATACTTTGTAAAAGGTGATGAGTAGTTGACATTAGGCTATTGTAACTTATATAAATTAATAGCTGACTCACCAAAAAGTGAAAAATATTTTTTTTTTTACAAAAAAACACTCTACAAACTGAAAAATAACTTTAATTTTGGAAGTCGGTGGTAAAAAACTAAAATACAGATCCAAAGACACCGACTTCCGAAATTAAAGTTATTTTTCAGTTTGTAGTGTTTTTTTTTTGGAAGTTGGTTGTTTTTTTTTGTAATTTTTATTTTATTTTATTTTAATTAAAACTGCAAAATTACTTTTATTTTGCTGGCCTATCGATTCAACTAAAATCAAACGCATCGCTGTTTTGAACCTTATTTGTTGACGTGATGCGCTATTGTCAATTACCATAAAATTTGCTTCTAACCGTGTCTTAACGTATAAGTAAAAAAAACCTTTTTTACAAAAAAACAACCGACTTCCAGAAAAAACACTAAAAGACTTGAAAAATAACTCTAATTTCGGAAGTCGGTGGCCAAAAATGAAAATACAAAACCAAAGACACCGACTTCCGAAATTAGAGTTATTTTTCACGTCTTTTAGTGTTTTTTCTGGAAGTCGGTTGTTTTTTTGTAAGAAAGTTTTTAATTTTTCACTTTTTAGTTGCGGTACCTACCCCACACAAATTCGTATACCACTACTTGGTGTGTAAATAACAGTGACAGGAAATTATTAACACATCATCCATATAAACTAAGTGGAAAAAATATGCAGTATTAAGGATAACTCAAAAACTACTGGTCAGACCTTGATCAAATTTAAATGGGACCACATGTGAAGCACCGGCTATCAAATAAAAAAGAATCATCCAAATCGGTTCACCCAGACAAAAGTTCTGAGCTAACACACATAAAAAGAATAAAAAATAAAAACATACAGACGAATTGAGAACCTCCTCCTTTTTGTGAAGTCGGTTAAAAATAAAGAGCCTCTTACTGTCCACTGCAGAGCTGCCTTTTGTCATACAGAGAAAGCACGAGCATTGATTACCAGGCTTGCTCAAAAAGACGTATACAACTACTAGCTGCCCGGCGTGACTTCGTTCGCATGGTGTCCTACCGCTACCTTACCCCTAAATCTTCGCGGGCGTATGCAGAAAAACTCACAAAAGTTTCATCAAAATCAGTCCCAGCTTTCGGAGTCCATAGAGGAGAAACAATCAAACATTGATTTTTAGGGTTCCGTACCGAAAGGTTAAAACTGGACCCTATTACTAAGCCTCAGCTGTCCGTCCGTCCGTCTGTCTGTCTGTCCGACTGTCACCAGGCTGTATCTCATGAACCATGATAGTTAGACAGTTGAAATTTTCACAGATGATGTTTTTTTGTTGCCGCTATAACAAAAAAAAACAGAATAAAATAAATATTTAAGGGGGCTCCCATACAACAAACGTGATTTTTTTGCCGTTTTTATAGACAGTGATACGGAACCCTTCGTGCGCGAGTCTGACTCGCACTAGGCCGGTTTTTATTTTTAAAGAGGATCGATAGATAAAATCCACGATACAATAGATCCAGGTTTCCTCACGATGTTTTCCTTCACCGATGAATTGTAAGTATGAATAATTATGAATTGTAAAAGTCACAATCTCGTGCATGAGAGGCAACGCCTCGCCTCTCTAATGGCCGGACCACTGGCCCATCACGACACATCAAATAGGTATGAGCTGAATCTATTAGTCCACTGGACTTCTGAAAGTCTGAAATCACACAAGCTCTGAACAACAGTTGCAAGTTTTGCCAAAACATCATAATAATAATAATAATAATAATAATAATAATAATAATATCTTTATTTGTATAGAATGCAGGTGTTACAATAATGGTGTTAGTTTCAGAAATATTCCCAGTACATTCTGCCTGTTGGCATACAAACATATAGTGGTTAACTTACAGATAATTTAGAAACTAGGTAAGTACAAGTTTACTTAAATTCAAAATGACAAACATGGATCAGCTAAGTCTAAGATTATTTACATAATATATGAGTTAAAGTGAAGCAATATTACAATTCATCATTTAGAAAATGGGTAACAGAGTAATAACATTTCTCTGTCAGCAACAACGACAGTAGTTTCTTGAATTTTATTAAGGGCTGATCTTTAATACAATTTGGCAATTTGTTAAAGATAATAGGTGCCATACCCATAACGTTTTTTTTAAGCAAAGCAGTGTTATATCTACCAGTACACAACAGACTCTGATATTTTGATCTCATGGCAGTAGATCGCATCCTCGTATCATTTAATGCAGGAAATAGATGCTTGTTAGTTCTAACGAATATAGATACTTCGAGAATGTAAAGACTAGGAAAAGTTAGTATTTTGTGTTTCTTGAAAAAAGGAATGCAACTATCTGTAACCTTGAGATTGAAAATGGATCTTATGCACCGTTTTTGGGCTTTAAATATAGACTCCCTTTCGGAACAATTACCCCAGAACACTACACCAAACCTTAGAACAGAGACCACCAAACCGTGATATGCAATCATTAATGTATCAATGTTTACTTTCTTGGACAGATTGTAGAGAGCATACGCAGATGTGCTTAATCTTTTGCAGACTTCTTCAGCCTGCGGTTTCCAAGTTAATTTACTGTCAATCAATATACCCAGGAATTTAGCCACAGTAACGCTATCAATAGTTTGTCCTTCATAATTAATTTTTAGATTTAAAGGGAGAATTTTTTGATAGAAATGCATTATATTTGTTTTATTGAGGTTTATGATAAGATTATTATCTTTGAGCCAGTTTATTATTAATTTTAGAGAGTTATTTATTTCATCTTCATATAGCTCTTTCTTGAGGCAGTCTATTAGGATCGTACTATCATCGGCAAATAACACACAAGGGTAAGGGATGTGTCGGGGCAGATCATTTATATACAGCAAGAATAATAGTGGCCCTAGAACGCTGCCCTGCGGAACGCCATATTTTATTTTCCTAGGACCAGATAAATATTTAACCTCACGTTTAGATTTGACACATATTTTAGAGATTTCTGTATATTGGAGACGTCCACTTAGATACGATTTTATTAGACGTAGAGCATTCCCTCGTATGCCGTAAGCATCAAGTTTGACCAAAAGCGTTTCATGGTTAACGTAATCAAAAGCTTTGGTCATATCGGTAAAAATCGCACAAATTGGTATTTTTTTATCCACATTAACCATTATTTTATTTATTAGGTCGTATATGGCCATATTTATATTTTTACTTTTACGAAAACCTTTTTGTTCCTCACATAATATATTATATTTTGACAGAAATGAAAGAAATGACTCGTAAATTACTTTTTCAAAGATTTTGGAAAATATGGGGATTAAAGCTACTGGCCTAAAGTTAGCCATGTCTTCTTTATTGTTCTTTTTATGGAGTGGTTTAACTATTGTGGTTTTAAGGCTATCGGGGAATGTTCCAGCGAATATGCTTGCGTTAATAATGTGGCTTAGAGGGTTAGCTATAATAGAACAGACAAATTTTATAACGTTTGTTGAAATGCCGTCATATCCATAACTCTTCTTGTTCTTTAATGATTTGATCACCCTTGTAATGTCTTGAGGGACAACAGGGGCCATAAAAATAGAATGAGGGTTATACGTTATTCTTACAGTATTTTTAGTAGTGTTTATGGGTGGATCTGAAATTTGATCAATATAGAAATCGTTGAATGATTGAGCTATTTCATTAGGGTCAGTTAATATTAAATCATGTTTCTTTATTCTTGTTATGGGTTCACTTATGGATTTTGTACTATTTATTATTTGCCAGGATGTTTTAGATTTATTTTTGGAATTTTTAATTAGAAAGTTGTTTTGTGCTTTTTGGGTCAGCTTGATAATTTTTTTAAATTTTTTTGAGTACGCTTTAAATGTCGTTTTATTTTCACTAGTAGGATTAAGTCTTTGTTTCCAAAGTAATTGGCGTTGTTTTTTACTGCAGATTCTAATACCTCTAGATACCCATTTGATCTTTTTTTCAGATCTTAATATGACTGTTTTGAAGGGGAAGCATAGATCATACAAGAGTTGAAATATTTCTAAAAAGTTGTCATAGGCTTCATTTGGATCCTCTGTGCTATATATATCTGTAAACGATAAGTTTTGGAGATGACTTCTAAAGATAATTAAATTTTCCTCAGATATGTCTCGTCTTGATGTTTTCCATGTTTTAATTTGACTAAACTTATTAACTTTCATTGTAAATATTTGAGCCGTATGATCGGATAATCCGAAGTCTATTATTTCGCTTTGGCAGCTTTGTTTTGAATTGTGTGCAAAATTATCTAAGCAAGTTCCACTACGAGGTCTGGTCGGTTTATTTATTTCTAGCTTCAAATTATAGTTCATCAGAAAACATTCAAAATCCATGCTAATTCTGTTCTTTTTCAGAATATCTATATTAAAATCTCCGCACATGATTATTTTTTTGTTTGGTTTGGAAATCTTTTTAAGTATAATATCTAGGCTTTCATAGAATTGGTGTAGATTAGTGATTTTTGGTGGTCTATACACACATAAGATTGTAAGTTTTTGTGAAGGTAATTCAATTGCGCAACATTCTATAATTCCTGTTACCGAATGTCTCACAATGTCAGGCAGGTCTTTAAATTCGATGCCTTTTTTAACCAAAATACAGGCTCCACCGCGCTTAATGTTTTGTCTAGCATAACACGCCGCTAGCTTATAATTTGGTATATGTAAAAGTTTCTCTTGGCCCGACATTATGAAATGCTCGGTTATACATATAACATCTAAATTAATTTGTTTACTTAACAGTTCCTGTATATAAATAACCAGTAAATCGGATTTGCTTATGAGACCGGCTATATTTTGATGCATTATATTTAAATGATTAAAGAAAAAAATCGCATCGTGGAGACGACATGCTTGTTTGATTGTCAGCCATGTTTTCTTGTTTAGAAAATGAATTATATTCAGCTATAGTTACCGACAGATTATGAAACATATTTCGCATACCACGATCGTTAATTTTTCTGCTTAACTTAGAGAACATTGTAAAATCGTAACACAAGTCTAAATTAGAATCAAACGCCGTTGCATAGTTGTACGTCTGCAAGTCTAAATGAAGTAGATTATTAAAGGTCTCTATGCGCCAGTTAAACAAAGTTGAATGATCACTTAGTTTGAAAGTAGGAACACATATTACAATATTCGTGTGCTGTATTTTCTGCAATTTTTCTCTCAGTTTTATAATTATATCCACATAGTTTTCAGTTTTATGGAAGTCTTTTTCTCCAATTAAAATAATGCAAAAATCATTTAATGTATATTCTATTAATTTATTCTCCAAGTTGTTGATAAGCTGCTCCGTGCCACAATTCGGTGAAACATAATGACAGAATTCATATTTTTGAAATGTATTCTCGGCTATAGACAAAATCTTGTTATGTTTATTTGCACTCACAATACATAGCTTATCTTTGGTGTTTTTAGGCTTCATTGGCAGTTCAGCTTCTTGGGATTGAAGTGCCTCAGAGTGTCTATTTTGTACAGGGTGCTTATCTTTGGTTGCTGGTGACTGAGAAGTAGTGTCAATTTCTGGAGGAGTAGTAGGAACTTTTGCACATGACTTTGACAGTATGTTTTTTGTTTTTTTCTTTGGAGTAACGGTTATCTCAGATGTTAATTTACTTGTAGCTTGTTTCATTATCTTGTGCTTTGCATCTAAATTTTTAATTTCTTGTTTTAACTTCATGTTTTCTAATGATAAGTTATTGATTTCTTCGTGAGCTGCGCTGAGTTGTAGTTTAACATTTTGTAGTTCATTTTTAATCTGCAAGATTTCTTCGTCGCTTTCATCATCAGATATATTAGGAGGTAGGCTACTAGATGTGCCATCTAGCGGTGAGTTCGCAAAGTTATTGAGCGTACTTTCGTTTATTGTGTCGTTTGACAGTGATGTGGCACGTTTCCTCATCCGAAACGTAATGTTTTCTAAGAATTCCATTTTGCTGCAGATATAGGTCGAATTATTAGTGTTCTTATTTTAAACAGCCACTTTATCGACTTTTTTATTTTTATTATTGACTAAAACCAATTTATATATTTTGGTAAGTCACAAAAAGACATGCAGAATGCGAGGCGCGAACTTACGACCTTATACTTGGCAGGCCGTGCACTCTATCAATGTACAGTCGCCAGCACATCAAGTTACTACAAACTGTCAGATTTACTCATTCGATTTTGAACTTAACTGTCAACATTTTAAGGTTTAAAATCGTTTGGAGAAATTTGACAGTTTCGTGTAGCTTGACCTGCTGGCGACTGTACTAAACTGACTCTATATGATATGGTGAAATTAGTATTCTGTTGGATATCAAATTGGAAAAGTTCGTTAGATGCGTCTTAATTTGAATTCAAAATGTTTGTATGCGCGCGCAATTATGCATAGTTTGACAAGTTCAATTATTTTTTCTCACCAAATTAACACTTGATGGCACTTTATTAACACTTGATTGGCACTTTTGTACGTACACTGTAACATTTACACATTGTTATTGTGTTATAGCATAGTTTTTGATATTATTGAATTGACGGTTGGTCTAAAATTGTTGTTTGGAATTCCGATTTTTTTTGTTTATCACTGTTTTTGGTTTGTTTTTGAATGCGTTATGCTACAGAAATATCATAAAATCAGTTTTATTTAACCTTCAAGGCACAGTAGTTCACTGAAACACTGTAATAGCACTGTTTTTGTCCCTTTTGAAGGTGATATTACACTAACGTTTTTAAACGTTTTTAACTTTTTAGTCAATGATCGTAAACACTGAATAACATTGTCACTAGTTTATAGTAAGTTACTTTCACTAATTTACTTATTTATAACTGTATATTTGCAGAAAAACTATTTTTAAAGATAAAATACTACGGAGCTGATCTGTACTGTGGGCGACAGCGCCATCTATCTTCTATCATCTATCATCTTCCATTACTTACTCAAATATAGAGTAGTTTTGATAATTTAGAGGTTTGTAAAGGCACACTATAACATGCTTATCTTGCTCAATACAAGACAGTTCAATGCTATATTCAACCGATAATTCAACTATATCTTTAAGAGGATTTGATTCAATACAACTTGGTGATCAATATTCGTGCATACTCTGAGACGAGGATGAGCTTGTGCTCAATAGTAGTATAAAAGTTGGTAATTTTCTATATTACAAAAGAAAAACTCTGGCTATACTGAAGCAAATCTCGCGCAGGATGTGGGACGAAATTCGCTCGCTTAACTAAATTGTAAAGAGGCTTTCAAACGGGATACTAACGATTGGTCGACAAACGTTTGGTCGACGTAACGATTGGTCGACAACCGATTGACCGACAGTAACGATTGACCGACACAACCATTAATGGACATATACGATTGGTCGACTCAACTATTGATCGACCATAACAATTGGTCGACATCTACACAATCGGGGATAGGATGCAAGAGCGAGCGAAGCGAGCTCGAGACCTGGGGCACCCCGACTCGGACAGGTTAGGTTAGAAGGGGATGGCGGGGTCTGAAAGACCCCGCCGTCCCCTTCGTGGTTATTTTTTTTCAAACCGCCCAGAAGTAGGAGCCCCGCATAGCGGGGCTCCGTCGGCTACGCCTTATTATGCAAATCAGATAAAACCCAGGATAAACCAGGATTTATTTTTAGTCCAAAAATAAAAATTATAAAAAAATTGTCGGCTAATCGTAATGTCGACCAATTGTTATTGTCGATCAATAGTTGAGTCGACCAATCGTATATGTCGATTAATGATTGTGTCGGTCAATCGTTACTGTCGGTCAATCGTTTGTCGACCAATCGTTACGTCGACCAAACGTTTGTCGACCAATCATGACAAACTCTTTCAAACTGACGCGAATGATCGCGTGACGTTCTAATTATCGGAACAATCGACGCGCGCAGTTGCCTGCCTGAAATGTGGCCAGCACCCTAATTGCAAAGCACACGATCAATCACAATCTGAATCATTTTGAAGCCTATTGCTAATCCATTGCTTCATATGTTCGAAAAATGTATCTGCTCAACAACGTAAATAACGCAATGAATGTTGTTGAACTGTCAAAATGATAGCTATTCTTACTGTTAGTGCGTTATGTTCAAATAGTGACATAAGAAAACATAAAATTATTAAGATAGTGTTCAATATCGATAGATTATTAAACTATCCATTCATTAAACATTATACAAGCTAACACTAAAATACATCATATTATGTATAGGTGCCCATATAGAAAAACCACTGCCTCCTCGCTGGTCCAGTGCACAGTGGTCGCAAGCGCTACGGCTGAGCGTGAGGTTCTGGGTTCGATTTCCGGGTCGGACAAACTGTTATTGGGATTTTCTATATAGAATTTCTAAGTAGCAGCCCGGAGTTTGGATTTGTGCCCGGTTGATGGCAATAGGCTCGCCCCAATTACATGGGACTTAAACATAACTGGCGTAATGTGGGTGTGCTATAGGTACACCTCTATCCAACACTTCGCGGAAACAAGGCATGATGTTATGTTAAGGTATGTATATAGAAAACGGGAAGAGCGCATTGGGATCAAAAAATTCGTTCGTATTTCTGTTAATGGGAAAAATGCCCAAAAGTCTGGCAGTAGTCAAAGTAAAAACAAGCATTAAAAAGGTTCAAACCGAATTAACTATAGTGGCTCTGTGAGCTGTAGACCTCGCGAGTCTGTCTTTGCATAGCTTAAAACTGAATAAATGTTCACCTTAAAATAAAAAAGCGCGCGCAAAGAGCGTAAAATTGCTGAAATATGTTTTTTATACGTTTTAGGACCCCATATCTCCGCCATTTTGAAAAATTTCGGTAAACTGAATAGACTATAAAATTCCATATCAATTATCGTACCTGTTCACAAAATTTCACGAGAATCGGTTGAGAATTGCGACCTGTAGAGGAGAACAGCCGGACATCCGGACATACGAAAGCATTTTAGCCCAAGCTGAAACGGAGACGCTTCGCGCTCGCTCGGTCAATGAAAATTAGAGTGAAACAATTTTCAGTGTTTAATCAATCAGCCTATGTAATAATGTTGCCACTGCTGGGACACAGGCCTCCTCTCGTTGAGAGGGAGTGGGCTGTAATCCACTACGCGGGCCCAGTGCGGGTTGATAGATGTCACATGTCTTCGATTTTTTTGTTCTAGGACATGCCGGTTTCCTCACGATGTTTCCCATCACCGTTTTGAGAGCATAATCAGCCTATAATGTTCCCACTGCTGGGACACAGGCCCCCTCTCAGTGAGAGGGAGCGGGCCGTAATCCACCACGCGGGCCCAGTGCGGGTTGGTAGATGTCACATGTCTTCGATTTTTTTTGGTTCTAGGACATGCCGGTTTCCTCACGATGTTTTTCCTTCACCGTTTTGAGAGCGGTGGCGATGGAATAATTTACACAAAGTAAAGCGCCTGTCTGGGTTCGAACCTACGACCTATAACTCGTAATTCGCGGTCGTCACCACTGGGCCACCACTGCTCTTGAGACCAGCGGTGTTAAAATAAAATACTGCCTGCCTGGGTTCAAACCTAAGACGTACAACTCGCAAAACACGTCCGTTTCCACTGGGCCACCACTGCTCCTTGTTTCAGTATTTGTTTTTCCTATTTTCAAATATTACTAACTTGACACCATACTTCATCCCTTTTATTCTACGAAAAAAGAAAAACCAAATGATTTACAGCAAACTAAAGAATGTACAATAAAACGCTATAAATCAAAATAAACCTGCGTACAGCGAACCGCATGATTTAAATGTACTCTACCAGGAATCGAACTGCGGATGTCGCGATAATTGTTAACTACTGAGCCTTGGTGCCCTTTGAAGTTTTGATTGAGTACGTTTTGAAATCGTGTGATGTAAGGTTTTTATGTAGTGACGTGCGTAGTAAGATGTTTGGTTCCGGTTTCGGCTTTCGGCCGGGTTTTTGTGTGCCGAAAATTATGGGTAAGTTAGTTTTATGAAATTTACCATCTTGTGGGCTTTTTCTTCAGAAAGTTACCGATCTATTTTGTAAAAATCTCAATGTGAAAATTTAGCTTTATGGAGTTTGAAGTGAGCTGTCACTAGTGTCAATACCTAGCATCAGGTGGAATGACAGTTCACTTCACCAAATTTTTCACTGTGAGATTTTTACAGAATATATCTGCTGACCTCATCGGAGTAAAGTGTCGTAAAAGATGACAATGAGGTAGCATTAAGAGGATGGAGAGCAGGTTTTGCATGTGTGTTACATAGAGGATGATAGATACCAGCTTTGACATCTAATTATGAGATCCAAGCATAGCAAATGGGCAGACTGCTATGAAGGACTCCATACACACAAGTTGAATTAACAACGCTGGCAATGTCCATTTGCCCATCAGCCCCGTTCAATAGGCAGTATGTAACTCTGCACTAGTAGGTTTTCTGACATTGCGGTATAAGTAGTCCCCAACCCAACTAGGTACCAAAAAAAAACTATTTTTTTTTAACTCGAATTTAATGTCATATTAACTTTCCCCAAGGATAAAAATCTTCTGTCAAATCCCTACCAGCAGCAACTATACTTAAACCAAACGATAATTCAAGAGGTATGACGTCCGAAATTAGGCACCAATTAGTCGGGTATTCGGCCATCCATCATGGCTGCTTAGCGTTCCCGCGAATGTGCCGTCAAATACTTTGTACACAAATAGATGGGGACGTTTATTTGTAACTTTGATGCTAATTGGCGTTTTTGCTTATTATATATTTGATGTTAGAAATCGTCTGTGACGTTGGTTTGGTGACTGTGAAGTTTTTGTGTGACTTACGGGTAGAGTCCAACCGAATTTCGTTTTTATTTTCGGTTTTCGGCAATTTTTAACGGAAAACAAAAATTGTTCTCGTTTTTCGGCTGAAAATGCAAATCAAGCCAAATACCGTATTTAATTTCGGCCGAAAAAAACCATGGTTAGTCAGACTCTACGTAAGTATCGGTATCAGCTTGTGAGCTGATAGTGAGCTGATACCAATACTTACGTAGAGTCAAAAAAAAAAAATATTAAAGAAAATTTTTTAACAATGAAAAATAAGGATTATGAATAAAAGGAATTAGGCGTTGGCTAAAGGCTTATTTTAGCAGATAGACACTACAATACACCAAATTAATTAACAAAATGGCTCTAAATTTGTTATCAGCCAGTTTGGTTAACTTCAAGTAACTGCGACCAACATGGATGGAGCGGTTTGTCAAAGTGTGACGTGACGTGGCGTGTGTGTGTGTGTGTGTGTGTGTGTGTGCGTGTGCGGTGTTGTTTGGTCTATCCTATAACCTAACCCATTTGGTCGGGATACCCTAGCTTAGTTACTGCGAACAACTGTGAGAAAAAGCCAAACAGTTAAACCGAAGCTCATTTATTTACAAAAGCGTACATTATTCGCAGTTCCATATGTTTTTAGAGGATTAGTTAAATATGACTTATTACTAGAATACCTGTGAAATAGATAATAATTATCTATTCCAAATCAAAATCAAAATATTTTATTTCACATAAACCTACATGGGCACTTATGAAACGTCAGAAACTGGGTGCACGGTTTCAATTGGTCGTTTCAAACGTCAAAAACTAGGTGCACGGTTCTAATTGGTTGTTTCCTATGGAGAAGAACCTGCAAGAAACTCTACGGTTACTCTTTTCAAAATAATTGGCTTTTACAGTGTTTTCAAATTACACTGCTAAGAGATATGGGAGGACAGTATAGACCTTTCAACAAGTAACAGGTACTCAACAAAATAGAAAAAGGTCTGCAAATCTACAGTCTACAAGTTAGGCCTACAACGTTCTCACATTCACAAAATATAGAATAATCTACATAAAAGATAAATAAAATAACAATGACATGATTGCCATTACAACTGTAACAAATATTGTTGTCTATAGTTCGTTTGGCTGTCTCAAACGATAAATCAAAACGCAATATTTAATGACAAGCACGTGACTACCCTCTCATAAATTCTTCAGTACAGTATTATATTTAAAAATAATATAGACGAAAATAAACTGTCTATAACTTACATCTAATAGTTCGTGAGAAAGATTCTGTCAATAAACGAACTAAAAGATTCCATTATAAATACATTCTGGTGTTACTTGAATGTCTAAAAATAAATGATTAAAGTTTGTCTGTCTATAAAGTGAAAATAATGAGAGAGCTTGTAAAAGAGTTCGTCCAGAAAAATACTATTTCTGCCGACAGCTGTGATTCAGGTCAGGGTATAATGTAGGTCTTTATGGCCGTGTGGCCGAAACCGGTATTGTGTCGTTATAGGGCCGTCACCGTCATAATTTCTGTTGAAAGACATCCAGTCCTGAGGGTGTAGATGAAGTGACATCTTATCAGCGATAACTATGATGGAAAAGTCAAAAATGTATTGGATTAACTGATGAAGGTCGTTGTAGAAATATGAAACGATTTCATAGCGAAGAGAGCCAAAGACTCTCTGGATTTGCCTCTCCTAGGATTGCAATATGTCACTCCTGGTTCAGCCCAGAGGGCCTAGACAAAGTAACATTCGATTAACGATAACGCTAGTAGAAAAGCTAAAATGTATGGGGTTGACATAAGCTATCGAAATGTCACGTGATCATAGGTCAACGAATAAAAATTAGCTAGACAATGTTAACAACATTCGATTATGAAATGAATCGACAGCGTCGAAAGATTAGGTACTTCCACAGAGATGCAAAGCCAAGGGACACTTTCTGACGAGCGTTATTGCTAGTTTTTGGAATCATTAGCGAAAGCGATAGCGATTGTAGAAATAGAATCGCTCCGAAGCGAATGCCATTTGTCTAGGCCCTCAGGACTGATATATTGCTAGTATAGCGCTAGCTATTTTCCTATCTAGTGGATTCCTATTTCTCACGATCATCACCAGGTTATCGGACACCCTTTGGGAACATTTTACCTTCGTCTCTGGGTTGCAACACATTAGCGATTCCCTTAGTATAATAAAGGAGACTGAATGTAGCAAAAATGTTTTGATTAGTGCTTTGAAGATTATTTTCACTCCTCTTGCTCAAAAAGTCCGTCATTGTAGCGTACCGGAGTAGAGATAAAATAGTATATTTTCGTCTAGGGTAACAGTTTTATTTTTTATTTTTGTCTGTTACCAACGAGCCTACAAAAACGAAAAAATCCTTATTCATAAGTAGAATAATCATGAATAAAGTCTCGACTTATTACTGTTTCATAAAAAAAGAAGTACATTTTATTTTTTGAAAATGGAACTGAAATGGGCGATCTCTTTGGTAGAATGTGTACATTGCGTTGTGCCTACAGAAGAAATCAACAAAAAAGTTAACTAATTAATATTGTATTGGATTACATATTTTATTTTCTGGCAATCGTAGTGACACGGCGCTAAACACCCATTATAACTCGGTTTCTATTACTATACTTTTTTTTCTATTTACTTTCTAAACTACCTCATATGTAATGCGTCATTTTAGGCCCTTTTATAACAATATACTAATTTTGCTCCTACACTATTTTCAATTAATATATTTGTCCTTTTTTTGGTTATCCACTGTGCTGTGGGTCCCCCATAGCATGACGTGCAACTGTCGACTATTTCTGTTTTGTGCTCGTGATTATAGATCTATTTTGTTTGTTTTTATTTTTCATTATTATCAGAGCTAATTATCTTTTTTGTATGTACTTGTAGGTACGTGTTTCTGTGACAAATAAACCTATTTTTCTTTCTTTCAATAAATATTTTTCAAGCAAACCCACACTATCCAACTAGTATACACACAATAAAACCCATCGATGAAATACCACGCAAGTAAATCTGTCATCTCACCCCATCCGTCACGCAGACGCTAAGATATTAATATGAGTCACTATGCGCCCGCGCAGGCACGAGTGCAAGTTACTGAGTGTACTTATGATGAGAGCGATTTGATGAAAGGTGAGCATCGAAACTCATTAGTGGAAAATATAAGTTGTTAGAAGGTCAGTTAGGCAGTCGCTCCGTTTAACATAGTAGTATGCAGCTGCATCCGGTGAGACTGGAAGCTCACCACAACATAGTTGGGAAAAAGCAGGCAGATAAATTGATTCGTTGTTATAGGTAGAGCTCTTTGAGGGACTCCTGGCTAAGTTGAATCAAATCAAATCATTAATTTACTTACTTGAATAGGTATAGGCAATACGTGAGGACGAGATATTTAACAAAATTTAATTTATTTTAGCCATGATCCTACTTTCACAGGATGTGTAAATATCTATGTATTACCTTATTGGGAGTTATATGTTTGAGCCGTTTGGGGTTGAAACACTAGGGCCTTGGGGTCACAGTGCTCATCGAATATTTCAGGACATCGCCAAGCGCTTGGTCGACTCTTCATGCCGACCAGAGGGCTGGCCAGAGGCGGATTAAATATCGAGAGCGCCCTAGGCAAGCACCTCATTGGCGCCCCTCTAACGGCCATATATTAAAAAATTTGACTAGTACTTATATAATAATTAGCTGCACCACACTCTTTCACCCGCGTGATGCCCCATCCCGTGGAAATTCCGGGATAAAATGTGTAAATCTGGGTCTCCAGCTATCTACATACCAAGTTTCATCACGATCGGTTCAGTAGTTTTTGCACGAAGAAGTAACACACATATTTTGGCAGTTATAATTTTAGTAGGGTAAGTACACGTGTCCTGGCCTATACCTATAATTACGTATTATAGGCCATACCGGATCAGGATACGTGAACTTACCCTTAGGCGTGAATTAAATGCAATCTAGCAACGTCAAATGTTCGCGATCGACGCGATGAACGTGGAAAATAAAATTAAAAATAAATCAGTGGAATTTCACTGATTCAACCAGTGCAGTGACTAGAAAGTTCACTGGTAAACGAGTGAAATTTTCAGTTGTTCACTGGATAATCCAGTGAATTTTGCATCCACTGAATCAATCAGATAATTCTAAATACTTAGTTTACAAATAAAGATTGTCCGACGTAAGTAAATTCATCTTGACAAAAATACTAAATTGCAATATAAAAAAAAAAAACATAGCTGGCGAAATGTGGGTGTGCTTTAAGTACACCTCTGCTCAACTGTTCGGGGAATACAGGCGTGATATTATGTTTATGTTATGCAATATTAAAATGATTTTTTTTTAATAGTAATAACTTTTCCAAAAAACGATTTATCAGGATATATTTATTTTGTAAATTTTTGATTGAAAATGTACTTTTCTGAAAATAAATCAGATATCAAGTTCTGTTGAATCTTTATGAAATTTAAAAATAAAAGAAACAATTCCTTCACGTCCACCGCTCATTTATTTGTTTTTTTTTTTTTTTTAGGTAACTTATATGTGTTTTGTGGTAGACACAGCCAGATTTTATCTATTCATCGAAAACTGCATAGTTGAAGTTGTCGGAAATTAGTATTCAAAAGCATTTTGGTTTTATTTTTATTTTAAACAATAAAAAATATTCTAAACAATAAATTTGAAGAATTTTTAACTTTTAAGTAAACTAGATACATTTAAAAAAATACAATTCAAAAAAGAAATAGTATTTCTAAAGTAACAAGCCTTTTTTCAGAGTTTTTTTTTAATATTTTAAATTATAAACAGAAAAGAAGTCAGTTCACTTTATACCATTGCGCGGCATTAACAATTTATCTCTATTGAAAAATGTAAGAAATTAAAAATGGTAAACTTGAAAAAAAAATGAAAATTGAAGAATTTTAAAGAACTTGATATATCTTTTCCTATAGTTTATTAAACAGTACTTACACTCAAAAAAAAAAATATAGAACATTCTGATAAGTTATTTTTTTAAAACGCGTGATTATTAAAAAAAAAGGTTATTTTTGGGATATTCGTAACTTTCTTCGGTTGTCTAAAAAATTTTAAAAATGTTTGGAACTATCTTTGTAGTGAGGTCAACAATTTGAGCGAGATTGAAAGAGGTTTCATACATTAGTGGTTGAAACTCGCTGCTTTAAACAGTAGTTGGTGGCCACCATGAATATCTACTGATTCAACCAGTGACTTTCACTGGACAACCAGAGAGATCCACTGGAGAATGAGTGAAATTCCATTGATTCATTTTAAGATAGTACATCTGTATTGAAATAACTAATCTTTTATAAGTTAATTTTATTTTTATGATTATTTTCTAGGTCTAAAAACTGACGCGCGCGCCCCCTTATAACCTCGCGCCCATAGGCACGTGCCTAGTTTGCCTTAGGGATAATCTGCCTCTGGGGCTGGCCTATTGTTAATTAGCCGAGAACTTTTTTCTAGGTGAACTGATTTGGATGTTGTTTTTTTGTAATTAAGTTTTTTAGCCCAAAGAATCAGTATTGCCATCCAACTGATAAATGATAAATGATAAATGATTTTATTTCTGTAAGTAGGTTTATACAAACACTTTTACACGTTAATCATATTTTTAAAACTAGATGAGGTCGGCGTTTCCTATCTGACTACTCTGAGAAGAAAGGCCGCAACAAACTGAGAGGTCACAGTCTCTTTTAAAGTCCAGACATAATCTTGGTCAGATCATGTGAAGACCATGTAGATTTATGTCTGAAATGGTATTTTGAGGAAAAACCACACAGAATGAGTGGACCTGTCCAGTCAGTGCACGCATTTGTCACTAATCGTGAAGCTCAACTCAGAACTTAAGGAGCTCAACCACTCGACGAACAATACCAAAGAAAGGATATTTGGGTAGGCCGCATAAAGCACTCAAACTGCCAGATTATCATTGAAACTACCTGAGAAAGTGAAAAATTAAAATAAAAAATAAAAGTTACCTACATAGTCCTCACATTCACAATAAATAAATAATAATACTATACTTCACAAAGTAAATTGTCATGAAATTGTATATATAATAATTATCAAAATGTCAAAATTTATGTAAAATAAAAAACTAAAAAATTTAGCAAAAATATAAAAAATAATCAAAAAAAATATTTATTCAGTATGCAAAAATCGGAGCAACGTGGCAATACTGCCAGCCTTTAGGGCACTTGTCCCATTGACAGCGATACGGACGAATTTTTTGATGCCATATGAGTTCTTCCCTTACATTATACATATAATCTATGATTATGATAATTTTATAATTCTTAATAAAATTATTTGATTGTCGACCAAAAAAATAATATTTTAATATTAAAAGTATTGATAGTCCAATATGAAAGCACTGGGTCCTTTCTCTCTGGTGCTTTCGCATTCGATTTGTTTTGTGGAATATAAGTAAATAATACTTATAAACAAATAGTATTTCTATTGCTTTATTTGTAACTTATTGATCCCGTGAAATTGTAATGACTAGACCAATTGTAATTATAGATATTTTGAGCTAGTTTGTCTAGAATATTATATTATTTAGTCTAAATGGCTGTAACTGTAAGTCTATGGATACTTTTTTATATGAATTAAATTAATATATCACACTAGCATCTGCCCGCGGCTTCACCCGCGTGTATGTCGGAAATTATCCCGGGATAAATGGTATCATATCATCCAAATTCATTTAGCCGTTACAGCGTGAAAGGTACCAGACAGATAATAAATGCATAAAATATTTATTTTTATTTTTTATTAAACAGGTTTTTATGATTCTAAATAATATTATTTCATTTTAATATTATCATCACTTATTTGAAGTACTCTAGCGCCGCCATTGACCACGTATTGCCTACATAATAATTATTAGCTAAGTTATTTGATAGCTTCAAATTGTAATAACTTTTAAGCGGCTGAACTGATTTAAATAATAAAATAGCTAAAATAAATGATACCTCAATACGGGTTCTGACTATATTTCCAAATCTCTTAATCTCTTAAAAAAATAGTTTTTTTTTTAAATATGTATACGTACCTGTGAATGTTAAAGATCCCCTTTGGGGGGTGATTTTACAAAAACGCTGAAACAAATGATTTTTTTATTTCATACCTAAAGCATTTTATTCCTAACTTAAGAAAAGCTAAGTTTCCATTACAAACTTTCATCTTCTATATCAACACCTTTTAGGATTATTTTTGAGACAAAAAGTAGCCTATGTCCTTCCCCAGGATGCCATTTATCTCCTCGCCAAATTTTTAACCGACTTCACAAAAAGGAGGAGGTTCTCAATTCGTCTGTATGTTTTTTTTTTTTTTTTTTTTTTTTTTTTTTTTTTTTATGTGTGTTAGCTCATAACTTTTTTCTGGGTGAACCGATTTGGATGATTCTTTTTTTATTTGATAGGTGGTGCTTCACATGTGGTCCCATTTAAATTTGATCAAGGTCTGACCAGTAGTTTTTGAGTTATCCTTAATACTGCAGATTTTTTCCACTTAGTTTATATGGATGATGTGTTAATAATTTCCTGTCACTGTTATTTACATACCAAGTAGTGGTATACGAATTTGTGTGGGGTAGGTACCGCAACTAAAAAGGGAAAAATAAAAACTTTTTTACAAAAAAACAACCGACTTCCAAAAAAAACACTAAAAGACGTGAAAAATAACTTTTATTTCGGAAGTCGGTGGCCAAACACGAAAATATAAAACCAAAGGCACCGACTTCCGAAATAAAAGTTATTTTTCACGTCTTTTAGTGTTTTTTTTGGAAGTCGGTTGTTTTTTTGTAAAAAAGTTTTTATATCGAAATCCGTTCAGTTGTTTCTGCGTGAAAATATAAAATACAGACAGTCAGACAGAGTTCCTTTCAAATTTATAATAATAGTATGGATATTAAAGCCGTGGCTCGATCGATCAGTGCCTATACCCGAAAGGTTTAGGTAATTAAATAAAGGTAAACAAAAAAAAACACGTGACTCATAGATGTTAAACCTTTTATTTCAAATGTTAATTTCATATTATTTTGAGTCCCATAATAAAAGGCACTATTCTGAATCTGAATTTGAGGAACTATCTGTCACATTAATAATAAAGCGTTCAGTGGTATCATCAATTATTTTGTTTAAATTAAACATTTTCTGTTCTTCTTTTATTACATGAACCTCGCAACTTTTCCAACTCTCAGCAGTCACATTAGCTAAAGCCTGCAGTCACATTAGCTAAAGCCTCTGGCAAAAGAATGTTTAGGTCAGACATTTTAAAAGTATTGTTTCTCTCGGCTACAAACCCTTTAACTTGAGCCCATATTAACTCAATTGAACTGCGTTAACAGTGGTATGGTGGCAGCCGCAATACAGTGACACCATAAAACATTTTTTCTAATTCATCCACAACTTATAAGGCATCTGGTTAACCGATTAAACGTAATACCTGCTACTTCAGTTGCCATACTACGTCACAGGTGTACTCTTCAATCTAGCAACGTTATCTAATTCGTTGTATGTTCTAAAAGGTTTAGGGAACCTGTCTTTTTGGGCTCGTTACAATAGACAGATTACAAAATATTATACTATTTTATAATCTAACAAAAAAAATGTGCTCAAGCAATTACATGTACGAAGAGTATAGTTTACGAATACATGATAAAGTTCAACATACATTAATAAAAGAGGAAAATATCGTATAAATCGCAAATAACTTTAATTTTGTTGTGACGTATTTTTAAACAAGAAAGTGTCAACTATAAAAAACCCTTTTTACGATTTGTTTACCTTTATTTAATTACCTAAACCTTTCGGGTATAGAAAAGTGGCAATCGCTTTCAAAGCGTTTCGTATTTCTACAGCGACTTTCAACAGAATTGACATAAGCTTTTCGGTAGCCTATGTCAGTCCAATACATTTTTAACCTTCTGGAGTGGAGTGTCACTTGACCAAGTCCTCAGGTCAGGCTACGCTTAGCCGAGGTCGGTCCGTGGATGCCCATCCATTACATATCGAGACCCCTCCGTGCCTCGGAAAGCACGCTAAGCCGTTGGTCCCGGCTGGCATTCGTCGATCTTTGACAGTCATTACAGTTAGTTAAAAAAGTTTGATAAAAGTTTTAGTAAGTGGTATTGTGTTACCCAGTAACTGGGTTATCGTTAAAGTTGTAGTATCGCCACATGCGAGCTACGTGTCACACTGACGTCAAGCAAAATCCTGCATCACGCAAGCAGAGGTTACCGCGCAACTAGCATTTATGCAACATCCCGACATCAACCGTCGGGCAGTTGCCCACCAGACACAACACCCGTCTGGTCGGTGGATCCTCCCTGTTCTATGTAGGTATGAGTGAACTTTATACCCTGTTCCTCATACCTCTATAAATTACCGGTATTCAGCTGCATCCGGTGGTCCGGTAGTTTCCAGTCTAGACTGGAAAATACCGGTATTCAGCTGCATCCGGTGGTCCAGCAGTTTCCAGTCTAAACTGGAAAATACCGGTATTCAGCTGCATCCGGTAGTCCGGTAGTTTCCAGTCTAAACTGGAAAATACTGGTTTTCAGCTGCATCCGGTGGTCCGGTAGTTTCCAGTCTAGACTGGAAAATACCGGTATTCAGCTGCATCCGGTGGTCCAGTAGTTTCCAGTCTAAACTGGCAAATACCGGTATTCAGCTGCGTCCGGTGGTCCGGTAGTTTCCAGTCTAAACTGGCAAATACCGGTATTCAGCTGCGTCCGGTGGTCCGGTAGTTTCCAGTTTAAACTGGATACTTTACTTGGGTCGTCTTCTAGTCTAACCGGATGCAGCTGAATACCGGTAAGTATGTTACATGGAGCGACTGCCTACCTGACCTCCACAACCCAGTAATTGCAGTATTTGCATAACGCGCAGGCCACACCGCCAACTAGCGAGCGAGCGAGCGAGCTGGTCGGCGAAGCGAGGTAAGTGAAACTATATAAACTAAGCGAAGCTTTGCTGAGCTAAACTATGTGGGTCCAAACCGAAAACTACGGACGGATGGGTGAGCGAGCAGACGGGCGGGAGAGCGAGGGGAGGGGTTCGTCTCAAGCGCAGGCCATACCGCCAGCAAACGAGTGTGCGAGCGAGCCGGGCGAGCATCGTTTCAGCTTTTTTCATACTTCGGTTCACACCTCGAACTACAGAGCTAGGCTTCGCGCTAACGAGGTGAACGAATAACCTCGCTGACATCGTAGGATATTTCGTTTCCATCGTTTGTATCGCTGACGTAGCTTATCTCTCTAGTTCGGGGTTGTGAACCGAAGTATGAGAAGAGGTGAAACGATGCTCGCCCGGCTCGCTCGCTCGCTCGCTAGCTGGCGGTATGGAATACGCTTAACACGATACCCCGTGGTAAGACGGATGGTTGTCAGAATTTCGGGCTGCTCACTACTCGTAACGATTATTTGACACCCAATAACAAAACAAGACTGTCTCGATGGTGCAGTGGTCGCAAACAGCATGCGCTAGCTAAACATGAGGTCGTGGGTTTGATTCCCAGGTCGGTTGCTATTGGGCTTTTCTAAATGAAACTTCTTAGCAGCAGCCCGGAGTCTGGATTTTTGCACGGTTGATGGCAATAGGCTCGCCCCCTATTACATGGGACTTAAACATAATTGGCGAAATATGGGTGTACCTTATAATAGGTACACCTCTGCCCAATCCTTCGGGGAACTAGGTGTGATGTTCTGTGTATAATATAACAAGGTAAGTTAAGGTAAAATTCTCACAGAAAGACAGAAATTTTAATTAATGTATGTGTGCATAAGACCTATTTTTACGCATGCCTGCCCTTATTCTAACGAAACTTTCTAAAAATACATCGTGAACTACATTTAATAGTGCACTCAAATATTAGTTCACGTTTTCACCTCTTTAAGAGTCATAATCACCATTACAATGCATCGTCATAACTAAACCTAATATTGACAAGAAACAAACTTACTAAATGCGGCTGTGAAACTCTAAAACGCGAAGAAAATGTGCAAGCGATTTCAAAATCGAACAGCAAATTCAAATTGGTAACCGTAATACTAAAATACCAAATTAAGTTTACAGTTCCAATAGTTCTACGTTCATGGAAGTTGTTTGAGGCAAATCCGCAAATGTAACTTTGTCGGAGTATTACATGAAAAATGTAAATATTGATGGTGTTCCTTAAGTCGATCATGATCGGCAAACATCGGACGTGCTCGGTAAACATCGGGAGCGTTCGACAAACATCGGCTTCTAATAGCATTTGCTATTAGAAGCCGATGTTTGTTGTGCTATTTAGCCGTAAATTGGTGATAATTTGAAAACTGTAGCAACGGTGGTTGTTTTAGAGTTGTAAAATTAAAAATTGAAGGGAAAAGGATCACAATGGTTGATAAAAGAAAATATGTACTAAGTAGGTGCATCAGCATTATTTTACAAGTGTTTTTAGATTTAACCGTCTCATGCGTAGACCTCGTTACGGGTAGTCAGAACCCCAAAAATTCTGACAACCAGTCATACCAAGGGGTACCGTGTTACCCAGTAACTGAGTTGTGGAGGTCAGATGCAATGTAAAAAAGAAACGCAATGTAAATTGTTACTGAATAAATAAATTGAAATTGAAATTGATGGGCAGTCATTCAGCTGCATCTGGTTAGACTGGAAGCTGACCCTATTTTTTTTTAAAAATGCTAGGCAACGTAAGTAATTGTGGTATAACATTTAACATAGATTATTATTTTAATTACTACGAAAGATCTTTAAGCTATAGATTGGGCACAATATGGGACATGGTGGATTAAAAATAGCGTACACGCATGGAGTTTTTATTTAAAATACCATTGTGTCCAGCACCCTAATTAGGTAATGTAGCTACTATCTATCACAATCTGTATAATTTTAAAGCCTATTGCTAATCCATTGCTTCATATGTTTGAAAAAATTGTCTGCTCAACAACGTAAATAAGGCAATGAATATTGTTGAACTGTCAAAATGAAAGCTATTCCTACTGCTAGTGTGTTACGCAATTACCCCACTGATGCCGAAAATTCTTTCACTAATGGGAAGCTTTAATATTGCAGAGTATCTTAAGATATATTTATGTTAAAACAAGAAATTTCATTCAGACGAAGTAGCGGGCAGAAGCTAGTTATTTAATAGATGTCAAAACGTATCTTCTATGTGACAGCTGTGCGCACAGATAACACAATTATTTGAACTTTATTTGTGTTGTGTTGCCATTTTTAAATATTATAATTTGAACAATTATTGTGGTTATCCTGTTTTATTACATGGGAATTAAGGGGGATGCGCTAAGGTAGCCCGCGAAATTAAAATTTACTTACGTTTTTTTGCAATTTGCAGGTCAGTGTCAGGTTGTATGTTGATTAAAATATGATTCGCGACCGTAGCAAATATGGCTGTACAGAATTATAATCATTAGAATCAGCAATACAACTCCTTCTAGGCCTCAAATGTCATTATTTCATGAAATAGTCTTTGAATAGGGTAATATGAACTCAGAGAGATGTATTGATGGTTTATAAGATTATAATTCTATAAATAAATATTTGTTACGGTCGCGAATCATATTTAGATCAACATACAACCTGATACTGACCTGCAAATTGCAAAAAACGTAAGAAAAATTGAATTTCGCGGGCTACCCTGACGCTTTCGCCTTTTCAACATAACTGGCGAAATGTAGGTGTAGGTACTTTAAGTACACCTCTGCTAACCCTTCGGGGATTACAGGCGTGATGTTATGTAATGTGTCAGTAGTAAAAAAAATATACAAATGAATAATGATTTTATAAAGACTTTAATAACATAAAAAAATGATGGTGATTAGTTTACAAATTGTATTTTTTTAATCATCGTTAAGATGGTTATTATATAGAAACCTATAATTATTTAAAAAAAGGTTCAGTTTAAATGGCATTGGATGGCCCGCAGAGGACTGGGTGTGACTGCTTGAGCTGCGTATGAGATTTGCGTTTGAATAGATCTAGTGTATTTATTTTATTGTTGACGTCATCACGTTAACGCCAACCTGCGCTGGGGATCTGTCTCGCATGGGGTC
Source organism: Griposia aprilina (assembly GCA_916610205.1). Classification (NCBI taxonomy): domain Eukaryota; kingdom Metazoa; phylum Arthropoda; class Insecta; order Lepidoptera; family Noctuidae; genus Griposia; species Griposia aprilina. Next base: position 11,892,718 of record OU744311.1, read on the forward strand.
GTAGCATTATGCTGAGCGATTGTCGTTTTGCGTGGATGTGACGCATATTTTACCCCAACTCGTTCTTTTTTTCATTTGTGTGTTTTTCTTTGCGTCAAGTTTACCGCAAATAAACGTATTTTCTTTCTATTTTCCAATTATTTATGTAAAAATGACCACACAATCATTAGGTACCACCTATCGGCATTTCATCAGGAAATTCTCAGTAACACCGCGTAGACTGGGTTCATGACCGATTGATGCCAATAGTCTCGCTATATATTTACATGGGACTTTATAAATTTACTGAATAAATTTGTAGGTACTATACTATACTTGAAATACAAGCGTGATAATGATGCAAAGTTAATATTTTCATTAATTTATTTATCTATAACCACCAGATCACCGCTTCAAAATAATATTTAACAAAAACAGTTCAACAAGATTCCTATGAGAAATACAAAATTTTCCCGAATATAGAAATTCCGGTGAAAAGTAATATGTATGTAGAGCATACTGCGAGCCGTTTCACTGGACCACACACGTCGCGGCCGCCGCGTGCGCTTGCGCCGCGGTGGAACACAGTGGATAAGACGGGTTATGAGAAACCAAGTGGAATAAAATTCTAATGAATGTTTGCAAGAATGGAGGGGTTTCTATCCTTCAGTCACGGTGTAAGTAGATTTAAATTAAGTAAATGTTTTGAATCCCTAAGTAACTTTTTTATCATATTATAATTACTTATCCTTTGTGTTTTATCAACACAATTTAATTTTCTTAATATTATATTAAATACTCCATTTTATTGTGTGTGTTCATGGAATCAAAATTATTTATTGAATCATTCGTTCACTGTGCTAAAGTTTCATAGCAAAAGATAACAGCATATTTTATCAATCATGCAGAAAAGAGATTAAATCTCTCAAACGTTTAAGATTAAGAAACCTACAGAAAAATTAAATGCACCCAAGTCATATCCACATTAGTCCCCCGCTTTGCCTGCACAGTAATCGTCCAGAAGCAATAAACGACCAGTATTAATAACAATAATAAACTTTATATAGCGACACAGTCGACAATCGCACACACACACACACACCAGTGTGGTGATTATGTGTGGAGTGGCGATTTGTGATCGGAGATGAGAAAGACTGGTGGGTGATAAGCGATCAGTGATGACAGACAGTAGATAATACAGTGGCAGAGTCGACAACCACATTCACATATTCTGAAGTATGGGGATAGTGTTTAGAGTGGCGATTAATGATCGGTGATGTGATACGAGTGTTTAATGTTACTGTTAGTCTGCATCATCCCACTGCTGAGCAAAGGCCTCTACTCATGACTTCCAGCTGTTTCGATCCAGGGCTAAAGTGGACCACTGGTCGTTTGTTTAGCTGTCTACCTCATCCCGCTACCTTCTACGGGGTCTGTCACGACGCCTTCTAGCTGTGTTAGGGCTCAACATAGTGTTTATAACAACATTTATAAACTTTATTTAGCGACCGAGTCGACAACCGATCTCACACACATACTCTACTTCAGAGATTACAATGGAATGGTGATTAATGATCGGTGATGACAAGGAATACTGGTGGTGTGAACTTTTTGTAGCGACAGCATCGAAAATTAATCGCGCACACACAAACACACATGAAGTATGGTGATTGTGAGTGGAGTGGCGATAAGTGATGTATGAGGGAGGGGTGATGAAATGGGCTGCGTGATCGGTGATAATAAAGTGACTTGCAAAAAGACGACAAAGTCGACAACCAATAGCACACACATACACTATAGAATGTTGACTGGTGATGATGACGGGAGTGGTGATCCACGAAACGAAAGGTAGGCAGTCGCTCCATGTAAAATATTGGTATTCAGCTGCATCTGGTTAGACTGGAAGCTGACCCCAGCATAGTTGGGAACAGGCAGGCAGGTGATGATGACTGTAAATAGAGCAGCTTCGCTCTTCTTCAGGGTTTTTATGAGGAATTTTGTCAGCAGCTGTGTCCTGTGCCAATTACAGCTTGAAGTCTATGAAAATCTATTTTTCACTCCTGTTGCTCAAAAAGTCCGTCATTGTAGCGTATCAGAGCGGGGATAAAATAGCATATTTTCCTCTAGGGGAATAAGTTTTTTATTTTTGTCTATTAACAACGAGTCTACAAAAACGAAAGTCTTTATTCATAAGTAGAATAATAATGAATAAAGACTCGACTTATTACTGTTTCATTAAAAATAACATTTTTTTTTAAATGTATTTAAAAGCGGCGATCTCTTCGGTAAAATGCGTGCATTGCGTTGCGGCTATAGAAGAAATTAAAAAAAAAACTATTTAATATTGTATTGGATTATTTTATTTTCTCGCAATCGTAGTGAAAAGTAGAGTGTAACACACGGCGCTAAAAACCCATTATAACTCGGTTTCTATTTACTCCCTCGCTGAAGCTCGGGAGTAAAACTACCTCGTATATAATGGGTAATTTTAGCCCCTTGTTTATACAACTACTACTACTACTACTATTAATTATGGCTTTTTTATGATATAAAATGCCATTGATTGCTGGTTAGTAATTTTCAAAGATGACATCATTACAAGCCGTACGGCCGATGGGATTTTCTATTCGCAAAAAATACGAACTTCCATACAAACATCCTTTTAAGGGGTTTATCCATTTAGGGGTTGAATTTTCAAAAATCCTTTAGCTTCGTCATATTAAGAACTCTTATGCAGGGTTCCCAGCGGTTCAGGCCGTGAGATGTCTGTCAGCGAATGAATATATTTAAGATTTTTATCACGTGCTTAGATAATAGATATTTACATTTAAATATTGGTTGAATTCGATGGCCAACTATTAATTACAGCTTCCCTAATAAACAATGATTATATAATTTTTTATCTTTATCTACTCATCTGTTTTTGTTATTAATGATGAATCATACCTATTTAAATGATGTGAAACGATTCACGATATTTATTATCGTCCCTTGCCAAAATAGCACAACAAATTCTTATGGGATCAATCCAGTGTCTATTTCCCTATTCAATTATTTAAATTTTATCTCCCTATTAAAATTTTACTCACGCTTTCGGCTATGGGAAAGTTTCTGAAAAAATAATAATTAAAAACAAATTATAAAAAAAAAACTACAAAATTGCAATAAAGACGTGACCGTAGCAACACTGTGCTAATCCTTTCATTCAATCTTAAAGATATTCATTTTGTTTCTTGACATATTTTGAACCTCAGAAAATTTAGAATCGTTTTAAGTCGCTAAGAATCGTTTTTAACCGACTTCACAAAAAGGAGGAGGTTCTCAATTCGTCTGTATGTTTTTTTTTTTTTTTTTTATGTGTGTTAGCTCATAACTTTTTTCTGGGTGAACCGATTTGGATGATTCTTTTTTTATTTGATAGGTGGTGCTTCACGTGTGGTCCCATTTAAATTTGATGGAGGTCTGACCAGTAGTTTTTGAGTTATCCTTAATACTGCAGATTTTTTCCACTTAGTTTATATGGATGGTGTGTTAATAATTTCCTGTCACTGTTATTTACACACCAAGTAGTGGTATACGAATTTGTGTGGGGTAGGTACCGCAACTAAAAAGTGAAAAATAAAAACTTTTTTACAAAAAAACAACCGACTTCCAAAAAAAACACTAAAAGACGTGAAAAATAACTTTAATTTCGGAAGTCGGTGGCCAAACACGAAAATACAAAACCAAAGGCACCGACTTCCGAAATTAAAGTTATTTTTCACGTCTTTTAGTGTTTTTTTTGGAAGTCGGTTGTTTTTTTGTAAAAAAAGTTTTTTCGTTTAAATAAATGAATGAAGAATATAGATTTTTCATTCATCTATCTCCTTATTGAATGAGTTTCTATATTTTGTCTATTACTATTTTGTTTATTAAAAAATACGTTTTATCAAATGAAAATCATCACAAAACTTCCCAAATTTTTACACCTCTTTACTCTCATCAAAATAGTATCATGACTTCTCTCCAGTACATTTTTAATGACTAACAGTTATTGATAATTTTGATTGATGTGGTGAACAGTAAGTAACCGCTAATGGGAACTTAAACATCCGTTTAAATACTTACTGGCTTCTTAGACGAGAGTTCACTATTAATAATTAATCTGAGTCATAGTTTTGTGATCGATAGTATGGCGGCTGGCCTGTGGTGGGTTCGATTCCCATGTCTAAAGTATCTTTAAAGTAAATATATATGTATAGGTAACCGCAAAAGCAGCTACCGAACTGTACAGGGTTCGATTCTCAGGTTATATTATTGGGTTTTTCTTTATTTATTCTCAGATGCAAAACTTTTCGCACTAAATCACCAATCGCCTCATTTTTATCACTCCCTTGTTGACTCTGTGCGAATAATAACTTATTGTCAACATTCATCACCAATTTGCAGTTCTCCTCATCACTGATTAGTGAACTCACAAACACCATTCTTCTACGGTGTGTGTGTGTGTGTGATAATTCGGCGTCACCGTCGCCAACTAAAATGTATTAAGTATTTTAATAAATACTGGTCAAGACTCTCACACACGATCCCAGACAACAGGTGTGCCTATGCGATTGACAACCCAGTTACTGGGTAACACGATTCCCCTTGGTAAGACTGGTTGTCAGACTTTCGGGCTTCTGAATACCCGTAAGAACAGACAAAGATCGACAAATGAAGGCCGGAACCAACGGCTTAACGTGCTTTCCGAGGCATAATAAATTTCACTGAACGTACATCTTTAATAATTATGCCTACATACGTATTTATGTTGAACTTTTGGTACGGGAGTAAATGAAAAAAAAAAAAAAACCTAATTAGTACCTATTATAAAGTTTGTTAGGATGGATGGATGGATGTTTGTTACTCTTTCACGCAAAAACTACTGAACGGATTGCAATGGAATTTGGAACACAGGTAGTTTATAACCTGAATTAACATGTAGGATACTTTTTATTCCGGTAGTACGTTACCGTGAGATAATTTCCGACATCCACGCGGGCGAAGCCGCGGTTAAAAGCTAGTTGTTTAATAATTTAACAACTAGGTACCGAAACTTTAAATGATTATGTATATGAACTTATTATTAGGGTTGCATTGATGATTTTAATGATTATAATTCTGTCAATACACACTTGTTACGGTCGCAAATCATATTTTATTCAACATACGAGTACAACCTGTCACTGACCTGCAAATTGCAAAAAACGTAAGAAAATTTTAATTTCGCGTACTGCCTGGCGCTTCCGCCTTAACAACTAATGATTGAAGCCTCCTTTTAAGTAAATAAGGCTATATTAGGAAACTCCACTCTTCTATAACTTAAACAAGTATCATTTACTCTTGTTTTTCTTTAGAAATCTGTTGACATAAGCCCGTATTCATTTTTACACGCAGAACAAGAATGCTCTCATTACCGCTAACAACTACTTAATAGCCACAAACATTATAATGTCGAGCGGATGCATCCCATTAACATCTGATGGACCACTCTGCATCCCACATCAATCGATTATCAATAATATACTTTGGATTAAAAATGTACTAAAGAGGCGCTAAGCAAACATTCAGTAGTGGCAATGTACGGGGGAGAAGTTGGAGCGGGGGACGGGCGTTTATTTTTAGGATATACTTTTATGATACCTTCTGCCCGCGACTTCATCGATTTTTTTTATTTTAAGGGGACTACATGACCTAAACGCAAATTTAGAATGCCTAAAAATATATGATCCACTGCAGTAACCAAAATCAGAAAAATATATAATATTCTTCTGGATATATGCTAGTTAGATAGTGTGTTGAAAACATAATACAATTAACTTGATATGATAGAAAAAAATCACGAAGATACCTCTAAAAAAATTTTTAACGATTAAAAACCATACTAATATACATGCAAACATACAGATTTTTTGTCAGATTATTCTACAAGTAACATACTAACGTAATAGTGTTTTAATTTTTTAGTCCAATGAATAGATTTTTTGTAAATCCATAATTGCTTCATATTTTGCAATAAATTACCAGCGTTGTGTCATCGCGCGTCTCTTTATTTTCTATGCAATCCGACAGTGACCGCGCTTTAGGTCTTGTAAGCCTCTTAACATAAAATACCCTATGAGACTCGGAAATACTGTATCTTCTCATTACAAAAAGAATTTTCCGTATCGAATCAGTAGTTCTTAAGATTACCCCGTACATGCAAACTCACAAATTTTACCTCTTTGTAATATAGTATAGAAAAGTGGTAAATTGCCCATCTAATTTGAGAGGATAAACTCTTCTGAAGACTGATGTTATAGGTAAATGCGAAAATAGCACTCCTTCACAAAAGCGTGTTTTGTATGGCACCTTTAATATATAATAAAATTCCAGAGGTTATTAAAAATATAAACCAGCCAAATTTATTCAAAAGAGCACTTAAGAAGTTACTCACGGAAAAATGTTACTACTATGTTAAAGATTTTTTAAATTATAGTTTCTAATCTATTTGTGTTATATTTTAATTTTGTTATGCTTTTTTTTATTTCCTAATTGTGTTAAATATATTTCAAGTGTCTATAATTCATTTTGTACGCCAATGGGGGCAAAACATGTTGAAACTCTCAGATTCACTTTTACATCCATATTTTCATGTAAATGTTAATTTTTCATGTAAATGTAAATGTTAATGTAAATGTTGTTACATATGTTTACAAACAAATAAATATATCTTTATCTTTATCTTTATTAACTTACCTAGTAGCATCCTGTCACAAACCCGCACTGGGCCCGTGTGGTGGATTATGGCCCACTCTCTCTCACAAAGAGGAGGCCTGTGTCGAGGCTGATTATGCTTGCATCCTGTCATGTCAGCTATGAGTTGAAAAGTGTGCGATTTCGCTAACATTCATGAAAAACATCATATTTTTTCAGAAAGGTAAGTATTTCAATCAATTTAATAATACTAGCCATTTTATCTGTTACATCAATACGTTCACCCTCAAAGGAATATTGTCTAAATAGTGTCTCATGTTTCATTGCACTACGCCCGTCATTAAAAGACAATACTGTAAAGTGAAGATACAATGTGCTTGTTGTTTCATTAGCAGTCACGAAAGTCTATTAGAAATGCAGAGCATATAGAAAATGTGAATAAAACTCTCATTGTATTCATTTTCACCTGCCAAACGCACAACGGGCCCACACAAACTTTCCGACCGTATGTTTCCACACTAAATCGTTCAGTACAAGTACAATCATTGGTTGAGATCAAAAAATGTATTGGTGCAAACCTCTGGACTATTACAACCGTATAACTACGACCTACTTACTTGATACTTGAGTCCAATTGAGTGACTAATCATTTTACCATTTATTTATCATAATTATTACCAGCCATCAAACATTAATATTTAGGCTCGATCATCAGCATTATTTCAGCCGAAAGAACTCAAACTCAATGCATTTATTTTAAATAAATCAATTACAGGCACTTTGAATTGTCAAGGGGTCGGTCAGTCAGAAAGTTGAAGCTAGTTGCCCATTCCAAGCCTAGTAGGTACCTATAGAGAAGAACGGGCAAGAAACTCCACGGACACTCTTTTAAGTCAAAATATTGTAAAAAAAAATGTTTACATAATTCATGTTGAAATTGCACGATAAAAGCGTCCGTAATAAAAAAGCTAAAAACAATTCAGAAATTTAATCAAGCCGTGGAAGGTAAGAGATGACCAGTCCCTACTGGCGGCGCCCGTTCATGAAAATGACGTTTGGAAGTCCACTGCTGGACGTAGGCCTTCCCCAAGCGTCGCCACATCTTTCGGTCGTGTGTTCTTCGCATCTAGCGGATTCCTGCGACCTAAAAGCTTAATGATTCTGATGAATAAACGTCCAATTAATCGTCCATCAGTCTTGGAAGACAAATTGTATCGTTATTATCAGACAAAGGACGCTGCTTATCCTCTTGGTTTAATTGACAACAACAACAAAAAAACATTTATTTTTATTAATTAAAGAATAGAGTTGATGACCAATGCTCGTGATTATCTAAAAATACTATTATTAATATATTGCTTGCATACCTTAATAGCCAAGCTTTATATTACAATAAATTTATTAATTGTGTCGACAAAGGTGTAAAACTAATTTCAAACTTATTTGAATAATTATATTCCTTACATTAAATTAACTCATTATTATTGTGTACGTGATAGACACTGCATTCATTTAAATAATACCCGCAGGCGACAATCGAACAATGACTAAGGGCAATTTATAAAAAGTGAATAATTATTACCTTTCTTTTTCTGCATACCTTATAATCTGCAGCTACGAATTAGCCATGCCATGTTTTTCCTGAGGTGAAATAATTTCTATCATTAACTAAAATACTTTTTAACCCCAGAGACTGGTAATTTTTCAGAGAGAATTTTTCGAAAGTGCCCTAAGTAGGTGTATTCGCTTTTCGTCATTATTATCGAAATCGTTTTGAGTAGTACCTACCTAAAAATTTGAGATGCCAATGAAAAATTATAGAACGCCCAGTATTTTTCAAGTTCTATACAGGATAATTTTTTAGCCAGTGCGCAAACTGTAACCATGAATTCAGTATATAATTCTATACCCCTAGCGTAGAAAATGTTCGTCAGTTATAAATGCTTTTATTACTTGTTCCATACATTTTGACCGCGTAGGTATTGCACTTTTCTATGAAACAGCATTTTTTTTTTGTTGAAACAAAAAAATAAATTGCTGTTTCATAGAAGAGCTCGGTCATATTCATAACCGACCAGAAATTTCTGCGCTATTGGGTCTAGAATCAAGTGCTGAAGTCATGGTTACAGTTTCCGCTCCGGTTAAAAATGTATCCTGTATTCTTATTATAAATTAAAGTCGCTTTTCTCTCTGTGTGAGGTCGCGTTCTTTTTTTAAACCGCGCAATTTTTTTTTATGCAGTTTCACCTCTTTTAGAGAATGCATTCCGGAAGGTGTATGTGTATAATACATTAGAATTCAACTGAGATTTAATTAATAAATCTCGATGTTTTGTCAATTCATAAAAACCGTGCGAAGTAGGGGCGGGTCACTAGTTAATTATAAAGTTAAAGACAACTCAATTAAGAAGAATAATCACCTCCAAAAACTAACAAATCCTGAACCGGAATCAGACCCGGACTTGGCTAAACCAATTGTGACTTTTGATTGCACATCAAAATTCGCTTATTAAAATAAACAACGTAAAAAAAATAATTATAAAAACTATCAAGATTATAATGGCGAAGTCGAATAGTTTGTCGGATGCCAAGCGGCGACTTGGGTGGTCCAAACAGGACGTGCCATCTCGCTCTAACATTCACATTCTGGAGTATTATCGTCTCGTTTTCACGCAAAGTTTGGTTGTCAAAGAGTAAGTGTAGATTGTTAAAGATTCGCTTAATTTGTTCTATCATAGATCTGAAGTACTTTGATTGCGCTTGAGTGTTTAAATGAAGCTCTTTTTGAAGTTTTTAAGTACGTTTTCGTGTTTGAAAAAGGAGTTTGTATACAGAAAGCGTTTGTAATGAACGATTTTTAGAAAGACGGCGTTTGCGGTGTCTACAATTAGTAATTATTTGATCTGTAAAAAAGGCTGTTCTTATTGTGCACAAAAATGTTTTTTTTTTAAGTATATACTGCTTTTTCAGCCCTTTTTCCACCATAGGAAACTACATTTTGGAATGGTCCATTTTTGAGGTTCAAAAAGAAATACTTATTTATTTAATTCATAATTCTTTTGTTTCTTTATGTATGGCTAATAAAGACCTTTTTGGCTATAATGGGGTTAATACAAGGATCTTTTGGCGACTGAATGACATTGTTGGTAAACATTTGCAAAATTTTCACACTTCACAAATATTGTATTGAAATACAAGCTGGCGGCGTTAGTTCCGAATTTAGCCACGCGCCTAAAAATCCTTGTTACGTTGTATGGCTGTTGACTGGGTCTCGGACCGTAATTTGGGGCGTTCCTAGACACGGTAACGGTACGGTAGTGAACAGATTCAGGGACCGCTTTAGTTCGGCACGTGCCGGTATTTAGGGACAGGGGATGAATTTTTGTTTTTGTCTGTTGTTATTAATACAGCAGCTTTGTAATGTATACGGTTATGATTTTACTTAAATATTATTAAAAGAGTGTCCTTGGAGTTTCTTGCTCGCTCTTCTCCATAGAGATCTACGTTTTGGAATGTGCAATTAGCTTCAACTTTCTAACTAACTGACCGACTCATTGACAATTCAAAAGTGCCTTAAATGGTTTAATTGAAATAAATGCTTTGAGTTTTGAGTTTGAGTTTGATTTAACAGCTGTAAAATAATAAGTTTTATTTTGTTTTGTTTTTTAAGCAATAGACTCGCTCCCTAATGTTGGTGTCCTATAGGTACAAATCTGCCCAACCCTTCGGGAAATACAGGCGTGATGTTCTGTTTATATTTTCTTCATAATCTCCGTCTGGCAGATGGGTGATCGCAGTAAGTTGTTATCAAAACCTCGTGACAAAATCTCGTTATTTAAAAACTTACATTAAAGCTTTTATTTCAAATAAACCAATACAAGAAAGACCATTTCAAACACTAATCTACATGGTCTTCACATGATCTGACCAAGATTATGTCTGGACTTTCAAAGAGACTGGCCTCTGAGTTTGTTTCGGCCTTTCGTCTCAGAGTAGTCAGATAGCAAACGCCGACCACACGTAGTTTAAAAAATAAGATAGACGTGTAAAAGCGTTTGTACAAACCTACTTACAGAAATAAAATCATTTATCATTTAATAATAGAAAATTTTCAATTGTCCAAGGAGTCGGTAAATCAGAAAGATGAAGCTAGTTGCCCATTCCAAAGCGTAGTAGGTTCCTATGGAGTAGAACGGGCAAGAAACTCCATGGATACTCTTTATTAGATAATTTCCTGACCAGACAGACGTTGTCCTCATATGCGCTAAGCTCCTTTTTTTACTCTGTGCGTGTCTCAATTTTTTTTTTCTTTTCTTTCTTCGCTGTCCAAAAGTTCATACGAAAATCCCATAGAAAAAAGGACGTTCAGTTTTCCCAAATATGAACATTTTCCGAGTAACTTTTCAATTTATTTTTTCCATAAAAATCTAATTCGGACTATTTAATGTGAATATTTTAAACCTAAAATTGCCTTATCAGTAAAACCGTTCTCAAGTGATGCTTTTACCAATAAACAGCATTTTATTTTTATATAAAAAGTTTGAATATTGCTGGTTCCTTTTCCGTATGAGAAAACGCCTTTGCCCTGCAGCAAGACAAAATTATTGGCCAACATTATAATTTTCACCATCTTAATCTAAAACACTTCTGTCACCAAATAATCTATGCTTTTCACTTATCATTATCCTTTTCGCAATAACTATCTCTTTCGCACGCGTACGATTTGTGTATGTCCATTTCACGCGTCCACCTATGACCTCTGCGAGTTTCATCTCTTTCGAATCGCAAAGAAAGTGGTTGTTGTCTCGCTTGCTCTGTAGTGTTCCAAGTTCGAAATTACTTTTCATTTGATATTGGTATTGTGGGTTTGGGTATGTTTATTTTTTATTTATGTGATTTTATGTACATAACTTTATACCTGTTTTATACGTAGGTAAGCAGAGGTATATGTTTACCGACATTTCTCCAATTTTCCATGTGATACGGGTGAGTCTATTGCCTTTCACCTGGCTGCTACTGAGAAAATCCTAATGGCAAATTCTAAATAAAATTTTGGCCTACCTTAGAATCGAACCCAGGACCCTACGCTCAAGAGTCCAGCTCCCAATCACCAGTAAACGGGCAACAGCATTCTCCAGTTCGCTGATAAAAAACAAACTACTAACTATGATGATAAAATTTCAATTTAAAAGATATCGTATAACCTCATCAACTAACCTACTTGCTTAGCCCCAGTCACCCATCAAAATCCAAGCCTGCCCACCCGTTGCTTACTATCATAAAGTCATAAACACACAAAGCATGTTACAATAATTGCTTACATGCTAGCGCGCGCTTGTCACGACACTTGTCAAGACTGTCAGAGCTGTCAAACCTGTCAAATATGGTGGTTGTCAAAGGTGTGTTATCGATCTAATTGATCTGAAGTTGAGATAAGATCTTGATATTGTCGGTAGTTGAAGCTTAGCGGTTGCGAGGCGATGGTAATGATTGGCCAGAGCGAGAGTATACTAAAAGAGGGAAGCGCCAAGGTAGCCCGCGAAATTCAAATTTTCTTACATTTTTTGCAATAACATTTGCAGGTCAGTGTCAGGTTGTACATTGAACGAAATATGAAGTGTATGTGTTATGTGCTGATGCTGCACGTCTTGACCCACACATTCAAAGTGTGTTTGTACACTTGGTTATCACAAGTAAAGCGCGCGTCGCTTCGTAAGATAAAAATACTATACCACGTTTGCTTATTGACGATTTTGAGTTATGGAGGGAGGTGCTAGACATGCTGTGGTCAGCGTATTTTTTTAAGCTATGCTCAAATAAAATAAGGCTGAGAAAAGTGTCGAGACTCAGGTATAGTCCTAGAAATTTTGCAGCTAATTTATTGTAACGGAAACTGCAATAGTTATTGTATGAAATCTAATAATGTAGAGTCGGGCTGTGTGTCTCACTTTCAGAAGTGCTCACTGTCTCGAATATTCTTTACGATGCATTCTTTCACCGAAGATAATGTAGGAAAGCATAGCTTTTGTTGTAACAACAGCCTTACCAAATCAATGGTCAGCAGAAATCATACTTGTAACAGTCATGGTTAAGTTACAAAAGGAACCTCAATTAACCTCAGCATTTTCTATAAGCTCCATTAATTTATCAGTCAACCGAAAGAGCCTAGCAAGTTCTTTTGGAAATTCTCGTTCGTTTGGCAAACTGGGAATAAATCTGCTGCGTGTTTTTATACTTTGGTGCAAAGTTCGTGGTGTGAACTAAAGTATACAAACTCGCGGTAGCTACATGGGCGAAGCTAAACGAACTTAGGTTTGTCCCCAGTGTGGCTTGCTTCCGACATGTAGCGTTCGTTTTACGGGTATTGGTGCTGGGCCGGCAGTCTCGACATAAATAGCGACGCTGTCGCAAACTACCGATCGCTAAATATTAAGATGAAACCTCAGTTGTAGCCCAACAAATTCAAAATTTCTTTGAATTTGACGATTGATATGAAATTGATGATTAATTATTATTCGATAAATATATAATTCCCACAGTCGAGCATCGCATTTTGATCGCATTTTGATCAACATACGACGTAAAACAGAGCTGCAATTTGCAGACAACTAAAGAAATTTTGAATTTGGCGGGCTATAACTGAGGATTCACCTTAATATTTAGCGATCGGTAGTTTGCGACAGCATCGCTATCTAGTTAAAATTATTTCTGTACCAACTAGTATACATTAGTTTAGGATTGGAGCCTCTTTTTAAACATGATGACGCCTGTGTTAGGAAACTCCGCACTTCCAAAGCTTTGGCTGTTTGTACAACTTACATTTTTTTTCTTTTTTAGTTTTTTTAAGTTACTTTTTTCGTTACTTATAACTTAGAGTAATATGTTTTTCTCGAGCGCCTGTTGTGTGCTTCTTTATTGCCATTTACATAAAATATAATTATTATTTTCATAAATTCAAACACACTCGCTCGCACGTGAATTGAACAGAATGTATACATTAATGTGTGTGTGTTGGGCGTGCGGAGTGTGTGGTGTGTGTTGTGTGTGGGGTGTGTGAGGTGTGAGAGGTGTGTGGTTGTGTATGAGGGAGGATATGCGTGTGGGTGTGGCGGCGCCCGTAGACCAAGTTTACATTAGTACGAGTAGAAGTATAAGTAGTTTAATATTATGAAGCTTACAGTCTCATGTCCCTGTAGGACGTAAGACTGTCAGGTTCGTATTGCAGCTCATCACCATGTGGCCGTCTTTTCAGAACTATAGTGAGGTTGTCAGTCTATCTAGATGCAGCTGAATTACAGTATTTGGAGCTCATGTCGAGATAAAAATATTAGTCAGTCAGCAATATGGTAGCGGGCTGACTGACAAATCAATATCAAGACAGTTGATATTTTTTAGAAATTCAATAATTTGGTACAAGTTTGATTCCATTGAAACAGCCTCTACGATGGGCGATACTTAGGGCACACCCTGGGTAGACAGACCTGTTGCCACCGTGCTGACTGGCTAATTTAACGGCATAAACAGTTTGCTTTCACTGAGGAAACCTGGAGTTGGATACAGGGTCAAATTGAATTAGCTAGCGAAACTCCGCAAACATGATGGCTATCGATATCTAAACATGATCAAAAAAAAAGAAATTACTTACCTAATTTGATGAGTTTTTGAAGTGCAAACTTCTTTCGGCGCGTTGAGCACTTTTTGGGTGAACAAAAATCATGGAACTGGAGTCATCGTCACCGAACGCTTTCCATGAGCTATATGTAAACTGTGTATATATGTGTACTTTTTGGCTGAACAAAAAGCGTGAAACTCGCGTCATCGTCACCGCACGCTTCGACGATACAATTCACAAGTTACTTAGTTTTCACTTCTACGAGTATCGGCAGTCCCCAAAGAGTAACCCGTATTTTTTTTTTGGGGTCTTCAACTGCAGTTAGCGTACTCACTTTAATTATTAGTTAAAAAAAAACAGTTTTCTTAGTGTAAACTTTACAGACGTGATAGATATCAAACAAAAAAAAAAGATTTCCTCAACTCATACTTCAAGTAACAAAACCACCTGCGGTCATTGACCCCAAAAAAAAAACATTTATTATTATTTTGTCATGTTTAGATACCGCTACCCATCACGTCTGCGGAGTTTCGCTAGCTAATTTAATATGACCCTGTATAATGTATTTAAATAGTTAATATAAGTCTGAAATTGCCAACCTATCTTGAGCAAGCGTGGTGATCAATGTTCGGCCTTCTGTGAATGAGAAGAGGACTTTGCCCAGCAGTGGGGCAATAATAGGCTGGTATTATTTATTTTTGAGGCTGTCCCGGTTGTCTACTGGTCATAAGCACTACCGCTGAGCATGAGGTCCTGGGCTCGATTCCCGGGTCGGGCAAAGTGTTATTGGGTTTATAACCGACTTCAAAAAAATGAGGAGGTTCTCAATTCGACTGTTTCTTTTTTGTTTTTTTTTTATGTGTGTTAGCTAAGAACTTTTTTCTGTGTAAACCGATTTGGATGATTCTTTTCTTCTTCTATCTTTTTATTTGATAGCTGGTGCTTCACATGTGGTCTGGGTGAACCGATTTGGATGATTGTTTTTTTATTTGATAGGTGGTGCTTCACATGTGGTCCCATTTAAATTTGATCAAGGTTTGACCAGTAGTTTTTGAGTTATCCTTAATACTGCATATTTTTACCACTTAGTTTATATTGATGATGTGTTGATAATTTCCTGTCACTGTTATTTACATACCAAGTAGTGGAATACGAATTTGTTTGGGGTAGGTACCGCAACTAAAAAGTGAAAAATAAAAACTTTTTTACAAAAAAACAACCGTCTTCCAAAATAAAACACTAAAAGACGTGAAAAATAACTTTTATTTCGGAAGTCGGTGGCCAAAAACGAAAATACAAAAACAAAGGCACCGACTTCCGAAATAAAAGTTATTTTTCACGTCTTTTAGTGTTTTATTTTGGAAGTCGGTTGTTTTTTTGTAAAAAAGTTTTTCCACCTGGAATTACTCAGTAGCAGCCTAGAGTCTGGATTTTTTGGCAAAAGGCTCGCTCCATATTACATGGGACTTAAACATAACTGGCGAAATGTGGGTCTACTATAGGTATACCTCTGCCCAACCCTTTGGGAAAACAAGGCGTGATGTTATGTTTGTGTATTTATTTATTTAAATGAGTAATTCTCATATCATGGTTCGTGCATCACAAAACCTCATATCTTTCGACTACAAAGCCACCATTTTCGCACACTAAATCGCATTAACATCGCAAAAAAGTTATTTTAACTGAGTCAGTTGCTTGCTAACTCAAGTTAAACTGATTAAAAGTGAATATTGTAAATTGATATATAACCTGTGGGCCACCCAGATCGCGCGCTGTTTGTTTTTATTTTGGTTGCGCTCGCGCCGACCGCGGTGATAGATCGGCGCCGGCGACGCTGATTGGTTGAGGGAGTAGGGTTGGCGAGGTGAGGAATTTTGAGGAGTTTTTTTTTTGTCTTGGATGAAATTCAAATGATCAAATTCTCCTCTTCTTGTTCTCACATACTATTTTATTATTCATTTCTCCTTTCGCAGGTCTGCTGGAAGAAATTTCTTAAGAAATAAGCAGTACCTTTGTACTTATTACTAATATGCCGTATCCTGTATCTATTTTACTGTGTGTACATAAATAATATAATAAATAAATAAAAGCTGTATTGAAGTTTTTCTTGGTTAATAGTAAATTGTAACGATGTTGGTATGATATTTGTATGGTGGCAGGTAGATTGTATAAGTTTTTCAATAAATCAGTGTGTCGATGCACAAATAAAGAAAGTTACTAAGTGAGACTATTATGGTTTATGAAAAAAATCGATTAACCCTGTGATGAACTCATATTCAAATCAAATCAAATCAAATCAATTTATTTGCCATAAGTGTTGGTCGGTGTTGGTGGTGGTTGGTGTTGGTTGGTTCGTTTTGCTTTGCAGGAAGTTTTAATTGACATTTTCTAAGCAGTGCCCTGTCTTCTGCAGCGGCTTCGATTGCATTACCTACCTATTTTTTTTGATTTTCTTAAATACATTTTAAGGTATCAAACTTTCTTCCACTTTTTAAAATTTAGGTCTTAAGTTTAGTCGTGAAAAAAATACTGACCAAGCAATCATATCATTATTTAGCAAAAATAATTTAAACTAAGAATTCCTCTCGGTGGCACCCCTGCCCACTGATTGGCGCTTGCACAGCGTATTTACAAAAATTCTTCGCATTGATACTACACGTCTAAATAAATAATTATTATTTATAAATTTTCCCACATATATTTTGCATGCATTCGCATTTTTTATAATCGCTACTACCAGCTGTCAAATTACGGATAAAGGTTTGCCTTATCTTCGCCATTCTAATCTGAAGTATGCTGTGGTCGGCTCCCAGTCTAAAGACTGGATGCTGACTACAAAATAACTCAGAATATCAGGACGGTATGAAACCTCCTGCAGTAAGATTGTTGTAGCTGTATTATCCTATGGTTAGAATGGTCAAGGTCTCGTGGTTAAATAATAACAGCTAAGTTCGTAGCTGAGTGACCATCTATTAGGTACTCGTACATATCGAGACCTCTCTGTGCTTCGGAAAGCACGTTAAGCCGTTGGTCCTGACTGTCATTAGTAGATCTATGACCGGTGACAACCAGTCTTACCAAGAGGCATTGTGTTGCCTTGTAGAATGGTTATAAAATGGTCGGATAGAGGTATTCAGCTGCATCTGGTTGGACTTGAAGCTGACCCCAACATAGTCGAGAAAATGCAGGCAGATGATGAGATGGTCCCTAGAGTGATGGTGCGCCAGGCGTACCTTTAAATAATGAAGAAAGAAAAAATATTTATTGAGACTCGCACAGGATTATCACAAACTAAACCTAAAGAAGTATTCCCGTTTGAGCACCTATTTTATGGGCGCCCATGCACAATGGGAATACTTTAGGTGCCCTCAAAATAAGTGCTCAAACGGGAATACTCCAAACTAAACACAACGCACACTCCGTATCACCTACTTAAAGGAACTCCTGGCGCACCCTGACCAGTCAGTCCCGTAGACTCTGATACCACCACGCTGACAAAGTACCTGTTTATTTAGTATGAAGCTCCCCGCTTTTGGTCGTTCGACTTTTGGGCTGACTATCCGTAACGAATGTCGTAGTCATTCGATATTTAAACTCTGTACTGTTCTTCCAGGCACTGAAAGGTCTCGCTCGATGAGTTGAGGTCACCCATGGTCTAAAAAAAACAAGGGTCTGGCATTCCGAGAGTGACACATGCATACGTCACTATCCAGTTGCCAATTATGGAAACATTTTCAGTAACCATTCTGTTAAAAGATATTTAGAAACCATTTAAATTGTCGTTTATTTTCTAATGAAACGAAATAATTCAATTTAAACAAATACCAACGTAATTGTTAGTTAAAACCACTTTGTTTTATCGGATTCGCACAGGTAATAAAGGCGATTGGGGAGTTATTATTACACACTACTGGTAACACAGCGGTGATGACGTAGGCTTGTGTCACCCCCGTGACCGGAATGCTATACCTGGCGAAGTATATTATTATACCATGAGGTCACCCATCCGAGAGCTGGGCTTAAGGGGACTACATGACCTAAACGCAAATTTATAAGGCCTAAAAATATATGATCCACTTCAGTAATCAAAATCAGAAAAATATATGATATTCTTCTGGATATACGAAAACATAATACAATTAACTTGATATGATAGAAAAAAATCACGAAGATACCTCTAAAAATTCATTTTAACTATTAAAAACCATACTAATATACATGCAAACATTCAGATTTTTTGTCAGATTATTCTACAAGTAACATACTAACGTAATAGTGTTTTAATTTTTTAGTCCAATGAATAGGTTTTTTGTAAATCCATATTTGCTTCATATTTTACAATAAATTACCAGCGTTGTGTCATCGCGCGTCTCTTTCTTTTCTATGCAATCCGACAGTGACCGCGCTTTAGGTCTTGTAAGCCTCTTAACCTCCTACATTAAGTCTACTGCTGAAAATAAGGCCTATAATAAACCATCAGTAGGTTCAGGTTTTTACCATACCCACTATGCTTGCTAAATTGATTAGTGATACCAGCTTCACATACTTACGGTACCCCAGTACCGTATATAGGGGATTTTTTTTCGCTAAGCTATACAAATTGAATGTTGAACTGACAAGAAAAAATATTTAAAAATATTGAAGTGTAGACCACACAATGAGAACCTCTCCGGAGACATTAAAGTCTCAATATTTTTCTTTTATAGTCTTGAGTATGAATAAACCCTTTCTTTTCATATCTACTAGCATAAAATACTGTTCAGAAAATTAGTTCTTTCGTAAATAATAAGAACTAGTAAGTTTAATTCGCATTTTTGTCGCACTCAGAGGGTATATTCGCAAGAAGAAGATAGAATATAAAAGTTCAATTTAAAGACTTGAAATAAACTGTTAAGTACCCAAAATTATCCTAATTTCTTCATACCAACCAAAAAACGTCCACTACCGAAAATAGGACCCCTATTTACCACAAACTTCCGATGTTAGGGTAAAACCGGTTTAATCGCCCCTCGTGTCAGTCAAAATCTGCTAATTATGTGTATCTTTGTCACTAGTCCAGTCTATAAACGTCCACAGCCGAACATAGGGACTCTTTCTTAACCAATAAAACGTCCATTCGGCAAAAATGGTAAAATGGCCCCTCGTGTTGGTCAAAATCTGAAAAAAAAATAGTTATCCCTGATTTAAGTTGTATCTTTGTCATTAAACCAGCCTATAAAAGTCCACAGCCGAAATTAGGAGCCTCCTTTCATCAAAAATATTCGATATTAGGCCAACAATTGTGATTTGGTTGAAGATTTTATGATGGCAAAATAAATTTCCAATTTTAAACAATAATGGCGAAATGATCATTCTTGTTTTACACAAATTCGTAATTTCCTAAGTAACAGTTAAATTCTTCTTTTCACCTGATAAAATCCTACTTAATCGCCTCTAAAGAAACCCATAGACAAGGATTATGTGATGGCCGATACTCAGATCGAAACTAAACGACAGTGTAATACCGAAGTCAATCTGTCTTAACCTAAAAACCATAGTAAAAGACCCCTAATTTTTGTTCGAATGTTCTAAAGCTCAGTTCAATTTAAACTGGTTATATCCAGTATAAGCAGATCCTTACAAACCTACTAGATACTCCGTAGAACAGGTCAAGTTAAAATAGACGATAAACCATTGCAATAGGCCTCATTTTATTGAATGAATGTTCTAACTGACAGCTCAACTTATGTTAGATGCTTTTCGAACGATATTCGAATGTCGAACGCAACCAGCAAAGTGTAGCTATCTCTTTTTATTGTACAGAGAAATGAAAGGAATGTTTTAAGGTAGAAAGGGATGTAGATACCCGCTGTCGCGAAGTGGTTTAGTGCAGCGCGTTCGTCGTGGGTGGTCGGTAATTTTTATGCTGACGTCAAAAGGTCATTCAACTCAGTCCGATTAATTTTTGACACCTGTATGGGTTTTTTTTTTTACTTTTTTATAGTTTGTTATTCAAGACGTGATATATAGTCCCTCTTAAGTTTGAGCGTTGATTAATTGGTAATTAATATGCTCAAGTTTTTGGTTTAAAGGCTAGGCAGAGAAGGCTTAATTTTTCATTGGAGTGACGGTCTAGCCTTTTGGTCAATTTCTAGTCTATCAAGATATACAACATCGTACTTGTATTCGCCGAAGGGTTGGGCAGTGGTTTACCTATAGTACACCCACATTTCACCAGGTATATTTAAGTCCCATGTCCCAGGGGACGAGCCAATTGGGCAAGATTTGACTGAATAACGGTCTATGGCAGGTTTAGGGATCCCTTACCAGCACAGCGGGGTAATTGCCTAACATACGGAATGGCTCTCATTTTGACAGTTCAACAACATTCATTGCGTTATTTAAGTTGTTGAGCCGACAATTTTTTCTAACATATGAAGCAATGGATTAGCAATAGGCTTCAAAATGGTTCAGATTGTGATTGATAGTGTGTTACACAATTTGGGTTCTGGACCTGGTTTTAAAATCTGCCAAGAACAAATATACGGTTTTTGCAAATTCATGTTTTATGAATAGTCGATCTCGTAATTACTTCATCACCCTAAGGTTGCATGTAAGTTGCACGTCATTAAATGACAAGGTATTTCTTATCTTCTTCATCATGAGTTCTGCCAAAACATTATATCTCATTGTATCCATAGCTATGTTTATAACAAACCTCACGTTTTCTAAAATACCTGTTTCAAAATTTGATATTTTTGATCTCGACTGTAGGTACATTTATTACAGTTTACTGTGTTATTAAATTTTATATTTATACTTATTATACACATACATAACATCACGCCTGTATTCCCCGAAGGGTTAGGCAGAGGTGTACCTATAATATACCCACATTTCGCCAGTCATGTTTAAGTACCATGTAATAGGGGGCGAGCCTATTGCCATCAACCGGGCACAAATCCAGACTCCGGGCTGCTACTGAGAAATTCCAGATGGAAAAACCCGATAACACTTTACCCGACCCGGGAATCGACGAGGACCTCATGCTCAGCAGTAGCGCTTGCGACCACTAGACCAACGAGGCAGTACTTATTATATTTCACCGAAATCTCCAAACGCCTATTTGACTATTACTTTCCGTGACCCAAGGGCTGGCTTGTACCTTGGCCAGAGAGCTAAGCATTGCCGAACAACGTGGCAACGCCGCCAGTCTCTTGGGCCTTACATTACCAGACGCCAGCGATGCGAAAAATTTATCGACGCCATTTTTTTTTACTACTTGTTGTTAGGTTAGGTTATTATATTTTTACTTTAATAGTTTTTTATACTAAACTCTGATTTTTTATTTGCTATAGACCCAAAAGACAGTTGCGAAAGAATAACTTTAAGAGATACGTTTTCGAGTTCAAAGATGGAAAAGCTGCCAATGTGTAGAATATGTTTAGTGAAGAATGTAACAATGTATGTAGTTGTCAACAGGAACTTGCACGAACTATATATGAGAAGCTGACTGATGTAAAATTTATATCGCATCTGTCATTTTGGTCTAGTAAATAAAATATCAGAGCCAGTACTAACCCCACAATAACTACATTTTCAAATGTATCATGGAAGATTTTTATCGTTTTATTTTTTAATTTATATTAATGCACACTTGCTATTTCAATTCACTTTAGACATTGGCAGAATAATCAAAATCAGCTTTGCTTGCCATAGTAAAAAATAGAATAGAATAAAAATCAGAGATTTAAACACGAACTCTTTAATGTAAAAAACTGTGATCCATTGTTAGACGAGAACAATACTGCCGACAAACTGTTATGTTTTTCTTAATTACTTAAGAAAAACAAAACGATGTGACAGTCAGATAGTTTCAACCTCAATGTAGACACAATTTACTGAGAATTGTTGTCAAAAGTAACAAAGCATTTACGACATTTTTATCTTCGAAAAGAAAGTTATACGCTGCTTCCATTTCGATGATTTGGACAACTAACTAAATGTCGGGTAGTAAGCTAACGGACCTCTACAGCAATTAATTTTAACGCCTGATTAGTACATTTAATCATGGATTAGCGTATGGTGAAACACTCGCTACTCTTAATGTCCCGTTAACATTTTCATGAAGATTAAACTAACTAACATTGTATGGTGAAACTAGGCTTTACTAGACCTACTTACTTTCTAAGTTAATCTTGGATACCTCTTAGTCCACTTCATTCCTATACTTAATATTCCTGACGACAAGCAACGTTGCTGTGTTCCAGCACCCTAACTGTGGAACACACTTTTAATCATATTCTGAATCATTTTGAAGCCTATTGCTAATCCATTGCTTCATATGTTCGAAAAA
The DNA here is from genome assembly GCA_916610205.1 of Griposia aprilina. NCBI lineage: Eukaryota > Metazoa > Arthropoda > Insecta > Lepidoptera > Noctuidae > Griposia > Griposia aprilina. The sequence continues at coordinate 11,915,360 of OU744311.1, forward strand.
TTTGTTTGCTCAACGACGTAAATGACTCAATGAATGTTGTTGAACTGTCAAAATGAAAGCCATTGCTACTGTTTGTGTGTTACGTAATTACCCCGCAGTTTGAAGGGGGGGGGGGGGGTCGGGGGGGGGACTGTCCTTAACTTTTTGAGAAATTTTGATTTGCATTCACAGATTTTGAAAATAATGTACAGTTAGCAGGAAAATGGGCAATTTTATTCCAATCGATCATGCTTCTTAGTATATGGATCAAAAACCTCTATTGGACCAACTGAGGTATCAGTACTTACTAGAAAAGTCAGAAATCGCAAAAACCTTTTCCCATACATTTCGTAGGAAATGAGACTACGACTTACTGTTTTATCAGCGATAAACTGACAGCTGCAAATAGACTAATTGAAACTTCACATTTGGATTCACCTAGAATTTTTACTTTTGTGCTCTAACATATGAGGTGCTCAACAGGGTAGCCGTTTCGACAGAGGACGGCATAGGTTTACTCTCTTTACTACAGAGCGGGTAGCAGCTGATAATGTGAATGGATGAATGCCATAGAGAATCGTAGTAAGTGAATCTTTGAGTTCCTGAACACTGTTTTTGAATACGCAACGGTATAACACCACGGTATAGCACCATAGGTTCTTATCCACTGCCTCCCGAATTGCCGTTTCTAATTAGAACGGCTTTGGCGGCTGTTGTGTGGCGGAGCGCCATCTTCATCTTCAGAGGTCATTTTTGTCACAGAATTTCGGATATCATAAGCAACCAGGCAACAAACTACCTATCTCGATTCTGTTTTCAAAGCAAATTCAATTATGACTCGTAGTCGTTCGAAAATCGAAGTTCTTTTTTTTATTGTTTATTTTCGGCCTGTCTTCATTGTAGCGGCTGGTCTATCCATTATAAAAAAGTAAATGGTACTCCCAAAACTTAAACAAAACGTAAACTTTTCCCATACATTTCGTAGAAGATTAGACTATTGTCTAATCTCCTACGAAATGTATGGGAAAAGTTTTTTGCGATTTCTGACTTTTCTAGTACTCAAACCTCAGTTGGTCCAATAGAGGTGTTTCATCCTTATATGAAACATGATCGATTGGTATAAAAAAAAGTTTTTGTGAAAATTGCCCATTTTCCTGCTGTCTGTACATTTTTATCAAAATCTGTGAATACAAATCAAAATTTCTTAAAAGTTAAGGAAAGTCTCCTAAGACCATTTTTCTGTAGCTACAACGTTTAAGATAGCTCTCCTTGCTGCCCCATCTCAAAAATCCACCCTGTACAACATACGCATGAGACGGTTCAGTTTTGTCTCCATGATCTTCTGCGCTGCTATAATCTGCAATACCTTTGGTATTGAAGGACATCTTCACTGACATAAGCACGTTGAATGCACACAACACATAACATCACGCCTCTGTTCCCCGAAGGGGTAGGCAGAGGTGTACCTGTAGCGGCATCTACAACGCCACATGCGCGCTGCACGTCACACTGACGTCACGCAAAATCCTGCATCGCGCAAGCAGAGTTTACCGCGAAACTAGCATAAATACAATGTCCCGACATCAAACGTCAGGCAGTTGCCCACCAGACACGACACCCGTCTGGTCGGAGGATTATCTCTTTTCTATGTAGGTATAAGTGAACTTTACACCATGTTCCTCATATCTCTATATAAGCACGGTGACTACACACTCAATACATAACCCTTTATTCCCCAAAGGGTTAGGCAGAGGTGCACCTATAGTACACACACATTTCGCCAGCTATGTTTAAGTCCCATGTAATAACAAGATAAAAGATAATTTATTTGTCAAACATGGGTACACATACAAATCAAGCATGCAAGAACTTAAATATATGTAAAAAGTCCGTACATGTTTTGCCTGACGAGGCGTACAAGTTTTTTATTTATTTTAACAAACACACATTTTTATAACCCGAAGACTGGCTATTGGGTCACTAACATTCATTATTAAATTTTATGAGCATAATAATAATATAAAGTTCAATTATGTCAAAAGGTATCTGTCAAAAAGTTATTTATATTATAGTAACACTTGTCTGTTAATAGATTTCGAATCTTATTTTTAAATCGATTTGTTGTCATAGCTCTATAATACTGTGGTATTTTGTTGTATATTTTCGGGGCCATACAAAAAAAGCTTTCCCCATGAGGGCAGTTTTTGCCGAATGCAAGCAAACTTGGCTGTTGTCACGTCTGTTGCGCGGAAAAGTGTCAGATTGTCGTGGAAAGAGTTGAGGGTTAGACTTTACAAACGATGCAACTTCAAAAATATATAGAGACGGTAAAGTTAATAATTTGTATTTGTTAAACAATGGTCTGCAGCTTTCTGTCGATTGTAACTTATACATAGCCTGAATGCACCTCTTTTGGGATTTAAACGCTATTTCTTTGTCTGTAGAGTTACCCCAAAATATGATACCATAGCGCAGAATTGATGCCACTAATCCATGATAGGCCGTCATCAAAGCATCTGGGTTAAGTTCTGAGGACAGTTTGTACAAGACATACGCACACTAGCTCAGTTTTTTGCTTATATATTCAATGTGCGCTTTCCAGTTCAATTTTGGGTCTATCATTATACCAAGAAATTTTGTATCGTCGACTTTATTTACTACTGTGCCATCGTAGAGGGCTTCAATGTTAATATCAGCGTGTACCAGTTGACTAAAATGCATTATCGTCGTCTTATCTAAATTAATTTTAAGATTATTCCTATCTAACCATGATACTATTGTCGTTAAAGTTTAATTAATGTCATATTCATAAACGTCATTATTCTTACATGTTATTCTCACTGTGCTGTCATCTGCAAATAGGGTCATGGGGTAGTTAATAGCACCGGGCAGATCATTGATATAAAGGATAAATAATAGTGATCCAAGCACGCTCCCTTGTGGGACACCGTAAATAGGCGTTCGTTCGCCAGATATGTAAAACTCCTCTCTTTTTGTCTTAATATTTATTTTTGTTATTTCTGTGTACTGTTTTCTGTTAATTAGGTAAGACTCTATTAGGTTAAGTATATTTCCTCTGATGCCATATGCCTCTAGTTTCTGAAGTAGCACGTTATGGTTTACATAATCAAAAGCTTGCGTCATATCACAGTAAATAGCGCATACTGGGATTCTATCGTCCATATTTATCATTACCTTATGCAAGAAGTCATAAATTGCCATATTGGTTGTCCTCTTTTTTCTAAATCCCTTTTGTTCATCGATTAAAATGTGTTTCTTTTCAAGGTATGAATACAACTCCCTATAAATATACTTTTCAAAAATTTTAGATATGATCGGAATAAGTGCAATTGGTCTATAGTTGCCCATGTGTTCATTATTGTTTTTTTTTAAATAACTGCTTTACTATAGACACCTTTAAGGCATCTGGATATACACCTGAAACGATACACAGATCTATGAGATAGCTCAAGTGTTTACAGATAAAGTCAGATATATACTTGATTACCTTCGTAGAGATTCCGTCATATCCTGTACTATTTGTGGATTTTAATGATTTTATAATGTTTTTAATGTCTATAGGTATACTGGGGGCAACAAAAATTTAATCTTGTCGTTTTGCAATATGGACTGAATTATTTCCTGTACATGGAATGGGTTGAATTTTATCTACAAAAAAGTCGTTAAATGCGTTTGCTATTTCTTGAGGGTCTTTTAATACTTTATTATTTATATTGATCTGTCTAATGGATTCCTTAGGGAAACACTGTTTTGATTTGTTTATTATATTCCAGGTCGTTTTTGACTTATTGGTAGAGGTTTTAATAGAATAGTTGTTTTGGGCACGTTTAGTAAGTTTGATAAATTTTTTAAACCTTTTTTTGTAGTTTAGGAAACTTGCCTTATTCGTTGTATTTCGTTTTAGTCTATAACGCCACAACAGTTGCCTTTTTTTTTTGCTGCATAATTTTATGCCATGTGATATCCATTTCGGTTTCCTTATCACCCTTATAGTTGTCCATTTAAACGGAAAACATAGTTCATAAAAAAGTTTAAACGTGTCAATAAACATGTCAAATGCGTCATTAGGATTATCCGTTTCATAAATTTCTGAAAAAGTCAGTTGTTCTACACAGTCTTTAAAGGGCATTGTCCACGTTGTATGGGAATTTGGCTCAGTATGAACAGGCACTTTAAGTATAAATATAATACAGGTTTAATAGGTTATACCAGTAGGAATGTTTAAATCATATTATGGTTGTATCGTGATGCTTGTACGACTTGTTTTGCTTACTTGTTTTTTTTAATTAAAACACATTTTTATGATCCATATTCAAGCTGAGGTCAACGTTGGGATTGGTTTCGGAGTTCATAGGCGTGCTGGGGTCAACGTGAGAAGGGGTATCAGTGTCCATATTCAAAATCAAAACAAAACTTGAAAAATAATCACCGTAAAACGAGGCAAACAATATTCACGATGCCAAGAAACAAAGTGAATGACAAGTATGACAAGTGACTTGAAGTGACAGACAACTGACATTGATATAAACTTTTTTTTAAATAATTGATTTAATAATTACTAAAAATCGATTCATTGACCAACTTCGATACTTTTAAATACTTTTGTTTTCAGATTTATGGATAAAACATGTTTTTAATGTAAGTGATTATAAAAACAGCTTTACTTTAATTTACTGTAAACGCTAGAACTAGACTTTTATACTAATATGGAGGACGTAGTTGAACTTAAAAAATAACAATCAGAATCGATTGTCTAAGTATTTTAAAGTAGGCGATTTATTGTTGGCATCACTATGAATTAATGAAAGTCGTACTATCAATATATCGAAGAGTAAAACAATTTCAGTACTTATTAAAAGCACTTTTCGTGGGCGCAAGTTGATACAAAAGTATAGAAGAAATAAGCGTTTAAAAACTAACCATGATTTTTGATTAATTTGTTTCTTTTCGAGCATCGTGTCCACGCGAAGCCGAGAATGAACAATTTGCTTTAATCATATTCTCTGCATTAAAATCACGTCTTTTTATACGCCAATATTTTAAAATAGCGGTTTTTTCACCGGGAACTTTATTATTTGAGCTGTGTGGTCTGAAAGTGCAATTTCAGTTTTACATTTGGTTTTAAAGTTATGTGCGATATTGTCTATGCACGTTTGGCTATGTATCCTGGTTGGTTGTCTTAACGCTAATGTTAGATTGAAATTTAGTAACAGACATTCAAATTCTAATGTAATATATATTTTTTTTCATTACGTCAATATTAAAATCTCCTGTCATTACAATATCCGTATATTTTTTTTTTACATATGATTCGTAATATTTTCTCTAACACGCCATAAAATGTATATATATTATTTATTTTTGCTACTCTGTATATACACAAAATAATAATATTATATTGTAAGAGCTTTAAACCGCAGCACTCAACTACACCAGTTATTGACAAATTAGCTACCTGCGGAACCTCTCTCCATTGGTGCCGTTTTCTAATTAAAATACAAGCACCACCACGCTTACTATTCCTTCTACAAAATACTGATGCTAAATAATAATTGGGTACCTTTAAGTGACCTTCGTATCCTGACATCATAAAATGCTCTGTAATACATAGTGCATCAATATGAATGTTCTTTTCTTCTAATTCCTGTAGGCAAACAGTTAAAGCATCTGTCTTATTTAATAGGGGGCGAGCCTATTGCCATCAACCGGGCACAAATGCTGACTCCGGGCTGCTGCTGAGAAATTCCAGATGACACACTGACCAACTCGGGAATCGAACCCAACACTTCATGCTCATCAGTAAAGCTTGCGACCACTACACCAAGGGGGCAGTGACGGTGACCTACTTATTATTACTTATCATTAGACAAGATAATGCCGCCCAAAAACATTATTAAAAAAAGAGTTGTTCGTGGTTAATTAATAACAGCCGCACGGGGCTACGCTTGACGCGGTCGGTTCGTGGATGGGTGACCATCCATTACATATCGAAACCCATCCGTGCCTCGGAAAGTACGTTAAGCCGTTGGTCCTGGCTGTCATTCGTAGATCCTTGACAGTCGTTACGGGTCGTTTGAAGCCCGAAAGTCTGACAACCAGACTTACCAAGGGGTATCGTGCTACCCAGTAACTAAGTTGTGGAGGCAGTCGCTCCATGTAAAGTACTGGTACTCTGCTGCATCAGGTTAGACGTTTAGCTGACCACTACACAGTTGGCAAATGACAGGCAGATGGTGTGGGATGGGAAACCTCCTTAATTTGCCGCCCGATGACATAAAAAGAATAAGTCAATCAAACTGTCAACTGTGAAAAAATCGTAATAAAACAATCCACATCCACCCTTATAGACAGGGCGAGGTTAAAAATAAAGTCGCGACTTGTAATCAAATTCAGTTCGATAGGGGTGTCGTCAACCCCCTCGATAGGTGAATGTCAAGAATTTCGACACCCCTAGTGATTGAGCTGGGTTTGTATGGGTGAAAAAAATATAGGAATAACTGACTCAGTTTGTGTAAGTTTATTGAGATACAAAGTATTTATTTGTAAACATAGGTTACAGATAGGTTCACAAGTATTTGAGATGCCACATTTTTGTAAGTTCTCTATGCTTTGTCATTAGGCGTACAAATGTTAGTATCACTTTCAATTATAATATCAAATAAAAATTACAGAAAGCGCTAGAGGTTGGATAAATCAATATAATATTCCCCTGACCATTAATTAAATTTCAAATAAAAACTACAATGTCAAAACATGTAGGTACCAAATTAATAAAATATTTCAAAATTTATTGTTCATATATTTTTAGGCCCAAATGCAACACAAATCACTAAATGCGTTTAGATGCTTTTAAACATACACACTTCAAAAGTGTCTAGGTATCAAGGTGTATTAAAAAAAAATGTGTAGATCGACGAAATACTCTCTGCTTTTGCATTAATAAAGACTTTTCGCGATTTTTGATTGTGATTATGAATTATGTTGGATTTTCGCCTTAATTAGTTAGTCCTGACATTAATACATATTTATCTTTTTATCATATATCTCTATCTATCTATATAAAAGGATAAAAATAAAATATTCCACTCAGAAGTATGGCTGAAATTTTCCTGATTTGGCCTCAAACCCGTTGCTGGATTTTAAAGGAATACGACCTGACAGAGGATTCTCATCTTTTGACCGAAATTCAAAAACCATTCCCTTTTCAAATGACGAAATTTACTAAAAAAAAAATATCCAGATTTTTAGTAACTAGCAAAAACGTGCTTGAACCCTAGACACTTTTGACGTGTGTATTTAAAACATCAATCTGGCTCTGTCATCTTCAAACGATTTACAGAGACTGAACCATGTTTTTGTGTGTATTTTATGTTCATTATTACATTATGTGCAGAATAAACAATCTTTCTTCGTTCTTCTTTTTATTTTTTTTCTTTAATTCGTATAGCGCTAAACATATTTAGTCATTAATTTGTGGTGCAAGCAATAGTTATATGAGTTAGACTTCATTTTCATGCCTGACGTTCTAAAAAGCATTTTTGTATTGTGTTGTAGTGGCTTCGTGGGTATTGTTGAAAGCTGGCCTTTTCATTGGACCAGTATTTAACATAACATTACGCCTGTAATTCTCGAAGAGTCGAGAAGTGTATTTATAGTACCCACACCCAAAATTTCGTCAGTTTTTCAGTCCCATGTAATAGGGGGCGAGCCTAATAAGCAACCAGTATTTATTCTCCATGTTGATTGATCCCTTGACCGAGAGCTCGCCAGAGAGTGACAGATATTGATTTGAGGTGCTTATAACAGTCCACTTTATCTTTAAAACTAGATTAACAGATTCTGGTACATTGAACGAGAAAAATCCTCTTTTTCAGGACAAGCTTTATCAAAGAAAGATATCTACCACCATGCCTTAGTGGAGATAGGACTTTCTTGGAGAAATTTTACAAGAAGCTGATGACCTAAATGACATACTTGTTGACAGTAGTGGCTATAGGCCGAGCCAAATGGCTCTAAAATACTCAGATGTGTAAATGAATTTTGTCGATGGGATGTTGTGTTGTCGATTCTGGAACTAAATCTTCCCGCTTAGGATTGAAAAAAAAAATTTGCCCAATAACCTAAAATTTCTGAAATTTAGGGCCATACTCACAGATCCCGCTTTACTGGGTAAAGTAGGTATTCAATTGAATATGTATAATATATTCATGCCACACAAATAATGTTCACATTCGTATGCGACGCTTACTTTAATTAGAAAAGTTAGGCCAAAGTGTAAAGACAACGTTTTGTTCAATACATAACTACATACATACATAAACTCACGCCTTCTTCTCATGGGGGTAGGCAGAAACTACAGAACCTCAACTGCTCCGATCCTTACATAGGTACTCCTTTTGCTTCGTTTACGTTCATACATCAGATTCAATACTTTTGTTTTTAATAAACAAAAATAACATTACCTTCAAGAACAATGTTACATTCTTTTTCAACAAACCTATTTATAATTCTATCATACATTTATTCATGTCCATCGCCATGTAAACGCCTCCTTAACTAGAGGCGCGCGTGTCTCGAGCATGTTTTCAAATTAACTGTTTTTTTTTTACAACAGAGGGGTAATTGTGTAACACACTAACAGTAGGAACAGCTTTCATTTTGACAGTTCAACAACATTCATTGCGTTATTTACGTTAATGAGCAGACATTTTGTTCGAACATATGAAGCAATGGACTAGCAATAGGCTTCAAAATGATTCAGATTGTGATACATAGTGTGTTACGCAATTAGGGTCCAGAACTACAGTCAACAACAATCAACAACACAATTGTTGTTGTTTTTGCGAATTGATTCGCAACAACAACGAGCGAGCGAATTATTGTGCATTGAAGTAATGTTGTGGATTGGGTTCAATAAACGCATTTCCTTTTCTTGGTTTTTTAAATGGATATTGTTTTTGTGAACGTGAAGTCTTTAGTTAGAAGACTAAAGTTAGGCGTGACATAAAAAGAACTGTGGACTTGCTTATGGCTTTACGGACCGTTATTGGTTAAAATTAAGAGGCTTACAAGAGCTAAAGCGCGGTCACTGTCGGATTGCATAGAAAAGAAAGAGACGCGCGATGACAAAACGCTGGTAATTTATTACAAAATATGAAGCAATTATGGATTTACAAAAAATCTATTCATGGGACTAAAAAATTAAAACGCTATCACGTTAGTATGTTACTTGTACAATAATCTGACAAAAAATCTGAATGTTTGCATGTATATTAGTATGGTTTTTAATTGTTAAAATATTTTTTTTAGAGGTATCTTCGTGATTTTTTCTATCATATTATGTTTTCAACACACTATCTAACTAGAATATATCCAGAAGAATATCATATATTTTTCTGATTTTGGTTACTGCAGTGGATCATATATTTTTAGGCATTATAAATTTGCGTTTAGGTCATGTAGTCCCCTTAAGACTCTTGTATATTTACCAATAATGAGCTTCTATAACGGCAATCGCTCAGCATAATGCTATGACCCTATGCGAGACAGAGCCTCAGCGCTGGTATTCAGCGACAGTCGACGTGGACGTGATGACACTGGTGATGGTGGTATGAAAATCATGTACACGTTCGGAAGTCAAACTTAGGTATTCCTCCAGACATTTGTCCTGCCGCCGGCGATTAAAGAGGTTAGCTAGCAACTATTTATACAAAGGTACTCTGTGCTAGCAACTAAGCACGAGTTGGCGAGCAATGAGCTGCGTGTGCGCGTCGGGCGTGGACGAGCGATTACCCACCGGTATACACATTGTGGTACATTTAGGCCATTCCTTGGTCTTTGAAGAAAAATATTATTTCGATAATTTATCTTATTACATATTAAATACATTATTTAAATATTTTTCAAAAATATACACAAACAATAAAAAATATAAAAAATAGTGGCCCATTCGCATGAGAAACAGGGGGCCAAGTGGCCGGTGGTCAGGGAGGGACCTCCTCACTTTGCGTGCCGCGTCCAGAAGTTCCGCTCCAGGGATTAGAACTCCTGGACATCCTCCGGAACTCCTAGAACTCCTGGAAATCCTCCTCATGGAACTCCTGGGCAGCTGAGTCAAGGGCTTGATTTAGAAATCAAGCCAGCTGCGCCATGAGAGCCTCCTGAGGTGTTGGTCGAGGCTCTCCGCTATTAAGCCATTTACTATAATGATTATCGGTACGATGATTGTAGAGTCCACGTCCCACATGTCGTCAACCTCGTGTGCTAAGTCAAAATACTTGATTTTATTATTGGAGAAAATTATTATTATCAGCCATTAATGTCCTACTGCTGGGCAAAGACCTCTCCACTCTCCACCTCTTTCTGTCCAGAGCTGCCAAAAACGATCTCTCGCGTCCGGCCCTGTATGTATTTGCGTGTTTTTCTCTGCGTCATGTTTAACGCAAATAAATGTATTTTCTTTCTTTCTTTACCAACCAAAAACCACAAATGTTGTGCTATACAACTCTCAAATTGTCGAGTTTTTATTGCAAGTATCTTTATTGTTGCAAATTGATTACAGATAAGCAATCTGCGCTGAGCTGCGTCTGTTGATTGAGAATATAACAAAAAATAGATTGATCACTCGTAACAATCGGTTTGTCAATCAATCAGTTACTGACACTACAGTTACGGAAGAATAATAATAGAATTAATAGTACGGACTGAGCTAAGTAGGCACAAAGATTTAAATCGAAAGATTCGCCCGATCGCGTCAAAAGATGATCGCGTTTCTTTTTCGATTTGACACTTCTGAGTTTAGACACACACAATGTTTTAGAGACTTGACTTGGTTGTCATGGAAACGCCATTATTATTGTGTGTCTTCTCAATATGGACTGCTTTTCCACGGTACTTGGTACGGTGAAGGCACGTCTAACTATTTCAATCTTTGAGTAAGCATGCTTTATGGATGTTTCAAGAGTAAAGTGGTCATTGTATGAGTTGAGTAATCTTTACACACCATAATTTCCTGACCTTAAAATAGTAGCCCAGTAATGAATGTGGAAATCAGATGGCAGTTCTAAGTAGGTATGTATCTACCTAAATGTCTGTCTCCAAGAATTTGTCCAATTTATACATTTCGCCCCGATACGAGCAAAAGAAGAACGTCGTTTTATTTTTCAACCCCAATGGACGTTAAAACAAATACACATCTCCAAAAAAATAAAACATTTAACATCCCCTAACGAATTTTCTTTAACTTTCACCCCTTTTTAATTTGGTGTCTTGCGAATGAACTGACAGCTAGGGGGGTGAGAGGGGTGATTTTATTGAAATACTTGCGGCGGCATCGCGAATCGGGAATGCGGGTTCGATTCCCGGGTGCTAAACTTTAATTTCGGGTGTTTTTTTTATTGCATTTTTAAACGCGACGTGAAAGCGATTGACATGGTGGAGATAGATACTTTTTTATAGGAATGAATTGAACGATGTTTATTTTATTTAGTCAGGAGAAAACTTTCTGACTTCAAAAAAGGAGGGAGTAAAATCTTGGCCTAAGGAAACCGGTTTTTTTTCAACCTTCTTAGTCTCGAGTGCAATAAGACCGTAAATATTATGTACAGGGGGCCTAAAATGGACGCTTTGGCAGAATCATAATATGATTTGCGTACAATTCGTATATCCCGCAATTCATCGATTTGACAGCTGCTATTTGACATTAGACTTCATTAAAGCAATGTATAATTTGTGGACCATTTTACGAAACTTCATACAAAACTGTCAAACAGATGAATTGCGGCATATTAATTGTACGCAGATCATAATATCATTCTGCCAAAGCGTCCATTTTAGGCCCACAGACCACCAATAAAGTTTGTGTACGGATCTTCATAAGGTGTTTTGTTCATTCCTAGTGCTGAGGTAAAAATATCTATGTCATGAGCCATTCCTATACATGATAATAATTTTCTTTACAGAACAGAAGACTCGTCTGATTGTCACTTTCCTACTTACTTACCCTGCAAGCTTTGATGTTTTTTTCCGCACATTAGACCACTTGACTCCAAATAAAAACGGACCATGGTAAGAGTAATGGCGAAGGTACAGTACGATTCAAAATTAATGGCGGCTGTGAAGTGCGCTACTCGCTGCGCAGTACCTCACCCCTCACCCCCGCTGACACGTGAATTGGTTACTGCGCAGCGACTCGCCTCATGTTCTGAGCCGCCATTAAGTTTGAATCGTAGTATACCTAGTGTTTTTTTTTTCTTAGTCAAATAAAACAAAACAAATTCATTTAACTTCTTTTAATAAGATTTGTCTATAAATCGCTACTGTTTCACATTTATAAATTGACAACAAGTTGAAAATTAAAATTTATCCGGAGAAAAAAGAAGTTTGTGCCACTAACATAATTTTTTGTGCCTGTTTTCCAATATGTTGTCAAAATATAATAAATGACTAATACTGCTACATTGCACAATAAATAACTTAATAGTAATTTGTTAATTAAATCTTATAATTAAGTTTTTAATTATTTACACTTTTTTATTTTATACAATTCGAGTGGGAGATTCGACTATAATTTTTTTACAAAAAACTTTTTTAAGTATTGTTTATTTTTTTAATTATTTCTCAAACGCAGGGATTATTTTAAAGGGTTCGTGTACATAGTGGCTTATGCTGAATTTTTCATCAGTTTCGTTTTTTTTTAATGTTTTTGGTTATATTGCTAAAAATAATGTGACTATATCATCTTACTAACCCAGATTCTTGAAAAATCTATGTATAATCATCAAAAACTCAAATTAAGGCAAAACACAGGCCATTGAGTACACAAACGAGAAGAAATGCAAGTTAATAATTAGTCAGTAAAATGCTATGGTAATCTTCAAATGTACATGACCAGAAAACAACACAGAATTATTTGTAAATCGTCGCAATAACATAATAATAATTATTAGCTGCAATATATTACTGCTACGGGATGCTATTTGGTTTAATTTACTGTAAATTACTTTGTAATTTTCAAGACATGAATGTTATTACAACTTGGAATATGAACACTTCATAGATACCACATTGTCTTTGTTTTCATCGGTTGAATTAAAACACGTATTAATAAACCCGAACCAAAGTTACACGAGGCATTTACTTCAGTATAACCATAGATTTTTTGAGGTTTAATTTTGGCATAACAAAACTCCGAGTTTATAAATAAAGAATAAGAATTTTGAGGAGCATTGCAGTAATATAACGCAGTAACTTTTATATTTGAGCCCGGTTCCTAGATCCAGAGGTTTCAAAAGATTCAAGCCCAATGATTTGATTTTAATACACCTGTGATAATTGTTGTAATTCAGCAACACAACGTCTTCTCCTCATTGTATCGTCAAAAAAATCCGTCGACTTTAGGACATTTTTGACAAATTCTATTAGACTTTGTTATGAATGGAGTCTTTTTTCAAGGATATAACACACGAATATTAAGAGGGCGTACAACGGTACACTAGCGCCACTCCTTTAAAATAATATTATATCGTGACTGAGAAGGAATTATGAATGACGACTCACTATGGACCCTCGGTAAGTGTGTCTAGAATTTTCTAATACCTTTTATAAAGTTTCATATTGAGACACGAAACAACAAAATGCGATCTAAATAAAAGATGCCACATTCCTCTAGACTAGATCGTATTTTGTTGCTTTGTATTTTGTTGTTTTGAAATTTTTGTTTGTTTCGAAATGTTCAGTCACGAGATAATATTTTTTTAAAGGAGTGGCGCTAGTGTACTGTTGTACGCCCTCTTAAATAAGTTACAACAATCGGCAATGATTTAGGAGTCGGGCGTCATTGCGACGATAATAACGAAGAAGTGAACAAAACATCTACAAAATAAGTGTCATGTCAGTTGTATTACTGTTGTATCTAAACTATTGACGAGTGTGAGAGGGGCGCAGGTTTGTTTCTGATCTCTTTTAACATTAGCAATTGAGCTTTGACGAGTGAAGTAGGTTCTAGGATGCTTCAAAGATAGGCAAGACACTCTTCTGTAGATTCCTTAATATTTTTATATATCTGCTGTTCTTGGATTGCCCGAATAATTTTAAACATGAACGGAGCCAATTTGTTACATGAAGGGATAGAAATGAGTATTTAAGACGAAGTCTGAAAGTGGCCCGGTGACTGAAAAGTTGTGTGGAAATCGGTTGTCATGGTCCACATATGATGCCCAGGAATGAGGAAAATGTCGTGAGATCTCTCTCCATAAGAGTAGGGGAACACCAAAGAAACGATGGATGAACTGTGTGAAAGAAGATATGGATAAAAAGGGGGTGACTACCGAGATGACGACTAATAGAGATGTGTGGAAGATCACGTTACGCCGATCCCGAATTAATTGAGATTAGGCAAAGAGAATGGTGATAGCATGAAAATCCAAGTTCAGCCGTCAGAACGGAGTGATGATCTCGTGAAAGGGAGTTCCGATTGCATCCGATATTAGACGGGCCAGTCAGAAGGCGTCGCGGCAGACGCCGTACAAGATGGCGGGATGAGCTGGCCATAACAAACGACCAGTGGTCCACATTAGGGAGAGGATTGGGGAGAGGTCTCTGCCTAGTGGAAGGATGCAGATTAACAGTAACAGTATGAATAAGGGCTCCAGCTTGAGCTCCTTAAGTTCTGAGTTGAACTGCAGGGTTACTGACAAATGCGTGCACTGACTGGATAGGTCTACTCAATATGTGTGGTTCTTTCCTTAAAAGACAATTTCAGACTACGATCTACATGCTCCGACCAAAATTATGTCTGGACTTTAAAAGAGACTGTGTCCTCTGAGTTTGTTTCGGCCTTTCTTCTCAGAGTAGTCAAATAGGAAACGCCAATCTCATCAAGTTTAAAAAATATGATTGACGTGTAAAAGTGTCTGTACAAACTTACTTATAGAAATAAAATCATTTATCCATTTAGGCTGAGACCGGTCGGAAAATTTCGAAAAAAAAAAACGCGAATAATAGCATAAACAATAGTTGATATTCTTCAGGTTTCGTTTTTCGTTAAGATTATTCTAATACTCAGCTATGTAATTTGTCACACAGCTGTCACACAATTATGTCTGGTATGGTCTAAGTTATTAATAATCGTCATGGCATGGGGCACTAACTGTGAACTTCAAGAAGTTATGAAATGCCTTTGTAATTTATTATTAATTAAGAAATTGCGCATAGGTACTTTGAAAATGACGGAAAACACTCATCAATTCACTTGGAGATTAAATAGGGATACTTACGGCAGCTTTGCTAACCGTTTCTAACCGTTTTTTTATTATTATTGCCAATTCTGTTCTGAATCCCTTAAATGTACATTACTGCATGAGAACAAATGTTGCAGATGGGCTTCTAAAATCAAATCTAACTGCTGTCTCTAACAGCACAGCTACAAAATAAGGTATGACCTTTTTTTATTGCAAATTCTGATTCCAAAGACTCGTGCCTTGCTCCAACAACCTGAACTCCACCATTAAAACTCAACCACCCTTCTAAATCTAAACTCTATTCAACTGCTGTTCTCTCTCTCTAGCCTTCATTTCTAACTCCTCTTCTTCCTTCGTCAGTGGCACAGTACTGTGGTTATACAGCCCTTGTGCCATCAGCTGTAACGCGAGGGGGTTCCTCTGGCCCGAAGCCTTCTTGATCTTCGCCCGTTTGTTTTGGAACCAGATCTTGATCTGAGCTTCTGCTAGACCCAGCTCTGCGGCCAGGCTTTGGCGTCTTCGCTCTGTCAGGTAGCGGTTTTCGGCGAACTCGTGCTGTGAAGAGAAATGGGCTGTTAGACATGTAGATTATGATGAAGTAAATTCTATCTATTTATGAAAAGAAAAGGGGTAGGAGCTTTATAGATAAATATAAGTCTGAAATACCAAGTCGAACCCGTCTTGAGCAAGCGTGGTGATCAATGCTCGTGCCTTCTCTGTGTGGGAAGGGGCTTTTGGCCAACAGTGGGTCAGTAATAAGGTGGTATTATTATTATTATGTCTCTTGATATTTCTCGGGACCCTGGGATCCCGGACCTTTGGAAGGCATAGGAGGGGCCGAAGCCAACTCGCAGAGGCCTGTTAGACGTTTTTAATTAAATATTATTATTATTATTGTAACGATTGGGTGAGATGGATAATCCGAGAGGTTGCTCGTGGATTCTCCACTCCATGTAAGGAGGGAGTTGTTGCGAGTAACCTGTGTGATTTTTTGTTGGTAAGCATTAAAACAGTTAATTTTACTTGTGTCAGGCAGAGGATACTCAGGACAGTTTCCTAGGTTAGAAAGGGTAATGTGGTCTGGTAATTGTAGCAGTATCTACATCGCCACATGCGACCTACGCGTCACACTGACGTCACGCAAAATCCTGCATCTCGCAAGCAGAGTTTACCGCGCAACTAGCATATATACAACGTCCCGACATCAATCATCGGACAGTTGGCCACCAGACTCAACACTGGTCTGGTCGGAGGATCCTGATCCTCCCTTGTCAATGGAGGTATAAGTGAACTTTACACCCTGTTCCTCATGCCTCTATATAATTGCTAGTGTGAAACGAAGAGTTTCACCATCAGCGCATAGCAGTCCACTGCTGGACAAAGGCTTTTTAACCGCAACCATCTAAGTCGATTAATCGAATGGAACTGTTTTTAACTAGCTGAGCCATTGGCTTCTGCATTATGGGATTTACGGGTCACAGTTTTCCACACAAAACAAATATTTGTTGGGCCGAGTAGTTTTTTCATTTTTTGCTATTTGTGCATATGACATTTTGGAGTTTTTGAGTCTGTAAATACACATAGGGTACAAAATCCTAGTAATACAGTACAAAAATAATAGATTTCTTGTCTTACCTTTAACCTTGCAAGTTGTGGCCCTGAGAAAGCAGTCCGGGGTCTCTTTTCATCAGGAACAGCGTTGTCTCCAGGAGGTTTCTTCGGCCTTCGCGTCCGGGGACCTGGTCAGAAACAGACTAAAATGGAGGACGAATATCTAAACCTCAAAATCTGAAACACATCTATACTAATAATATTCTAAAGAGATAAAAATTGGGAATTTATATGTAGGGGGTAATATTCAGACTGATTGACAAAAATTATTTCACTAATATGAAGCTAAAGTATTGCCAAGTGTCCTAGGATATATTTTCGCGGACAAAGTCGCGGGTGCAAGCTAGTTGGTTATAAGATATCGTTTGGATATCAGCACCATAATTACGTAACACACTATCTATCACAATCTGAATCATTTTGAAGCCTATTGCTAATCCATTGCTTCATATGTTCGAAAAATTTATCTGCTCAACAACGTAAATAACGCAATGAATGTTGTTGAACTGTCAAAATGAAGGCCATTCCTACTGTTAGTGTGTTATGTAATTACCCCGCTGGACAAAGGGGTCTATCTCCAGCAGTGGATTTTATGAAGACCATACATGCTTTTGTAAGTTTTTGGGGGTTATTGAATGTTTATCAGATAATAATACTATTAATACTTAGTTCAACTTTATTTGACAAGGTCAGTTTTTTATAAGTATGACACTACTATTTTATGCTGAGATAGGAGCCTTTTTGGCCTCACACAGGTTTTTTAATTGTTTATTGTTGTTTTTATTGTTAATTTTGTTAGTTTTAAATGCTCCTTTTTTATTAAATTTTTTACTCTTTGTATTTCCAGTGCGTGTCCCAAATAAAATATTTTTCTTTCTTTCTTTCTTTTTCTATTGTTTTATTTAAAACTATGTGATACGAGTAACTAAGCTCACTTCTATGTAAGTATATGTATAGTTATTGTACAGAGTGAATCTTTAGAAATTTTAAGCACAAAGTTGAAACATGACCAAGTTAATAATATGTTACATAACAAACACAACACAAACAAATTAAACATTCACAAACATAAACAAAGAAACACACATGTCACAGTAACCAATAAAAACGTCAGATGCAACCAAGAATAGACGTTGCAGCAATGAAGAAGCAAAAACACAGCATAAACACAATTTAGTGTCAATACGAAACAATTGCTTGCAGAAATAAACGGACATAAAACAAAATATTTAATGTTAATTCATCCAGTACACATAGCATGACCACTTCTATCTCTACGAGAAAAAGTGACATTTCTTATGGGAAATATTTAACTGATCCTCTAAAAACTTATTCACCTTCTAATGATACACACATAAAAAAAAACTTTTTTACAAAAAAACAACCGACTTCCAAAAAAAACACTAAAAGACGTGAAAAATAACTTTAATTTCGGAAGTCGGTGCCTTTGGTTTTGTATTTTCGTGTTTGGCCACCGACTTCCGAAATTAAAGTTATTTTTCACGTCTTTTAGTGTTTTTTTTGGAAGTCGGTTGTTTTTTTGTAAAAAAGTTTTTATTTTTCACTTTTTAGTTGCGGTACCTACCCCACACAAATTCGTATACCACTACTTGGTGTGTAAATAACAGTGACAGGAAATTATTAACACATCATCCATATAAACTAAGTGGAAAAAATCTGCAGTATTAAGGATAACTCAAAAACTACTGGTCAGACCTTGATCAAATTTAAATGGGACCACATGTGAAGCACCACCTATCAAATAAAAAAAGAATCATCCAAATCGGTTCACCCAGAAAAAAGTTATGAGCTAACACACATAAAAAAAAAAAAAAAAAAAAAAAAAAAAAAAAAACATACAGACGAATTGAGAACCTCCTCCTTTTTGTGAAGTCGGTTAAAAATAGAACCTCTTTTTATCTTTATGGCCTTTTCTCACAGTTGGTCGCAGTAAGTAAGTTAGGGTACTCCAACTAAACGGGTTAGGTTAGGTTGGAACTGTAACCAACCGCGCGCGAGCTGAGCGAGCGAAGCGACTGGTGCCGCGGTAGCGGCCGGCCAGCGCTACATCCAAGTTGGTCGCAGGTACTTGGCTATTTAGTTTTTTTGGACTTAAAAATAGTAATTAATTGAGGTTCACAAAAAGAGGCGCTATCTTTATAGAAGAGTGTTCAATAATATGTTTTTATTAGAGGTTCGATTAAATATATGCCATTTCTTATCTTCATTTTTGACTTCGCGCCTTAAAAATCTTTCTACAATCTGTCAACTGTCTTTCGTTTCTTCCGTTTCTATGGTGATCATGCTAAGCGACCAGATGGATCACCTACTAAATAAAATGGGCACAAATAAAAACACACGGAGCACAAAACATCCCTCGTTGAAATCCCCGACACAAGCGGACGATGCAATATCTTAACCAATTCAATTTCGAGCTCGAACGAGCATCGAAGACCCAAGCGATAAAATTGGTCAAAATATTTCACCGACCGCCTGGCAGGCTGCTGGTGGTGATGACGATGAAGGTATACGTGGTATCTTCTCTGGAATATTGGAGATGTGTCTAGAAATGGGTGCACAACTCAGATTTAGATTTACCGTGATATCATCAGGTCTATTCTGTGAAAATTTCACCGCGCGAGCTGTCATTCCACCTATGTTAGCGATTGACACTAATGACAGCTCACTTCAAGCTCATTTCATCTAATTATTCGCGGTGAGATTTTTACAGAATAGGTTGGCTGTAAGAGATGGATACGCAAAGGCGAAGTGTGAAAATAACAATGATGCTCAATAATTTTTTCTTGACCATGAACTGTCAAATCGACGATGAATTTAATGTCAACGTGAATGAAATTTGATTGGTTGTTGTTAAATCATTCACACATTCAACGGTACAAGGATATTTTGGCGCATGAATGACGTTGACAGACGCTGTTGGTAAACATTCGAGCAATTTTATAGAAATAACAAAATGGCCGCGTTAGTTCCAGTTTTGGTTACGCGCCAAAAGATCCCTGTAGATACAGTTGAATCTGATAAAGTGATGACAAGAAAATGCAACAAAATTGTCCAAAAGAAAATTAAAGTAATTTTACCTATGACAATGTATTGTGAATTTACTAGTAATCTATCCGAGTTGTAGCTACATGCAAATAAAGTTATTTATTAAATAAAGCTGTTAGTTCAAAAACAAAATTATTGCAAGCAAAAATACACAACGCAGTGCACAAACATGTTAAAGACCACAATTTCTTGCACAAACATTTTGACATGCTGATTATTTTACAAAATACAAAAACAAATCCACAATAAAAAATATTTATAATGGTCATGTTTCAACTTCACCTTAATTTTTCAGGATTTTCATTATTTCTAATTGTGTTTCAAAAGCAGATCCCAAAAGACCTATATTTCGAAGTTTTTTACAATATGGAGACAAAAATTCCTACGACACCTAATAAATGAAAACACTCGCACCGACAGTATGTTAGAACTATCAAATCAATCCTAACATCGAAATTAAAAGTGTTCTTTTTTCAAAAAAACTAAATAGTAATGATGGCCGACTATGGGTTTTGTCAATGTTTGACTAGAGTGGGCGCAAAATAAGTCTGCGCGCGTGTTTGACGCCAGGACTTTCAATCACTTTCGGCATAATGATGGCGTTTATTTACTTTGGAAAACATAGAACACAACACACTCTCTTGACACCTGATATAAACGTCGAGATGGCAGCAAACGATTGTTTCCGATTTAGGCCTCGCGCAGACTTATTTTGCGCGCACTTTAGCTATAGTGACTAAACTATTGGATAAATATTTGATTGAATTATTGTTAGCAGACTGGAAATATCATTAGATATACCTACGCAGTTTAATTTAGTGTCGTTTTGTCATCTTCACTAGCACCTTTCATATTACTTGGTAGCCTTGCCAAACCATAATAGGCATATTCTCGCCCTTTAAATTACCCGTTTAATAATCAAATCAACCAGCCAGTATCAATAATAACTATTTTCCAGTTCACTCAAAAAACTGAATAAGACCACGTATTCTCAATTTATGCGTAACTAATCAATTTCATTTCATTATTTAGCAGCATCACGAGTTGCTTTTTGTCAAACGTTTTTACAACTTTGTCCATTGTGGTTACGAAAATAGACAGGTTTTTGTACGAAACTCACTGAATTGGTGTTGTGACAATCCAATTAGGGTTCTAGGTGGAATATAATCGAATATCGGTGCCTATGATTGGCTAAACGCATATTGCTGGAAATGGCCAAATATTGGGCCAACATTCAAATATTGCGCCAACATTTGATTTGATATGCCATATATTTAACTAAAAGGTACAGGCTAAACTTCGGATGATAGTGCAAACACGATTACAGATTTGATAAGTGCAAGTATATTTTTTTCTTTCCTTTCCTGATCTTACAGAATAAATATTAGAAGTAATGCAAATGAATCCGACAGCTAGTGGCTAGGTAGGACCAATTTATAGGCCTTCCATTTATTTTTAGACGTTTTTAAAAGGGAAGTGTTTTTTTTTACACACTTCGAATATTTATTACTTTTTAAAATAATTACAATAATTAATATAGAGGTCTCAGAATTTGTCACAAAGATCGCTCTTGGCCGTTTCATGCACTCAATAGAAAGTTTTGTTGACAACCAGTTTTTTTTTTTCATAATGAAGCTATCAATTTACTTTAATATGTTTGGAACTTACTTTCAAACGTCTATTAAAAAATATTTAGAAAAACTGCTTCGATTGTAATGGAATATCTAAAATGATATTTATTGAACAGGTTTAATAAAAATATACAATGTGGAAACAATAATACGACAATAAAAACACCGGTAATAATAATGCACTAGACGATTTTGGAACCATCAAATAAATCCTAGCATTAAAATTACAAAAGTGATATTTTCAAACAAACTAAATTTTAATAGTAGTGAGTGACTACGTATTTTGCCATCTTTGACTAGCTCTAGTAACGAAACTATTGAATATATTTGATTGAATTTTTTAATGCAGACTGGGATCTTCACTTATATTTGCGTAAAATAAGGTACAGAAAGTACTTATATATAATTACATCGATCTTATAAAAATATGCCTTTAAATTTCGACGTGCAAAATAAGAATTTGAAATTATATTGTGACAGTGATATTATTGCCATACACCCTAATGAAAATGATTCAGATTGTGATAGCTAATGTGTTACGTAAACACATTAGCTATCACAATCTGAATCATTTTGAAGCGTTTTGATATTTCACTGCTTCGTATAATATGAAAAATAAATTTGTCTGCTCAACAACTTGAATAACGCAATGAATGTTGTTGAACTGTCAAAATGAAAGTCATTCCTACTGTTAGTGTGTAACGTAATTACCCTGCTGTATTCTTTTTCTCTATAGAAAAGTTGTAGAAGTTGTGAAGATACTTTCCTTATGTCAAATGACCATATTAAAATCAAAATTATAATGAAGAGAAAGTCAAATATATAACAAACAAAGTATTTCAAAAAGAGGATTTAAATTAATTATAATTTTATATTTAATTAAATTATAATTTAAATTAATTATTTAAATTACAGAAGTAAATTATATATATTTTTGTAAATACATACGTAAAATGAATAATTATAAAAAATAAATGGAATTATCTCACGTGGTTCTCGTGAGCGCGTCCCGTACTTACTTCGTCCTGGAACAAAGGAGAAAATATAATTAATAACACACAACATACAATAATATAGGTAAGTGCAGAAACTTTTTATAGGCTCGCCTCTGTTACATGGGACTTAAGGCGACAATAAGTGCCAGCGACCTTGAGTGAGTGGGAGGAGCATGCGAAACTTTTAAGCGAATAAAATTGCACAGAGCGTTAGCGTCTACCCGGACATTGGTCAGCGATGCACTGCCGCCCGTGGCCCGCAAGAGCCCCCGCTTCAACGCGCATCAAGTTTATTCCCAAAAACAACGCACCTTGATTTATCAAACACAATATAAATAAAAGCCGTATACAAATATTTGGGTAGTTAAATTGTCTTTTAGATGGTGAAGATTTCATGAAGATACGCCCGATAGTTTTTGCGTGATTATCGTTTTTGTGTTCGCGGTAGACATTACTTTACAAATTAATTACACTATGTTATAAAAATATAATTTCAAATATTCACATACCAAATTACGATGAAAATAGTCTAGTTTATCATTTTTTTTTTTCAAACAAATAAGACTACTTGTTTAGACGTGATGTTCAATTTGAAATCATTAAAAGTCGTATATCTGCGCCTTAAACATAACTGGCGAAATGTGGGTGTACGATGGGTGCAGCTCTGCCTAATCCTTCGGGGAATGAGAGATGTGATATTATATTTAGACAAATAATACTTATATTTTCATACAATTATTATTGTGGCAAAGTAGGTATGTTTATGTAGGCATCTGGAAAAATCCAGGAAATAATAAAAGGTTTTAAGATATTTTTAAAATATATTGTTCCATGTCTTGAATAATAAATACCGTCAAACGGGGTGAATAGGGATGCAGGGGCGAATCGGGACGAAACTTTATAAGGGATTTTAACATTGAAATAATATAGTTGTTGCCAACAAGGGCACTTAATCGTTAATTATAATACAGTAAACACATTAGAGCCCTTTTTGGCAACAAACTTTATTATTTCAATGTTACAATCCCTTGTAAAGTTTCGTCTCGATTCACCGCTGCATTCCTATTTACCCCGTTTGACGGTACGTACAATCCATATGGTAATTATTGACTATGAAAGTGGTCTGAATGATTAAATTTATAGGCAGACAGTGCGAAGCGATGCTGTTAAAACAATGTCCAAGAAGTTCTCATACAAATTGTTCTACTAAAGTCGCGTCGCGTTGTCGCGTCGGGCCTGTCATTTAACTAAATATGTAGTACAGAAAGTGTAATGATGACTTCAGGAGTTTCATGATATATTTTCTGAAATAAATCCATTTCGTACCATTACATCTATGTCGTTCATCAGTTCAAATATTTTACACAATTATTGTGAAACTTTATAATTATTTAAAAATAAGAACACTACAATTAAAAAGTGCATTCAAACATGACGTTATCAAAATTAAGGCAAAACGCAGTCTTGAGGACAGAACACACTAAAGCGTTTCCCACATTATTTCATCATGTTCCTGCAAATGGTTCAACATAAGCAAAAGAGCACACACGTCGTTGAGCGTTTGCAAAGGAATCTTTTGCAAATCCTCAACGATGGGATCGATATCATGGCCTTAAAGCATTTTTACTTTGAAACATCTTTCTAATTTGCATTCCTCTCCGCGTCGTATGATTTGCCAGCGATCGCGCGTCTCTTTGCTCCATGAAAATTTACAGAAATAGGTACTCAAATGTAAACTCGCCTTTACATGATAGCTTTATTATTAAAATATCGTTTCGAAAAATTACCAATGCTCATTAAACCCGAGGTCGAACCCTAGCCGTAAATATAATTGCAACAAAAGTTTATGCTTCAATAAATTGCAAATTAAAGCCAATCATCAAGTTTTATAATTATTACTATCATTGCTAAGCTTTAGTACCAATCAGACAATCTACCCAATAAATTAATAAGCGTCAAGGAATAAAGACTTGACTTTAAATCATCCAGTATGACGTGGCCCTGCTCATAGCGCCACTTTCGCAGCGAAACGTCAAAAATCCCCTACATTTTTTGTAGTTCCAAATTTCGACGCATTCAAGATATTTTGGTCAGTCCAATTACTGATTAGGAACGGAGTTACGTCACAGACCACCCATGTAGGTTGATAATTAAGACATTCGGTATTACTGTACCATGTTTGTTTATTTTTATTGAGTTTTTTTTTTGTTTTTATGTGTTTTATTAGGACGAAAACATGGCCTTTATAGTATCTTCACGGGTTGTTCTTAAAAGGGTATGCAGGATAAGATTTAGTTACTTTTATGTTTTGTTTGACCACTATCTTTCCTAGTGGTTAGGTATGATGTGGTCAGCGATGGTGCACGCTCACATAGAGTAACCTGTTCACTTGAGGCTTGAAGACTCTTAGAAAAATCCGTTCAGCAAAAAGTTTTAAAATGCCAACCAGCCTGTTATTGTCCGAATGCAAAATGAAAGGCTTCTTCCCATCAGAGAAGGATCACGCTTACTCACTGGGTGTTTGCAATTTTCTTCACTGGGTGTTTGGCCGCGATTCGATAATTAATTGAACGAGAATTGAGAGTGAAATTTCAAGGACGCGTCACGTTTGGGCACGTTTCGTTACACGAGAGAGAAGAAAGATATAACTCTCTCTCTGTCTGTCTCTCACACTAAATCTCTCTAATTGTTTAAGAAGTTTCACTTCTATCGCGTGTACGGTAGCGCACGCGCAATTTTTATGTATGTTGGCACCTTGTATTTTGTTTATATTCATGTAATTGTGCTGCTGTGTGTTGTGCAATTTATTTTATGTGCTGTAAATAAATTATTTATCACATATTTTCCTTCCAAGTCAGAGGTCTTAAAAAATTTAAAAAGAAGGCACGTGCCTGGATTTCCAACACTATTATTCAAATTGCTACCAAAATGAAACAATGACCCACATAGTCCTCATATTCACAATAATGAAAATAATATAATACTTTTTACAGTAAATATGTTTATCATATCTAAAATAGCAAATTAAAATCAACATTCACCGTGTAAAATTATTGGAGCAGCTCAATCCCAAGCCTTTTTGTCCTCAATATAGTCTTTCCCAGTTTATTAGGTTTTCTGGCATAGTTTCCGTTATAAAAGAGATTTGAATTTATTAAAGCTTAGATCTTGAATTTTGATTAAAGATCACTCTTTGATTTTGACAGTCTGTTACTGTTACTCAGGCCCCAAAAGATCCTTGTTTATCTTTGAATTTGCATCACAGGGGGGCGTTGTTGGTAAACATTTGTGAAATTGTAACAGAAATTGTATTGACAAACAAGATGGCGGCCTATTTTCGCGCCAAAAGATCCCTGTACCGTTGTATACTTACTTATGTAAGTACGTCAGGTGCCCCCTGGAGAGTCAGCCCCTTTACCAACTTGTTGACTGGCTATTTGCCCTATGACACGAGATATTCTCGTACAAATCGTGCTGACACGAGACAGCCCACAACATCCCAAATTAAGAACTTATCGTCACATATTAATGTCTTTTTAAATCAGATACAAAGTTTTGACCAGACCAAACCGTTGCTATGGTATTTAATTCATTGTAATAAGGTCCAAATCCCCTTGTGGACTAAAAATTAAGTGTTTTATCAGTGGAAATACAGTAAGCAGTCATGTATTGGGGCAAATGTCTTAATTATAAGTCTTCGTTGGTGGCGACTTGTTTAAAACCCAGTAGGGGTCCACAAATTGGGTTCAGTAGGTTGTTTTTTAGTTTTGTTTTTGTGGAGTGACTGATCAGCTGTGGTTTGGATATGTTTTTTGAGAAAACCGCCTGTTTTAAAGTTAATAAATGGCTGTTATTAAAGCCATAGCTATTGAAAGAACTTAGATGCCTCTTAAATGCCTCATTGGTCCGCTAGTCGGAAGCGTGATTGCTGAGCGAGGGGTTCTGGCTTCAATCCCATAACTTTTCCGTCAATAAATTCTCAGTAAGCCCAGTTCCTTCCGGGAATCCAGGCGTGATGGAGGCATCTTTATTAAACTATTGCTTACACTATCTTTCTTTAGAAAATAAAAGATACGACGGCAATTGTATCATAAAAGATAAGTTTCGAAAAATAAACAAAATCTTACTTATAATCTGTATCGATAGAAAATTATCGATAATTATGTCGATAAATAACCGATATGCTTCCGTATCGAATCAATCGACTCAGAGCTCACCGGAGATTCGATAAAAAAGGGAAACTTCGGTAAACTGTATCATTAAAGGTTATAACGGTCAACCCTACTGGTCAAATTAAACGATAATTTTATAATTTTAACGTCTTTTTGTTATCCAGTTTTTATTTCACTATTTGCTAGAGTTAGGCTCCTGGCTAAATAATAACAGCCACACGGGTCGATCTTCAAGGTTAAGCAACGCTTGCCGAGGTCGGTCTGTGGATGGGTGGGTGACCATCCATTGCAAACCGAGACCCCTCCGTGCCTCGTACAGCACGTTAAGCCGTTGGTCCCGACAGTGGTTACGGGTAGTCAGACAGAAGCCCGAAAGTCTTACCACCAGTCTTACCAAGGGGTATCGTGTTACCCAGTCAGCGGGAAGTGGAGGTCAGATAGGTAGTCGCTCCATGTGAAAAAGTAGTATTTAGTTGCATCCGGTAAGACTGGAAGCTGACCCCAACATAGTTGGGAAAGGGCTAGACATAAGATGACATTTGCTTGACAGAAGTCTCTTCTCATATAGAGAAGGAACGATTATTGATTTTAACGCTTGGCAACTGCGTGTGGGCAATTTAAAACTATATTAATACTAGCCTAAAATTGTCCCACTGCTGGGCAAAGGCCTCTTCTCATACAGAGAAGGCACGAGCTTTGATCACACTTTTGCACGACTCATGATGCGAAGCATCAGAGAGTGCTTTACGATCGAAAAAATTTTTTCGCCTCATTTTGGCGGCTATTTTTATTATTATAGCCTTGTTAGTTCACGGAATCAAGATATTTTGCATACTATTGTCGAGATAATTTAATGGAGATTAATTTCATACTTTTTAAAAATTGATTTACTGCAATAGAATTGGAAAAAACACCAAAATAGGTCAAAAAAAAATCCTGTCCGTCATGTGTGAAACTCGAAAACACTGTAACTTGTGAAAAAATCCATTATTTGAGTTAATTTTTTTTTTTTTAAATCTAATCGACGATTGTAGGTCACTGAATGCGAATGATTAATTAATTCAGTGTCGTTTAATTGCAATTAATAAAAAACGAAAACTACAAGACTGTCTAACTATATATGTATATCCATAGAAAATTAACATATGGATGGTGATATATCTATAGATATTATGTACATTTATTCCACCAGGGGCGCTTGTGCAGTACCTTCTTCCTACTACAGCTGTTTTTTCGGCAATTCATTTTGAACGACTTAAGTTTTTTTTTTTTTTTATATTTCGTAATTAAATGAGCATTATGAGTCGTGCACTTTTGGATTTTCCAAATATTATTATATGTACAAATGAGCCACTTT
Source organism: Griposia aprilina (assembly GCA_916610205.1). Classification (NCBI taxonomy): domain Eukaryota; kingdom Metazoa; phylum Arthropoda; class Insecta; order Lepidoptera; family Noctuidae; genus Griposia; species Griposia aprilina. The sequence continues at coordinate 11,943,431 of OU744311.1, forward strand.
TTTTTAAGATGAATGAAGGGCGACTATCAATAGGTATTTACACATACATACAAGGCAGATGTAAGTGGAAACGCCGGGAGGGGACGCCCTAGGAAGACATATAGTGACCTTATTGATGATGTTCTTCAGAAAGGTCAGGTGCGTAGTACTCACAACCGGCGTACGTGTATGACCAGATGTATGAACGTAAACGAGGCAAAAGGAGTATGTAAGGATCGTAGCAGGTGGCGTTCTGTAGTTTCTGCCTACCCCCATGGGAAGAAGGCGTGAGTTTATGTATGTTTGTATGTATGAGCCACTTTTTTAGCTTTCGGGACTTTTCCCACAGTTGATCGCAGTACTTAATTAAGCTAGGTTACGACTACATGCGTTAGGTTAGAACTGTGAACAACCGCTACATCCAAGTTGGTCGCAATTACTTGGCTACTTAGTATTTTAGGACCCGAAAATAGTAATTATTTGAGGTTCAAAAAAAAAAGAGGCGCAATCATTATATTAGAGTGTTATATAATAATTTTAGGACAGCAAAATGGGAATTATTTGAGGTTCGATTAAATACATGCCTTGAATATAATAATATGGTAATCTTACCGTAATTTATTTTAATTATGCAAATAACTATTTAAAAATATTCCCCGTACATATTCATTAGTGAAAACATTCAAAGAATGCAACCAATGATGGTGCTTCTTATAAAATAGATGGTTGTAAACTGGATAATTTTAATTAATCACTTTTAATAGCCGTAATATGCTGATTATGATGAATTTCGGCTAAGTTTTGAAGGGAACACACGGATGCTCAGAATGGCGAGCCAAATAGCTAGCATTAGACGAAAACTTGAGTGTGTCATCCTATGTAAAATTTCAGGAGCAGTGGTGGCCCAGTGGTATCGGCCGTAGTCGAGTTGTAGATCGTGAGTTCGAACACAGGCAGGCACTTTACTTTGCGTATTTAATTTCATCACCACTGCTCTCAAAACGGTGAAAGAAAACATCGTGACAAAACCGACATGTCCTAGAACCAAAAAATTCGAAGACATGTGTGACATTTACCAACCCGCACTGGGCTCGCGTGGTGGATTACGGCCCACTCGCTCTCACAGAGAGGAGGCCTGTGTCCCAGCAGTGGGAACGAAAGAAAACGGAAAGCTTCAGCAAGATTTGCATATGAAAGAGTAAAAAAGTTAATGGATAATTCTGAAAATAGAACAGAGTGTGAATAAAATGCTTGCAAAAAGAAGTAATTACCTTCTATTAATAGAGAGAAAAAAGAAAGAAAAATTGTTTATTCAATACAAACAAGACGCACATTACAAAAAGCTAAACAAAATACATACACTAATAAAAAGTAGCCAAAAGCCTCGTATTCAAAACGTTAAAAGTTTGACAATGTTGTCCATTGCTTTATGTCAGGGCAGATCAAAACCAAAGACAATAATACACATTGCGTAATACGTTGTGACACTGAAAAATGACAACAACAAACACAAACAAAACATGAAATGATCTACTTTTGTAACAAACATTAATGGCTAATGTATCTTCATTGCGCAGTTGTGTAGTTGTTGTTGTTGTTGTGGTTGTTTTTGTTGTGTATCAGAAGCTCTCGAAAGTGTGACATAACTGTTCTAACCAGAATTTATATTATGTTTTGCTCAGCTGCCTTACTATGACGTGCTAATACCATCATGGTTCCATTGAGAAAAAGGGATAGTGCTATCGGTCATATATAGCTCCGTCTCTCTTTCACGCTGGAACAATGATGGCTTTAACAGTTCATAGTAAGGCCTCAGTTGTTGGCATGCGCAAGACAGATGACAACCGCACAATAATCAGCCACTTCTTGTCATACCGATAAGTATTTTCTTTCTTTCTTTTCAATTCAATTCAAATCAAAATTTATTTTAATCCACATACACTCCATGGGCACTTTTGAAACGTCAGAAGCTAGGTGCATGGTTCCAATTGGTTGTTTCCTATGGAAAAGAGCCGGCAAGAAACTCCACGGTGTTACTCTTTTCACAATAATTCCCTGTTACATTGTTTTTTTAAACAGAATTTCAATATCTGCTCATTGAATACTGGCTGGTTAGCTGTGTAGCTTTCCAACAATTGCTCACCATCCTTCCCAACCGTATTCTCAACCACCCACACATAGCCAAGCTATGCAAATTTTATAACTCAGCATAACCATAAATAAAACCAAATGACAGTAATTGCTTCATCAAGAGAAGCCATGATAGTTTTTATGCCAATGTTACCAATTAATAATTTTATTTCGTTCTGTACGCATAATTATGTGGATTTGCGTATGGTAACATTCTTGGCTTTAATGGGCGAAGGAAGATAGGCTTTAAAGTAATTATAGTGGGCAGTAAAAGTGCGCACGAGTGGCAATACATACAGGGTTTAAAAAGACCCAGCACATAGCCGTTATGTACGGATTCTGTACAGCAAACTAAGTAACCTTGAGCAAAAATTATTGCTGGGAAACGATTTTTATTTTTGGTGTGAAAAATCGCTGTTTCAAATCAAATCAAATCAAAATATTTTATTTCACTTAAACCAACATGGGCACTTATGAAACGTCAGAAGCTAGGTGCACGGTTCCAATTGGTTGTTTGTTGTTTCCTATGGAGAAGAGCCGGCAAGAAACTCCACGGTTACTCTTTTAAAAATAAGGGGCTTTTATAATGTTTCCAATTACAATGTTGATAGATATGGGAGGACAGTGTAGGCCTGTCAACAAGTAACAGGTACTCAACAAAATATAAAAAGGTCCACAAATCTAGTCTATACATGTTAGGCCTACAACGTTCTCACATTCACAAAATATAGAAGAATCTATATAAAAATTTAAGCCTATTTAGACCAAATGGCAGTGCGCAATGTAACGCACGCAAATAATTGTGCTTATGGGGCGTGCGACGGTTACACGAGCTGTGGGGGTATTTAAAGTTATGTTATAACATTGAAACATTGTGTTCGTGAAAAAAATTAAAAATAATGGAACTTTGATCTTCAATATCTCCGTAACCGGAAGGTTCCCAGGTATGGTCCAATACAAAAAAATAACCACAATGATGGGGAGTACAAGTGACTCTCGGCTTCGTAAAGCGTCTTGTTACACCCGTTTAAAGTAAGTATGCGTAGGCGTTTCCTGGTATGCTACAATGCTGTAATGCTACTATCATCTGCATAGCCTTTTGCCAACAATGTTGTGGTCGGCTCCTAATCTAACCGGATGCAGCTGCATACCAGTATTTTACATGGAGTTCCCTAACTGACCTCCACAACTTAGTTACTGGGTAACACGATACCCCTTGATAAGGTTCAGCATCGTAATTTTTAAGACATTGTTTTTTACATTATGCAACTACTTTAACTCACACACGAAATTATTACTTGTGAAATTTTGGAAAAATCATTTACTTTTCAATATTTGTAAATATGTGAGCACCATGTATCTATCTCATAATTAATTTACCTGTCATGCGTTATATTTAATTACTTTTACCTATTGTGGTATAGTAATTTTATTCTAGGTGCATCGTCTTCACATATAATTAATGTATACATAATATTGTAAAACATTTTTAAAAGAGTAACGGTGGAGTTTCTTGCCCATTCTTCTCCATACGAAACTACTTTTTGGAAGGGGCAACTAGAATCAATTCTATTTTATTGTAAATTTTGATGTTCAAAAGTGCCTTTTATGTGCCTATTTGAAATAAATGATTTGACTTTGACTTCGTTTGGCTCAGACATCATATTTATATATTATAAAGTTTAGATTTTAAAAGAGACCTCTGTCAAGAATCTTAGAATGACAACCGGGACCTTATGAGGTAGAGACTGCTCTACGTGAAATTAGTGTCTCATGGACGAAGTACAAAAAAAAAACAAAAAAGTTTATAACCAGGATCCGAACCCACTCCTTAACGATCCAAATTCCATGTTAACCACTATACCCTTAAGCCTGGACAATTAATTTATTTCCTTTTATTGAACGGTAAGGTAAACCACCCAATTATCGGCCATGTTCGTCCACGTCGGTAAACATAAAAGCCTCATTTTTGTCATACCGCAGCCGATACAACATTTTAGTTAATTAAACAATTATACCAAAGCGGTATTTTATCGAGATCGTATGAGCACCTGGATTACTTAATTTGTGTTTTTAATTTTGTATGGACAACAACTGTGGCTTGCACCCTAAGATATAATAAAAGATTTTTATTGCTTAATCAAGTAAGTATGTGAAATTATTATGGAAAGTCGGCTTAAAAAACCTATTTTGTTTGTTTTAAAAAGTGGCCCATATAATTTTTATCAAGATCTGACCAGTAGTTTTTGAGTTTTCCTTAATAATGCGTACTTTTCCACCTAGTTCATTTATATTGATGATAATTTCCTGTCACTGTTATTTACATATCAAGTAGTGGTATACGAATTTGTGTGGGGTAGGTACCGCAACTAAAACGCGAAAACTAGAAACTTGTTTACAAAAAAAAAACAACAGTCCCAAAAAAAAACACTACAAATTGAAAAATAACTTTAATATCGGAAGTTGGTTGCAAAAGACGGAAATACAAAACTTTTTTACAAAAAAACAACCGACTTCCAACAAAAACACTAAAAGACGTGAAAAATAACTCTAATTTCGGAATTCGGTGTCTTTGGTTTTGTATTTTCGTTTTTGGCCACCGACTTCCGAAATTAGAGTTATTTTTCACGTCTTTTAGTGTTTTTGTTGGAAGTCGGTTGTTTTTTTGTAAAAAAGTTTTTATTTTTCACTTTTTAGTTGCGATACCTACCCCACACAAATTCGTATACCACTACTTGGTGTGTAAATAACAGTGACAGGAAATTATTAGCACATCATCCATATAAACTAAGTGGCAAAAATATGCAGTATTAAGGATAACTCAAAAACTACTGGTCAGACCTTGATCAAATTTAAATGGGACCACATGTGAACCACCAGCTACCAAATGCAAAAAGAATCATCCAAATCGGTTCAACCAGAAAAAAGTTATGAGCTAACACACATAAAAAAAAAAAAAAAAAAAAAAAAAAAAACATACAGACGAATTGAGAACCTCCTCCTTTTTGTGAAGTCGGTTAAAAACCAAAGACACCGACTTCCGAAATTAAAGTTATATATCACTTTGTAGTGTTTTGTTTTGGAAGTCGGTTTGCATGTATGACTATTTTGTTTGTTTTAAAAAGCTTTGGTGTTTTTTGTTAATTATTTATATGAGGAAAAAGGCCGAAAATATATAGACAGACAGACATTTTGCAGTTATAAAAGACTAGCTTTTGCCCGCGGCTTCATCAACGCGGAATATATCCATCGGGAACGTACTGTTACCAGGATAAAAAAGTATCTTATGTGTTAATCCAGGTTATAAACTATCTGTGTGCCAAATTTCATCTAAATCCGTTCAGACGATTTCCAAACATCGAAACGTACAAACCTTCACATTTATAATTATTAGTATAGGATTACTACAAAGGTAACTAGGATCTTTTGGCGCGTGGTAATAATCGGAACTAACGCCGTTATCTTGATTTTTCAACACAATTTTGCAAAACAATTGCACAAATCCGCCAACAGCGCCACCCTGTCAATGTCATTTCATTGAGCTCCTTAAGTTCTGAGTTGAGCTGCACGATTACTGACAAAAGCATGCACTGTCTGGACAGGTCCACTCAATCTATGTGGTTATTTCCTCAAAAGACCATTTCAGATACCAATCTACATGGTCTTCTCATGATCTGACGAAAATTATGTCCGGACTTTAAAATAGACTGGGACCTCTGAGTTTGTTTCGGCCTTTCTTCTCAGAGTAGTCAGATAGGAAACGCCGATCTCATCTAGTTTAAGAAATATGATTGACGTGTAAAAGTTTTTGTGCAAACCTACTTACAGAAATAAAATCATTTATCATTTAACCGTCAAAAGATAATTGTAGCACTGAAGGTTTTCATGGATCAATGAACTGCTAAAATTAAGCCCATTACCTTTAATTCAAAACAGTGCGTAGTTATAAATCTCAATTCCAAACTGACACATCAAAGTTAGTCTAGATTCATGACTAAGTATCATTCTAAAATGGGCCAACAACTATTAATATGTCTACCATTATTGATGTTTAAATACCTCTCACTCATTGCAAAATATCCACAAACCCGCACTATGCCCGCAAGGTAGATTATGGCCCACTCCTTACACAGAGAGAACAACTGAGTCCCAGCATTGGGAACGTCTATGGTGATGATACTTTAAGCTAATGTTGCATCACGGCAAATTTTCACCATTATTTCTTACAGGATGTAAAAAGACCCATCACATAGCCGTCAACTACGCATTCTGTACATCAAACTAAGTAACATTGCACAAAAATAATTGCTGTTAAACGACTTTTATTTTTGGTGTGAAAATTTGTTGTTTGAAAAGAAAAAAAAAGAAAATACATTTTTTTGCGTTGCTAGCGGTAGTCCGCAATGTAACGCACACAAAAAAATGTGCTTATGAGTGCATGTAACGGTGCAGGGGTCGTGCGGGTATTTAAAGTTGTGTTGTGACATAAAAAACTTGTTTTAATAAAAAAACGTCAGTAAAAGTTGGAACTTTGACCTTCAATATCTCCGTAACCAGAAGATTCCCAGGTATGGTCCAGTACAAAAAGATGATTACAATCATGGGGAGTGCAAGTGACTCTCGGCTTCCTTGTATCTTTTTACACCCGTTTTATCTATAAAGCACTTATCTAAATTCAACCCCTCACAGAAATCAAAGAAGTGGCTGCAATTCTCCTAAAAACCAAGTCATGGGCAACAACTAACTCCTTCATAAGGAAAGACGAACTATTCTTAGCTGGGACCACACTGCATTTCTACGAATGAGACCGCGAGTCCTATTTTTGGAGCACAACGCATATATTTAGCATGTTGATTCCTTTGGAAGGAATTACAAGTTTAAATTAATAACAATTTATTGTTCTATTTTGAGAGAAGCTACCTAGTCTGCAATTACCGATGAAGTTGTCTCATTGTTAAAATTGTCTCCTCATACAGGGAAAGGATTAGCATTTACAAACCGCGTGTTGGCCATTTTAGCTATTAAGCGACCTAACCTAAGAGTATTCTATTAAGTTCTAACCAAATGACGTATGAAGTGAGGGTTATATCAATGCATTCAAGCAGATCTGAACAGATACTTGAGGAAATCAACAGGGCTGGTCATCTAGACCTTGAAAGTTCAGTTAAAGCCTCTGCCTGGTGTAGCAGTCAATGAAGCGAGAACCCTTAGATGTATGGAGGGGCAGAATCTCTTCAAAGTGGGCTCGACCCTAGGTATTAAGGAACATGAAGAAGTCGACAAAGATGTTTAACGAATACAATCTATCGTTAATTTGATAGGCGTTCCACCACTATCTCACTTGATTTTAAGCGATCACTCTAAACTTGAAGATTTCCAGAGGCCCTAAACAAAGGCATTCGCTTCGGAGCGATTCTATTTCTACAATCGCTATCGCTTTCGCTAATGTTTCCATCATACGAATTGAAAACTAGCGATAACGCTTGTCAAAAAGTGCCACTTGGCTACGCATCTCTATGGAAGTAATCGTTTGACGCTGTCGATTTGTTTCATAGAATCGAATGATGTTAACATTGTCTAGCTAATTTCTATTCGTTGACCTATGATCACGTGACATTTCGATAGCTTATGTCAACCGCATGCATTTTTTGGCTTTTCTACTGGCGTCATCGCTAGTCGAATGTTACTTTGGTTGTTACCCTAAGGTTAGCTGTACGGAAGAACAGACTCCAGCAAGGAGTTCGATCCTTAGCCGTACGATGCTTGTTGATTGGCTATTCAAATGTCACTACGACAGTTATTCTACGACAGTTTCGTCAAATACCTACAAGAGAAGAAATATCCACCAAATATTCTGGAATCTATGAATACTGCTTACCCCTTTAACCAGCTACCTTGTGTATAGCCGGAATTAGGAATTGAGAATGGTATCGCCTAATTTGAGGCGTACAAACACATGGGGAAAGTACCAGACTGGGTGGTCTGCCACCCACGAGACGGAGGCGTAGAGTCGAATCGGAATAAAGATTTTTGGGAATATTATTTTTGTGGAGTATTTTTTTTTGTATTGACTGCACCTATTGTTTTAATTAGTGGTAACGATCTACATACCTATTAAAAGTATTGGTGGAAAATGGTAGTGGTGAAAAAAATATATTTTCTAGAGTGACTGACACTGAATGGCACACAAACGCTTTTTAAAAACAGATGACTTTATTCACAAGATAAATTAGAATCAAACTATAGATTCATGAAATTGCAGGGTTATATCGTGCACAGAAGAGTATTTCATTCTTTTTTCTACGGGTTTCTTTGTATGGGACTCACGTGGAGGTCATAATCAAATACTGGTATAGCGGCTCGGAACCGAATACAAGCCGTTTTATTTTCCAACATTAATACTACAGACAACCGATCTGTCCTTAGGAATTGCAAAGAACCTAATTGATTGTGTTTGACATACGGGAGAGACCGTATAAAACAGTTCAATTAAAAACATAATGCACACTCCATGTTTTTCTATAATTCGCATACCACTTCGCAAATTAAATAAAAAACAAATAAAAATAAAACACAACGACTCCACATCTTCCTCTGCGCTAGCCGTTCGCTCATGTCACCAAAACATTTCAAGCCCGACTGCCCGCGTACTTACATCATTACAAGCGAAAACACACTTTATTTCTATGTAAATAAGTTTGGAATTTGCATAACATATTGCCGCTCCTTCTTTGTCGTAACCCGTGTAAAGAGAATTGTACTTTATTTCAATTGCGGTGGAACTTATTTTGAATTTGTAGGGTTATTGTAAGATTTTATTCTTGGATTTGAGATGATGGTTCAAGCCGTTTCTTTTTAGACTTTAGTTAGTTAGTTTTAAAGTAGTTTTTCCATTGCTAATAAGTTATCTATTTGAAGAACTGTGAGAACTAATTGAGATGTCTTCCGCAGTCGTCTTTTTGTGTGTCTGTCTGTCTGTCTGCATGTTTTATGTTTGGGTTGGTAACCTGCCACTATTTAACTTTAGGGCTTAAGACCATTTATAGTGACCTTTATGGCCAACCGTCAGCGGCCGATGACCAGCGCAAGCGCAGGGTCGATGTCCGCGAAAAATAAAATTGGACTGGAAGTTTGCCTATGTTATGCAAAGACGACTTTATCAGTCCGATTAAGTTTACCCATCCGGATAAAATAGAGATTATGATTTTCAAACGGTGTGTAGGTTTATTGGCACTCAGGTTAGACTAGGCCCAGCCCTGAAAAAAGACACAATTACGTGGATTATTCTCGTATAACTTGTGCCTTGTGACTTACGAGTTGTAGGTCTTGAGTTCGAACCCAGGCAGGCACTTTACTTTGTGTGTTTAATTTCATCACCACTGCTCTCAAAACGGTGAAGGAAAACATCGAGAGGAAACGGCATGTCCTAGAACTGAAAAAATCAAAGAAATGTGACATCTACCAACCCGCACTGGGCCCGCGTGGTGGTTTACGGCCCACTGCCTCTCACAGAGAGGAGGCCTGTGTCCCAGCAGTGGGAACATTATAGGCTGATTATGCTAACCAAAACGAAAGCCTTTTTTTAAAATTCTGCTTAAGTATTTGGAATCTACCAACTTTAATGTTAGGTATAAAATGGTCATGTAACCCTGTAAAAGACCACTCCTAAGCCAATAGTAAGCCAAACACAAAGTCATAGTCAAAGTCAAATCATTTATTTCAAATAGGCACATTAAAGGCACTTTTGAACGTCAAAATTTACAAGAAAATTGAATTGATTCTAGTTGCTTAGATTGATGCTTTTTGTAAGCCTACTAATTACTGCTACTACCTTCAAAGATTCGATAAACAAAGTGACAAAGACCTTATCACATTAAATTATACCACGTATACTACACTACTACATACTTAGACGACATAAAATTAAAAAAAAAAACATTCACAAAAAAAACTGTTAAATCTGCTGTTCCATACATGTTGTCGAGTTACGTGTAACAAAATGTATTAAACAGCAGTTCTTTTTTTGTGAATGAATTTCATTCAAATTTTGTATACGTGGTGCTAAGGTCCGCGCCACTTTCTGTACCTAAACTAAAATAATAACTCCAAATAAAATACAATAATAACCCCAAATTACATTACCAAACCTAATACTATAATAACTGCCCCATTGGTCTCGTGCTTGCAAGCGTGACTGCTGAGCGTGGGGTCCTGGGTTCAATTCGCAGGTCGGGAAAAGTGTTATTGGGTTTTTCCATTAGGAATTTCTTAGTAACAGCTTGGAGTCTGGAAGTTGGCGGTGTGAGACCCCCGGGCCTCGGTGCGGACGTTAAGCCGTTGGTCCTGCGCCTGTTCTCTCTCCGGTCGTGTCGGATTACCGTCCCATCGGACTATGAGAGTGAGGCAAGAGAGAGTGCACCTGTGTCTGCGCACACACGCCTGCACTATAATATCTCCCGCGCTAAAGGCTAATCTCCGTTGAGATTTGATCGCCATGGCCGAAATACGGTCTGGAGGACTATATATACAGGATGTAAAAAGACCCACCACATAGCCGTCAACTACGCATTCTGTACATCAAACTAAGTACCTACACTATCACACAAATAATTGCTGGGAAACGAATTTTATTTTTGGTGTTAATAATCGCTGTTTATTCATATCTTTATTTGCTTTCCATAATGTGTGAAGATCTTATAATGGGCTTAAAGCTAAGGTATAATTACGGACCCTGTAGAGCACAGCAAAAAGTATAAAATTAATATTTTAAATAGAATTAATATTTAATTAATTATCAATTTTAAAACATGTCCTTAATATTAAATAACTAAATTACTTATAACATTTAATAGTATTGTTTAAATTAAAACGTATTTGATAATAAAATGTAATATAATATTTGTAAATTCTAAACGACTAACAATGAATGGTGTCTGTTAGTAGATATATTTGTTTGTCATGTATGTATTCGTTAATTGTGTAGTATGTTTTTTTATTAATTAAATAAATAATACCCCACGCAACGTAACGCATGCAAAATATTGTGCTTATGGATGCATGCAACAGTGCAAGGGTCGTGGGGGTATTTTAAAGTTGTGTTATAACTTATACGTAAACAACAAAACAAAACCAGTACTTAAATTTTTAAATAAATTAAAGCAATACTTAATTAAAAAAAGCTATTACACGGTACAAGAATATTTAACGGATAAATACAATAATAATACATAATTATTAATAACAGATATATAATAAGTAAAATAACAAAAATAAACCATATTAAATACATAATAAATACTACACTAAAATCAATGAACAAATTTAAAGGGAGTAAACAAATAAGCATTATTTAAATAGTATAATAAATAAATAATAAATGAATAGATATATTTGCATATATAAAATTAAAAGAATAAGTAAATGAATAGAAAGATATAATACTTAATAGGATATTAAATAATTCAAACATAATATCAAGGAAAATTAATAAGGCGCTATTCCTCTCTCAACTTATTTAAAAATTTGCTGTGCCCGACAGGGTCCATAATTGTTTCTATTATATTCTATTTACCACCTGTAAGTGTACATTATGGATTGCAATAAACGATAGAATAGAATACTCTTTATTATGTACACCATAAAAATTACAGATATAAAAGTAGAAATTTTACATAGGGTGACACAATGGGCGGTCTTATCGCTAAAAGCGATCTTTTACAGACAACCTTTGGATGGATTCAAGGTAGAAGGAGAGACAATAATGCAGGTAGTCAGTGGTGTACCATTTACATATACAACAAATACATACATACATAAAACATATACCTATCTACATAATATAATATATACAATAATAAACATGAAACAAGAGTAAGGAAACTAAATGTAATGACAATGTTTAAGGAGAGAGGAAGTGTTTTTTAACCAGCATTTTAAAAGTGGACAAAGATTGAGCACGCCTTATCGACATGGGCAAGGCATTCCATAACCGTACTGCTTGAACTGTAAAAGACTTGTCATAAAAACTGGTGGAATGCCTCGGCATCTCTAGTCTTAAGTTTTCCGATGACCTCAGGTATCTATTATGTGTGTCATGAAGGAACTTGAAACGTTCTTTAAGATAAGAGGGGGTTTTAGGGTTGAACAGAATACTGTAGAGCTGAAACAAGATATGAGAATTCCGGCGAAGACGTATGGGAGATTTGTTATACGAAAAGAAACCTCAGTAAAAAATTGGGATTTTGACCTTCAATATCTCCGAAACCAGACGGTTCCCAGATACGATCCATTACAAGAAAAATATAACAATGACGGGAATTACAAGTGACTGAGTGGCTTCGTTAAGAGTCTTTTTTACACCTGTTGTATACCAGGATCAGTCAGCCCCACTACCATCTTCCTGACTGTCTACTATGGTTACCAAGGTATGAACAATGCCCATATAGGTTGTGCTGATGCAATAGAAGAAGAAGAACGACGCTAAGGCCAAGATCTTTAAGGCGGAACCTTCAGGGTAGCCCACGAAATTCAAATTTTGTTACGTTCTTTGCAATTTGCAGGTCACTGTCAGGTTGTATTTTGATTAAAATATGATTCGCGATCGTAACAAGTAGGGCTTTATAGAATTATAATCATTGGAATCAGGGATGTTTTGGAGCTCCGTAACCGTAACCGAAACTATCGGATATCCGAAATAAAAATATATCCGTAACCGTAACCGTATCCGTTTCACAAGTTTCGGATAGTTTCGTATAAGGGCGGAGTCTAACTAATTATTATAACATCTCTAAATAATTACTTACTTACTGACTGATTATAATACTAGAAAAACCTATAATTAAAACCAAATTATTACATTCTATTTGTGTTTATATTTTACTTCAATCTAATATCCGTAACCGAAACTAACGGATAATCCGAAATAATTACATATCCGTAACCGTATCCGAAACCGATATAATTTTATTCCTATATCCATATCCGTATCCAGATCCGAAATATCATATCCATAACATCTCTGATTGGAATCAGCAATACATCTCTATAAGTTCATATTACCCTATTGAATGACTATTTCATGAAATCATGACATTTGAGGGCAACTCTAACTTAAGGAGTTGTATTGCTGATTCTAATGATTATAATTCTGTAAAGCCTTAGTTGATACGGTCGCAAATCATATTTAGATCACCGTACAACCTGATACTGACCTGCAAATTGCAAATAACGTAAGAAAAATTGAATTTCGCGGGCTACCTTGGCGCATCCCCCTTAACCGTTACTTCGCACGTCTTTTGACTAAGTGTTAGTCCTGTCACTGTTACACAGCTGTCAAACTACAATTGCAAGATTGAGGCGGGCACATGTCCAAAGCTGACTCAAGTCAAATGGTGAAACAAACTCAGGGATCAACCCTAGGTCTCAGGGGTAGTCAGATTGAAAATGTCGACTCAATCTAACTTATATTTTTTATATGATGTGTTAAAGTGATTCCTATATCCTTTTTAAATAATAAATTTCATTTCACTCAAAGTACGTGCTAAGTAACGTTTATACATCTTTGGTTTAGAGACTTATTCTTCGATAGATTCTTCATATTTTTACTCTTCGTCTTAAATTAGGAAGTGGATACAAGTTTATTAATTTAAATGCCAAAGGTAACGAAGAGAAACCGTCCGTCTATAAGGAAAAAGTTGTCAAAAAAATATAAGCAAAACATTCAACTGATTATTCAATTAAAAATCTCCAAACTAATGTGGGAATAAAAGAAAAAATATAAAAAAGCTATAACTATTACCAGCGGCATTGTCTGTGTATATATCACCTGCCTGCCTTTTCCGAACAATGTTGGGGTCAGCTTCCAGTCTAACCCGTGCAGCTGAACACCAGTATTTTACATGGAATGACTGCCTATCTGACCTCCATAACCTAATTACTGGGTAACATGTTACCCCTTGATAAGACTGGTTGTCAGACTAATTTGATTAATTTGAATGAAGTTCTCTTAGCCAGACTGAACTTTCAAGACCACCACAGTGGTTGACATAGCACGCAGGATAATCAAGCTGAGGTGACAATTATTAGCTGTGGAACCGATGACCGTTGCGGTAGACGTGTTCTTGTGTGGAGATCACAAATCAGCAAATGTTCGGTAAGACGCCCTCAGGATAGGTTCGACGATCTTAGCAGGGTGCCTGGTCATAGCTGGATGAGAGCTGCCAAGGATTGAGAGTTTGATGTGCCACTTCTTCCCAGCTAAAGCACTAAGAAGAAGGGTGAAGGGCGGGCGTTTTGGGGGACTGTCTTATGTAATTTTGACTTTCGTAAAGTGCTGATCCTCCGCCTAGTTTGGATGAATGAATTTGGATTTTGAATAGCATACCTATGGCTTGGAAACGCAGGTCAATGTCTGTGGACTGCTAAAGGTAACTGGATGAGAGGAGCCAAGGATCGAGATGAATGGCATGCGATTGGAGACGCCTATGTCCAGCAGTGGGCTGCTGTAGGCTAATGATGATTACCACGATTTGGCACTATCCAAACATATAAAATTTGAAAGCAAAAAAAATACACGAGACAAAAAGTGAAACTTCTTATAAAATAAAGAATAAGAGAGGTTTAGTGTGAGAGACAGAGAGGGTTATATCTTTCTTCTCTCTCATGCAACGAAATGTGTCTGAACGTGACGCGTCTTTGAAATTTCACTCTCAATTCTCGTCCAATTACCGAATCGCCGCCAAGGTTTCCCCTAACAAAAATGAGCAAAATTTTTTTACTTACTGCTTTCAAAAACAAACAGACAAACTAACCGATTTACCTATACATATATCAACAACATCATAATAAAATAATAGCTATATTAAAATCGCGTTTATTAGCAACGGTCAGACGAACAGACAAAAAATATACACTAATAACAAAGTCCGGTCATGCGCGAGTCGGCCATTAGACCGTGAACAGCTTTATTTTATTAATTAACTTCACACTTAATTACTGTATGGAATATACAGACTTGATGATATTCTGGTATGTCAGGGACCCGTTAAAAATATAAAAAAAACAACCGACTTCCAATAAAAAAACACTACAAAGTGAAAAATTACTTTAATTTCAGAAGTCGGTGTCTTTGGTTTTGTATTTTTTTTTCACCGACTTCCGAAATTAAAGTTATTTTTCACTTCGTAGAGATTTTTATAGTATTTTTTTTTTTTAGCTATGGTATCTACCACATTTTCGTATCCCTTCACTTGCTAAGTAAATAACAGTGACAGGAAGTTATTATAACATTATCAACGTACACTAAGTGGAGAAAATACGAATTATTGAAGCTAACTCAAATAACACTCGTCAGAACTTGACTAAATGTATATGGGAATACCCTATAAATATACCCTTTCAAACAAAAGAAGAATTTTTCAAATCGGCTAATAAATAACGGAGTTCTGAGGTAACAAACATGTCAGATCCTAAAACGCCCAACTGTCACTTCTTCCTAGTGTTAAGCTGGGAAGAAGAATTGGCGCAACAAACTCCTCAGCGAAACGTCTCTGCGTGTAGTACCTACTTAGAATATCTCAAAGTCGAAATCGACTTGGAGATATGGATCCAGAGTCGAGTATTCCCTAATGGAATTGGTAGAGGTACGTAAATAATACCTACTCTTGCATTTTGTTTTTGTCTATAAGTGGGAGAAACCTTTTGCCATCAATTGGACACAAATCCAAACTAGAAGAGAATTTCGTAATAGAAAACCCAATAACATTTTGCCAGGTGAGGGGATCAAACCCTACTGGGTTTGACCTTACTCTCAGCATTCGCGCTAGCAACCACTCAACCAAGAAGCCAGGAATATTTGCTTGGACAAGACTGTAGCGGCATCTACAACGCCACATGCGAGCAACGCATCACACGAAGGTCACGCAAAGTCCTGCATCGCGCAAGCATAGTTTACCACGCAACTAGCATGTATACAACGTCCTGACATCAATCGTCGGGCAGTTGCCCACCAGACACGGCACCCGTCTGGTGGGAGGATCCTCCCATTTCTATAGAAGATGAGTGAACTTTACACCCTATTCCTCATAGCTCTCTAAGACTAAATTTTGACCAAAAAGGGACACTAAACCCAAAACGCAAAATTCAAAAGGTTTTCAAATCCCAATAAACGCAAACCGTACCCCAAAATAGCAGATTGAATCATCAAATTTTAGCTCTTTGTATAACGAATCGCAATTAGCTGACTACCAAGTCTGCTGGCATTCCTTTTGGGTTTGTAACATTGCCTGAGGCTCTGCTCATGATGTTATAGGGATACGGCACTGCGTGCGTCATGGGTCCTGGGGGAACTCGGAATGTACTCTATTGTCGAAAAACTATCTTTGCATTGTATAAATTCAATATTTTAGTATTGTATAATTGCATAGCACATGTGTGAGAACACTGAGTACTATGTACCTACCTACTATAAAGCTACCGTTTACCAGGTTCATCTTTCATTGACTTGAATGTGCCCGCCCTGGCGGCTGAGAGTATGTCATGCTCACTCAAATGTCTCGCTGGTGGTGGCGTGTGTGTTGGATCATTAAGTTCCCTTCAAAATGGTTGAACTGAATGATGTTAATCCATGCGTCATGTTCGTGAACTTTATTTTAATTTAATTTAATATTTGAATTGTTTTTGTCTTTTTATTACGGACGTTCTGCATCGGTCTCACATGCATAAATTCAACATGAATGATGTAACCAATATTTTGTAACCATATTTTGATTTAAAAGAGTATCCATGGAGTTTCTTGCCCGTTCTTCTCCATAGGTACCTACTATGCTTTAGAATGGGCAACTAGCTTCATCTTTCTGACTGACCGACCCCTTGACAATTCAGAAGTGCCCGTAATTGGTTTATTTGAAATAAATGCTTTGAGTTTGAGTTTGTTAAGAATTCTACTTAGTTATAAACAGTGTTTATTCAAAACTTTAATCCTAGACAAAAGTGGTTTAATTAGTCTTTGGGAATCAAATAAAGCCGCGAATCTGCTAGCCCAAATGTTACTTGTTGGCAGAAACATAAATGGAGGAATTGCTTCCCCGAACAAATTATTTAAGTAGCTCTACAGAAATGTTTAATAAACTTAACAATATGATTGACTAAAGTTGTTTGATTGTGAGGACTATGTGGGTCATTGCTTTTGTTTCTCAGTTAGTTTTAATCATGATCTGGTAGTTTGAGTAATTTATGCGGTCTACCCAAATGTCCTTTCTTTGGTATTGTTCGTCGAATCGTTGAGCTGCATGATTACTGACAAATGCGTGCACTGACTGCACACGTCCACTCAATCTGTGTAGTTCTTTCGTCAAAAACCATTTCAGACACCAATTTACATGGTCTTCACATGATATGACCATGATTATGTGTGGACTTTAAAAGTCTAGGAGTTTATTCGTCCTTTCTTCTCAGAGTAGTTAGATAGGAAATGCAGGCCTCATCTAAAATATGATTGACGTGTAAAAGTGTTTGTACAACCCTACTTACAGAAATAAAGTCATTTATCATTTATAATTTCCTACAAATTGAGGAGGATATACTTTTAAGAATGTACCTATAAGTACAAATGCAGCACCCTTACAGCTATAATAGTTCATCCCTAAAATTCCAATTTTTACGCCATCATTACTTCAAAAACGTGCTAGAACTTGACATTTCCGGATTTACACTATTTCTAAAACCGGTGACAGGAAATTGTAACAATAAATGTATAATGTGCGATTTTACCGAACATGTGTTGTTAATAAAACTTAATCACTGTTGTAAAAATACGTCAATATCGTACTTTGCAGAAGATTATGGCACAGCCCTATTGGTACCCGTGGGTACCCGTCTTCATCTCTCGTAAAGGCATTAACTATAAAGAACTAAGTATAGCTATTGTCATTATAACTTTGTGCATTTAATTTCAACACCACTGCTCTCAAAACAGTGAATGAAAACATCGCGAGGAAACCGGCATGTCGTAGAACCAAAAATTCGAAGACATGTGACATTCACCAACCCCCACCACCACTCCTTCTCACAGAGAGGCCTGTGTCCTAGCAGTGGGAACATTATAGGTTGATTATACATTACCATACTGAGGAAACAAAATTATTCCATAAAGCCTTCTGCGGAACATTTTTTTTTTCTTAAATCGGTTTAACCTCTTACCATTTAAGTATACTAAATTTTATTTCCAGTGAGGCTGTTCGAGAGATTTATTTTTTGTTCTCTAGGCCAAAGATAACCCCAAGAAAAAAAGGTTTGTTGACAAAAGTTTAGCGACGAGAAGCTACTTAGACAACTTTTTTTTTTGTGTGAGAAGTATTAGTTATAATTATTTTTGAAATGGCGTTTTTGTTCGAACGGTGCCTCGTTGTGTGCGCTCACTTGAGTGAGGTTCCAAGTGAACTTTACAGAATAGCACTATCTTTCAATATACTAACTCAGACGGCTATAAAATCGATAAGTGTAGTAAATATAATGTCGTTTACGACACAAAATAAGTCATAAAAATAATGCCACATAAACTCCATAGAATCCATTTTATGTTCAAGTATATGAGCCGTGAGTGAAAGCTACATGTACCTAGTTTTTTATTTGTTTGGCAAACAGGTCGACGTCCCACCCGATAGACATTACTTACGGACGCCTATACCAAGGAGTTAGCTAATCTTAGATCATCACCTACCGAGCCTTTTCCCAACTACATATATTGGGGGAGGCTTCCAGTCTAACTAGATTCAGCTGAACGCCAGTATTTTACATAGAGCGAGTGCCTATCTGACCTCCACAACCCAGTTACTGGGTAATACGATAACCCCCTTGGTAAGTCTGGTTGTCAGACTTTCGGGCTTCCGATGACCCGTAACGACTGTCAAAGATCCTCGAATAACAACCGCGACCAACGGCTTTACGTGCTTTCCGAAGCTCAGCATATAAAGATGGTCACCTATCCATGGACCGACCGCGGCAAGCAGCTTAAGGCGCTTCCCTGACCAAACGACCTTGAGCGTTCGGTCCTTCTCTGTTTCGTCGCTGAGTCTCGCTCTGTCCCGCACGCCCATTTATCATAGAAATCTGATACATTGTGAAAATATTTTAATAAAAAAAGACAAGTGAGCTTTTAAAATAAAATAAAACGACAATTATTTATATTTTTAAACTATCTATCCATTAGTGTAATCCTTAAATTATTAGAACGTCACCTTTAAGAAAAGATGCATGCAATCAATGATTTTAGTCATTTTTTTATAAAGAGATTTTAAATGTATTTATAACACATAAAAACAAATAAGAACGAGCAATGTGATTATAGGATATCGAACATTAATAATGTGCTTTTAGATGTAGTTTATTAACCATAGTGAATGAGTTAATAGCCTCTGAATAACGCACTATTGCAAGGTTTTGGTCGGGACACCGCCTTAACCTGATCGATCGACCCTGATACTGAGCCACAAGCTCCTCTACCAACACTGGTTTGTGCAGGTCAGATAGGCAGTCGCTCCATGTAAAATTCTGGTATTCGGCTGCATCTGGTAAGACTAGAAGCCGACCCCAACAAAGTTGGGGAAAGCGATAGACAGATTGATTGAATAGTTATGGTGGTAGCGCCTCTTTCATAAGTGACTCTACTACTACAAAAATATTCCAGAACAATACTTAATTGACTCGTCATCCTAGACAAATCGTCCTTCACAAAAAAAAAACAACCCAACAAACGAAAAAACAACACTTAACACCCACCCATCCCTTTCCAAACCTTGCCAACTGACACTTAACTAAACAATATTTATCCACTTTTTCATTACCAACCCACTTGCCCACTAAAAGTATGACACGTGGTTCTAAAAACAAAAAAAAATCATTTTAATCCCTTGCGCGTGAGTCACTATGCCACCCAAAGAGTGAAGTAGCGCCATCTCTGTTTCGCGAATAGCTGTGTCTCCTTCGCACACTCGTTTTTTTCTCCATTGAAGAGTTTGCTGTCAAAATAAGGATTATAAAAGAAGTTTGGATGGCGTTATGCGAGAGTTTTTTTTTCTACAATAACTAGATACTACTTTTTCAAGCAATCTAATAATAAGTGATATTAACAGAATCACCATAGATTGCAGATCTCAGCATCGGTTATTGTTAGAAAAAAAGAAAATACGTTTATTTGCGGTAAACATGATGCAGAGAAAAATACACAAACACAAAAAGAACTTGTTGGGGGAAAATATGCGTCACATTCATGCAAAACGGCATTAATTGATATCAAAACGTTGAACCTTCAACCAGGTTGACATAAGATCTAGTGATCGTCGCGGAAATCCTAAGGATGTGGACTGCGCATGATCGGTAGTTGTAGCAATCGTTGGAAGAAGCAGTGGATATCTTTCTACTAAAAAAAAGAGCATTGCTTTACTACCCATCCCGTTTACTTCAATTCCTTAATCGCCTTTCAAAACCTCAGCTGGAACGTAATAATTGACACAGGAAGTCAGAAACTGGCAAGTCTGATATTCAATATCTGGTAAGACTGGAAGACCACAACATGGATTGAAAAGAATAAGAATAATGATGATAATAGAAGGTACGGAGATGATGACGGGCAAACTATTTGTTAACCAATGTTACATAACACCATCCCGCGTGGCATTTACAAAAAAATAAAGCCACTAGAATGTTGTGAGTGATGACTTAATTTTTAGAACCACCGGTAACCGGACACTGTACACGTGAGAGACATATTGTCACCACACAGAATAGTAAGGGATTAGAAGGCAAATAACAGCTGATGTAGATTTTATTAAAGTTATCATTGTCAAGTAGTCATTTTGGAGCATGTGACAAAAATTGGAATTAGCTAATTGCTAATTGCGGTCGGGAAAATTGAGTTGTTGCTAAATAGCCACGATAGCATGTAGCTGCAGCAGCATTACCACCTTACGATCTAGGATGCAAATGCTAAGTCATGCATATATATATATAAGGTGTATAAGGTGTAAGGCACTATATTAAGGTGTAGCTGTAGGTGTATAAGGTTTAAGTTTACACAAAATACACGGAGGAGGGAGGCACGCGTGACGCGCGCTGCCGTTCTAGAGATCAGAACGCGGCGTTCTACTTTCTTGATCATACATGAAAGCCGCGCGCCGTCCGCGTCCTACCTATATAAAAATAAAATTATTTATATGGCTTCTGTACCAGCTATAGATGTATCTCTTAAAATATTTCATGTATGGATAGATAAACCTTATATACATGTATATATAAACAAGCAATGCCATCTCAGAGATGTAACTAGCATAGATACAATTCCCTACATGGTGATGTCCTAGCTAGAGTTACCTCGCAGCTTAGTTCTTACACTAGGCTGATGCTCTAAAAAAGCTGCTCTCATCGACAGGGTGCACATAAACAAATCGCAAGCATTGATTTTATTATTACCGCCCGGTTTCTAAGACGAAAATCAACACAAAAATTAACTAGCAAATTGTGCGAAAATGATTGGTCGAGTGATCACTTGACTAGCATTTAATTTTGATGCTTCGATTATTTTCGTTCCAGAAACCGGGTGCAAGTCAATTCTATCCTACCGAGACAAACCACTCTCGCCTGTAGGTGTACCTATCCTGTAACCCAACCTCGTGATATATTGTCTCTTCACACTAGCCTACGACTTACAGCCTAGCCTTAAATTAAAAGCAAAATGATGGATACAGCCAGCCCATTTGATGAAAATTAATAGCCTTTAGTTTTTTTGCATCAAACTTTTTTTTAATTTAGTATAAAGCTTATTCAGTGTGGTCTTCAAAAAAATAAAGTGTCACGATATTATGTTTCAGATAGATTGACAGTTGTATTTATTTTGATGGCAACACTGAATTTGCGATGGTTTTTTTAAGGTTGCCAGAGGTCAGACGGCAGTTAATTTTAGGCTTTTCGAAAAATTGGATGTGATCTTTTAGTTTTGGAAAAGAATTGCGTCACGAGGTGTTGCTTCTGGATTTCACCAGTTGGTATCATAGAGGCTTACCAAAGGAGTCACGTCAGATGATTGGAAGTACCAATCCATCAAACAAGGCTAGTGACTATTTAATTAGAACAATTTTTTCTTTGACTATTCGTCGTATTCTTTAGTCTAACCCCGTGTGGGTCTAGCATGAACGCGCGAGTCTACGTTACGTAAATTCGTACGATTTTAAAATTGAAAACACTCGTTTCGCACATATTATTTTAAAATTGAAAATACTCGTTTCGCACATATTATTTTAAAATTGAAAATACTCGTTTCGCACATATTTAAAAAAAAATGAAAATACTTGTTTCGCACATAATATTTGTTTCGTTTTAAGACTTTATTCATCTATGAGTTGTGCTTGCCGTATAAAGGCTCCTGCAGACAGCCACGACGTGACATCGCGACGCACGACGAGAATCTTCTAGATTTCTGTTTTTTTTTTTTGTAGAAATTGTTCTTTTACAGTCGCGTTGCACCTGTTTGTGGGGGCCTTAAATTTAAACCAAAATGCTACAAGATAATTGTATTTTCAATTAAAAAATCGTTAGAATTTACGTTATTTTTACGTCGCACGCTCGTGCTAGGTGGGGGGCGGGGGTAGTACCGATAAATTACTTATATTCAAACTAACATTGCCTTACTCACCAAGCCTGGCAGACAAATTGGTGATCACCACATATTGTTACTAGCAGACTTGACAACGCACATCTTTCATACAAAAAACATTAAGATTAAAACAAAATATGACTCACGAAATCACTACTAAAGATATTCCTTCTTCTAATAGAAAGAAAAAAAAAACAGCCAGTAGCTCACACCTCGAAACCATTAATACTATCATCCTCATCCATCATAATATTAAAAATGCTATTTTGACATCTGTCAAATTTTTTCATCATGGCGGACGCTTTGACGGCGCGCATTTGGTAACCCACAATACAAGATGTAATGGCATTAATAGGTCTTAATGGGTTTGTATTTAAAGACGGTTTACGGAGTAATCAAAAGAAATGTAATTTGTTATTTTTATTTAATTCTAATAAGATAGTTTTTCTGTTTATTTTATTTTTTAGAACTTTAATTTCTATTTCTTCTAATTCATGATTTCGATGTTGCATTGGTTTAGAAAATAATCTTTTTAGATTAATCTCGTTCTTTTTTGTATTTGTGTGTTTTTCTCAGCGTCATGTTTACCGCAAATAAACGTATTTTCTTTCTTTCAATAGGCTGTAGGACTTGATATAAAATGTACTGAAATGACTGCTACGCTGTTCCAGGTGGTCGCAAACTCGATTTTTGAGCGATCCTGGACTCTTGGGTTCAATTTCAATGTCGGGCAAAGTGCTATTGGGTATTTCCATCAGTAATTTCTCAGTAGCAACCCGGAGTCTGGACTTGTGCCCGTTTGATGGCAATTATGGGCTTAACCCTATGACATAGAACTTAAATATGACTGGCGAAATGTTGGTGACTATTCCTACACCTCTGCCGAACCTTTCAAGGACTACAGGCATGATATTATCTGTCTAATATTATAAATGTGAAAGTTTGTATATTTGTATGTAAGTTACTCAATCACGCAGAAACGGCTGCACGGGTTTGTATGAAATTTGGCACACAAATAGTTTCCGGTAAACGTAGACCGTGCGCGCACGTCCTTTCTTTCTTGTCTTTAAATCGCAGACAGAAGCTACTTAGTGTTTCTAATTTATTTACAATTAGCACAATACTTATTTAATCAACATCACTACTCTCTTTTAAATAGATCAATTAGTATGGTACATCTCAGGCAATCATACCAGATTCAATTGTGATCCATTTAGCCACTTCTAAACGTGGCGCCAACAAAAATGGACGAATTTTATTTTTAAGTCTTCAATCGCGGTGTGTGGCCTGAGATATTAAATTTTATTGATATAAAACATTTTTATATGTTAAGGAAATTGTCCAGTTGAAGATATGTGATATGAGAGGCTATTAACGTTGGCTATGCTTTGATAAAGATAAAAGGATGTGAGATAAGATATTTTATTAACTGTTTCTCGGGTTGTTGAAAGAAAATAAAGATAAATAGGTTTATTTGACACAGAAACACGTGCATACAAAAAAGATAATTAGCTCTAAAACACCTTTATAGGTTTTACTAGCTTCTCCCGCGACTTCATCCGCGGTTTCTTGTTTTAACATAAAATAAGGATCCAATGACACTTGGCAATACGCTAGCTTCCCATAAGCGAAAGAGCTTTTCAGAATCATATCATACCTCTTTATAATACATACTCGTACTGCCCGCGACTTTGTCCGCGTGAAATTTCTTGCTCCCCCGCGCCACCCCTTCGCATCGTATCACCTGTCCGCGCTATCACTTCGTTTTCGCTTAGCGTACTTACTGATTTTTTTCTTATTGCTCGTCTCCTAATCGTCATAACGTGATGTTAACCTTCCTCAAGAATTGGGCTATCAAATGCAAAAAGAATTTTCCAAATCCGACCATTAGTTTCAGAGATTATCCCCTAACTTTTATCTCTTTATAATATTAGTATAGATTTTTGGTACGAGAATTGCTGCTCGTGGTATGGTGAAAAGATTATCCTGTCAATCAGGTTGGTGATGAGACTGCCAAAGATGCGTTGAACGTACCTATTTTAGTACAGTCGATCGTGGAAACTCATGAAAGTCAAAATTACCTGCCTGTCTTGCCTTTTTCCAACCATGAGTGTTAGTATTACCCAGTAATTGTGTTGAGAAGGTCAGATAGGCAGTCTGTCCAGGAAACAACCAATTGGAACCGTGCACCTAGCTTCTGACGTTTCATAAGTGCCCATGTTGGTTTATGTGGAATAATATATTTTTGATTTTGATTTTGCTTCATGTAAACTCAAAACATTTATTTCAATTAAACCCTTTACAGGCACTTTTGAATTGTCAAAGAGTCGGTCAGTTAGTCAGAAAGTTGAAGCTAGTTGCCCATTCCAAAACACAGATCTCTATGGAAAAGAACGGGCAAGAAACTCCAAGGACACTTTTTTACATCACGATAATACAAAATCCTGGGTATATTATTCTTGTTGTTTCTATGTGAGAACTATGTAAAACAAAAGAAAAACAATTCTAAATTTATGATTTAAAATAAGCCGTGGCAGTTAAGAGATGACCAGTCTCAACCAACGGCGCCCCTTCACCGACGGTGACATACTGGTATTCAGCTACACCTGCACCCTAATTACATAACACACCATCTATCACAATTTAAATCATTTTGAAGCCTATTGCTAATCCATTGCTTCATATGTTCGAAAAATTTGTCTGCTCAACAACGTAAATAACGCAATGAATGTTGTTGAACTGTCAAAATGAAACCCATTCCTACTGCTAGTGTGTTACGTAATTACCTCGCAGGTTTGATTGGAAGCCAACTCCAAAATAGTTGGGAAATGGGTAGGCATAATGCTGATAATTATAGGAAGGCCCAAATTAAATGGGAGATAATTAGAGGCTACTGCAATGTCGCCAAGTTATAAAAAAAAATAACATGTAAAAGTGTTTGTACAAACCTACTTACAGAAATAAAATCATTTATGAATAAAACTTTTTTGTCATCACATACTACACCAATGCACAAACATGCATCTTCCAATTAATATCACAACAATCGCTTCGCGTCACACTGTGTGCAGTACCTAACTCAGTATGTATATTTCTGGTGTTGTCTCGCTATAAATCATATCTGTGTGTGTGACACTGCTCGATGCTGTCATGCCATGCCGCCGCGGCCGCGATGAAAATATAGTGTGGCCAACGTTGTAGACGCAAAAGCTGTATATATGTATTGTTTTTTTTTTTTTATCAATGCTAATTATGCAATTCGTGTTCGCCTATTATTACTTATAAGGCAATTTGATTTAAGACAGTCCAGTTTACTTTACGGGTATTTAAATGTTCTTGACTTTTTGCAAGAAATCAGCCAGGAATCGCATAAAATAGACGTAAGTTATTGAACTCAGAATTGGGACAGATTTGCCTCTCAAAAGAAATGTAGAAAACTGGGTTTTCCATGGGATTTCTCTTACTCCACAAGACAGGGAAGTTAGTATAACATATTTTTAAATGAATAAAAATATACACTGTAAGTGCATTCATAGAAAAATGTATTTTCTAAGTTATTGAAACTACGGATTTGTGCAAACAATCAAAAATACGAGACATAATGTTTAATACTTAGACTGTAATCACATAATTTTAACCCACTAGCGCAGTAATTTTTCGCCGGTTATCAAAAAAAAAAACAATCTACTGTTTCATAGAAAACTGCAATAGCTACGCGGTCAAAATGTTTGGAACAGCATTTTTTTTTAAAATAACCTCCGAATAATTTCAATGCAGGGGTTCAGAATTATCAACTGAATCCATGTCTTACCCCTTAAATAAACGAACAACCACTAAACCCTAATTCTCACCTAGCAACACTAAAATTCTAAATTTAAACGCACCTCTTAACATCCAACCGAATGACACCACAGACATATTTATATCCCTGGATGTTCCTGTATGTTTTATGTTGATCAAATCGCCGAGAAACGAGACGGCAACCACTCGGTAATAATTAGTTATAACTTACTGACAAATTAGTGTTCGTGCCACTAAACTGTCAAATTCATTCTGACATTAAGGGTGTTGACGTTTGAATGACAGTTAGTGACAATACATTGATGTTTTTTTTGCTAAATGGTGTCTGAAAGTTGGCTGTTGGAAAGTAATGGTTAAGGAAATGGGTTTTTGTTTGCAAGTATCTATTTATTATTAGTGACAATTTATAGGAAACTTTTAGCGAAAACTATTGTGTCTCATATGAAGAACTTTAAAAGAAATATTTCTTTTGACGGTTAATTTAAACTGGCCGAGCTTTAAAAAATTCTGCATGTTTTTATGTAGATTATTTTGTTGTGAAATAACCGTAACTTCAGTTCATACCTACTGTCGGATAATAATCGTAATCACGAACAGCAGTCACTAAAAGTTGACCATTTTCACCACGTTTGTTCAAAGAAATCGGTGTCTGCAGTCCGTTTAATGAAACTTCCATAATTTAAACTTAAAATAATATCACGCTTGTAATCTCCGAAGTGACAGGCAGAGGTAAATATACGTGTAGTAGGTACACTCACATTTCGCCAGTCATGTGAAAAAGGGGGCGAGCGTATTGCCATTACCATTTTGCCATTTTTTTGTTTTTGTTACTATATTTGATACAAAGTAAGTTTGTACTAGTTTATTCATTTATTTATAAGTATATAAATATATATTAGGTATGTTGAAACTGTTTGTACTCCCCGTCACTAGTCCCTAAGGTTTCATTAGAAAACCAGCGTCAGACAGCATCTGTCTGACATTAATGCTGAAATGAACCTTTTTGGCGCAGCCGTGAGGACCACACTGTTATCACTTTTTATTTTTCATTTTTAATTTTTTGTGTTTTGTGTTTCACGTACTGTGTCCAAATAAACTTTATTCTTTCTTTCTTTTTCTTTCTTTTCTTTTATTAACCGGGCAAAAATCCTGACTCGGTTTTGTGATGCCTTTCTTGTATTTTATGGTTTTACGATCATACATTTCACTACAAAATCTTAATCAACCTTAATCGATGAAGCTGCAACATTCTTAAACCCATCAAAAATTAGGAATTTACCACCGAACCAAAACTATTCCAATTAACTTTTTTTAATTACTTTCGCTTCGGCGGCAAAGGCAAAAAAAATTGTCAGCCTACTTAGTTACCATTGACAAATTGGGGATATTTTTTCCTATCAAAATTACACGGTCTGTTCGTTGATAAGTTCAAAACTGACGGATAACGGATAATACTGCAATTAATAACAGTCTCTGAGATAAATGGTCTGGGAGATTCTTTTAGGGTTCCGTGGTAAAATAAACGGTGAAGTTTTTGAGAAGTTTATAGAAACCTTTCTTTCTTAGTTTATCTTAGACATCAGTGATATCGGTGGAACCTGAAATTACAATTAGCTTAGGTCAGGAGATGCTGATTAATGCTCGTGTCTTCTCTGTATGAGAAGCGGCCGTTGCCCTGCAGCAGGACAGATACATTGTCACCATCGCGGGTAGAACTTGGATGAGGCTGGCATAGGAGCGTTGGGGTTGGCACAAGAATAGAGAGGCCAGTGAGGAGGAGCAGTGGTTGAAGACGGGCTGCGCATGGTGATGATGATGAGGCCAAATACAAGCTGATATTATTAATATAATAATAGAACCCTTAATTGGGCTCTACTTTCCTATGCTCTGCTTCCTTTTTTACAAGTTGCCAAAGTTACGGACTTTTCCTACTCTGTATCGCCTACGGAAATAAGATTAGTTCGGGCCCCGACTAAGAGTTAATGACAACACGATTTGACAGCTGTCCCTACTCGCGATGTGTTCTTGCCCATGCATAATATTGAATTTGACAGCTGTCCCTACATGTAATGTGGTCTTGCCCATTCAAAAAAATGAATTTGTCACTTGTTTTGACAGATCAACTACTTTTGGACTGGCCCGTATCTTCGTTGACGGACATATAGAGTAGACCCGTGTTTCGAAGTGAATTTAAGAGAATAAAACTGCAGAACCCAATAGTCAAAGCAGCAGCCTACACTTAGCACATTTCAGTTAACAAATTGAATATATCTCACACGTTTTAAAACCCTATTAATTACCATGTTACCTGAGACTAGTTTGTGCGTTCGGATTGGTTCGCTCCGTCACCGGTAATTTTAATTACTGAAGTATTTTTAATTCTAGTCTTATTTTGTTTCGAAAACTGGTCTTTTTAGCATTTATTTAGCGAGATTCTAGATTATGTGGATGATTGCGGTGTTGTTCCAGTGGTTTGTAAGTGTAACTATCTGAGCTAGGAGTCCGAGATTCGATCCTCAGGTTGAGCAGTGATTCTGGGTGTTCCATTGAGTATTCGGTAGCAGCTCGGAGTCTAAATCAGTCAATAGACTCATCCTCTATTACATAGGAGTTTTTTTTTAAATTATTATTTGAGATGGGTTTGCTCTTGACTCTAGTCTAGGTCAGAGATGACAGAGACAAAGTCGACGATGGAGTGAGCTTACCCAGAAGACGACTGTTCACTCTCACTTTGAAGAGATTTGGGTTGTATGCGTTCGGAAACACAGACGCAGGTAGAGAGTTCCACTCTTTTGCTGTGGAAGTTGGAGTTGGTTTTAAAAAGTACAGGTTAAATGTGGGTGACACTTTTTCCCACAAAATATAGCACTGAAGAGGTAGGCACATATGAGAGGCGTATAATGTCTGTTTCTAAAAGTATCAGGTGAAAGTGCAAACAAACCATTTCAGGTTAAATTCTTACGAAATAACTCACTAAAGGGAATTCGTACCTAATACATTCATCGGTTCATTAGAAGGTTTCAAATTTGTGAACACATATTTTGATATTCTGAAATATTATAAATTTATGTAATTAATTGCAGTAATTTATAATGATTTAGAATCTTGTTTTTTATGTGTGCAACATTAATGTGCCTTAAACATATTTTTTAAGTGTGGCAACACACACTTTTTTTTGTGCCTTGGGTAAATTGCTTTGAGTGTAACTCGCCATTGTTTTTTTTTGTTTTTATTCAAATATAAGTGAAATCCATATTTTACACTCTCTTTTTTTGTATTATTTCAAAAACCACTTTTTCCATCAATTAGGTACCTATATTGTTTGAATAGCATTATTAAATTGTGCTTGAAAAATCATTGTCGAACCTTGAGATTATTCTTTATGGTATTTAATTTAAAACTACAATTTGTAAGTGGCACAAGTTTTCTGGTGCATTTACATATTTAATTTTTTTTCATTAGATTCTTTTAAAATGTACCTAAGTCCCATATAGTATTAGGCGAGCTACAGCTCTACCAACACAAAAACTCAAAAAACACTGAGTATTTCCTGACATAAAAACACAATACCTAACCACGTTGCATCACCCGGAGATCAAACTCAGGAGCAGTAACAGACAGCCCAGTCTGATAGGTAGGTACTTAAATAAAAATAACAACTTAATCCCTCGAAAACGCAAGTGAAATAACATTCCCACAGCCGGGGGTATAAAACGAATTTGTCCGAGGATACAGCCACGTAAGACCACGCGTGGGCGTGGGCAGAATGGCTCTATAGACCTCACACGTTGATGATATAGATGTCAATCCTTTGTATACAGGGTGGTGACAAGCGTGTGTGTAACCAGATTTTTGTAAGTAATAACTTGATTTTAAAAGATTGTCCGTTGAGTTTCTTGAAAGAAAGAGAAAAGAAAGAAAAAAAGTTTATTTGCGGTTAAACATGATTCAAAGAAAAAATACAAACACAAAAAAGAACAAGATGTGGGAAAATTAAAATATGCGTCACATCTACGTAACACGGCGATCGCTCGGCATAATGCTGTGACCCTATACAAGACAGAGCCACAGCACTGGTTTCTTGCCCGTTCTACTCCATAGAGATGTTCTACGTTTTGGAACGCGCAACCACCTTCAACTTTCTGACTAGAACTAATCAGAAAGTTTTGAATGGTCAAGTGTCAAGTGTACAAAAGTGCCTGTAAATGGTTTAATTAAAATAATTGTTTTGATTTTAACTTTGTGCTGACAATTTGTATGGTGACAAGTGTTTGTTGATATCTTGAAATTGTGGAGTTGTAGACGGTTTCTGAGTTGGATATATAGATTATTTTGGTTTCTAAATGTTGGATTTTGAATTGGGCTAGTGGTACTTTGAAGTTTTTTGTGGGGCAATTTTACTATCCATTTCTAATCGACTGTTACTGGCGGGGAGGGTGACCATCGAGATGACGACTGATAGAGATGTATGGTTTAAAAATACATGTTAAGCCATCCCCAAATAAACGGGGTATGGGTAGGACAACGATTATTCCTGATCAATCCTAAGCAATACATCTTAAACATACAGGTAAGACCAAGGATGGTCAGTATTTTTTTTTATCTGTATAAGCCTTTTCACACTCAGGACTTCAGCCTGGATTAAATATCGAAATGTCGGTCTAAATGATCTTCATGGCAATCAATTTATACCATGAATCAATGACTTACATCGATCGATTCGTGATCAAAATCAGACGTGGCTCGGGATATAAAAGAGACGTCTTTCTATTATTTTGCGTCTTTAAAATTGTGGTCATTAGGGCTTGTGTTAACGAGCCGCTCGATTTGTGACCGCTCAGAGTAGGCTTGGGCAAAAAATATCGAAATATCGATATTTATTATAGAGTATCGAATTCGTATCAATTTCGATATATTTTTTAACGCAACTCTGGTTTCGTTTTTAATACTCCTTGCAGTCTCCTCGCGCATCGTTTACTATAAAAAATCTCGCTGCAATCTTTATGAAATGGAATATAACAGTAAGACTATTGGCTGCGTGCATGAAAATACTAATACATATTATATTTTTTACTAATACTATACGTATTATATTTTTACATATTATACTAATACATATTATATTTTTTACAAATTAGGAATGTTTTGGGAATAATAATATGTATGAATAATCAAGCGAAAACTGACAATATTTCGATATATCGATATTTTCCATTCGATAGTTATCAATACTGTTTAAAAATGTCGATACGACAACAATCAATAAAAAAAAAATCACTTGCCCATCCCTAGCTCAGAGATATCAAAGTAGTTCAAACGTTTTCATCAGAGCTTTGCCAGTTTTACACATTTTGCCAGAATCATAACATTACTTATCGTCACAGAAGGGATAGGCAGAGGTGTACCTATGTACACCCACTTTTCGCCAGTTATCTTTAAGTCCCATGTAATAGGCCATCAACCGGGAACCAGACTCCTGGCTGCTTCTGAGAAATTCTTGACGGAACCTAATAACACTTTGCCCGACCTGAGAATAGAACCCAGGACCTCTTGCTCAGTGGTAGCGCTGGGAATCACCAGACCAACGAGGCCATCGTTTTTTTTTCTTTTTTTATCTTTGTTATTTTTATAAACTGATCCTTATTGCATCATCGTCTAACAAAATTTACTAACATGAAGTAAAAACTATAGGTATTTTTATGAATACAAAAAAAAATCGTCCTTCAGTTGAAAAACGTCAACGGTTCAACATAGGTCCCAAATACGTCACAACGACGTACTTACATCATAAAATTGCACAATTCAATGGAAAAATATTATTGAATTGTAATTTCTTCATTTGATGATATAATATTTTACACTTAAAGATATTTGATCCTTATTTATATATTATTTATACTTTTAACTACTAAAAAAATATTCGTCAGCTTCCTTAACATTTTTTTTTTCTTTTTTAGTTTTGACTTTTTTTCGACATCGCATGTTTTTTCCCGCATTTCCATTTTTGCCCGTTTAAATCAATTACTGGGCAATTAGAGACATTTATTTATGACACGTTTATTTATACGAGCAAAGAGTCGGTCAGGAAATAAAATACAGAATTGACACCTGCCACTTTTGCAACAACCTGTATATAAAAACAATAAAAACCGCCGTCCATGTGCGCCCACGCAAGAATTCGCAACAAACACACCAACACGACAACAGTACGGCGCATATTATTTAATTTTACATTCACACTCTTACAAATATGGAGATAGCAGATACGCCTCGTAGCTAATAACCGCTAACGGATCGTTTATATTACGAATCGTTAATGTTACTAGTTAATCTTTAAGCTTTGTTTTTTTTTCTAATTGCAATTAAAGGACTGACCAGGCTGAAAATATAATGCCAAGCTATATAGACTAGATTTTAATATTACTTACGTAATAAATTTAAGCACGCAATATCGGTACTAACGTCGCCATCTTGTTTTGTCAATACACAATGACAGTGACAATTTTACAAATGTTGACCAACAACGCCCCCTGTCAATGATAACCAGGTGCCGAAAGATCCTTGTAGCACTCTGGCCATTAAGAGGGATGCGCCAAGTTAGCCCACCAAATTCAAATTTTATTAAGTTTTTTGCAATTTGCAGGTCGGTATCAGGTTGTATGTTGATTAAAATATTATTCGCGGCCGTAACAAATATGGCTTTACAGAATTATAATCATTAGAATCAGCAATACAACTCCTTAAATAAGAATTGGCCTCTAATTTCATGATTTCATGAAATAGTCATTCAATAACGTAATATGAACTTAGAAAGATGTATTGATGATTTTTATGATTATAATTCTATAAATAAATATTTGTTACGGCCGCGAATAATATTTAGATCAACATACAACCTGATACTGACCTGCAAATTGCAAAAACGTAAGAAAATTTGAATATCGCAGGCTACCTTGGCACATCCCCCTTAACTAAATATCGTTTTTTTTTTATAAACAGTGTTTTTTCGACATTATCCAATAGAGGCAGTGAAACCGGCCTTACAATCACAGAATAAACGCGCAGACTTTAATTGCAGTGCATGCCAACCTTAATTACTATCATTATGTAATCAAAATTATCTTGTCGTTCAGACTTTCAGAGCTTTAGATAGGCCTCTTAACCAATACTATTTTAAAATATATTTTAAATATTATAGAGCTTGAAAAAATAGTTGCTCTAAAATAGGTAGCCATACCTAGAACGAATTTCATTACATGGGACTTATATCATACAAAATATGGGTGTACTATACACCCTGCACCTATAAGGTATGTAAATTTACTTAAAATAAAGATTATAAGCTGCCACTGAGCATTACTTAAAACTAGACCAAATCAAACTGGTTCATTTTAATTTAATCATTTATTATTTTTATGAGTTTAATTTTATATTCTGGCTACACTAGGCTCATTGTTTGTTAAAATTATAGGAAAATCGTCTACTATTAAAATATTTGTAAATATGTCGACACCATGTATTTATCACATAATTAATTTATCAGTCATTGCTTAATTTTTAATTCTTTTTACCTAAGTTGGTATAGTAATTTTATTGTAGGTGCTTCGTCTTCACATAATTATGATTAATATATAAAAAAATATTGTAAAACATTTTAAAAGAGTAACGGTGGAGTCTCTTGCCCATTCTTCTCCATACGAAACTACCTTTTGGAAGGACCAACTAGAAAAGAGCGTTTTATGTGCCTATTTGAAATAAACTATTTGACTCTGACTTTATAATTCAAGTGCTTATGCCCAATAACAGATTGTCTAACCAGTGAAACGAACCCAGGACCCCGTTAGACTCCGAAGACAGTACTTGCTAAATGGAGCTTTTAAAAATTAACCGTGCATGAAGACTTCATTATTACTATCCTCTTAATCCACAGAACCTCTCAATCCCTACACCAAACACACCATGTTCATGTACCATGGCCACAAGTGACCTCAAGCTAGCCATTTTATTAATAATGGAACCGACTTATGTTTTGACAAATTAATTCTGCGCAGGAGTTTACCGATAATTATATTTTGCTGTAGGGTTGTCACGCGTAAGTTATGCTCGGGTGGGCTCAAGTGATCCTGTTATGAATTCTAACGGGAGGTTAACTCTTGCCGCGGTCAGATAAAGAATGGGTGACCAATCGTGACCGTTTTTTTATAGTGAATGTAAGATTTTACAAAGAGTGGTGGTAACTGAGGTTAAGGTACATTGGTTGCGGTTAGACTGAGGGGGGGTGACCATTCGTGATACGTCGGCAATGTTCGGTAGGTCTCGATTCCCGAAATTATTAAAACCGGCAGTACTTAGTAGAGCTGCGCCGCCAAGCAACGTTGCTGTATTCTGCGGGGTATAATTGCGGAACACACTAACAGTAGGAATAGCTTTCATTTTGACAGTTCAACAACATTCATTGCGTTATTTACGTTTTTGAGCAGACAATTTTTTCGAACATATGAAGCAATGGATTAGTAATAGGCTTCAAAACGGTTCAGATTGTGATAGATAGTGTGTTACGCACAATATCCTACATAATTCTCAATTAAATGAATTCTCATAAAATAGGAATATTATCAAGCCATCTTTTAAAGTCTAGTGCCAGCCCTAGGTCCACATCTGGGTGGCCCTCGCGTCCGATACCGTGGCAGCTAAAATAAAACAAACGCGCTGTGCGAGCGATACGCAACACGTTACGTCATGTCCCTCTCGCTCTTGCGCAGAACAACGATCTTTTTGAGTTATTAGTAATGGTTTTTACGCGTTATTTTAAAAAGAGAAGACAGTCCAGTTGTTTTTTCTAATTAAAAGATGCACAATTAGCCTGTTATTGTCTCATAAACATCACGCTTGTACTTCTTGAAGGTTGGGCAGAGGTGTACCTACATTATAGTACGTACACCGACCTTATTTTTAAGGCCCATGTAATTGGGGCGAGCCTGTTGCCATAAACCGGGCACAAATCCAGACTCCGGGCTGCAACTGAGAAATTCCTGATAGAACCAATTAACACTGCCTGACTTGGGAATCGAACCCATTACACAGGAAGCTAAGAACTAGCGGCTAGAAATCTCTGACGGAAAATTCTAATAACGCTTTGTCCGACCCGGAAATCAAACCCTGGACCTCATGGTTAGCAGTGGGGCTTACGACTACTACACTAACGAGGCGTCCAGTGTTAATACCTCACTGCAGAGTAAAGACCTCTTCTCATAGGTACAGAGAAGAAACGGGCATTGATCACCACGCTTGCTCACTGCGTGTTGACTGGTAAGAAAGTGAATTCACCATGAACGCCAGTCTTCCACGAAGTGTTAGGTAGAGGTGTGTACACTAAGGTCCGACCGAGATCTCAGTTTTGGTCTCGGTCTCTGCCGTTCTCGGCTAAAATTTACGTCTCTGTATCGGCTGTTCTCGGCTAAAATTTACGTCTCGGTCTCGGCCATTCTCGGCTAAAATTCACGTCTCAGTCTCGGTCTCGTTCTCGGCGCATATTTTAGGAGAATCTCGGCGGTAGCCGAGACTTCGCGGTACTCTGGTACTAGTACTTATTGTATTTTAAAGTTGCCGCGCGCACTCGCATGGTCGGCTGGTGAGCGCAGGTCACTGTGATTGGCTAAATAGAAATATATGCTGATTATGAAGACAAGGTGATAAGACTAGCAAATAATAAATTCTTGTCGGCACCACCAACAAGTGTCGCAAGTGAGCAGCTGTTTAGTAGGACTGGGCAGTTGTACTTATGCTGAAAGTATTTCCCCTGGTCTGGCTACTCATCCTAGACCTGTTTCGGCAAAGTAAGCTTTACCGGTACAGACCTAGAGTTCAAGAGCGTGCAAGCCCCACCACGACGTCAACGTAGAGATACGGCGGTGGAGTATATTATATTATTATGAATTATTATAGTAGAGATAAGTCCAAGTTTCCTCACTACTTTGAAAGCACATATGAATCGAAACAGTCACATTGGTACCCACCTACGTACCTACTTGCCCATATTTGAACCCACAACATTCGAGCATTAGAGTGGCCATCCCGACAATTGACGACACAATTAATACTCTAACAAAATGTTTTTTTACAAAATTAAACACAGCTACTGACTACCCCACGGCTAACAAATGATTCGTAACGAAATTCATCGTATCTACTCTCCACACTTGCGATCAACTAATCAAGGGGAAGTATTTGAATTAAACATTTATTTTACACCCTCTCCCGGGGTTCTGAGGGGAACACATCGTTCCCCTTGAACTTCATCTGTAGGTGACCTTATAGAGGCATAAGGAACAGGGTGTAAAGTTCACTCATACCTCCATAGAAAAAGGAGGATCCTAGGACCGCGTCGTATCTGGTGGGCAACTGCCCGACGATTGATGTCGGGACGTTGTATATATGCTAGTTGCGCGGTAAACTCTGCTTGCGCGATGCAGGATTTTGCGTGACGTCAGTGTGACACGTAGCTCGCATGCTACAACCTGATTGAGGGAATAGTGAGTGGCACTGACAATGGATTGATTCTAAAAATAGTTAGAATATACTCTTTTGAAGACCAGCAAAGCTTAGTGGCAGTTGCTTTTGGTTTTATAGAATAATTCACAGTAGCTTTTGTTGCAGCAGCTACCTACTTACTATACCCACATAAAGAGTAAGATCAATATTTTGATTCAAAACAGTGTCCATGGAGTTTCTTGCCCGTTCTTCTCCATAGGAAACTACTACGCTTTGGAATGAGCGACTAGCTACATATTTCTGACTGAACGACTCCTTGACAATTCAAAAGTGCCTGTAAATGGTTTAATTTAAATAAATACTTTGGGTTTGAGTTTGAGTCTCATAGTTGAGTGAACGGCTTTCAAAGCCGGAGGGTTATTTCGGACACTTCAGAACCAAAACAACAAGGTGCAAGGTGGCTAGATCTATCCAAAGGTTGTCTGTAAAAGATCGCTTTTAGCGATAAGACCGCGCATTGTGTCACCCTATGTAAAATATCTACATTTATATCTGTAATTTTTATGATGCAGATACATAATAAAGTCGCTTACCTACACATACATAAACTCACGCAACCGGTGTGCGTGTATGATCAGATGTACGAACGTAAACGAGGCAAAAGGAGTATGTAAGGATCGTAGCAGGTGGCGTTCTGTAGTTTCTGCCTACCTCCATGTGAAGAAGGCGTGAGATTATGTGTACATATTAAAGAGTATTGTATTATATTCTATACTATTCTTGATACCGTAAAAGTTCGATTCTAGGATCTCCTGAGTAAAACATCAATCAAATACCTTTGCCGTTTTCGTTTGAACAACTGTAGTTTTATCGAGTTTATTTCTTAAGCCAAATCTGGGCGTGGCCTTGTCTACTATGGTATGGAGCCTTAGCTAGGTACAAACCATAATAAGATAAAGTTATTAAGATTGCAGTAAGAACCATATTTGCGTAACACACTATCAATCACAATCTGAATCATTTTGAAGCCTATTGCTAATCCGTTACTTCATAAGTTTGAAAAATTTGTCTGCTCAACAACGTAAATAACGCAATGAATAGAATAGAACACTCTTTATTTATACAGGGTTAGTTTTCAAAGACCAGCCAAATTTAAGGATGTGGTACAGACCATCAAACTGAACAACTCTCTCCATGGGACCAATATCATCATCGCGAAAAATTTATAAACTGTCCCATAAAAAACTTCAATACCTACTTGACCTAAATGTATGGGACCGCTGATTTTTTTTTCGTGATTACGATATTGGTCCCATGGAGAGAGTTGTTCAGTTTGATGGTCTGTACCACATCCTTAAATTTGGCTGGTCTTTGAAAACTAACCCTGTATACTCACCATAAAAATTACAGATATAAATGAACGAACGAACGAACGATGAATGTTGTTGAACTGTCAAAATGAAAGCCATTCCTACTGTTAGCGTGGTACGCAATTACCCCGCTGATTAAAAATTGACAGAAAAAAACAACGCCATGTTATTATTTTATTCACACCTAAAAATTACCAAACCACACTGAATTTAAAATCACTGTACAATTATCAGAAAAAAACTTATATTAGCAGATATTATTTCTCATAATACATATTTCCTTTTTTCTTGCTAATTAGTAGTAAAAAAAACATACCTAATAATTACTACGTACAACTTGTCAGTGACTAGTCATCACACGTTCTTAGGTGCCAAGTGCGGGTCTCATTAATTTATAATTGATTTAATTACACCTCTGTGGCGTCAGAAATATATTTCATATTTGTCTATGTTTTTTTTCCTTAGTGTCGTTGAGTTTAGCGGCACATATTTTTGTCCATACAGGCTGTTGCAAAGAATGTTCGAGATTTTTTAATAAAAATTAATAACATAAACTAAATTCACGCCTGTAATCCCCGAAGTGTTAGGCAGAGGTGAACCTATAGAACACCCACATTTCACCAGTTATGTACTGCGGGGCGCGTCTTTTGTCTGCTACTGAGAAATCACTGACGGATAAAACCCAATAACACTTTGTCCGACCTGGGAATAGAACCCAGTACCTCATGCTCAGCAGTAGCTCCTGCGACCATAAGGACAAAATAAATAATTTGAAATGATTACTTTTCTTTTGCAAACTTCAATAGTACTTAAACTACTTTACTGTTTATTAAATGTAGTGCATGGAATGTGGATTTTTTTCTTGAAACAACATTCAACACGTCACGGCTAAGTGATTTATATCACAACATTTCTTACCTATTACGAGATCAAATCTCTGATCAATAAATCTACAGTCATAGTCATGTCTTATGGAATATGTAGTACTTAATTGGTTTACCAAAATAGTTAACATAAGAATTGTAGTGTATCTATTTAATAGATAGGTATGTAACCACTATCTCATGCACATCAGTAGTGAGCTAGCTGTCACTAATGACAACTGTCAGTCAACACGAATGGCGGGAAACGGTTGAAAGTGAAGCGGTGCCTGTACGAGAGGCATGGTGTAGTGATATAATCAGCATAAATCCAGGAGCATCAGGATTCTACGAGAATCAGCTAGAGATTTATTCGAATATGCTTTCAGAAATCACGAAATTAACGAAGTTAAAACATAGCTGTAACTATTTTACACCCTGTATATTGACCAATATCAGACCATTCTATCACTGTTCGAAAAATATCTTATAAACAATACTAGCTTCTGCTCGCGATTTCGTTCGCGTGAACGTCGGACCCCACAAAACCACAATATACTAAAACGACCCACCGTATCGCATCGTGTCGCCCGCCTGCGCTGTAACTTCGTTTTCGCTTAGCGTTCGGTTTGTTTTTTTTTTTCTTTTTGCTCGGCTCCTAAGGGTGGTAGCGTGATGTTAAACAACCTATAACCTTATCTATAATCTATACCAACCTATAGCCTATAACGTTCCTCAAAAATATTGGTTTATTAATACAACACGACTTTTACAAATCCAACTGGTATTTCCAGAGATTAGCGCGTTCAAATATAAAAACATAAAAGAAGACAGGCGTGAGTTATGTATGTATATATTTAAATGAAAAAACAAACCCCTTCAGTTTCATTATTAGTTTATAGAAGATAGATAGGCAATTAAATATAAATACAAGAGGCATAAAATAAAGTTTAACGATGAACGCAACGACATTTTCAAAATTGTAACTTTCTTTAATATCTTCACCAACTCCCCAACAATGAAGTTAATCTTTACTTACAAAACAATAACCCATAATCTTAAACTAACGCTTATAAGCGTTCAAATGGCGCGAAACTTGTAAACGTCAAATTTGACAGCCCGCCATCTTGGAGCTGTGCCCGCTGCCAATAACCCGGGATAATTACTTAGGCGATTAGTCAAACGTCTTAAGTTGGATGTCTGTTACAATGTCACGTATCGAATAAGTTATAAATTGCCGGTTTTTTTTTCCACATAATAACATCACGCCGGTAGTCCCCGAAGGATTAGGAAGAACTGTACAGTACACCCGCATTTCACCAGTTATGTTTAAGTCCCATGTAACAGGGGGCGAGCCTATTGCCATCAACCGGGCACAAATCCAGACTCCGGGCTGCTACTGAGAAATTTTAGATGGAAAAGCTTAATAACACTACGCCCGACCTAGAGCTGGGATTCGAACCCTCATGCTCATTAGTAGCGGTTGCGACCACTTGACCAACGAGGCAGTATTTATATCTTTTAATTAGAGCACTTAAGTGCGAAACGACAAAAGGTAAGATGGTATTTTGATACGTATGCCCATTATAGAATACTAGCTGTGCCCG
This sequence comes from Griposia aprilina, assembly GCA_916610205.1. Classification (NCBI taxonomy): domain Eukaryota; kingdom Metazoa; phylum Arthropoda; class Insecta; order Lepidoptera; family Noctuidae; genus Griposia; species Griposia aprilina. Next base: position 11,984,313 of record OU744311.1, read on the forward strand.
CGACTTCATTCGCATGCATGTCGGAAAACAATAATGTGTAATATTAGTATAATAATTAGATAATTTTAGTTTTTGTTTGCGCCAAAGCTTCATTTCTAAAAACAACAGCTATCTGCCGGTGAAAGTCTTGTAAAAATCGGTCCAGCGGTTTCGGAGATTAGTCGGAACAAACAAACAGACAGACATTTTTTTTTTAAATTGTTGTGTTGTTATAAGTACCGTATATATACTGTTATATGCATTTAGTAAAAAGTTGTTATCTTGACATTACAAATAGACACTTCCAATTTATTTATTTGTATAGATTAATGTATCCATACTAATATTATAATTTCGAAAGTAACTCTGTCTGTATGTTACCTTTTCACACCTAAACCACTGAACGGATTTCGATAAAATTTGGCAAAAAGATAGATGACATCCTGGGTAAAGACATAGGCTACTTGTTGCCCCGGTAGCACGTTCCCGTGGGATAATTTCCGACATCCACGCAAGCGAAGCCGCGAGCAGAAGCAATAGTCTACTATAAATAGTCTCTGAATATCGGAATAATAAGAATGAGTAAATAGAAGTAACGAAGGTTATCCGCCAGAGAACCAAAATAACCGACATAGCGCAAAGACTAAACAAGCAGAAATGGCAATGAGCTGGTCACATCTCTCGCAGAACCGACAATCGTTGGGAAAGACGAGTTCTAGAGTGGAGACCGCGTTTAGGCAAACGTAGTGTGGGACGCCCGCCGGCCAGGTGGACTGACGACTTGCGAAAGGCAGCTGGCGGAGACTGGATGAGGAAAGCCGAAGATTAGGCTCAGTGGCGTTCACCAGGAGAGGCCTACGTCCAGCAGTGGACGAATATAGGGTGGTGATGAGTAGAAGTAACTTAATAAGATCACTTAAGATGCAGTCATTTTGATAATTTCCTATCTACATGCATAAACTTTCAGATGGGTGAAGACCTGGACATTGACCCCGCGATCGGAATCAAGAGATAACTTTTCAGTGATGAAAGTTTTCTTTGTCCTCCTCTAAATATCAAGATACCTCTGCATCAAAATTGGTTGGATAATTTAAATCATAAAAGCATTGCAACAGAGAGACCAATTCACAATTCACAAATTAAAGAGTATTTTCCAAGCTTTTGTGGCACAAGACGTGTGTTTAAATAAAACTAGGAAAGGACTTAAACCATAATGAAACTTATATATCTATCTAAACTAATATTACAAGGAGAAAAGATTTTATTTTTTGTATGTTTGTTTGTGACGCTTTAACGCTAAGAACGGATTTGGATCAAATTTGGTACATGGGTAGACCATGACCTACGGGGTAATTGCGTAACACACTAACACCAGGAATACCTTTCATTTTGACAGTTCAACAACATTCATTGCGTTATTTACGTTGTTGAGCAGACAATTTTTTTATTATTTAGGATTAGCAAAAGCAAATGATTCAGATTGTGATAGATACTGTTACGCAATTAGAGTACTGGAAAATGACATAGGCTACTTTTCATCCTGGAACGCAGACGAAATCGCGGGCAAAAGCTATTTCTCCATACAAACCTTAAACAATACCAGCATTACACGTTAATACAGATAATCTCCCACCACAACTTATTTCCATCCGCTCGCGATACAATCTGTACGAACTATCTCGTTACGATACGGTGTGAATGCGGTCCTCGTTAAGGTTAAGTCAAAGGTAAGGTGGCAAGCATATTGCCTTTAATTACACATTTGTTTACGAGAATATCGAGTAACGATGTGCTAACTAAGAATTGTCTGTGAAGGTAGACTTTGTTGTCTATTGTTTGGACGATTTTGTTCGCGATTTAAGGTAAGTATGGTTATATTATGATGCTGTCGATAAGTGTGTAGTATCCAGCTGTTAAATGATAAATAATTTATTTCTGTCTGTTTGTACAAACACGTCAATCACATTAACAAAAAAAAAAATAGTTCGGCGTTTCTTATCTGACTACTCTTTTAAAGTCCAGACATAATCTTGGTCCGATCATGTGAAGACCATGTAGATTGGTGTTTTGAGGAAAAACCACACAGATTGAGTGGACCTGTCCAGTCAGTGCACGCATTTATCAGTAAACGTGCAGCTCAAATCAGAATATAAGGAGCTCAACGATTCGACGAACAATACCAAAAAAAGGACATCTTCTTCTTCTTTAGGGCTATGGTTTCCACACTTAGTCCTTCATGTGGACCATTGTGCGTGGGCCATGGCGGCCGTCGGTGGTTATTCCAACCAGCCCACCTCCCTCCAGAAGTTAATGATGTCTCCTGGTCCACTGAGAGCATTTGTGTAGGATCTGGGTGCCCCGAGGGTGTGTGACCTAATTTGGGTGACGCCTGTACATGCGCAACGGTTTCCTCAGCCTCCATGCATTAACTGCAAGAAACGACATTTGGGTAGGCCGCATAAATTACTCAAACAGCCAGATCATGATTAAAACTAATTGAGAAGTAAAAATAAATTGATTTAACGTTACGTTTACCTACTCTGCCCCGTTCGCACTATAAGAAGGTAGGTGCCTACTGATCAAACATACAGAAACCGGGAGATAATCTAGCTTTTTCATAGCACTTTATTAAATGTAATATTATTATAATACATACACTTCACCAGTCCCCTATATAAACTAACTTGGATTGTTCTCATGTGATAAAAGACCGATCATATCTCCCTCTATATCATTTCGCCACACTGTTGCCATTGTAACCCATTAGTTATTACATCAGTAAGGTATATTCGAGGGAAATTACCAGTTATAACACCTATAGAAACCTGTATGTACTAAATATTATGTACATCTTTGACCCTTATTGTCAATATCGTAATTTTCGCACGATATTGGAATATTTCGCCTCCGGCTTGCAATGGCTTGCAAATAGACATGAGAATACTTATCTCATGATGTACTAAAGATACTGGCCACTCAAATACTTAGTGAGCATGGTTGGACGCTAACTTTATGAGATGCGCCGGAGATGGTATTCACGTCTTGTGGAAGCTCTATTAAAAGTATGAAGACAGTCAGCGAGACATATATCATGGATTCAGTACCTACATGATTCTGGACCCCCTGCGTTAATTTTTTTCGATGGTTATAAAAAAAGATGCTGTTCCTTTAATTTTGACCGCGTATGTATTGCACTTTTCTAAGAAACAGTAGATATTTTTTGATAACTGACGCAAAATTTCTGCGCTAGGAGGTCTAGAATTATGTGCTGAATTCATGGTTTCAGTTTGCACGTCGATGTCCCTGCGACCCTGTATAGGAGGGATTGTCCACTGCGGCATACGGCCGGTGGCATTTTTTTTTTTTTTTGTTTGTGATGTCATCAAATGACCTCTCCCGCTCAGGGCGGAGTGGAAGGGCGTGTCAGACTCTTACTGACTAAAACCCACCCGTGTTCCTTCATTTGCCTGTGCGCCAGGGCCCCGGTAACTCTTTCGAACAATCCGCGACCTCGGCAGGCATCGGCCCTATAGGACCCTGTCACTTATGCTGACATCTCTTTGAGGCGCGCGTGGAACACAACGCGCCGTCGACCCGGGCCTGGTCCTTACCGGACGGCGAGCTACCCATTGCTCGCCGTCCGCAGGTCCGCGCCTACGGTGGCCGGGAGTCGGCTATCGACACCCGACGCCCAGGGTGTCTGCTCCTGCGGCGACTAGGGGCGTGAGGGCGCAATGATTGCCTCTCCCTCACGCGCTCCGCCTCCTCCTTCACGAGCATTACTGCTTCGGAGAGGGAGGTGACTGCTTCCCATTCCCTCTCGCTCCGTACAATGGCCTGAACCACGGCCGGACGCGAGAGATTGCCGCCGCCGATCGCCGCCATGAGGACACGGCGGTGTTCCTCCCAAACCGGGCAGACCTCCACCGTATGCTCCACCGATACGTCCGGTGGCTGGCTAACAAATACTCAATACTTTATTTCATTTCATATGCAATAAAGAACAAAGTAAAAGATCAATATGGACCCTGTCTGGTACAGCAATATGAACCGCGCAGCTAACAACATCAAAATCAATAGTCAATAATTCAAACTAGGCTGAGAATCAGCACTTTTCTAACGTCCACATTACATAAAACAACACCATAATTACATAACAATCAATCACAATTTGAATAATGTTGAAGGATATTGCTAATGCATTGCTTTATATGTTCGAAGAATTTGTCTCCTCAACAACGTAAATAACGCAACGAATGTTGTTGAAGTGTCAAAATGTAAGCCATTGCTACTGTTAGTGTGTTACTTAATTACCCCGCAGTCCCCATAACGCCTGACCTTCACCACTTCCTAGTGCTTTAGCAGAGAAGAAGTGGCGCAAAAAACTCCCCAGCAACATAGCTGAGAGGAACACGGCAAACCTCTCCATGCGCATCCTACATAACAGTGGACGGTATACTCCGACGTTGATTGACACTTACGAAACCCACAGAAAATTAATTTCGTCTTGTTAAGGCGCAGATATACGACTTTTGGTGATTTCAAATTGAACATCACGTCTAAACGAATTGTCTTGTTTGTTTGAAAATAAAATATGATAAAATAGACTATTTTCTTCGTGATTTGATATGTGAATATTTGAATATTTTTTTTTATAACTTAGTGTAATTAATTTGTAAACGAATGTCTAACGCGAACACAAAAACGATAATCACGCAAAAACTATCGGGCGTATTTTCATGAAATCTGCACCATCTAAAAGACAATTTTTGTATACGGTTTTTATTTGTATTGTGTTTGATAAATCAATATGGGTTGTTTTTGCGAATAAACTTGATGCGCGTTGAAGCGGGGGCTCTTGCGGGCGACGGGCGGCAGTGCATCGCTGACCAATGTCCGGGTAGACGTTAACGCTCTGTGCAATTTTATTCGCTTAAGTGTTTCGCATGCTCCTCCCACTCGCTCAAGGTCGCTGGCACTTATTGTCGCCTTAAAATTGACACCCAAAATCATCTTACAACCAATCTTATAACAATGTCAGTGACTATTTTTAGCCGACTTCACGAAAAGGAGGAGGTTCTCAATTCGTTGGTATGTTTTTTTTTTATGTTTGTTAGCTCAGAACTTTTTTCTGGGTGAACCGATTTGGATGATTCTTTTTCATTTGATAGGTGGTGCTTCACATGTGGTCCCATTTAAATTTGATCATGGTTTGACCAGTAGTTTTTGAGTTATCCTTAATACTGCATATTTTTTCCACTTAGTTTATATGGATGATGTGTTAATAATTTCCTGTCACTGTTATTTACACACCAAGTAGTGGTATACGAATTTGTATGGGGTAGGTACCGCAACAAAAAAGTGAAAAATAAAAACTTTTTTACAAAAAAACAACCGAGTTCCAAAAAAAAACATTAAAACACGTGTAAAATAACTTTAATTTCGGAAGTCGGTGGCCAAAAACGAAAATACAAAACCTAAGGCACCGAATTCCAAAATTAAAGTTATTTTTCACGTGTTTTAATGTTTTTTTTAGGAAGTCGGTTGTTTTTTTGTAAAAAAGTTTTTTGTAATGTTAGAACACAACATAGGCTATTGAAGTGAAAACATCTTTAGGCGCGTTGAGCACTTTTTGGGTGACCAAAAATGAAATGTATACGTGTATATGTGTACTTTTCGAGTGAACAAAACGCGTGAAACTTGCGGCATCGTCACCGCACGCTTCCCATGAGCGGGTTTACAAGTTACTTAGTTTTCCCATCTATCGGCAGTCTCCAAAGACAGCCCCGTTTTTTTTTTTTATCGCAGTGACAGCAGTACACTGACTCCTAAGTCACAGGATCACCTAATTTAGGAGTCAGGGTTTACCTTATCCGTATGACCTTTAGTTAAATGATAAATGATTTTATTTCCGTAAACAGGTTTGTACAAACACTTTTACACGTCAATCATATTTTAAAACTAGATGAGGTCGGCGTTTCCTATCTGACTACTCTGAGAAGAAAGGCCGAAACAAACTTAGAGGTCACAGTCTTTTTTAAAGTTCAGACATAATCTTGGTCAGATCATGTGAAGACCATGAAGATTTGTGTCTGAAATGGTCTTTTGAGGAAAAAGCACACAGATTGAGTGGACCTGTCCAGTCAGTACACGCATTTGTCAGTAATCGTGCAGCTCAACTCAGGACTTAAGTTATGTGTCCAAGTTAACCATACCAACCAGTATATGTAAGTTAACCAAGTTATGTATGCTAGTCTTAAGCAATGTCAAAGGCTTTTGTATCAACAAAGGTTTTTATTTATCATTATTATTTAAGGCCCCAAAATCCAGTCCCTTTCCATCTCCTATCAAGACAGCCACATCTAATTGTAACTAACTAATAAAATAAGTTAAAACAATAACAATTCTAATTATTTTCATCGCTTTATTAAGCGCTCGGTTCAGGACGTTTGACTGACTTTTAATTAGGAAACTTGTGCCAATTGAAATTTCACTGCAGCCGAGGGGTTGGAACTTGAGTCGGGCTGAGAAAATGGCGGGTTGATTGGCGGAGCCAAATTCCGGGTATTTTTTTATTGTCTTGTTAATTATTGCAAGATTTTGCTAGATATCCATTTATAAAGAGATTATGCTGTGATAGGTATTATCCTAATAATCTCGCAGGAGGCTGCAGAAAGAGAGCGAGAGATCTCATCCTCTCACCCGGCCCGCAGCAGGTGCACCAGGCATCGGCGGAGAGCGGACATTGCCCTCTTCCAGCCCCCCTAAACGGATCCAGGGACGACGGACTTGGGGACGTCCGTCACCCCCCATACATCAGAACCAGAGGCGGCGGCGCGAAGTGTTCCACGCGCGCCCCTCTTAGACGTCGCGGGGGGAGTCAAACACCTCACTCCCTCCGCCCGACCGGACGGGGCCAGTGGACATCCTTAAGGACATTCCATCCCGGATCAAAATAAAAAAAGGTATTATCCTAATGCTAACTAATATTATAAATGTGAAAGTAAGTTTGTTTGTTTATTAGATAATAACGCAAAAACGGCTTGACAAATTTTGATAAAATTTAGCACACAGATAGACCATGGCCTGGGTAAGGACATAGGTTATTTTTCATCCTGGATCACAGACAAAGTCACGAGCAACAGCTAGTAACATTATAGAGAAAAAATATTTGATTTTTGTATGTTTGTTTGTTACGCTTTCAAGCTAAAATGGCTGAACGGATTTGTATGAAATTTGGCACATGGGTAGACTATGGCCTGGATTAGGACATAGAATAATTATCATCTTGATATTCTCACGGGATCGAGACTTATATGGGTAAAACTGCGGGGCGCAGCTAGTCAGAAAAATAACGCCAGTTGTGGAGGTTATTTTTGGCTTTCCTCGATTTATTTCAACTTTTGCCCTTTTGGAAACGTAGGTTGTTTTGAATCATTTTCCACATTGTCATATTGAGGGATCACCATCATCATAAGCATCTGCCCAACTATGCTAGGGGTGGTTTCCAGTCTAACTAGATGCAGTCGAACACCAGTAAAACCATCAGTAAATAAAGTAAAACAAATCTGTCGCTCCATATAAAAATATGGAACGACAGATTTGTTTTATTTTTAACCGACTTCAAAAAAAGGAGAAGGTTCTCAATTCGCCTGTATGTTTTTTTTTTATGTGTGTTAGCTCTGAACTGTTTTCTGGGTGAACCGATTTGGATGAATCTTTTTTATTTTATAGGTTTTATAGGTTTTGCTTCACATGTGGTCCCATTTTAATTTGATCAAGGTCTGACCAGTAGTTTTTGAGTTATCCTTATACTTACTGCATATTTTTTCCACTTAGTTTATATTGTTGATGTGTTAATAATTTCCTGTTACTGTTATTTACACACCAAGTAGTGGTATACGAATTTGTGTGGGGTAGGTACCGCAACTAAAAAGTGAAAAATAAAAACTTTTTTCCAAAAAAACAACTGGCTTCGGAAATTAAAGTTATTTTTCACGTCTTTTATTGTTTTTTTTTTGACAGTCGGTGGTTTTTTTGTAAAAAAGTTTTATTTCAGATATTGAATAGACAATACGTATTAGTAACAAAAGGCTTCTCCAAGCTGACTGGAAATAAACTTTTCTCGCCTCACTTGCGCGTTCATAGGTTATCCTAAATAACTTGGAGTTATCAGCTAACTCAGTAAACCCAGGGTTAAACTGTTAAATATTTAACCCACCCATGTAAGTTAAGTCGGGTGTTAGTAATAACAAAATAAATTGACGTTACGAGGTAAGTACCGCTGTTAATTTATTTTATATTTTTCGACTAGTACTCGTAAGTGAAAATTTGGTACTACATCAGCAGGCAATACATTCATGAACTCATATAAAAATAAAAACAAATTATAAAAAACTTAAAACGTAATATTTTTACTTATCTGACGTTTTCGTCAATCAATAAACTAAATCTCCATGGAAACCACATACAATACGATTAAAAAGAAATGTCATGTCAAGAAAGTATTACGTAAGTAAATGGGTACACACAATTTTCGTAAATTACTCGTTCATTCATATTTGGCCGGATTACCTAACAGGGCACCGACAATCCAATTCTATTTTATGTTTCATCGATTGAACTGCAATATTCCCAACTCAAAAAACACTAATGTCTGGTTAACTAAGTCGGTGTTACTTTTATGTGACGCAACGTGTAAATAAGAGTTAAAAAGTCAATTATTTAACTCCGATTTTACAAACTGTACATTTATTAATTTAACCCAGGTAAACATGCAATTGGCCTTTAGTGTGCAATTGAATTGACCCTTCGCCTGAAACAGTCCAGTTTGCAATTCAGTTTAACAATTGGAAAAATATAAATGACCCACAATTATGGCCCATAAAGGGCAATATGGTTGCCTCATTTTATTTTATGAGACCATTGAATATGCCTTGCAGTAAAAGACTTTGAGTTTACTGTAGTACGGTCTATATTTATTTGATTTGTGTCCGATATTGACAACGACCCCTGTCCGCAACTTCATCTGCGTGAAAAAGAATTTTCGGAATTGAATCACAGGGCCTACACAATGTAACATTCGATTAGCGATGACGCTAGTAGAAAAGCCAAAAAATGTATGGGGTTGACATAAGCTATCGAAATGTCACGTGGTCATAGGTCAACGAATATAAATTAGCTAAACAATGTTAAAATCATTCGATTCTTTAAAACGAATCGACAGCGTCGAACGATTACTTCCATAGAGATGCGTAGCCAAGTGGCATTATTTGACAAGCGTTATCGCTAGTTTTCGATTCTTAAGATGGAAACATTAGCGAAAGCGATAGTGATTGTAGAAATAGAATCGCCCCCCAAAGCGAATGCCATTTGTCTAGGACCCCAGTAGTTCTGAAGATTATTATTACATACAAACACGCAAATATTACCCCTTTAAAATATTAGTATCTCTGGTCACCAATAAGGTCACTATATGTCCTTCCTAGTGCGTCCCCTCCCGGCGTTTCCACTCACATCTGCCTTGTAAATACCTTTTATTAGTCGTCTTTCATTCGTCCTCTCAACATGACCAAACCATTTAAGCATACTCATTAAAAAAAAATGTCACTACATCTTCTTTTAAACCGCACCGTTGCCTTATCACATCATTGCTCAGCCTCATTTGTATGCTTCGCAAGGTACGCGTTTCCACAGCATTTATTCTACTTACGCAAATGTATTAGTCCAATTTATTTTATACAAAAGTGCACATAATTTATTTGTAAGTAACTAATATAAGATTCATAATGGACGGTTGGTTGGTGGTTGGTGGTTGGTGTTTGGTTGTTGGTTGTTGTCCTGTAACACAGCTTTTTCCTAGCATGGGGTCATCGATCATTTATATTTAAAAAGGAGGAGGTTCTCAATTCAACTGTACGTTTTTTTTTTTATGTGTTTAGTCTCAGTACTTTTTTAAGGGTGAACCGATTTGGATTATTCTTTTTTTATTTGATAGCTGGTGGCCCATTTAAATTTGATCAAGTTCTGACCAGTAATTTTTGAGATATCCTTAATACTGCATATTTTTTCCACTTAGTTTATATTGATGATGTATTAATAATTTCCTGTCACTGTTATTTACATATCCAGTAGTGGTATACGAATTTGTGTGGGTTAGGTACCGCAACTAAAAAGTGAAAAATAAAAACGTTTTTACAAAAAAAAACAACCGAGTTCCAAAAAAAACACAAAAAAAAAACGTGAAAACTAATTTTATTTTTGGGAGTCGGTGGCCAAAAACAGAAAAAAAGCAAAGACACTGCCTTCAGAAATTAAAGTAATTTTTCACGTTTTTTTTGGAAGTCTGTTGTTTTTTTGTAAAATAGTTTTGTATCAGGCTATTTGAACGCTTACATTAAGTGTCAACCAGTATCCGTATACTTTTTATGTCAAATAAATATTATTATTATCATTATACACAGTGGCGGGGACATCGACGTACAACCTGTTACCATGGATTGAATACATGATTCTGAACCCGCCAGCGAAGAAATGTATCACAGGTTATTTAAAAAAAAATAGCTCTGCCATATATTTTGACGGTGTAGGTATTGCACTTTTATAAAAAACAGCAGTTTTTTTTTTGTTTAATCCCGTCTAGCCACCTTCCCATCTCGGCACGCATGAATTTTTCGTGGGCATGATAAATAAATCATGGGTGCCGAGATAGGAAGGTGCCGAAATTGGAGTAAATCTTTTTTGTTTTTGATAACCGACGAAATATTTCTACTCTACAGGATCTAGAATCATGTGCTGGATTCATGGTTTCAGTTTGCGCCTCGAAGTCCCTGACACCCTGTATATTAATATTCTTTGACAGCTTTTTAATAAGATTTTGCGGAACAATTGTTTTGTTATTTTGAGAAGGCTTGACCAAAGCTATCACCCCCACTATCGAGCTCCTATTTTATTGTTACTCTTAGTATTCCTGTGCGTGTCCCAAATAATAATAATAATAATAATAACGTTTATTGGACAAAATCAGAAGTTAGCCTACTACAGTTTCAATACTAAAAACATAAAGTACTAACATAAGATAACACCAACATTGTAACACTTAGTTCGCAATAAACGTTTTGACTTTGACTTAACATATAACAAGCTTCTAACCTAAATGAACTCCTGATTTCCAAACTAGGTAAAAACCTGACAGAAAAAGACCACAATTAAGTCATGTGAAAAATAAAAATCTGAGAAAAATAAAAATATAATAACAAATTATTGCGATAGTTAGGGTTTATTGTACAGCTTGACGATTATGAGAGATATGATAAGTGTTGTGTGTGTAAGATGTAGGAGTGTTGTGAAGTGTAGTGTAGTGTATATTGTGTAACGTAACAAATTAGTTATTTCTGGACAAGTAGTAACTTTTCGGTATTAGCATAGTCCAGTAAAATATTTTTCTTTCTTTCTTTCTAAAATACTGCTACCTATTCAGCTGCATGCCGCCCAAATAGTTGGAAAAGGCTAAGCAAATAACTAGATAACATGTCCGGAAAAACATGACACGTGGTAACCCTAAATGGGGATGTATGAGCTCCAGCTCTTAGTCCAACAGTTCGAGACAATCCTTATCTACATATGTATTATGTAACTATTATGTAAATGTACTGTATTATGTAAATGTTCACCGCGCACCTTAAAACAAAAAACACTCGAAATGGCTGAAATGTTTTTCTTTTCACGTTGTCAATCCTCATAAGTACGCTGTATTGAAAAACGGAATCGACAAAGATATTCCATATAAATCGTGGTCGACTTCTGGGACACCATGTATATAGATTATTTATTTCTGCCACCCATCGTAGAGGTGTCGGTGGTAACCACATCCCATAATCATTAAACTAATTATTTCCTTTCCAATCAAACAAAAATCGGTGTTACAAGCCACATTTTTCTGTAACACAATTCAAATCCACGTTACAATTACGGTAGGAAACTGTAATTATTTCCCAACATTATGTACCTCCTAATGAGTATTATACGCTAGCTTTAATTAAGAACAGCTCATTATAAGTAATGATCAGTTGTTACATAGGTGTGAGGTAGGCGCGAACTCACACCTGGCGTATGTAGTTACTGTATTATGTATGTACGTAAGGGTAATTATACATTATATATTTATGCTAGCGTTGTTGTTGAAAAATCGAGAAACTTTTGAAGTGGAACACAGTAATGATTTACAGCGGAAATGGTATGGTAGATATAGGTAGTAACTCGTAACATATACGGCATAGCTTGCAGAGTAAGCAGGATGAAGTGGCAGTGGGCTGGCCATGTTTATCGAAGGACCGATGGTCGGTGGAGCAAAACGAGTCCTGAGGGCCTAGACAAAGTAACATTCGACTAGCGATGACGCTAGTAGAAAAGCCATAAATGTATAGGGTTGACATAAGCTATCGAAATGTCACGTGATCATAGGTCAACGAATAGAAATTAGCTAGACAATGTTAACATCATTCGATTCTATAAAATAAATCGACAGCATCGAACGATTACTTCCATAGACATGCGTAGCCAAGTGGCACTTTTTGACAAGCGTTATCGCTAGTTTTCGATTCGTATGATGGCAACATGAGCGAAAGCGATAGCGATTGTAGAAATAGAATCGCTCCGAAGCGAATACCATTTGTCTAGGCCCTCTGAGAGCCTAGAAAAATGGCATTCGCTTCGGAGCGATGAAGATGACATCATGCTACGTCTACCCCAAATAAATTGGAGGATGATAATGAAAAACATGTAAAATGAATACAATCCAACTTTAAAAACGCAGATCCGAAAAACTCCATGACACTTAACTTTCCTCAACAAACAAACAATTTAAAACAATCCCGGGATACCAAAACTCGGGACATTAAATATACATTAAACTGCGAACATTTTTCTCTAAAACTGTTGAGTGTAAAAACGATTTGTTCAACTATTTTCACGGTTACTGCAAACGTATTGAAGAGAAAAAATGCGAAGACATCAAGAGCTAATCGTTCGGAATGAAATGCTTAGAAACAGGGCTGGGACTGCGATTAGGTATCGAATTATCGATATAAACAAATAAAAAAAATGTAGTGACAATTTTTTTTTTAAGTGCTGGCCGAATACAAATACGGACCAAGCTAATTTAGCAAAAACTATTTTTAAACTATGAATTCCTCGTCGTACGTCGTCATACCTCGTCCTCGTCCTTGACATACCAAGGGGATCGTGTTACCCAGTAACTGGAATGTGGAAGTCAGCTAGGCAGTCGCTTCTTGTAAAATACTGGTATTCAGCTGCATTCGGTTAGACTTGAAGCCGACCCCAACATAGCTGGAATAGGCTAAGCAGATTTATTGATACCTTTTGGATGTCAAACAACCCGGCAGATTGCTTGGTCACTGCAGCCTATAAACACAATTACAAAAGCCTCACAAGTCAGATATGCCATCCCAGGGGCGAAGCTGAAATGTGCCTGCAACAACTTTTTAATCCAGTTCAAAAAACGGAGGAGGTTCTCAATTCGACTGTATTATTTCTTTGTATTAGGTCAGAACTTTTTTCTAGGTGAACTGATTTGGATGATTCTTTATTTATTTGAAAGCTGGTGCTTTTCATGTGGTCCTATATAAATTTGATTAAATTCTGACAAACAGTTTTTGAGTTATCCTTAATACTACGTATTTTTTCCACTTATTTAATATTGATGATGTTTAAATCATTTCCTGTCACTGTTATTTACATATCAAGTAGTGGTATATGAATTTGTGTGGTTTAGGTACCACAACTAAAAAGTAAAATAAAAACTTCTTTACAAAAAACAAACACAAGAAAAGTGAAAATTACCTTTAATTTCGGAAGTCGTTGTCCTTGGTTTTGTGTTTTCGTTTTTTGCCACCGACTTCCGAAATTAAAGTAATTTTTCACTTGTTTTTGGAAGGCTTTTTTTTAACTTTTTTTTGGAAGGATTTATGTGCAACTGTTTATTTCCCAAATATCGATAAATAAATAACACCGGCACCCACACCCATCGAACTTGAACACAGCCACGCTGCGTGGTGATAAAAATAGATATGTGATAGTACTTACTATTACCAACTGTAGTTAATATTCGCAGAAAAAAGAAAAAATCACCCCCAGAGTCAAGACAACTTTAAATAATGAAAACAACATATTAGTTTATCCCTCTATCCGACTAATTCAATCGACTTCACACTTGGGGGAGCGATAAGTGACTACAGTATAGTCAATAAGTTAAGAGCAATCTCTAGTTTGAGCGTGAAAACATATGTTCAGGGGTTACGCTAGGGAGGGGGTGGGTATCGATAAATCTTACTTTTTTAAGGCAGGGGAAATGAGAAGGGCTGTTTTGATCCTGAATTGCAGAAGCTGGTATGTTTTTTTTAGAAAACGACTTGTTTTCTTCTGTTTCAACCCAATGATAAAATCAAGACGGATCAAAATTAAAATTGTTTTTGAAATTATTATCGCGCAATGATTTTAAGTCTATCCAAAAGTTCGCCATCTAGTTTCTAGAGTGATAATTATATGAAAAAGGTAATATCGCCTATTAATTAATCATTTATATTACTTTATTATTCCCATACTCATAATGATATCATAATTAGCACTGATACTAGCCTAGCGCAGTTAATCACGTGAAACCTACACAAAACCTACTTTACTAATACTAACAATCTAAGCAAAAACTCAGAACACAGACACAAAAAAACCATACTACATCTTAAACTAACAGCTAATTGGCCACACATGATATAATTAACCGTCAAGTAAATTACATCGAGTAATTAACAGCATTTCCAATCGATTAACTCGGAAATCATCGACTAAGCACACCTCTAGTGTGTTGGAATAAGGTTCGTATTTCGAACTAACGGAGTTCTAATTTCAAAATGTTGCTAATGAGAACAGTTGAGTATGAATTCTGGTTAAAATGGCGAATTCCATACACATTTTTTGTGCTATTTTTAGATAAATGTACTTTTATGGTTTTAGCTGTAATGATCTGATTACAACTAGAATAAATGTATGTGAGTCCTAATTAAATTAGTAATACCAAAGGTGATTAAAATTTATTTGGTATTTTCTTGATATATATTTCTGTGACATTTGAAATGTTGCGTATCCAATTAGGAACGGCTATTTCTGGCAATTCTGAAGGTATTTTATACATTGAAAGGTACGAATGCCTCTGCAATCACAGGCACACTGAAAGTTTTCATGTTCTTACTGCTGATAGCTGGTTTCTGTCAATTTTCAGGTTTTTCTTTGAGTCACACGTATGGTGTGGGCTATAAAGTTGCTTAAGTTGTCTGCTTACTAAGTATCTCTAGCTGGCTCTGCACATCATATTCATCTGCTTGCCTTTGCCCAACTACTTTGCGGTCAGCTTCCAAGCTAACCTAATGCAGCTGAATAATAGTATTTTGCATGGAGCGACTGCCTGACTGATTCTACACATAATATTATACTACTACTATTTGCTCCGCTACGCCACAAAATAAAAGCAACATCAAGACAAACTCCCACGTCTCTCATTAAATATATCACATACTTCATACGCGATTCCTATCATTAGCTATTAGATGCGCACACGCCGGTGCTCTTCAACCGATTAATTATTAAGTATGAACAGCATTTATTAAGCTTTTTTTAGAATAGTTTGCTTTAGTTCAACATTGATATCGTGAGAAAACTTGGACTTATAGTTAAAGTCTGAAATCGCCATTCATTTCTCATCAGGCTACTTGTGGGCTACGAAATCTACATTTTTGACACTTGTCTGTGGTTTTGTAAATCAAAATTAGTGTCTGTCAATATTGTTAAAAACGTGTTGCTAGAGAACTTCTAGGAGTTGCCGTGGCGGCACATTGGTGACGTGACTTTAGGTGGCAGCTTAAGCCCTTGATCATCACCTAAGTAGTGGTTGGTGAAATATTTTAGGCATGCCATTTCATTACATTAAGGTGCCTCCTTCATACAATATTAATAGTCCTCCAGACCGAATTTCGGCAATGGCAGCCAACCTCAGCGGAGACTAGCCATCTACGTGGGAGATATATAGTGCAGGCGTGTGTGCGCAGACACAGGTGCACTCTCTCTCACTCTCACAGTCCGATGGGACGGCAATCCGCCACGACCGGAGAGAGATCAGGCACAGGACTTACGACTCAACGTGCGCTTTCCAAGGCACGGCGGTATCACACCACCAACTTCGAATCACCGGGCTGTTACTGAGAAATTCCTTATGGAAAAACCCAATAACACTTTGCCGAACACGCCGCTCGCCAATCGGGCATGAAGATCGTAGATTAGAAAAGTAAGTCAGGACTCCAGAGCTCTGTCAGGTTCGCGGATTCTTCGAAAGAGGTACCGTGGCCCTGACGCACCGGCAAATTAAGGAACAAGGGTGGGTTTTAGTCAATAAAAGTCTGACACGAAGAGCGGAAGAAGTTATTTGATGGTTTCCAAACCAAAAACAAAAGGTTCCAGAGCTGGGCTTCGAGGTAAGCCCTAAGGAAAAATCCCAACAACACGTTCCCTGACTTTAGAATCAGACCCAAGACTTCCCACTTAGTCATTCGTCTGAATGACTGAGTTTAAATAAAATCTTCTTCGATAGCAATTAGGCGTATAATGAATGGTAAATGGTTAATGATTTTTACATAATTTTTGATGCTTCATGTGCATGTATGTCGGGCGATAGATTAATGCGATGGCGGCGCCGCGCGTGGAGGAATTCGGAACCACACCCCATACACCCTCTGCCGACCAGCAGGCATAGCACAAGCACCGTCTTGTCGACGGAAGAATAGACAAAAATGACGTTTCTTGCAGACAGTACGACGGCAGCAAAGTAGAAAGAATCAACTGCACTTTTTACGAAATTCAGTAATTTATTCACGTTTATCTTTTATTTTGCCAATATCTCGAAAATGGTGTGTCCTATCACAAAAATAATTAAAATTTTGACCCCCTTTATGAAACCCTTAAACCCCTAAAAGTCAACATGTAGGTAATCATTTTTCACATTTACCATACAAAAAGTGAAAAATGCCATTTTTCCATTCCATTTTTATACTTTGTGGCCGTCGAGTAAAAGTTTTCTACCGTCTTTAGCATGGCGATTAAAAAATCAAATTGTCTTCACTACCTTAGACAACTGTCTTCTGAAATAGTCTACATTAAAAAGGACCTAGACTACGATCGGTAAAAACGAAAGACAAAATGACAGATTTTAGAAGGATTTTTACGGTGCGATGTCAAAAATGGAGAAATAAAATGTTACTTTGTAAGGGAATAGCCTTGTCTATTCTTCGAAGAGATAGACAGCGTCATGCTGAGCCTGCAGTAGTACGAGTAGTGGGGCATTTCTACGCATCATCACCATGAGCGACCCCACTAATACTTCATTCTCAGTCATTCGACTGAATGTATGAAGCCTAGTCTGAGTACGGTCCATAATATTCTCACTTAATAGTCATTGAGTAAGGATATTATGTACCATAACCATATCAATTAATTAATTAGACTAATTTGTAGCAATATAATCTTAAGTTTTCATTAGCGAAGTCTGTTCACCTCAGAAACATTGAGATTTTAATGAAGACCCCACTAATACTTCTTTCTCAGTCATTCGACTGAATGTATGAAGCCTAGTCTGAGTACGGTCCATAATATTCTCACTTAATAGTCATTAAGTAAGGATATTATGTACCATAACCATATTAATTAATTAATTAGACTAATTTGTAGCAATATAATCTTAAGTTTTCATTAGCGAAGTCTGTTCACCTCAGTAACGTTGAGATTTTAATGAAGATTACATCATAATTAGCAGTAGGAAGATTAAATAGGCTATGGGCGTCACAGAAGTGATTTTGAAAGGGTAAATTGAGAATTTATGTGTAAACATGTACAGAGTAACATAACGCCTGTATTCCTCTATGGGTTAGGCAGAGGTGCACCTATAGTACACCCACATTTCGCCAGTTATGTTTAAGTCCCATGTAATAGGGGGCGAGCCTATTGCCATCAACCGGCCACAAATCCAGACTCCGGGCTGCTAATGAGAAATTCAACATGGAAAAACACTTTGCCCGATCTGGGAATCAAACCATGAATCAAGCATGAGGCATCCCGCTTATGCTCAGACGTAGCGCTAGCGACCACTAGACCAAAGAAGAATACTAGTGGTATTTATATTACGAGGACAGCAGAAACTTGCATGACTTGTTGTTAAATTTGCATGTGTTATTAAACTTGCATGTCTTGTTAAACTTGCATGTGTTGTTAAATTTGCATGTGTTATTAAACTTGCATGTCTTTTTAAACTTGCATGTGTTGTTAAATTTGCATGTGTTATTAAACTTGCATGTCTTGTTAAACTTGCATGTGTTGTTAAACTTGCATGTGTTATTAAACTTGCCTGTGTTGTTAAACTTACATGTGTTGTTAAATTTGCATGTGTTGTTAAACTTGAATGTGTTGTTAAACTTGCATGTGTTGTTAAATTTGCATGTGTTATTAAACTTGCATGTCTTTTTAAACTTGCATGTGTTGTTAAATTTGCATGTGTTATTAAACTTGCATGTCTTGTTAAACTTGCATGTGTTGTTAAACTTGCATGTGTTATTAAACTTGCCTGTGTTGTTAAACTTACATGTGTTGTTAAACTTGCATGTGTTATTAAACTTGTCTGTGTTGTTAAACTTACATGTGTTGTTAAATTTGCATGTGTTGTTAAACTTGAATGTGTTGTTAAATTTGCAAGTGTTGTTTAACTTGAATGTATTGTTAAATTTGCATGTGTTGTTAAATTTGCATGTTTTATTAAACTTGCATGTGTTATTTAACTTGCCTGTGTTGTTAAACTTACATGTGTTGTTAAATTGGCATGTGTTGTTAAACTTGAATGTGTTGTTAAATTTGCATGTGTTGTTAAACTTGAATGTGTTGTTAAATTTGCATGTATTGTTAAACTTGCATGTGTTGTTAGACATGTATGTGTTGTTAAACTTGCATGTGTTTTTAAACTGTGCTTTTAAAGATTTTGGGAATACCAGTAACTCTCGTGACACCAGCTCCCCAATTCCGAAAGATTTTGAAGGAAATTTCTAATACCTACATAATCAGCTTATAATGTTCCCACTGCTGGGACACAGGCCTCCTCTCTGTGAGAGAGAGTGGGCCGTAATCCATCACGCGGGCGCAGTGCGGGTTGGGAGATGCATCATGTCTTCGAATTTTTTGGTTCTAGGACATGCCGGTTTCCTATGTTTGCCTTCACCATTTTGACAGCAGTAGTGATAAAATTAAATACAAAAGTGAAGTGCCTGCCGGGGTTCTAACTCGCGGCCTACAGCTTTCATGCCAGGGCCGATACCACTGCTCCCAATTTCTAATACATTTGCTCCATAATTGTGTTAGAAAAATTCGTCTGCTCAACAACGTAAAAAATAACGCTATGAATGTTGTTGAATTGTCAAAATGAAAGGCATTGCCTTTGTGAGTGTGGTAAGCATTACCCCGCAGTTTGTGGATGAATTTACTTGATTGAATTATTTTCACATCTCCTTCCTCTTCCTTCATAGGTGAGGCTATTGGATTTGAAAGTATAGGTAGGCAGAAACCCGAAGGCTAACAAAGAACTATAGACTTTCGCATTCCAAATTTTGCGTGCGAGTAAATCAATCTGCTTACCCTTATCAAACAATAAAAAAAAATACTCCTTTATAATACCTATTATTGTAATAAAGAAATCCTTTACAAAATAGTGTAAACAATATGACTCATACGCACATACTAACAAACACAATTGGTCCTATTAGCTACGCTAATCGATTATCAAACAATCGAATAGAATCGAATCTGTTAATCAATTGTTCACACCAATCGATTGTTTGTATGCGTGTGTTTGTGATAGCTCTACAGATAGGTTTTAAATGATCAACGTTATTTCTGACCAGCCTGTCATCATGATCTGATGTTGGGGTCAGCTTCCAGTCTTACCGACGGGTTCTGACCAGCCTGTGAATATCATTAAAATACCTCCATGTACCAATTACGGGGAGAAAAAATATTGCATATGAAGAAGAGGGTAGGGTACAATAAATTGGCAGATAATATTGTTTATGAAAAATATAAACAAAAGGTTAAAAGTTTATTTTCTGAAACATTGTAACTAGAAGTTACAGCAGGTGATAGAAACAAGCGGTTCTGTGAGCTTTAGATGTCACGAATCTCTTTGCATAGCTTAAAACTGAATAAATGTTCAGCGCACCTTAAAACAAAATGAACAAAACGAAATAGCTGTTTTTTTTTTTACGTTTTCAACCCCCACATCTCAGCCATTTTGAAAAAAATCGAACAACTGAATCGACAAAAAAAAAACCATATAATTATCGAACCTGCTCACAAAATTTCACGAGAATCGGTTGAGAAATGCGACCTGGGGACCAAGTCTACTAATTTACAAACGTCACAATGGTCTCATAATTGTTAGTTTTTGACACATCTGTCAAAAACTCACAATTAAGAGACCATTGTGACGTTTGTAAATTAGTAGACTTGGCACCCTGTAGAGGAGAACAGACATCCGGACATACGAAAGCATTTTTGCCCAAGCTGAAACGAAGACGCTTCGCGCTCGCTCGATGTTTTTTTTTTTATAATGCCAGTGTATGATAAAAATCTTCTTGTTAGAACTTTAAATCTTTAGAAGCTTACAGTAGGTACACTAAAATATAACTGGCGAAATGTGGGTGTATGTACCTGCTACAGGAACACCCCTGCTTATCCTTTCGAGGATTACTGGCGTAATGTTGTATTTATGTCATCGCTGATAGGATGTCACTTTGTCTAAGCCTTCAAGCCAGATTAAACTAATAAATTCTTACCCGAGTTAAGGCTCCCGCAAACAGACTCGACGCGGCTCTAGTAGGATAATTTCTATGAAAACTTCATGTAAATTGATTTACCATAATCACGTCGCCCCGTCGCGTCGCTCCTGTCTGCAGGAGCCTTTAAGGCTTGCAAAAACATACTGGTCAAGGTCAAAGTCAAATCATTTATTTCAAATAGGCACTTCAGAACGTCAAAAAAATAGAATTGACTTTAGTTGCCCCTTCCAAAAGGTAGTTTCTTATGGAGAAGAATTGGCAAGAAACTCCACCGTTACTCTGCTAAAATGTTTTCCAATATTTTGTATACATTTTGTATACATCATAACATGTGAGGACGTTGCACCTAGAATAAAAAACTATACCATAATAAGTAAAAATAATTAAAATAACTGAACACGCTACATAAAAGTTTTACTCGATGTCATTACTAGACCTTATCGCTGTATAAACATACAAATCGGTCATCTTAAGTATTTTAATAGTAAGTTATTGTTTTAATGAAGGACTCTTTATTATTAAATGATAGTACCTTGTACGTGACAATCAACATGCCAGACTCAAATGATGAATTATAATTGATAATTAAGTACAGTAGCTAACTAGGTACCTTCTACACATTAAAGATGTACTTGCAGTAAAACTATTTTCTTAATGTCCCTCGGCGAACTTCATGTTTCGTCAGATTCCTCCCATATTTTTAAAATAAATTACAATAAGTTAAAAGAGTATTAACAACTCTGTATACTTCCAAGTCGATTGAGAGCGTCCGGTCTTCACCACGTGCATATGGCAACTGATAGAATTCCAACGACTAACGAAACACGAAGTTTGCCAAGGGGTATTAAGAAAATAGTTGTAACTACATTTTATCTTGTAAAGGCACGAGCTACTCGAGTCGTGGTTTATGGATTACTCAGTTAGGAGTACTTCACAAAAATATGAGCACTTTAACAAAGAGATTCAGTAGGCACGTTGCAGTTTGATTAAAAAGTTCAAAACCAATAAATTACAAATTAAGAAACATATTTTTTCGATTCTACCTATTTAAGTTGTGGCTAAAATGAAATACTTGTGTAAAAAAAAGAATTATGAAAATTGGACTAATCTGTAAGAAGTTATGCGTAGTAATACAAAAAAAAAAAAAATGCGAACATTCTCCTTTTTTTTTGTCGGTTAAATAGAATAACCAACAAAAAGATAATAAGTACCAAATCCTACTTTATAATATAAATTTCTAGCCTAGGTTTTCAGTCCATAATCTACTAAAACTATCGACAACAACCAAAAAAACTTTATCGACACACTCTCATCTCTAAAATTCAATTTTTATTTTCTTCCCCTCCAGTCTCCCGTATACATATTTATCAGCTGTATTGCAGCATACTTAATGATCCCTAATTCCATTACTACAGTCTGTCCGTCTGTTTGTTTCGATCTACGAAACATGGAAAACATATTTTGGTTAGGAAAACTTGTTTTCTATTTTCCGATAGGACTGGGAGTCTTCAACTCTTGAACTGACTACACTAATTGCTGGTTGATGACCCTAAAAAAAAACTCATCAAATGAATTATTTATTTATATCCTATAACGTCTGCGGAGTTTCGCTAGCTAATTCAATATGGCCCTGTATAAATGGAATCATCGATACGACGAAGATGAAGAAGCTAAGTTACTTTATTATATATCAAACAAAATTACAAATAAAGTTTGTCCACAGAGCTTTTTAAAACCTGCCGTCATTTTAACGGTTGTAATAAAGCCAGGCATTGAAGTTTTAAAATAAACAAACCTCTTTGCATAATACTTTAATATACCCAATTGTATTTATACTAAATAGATTACAATCTTTATGCTAACACTACAATTTATAAACTATGTAGAAGAATATAATTAAAAAAACGGGAAGACCTCGTAAGGAATCAAAAAAATCATCTGCATCGCTGTCAATGGGAAACTCAAACTCAAATTCAAATTCAAAGCATTTATTTCAAATAAACCAATTACAGGCACTTTTGAATTGTCAAAGGGTCGGTCGGTCAGAAAGATGAAGCTTGTTGCCCATTCCAAAGCGTAGTAGGTACCTATGGAGAAGAACGGGCAAGAAACTCCATGGACACTCTTTTAAAACAAAATATGGTTACATAAAATATTGGTTAAATCATTCATGTTGAAATTATGCACGTGAGAACGAGGCAGAACGTTAAAAGCGTCCGTGAAAAAAGGCAAAATCAATCCGAATATTAAATTAAATTAAAATAAGCCTTGGCAGCTAAGAGATGACCAGTCCCTACTGACGGCGCCCGCTCATGAACATGACAAGTGCTCAAAATGCCGGTATGGCAATGCTGATTCTTTGGCCGAAAAATAAGCCAGCCTCTGGTCTCGTGAAGAGTCGACCAACCCCTTGGTGATGTCCCGAAATATTCGATGAGCACTGTGACCCCAAGGCTCTCGTGCTTCAACCCCAAACAGCGCAAACATATAGCTCTCTATACGGTCGTTATACTTGCGCCGTTTTATTGTCTTTATATTGCTTTGGCGGTAACTTTATTTAAAGCTTTTCAGATTTAATAGCTTTATTATAAAAATTACTAATAGTTTTTAGCGCCGCAAAAAAACTGTGAATCTTACGTCGTTTGTATATAAACTGACGCCATCTTCCCATGGAGGTAGGCAGAAACTACTGAACGCCACCTGCTAGGATCCTTACATACTCCTTTTGCCTCGTTTACGTTCGTACATCTGTACCCTTGTAGCGGTATCAACATCGCCACATGCGAGCTACACGTCATACTGACGCCACGCAAATCCTGCATCGCGCAAGCAGAGTTTACCGCGCGACTAGCATATATACAACGTCCCGACATCAACCGTCGGGCAGTTGCCCACCAGACACAACACCCGTCTGGTCGGAGGATCCTCCCTTTTCGATAGAGTATGAGTGAACTTTACACCCTGTTCCTCATACCTCTATACCCTAATTGCGTAACAAACTACTTATCAATCACAATCTTAATAATTTTGAAGGATATTCTAATTCTTTACTTCATAAATGTTCGAAAAATGTGTCTGCATTAGCTGAATTTTGTTGAACTGACAAAATGAAAGCCATTGATCCTAATGTTTGTGTATAACGAAATTACCGCACTGGTCATTTACGCACGCCGGCTGCGAGTACTACGCACCTGACCTTTTCTGAAGAACATCACCAATAAGGTCACTATGTTCTACTAGGGCGTTCCCCTACCGGCGTCGGATGTCGCTTGTGATTGATACAAATACTTTAACGGTCTGTATTTTATCAACTTCCTCCTTATCTTTCCTTAAACAAAACACGTGTAACAATCTTCTCGCTGTGTTAATAAAACGACCCTCTACCAAGAGCAGGGGTGCCGCCCCCCTTATCTAACGCTACACTCCCCACGGGGGCACTTATCAAATTATTGGGTTAAGTTCTACTACATTGAATATTGTGGTCGAAGGGATGATTTTAGTGTGGAAAGATTTAGTTAATCTTGTTGTGGGATGTAGGGGGTCCTTGTTAATTTGCTAAAGGAGGTGACACGGTACTTGATAGTCTGTGAGACGTAGATTAATTTCTATGTCAATTTTGTTGAACGGCTTTTTAGGAATCATGGCGATTATTGTGAGTGTTATAGAATAGGTTACTTTTTGTTAGATTACTGATTAAAATAAGTCCACGTATTCATGTTAATTTGTATTATAATCAAATGATAAATGATTTTATTTCGGTAAGTAGGTTTGTACAAATCTTTTACACGTCAATCATATTTTTAAAACTAGATGTGGTCCGCATTTTCTATCTGACTACTCTGAGAAGAAAGGCCGAAACAAACTCAGAGGTCACAGTCTCTTTTAAAGTCCAGACATAATCTTGCTCAGATCATGTGAAGACCATGTAGATTAGTGTCTGAAATAGTCTTTTGAAGAAAGAACCACACAGATTTAGTGGACCTGTCCAGTCAGTGCACACATTAGTTATTCATCGTGCAGCTCAACTGGGAACTTACGGAGCTCAACGATTCGACGAACAATACTAAAGAAAGGACATTATGGTAGGTCGCATAAATTACTGAAACTGCTAGATCATGATTAAAACCAACTGATAAAAGAATCACACTTCTATTTAACTCAAATAACACAACAAGGGATAAATCAACCTTTTTTTAGAAGACGCGAATAAGAATATACTCGCTGGCACAACTCGATATATTGTTTAAGAATCTCTAACAATCAAGCATAAAAATCAACATAAAAAAATGCGTACATGAAAAAATCTTCTTTACAACGATATTTAAAATTATCCTTTTTGAACGACAATGTTACCAGCTGAATTAATTATTGAATAATATTTTCTTTATCTAGTTACAATATTTTTTTCAATAAATACAATTCTATATAAATGTTACCAGCTGAATAAACTTTATTGCTTACAGTGTATAAAGTACCTAACTAATGTTAACAAATGAACATATTTTTTTAAAAGAAACCAGATTTATAATCGTTTGGTATTATTTGGCACCAAGAGTTTTAACATTTTCTAAAATGTTTCGAGTTATGTAAAGAAAAACTATCGCAAGGAATGCAGGATAGTCTGAATGTAAAATTTAACCAACGATTTTGCTACGTTTCAAATCATGACGGTTTAAATAAAATAATTCTCAAAGGTAAGAATTTTTCCAACAAGATTCCATGATAGCATTACATCACCCGTGAAAATAATTTGCAACCCGTAGTATCAACTAGAAGGATCCCGATTTAAATCTAGATGTGGACAGAGATATTAATCTAGAACTGTACGTACCGTTACCAAATATAGCACGAATCATGTCGAAGATAGTTACCCCTTTTGTTTGTATTGACGAAATAATTCATGCTGTGTTCACTGTGTTTAAATCCAAATCCGTTGAAAACTTCACGTCAGTAGTTTCCAAATGCAACGACTTAGCACCTAATTCTAAATTTAATAATACAAAAGTGAAATAGGTCAATAATTGGTGTTGGTTAGTCAAAAAACATTTGACATGTAAAGTGGCAACTTAACATCTAACTCTAAAACACACTATAGTAAAAGTATAAACAATCTAGCCCAATGATACCCAAAGTGGTCTATATCGACCCCCATTGTTAGATATTACACTTTTAAATCTGTGATATCTTCTAAGATATTAATTTTAATGATATGCTGTAAAGGGCAATTTTAATCTACATTAAATGCACAACGTAACTAACGTATTTAATTGGACAAGGATTAATACTGGATTGTTTGAAATAGCTTCGTAAATAACCCATATTTTTTAGTAATATGTATAAGATAAAAATGGTTACTGTGGGTTATCCTTAGGAGGTAGACATATACCATCGCAGACTTTACTGTAGACGTTTTTAAGATATACAATTACGGTCTAGTACATTATTTTGATTTAATCGCCCAAAAATATGTTTTTTATGACATCATTACAAATCTTTGAAATTCTCGGATCTACACCTATATAGTAATCATAACTGAATATGACTCACCGGAACTAGGTCGGTCACTGTACCTGGTACAGTAGACCCACGCAGGCCAGACCATCGCGCCATCTGCCATCGTGGTACCTGCAGAGAACATGATTACATAAGTAAGCAAGAATCAAGAGGCATGTAGAAAAGGTGAAATCAGAAGAGCTTTTTGTGAGGAAAATATCCTATTCCTAACTATTATAAATGCGAAAGTAAGTTAGTTTGTTTGTTACGCTTTCACGCTAAAACGGCTTCATGGATTTTGATGAAATTAAGGTCATTGGTAGACCATGACCTAGGTTAGAGCATCGGATACTTTTTATCCAGATATTCCCACGGGATCGAGACCTATGCGGGTGAACCCGCGGGGTGCAGCTAGTGCAGAAATAATTGTAATTTATTGTGAAAAAAAAAAATGTAGACGGAGTCACTTAAATTCGTTGAGGGACCATGAATACTGACTAGGAGTTCGGGTTTTGCATCACAAGTAGCCAATTTAAAAGCTTGAACCTCGAAACCAAGTTCCAACAGTATTGAAAATACAGTACTTAGGAGAGCTTTTCTAAAACCCTCTAATATTTTCTTGCATTAATAAAATCTTATAGTTATTACCCAAAGCTACAGCAAGTTTTCTTGAACCGTTAGCCGATAAAAGAAAGAAAAAATGCATTGACGAATGACCACATATTTCAATGTAGAAAATTAGTAAGAATTTGCAAAACTCTTACCGGTAGCCGAACTCTGACTGCTCCCGCTGTCTTCTCCTTTGGACAAGTCAATAGCTCCACTCTTCTCTCCCGGCTTCACCTCAGGAACTCTCGACTCCTCAGGCTTCGAAGGAGATGCGTCCTTGACAGGAGACATCTTAGCCTCAACCCTGGACGTCTTCGTCTTCCTCTTAGTCAAAGGATCCGTAATCCTTCTCCCAAAATCAGCTTTGAGAATATTGTCTATACTGAACTTGAGACAATTCTGGTTGATAAAATCCCTACCAGACTCATTTTCTGGTGACTTCGGGGATACATAGTTCATTCTTCGGTTCTCGTCTGTTCTTCTTAGCTCTTGGTTCTGACTCTTCATTCTTAAACCGAAGTTTAAACCGAAAGGTTGGGGATTAAGGTTTAAATTGCTTTGAGGAACTGGCATTCGACTTTGCAGCCCGGATTTTAAGTCTACTTGATTGATTAAAGGGTTCTGGAAAAGGAGGGGTTGGTTTAGGAACATTAATGGGTTTGGGGTAATAGGACTCGGCCTTAGGAGTAGCGGCTGGTTCATATTTATATTTTGGTTTAACTGTGATATCGCATTTAAGTGCGTCTGTATGTGTTTAAAGGACGTCAGATTCTGTGATGTTTCCGGCCCTTTTTGCTCGAAAGTTGGCAACGCTTCATTGCCAACCGAAAGCACAGTGTCATCACTGCAGCAGGAATTATCATCTATACTAATTTCAGCTCTAGATTCGTTCGTCCGATCATCATCATCATCAATGAGGTCGGACGTTCGGGAGTTCTCGTTGACCTCTCGTAAATCTTCGTAATTCGGCGTGTTTTGCAACAACTTGTCAGTTGAGAATACATTTTCTGGACTATGACTGTCTCTTTCTTTCTTTAGAACGTTGTGTATGGCGAAAGAAGATGACAGTACGGGTCGCTCTTCTGCTTTTTCCTCATCGTGGTATTCTGGGCTGGTTGTGTCTCTGGTGTTTGGGGAATAAGGCTCGTCATCGCTGTGGTCTTGTATTTTGATTCTAGAATCCTGAAGGTGGGCTGATGATACCGCAGCCATCTTGGTTTGGGGAAGTTACGCCATCTGTTGGACAAAACGATAATTAGTACTTTGATAGGTATTTTTTAGTAGTTTTAAATGTTTGATGTTCATGAAAAATCTTAAATTAAACTTTTAATAATAATACTTCGATTAATCCTAAGATTAGAGTTATTTTAGGTAAACACTAACTACCGGATAAATAGAAAAAAATCAGATAAGTTATCCGAAAGTTAGAGTCAGAAGAACAGGCAATATTTTAGGCATTTATCAAAAAAACAAATACATGGACATCTCTTGGACATTACCAGTCGACAGCGATGCGGATAAATAAGTGCCGTTGAAATCATTGTCCTGAGTGGATACCTCAATTTTTCGACGCCATATTTTAGTTTGTAAATAGTTTTAGCTAATAGGATATTAAAAATAATATATCAAAATATACAAAAAAACGCTATGGTTAGATGAGCCTGTTTTATTAGTTAATTAATCAATAATTTGACTATTTTTATTTTCTATTATCATTTTATAAATCTATCTATATAATTAAAAATCAATGTTTGTTTGTTTGTTTGTTTGTCCTCTATGGACTACGAAAGGGCTGGAACGATTTTGATGAAACTTTGGTGAGTTTTTCTGCATACGTTCGCGAAGGTTTAGGGGTAGGGTAGGGGTAGGACAGCACGCGAACGAAGTCGCGTCGACCAGCTAGTTGTAAATAAATTTACTCAATACTCAATATTTTATTGCTTTACCATAAAAAAAAAACGAAATGAAATAAAAATCAATCAATGAACTCAGCCTACCGCAGTCCACTGCTGGACATAGGCTCGATCATAAAAATATAGTTAGGATATTATATTATTATTTTTATTAATTAATTAGATACCTACAAGTTGTTAATTATGTACAATCAAAAAAAGTGATAAGTAACCAGGGTCATCGGAAATCGTTGAAGTTTAATAAGAAACCGATGGATGTTTTCGAATAAAATTTAATTTATTTAATAGAAAACAAACAGTTCATTTCTCAGTTCTTTTGCTGACTGTACATACATTTCATGTTAATTCTGAATAAATTACCTACCCTTGCAAGGACCTTCTAATAAATTCAAAACATTTCACATTTCTAGCACAGTTTATCCTTAACAAAAATACCTAATGTATTCAATCGACTGCTATGTATTTCATTAACATTAGCGTGCCTGATTGCTATTTAGAGCTACGAGTTAATACATAAATTAGGAGGGATCAGGAGGTCAGTGACTTGCATCATGTATTTATTGAGCGCCAATCTAGTGCTAGCGTTGTAGGTATAACTTTTCATTTGAAAGTGATTAATATTGAAATCAAATTAAATGTAAAATAATTTATTTAAATTAGGCTGAGAATAAGAACTTTATGAACTTCAATATTACATATGAGAGTTCCCCAAAACCCTAAAGTCCTTCACATGAAATGTGAAACTGCGTTTTTACTTAGCGTTCTGAACACTTCTGAGCGAGCAAACGTTTGTTAGCGCGGTAAAAGAAATACGAACGACCGAACATATTTGTTCAGTGGTGATCGATTGGACTCGGTGAACGATTGCTCGCTCGTTCATTCATTCAGTGAAAACGACGCCACCGGCGAGTGGGCAGTTGCTCTGTGCATTCGGTCAACATTAGACGTGCCCGGTTGGTGTCCGATCTTTTTTATTATTCTAAACGAACATGGAGTGGAATCAAGAAAATACTTTGCAACTAATTGCAAATTATAAAGCTCATCCATACTTTTGGAACTCGCAAACCAAAGATTACAAAAATAACGCCATTTATAACGCTCTGCTTTAAAATAGGTGTACAAACACCTTTACGCGTTAGTCATATTTTTTAAACTAGATGAAGTCGGCGTTTCTTATCTGACTATTCTGAGAAGAAAGGCCGAAACAAACTCAGAGGTCACAGTCTCTTTTAAAGTCCAGACATAATCTTGGTCAGATCATGTGAAGACCATGTAGATTGGTATCTAAAATGGTCTTTTGAGGAAAGAACCACACAGATTGAGTGGACCTGTCCAGTCAGTGCACGCATTTGTCAGTAATCGTGCAGCTCAACTCAGGAAGTCAGGACTTAAGGAGCTCAACGATTGGACGAACAATACCAAAGAAAGGACATTTGGGTAGGCCACATAAATTACTCAATCTGCCAGATCATGATTAAAAATAACTGCGAAAAAAAAGCAATGACCCACATAATCCTCACATTAATAATAATTAAAATAACATAATACTTTACAAGTAAATACTCATGTCATTGTGTATATAAAATTCAACAATGTCAATGTGTATATAAAAAATCGGACATAATGTTTAAGAACCATGTAGATTAGTGTCTGAAATGGTCTTTTGAGGAAAGAACCACACAGATTAAGTGGACCTGTCCAGTCAGTGCACACATTTGTCAGTAACCGTGCAGCTCAACTCAGAACTTAAGGAGCTCAACGATTCGACGAACAATACCAAAGAAAGGACATTTGGGTAGGCCGCATAAACTACTTAAACTGCCAGATCAAGAATATAACTGAAACAATGACCCACATAGTCCTCATATTCTCAATAATGAAAATAATATAATACTTTTTACAGTAAATATTCATGTCTAAAATAGCTAGCAAATTAAAATCAACATTCACCGTGTAAATTTATTGGAGCAGCTCAATCCCAAGCCTTTTTGTCCTCAATATAGTCTTTCACAGTATAATAGGCTTTCTGGCATAGTTTCCGTTTTATAAAAGATTTGAATTTATTAAAGCTTAGATCTTGAATGTGGCTAGGAAGTTTATTATAAAAACGTATACATTGGCATCTAAACGAGCCACCTATTTTCTTGAGCCTGGTTGTAGGAACAATAAATTTGTGTTTGTTTCTAGTATTTATATTGTGGATATCACTGTATTTTTTAAACAGATTAATATTTTTATGTGCATACAAAAGATTTTCATAAATATACTGAGAAGGCACAGTAATTATATTAATCTCTTTAAATTTATCTCTGAGGGACTGTCTGGGACTTAATTTATAGATAGAACGAATTGCCCTTTTTTGTAAAACGAAAATTGTCTGGATATCGGCGGCATTTCCCCACAACAGAATACCGTACGACATCACACTATGAAAATAACTAAAGTATACTAAACGGGCTGTCTCTAAATCAGTTAAACCACGAATTTTTCTAACGGCGTATGCTGCAGAGCTAAGCTTTTTTGACAATTTATCTATGTGGGGGCCCATTGAAGCTTGGTATCCAAAGTTATGCCTAAGAAAACTGTGGTATTTTCGCGTTTCAGCACTTCACCCTTTTCCACTTCACCCGATTCTTCTATATTTTGTGAATGTGAGAACGTTGTAGGCCTAACTTGTAGACTGTAGATTTGTAGACCATTTTTTATTTTGTTACACTGTAATTTAAAAACTTTGTAAAAACCAATTATTTTTAAAAGAGTAACCGTGGAGTTTCTTGCCGGCTCTTCTCCATAGAAAACGACTATTTGAAACCGTGCACCCAGCTTCTGACGTTTCATAAGTGCCCATGTAGGTTTTAAATGTGAAATAAAATATTTTAATTTTAATTTAGAATAATTTTCAAAATTCGTGATTCTAACGTAGAGTAAGTCTCTTTTTACTATCATTTTCGTTTACATCTTTTCCGCTTGCAATAAAAAAAGACAAATTAAAAAAATATATAACGTCAACACGTTACATTTAAAAAATATATCAGCTTTTGCTAGTGATCACAAACTTCTTT
Organism: Griposia aprilina; assembly: GCA_916610205.1. NCBI lineage: Eukaryota > Metazoa > Arthropoda > Insecta > Lepidoptera > Noctuidae > Griposia > Griposia aprilina. The sequence continues at coordinate 12,016,305 of OU744311.1, forward strand.
TGATGTGTGTACATACTTGTACTAAGAAGGAACCAAATATTCAAAGTCATTTGACATCTACCAACCCGCACTGAGTCCGCGTGGTGGATTACGGCCCACTGTCTCTCACAGAGAGGAGGCTTGAGTCCCAGCAGTGGGAACATTATACCTCAGCTGATTGTGGGTACATTAATTAAGTAGATGGTTACCCTAGGAGTACAACAACCTGTGATAGTTTCGAAGTCCGTAGAACATTTTTGCTCAGTAGAAAATTGTGCATAATATCTTCAACGTGAGAAATGATAGTAGAAAACACCTCGTTAAAATATTAAAATATGACAAGTTAACAGCTTCCTCGTGAGATGGAGTTAGTAATAAGATGTTGAGAGAAACCTAGACGTGACGTCACTTCACGCTTTTCGTTTTGAGGGTAGGGAAAGTAACATGAAGAAGGGACAAATCGTTTTTAGGGTTCCGTTGTCAACAAGGAACCCTTATAGTTTCGCCTTGCCCATCTGTCTGTCCGCAGCTTAGCTCAGAGACTCTTAGTACTAGAAAGCTGTTATTGGGCATGGATATACATATTAGTCACGCCAATAAAGTGGTAAAATAAAATCTAGAGGAAATATTTATTTATGATACTAGTGCGGTAAGTTGGTTTTTACAAACGAGTAGACGAATGACGACTATGGTAAGCCCGACACGAAGTCGAGGGCTTACCATAGTCATGAATTTGTAAATACCAATTTCCGCACGTGTGTCATACAACGTTTTTCAACACATTTGCGAGACAACAGTACAATAATATCGGATTCCTCGCTTGAACTCATAATATTATTTTGTTTTTAAATATCAGTTGGAAAGTCGCAACAATCTTTGACGTTTCCAATATGAAAATGGCGCGAATTTGCAAATGGCGCCGCGTGCGCGTGGTGAAAATTAGAACTACATCTTTCGTCTCATTTTCTCTTCAGTATTAAAGTGAGACAAACGTATTGAGCAAAAGAGCTTTCAAGTAGGTTCGATTATTCAGCTTATTTATTCTCGTAATGTGAAACTCCTTGGTGGAATTCTTATATATTTTTTATGGAAATTAAAAATAAACCGTAAAGGATACGCACGGCCGCGGCGCGGCGCTATACAACGGAGTATGCGGTAAAACATGTACTTAGGTGTGAGTACCTATTTTACCGCACGTTCCGTTGTATGGTGCGTAATTTTTTACTTTCGAACAATGTACCTACCTATACAGGCATCGTAAATGCATTTTTTGAGCAAATGTGTTGAAAAAAATTATTTGGGCTACCTCCTCTAAACGTAAAACGTTTTTTTTTTCTCATCTACCCTGTGGTGTGCAGTGTCGTTGGATAGGTCTTTCAAAATATTGCGAGTTTGTGTAAATATTTTTTCGATTAAGGGATCTGTTTGTGAAATATTGAGCTTTAAAGTGCCATTTTTTGTTAGAGTCATGTTTCCCCCAAGCTAAATGGTTGTTTTTGGATATGTGCAAAAATTAACGGTAGTAGTATATATAATGAAATTAAAAGGAAAACTATCACAGCTAAGTGGGCCTTAAAAGTTAACGAGTAATAGTTGACCAACTTACATTTGCGATTGGAACGTATGGGAGAACATGTTTTTTAACTACCATGTTAAGTTTGTTTTTGGGATAAGTTCATCCCAACTACCCTTCATTGTGCGTAGTTCAACACGCATTTGGCCGGTTGTTTTAATTTTACTGTTGTGGAAAATGCCAGAACAGCTGATAAACTTGGTAAATAGGCTTTGCAGTGGTTGTGTTAACCACACAAAGTTCAGGTTCTACTAAAAACACTCTACAAGTCCCTCTGTAATGTCCATTAAATTATTTAATAAATTACCCGCACCAATAAAAAAAGAAGAGAAAATTAACATATTTAAAAAAAAAACTTAGCCAATTTTTGCTAAACAAAAGCTACTAGGTACTCGATAAACGAATATTTAGGTGATACACTTTTAAAGTCATAATTTAAGCACTCGAGACTTCAAATTTTATTTTGTATTTATTTATTATTATTACATCTCTCAACAGATGGTAGGTATGGAGGTACCTGTTTATTTTTTAAATTAAAGCAAATAACTTAACCAAAAAAAAAACTTCATTATTTTAGTATAGTAGTTTGCTAAGTAATGATTTATATTATATATGTAGTTAAAAAATGCTTCTTCTCTCCTAACTCACTTATTTTGCTGTACCCGACAGGGTCCATATGATCTAATTATAAGTTTACTTCCTAAGAATACTTACATGTGGAATGCAATAAAAGTATTGAGTATTGAGTTCTTTAATTTTTGACAACTTTCTCCTTGGGACCAATATCGTAATCGCGAAAAATTTATAAACTGTCCCATACAAAACTTCAATACCTACTCGACCTAAATGTATGGGATGGCTGATGTTCTTCCGTGGAGAATATGGTTCTGTCTCATGGTCTGTACCATACCTTTAAAGGAGATGTTCCAGAAATGTATGGAGCCTGGGCTAGCACCATGTACACTATATGTGAATATCGCGATACAAAATAGAAACCGTTTTTGAATGTTAATTTTCTATTATTTTACTTCGTTTCAATGTACATTAAAATTAACTTGGTCAAGGAGAGCAACACAACATAATAAATATGGTGGATCAATATTAAGCGAAATGTCATTTTGACAATGTCATTTGATTGACGTGTTGGAATATCTACGATAAAAAAACAACACACGAATTTCGAAAATACTTGGGTTTCGTTATAATAATAAAATCAGACTACAGGATATTATACTCGATTGCGGCAGCAATAATAAAATAAGTGCAACCCTAGTGCAACTTGTTATTGTAGAATACCACATACACGACGAAACCCAAATCACAGGTTAAGGCGCAGATATACGACTTTTAATGATTTCAAATTGAACATCACGTCTAAACGAATAGTCTTATTTGTTTGAAAAAAATATATGATAAACTAAACTATTTTCTTCATAATTTGATATGTGAATATTTGAAATTATATTTTTATAACATAGTGTAATTAATTTGTAAAGTAATGTCTAACGCGAACACAAAAACGATAATCACGCATAAACTATCGGGCGTATTTTCATGAAATCTGCACCATCTAAAAGACAATTTAAGTACCCAAATTTTTGTATACGGCTTTTATTTGTATTGCGTTTGATAAATCAAGGTGGGTTGTTTTTGCGAAAAAAAACTTGATGTGCGTTGAAGCGGGGGCTCTTGCGGGCGACGGGCGGATGTGCATCGCTGACCAAAGTCCGGGTAGACGCTAACGCTCTGTGCAATTTTATTCGCATAAAAGTTTCGTATGCTCCTCCCACTCGCCCAAGGTCGCTGGCACTTATTGTCGCCTTAATCAGAAACCATATAACAAAGCTGGGGTCAACAGAGAAGCAATCAATCAATGTCCTTAGTAGTAAACTTGGTAGCAAATCAAAAACAATCACAAAAATCTCCGAAACACGTCCAATTCAAAGTCAAAGCAAAGAAAGACGTCACTTCACGAAACTTAAAACTGTCAAAGTCGTCAAACACAACTGTCATGGCTAACATAAAAATAGGGTTACCATATTAAAACACTTCTCAAATTATCATTTTTGTACGCCTGTAGTCTTCTTCAAATTAATTTGTTAGTATTTTTATGAAAATCCCTTATTTTTTTCCTATTTATCTATGTAGTGTACATAGTGGTAGACCAGAATCAAACATCTTCTTTGGCAGGACTTAGAAAACTAACCCTGTATAGGATCGACAATTCTACGGCCACATTTTGACAGTTAGACATATTAAAGTCTAATGCAATTTGATCATTCTTTGCGTTAACCTTAGGTACTTTAGTGGACCTGTAGTCTGATTGGCTACCTGTAGCGATTGAAGACCTAGGCCTAAGAGAGTGACTAAATATTGTAACTCAACTAAAAGTTGCGTTTAGGAAGCTCTGTCTAATCATTTGCTTACAAAATGGTTGAGCTGGATGGTGCTGATCTACGCGTCATGTTCGTGAACGGGCGCCGTCAGTTGAGACCTGTCACGGCTTATTTTTATTATTAATCTTATATTTTGATATTTTTTTAATACTTATATATATATATATATTTTACGTTGTTCTCACATATAGAAGCAACAAGAATAATGTAAGTACCCAGGATTTTGTAATATCTTGATTTAAAAAGAGTGTCCTTGGAGTTTCTGGCCCGTCCTTCTCCATAGAGATCTACGTTTTGGAATGGGCAACTAGCTTCAACTTTCTGACTAACTGACCGACTCTTTGACAATTCAAAAGTGCCTGTGCCTGTGTAGTGTGTAATTGAAATAAATGCTTTGAGTTTGAGTTTGAGGACTACAGACTTAATGGTACATTGTGCTATGCTTTGAGTTTATTGTACCAATTCTTCTCCCCGGCTAAAGCACTAGGAAATGAAGAAGGGCGGGCGTTTTGGGGGACTGTCTTATGTAATTTTGACATTCAAAAAGCGCTGATTTTCAGCCTAGTTTGAATAAATGACTTTTGGCTTTGATTTTGCTCAATATTCTTCTTCTGATGTCTTACTTACAGGTAGCTAGTCAGTCTACAGGTCCACTAAGATACCTAAAGGTTAACGCAAATAATGATAACATTTTAACATCGCTGTCACGGTGGGAGCGGGACGTAAAACTTGCCTCATATAGTATGAAAGGTAAGGTGCTCTGTTTGTTAAAGCAGGATTGGTAAAAGGGGTGTTTGGTCTCATTTTTATTAGAGAGAATTAATTGATCCTCTGAAAACTTATAGACCTTCTAATGAAGTATGCTTTAATGAACGTCTAAAAACTTTTGGGGTTGTAATTATGCACGTTTTTTTAGTAAACGCTACATCCAAGTTACTCGCAGTTAATTGGCTATTTAGTATTTTTAAGACACCACAATAGGAATTGTTCGATTAAATACATGCCCATATAATACATAGGGTATCTTTGCTTTATTTATCAGTTGTTCAGCAGGAATGATAACTGAGGTATTCGGCCACACCAAATGGTTTTAAAGCTTAGTACATTGGGAGCAACCTTTTCTTTTGGGTTTAAAGTAAAAGAAATCACAAATTTGTTTTCCATACGTGGTAATTATGCCAATTTTCTCTTCTAATGATCAGTTTTAGACGAGTACCAGCTGAATTGGAGTAATTTTTACAATAATAATTACGTCTATAGAAAAAAAAGAGCTGTTTTCTTTTCTTTCCTTAATTTCATTTTCTTTCCTTTCCTTATAATTTATTTTCCTTAATAATAATAACCTGAGGTAATAAATAAATAACCGTAGTAGTTAGTTCAAAATGAAGTGCTACTTCTAAACTGTTCAGTATTAATGATGGCGTTAACCCTTGCGATTAAGTTAATGTAGATGTACTTAAACTAAATGGCATTAGCGTAAGGTTATAGCATATTATGAAAAGGGTAAAGCCGCAAGTACTTTGAGTGACGGCTAACCTTTTTAAGTAAACGAACAGACACTTGATTATAAGAATATTTGAAATCAGGGGCCATTCAAGTATTACGTAAGCAGGTTTTTTGTAATTTGTAACCTCATCCTCCTCCTTGTCAGCAAATAAAGTAAGCGTAAGCAAGGCTCTTACCAACCCCCCCCCCCCCCCGCCCCTCTATTATTACGTAAACGTTGTTTTTTTTTCAGTTTTTCAGGTTTCTATTGTTATTCATGAGTCTAGAAATAAGGAATTTAGACTAGGAATTTAAACCTCAATTGCCCCATTAATATTTATTCAAGCAAATTATTAACATCGTATTTAAATATGATATTCTTAACATATATAAAAAACTTTTTTTTTTCTTCTATATATTGCTGACGTAATCACCATCCCCCTCCGCCGTCCCCCATTTCATCAAAAATAACCAAAGCAAAGACCCCCACCCTCCTTTGGTGCTTACGTAATACTTGAATAGTCCCACATTACATCGAAGGAAAATTACTCTTGTTTAAAAAAATCTGCAGCTCCATATATTTATGTTCGCATAACTCTATAAAATGTAGGCAACAGCATTTTTTTTTGCGATTTCGAGTTTAGTTCCAAAGTAAAAGTTAAGTACAACGACCCTAGGTATATTTAATATTTACTTACATGATGTCCAACTGGCAAAATGACTTATCTAACTTCCGAAATGTGGGTGTACTATAGATACACCCCTGCATAACCCTTCGGGAATTACAAGCCTGATGTTAAGTTACGTTGTCCAACTGTAGGGCCAAGACCTCCCTTTTTTCCACCTTTTATTTTTTGGCCTTTTTCGTCGGAAAATAATGTAAACTCTACGTAGGTCTGCATGTATGTAAATCATTTAAATGCCAGGCTTTTAGAGAATTCAGCGAAGACACTTAGAATTAATTTAATATGATTAATTGACACCCCACTTAACATAGCACTTTATTTCATAGAATTAGACACAAATCAAAAGCTGCGAATAGCAGTCATTTCTAAATCTGTCACTTGCAAATTAGTCATGTAAAAGCTAAATCATATTACAAGCGGTTTATTTTTAGCCAGGACTATTTAGTGCTTAGAATTATACTAACATTTTAGGAGCATCTGATTAATTGCTACGTATCTGTTCATCTATAACATTCCGATGGATTCAGCTGTGGTTTCTTAAGTAAGCGGTGAATAACGGCTGTCCAAATACAAGACTTTTTTGACACATAAATGTTAAATACCGGTAAAAATGACAGATTTCCTTGACCGCGGCTATAATTTATAAAATGACAGAACCGCTCTTTAAAGAAAACGTAGCTTAAGGATTTAAATCGTTTATATCTAAGTAGTAACAAATACCTAAAGAAACACCGAAGTTCTTTTAAATAGCCAGTCTAATAAGAAAATATATTGATGCAAAATTAATAATTAATATTGTAAGGAGTTTTAATCCAATTGCAGTTATTACAATAATTTCTCCATTCTGACCCTAATACCTAAACTTAAAATTACCATTTCGTTTTTTAATAAAAACAATCCAATAAATAAAACATACTTGTGGTGTAATCGCTCAGTTTTGTTCGAACAGTTAGGCGTATAGGTGCATATTACATGCCAAAAAATAATTAGTTTATTGTCAAATGTTCAAAGAAAAGACTTATTTAAAAACATTTCATATAAATAACTTAGTATCATGATAGAAAAATCGTAAGCGGAGCTCTAAAAAATATTTTTCGTCGCATAATTGTCAAAATGTTGAGCGTAAACTATCATATTTTATGTAATGATAATAAAGAGAATTCAATCAACTAAAGAAATACCTAAAAATATTCCAATGAGCCGTGCCTTTATTTTTTAATTTAATTAAAACTGCATTTTTTTTTTTTATCATTCGATTCAACTAACATCAAACGCAGCGCTGTTTAAACATTATTTGTTGCCGCGATGCGGTATTGTCAATCACCTAAAAATTTGCTTGTTACCGTGCCCTAACAATAAATAAACTAATTACGTCCTCAAAAAATATTCCTTCACGAAAATTGCAAAATTGAAGTAGAGCCACTTTCCTACCGCACCGTCTCGAGACCACACACGACGAGCGTACGCGCTCCAACCAAATATTTCGTTTAATCCGACCACCAACTTACATTTACCGTCCACCAAGCGATTTTTCCACCAACTTCCAGCACATTATGCAGTTTCACAACCGCAAAATTAAAGTTGTCGAAGCACGAGACGAAACCACGATATCTTTGGACCAAAATTAATAGAATAGCAACCTTATTTTGATAGATTTAAGGTTTGTGTGAAGTTAAAAGAAATGCTGGTAAAAGATTACGTGTCCGAAGTGTAGCGAATTGTTTATTATTTTTTGTATCACGATTTCGCAATTGCAAAGGTGTTAGTTGTACCTATGTCAGTACTGGTAATGTTGCTAACTTGAAAATGATCAGTTTTCACACAATTGCTTGTATTGCTAGGTTTATTTCGATCGTTTGATTTGCTGAACAAATCGTTGAATTATGTTTTTACTGTAATAACATTGTTTCGACTTATCTAGTTCATTTATAATGCACTTTCTGAGTTTATCTTGGCTATTACTGCTGGTCTGTTCTATAAAAATCTCACCGTGAAAACTTAGATGAAGAGAAGGGGATGATCCCTTCATTCGCTTTTTTTTTAAAATACCTTTATAGGTATTTTGGCATAACCGTTTCCGCATAACTTTTATTAGCATAATAATACTGTGGCATAATCATAGTATGGCATAATGTAATGGTTAGTTTAGGTTAAGTTAATTTAAAGCAATAAACATTATGACTAAACATTTATGCGTAATAATGCATAATGATCATTATGCTGAATTTCGTTATGCCAATGTTATATTAGGTCTTAAAATTTTATGCAAATGGTTAGAGAACCGAAGTGAAGTGAGCTGTCATTCCTGATGCTAGAGATTGACACTATGGACACCTCACTTCAAGCTCACTTCACAAAAATTTTCACTATTAGATCTTTAAACTTGGACATAAATAAATAATCTAAACTAATATTATAAAGAGAAAAGATTTTCTTATTGTATGTTTGTTTGTTGCGCTTTCACGCTAAAACGACTGAATAAAATGATTAAAAAAAAAAACATATATACTTATATTGCTTTTTTTTTAATTGAGGAATTGTGTCATAATGTTCCTAATATATTTGCACACCGCACATAGTTATAATACAGTGTACCTCATGAACCTTTTGTAACATCCTCTGAACCTGTGTTAGGCAAATAAATTATTTGATTTGAACGGATTTGAATGAAATTTGGCACATGGGTAGACCATGACCTGGATTAGGAGTTAGGACATAGGTTACTTTTTATCTTGATATTTCCACGGGATCGAAACTTGATCAATGCTCGTGCCTTCTGTGAATGAGAAGAGGCAAGAAGCCTTTTGCCCTGCTATGGGTAATAATAGGCTGTTATTTCTATATTATTAACACTGATTTGAGGTTATTATACTTACGGGGCAAATCATTGACTTCAATGTCAACTGACATTATACAGGGTTTTTTTTTCTAAACTTTATTTCTCAGAGGGTTTTCTACATATGCATAAACGGCCTATAATGTTCCCACTGCTGGGACACAGGCCTCCTCTCTGTGAGAGGGAGTGGGAAGTAAACCACCACGCGGGCCCAGTGTGGGTTGGTGGATACTTTCTACTTATGATACTGAACAATTTTTCCTGTGAAACTTAAAGTGGATTAGCAAAAAATATTAAGTATAAAACTTACATTCAAAATATTCTATAAACTTTTTCGTTTGTATCGAAACTAAAGGTGTCACGAATTTCCTATACTTAGATTGGTTTTCTTGGAGAAAACTGATCAATTTTCAAAGTTATATTTTTCCTATTAGCGGAAGTTACTGAAAAAATTGATTATTATTTATATATTCTTTAATTTACACCACAAAATAAAAACCTAACAAAAAAAAATACTTTGTTTTTTGAAAATTGTTGCAATTTATGTCAACTGAAACAATTTCTTCTCCACAGCCACACAGCCTGCTGAAATCTACGAATTTCTACAGGCTGTGTTTCAGTTACACAAACGACAATAACGTAGAGGAGACACTCATTTAAACTTACCTATTTCAGGGTTTTGTGTTTACATTATAACCTAAAAACACCCAACAAAATAAGTAAGATCTTTATTTAAATTAAATTGAAACTATTAAAATTCTAATATTGGCATAAAATAAAATCTAACTAATAACACTTTCTACTTCATTCGTAAACGATTGAGGAAAAAAATATGGTAAAAACGATGTTTTTAAAAGAGCTAACCTCAGTTTTAACATTAACCCGTATTATATAAAGTGAGTATTTGCAGGGTTTATAATGACGGTGTTTTAGTCATTCATTAGGCGGACTTTAGGCGATGATTTTCCCTTGAAAGGCGAAAAAGCAGTGCAGGTGCTTTTGTTACTCAAAATATTTGCCATGGCGCAGCTAAGCATTAAAAAAATCTAAAACTAATAACATCAGCATGTATTTGTCACTGTCACGTTGTAGAACGATGACCTCTTCTCATACAGAGAAGGAACAAGACTTCATGTGTTAAGAAGACTTAAGAATAGTCATAATCCGCCCATAATATTCGCACTGCTGAATCTCAGGCCTCCTCTCCTCCTCGTACGAGGCACGCGTCACAATACCGTGGCCCTGGCGCACAGGCAACTGAAAGAACACGGGTGGGTTTTAGTCAGTAAAAGTCTGACACGCCCTTCCGCTCCGTTGATGATAACAAACCAAAAAAAATACAGCGGAGTAATTGCGTAACACACGTCTTTCATTTTGGCAATTCAACAACATTAATTGCGTTATTTACGTTGTCGAGCTGACGAGTTTTTCAAACAAAATGAAGCAATGGATTAGCAATGTCCTTCAAAATCCCTTGGATTTCTGTAGTGCTGGTCGTTAAAAAATACACGTCTTCGAATGATTGGTTTTCGGACATGGCGGATTTCTCGCGACGTTTTCCTTTACCGTTTTAAAAGCAGTTTATTGACACAAAAGAAGGGTTACCTATCACATCATCATTTGTGTACCCTATCCCCATGTTGGGGTCGGCTTCCAGTATAACCGCATGCATCAGAATACCTACCAGTATTTCAAAGTCAAAGTCAAATCATTTATTCCAAATAGTCACATAAAAGGCACTTTTGAATGTCAAAATTTACAAAAAAATAGAATTGATTCTAGTCGCCCCTTCCAAAAGGTAGTTTCGTATGGAGAAGAATGGGCAAGAAACTCCACCGTTACTCTTTTAAAAATGTTTTACAATATTATGTATACATTAATTATATGTGAAGACCATGCACCTAGAATAAAATTACTATACCATATATTTACATGGACCGACTACCTAGTCGACCTCCACCACCCAGTTACTGGGTGTTACGATACCCCTCGGTAAGACTGCTTGACGGGGTTACCCATCACAAAGACAGTTGTCACAGATAATTAATAATTTATTATTACTTGTCACACAATTCATGACAAAAGCGGATTGAATTAAGTATTAAAAGGACGACTTGACACCATTTTACGTAAAGTTAATTGCAACTGACATTTTAAAATGGCGGGCTGTCACCGGATTATTTACATTATTGCTTTTTGCACATGTAGGTAAGACATTTTAATTATATAGCTGTTGTGTTGTGACGCGGCATTTTCTTTAGTGACAAGTTTTTGTTACAAAATAAGTACCTAGTCTTTTCACTTTGAAATTAGCTTTCATTGCCATTGATGAATAGAATGTCTGGTGCTTTCTGGGTAGTCTCTTAGGCTACAGTTCTTTTATGAGCGTATCCGTCAGAATTCTAAAAAAATCTCTAATTTTCACCAGTATTTGATATTAAGGGGGATGCGCTAAGGTAGCCCGCGAAATTCAATTTTACTTACGTTTTTTTGCAATTTGCAGGTCAGTGTCAGATTGTATATTGTTTAAAATATGATTCGCGGCCGTAACAGTTATGCATCTATAGAATTATAATCATTAGAATCAGCAATACAACTCCTCAAGATTCAAAGCAACAAAATTCGATCTAAACAAAAGCGGCTACATTCATTTAGATCGTATTTTGTTGCTTCGGGTCTCAATAAGAAAGTTTATAAAAGGTATTCGAAAATTCTAGACACACTTAAAGGTCGCTTATTGAGCCGTTTTTCAAAATTCCTTCTCAGTCACGAGATAATATTTTTTTAAAGGAGTGGCGCTAGTGGACCCGAGTATGCGCTCTTAAGTTAGAATTGGCATCCAAGGTCATGATTTCATGAAATAGTCGTTCAATAAGGTAATATGAACTTATTTATTGCTATTTTAATTATTTTTATTGCTAATTAGGTATTGATGATTTTTGTGATTATAATTCTATAAATTAATATTTGCTACGGCCGCGAATCATATTTGAGCATGTCTGAAGAGCTGTGGGCTAAAAGAACTACCGGGTCCCATTAAATGCTAGACGACATCGCGGCAGACCAAGACGAAGATGGAGGGACGAACTAGACTCCTACCGAAAGGACTGACCCCCAATGGCAGTGGAGAGACGTGTGTGGAAAAAGGGAAGGGAGGCCTTCGCCCAGCAGTGGAATATTACTGGCTGATAGAGATATCAGGAACAATGTGTAAAGCTCACTCATACTCTATGGAAAAGGGAGGATCCTCTGTCTGGTGGGCAACTGCCCGACGATTGATGTCGGGGCGTTGTATATATGCTAGTTGCGCGGTTAACTCCGCTTGCGCGATGCAGGACTTTGCGTGACGTCAGTGTGATGCGATGAGTTGTATTGCTGATTCTAATGATTATAATTCTATAGAGCCATAACGCTCTGTATTTGGACATCATGGCCGCATATGGCGGTCACAGTTCTTTTCAGAAACCGTAGCTTTAGTCAACCTTGCTACGAACCTTGTAAAAAATATTCATTTCGCACACAATAATTAGGTACTTAGTTTTAGGACTTTATTCATCTATTTGTGTGATACTTACTTATTGTATTTGTTGGTATTTACAAGGCAAATGTGAGTGGAAACGCCGGGAGGAGACGCCCTATGAGGACACATAGTGACCTTATTGGTGATGTTCTTCAGAAAGGTCAGGTGCGTAGTACTAGCAACTGGCGTGCGTGTATGACCCGATGTTTGAACGCAAACGAGGCGAAAGGAGTATGTAAGGATCGTAGCACGTGGCGTTCAGTAGTTTCTGCTTACCCCTATAGGAAGAACGCGTGAGTTTATTTACGTATGTATTGTGCTTGTCGCATGCAAAAATGCTATATTTTCGAATAAAAAATCGTTAATATACGCGTTCTTGCTAGGCATTCAAGACTAACTAATGCACTTAGCATAGTGTCAACTATTTTCATTTCACTTCGACATACCTATCCGAAAAAATAAGCCTTTTCTTATGGCTTCTGTTTCTAGCTTGTGCAACGAAACTACTATAAAATTTATGTACTTAGTACATTTATCTCACGAATCGACGCGCGCTTTACTTGCGGTAACCAAGTGTAAACACATGCTGCGAATGTGTGTGTAAAGATTAGTAGCATCAGCACGTTACATACACACGCACACACACACACATCCTCCACTTCCGACTTCGCCTTTGTCTCGGACGGTACCGAGAGCTCCCGCGCTCACACACACAGTCACAGCGTGTTTGTACACTTGGTAACCACAAGTAAAGCGCGCGTCCCTTAGTAAGATAAAATTACTGTAGGTATCGTTGAATGCCTGTAAAAGTCCAGAACTAAACATGGACTTAAGGAAATAACTATACTTAATAAGATCCTTAATCAAAGATTTGGATAATGAAAATAAACTTAGAACGGGTGCGGAAACGTAATCTTGATACATTTAATTCAGTCCATCATTTAAGGGAAAACCAACATAAAATAAAAAAGAAGTTGATACAATAAAAATTTATCGCACTCAATACATTTCAAAGTGTTATTTGCGACACCTAAAGACCTCAAAAAGGAAAATAACGGTCAGAACCATACAACCTTAGACTCATTTGACGATTAAATTGGCGGTAAAAATGCAAACGTCACTTTGACAGTTAATTTTTTTTTATTCTTCCCGCGGCCGCGTTCCGTTGACCGTGCTAATGCTTAGTGGAAACATTAAGCAGTTGCGTATAAGGAATGCCCACATACAGCCTGTGTCCTGTTGATTACTATCAAACAAGGCTGTTTTTAACCGACTTCACAAAAAGGAGGAGGTTCTCAATTCGTCTGTATGTTTTTTTTTTTTTTTTTTTTTTTTTTTTTTTTTTTTATGTGTGTTAGCTCATAACTTTTTTCTGGGTGAACCGATTTGGATGATTATTTTTTTATTTGATAGGTGTTGCTTCACATGTGGTCCCATTTAAATTTGATCAAGGTCTGACCAGTAGTTTTTGAGTTATCCTTAATACTGCAGATTTTTTCCACTTAGTTTATATGGATGATGTGTTAATAATTTCCTGTCACTTGTATTTACACACCAAGTAGTGGTATACGAATTTGTGTGGGGTAGGTACCGCAACTAAAAAGTGAATAATAAAAACTTTTTTACAAAAAAACAACCGACTTCAAAAAAAAACACTAAAAGACGTGAAAAATAACTTTAATTTCGGAAGTCGGTGACCAAACACGAAAATACAAAACCAAAGGCACCGACTTCCGAAATTAAAGTTATTTTTCACGTCTTTTAGTGTTTTTTTTTGAAGTCGGTTGTTTTTTTGTAAAAAAGTTTTTATTACTACTGCTAATTTTAAATATTATGATTTTTTATTATTAAAGAAATATGTTTCAGCTGTTTCGCTATAAGTTTTAGTAAAAACTGGATATTTTTATAGCAATGTGTCAATGCTTATCCATAATTTCTATCTACACATTTAGTTTGCACATGGCCGGTAATAAGAACGCACCTCGTTTATTTTAGTAAGTACTTATGTGATAAATTGTGGTAGCTTAAGTAGGTCGCTATTAATGACTACATAAAGGTTTGTCTGTCTATATAATAAAAAGTAATGCCAGTCTGTCTGTTTACCTTTAATTTACCTAAGGTTTTTAAATTCACAAAAACAGTACCTTTGCTGTCGGTTTTTTTAACCATAATTTTACTTTTTCAGGAAAAATATGATGCAGAAAAGAAAACTTGCTGTTTTCCGAGATAAACGTTTGTGACAGAAGAACGGACGCCGGAATAAATAGTAGGGGTATCTATGAGTATTACTGGACTGGTCTATTCAAATCTGGGTGGTTATCTGACCAAGATAACTTTAAAAGAGACTGTGACTTTTGAGTTTGTTTCGGCCTTTCTTCTCAGAGTAGTCGGATAGGGAACGCCGACCTCATCCAATTTTAAAATAATGATTGACGTGTATAAGTGTTTTTACAAACATACTTAGTTTACAGAAATAAAATCATTTACCATTTATACTTTTTTTTTTAAATTTTATTGTCTAACCGAATAAATCTAGATTATTATAGTGAGGCACAGAACCCTAAAAACGTGTCTAAAATACAAAAAAAACTATGGTTTTACAATCAAATTGGGCACCATTATATTTTATGGTAGACATCAATAAAAAACACCATCAAATTAAACAATAAAATAATCAAATTCGTTAATTGAATGATTTTAATGATTTAATCAACATTTTGTTTTGTGAACCACTAACGATTTGAGTGTGAAAATTGTAATTTAACCTATGAATTAACATGAATAGTTTGTCCTTGAAAAACTCATATTTTTGACGAACTCTAAACCAGATGATGGTTCTTCAACCACCGCATCGTTAGTAATTATTAAATGTAAAATGATTTTATTTCTGTAAGTAGGTTTGTACAAACACTTTTACACGTCAATCATATTTTAAAAATAAAAACTAGATGAGGTCGGCGTTTCCTACCTGACTACTCTGAGAAGAAAGGCCGAAACAAACTCAGAGGTCACAGTCCCTTTTAAAGTCCAGACATAATCTTGGTCAGATCATGTGAAGACCATGTAGATTTGTCTGAAATGGTATTTTGAGGAAAAACCACACAGATTGAGTGGACCTGTCCAGTCAGTGCACGCATTTGTCAGTAATCGTGCAGCTCAACTCAGAACATACTCAGAATATACATTTGATATTAACGCATTTCATTTTGACAATTCAGTTAAGTTCATTGCGTTATTGAGCAGTCTTTAAAACCTATAAACCAATGGATTGTCAATATCCTTCAAATCACTTGAATTTTTATAGGAAGCGTATTATGCAATTAGGGTACTGGATACAGTACCCAGACGGTCTACAGTATTTTACGTTATTCTGTTACTCACGCAACCAAGCAAAGAAAGTATTTTAATAGCCAAATATGGGCCGTTGAACTAAATTGGCGTGACAAAAAATGCGTGGGGGAGCGGCCGTGTTCCCCTTCCGTTATTTTAAAGGTGCCATGTAAGGTTTACATTACACTTTCTGTTCGTTCAATTATTTGAAAACTTAATAGTAGTCATAATTTATTTTACATTATTTGTAACACAAGTTTTAATATTGTGTTTCATTTAGCAGCCCCCGGAGTCTAGATTTAAGTTCGGTTGATGGCAATAGGCTCGCCCCCTACTACGTGGAACTGGCGAAATATGGGTGTACCATAGATACACCTCTGTCTAAACCCTTAGATCCCCTTAGATAGATCTTTAACCCCTCGGGTGATCACAATGTGAGAATGTAAATGAGATTGAATTTTCTTTTTTCGTATCGGCATGAACTTTTTCAGAATAGCTCAAGCCGTCAGCACGGTGGAAGCCTCGATACCATGGGGTATCGTATTACCCAGTAACTGGGTTGTGGAGGTCAGATAGGTAGTCGCTCCATGTAAAATACTGGTATTCAGCTGCATAATTAAGCAGATGATGAGCACAGTTTAAGCGAGGCTGACTACTCCGGGAGCATTGCGAAGCGTTGAAAATCACCACCGCTTGAACGTCACGGCTTACATGACAGTCAAAAAAAAATTTTGGTCAAACGTTTGGACTACGAAAGGCATCGTCGTGTCAAACTTTGACATTTCCGTTCCGCTTGATGAGAGCTCTGTATTTATTATAAAACTGCAACTTAGTTAATAACCCAGTGTATTAGTGTTATATATTCTAAAAATCCTAATTAATCAAGCTTTACGAATATATATGTGTGTCATAGGTTTAGAAACAGTTTTATTACGATAAAATCGGTGTGGGAAAATGTGGCCATTCGGCACGGTGCGCGTCGGCGTTTTCGTCTAAATTAGGTAGGTATGTTTTACTAATTATTCTATTACACTAATGCTTATTAGTATTTAAACACACTTTAAACTTTAAAATACTACGAAAATAGTTTATTGAGGTATAGCTGCAGTAGTTTTCTAGTTATTACGCTTTATGTTGGAAATCACCGGGGCGAAGTTTGCGCGCGCGCAAGTTGACGTCCCGTGGGTCAAATATCGCGTGGCGTGGACAATCAAGCGGGCAATTTTATTGAATGCACCTCAAAGTCATTGATAAAAATACAAAATTACAATATAATTATGTAACTTTGCCTCCGAGCAAACGTGATGTATCGTCAATAAAACATGCCCAAACAATAATAGATATATAAATTACAAACACACAAACATACAGACGTTTATAAGACGTAGTAAAGTTTGTCTGTTTGTTAGTTTGTTTACTCAAAACAAGATTTATGATTTTAAGATCGCTTCTGGTGTTTTTAATTAGTTTTTCAAATGTAAGATTGGCTTTGGTGGAAATAGTCTGTGTACGCCTTTAATTTTTAAATGGTTCCAATAATAGGTTATGTTGTCGTAAACGTGATGTTTGGCGACTTGGCTATGATTACCTGGACAGGGCAAACTTGAATTCATCCTTTTTGTATCAAATATTTGAAAAGTAATAGAAAAACCCAACACATACCTCCAATATGCGTGTATCTACGGTTCCGGACAGATAATGCTAAGGAATTTCCCAACAAATTCCTTTTCCACATATCAGGCGCATTTCAAAATTTGCCATTAAGTAGTCGGATAAATAATAAGGTACATACATACCTACATACATAAACTCACGCCTTCTTCCCATGGAGGTAGGCAGAAACAGAAAAGAAAATAATAAGGTGTACCTACCTAACGCAAATCTTAAATAACCTTTCAACACTCCCACCATTCATTTTCTCACTACACTAAACCATAAAATAAATCTTCGTTTAATAACAAAACAAATAACCAACGCTTTAATAATACACAAACAGCGTTGCATCACGATCTCCTTAATCATTTAGTAGATGTGCGATAAACAATGCGCGTGCGACGCTCCAGGTTGTTAGCGCCATCTAGCGGCCCTTGCGTGAATTAGATGACGTTTGAAATTTTGACAGGTTGGGTGGGGTTTTGAATTTTGATACCTTGTTGTTATTCTTTTTCTTCTGCCGTGTTACAGTGTCATTAACATATTTATGTGGATATACATAGAGATTTAGATCATAATTTCATACTTAAGCAACAGGTACTTAAATAGAGCTCCTTGATAGAAGATTTTTCAGGAAAAATACTGCTACTAAAGCCATTTCTGCTTACACGCAACATTGTTGAATTCCGTTCTCTATACTATAATGGGCCTGAGTTATCATAATAGGACACATATGAGATATTTGCACTTTCCCATTAAGAACTGAAACACATTGACAAACCCCTTGGTGTTCAGCAGGTGGGGTGGCCATAGGCATTGAAAACCATTTTACATTAGGTACGCCGCCGTCGCTCACGGCCCAATGACTGAATGAAATTCACTAAATCAAGAA
Source organism: Griposia aprilina (assembly GCA_916610205.1). Taxonomy (NCBI): domain Eukaryota; kingdom Metazoa; phylum Arthropoda; class Insecta; order Lepidoptera; family Noctuidae; genus Griposia; species Griposia aprilina. The sequence goes on from OU744311.1 coordinate 12,034,655, forward strand.
TAGAACAGAATGCTCTATATGATGTAGAAATTTTATATAGGGTGACAAAGAAATGACATAGTGGGCGACATCAATATGATTAGAACCTTATTTCACACTATTAAACACAAAGTTTTCTTTGACAGCAATCAAAGTGGAAACCACTGAAAAAATCTACCTACCAACTTAACGACATAACAAAAGAATATTTAACCAACACAAAATGGTGCTAATACCAACACACACTTATCTAACTAGTAATAATGTCCGCCAAACATATTTGAGGCGATAAATAACATGATTAGCGTGAGATATGCGATTAGTCACACGTTTTAAATGGTAATATTGTCACTTTATGCTAATTAATGCTTTGTTTTCCATAGTAAGCTTGTTCGGCGGGTTAAACAAAAGAATAGCGTCATTTTGCAAATAATTATAGGTTGTGTGATATGATTGAATTTGAGTAGTAATGATACAAAAAACCGGCCAAGTGCGAGTCGGACTCGCGCATGTAGGGTTCCGTAGCATTATCTATAAAAAAAAAACGGCAAAAAAAAAACACGTTTGTTGTATGGGAGCCCCTTTAAATATTTATTTTATTCTGTTTTTTTGTATTTTTTTGTTATAGCGGCAACAGAAATACATAATCTGTGAAAATTTCAATTGTCTAACTGTTAGAGAGTATGTCTAGCTTGAGTATGTATAGCTTGGCACTTGGGGAAGATTAAAAGCCCTTCAGATAATAGATTACATTATATTATTTATAGAGACAAATATGCAGGAAAAAACATTTTTTTTTGACAGTAGTATGTCACAGGGTGTGTCATATACTAAACAATATTTAAACTTAGAACTAAAAGAAAAGCTGCCAGGTACAGTGTTATCATTGAAGTTACAACATTAACTATCACGTATCATGAGATACAGGCTGGTGACAGACAGACGGACGGACAGACAGCGAAGTCTTAGTAATAGGGTCCCGTTTTTACCCTTTGGGTACGGAACCTTACAAACCACTTTCATGAAAATCAATATGGCTGCCAAAGAAATAGTACGGTGCAACCCGCGCAAGTAAACAAAATGTCCATTCTTTCTCCATACGAAACTACCTTTTGGAAGTGGCACCTAGAATCAATTCTATTTTCTCAAATCTCAAATCTCAAATCGTTTATTGCAATCCATAATGTACACTTACAGGAGGTAAATAGAATATAATAGAAACAATTATGGACCCTGTCGGGCACAGCAAATTTTTTAATAAGTTGAGAGAGGAAGAGTGCTTTATTAATTTTCTTTGATATTATGTTTGAATTATTTAATATCCTATTAAGTATTTTATCTTTCTATTCATTTACTTATTCTTTTCTTGTAAATTTTGACGTTCAAAAGTGCCTCTTAATGGCTTACTTGAAATAAATCATTTGACCTTGACTTTGTCTCACGACTTGTTTCTAAATGAAACTATTTCAGCCGCCTAATTACGTAACACACTATCTATCACAATCTGAATCGTTTTGAAGCCTATTGCTAATCCATTGCTTCATACGTTTGAAAAATTTGTCTGCTCAACAACGTAAATAACGCAATGAATGTTGTTGAACTGTCAAAATTAAACCCATTCCTACTGTTAGTGTGTTACGTAACTACCTCGCAGGTTAATACTCTATAAAAAAAAAAACATTTCAGCAGATTCGGTCCTCATCATCTACCTGCCTTTGTCCGGATCGACGCAACACGTTTTCTTCTTTCAGATTTGGACGGCTACATATCCAGCTATACATTTCCAGTATAAGCTCACTTCTCATTGTACGAAAAACCAAGGTCTGCTAAAACCGAGCCGACCAAAATGTTGTTTATCTATGGATTTCATAATCATTTTCAGCTTGTATTGAAGTGAAAACTTCTTTAGGCGCGTTGAGCACTTTTTGGGTGAACAAAAATCATGGAACTCGCGTCATCGTCACCGAACGCTTTCCATGAGCTATATATATACTGTGTATATATGTGTACTTTTTGGGTGAACAAAAATCGTAAAACTCGCGTCATCGTCACCGCACGCTTCGACGATACAACTCACAAGTTACTTAGTATTCACTTCTATCGGCAGTCCTCAAATACTGCCACGGTTTTTTTTTTTTGTTGGTTCCTCAGTCATTTGCAGCAGTAGTCGTAGTGCAGGACAACTCAAGATAACAATTAACAGTTGCACCGCAAATATAGCTGTACAAGGATGTTTTGGCGTGTGGGCAAAATTGGAACTAACGTCTCCATCCTGATCTTTCAAGACATTTCACAAATGTTCACCAACAGCGCCCCTCTGTCAATGTCATTCCAACGACAGAGGATGCTCGTAGAGTGCGCGCAAGAAAAGTCTGCACGCGTCTTTGACCTTCAAGACTATAAACCCTGCTAGCACTTTTAATCACTTTCGGCATAGTGATAGCGATTATTTACTTTGGAAAGCACGGAACACACAGCACACTCTTGACACATGATACGAGTATAAACTTCGAGATGGCGGCAAACGATTATTTCCGATTTCAGCCGAGCGCAGGCTTACGAGTACTATGCGCGCACTCTAGCCGTGTAGTAAGTACTTCCAAAATCGCATGACGCCTCACTTTTCATCTACTATTTAACTGCTAAAACAGTGTCTTACGGTAACCGCTAGGATTAGGTTAAGACGTCAAATCAATACCCGAAATTAACTTAAAGAGTAAGAAGCATTCACGAAATTATGAAAATTAATTTTGTTACCGAGTTAAGAACCAATAATTTCGCACCGAATTAAAGATAATTAATATTGTAAGTGGCTTGTTTTATTTTTGCATAAAATCATAATAAATTACGTTTTATTCACAAATATCTCTAATGAGGTTCAATTATAACAAAAGACATATTAATTACATTTTAAGCTTAATTACAGCATTTGTGTAAACAAAATTAAATTAGGGTGAGAGACCCAATTAATGGTTTAGGTAATTATTTATTGATAAGTGGTGGGGAACCCGGAAAATGGTTTTCTTTGGGTTTATTATACGTTTGTTATGGTTTAGATCACTTATATTTATTTAAAGGAAAGGGTGTATGTATACAATAGTATTATGATATTTTGAATACCTACTTACCTATATTGAGAAGGCGTAATTTAAATATTAAATGGAAGGAATGTAAAGTTTTCTCTGAAATTAAACGAGTTTCATTCTAAATGATGCTCCAATTTTTCCTGTTCGTATTTTTTTTTAAAGGTCGCCTTATTAAGGATATGATAAATGATATTTATTACTGTAAATTGATTCAAAAAACACTTTTGCACGATAAAATTAAATAATGTAAAACTGGATGAGTTAGGTATTTCCTAACCGCCTACTCTGAGAATAATCACCAAAACCAACTCAGAGGTCACAGTCTCTTTTAAAGTCTAGACATAATCTTAGTCAAGCCTTATGAGGACCATGCAGATTAATGTCTAAGATGGTCTTTTGAGGAAAGAACTACACCGATTTGAGTGGACCTGTCCAGTCAGTGCACGCATTTATCAGTAATCGTGTAGCTCAACTAATTTTCCCTAACTTAGAAATAGAATTATCAAGAGTCACAAGCAATCAAATAAACAAGATCACCAACTACAAGAAAATTAAAATGAATTGCATTGCAAACCTGGCCTGTGTCCCAGCAGTGGGAATATTAAAATCTGATAATGCATTGCAAAATGTTAAGCTCGTAAAGAAATAATTTGAATGAATGGTTGCAAATAACTTTGCGGTAAGAACACTCATTCACTCATTCATTGAATTCACCTTCATGTAACCACAAACGATGAAAAGTATTCAAAACGTGTGAAAAGTAACTCGTTCAAGTTTGTTTATTTTTAGAGTGGTAGCTCTGCCCACGATTCTGTATGTTTATAAAGTTATGAAAGGTATGTACTTATTGAATTGCACATTTCAGGACAAAAACTTAAAAATCTGCGCAGTATAATAATTAGCCAAGTACTTGTGTGTCATCGGTGTGGACTTCTTCTCTTGTGTCGGTACGAGTTAGCAAAGTACGTTGTATTAGCGACACCATGGCTGACGACGTGGGTGTGTCTGTGTCTTAGATATTTATGTATAAAGGCACATGAACGCTCTTTTATTTCACCCTTTTAGATATAATGGAATGGCTCAGTAGGAGTCTGGCATTGTGCCCAGTTGTTAGCAATAGGCTCGCCCCCTGTAGTACTCCTACTACTGGCATTTCGCCAGTTATGTTTGAGTCCCATTTAATCACATGGGACTTAAACATAACTGGCGAAATGTGGGTGTAATAGAGGTACACCTCTGCTCAACCCTATACGGAGAACATAGGCGTGTATCACCTTCACAACTCAGACTTTGATCTTGAACCCCAAATAAGAACTCAATCACTTTTAACCAAAAAATAATCAAAATTTCAACACGTCCACAGCCATTGTTCAATAGGTAATTTCGCCAAATAATCACCAACTACTTCTTCCATTTCAATAACATGATTGTATATAACTCGACCACTCCACAATTGTTCGTTCGTAGCTAAAGACTCGATAATTTATCGAATAAGCACAGGACTGAGTCATTTCCGCTGGGGTCTACAATTTGCGCGGGTTGACAACCATAACAAATAAGTGCATACGGGTTTGTGCTGACAACCACTGTGAGGTATTGTCTAAAATAAACCTCACTTACGCCGGAAGGAGACACCCTAAAAGGACGTATAGTGACCTTATTGGTGATGTTCTTCAGAGAGGTCAGGAGCGTAGTACTCACAACCGGCGTGCGTGTATGACCAGATGTATGAACGTAAACGAAGCAAAAGGAGTATATGCGAATTGTAGCTGGTTGATGTTCTATAGTTTCAGCCTACCTTCAACCTTGCAATATAAACCTACCAGGCAATTTCTAAGTTTATCTTGGAAATAACTGACATCGATGAAAGAAAACATCGTGAAGAAACCTAGACTTTATTGTCAATATTCGTCTGGAATCGCCAAACCATCTTGAGCAAGCGTAGTGATCAATGCTCGTGCCTTCTCTGTATGAAAAGAGGGCTTTGCGCTGCAGTGGGATAATGTAGGCTGGTATTATTATGTAACTACCTTGCTGGTCTAGAGATCGGAAGCCAGACTGTTGATCATTGCATCCTGGGCCGGGATGAGCAGTCTTATTGGTTTTTTCAGTGTTATGAGAGCAATGGTGGCCTAGCTGTATTGGCCCCGACTTAAGGCGACAATAAGTGCCAGCGACCTTGAGCGAGTGGGAGGAGCATGTGAAACTTTCAAGCGAATAAAATTGCACAGAGCGTTAGCGTCAACCCGGACATTGGTCAGCGATGCACTGCCGCCCGTCGCCCGAAAGAGCCCCCGCTTCAACGCGCATCAAGTTTATTCGCAAAAACAAGCCATCTTGATTTATCAAACACAATAGAAATAAAAGTCGTATACAAAACTTTGGGTGGTTAAATTGTCTTTTATATGGAGCAGATTTCATGAAAATATGCCTGATAGTTTTTGCGTGATTATCGTTTTTGTGTTCGCGTTAGACATTACTTTACAAATTAATTAAACTATGTTATAAAAATATAATTTCAAATATTCACATATCAAATTACGAAAAAATTAGTCTAGTTTATCAAATATTTTATACAAACAAATAAGACTATTCGTTTAGACGTGATGTTCAATTTGAAATCATTAAAAGTCGTATATCTGCGCCTTAACAGTTGTAGGTCGTGAGTTCGAACCCAAACAGGGGCTTTGTGAATTTAATTTTATCACCACTGCACTCAAAACGGTGAAGGAAAACATCGTGAGGGAACTGACAGGTCCAAGAACCCAAAAATTCGAAGACATGTGACATCCACTAACCCGCACTGGGCCCGCGTGGTGGATTATGGCCCTCTGCCTCTCACAGTGAAGAGATCTGTGTCCCAGCAGTGGGAACATTATAGGCTGGTTATGTATGGATTTTTTCTAATAAGAATCTCTCAGTGGTAGCCCAGAGTCTGGCTCTCTGCCCGAAGTGATGGCAATAGGCTTGCCATTACATTGTGACTTAAACAACTGGGTATATGTGGCGATTATGTAAAACATCCACCGTGTTCAGGTTGAGGATATAAGATTGTGTTATAATTAATGAGGATTTACACCCCCAAAAAGAGGTTTCACATGAACTATTGTATAGATTCAAGTTTTTTTTTCTAACTGAATAGACAGCTGTGCTGCTGGGAGGTTTGTTGTCCCACTTCTCCCCAGCTAAAACACTAGGAAGTGGTGACTTTTGATTTTGACTGTTTTTCGTTGTTACGAAAACCATGCATCCCAAGACTCAAACATTAATGGTTGGAAAAGGCACGACATGCATATTTATAAGCTCACTCATTTTCTGCAAAGCTGTTGAATTAAATGCGTTGCCTAATGTCATGTCACGTTATATGATCGGTTAGAGCCATTTTGGACAACCAGTCATTACAACCAACACGAGATATGACAGCATATTTACTGATAAGAGATTTATTTGATCAGGGTTTCAGAAGCCGTCTGTTAATTAGTCATACAAGTACAAGTTGTATGTTTTGAGCTATGCGACTGCTGCCTAATGTATGAATTTTGAGAAATAATTTCTTTTTTATCAGTTTAAATAATATCCATTGCTGGATATGCACAATCAATATTTTGTAACCATATTTTGATTTAAAAGAGTGTCCATGGAGTTTCTTGCCCGTTCTTCTCCATAGGTACCTACTACGCTTTGGAATGGGCAACTAGCTTCATCTTGCTGACTGACCGACCCCTTGACAATTCAAAAGTGCCTGTAATTGGTTTATTTGAAATAAATGCTTTGAGTTTGAATCCTGAGGATACATAATCTCGAAACTTTGCTCAAGAATTGATGAAATGATTGATGAATAACAATCACATTTTAGAGCAACCATTAAAATGACATAGTCCTTACCAAATTGCTCCGGAACATCACAGTTTCCTCCTTCTGCAGGAAATGGTTCTTTGGAGCAAATTGTGAGAAGCCCATGTCCAGCAAATATTTAAGTATAGCCATAACTAAGTATGAAGGTTTCTCTATCTCTCTCTTTCTCTCTCTCTGTCTTTGTATCATTTTGACCAGCTAACAGTTTCGAAACTATGTTATGTAATTTATTTTGATGTACCTACTTAAGAGTTATTTTGTGTTCAAAAATAAATGTTCATAATGTGTTGTTAATGTTGTTCTAAATGTTCGATTCACGCATTCATAAAAATATTTTAAATTATTTATTTAATCTAAGTCATTATGTAGGTATGTGTTTGCGTACTTAATACATAAAAGTGATTTATGTATGTACTTAATGCTTACATTCAAGATACAGAAAACAACTTACGAGTATAAGTAGTGTTTTGTCTCGAAGTGTGAATTGTTTATTAATTATTTATTTACCAGAGTAATTAATCATTTCCAGCCCACAGTTCAATACATAAATATGTTCATTATATTTATTTATCACCCTCAGATTAATATATTAAGGTCTCCTATACTTTATGTTAAGATTAAGTTACATATTTATTCAAATATTCTAAGGCCGACAACTGGTGGTCGCACCCTATTGTATGTCACATGATGTATATACAATTATACACAACTGTGTACATAATGTATATCGATTTAAATATTAATTAATGCGTTAAAATGATTAATTGGTTAAAAACATTAATTATTAATGAATAGCATGGTTATGCATTGTTTATCAAAATATATATTATTTCATTTAATTCATATTATTTTTACTTAGGTACGCATGATATTATTTAAATAGTGTTTTGTATAAAGAAACAAAAAACTTACCTATCTGATAACCAATGAATAAAACTATTTATGTTCATATTACTTGGACTATTAATTCTAGAATTTTACTTTGTCTAGACGTAATTCTTATGGTAATTTACAATACCTACTGTTTTTGTAGATCATGGTTATTTTATGTATTTAAAAAAACATACTTATATAAAAATTAAGTAACATCCTCCTACACAACCGACGAATTACAGACGAAGGAACCCTAAAAAAATTGGTACGAGGACGGCACTGAAAATTTCGGGAATCAAGGAAGTGACACAACATTACTATTTAAAAATGTATTTATTGCTTTTCGAAGTATTCTCCGCGAAATTTGACATATTTTTCCATACGATGGAACCAATCATTGAAGCAACCATTCCATTCGGAAGTTGGGGTCTCCAAAATGGCCGCTTTGTAGGCGTCCACAGCTTCTTCAGGTGATGAAAATCTCTGTCCACGCAATTTATTCTTTATTTTAGGGAAAGTATAGAAATCATTAGGGCTTAGGTCGGGGCTGTACGGCGGATGGTCTAATAATTATATGTTTTCTTGCTCTAAAAACTCTTTTGTTCTGTGCACGGTGTGAGAACTCGCATTGTCGTGATAGAGGATGATGCGGCGGTTGCAGTTCTCTTTACGGAGTTCAGAAACGACCTGTGGCAAAAAAATGCTAGCATACCATTCTGCATTAACCGTTCTTTGTCCCTCAAGAGGAATAGTCGTAACATGGCCGGTTTTGGAGACAAACGTGGCCACCATTTTTTTTGCAACACTCCGTGAACGATAATTTTTGTTGGCTTTAACTCATTTTCGAACACCCAAACTCGTGACTGGTTTTTTATATCGGGTTCGTACGCGTATATCCAGGATTCGTCACCTGATACGATGTTGTATACAGCATTTGAGGATCCTGCGTGGAATCTTTCGAGAGTTCTGACGCACCAAGTAACGCGAGCCGCTTTTTGCTCTTCACAGAGCGAATGCGGTATCCATCGGGAAAACAACTTTTTTACACCTAATTGTTCATGCAAGATTATTTGTATTTGACTCATGCCAATGTCTAAAGTTGCCTCAATTTCGCGGTATGTCACATGTCGATCTTCCTCAATCAGCTTACGCACAGCATCAACGTTTTCTTGGGTGACTGCAGTTTTTGGACGACCTTGACGGGGATCATCACTGAGCTTGACACGTCCACGTTGAAATTCAGCAAACCAGCGATAAATTGTGGTTTTGGATGGGGCTTCATCACCGAATGCAGAAATCATCCGGTCAACACACTGTTTTTGTGTTAAACCACTTCGAAAGTCATAATAAATCATCGCTCTTGAATTTTCTCGAGTCAATTCCATTTTCTCAACGACTAAACAAGTTTGACCAAACCTTGTGACAAGACCGAGAATCTTTTTTTAAATAAATAAATGGTATTCGATTAAAACCAAGGAGTTTTCAATTAAAAAGATTTTAATATGACAGGAACAGTGGAAATATTCCATTCCCGATACTTTTAGTGCAGCCCTCGTACCTAAACTAAAATAAACTTAGAAGACGTCACGGCATACCCCGTAGAAGATGGCGGGACGTGCTGGTCAAATGAAACTACCAATGGTCCACATTAGCACTGGATTGCAAGCACTTGAAGTCATAGGAAGATGCTTTTGCCCAGCAGTGGGATGATACAGGCTAACAGTAACTACAATGAACATAGGTAGGTACCATAGTACCTAGGTAAGTAGTTGTAGGTATATCTTCTCTATCTATCTTCTTCTTAGTATCTAGGTAAGTAGTTGTAGGTCTTGTGGTCGCTAGCGCGACTACTGAAAGTAAAAAATTAAATGAAGTGAAATTTGGATATCGGAATCACTTTTACACGGCATATAAAAAAAACCATACATAATATTATAAAATCGATAGTAACTCTGTCTTCATGTTACCTTTTCACGCTTAAACCACTGAACGGATTTCGACAAAATTTGGCAAGGAGATAGATGGTATCCTGGGGAAGGATCTTCTTCTTCTTCTTTAAGGATATGGTTTCCGCACTTACTCCTTCATGTGGACCATTGTGCGTGGGCCATGGCTGCCGTCGGTGGTTACCTCCCTCCAGAAGTTAATGATGTCTCCTGGTCAGCTGTGAGCATCTGTGTAGGATATGGGTGCCCCGAGGGTTTGTGATCTAATTTAGGTGACGCCTGTGCATTCAGAGAGCACATGCGCAACGGTTTTCTCAGCCTCCATGCAGGCCCTGCACAGAGGACTGTCCGTTATGTCTATTGTGTGGAAGTGTTTGTTTAGCGAGCAGTGACCCGTGATGGTCCCCGTCACAAGGCGCAAGTCGTTCCTGTCCAGACGTAACAAACGTCTGGTTAGCTTGCCATCTAAGGATGGAATGGCTTCCTGGGAAAGGAGATAATTTCCGACATCCACGCGGACGAAGCCGTGGGCGAAGCTAGAAAATATATATAAGCTAGATGGAATCGACATTTGCTATCTGACTACTCTTGAGAAGAAATGGGAAAACAAACACAGGGGTGGAGCCCCTTCTAAAGTCCAGACATGATTTTGGTCAGGCCATGAGCCAGATTAATGCAGATTTGAGTGGACCTGTCCAGTCAGTGCACGCATTTGTCAGTAATCTTGTAGCTCAACTCAAAACTTAAGGAGCTCAAACAGGGTACTAAGGTCGGGGAAAATGGAAAAGGGTTTCCATTACTAAATTATCGGTATTACTGGGTAATACAGCCCAGTTTGATAAAGCCAAGCCCGATAGATTTGCCAGCGTGTTAAATGAGACTTATAAAATAGGTATAGGACTAGCTGCTGTCCGCCATTTTTTATTTTATTATTTTTAATTCAGAACGAAAAGTAGCCTATATTATCCAGCTCCAGGTCCTTAAAATCTGTCAAATCTTGTATATCTAACGCTCGTTTCAGTGGTCTACTCCCTAAGAACGAAGTACGTAGTTTCGACCGGAATTACGGGCGTTTCCTACTCCGTATCACTTATGGACATACGATTAGTTCGGTTCCCGAACTAAGAATTAATGACAACACAATTTGACAGTTGCTCCTCTGCCCGATGTGTTTTTGCCTGTCAGTTTTTTTTTTGACACCTATTTTGACGGACTACTACTTTCGGAAACAAAGATACGGGCCCACCCGTATCTTTGTTTACGGACTTGAGTAACCCCCTGTGGTTTAGACGTGAAAAGGAAGCAACAGAAAGACAGAGATCTATACATAATATAATAATCCGCATTTATAATATCACACACTACCTATGGATAGTATTGATAAACCTCTACCTGCCCCTGCTGGAAAATCGGCGTGATATTACGCTAAAGGGTTAACTCATGCTCTAAAAAAACAAGGTCTGGCATTCCGGGAGTGACACATGCTTACATCACTATCCAGTTGCCACTTTATTGCAACAAAACACGAATTATGAAAACATTTTCAGTCGCCATTCTGTTAAAAAATATATATAAACCATTTAAATTGTCGTTTCATTTTTCTAATCAAACGAAACAATTCAATTTAAACAATACCAAAGTATTTGTTAGTTAAAACCTCTTTGTTTTATCGGATTCGCACAGGTAATAAAGGCGATTGGGGAGTTATTATTACACACTACTGGTAACACAGCGGTGATGACGTAGGCTTGTGTCACCCCCGTGACCGGAATGCTATACCTGGCGAAGTATATTATTATACCATGAGTTAACCAATGATCCGTTTGGAATTTTAGAGTATTGAAATCAAAGTAAGTTCTTCAGCCCTTTCTAATATATCACAGGTTTCAGCGGTGGCGAACTTGCTTGAGAAACTTTTTTTTTTAAATATACCTATTGTATATTCGTTTCAGGATTCCGGATCAAAACGGTGCACACGGGACCCTGTAAGGTACTTAACATATTTTTCGCCGCCGCGCCGCGCCGTTTGTCTATGGCTGTCTGTTGGTCTGGCTCAAGGCTGTATTTAGCCACTTGAAATTTTCACAGAATACGCGTTACTATGCCTTATATCATGGAAAATATTAAAAAACGTAGACTACAATTTGTTTTCGTCTTACGGAACCCTTTGTGGGAGAGTTAAATTTGCACTTGGCCGGTTTTCATTACTTACATTAACATTGCAGGTAATTAAATTTGCTGTAATCGGTGCTTAGAATGTTCTAATTAATAATAATAATCTAAATAAATCCATTTATTTTCAGTCAACTCAGGCCCATAGATAAAAAACAAAAAGCGCGAAATAGGTTTTTTTTACGTTTTCAACCCCATATCTCCGCCATTTTGAAAATTTTCGAAAAAGACAATCGACAAAATAATCCTTATAATTATTAAACCTGCTCACAAATTTTCACGAGAATCGGTTGAGAAATGCGACCTATAGAGGAGACCAGCCATCCGCCGGACATCCGGACATAAGTACGAAAGCATTTTTGCCCAAGCTGAAACGGAGACACTTCACTCGCGCTCGGTCACTTATTTTATTTTACGCAATCGTAGTCGTTTCGTTCCAAAAACTAGATATAAAGCCTGTTTTGCTAATCATCAAAATAAAACCTACAAATATATTGTTGGTTGTAAATTATCACCTTTTTGGTTATTTAAAATGCTTTTTGTTATTTACAAATACTTACGTCTCAATTATTATCTTATTTATTTGTTAACAATGCTATTTGATGACAGCCGGAAAGATTGGCATCCTTTTTTAATCAAATGTAGGTAATTCTTGTTTTTTTTTTATCAAATACTTATCGATGGTTAGCAATTATGGTTATCGTGCTACTCAGTAACTGGGTTGTGGAGGTCAGATCCTCCGGTCAACTGGAAGCCGACCCCAACATAGCTGCTAAAAGGCGAGGCAGATGATAATGATGCTCGAATGTACTTTATCGGTTTGTCATTATGTCACTTTGCTTGATGATTAATTGGCCAATGATATTTTGCTTTTCTTTTAAAATGAATCTGTCATTTGAAGAGCTTGTTCTATTTTCAATTTATCAGTCAAGAGCGACTGCTTCGCACGGTTTTTACGATTTTACAAAACATGTAGTTTTCTTAAGTATGTTTAAATTTAATATTAATTAATTATACCTAGCTGTAAAACTTCCGAAATAAATTCCCTAAATGATGGTCAATCCGCAACAAAATGCTTTGCGTAGTTTATAAGGACAACGCGGTCACGCAGACAGACACGAAAAGCGACTTTAATTTATATGTATATAAATTATAAATAAAGATATACTTACCTCAATATTGATATATTTATTTGTTAACAATAGGTAGGTACAATTTGATGACAGTCGAAAAGATTATCACCTTTTTTTTTAAATAGTATTCTTAAAAAGTTTAAAACTATGTATCGAAATATAAAACTTTGTGGTGTTTTTGCTTGTTCAATTTTCTTGATGATTAATTGGCAAATGATATTTTGCTTAACAAAATTTAAAATGGATCGGTCATTTGAAGAACCTGTTCTATTATCAGCGAAAAAATGCTTTTTGATGTTGGAAATATTGGTCTTTAGATAATTGTAATTCTATTTAAATCTCGTGTCGCGCTCGTGCCTTCTCTGTATGAGAAGAGGCCTTTGCTATGCAGGGGACAATAATAGACAGGAATTGTCATCTATTATTATTTTCAAATCTACATTTTAGAGATTATCGGTATTTTTGTCATTCGGAAATGCTTCGCTACACTAAATAATGTCTTGTAAATTAAAAAATCAATAAATCATAATAATCCTACACTGGCAGATGCTATAAATTAGACTGGTAATAAATTAATTTGTGGAACGCTAATGTATCAGGTCATCATTCATTACGAAATTTTATAAATAGACGTCCATGAATTATGGTTTCAGAAAGTATTTTGGCAATAGATTTATAAATATTATGAACAGATTAGTTTAACACTTTTATGTAAATAAAGACTATGAAACCAACTGCTCCATTTTATTTTTACAGTTGCCGAGAAGGCCGTTATAGTTAGTGACTATAATGATTACGCTAATAAGAATTTAAAAAATACTTACGTTTCTACAAAATCCCACTTGAGACACTAAATCAATCCTTCATATTAACAATAATTTTCCTATAAAAAAAACTGAACCAACAGTCCATACACTCACTAAACACAAAGTCACTAAACCGAACGCGCTTAAAAATCAAAAAACATAATTGTCAAAATCGCGCGGGAACAATTGCATAGACAAAAAAATAGATATAAAAAATAATTTTGACAGTTAATTGAATTTTTACAAAAGAGGTTTTAACGTTTGGAGCGCTAACTCTATACGCGAATCGGCGGCGACTGGCGAATGAGTCTACCCACCCCCCTTCTATAGGCGTGGCTTTGACATACCCACAGCGGGGCGGAGCCCTGGTTGAGTATTTTTTTTCCTATTTATACTTTTCTTGGTTTTATTATATTCGTCGGCAGTTTATTATATTGTAATGTCTGACTGTTTGTTCATCATTGTATTGAGTCCGTGATTTTGCGCGTCTTAATTGAGTAACTTTTTTTGTGATAGGACAAGCTTGCCGCCATTTTAAGTTTAATGCATTGGGTGGCTTTAATTAGTATACGGTTGGTATTCTGTTGTCTGTGGTCTCGAAAAATTTATTTTTGAGTGTTTGTGGAAATGTATGTGGGGTCTTCAGATGAGAATATTTCAGTATAATTATGATTGTGTACCGTTCGCAATTAATAATTTAATTATAAATCTGTTAATAATAAATTAATATTAGCCCTGACCGCCGAAGCTTCGACCCGGTTCCCGATACCGGATGGTATTTCATATATTTTCAAATGTTTTTATTTTCTAATATTTAAAATTTCAATTTTAAGTATATTAAAGAAAAAAGGAGATCATAAATTAATGTATTAGGTATGTGACGGGATAAATTTTTATTGTTAAAAATATTTAAGTGATTTAATCCCAATTACTTTTTTCTTTCAAGAATAAAATGATAGTGATTAAAAAAATTAAAGACTTTTAACAATACTTTTTATTTTTATAAATACGAAATATTTTAGGTAAGCTCCTGAGTAGGTGCAGCTGTGGTTGGTTACTGAAAAATAACATTGCAGCAATTTCAAACAAGAATTTAATATACCTAATTAGGTAATTATATATGATCAAATTAGTGGCTTGGTATACTTACCTACCACTCTACCCGCTAATTAGTATGACTGGTAGCTTGATAATTATTATTATAATAATGACAGATGGTTGTACCTACCTACTTACAGTGTCAACACGTTCCAGCTCTACATGGATTTTCAGTCAATTCTGGCCACCGCCAATTCAAGGTTAGGATCCGAATTAATTTAGTTTTTCAATACACATAAGGGATGAATACAGTTCTGGTTTCAATGTTAATAAATCAAATAATGATAACTACTTAACTATTGTTAAATTTTGGTGAAATTATGTTTAGGTAAGTATTCTATAATCCCAAAAAAATGGGATGGCATTTTTTGTTTTTACTGTTTTCATAATAATAATAATACTATACACACGACGCCATATCAAGCTAGAATACATTTCCATTTTGAGCCGACCTCGCATTGTATACGCTTTTCGTACAATGAGAAGTTAGCTTGTTCTGAAAATGTACCTATAACTTGATATGTCATTGTGCGTACCACTGCAAGGCAAAGACTTCTACTCATACAGCTTCATACACTTGCTCACTTCAGAGGGCATAGACAAGGTGACATTTCCATTTCATTTACTTCTTCTAGCTAAGCTTGTCCGTCAGGAAACAATTGAGCTACTGGAATTGTGCACTCCGGCTGGCGGGTTCGATTCGCAACCGGATTATGGATTGTGAACACTGGTGGCGAAATGAAATAAATTATGCACTTGTTAACTTGATGTAATGTATTAACCATACACAATTGACCGTAAATTAAACAATATTTGATGAATAATTCCACATAAAATTAAATTAATTAATTATGATTATGATATAATGCGTGCGTTGAACAGTTATTCTTGTGAAGTGAGAGACTGAGAGTACCCCCAACCATAGGTTCACAATCAATTATTGAACTAGTGTTGCAAGCAATGAATTAAAGTTTCGATTCAAAAGTTATTGAACTCAAAACTTACAACTAACAATTATTAAAAATATATAAAACATGTTAATTTGAGTTGACAGGAATTCAGTGTTGTCTGAAATTAACTGTCTAACATTGGATAAGTCTAGCTAGCCTATTGGTAATTAGGTAAGATTGATATAACTTACCTATCTACTTGTTGATGTGAAACATCTATAGCCGCGGGTAAAACCGATTGTGAGCGTGGCGACGCATGCCGTGGCGACGCGTCGCCAAAATAATTTCGATGTTTCACATCTGCCAGGCGTCCCGTGACGGCTTACAATATTTTTTTTTGACGTGTTATACCTACTTGTGGCAGTTTTAAAACCCATAATATTCACCTAACGCCTCAATTATTTCAAGCACTAGGTTTCAGCTTAAATTACATACTGTCACCTGTTAATGGGGAAGCGCCAGGGTAGCCAGCGAAATTCAAATTTTCTTAAACGTTTTTTGCAATTTGTAGGTTGTATGTTGAACAAAATATGATTCGAGACCGTAACAAGTAGGTATTTACAGAAACATAATTATTAAATTTAAAAAAATAACATCACTCATTCATTATTATCCTCTAAATTCATATAATCACATTGAATGACTTTTTCAGAATTTCCTGGGCTGACCTGACGCTTCCCCCTTAAGTATTTTACTTATTTAAACGTTGATATACTTATATACCTACACTTTACCTAGATATACAATTATACATTAACGAGCTAACTTATATGTACCTAAGCTACAACTAATTAACATAATTCTACATAATCCGTTGAAGAAATTACCTACACAAAATAATTAGGTAAATATTTATACCAAAAGCAGCTGAGACATAATTCTTACTAAATTATAATTTTAATAGCTCAATTATTTTATTTAGAATAGTTTCTAAGCTATTACTGAATCAGTTCGTAGAAAATTCTTGCCTTTTGTAAAGAAATATGCTAACTTAATAAACCTGCTTATGTTTTCATTAATAATAATTTATTATTACGTAATATGATTCTTTGAATTGCAGATGAAAAGTTAATTATAAAACTACGCTGTTATTAAAGTTATTAAATTAATAATTATTCTGTTATGAATTCCATACTAAAATTATTTAAATAAATTTCACAATAATTAATAAAATACAGAATTTAAGAACAGTAAGTAGGTACCGGTCACCAAAAACGATAACTAACCAGAGTCGTCGGATATGGTTGAAGTTTAGTAAGAAACTGATGGATGTTTTCGAATGAAATTTAATTTCATAAATTTCCTGTTTGTTTTCTATTAATTAAAATTTTATTTTATTCGAAAACATCCATCGGTTTGTTACTAAACTTCAACTATATCCGACGACCCTCGTTACTTATCACACTTGTACCTACTTTATATTTAAAAGTCAACTAAAGGATTAAGTTAAGAGGATGGGCAGCAGCCTCTTCTCGTCTGCTAATAAAAACATTCATAACTACTGGGAACATTAATCCGTCGGCCAACCGTAGAGTTTACTTCAAACTCAAACTCAAAGCATTTATTTCAAATATAAACTAATTACATGCACATTTGAATTGTAAAGAGAGCGTTCAGTCAGAAAGGTGAAGCTAGTTGCCCATTCCAAAGCGTAGTAGGTTCCTATGGAGAAGAACGGGCATGCAAGTCTTTTCTTGTATCAGCACGACTGTATGAAACTAAACGGAAACAGCTTATGCCCTCGGCATGAGCGAGTTGCCACCCAGGGTATGGCGCGCCGGGCATAGGTAAGGTTACCTACCACATTATTTTCAGCTCGATAAGCTATTTTAAATTCACTCTGAGCGTAGGTAGTTATCATAATCAACCTATAATGTTCCCACTGCTGGGACACACGTGGGCCGTAATACACCACGAGGGCCCAGTGCGGGTTGGTAGATGTCACATGTCTTCGAATTTTTGGTTCTAGGATGTGCCGGTTTCCTCACGATGTTTTCCTTCACCGTTTTGAGAGCAGTGGTGATGATATTATTTACTCAAAGTAAAGCGACTGCTTGGGTTCGAACCCACGACCTACAAGTCGTATGTCGGGGCCGTTACCACTGGGCTACCACTGCTCCCTCACTAGATAGTTATTAAGACAATATTATTAGTACCATCGACAGCTCAACAAGTTTATTTAAAGACTAAGATATAGCTTCAGAAATTACTTTTACAAATTATCTCATTCGTAAAAAAACACATTGTAGAAACGGTTTCTTTGCAACATAATATCGGTTGAAAGTCTCATCCCCTTGCATTCCTATGCACCTGCGGGGGAAGGGGGGTGCGCAAATAAAAAACCACCCCAAAGAAGGGAGTTTTTTAATTAGTCACCTTTTTTAAGTGTTTTTAAGACGGATGCTGCGTTTAGACTGGATAGTAAAGTGGTTGGTAGAATCAGTACTTTTAAAGGCGAGTAGAGTACCTAGTCGATTAGTTTCAAATCATGATAGTTTATTTCTGTAAATATTAAGTAATTAAGTTAATTGTCAATTTTAAGTTATGGCTTTATGATTTAGTAAATTAAATGTAATAAGAAGGAGACCGTTTTTGCTACGAACATTGACAAATTATGTAACAATGTTGAAAATAGGCTTAATGAAATGCCCATGTTCAATAAAATTGTTGGCAGGTGTAGTACCTAAAAGATTGAGGTAGATATGTATATGGATATTTTCAATAATAGCTATCTTAATTAAAGCTTGTAGGTAGGTATTATACAGTTAAAAATATAAAAATACCTACTCTTTTCGCAAAAACATAAAAACATTTTCAATACATTTTTATCGAATTACTAGAACCAATTTTATAGAGCGTTCTATGAGTACCCAAATAACAAAAAGTCAAACTTGTTAAAATATTTATTACGTTACATAAAACTATTTCGAGACTTACCGTTCGATGCATATTAAAATATAAAATTGGTTTTCATAAAAACTTATACAATTTTATTCAATCACGTTCCTGTTTCAATTATTTATAACTAGTTGTTTAGGTGTTATATTGTTAGGTACATAGATAAGTGGATTGTTATTGTGGCTATAGAACAAGCTGTTATAACAATAAAAAGATGAACAGGTATAGTAATTTATAGGTTCTGGCATGGTGCAGAAATTGTATCAAACAACTTAAAATATAAATTAACTAGCTCCTGCCCGCAGCTTCGCTCGCGTGGATATCGGAAATTATTCCACGGGTACATATTAACGGGATAAAAAGTATTATATGTGTTAATCCAGGTTATACACTATCTGTGTGCCAAATTACATACAAATCCGTTGAGCCGTTTTTGCGTAATTGAGTACCTAACAAACTTCCAAATATTAGTAGGAATAGCAGGAAAGTAGGAATAGAGTGATAGTAGGATAAGGAAGTGTACAGGCAGATAGTTTTAATGACCTTTTTGTCTAAACCCAACTAGCGTAAGTAACTCGCCCGGTCTAAACAGACCCCAAATATCTTAGCTAGTTGCAAGTAAGTCTTATTTCCTCTTAAAACACAGACAATGTTTTCTTTCCGCGCGTTTCCAAACGGATAGTTATGTTCGCTCCCTTTTTAATTAAAAAAGTCAACTTACAAGTCACTTTGGTATATTTGAAACCTTTCTTCGTTAAAAAAGAAAAACGGTGTCTATGACTTCCTTTTTTTTTGTATGTTCTTTCAAATATATTTTTTAAAGCATTTTTGTAATTTGTAATGTTGGCTGGTTAGAGTCCAAATATGTAGGAGTACTTTTAAGTTTTTGAACCAAGTATTGGTATGGAATGAAAATAGTTGAAACGCAAGACAGCCCCAAGATATTTTTAGCTACTTAGTTCAGTTATTCCCATAGCTTTTGGTTATTTTTGATTCCCGTAGGATTGTCATTGGAAACCAAAGAAAAATACGTTTTTCTGTACTTAATCCAGCCTGAAGTTGACACCAATTTTGAAATAGAAAAAAATATATGTTAACAATTCTTTATTCAACCAATTCTTATCCATTCGGGGATTACAGGCGAATTATTACGTTTAATCTAAGCGCAGCACTGATAACTCACCTATTTGTTAGTGAAAAGCATTTCCCACGACCTTACACCTCTTGACATTAACTAAACTAGAACACAAGCGGCCTTAAAACATAGTTATAACTGTTATAAGCAATCTCAAAGCTTCCTACCCAATTGAATGCTTCAACAGGAAGTCAGACCTACCAATTTTGCCTACGCACAGAAACAATAAAATAAATCCCAAAAAAAAAAAAATGAACTATTTCTCATGAGTATTGCTTCAAAATTACTGCATATACTCTCATTACGCCTCGTTCTTTCAAGAAACGCCCGATAATAAATGTCAATTAGTCATAATTGCTACTCTTGAACGCGAAAGCTTTAATGAGGAATGCTTAAGAGCGAGAATGAAAGAAAATGGTGCAATAAAGAGTGTATTATTGAGTATAATAATACGTTCCGATGTGTATAACGTGATTCAATGAAACGTTTCGCTGACTTGCTCAGATATGTATCTTTAGTAGGCAATTTGCTAGATAATAATCTAGCTTGTTGAATGAATTGTGACTTGCAGCGCTATCTAGTATCGAATAGGTGAACTAAAAAATCCAGTTACTCCAAATTATCTTATTTAAGGATAGCGCCATCTAGCGGTGAATAGCTATACCAAATGTAACCTTAGAAAACATAATGTATTGTTAGTATATACATATTAATACAGATGGCACTGTAGCCAATTTACTACATTCAATGCATAATCACATCTGTATACCAACTTAGCGATCAAATAAGTAAATAATGAGAATTGTATCAAAAGTATAGATTTAAACTTTACATTTCATTGCAATACGTTCAAATAGAAAGAATATGTACTTCCAACATTCGAAAAGGAAAACACTTTTAGAACAGGTAACCTAATGTAGGTACCTAGTTATATATTGCTACTAATTTTGATCATAAAGCTTACAATACAATAACGGCAGCTTGTATAATTCGTTTGTGTCTATTGCAACAATCGTTGTCGTCGAGTGCTATGAAAATAGTACCAGTCTATTTAATCAACACGGCACAGCAACGACAGGAATAGCTGGTCATAGAGTAGGTAGGTAGGTACACCACCGGTCAGTGGGTCGTCTTAGTGGCGGGTTGTAGGAGTTGCAGTATACGCTTGGGGGACTACGAGGCGCAAAGAAAACAAAAAAAGAATGCTGAAAATTTTTTTTTGGCACTTAGTAAATTTTTCAGAAAAAAAATATTTCGTAAATTTTCCAATGTTATTGCAGTATCGGGTTGACCTTGACCATAAAAACTATTTAGGTTCTAAGAAGCATGGCCCTACGACGCACCGTTTCTGAGTTATGAGCTTTTGTTTTTATTTTTTATTTTTATAAAACGCTTTATATTTCCAAAATGGTAGCTCGGATGAAAATCTTTGCTGGGAAGAAATTGTTACTCTGGTCGAAAACCATGAGATGATGTAAAATTAAAGAGAAATATTGAAAAAAAAAAACATATATTTTTCTGTCGGTCGATCTTTCAGCTTGCGTATCCTTAGGGGCAGAGACATAGTCAAATTTACGTACATTTTTTTTCGAAGCTGTCGCTCCATTATGTCCCTAACGCTACACTCCAACCACACCACCATCTAAAGTTCGTTATTTAATCCCGGATAGATTTTGTTTCCTTTTTTTTATGAGTTTGACATTACGCCTGCCAAATTACTATCTGGCTTTTAAAAAACGAACTCTACATTTCGCCAGTCATGTTAACGTCATAAGTCTCTTATCTATGGGGAAAGCGAGCTAGCTGATAGCAAACCGCCAATCATAAATTTGATTTGTCATGAAAATGATAAGACTCAAGTATTAACAAAAAAAAATATGAGTAACTCTACGGTTTTTTTTTTAAACATAAAACGTGGTCAACAATCTCGTTTTTGACGTTTTCGATACTCGGTAGGTATTTAACGTCGATATAGTGATATATCAGAAAAAAAAGCTATCGCCAATAAATTAATAATAAATGAAAAATATACATATAAGTACATAACGATGCATCGATATTTTTTACGACACCACTTTAGACCAGATTTTTTATCCAAAGCCTTATAGAAAGCCCAATCTATTTATAACAGTAGCGTTAAGATACATCCCAAGTTCAAAGTAGATTACTTATCTGAGTTACATAATCTATGGCCAAATGTTTATAAACCGCGGCACATTGCCTTTGCCGGCCGGCAATTCAGCCAGTGTTTTGTGAACCGTCAGAGAAGGAGCTACTACTCAATAAAATGGCGCGCGTAAGTGACATTTTATTTTATTTTATTACGACCACTCTGCATCGTAAATATTTTGGCAATAAAACTTCAGATTGTTCATAAAATTGTGTCCGAATTTAGAAGTTGGATAACGATGTGTGATTTTTTAAATCTACCTAGCCACTTACCTTGAATATATTGATTAGGTAAACCGGTAGGTAATTAATTATTATGATTCGACAGTAGGTGTTTTAAGTACTTAAGAATTGATTAAAAACTCCTTCAAACAGGCGCGACACGCGACGTGAATCGCACGCGACACGAAGGCGTTTCGCGCGACTGGCGGTGTCTTTATATCGTGCCTGTTTCTAGGAGCCTTAAAACAGGCGTAGTAACGCGTAGTTCCTATAGAGTTCTTACTTAATATAGGCGTACCTACTTACCTAGATAAAAGGTAGTGTACTGTACAATTTTCCAGTGGGTTGCAGCTGTAGATCAGCGTCAGGTGGTACACCTTGTGCTGTCTTCTGACATTACGCTTAGCTGAGCCCCCTTTGGCATTATAATCTTTGTTTTCCGTTTTTTTTTAGGTTTAAGGTGTATTTTTTTGGTTGCTACAATGCCAATAAACGCATTTTCTTTCTTTTTTTCTTTCTATTTTACACACATAATTCTTGTGCTTCTGTATTTAAAATCAGTGTGGGTTTTGAAACGGAGTCAAATGTCTTAGAAAGATCTAAGAATATAAATGAATCACTGAAATCATCTCCCGTAATGAAAAAAAATCTAAAGTAATATTTTTAGATCCTTCTAAAACATTTGACTCCGTTTCACAACCCACAAGGTCCTCAAATATGGAAGGACAAGAACTGCGATGAATTTTGGTAGATAGATACTTTTTAATTAAAGCAAACCTATCAAATTGTCCATCCCTGCAGTGAAATTAACATTTTGTAAGTGAATATGGAAAGGGTTAGGGGGATACCCCAAGGCAGCATCGTAGGTCTCAATCTCAATATTTGACTATTTCAACAGATCGTTTTTAGGCTCCTGTAGGTCCTTACCAGTAATTCCATAACATCACGCCAATATTTATCGAAGGAGACTGCGGTGTGTGCTCTTATTTCGCCAGTTATGTTATTAAAATATGTACAATGGTCCATCTAGAGGTTGTCTTTATAAGATCGCTTTTAGCGATAAGACCGCCCATTTTGACACCCTATGTAAAAATTCTACATTTTATATCTGTAATTCATATGATGTTTTAAAGAGTATTCTATTTTATTGAAAGAAAATTTAAAACTCATATTAAAAGTACACTTTGTAAACAAGCATATTACAAATTAGAGGATTATATCCTAGATAAGAATGCTTGGAAACATGCTGGTCCTGCTCCATAGGACAATCTAGAGTCTAGACAAAATCAAACTGGTTGCTAATTTAAATGTATAATTTATAATTTTTATGACATTGTTTTTTACATATTATGTAACTACTTTAACTCACACACCAAATTATTACTTGTGAAATTTTAGAAAAACCTTTCCTTTTCAATATTTGTAAATATGTGAGCACCATGTATCTAGGGTGCATCGTCTTCACATATAATTAATGTATACATAATATTGTAAAACATTCTTAAAAGAGTAACGGTGGGGTTTCTCGCCCATCCTTCTCCATACGAAACTACCTTTTGGAAGGGGCAACTAGAATCAATTCAATTTTTTTTTTTTTTAATTTTGACGTTTAAAGTGCCTTTTAAGTGCCTATTTGGAATAAATGATTTGACTTTGACTATTCTAATTTATGCACCTACTTTATTATTGTTACACAGCATAATATCAAAATTCCTAGCTTAAACTCTAGAAAGTGAAGAGGTGATAAGAATTAGGTCAGTAATTTAAATAAGTGCTGATTCTTTGTCCTATCTTAAGATAGGGCAAATAATCAGCACTTTTTGGAGGCCATTAGTACTAATTCTGTTAATCATGTAGATTATTGATATTATTATGTTTTAACGTCACATAATCATGTCGTCACGTATTACGGTGACTAGTATTAAAAGTTTTTATAACTAATCAGACAGTGACGTAGGTATTTTTACTGAGTCTGTTAGGACAAGCATTTTCGCGCAGTTTTTCGTTACATTTTTGACCTCCATAAAGTGCTGATTCTTTTACCTATCCCGTCTCTAAGGAATCACAACTTTTTGAAGGCCAAAAGTACCTATTATTATCATCCACCTTGATGATTGATATAATAATGTCATAGCGTCACTTAGGTTATTATATTACGTTACCATGACTAGTAAATCAAAAGTTCTCACAGGTAGGTACGTAGGTAATGTTTTTGAGATTATTGAGCAATTTTTATCCCAGCCTAAACACGTGTGAGATAGCATTTTTTGTCCGGTTTTCACAGCAATTGAACTCCAAAAAGTGGTGTTTCTATTATGCTGTCTTTAAAGTTACGGCAAAGAATCAGCTTCTTTTTGAAGGACGATAATACTAATATCAATTTAATCGTCTAGATGATTGATAAAATAATGGATTAGCGTCACAATTTGTTACGTCAATTACGTTACGATGACTAGAATTTAGTATTTCAAGAATGTTCGATGTAGTTACCTCTACATCAAAAAATCTCGAAACACAACTTGCGTATGTTATACTTACTATATTTTCGTCCCAGCCAAAACACTAAAACGTAGGTAGTTAAACGTGGTCATTATTGACGTTTCTAAAGTGCTGATTATTACATAATCAGGATCAACGATTTATTATCCTGAATACATGTTTTCCAAACAAAAACATTCGGCCTTATCGTCACCTGAAGAGCAATATGTAATCTTATCAATAGGTATTGATTATTTAAGTCGACTTCAATAATCATCAATCAATAATAACCTAGTAGGTACAAATAATGTACTTATTATTATCAAACCAGATCGATCATTACGTATTTTAATAAAAAATTTGAATGTTTTGCAAATCATAACACGTCAAACGTGACGCTAAACCATTATTTACATTTTTACATTATACAAGTCATCTACGAAGCCTTTATTATTATTTGCACGTAATGTACGTACAATCGAAAAATAACATTACTTAGATGAACATTCCCCAAAAGTGTCGGGCAGAGGTGTACCGCACAGCAACTTAATTACGTAACACACTATCTATCACAATCTGAATAATTTTGAAACCTTTTGCTTATCCATTGCTTCATATGTTCGAAAAATTTGTCAGCTCAACAGCGTAAATAACGCAATGAATGTTGCTGAACTGTCAAAATGAAAGCCATTTCTACTGTTAGTGTATTACGTACCGAATTACCCCGCTGCCTGTTGTGTTGAAGTCCCTTAAAATAGAGGGCGAATCTATTGCCTTCAACGATGATTTTCTTCACTGTTTTGTAAAATTGCATACTGTCCGGTACTCAGTTAAGTACATACTTATACGTTAATATACACTTACTTATTACATAAATAATAGGTATGTACATTCTAATCACATAATTGCCTGCATCTTTAAAATCGGCCTTCAGACAGATTGTAATGCGTCCTTTGTCTACATGTTTATCAGATAAAATCATTAGTTGTTATTCTTGATTCATACTTGTTAACTAATTCTGGTACCTACTAACTTCATAGGTAAATAGTTTCTTTATTAATAGCACAATGCAGGTACTACCTACACACACTGCCATAGACTTATTAACTACTTCAAAAAGGAGGAGGTTATCAATTCGGATGTTTGCATTTTTTTTAATGTATATTCGGGCATAACTCCGTCATTTATAGACGGATTTGCAAAATTCCTTTTTTGTTTGAAAGGGTATACTCTCGAGGTGGTCTCATTGTCACGAAGTCAGAATCTGATGAAGGGATCTGATGGATATCGAGGAAAATCCTCAAATTTTATAGGCTTATAGCGATTTGGGTATTTTGTATAGTAACTCTTGCATTTGCTCTCGGAAAGCACCATTCGGTGAAGTGGAACTGATGATGAAGACCAGAGGTGGCCACCGGAACTACTCAATAATAAGTACATATTTCACGGGTTGCGATTTGATTACTTTATTATGGTAGCTAAGCAAGTTATGCTTATCACAATGCATATGGTGCAGTTCTTTTGGTACTTATCAGGAGAGCTCCTTAACAATTAACGTCCCTGCATCGGGAAAAGAAATATTTTGTAAAAGGTGATGAGCAGTTGACATTTTTAGGCTATTGTAACTATTGTAACAGATAAATTTATAAGTGACTCACTAAAAAGTGAAAAATAAAAACTTTATTTAAAAAAAAAACACTACAAAGTGAAAATAACTTTAATTTCGGAAGTCGGTGGCAAAAAACTGAAATACAAATCCAAAGACACCGACTTCCGAAATTAAAGTTATTTTCTGCCCGCGGCTTCGCCCGCGTGGATGTCGGAAATTATCCCACGGGAACGTACTATCGTGACAAAAAGTAGCCTATGTCCTTCCCCAGGATGCCATCTATCTCCTCGCCAAATTTTATCGAAATCCGTTCAGTGGTTTAGGCGTGAAAAGGTAACATACAGACAGAGTTACTTTGGAATTTATTATTTTATTTGCTAACATGTAAAACACTGGTTAGAAGGCATGTATTAAAATTTCATGACACAGTATTCAGAAATGCACCCTGTAAGGGGTACTGCAATTTTGTTGTATCAATTTATTAAATTAAATGATATAATATTGATTATTTACATTAAACATTAATCAGTAATTTATTATTACTTACATTTTACTTTAAAAATAAATTATTATCAATTTGTTCTTTCATTTTAGTCATAAAGTTAATTATTATTTAGCATTTACGGCAAGCATATTATTTTCGATTGATTCACAATTTGTCAGTTTTAAATTCCTTGCAGTTTTAAATTATAATATTGTAGGTATGGATAAGTACCTAGTACGTTTTTTTTTTTCGTGGTGAAATTCTTTTGGATACACTAAAACCCCATTGTTCCTTCTACTACCATAAATGTTGGGGCCCGGGAGATACTTGTACATTCGCCGCACCCCCAACTGGCATCAGCCCGCCATGCCTAGCGGGCCCCATCACTAAGTGCGGCCGATAAAGGCGCGCATAGAACACTGGGTGCCACACCCAGTACCTACCATACTTCTTTTCTGATATGACACTAGGTTTGAGCTTATCCTGACAGCTAATGACATAGCAAAAATATTAGACATTTAGCAAAAAAAGGGAAAGTACCAGAACAGCTTGAGTTTGAATATGATGTCTCAACAGACTGCATACATGCGTCAGTCCGATTAGCTCAACCCTATCTTAGGGAGCTCAACGACCCGACACAACATTCCCACGAGTGGGAATAGAATAGCAAGTGATTCAGTTTGTCATTTTTGTGGGTACAGAGTTATGTTAACCGTTATTTGCAGATCTTTGACAATCGTTAGGGGTAGTCAGAAGCCACGGTCTGACAACCAGTCTTCATAAGCAGCATCGTAATAGGTACCCAATAACTGGGTTGCGGAGTTCAGATAGGCAGCCACTCCATGTAAACTACTGGCTACTGGTTAAGTGATAAATTATAAATGAATGATAAATGATTTTATTTCTGTAAATAGGTTTGTACAAACACTTTTACACGTCAATCATATTTTAAAAACTAGATGAGGTCGGCGTTTCCTATCCGACTACTCTGAGAAGAAAGGCCGAAACAAATTCAGAGGTCACAGTCTCTTTTAAAGTCCAGACATAATCTTGGTTAGATCATGTGAAGACCATGTAGATTTGTGTCTGAAATGGTGTTTTGAGGAAAAACCACACAGATTGAGTGGACCTGTCTAATCAGTGCACGCTTTGTCAGTAATCGTGCAGCTCAACTCAGAACTTAAGGAGCTCAACGATTCGACGAACGATGCCAAAGAAAGGACATTTGGGTAGGCCACAAAAAAATCTCAAACTGCCAGACTACTCGTATGATTTAAACTAGTTGAGAAGAAAAAAAAGCAACAATGACCCACATAGTCTTCACATTCACAATATTAAAAGAGGTTAGACACGAAGCTGACCTTAAAAGGCTAGGCGGATGATAATGAGAGTTATGTTAATACTCTTAACTTAAGACTGTAGCTACTTATAGAGTTTAACTAGTCTTAAACACGTGACCGAATTCTGGGCCGAATCCATTTAAGGCTCCTACAAACAGGCGCCAAACGCGACGCGACACAAAGGCACCACCTGTCGCGCGAGGAGCGGTGCCTTTGTGTCGCGTGAAATTCGCGTAGCGTGTCGCGCCTGTTTGAATGAGCCTTTAGATTGCCATAAACACTAAGAAGAAGAATAACGGGTGGAAAGAAGGTAGTTAATAATTGCGTACACGCATAACGTCAGTACTCTCTTATTCTAATTGAATGTGTCTCAGCACACAACTCACTGTGTCCAATCAACAAAATGGAAGGCTAGAAGGTGTGTTTGTACGCTAATTAGAGCAGCAGTCACTTAGGTTTCCATCACGAATTAATTACTCTGCAAAATTAGCTTGATAGAATAGTTAGAATGGTACTGAGTCGTATCTCGTTAATTTAGTGATAACAGAAAAAACACTACAAAATGAAAAATAACTTTAATTTCGGAAGTCGGTTCTTTGGTTTTGTATTTTCGTTTTTTGCCACCGACTTCCGTAATTTTAGTTATTTTTCACTTTACACTTAGTGTTTTTTTGGAAGTCGGATTTGTTTTTTTTTTAACGACTTCACAAAAAGGAAGAGGTTCTCAATTCGCCTGTAAGTATGTATTTTTCTTTTTTTTTATGTGTGTTAGCTCAGAACTTTTTTTATGGGTGCACCGATTTGGATGATTCTTTTTTTATTTGATAGGTGGTGCTTCATATGTGGTCCCATTTAAATTTGATCAAGGTCTGACTAGCAGTTTTTGAGTTATCCATAATACTGCATATTTTTTCCACTTTGTTTATAAGGATGATGTGTTAATAATTTCCTGTCACTGTTATTTACACACCAAGTAGTGGCATACATATTTGTTGTGGGGTTGGTACCGCAACTAAAAAGAGAAAAATAAAAACTTTTTTACAAAAAAACAACCGACTTCCAAAAAAACCACTAAAAGACGTGAAAAATAACTTTAATTTCGGAAGTCGGTGGCCAAAAACGAAAATACAAAACCAAAGACGCCGACGACGACTTTTGAAATTAAAGTTGTTTTTCACGTCTTTTAGTGTTTTTTTTGGAAGTCGGTTGTTTTTTTGTAAAAATGTTTATTTTTCACTCTTTAGTTGTGGTATCCCCACAAATTCGTATACTATGAAAATAACAGTGACAGAAAGATAATAAGTATAACATTATCATTAAACACCAGCGATAAGACCGCCCATTGTGTCACCCTATGTAAAATTTCTACATTTACCTAAACTTATCTGTAATTTATATGGTGTACTAGAGAGCATTCTATTCTATTCTATTCTTACCCTCAATTACATGTCACTTTAACCTCCGCAATCGTTGAAAAAGGCTATCTCAACATTTTGTAGCATTAATGGGCAATTAACAAAATTCGTTACTGAACGAACGTCGAACGTTGTATAAAATATTCACTTATGTACGGTCATGACCTTCTCTGCACAATATTATAGGTATATCAAAAACCATAATTAATTGTTATAATTAACTAGTCTTGGTAAAATAAGGAAGGGGCAGTTCACGACACCATATTTACATAAGATTTAATTTTACTGTAAACTGATTACTTTAGCAAGGGGTATCTTATTGCCCAGCAACGGGTTGTGGAGGTCAGATAAGCAGTCGCTTCATGTAAAATACTGGTATTCTGCTGCATCTGGTTAGACTAGAAGCTGACCCCAACTTAGTTGGCAAAAGGCAGGCAGATGATGACTTAAGTGGCTTACAAGAGCTAAAGCGTGGTCACTGTCGGATTGCATAGAAAAGAAAGAGACGCGCGATGACACAACGCTGGTAATTTATTGCAAAATATGAAGCAATTATGGATTTCCAAAAAATCTATTCATTGGACTAAAAATTAAAACACTATTACGTTAGTATGTTACTTGTAGAATAATCTGACAAAAAATCTGAATGTTTGCATTTTAGTATGGTTTTTAATCGTATTTTTTTTTTTTTAGAGATATATTAGTGTTTTTTTTCTATCATATCAAGTTAATTGTATTATGTTTTCAACACACTATCTAACTAGCATATATCCAGAAGAATATCATATATTTTTCTGATTTTGATTACTGCACTGGATCATATATTTTTAGGCATTATAAATTTGCGTTTAGGTCATGTAGTCCCCTTAAACTGATATCACAATTGTTAACACTGCTAGATAAACTTTGAACTTGAATTGATAAAGTAACATTAGTAGTTATTATAAATGATGGTTATGTTATTGATGTAAACATAATTACTTAATCTGCAAATATCTTTCTAAAGAAGTAAGTTCATAAGTTGATATTGTCTATGTTGCATAGTTATTTTCTCTGCGAAGATTTATCAAAAAAATATTTGTTTTAAAAAAATAACCCCGGATTTCTTGACTTGACTATTCAGATGCATATTTATTTAAAATTAATGTTTAACCCCCCCATGCATGATGCAAATATCTGTATGTAGGGTGTAAGAGGATGGGTGGTGTGTGTTAGTTTTTCGATTCAAAAGCGCATTCCATTATAGACAACATCTCAACTTTAGGTGAACATGCATCCGAATATCCAATCTCTGCTAATAAGGCATTATTTACTTTATGGGGAATATGTATCCGGATAGCCGATATTTGCTAATTAAGCATTATTTTCCCTAATTCCAGGTAAACATCCCATCTTTCAAACTGAACGATGGCCGGGAGATCCCAGCTATTGGATATGGGACTTGGTTGGGGATGGACGAGACAGTAAGATACATTCAGTTGCCCTACCAAAGCGTAGTGTGCACACATAGTTGTTGGAATACCCAGAGGGTGTAGACAAGTGATAATATAACATCGATAACGACAATAGAAAAACAATTTTACAAAAAGAAAAATAAACGACTTCCAAAAAAGAAACACTACAAAATGAAAAATAACTTTAATTTCGGAAGTCGGTGTCTTCGGTTTTGTATTTTCGTGTACTGCCAATGACTTCCGAAATAAGAGTTCCCTAATAGCATTTACTGCTGGCACTCGGTTGGGCCACGGGCACGTGATCGTGGCCCAACCAAACGCCAACAATAAATGCTATTAGGGTTATTTTTCACCGTGTAGTGCTTTTTTTGGAAGTCGGTTATATATATTTTTTGTTATTTTTTTCACACACACAGACGAATTGAGAACCTTTTAGACGCCCTGTACAAGGTCATTGAGCTCATGAGCTCAAGGACCTTCTACAGGGTGTATCAGAAAGGTATGGTCAATTCAATTTATTCAGGAACAATTCACAATGTGTTTGAAATCATAATTAAATAAATAAAATAAAATCACATTCATAAAAATTATAAAACTAACACATTCATAATACAATAATTTATAGAAAATAATACAGAGCATCAAATTGACCAACTTTCTCTATGGGACCAATTTCGTAATCAGCCATCCAATACATTTTTAACTTTATAACCGACTTCAAACAGGAAAAGGTTTTTATTCGTCAGTGTGTGTGTTGTGTGTGTGCGTGTGTACTTTTAATTAATTTGTGTTTAAAAACTAACTAATGATCAAATCTATTCAAAAAGAATGATGCTTTCATTTTTATTTGAAAATTGAAGAAATTGTATTTTCAGATATTCAGCTTTTTATGTATTTAGATGTTAACCTTCACAGTAGAACATCTTTTGATTTTCCCTTAATTATTTTATTTACATACACGGCTACATATCAAGCTATACATTTCCAGTATAAGCTGATCTCGCATTGTATCAGATTTCCGTACAATGAGAGATGAGCTTATACTGGAAATGTATAGCTTTATAATTATCTACCCGTGTGTACACACAGTAAAAATCATCTCTTTATGTTTTTCTTTCCTTAATGTGTTTATTTGCACGTGTATTATATTTCTTTTGCATTTTCTTTTAATCTAGGAGTCCAAGAGCCCGACTAAGCCGTTTGAGGTTAGTAAATATGCCTTGATACATTTTTTGCATGTAAAGGCTCCTTCAAACAGGCGCAACACGCGACGCGAATCGCGCGTGACACCATTGTGTCGCGTATGATTCGCGTCGCGTGTCGCGCCTGTTTGAAGGAGCTTTTATCCGTCATATGCTTTCTTTGTTTCGTTAGGCCGAAGACACACAGAGGAGCTTCGAATAAGCTTGGGTTTCCTAGGAAAGCGGTTCCGTCATATTAAAATGGCAGTCATAAAAATCTGTCATTTTCATCCAGATTTGACATTAAGGGGGATGCGCTAAGGTAGCCCGCGAAATTCAAATTTACTTACGTTTTTTTTGCAATTTGCAGATCAGTGTCAGGTTGTATATTGATTGAAATATGATTCGCAACCGTAACAAATATGGTTTTACAGAATTATAATCATTAGACTCGGCAATACATTATTGTGTCATGTCATTATTTCATTGTATAGGGTAATATGAAGTTAGAATGAAGTATTGATGATTTTTATGATTATAATTCTATAAATAAATATTTGTTACGGCCGCGAATCATATTTAGATCAACATAGAACCTGACACTGACCAGCAAATTGCAAAAAAACAAGAAAAAATTAATTTCGCGGGCTACTCTGATGCTTTCGCCTTAAGTTGTCAAACAACGCTCTGTACGTATTTGGACAACCGTTATATTATTGTGTGACCTTTCACCGCTTTCATAGGAAACTAAAGCTTTAAGGCTTTCCCGCAAACAGGCGCGACGCGACAGCACGACACAAAGGCGCCGCTCGTCGCGCGGCACGCGGTGCCTTTGTGTACGCTGTCGCGTCACGCCTGTGTGCACGAGCCTTTATTGCCACGCTTGGTGACTAGCGTCGCTCGAACAAGTGATAATTTAGGCCTTCAGCGTCACACCAAATGTCGGTGTAGTTATTTCAATGAGT
This sequence comes from Griposia aprilina, assembly GCA_916610205.1. Classification (NCBI taxonomy): domain Eukaryota; kingdom Metazoa; phylum Arthropoda; class Insecta; order Lepidoptera; family Noctuidae; genus Griposia; species Griposia aprilina. The sequence continues at coordinate 12,067,903 of OU744311.1, forward strand.
TGATTCGCTAGGAGTAGGTCACCTAGCACACAAACAGATCACTTTAGCAAGTATAGTAAGCGTCTCATACGAATGTGAACTTTATTCATATAATGTTAATGTTCGTATGGAACGCTTTCTCACAATCGCTTAATATGAAAATTATCTGCAAAGAATAAGGTTCATATTCATATGAATCGCTTACTTAGCTAAATAAAAAAGTAAAAACGCGAAGCAGTTAACTGTGTGTCTTCGACCTAATTAATTTGACTTCTGCACTACGTGTCGCTGGTTCAATTCTTATACGAATTAAGATGAAACCTACACATAGTAGGCAAAGTCAGAAAAATTAATTGTTAAGCAAGTTACCAACTTAAATTATCCGTTGAATCAACTACCTACCAATTTTTGACAGTTTTATAAAGTGACTTTTTATTTTTTTATTTATATGTTTTCGGGCCTCACGATTTATTTAATATATTCATGTTTCCAATCAATCCCTGTAAATAGGCTACAGGCTACTCTTATGAACAATGATATTATGTTAAAACAAATGGTTCAAAAGACTAGAGGCCTATAATGTCAGACGCACTACATACCTTACCTACAGACACATCAACGACATAAAATAATACATTAATAACAAATACTCTTACAACAATTTTCAGTTCGGATTCAGCGCCAATGGCATGCCCAAGATGATGGAGGCACTCTCCTATGCCATAGACATTGGCTACAGACACATAGACACTGCTCACCTCTACCGAGTGGAACCGGAAGTGGGGAAGGTCATAGAGAAGAAGATTAAAGATGGCGTCGTGAAGAGGGAAGAGCTTTTTGTCACTACTAAGGTAAATTAGGTCCGCAAAGGAATAACAATATCTGATACAATCGTAAATCTATGGATTGAGATTACCTCTGATCCAAATGAGTTCGGTTCTGCCGCCGATCCAAATACCCGCCCAAATCATGATTGTTCCACCACTGTATGCATGGACTTCCTGACATGATTTTAAACATTTTTGGCATCCAGGGGTCTCCAATACGGTACGTCTAGTAAATACTAGACGTACCGTACCGATATAAGGGCAAATGCCCTCACATCAAAGCGAGATTCGTTAGAAAAACACACAAAGCGCCAGTCTTCGTCTGCCCAATTTCTGTGTTCACGAGCCCATTGTAAGCGGACTCTGCTGTTGCGAGGCTCAATAGGTGGTACACGTAGCGGCCTTTGGGAACAAAGATTGACTTCATGCAAGCGATTTCTTATGATTTGATCGCTTAGTAACAACCCTGAAGAGCTATGAAGCCTCGTAACCAACATCATCGCAGTCATTGTACGATTTCGACGAGCAGTTATTTGTATGTAACGAACTTGTCTGCTTGTGGTGTTGTGAGCTCGTCCTTCATATCGCTCTGCCACGCTGCCAGTGATGCGGTAACGTGTCCAAAGTCGATTTATAACACTCTGCGTAGTGCTCAGAGCGATTGCCACAGCACGTTGCCGAGAACCAGCTTCCAACATTCCCACGGCTCTGGTAGTTTATTTTCGGCTCAAATTACATCTTCTCTCCATAATAACGTTATTTTGTATTGATGCCACTCAGCAATATGGCAGCAATTTTACTGATTTGGCCTCAAACCTGTTGCAGGACGACTTGACAGAAGATTTTCATCTTTTGACAGAAATTCCAAAACCATTCCCTTTTCAAACGACGAAATTTACTAAAAAGTATCCATACGAGTTAGAAAAATATAGTAAAAAAAAACGGATTTTTTGTAACTAGCTCCTTGCTTGATCCATAGACACGTTTGATGTGTGTATCAATGGATCCTGGGTTCGATACCCGCATAGGAATAAAGCTACGGCCTCCTAAAGCTACTCCCTTCCTAGAATTACCGATTATTCCAGTGTCTTTTTCTCCTATTAACATACAAATGTTCTATCTCTTCAGGTGTGGCACCATTTCCATCGCGAGGCTGACGTGGAGGTGTCAGTCCGAGGATCCCTGCGTCGCTTGAATCTGGAGTACATCGACCTGGTGCTCATGCACTGGCCCATGTCTATCTCGGTGAGTTTTTAACCTGTTGGGAAAGAAAAAATGTTAATTTAAAGGCGTTCACAGCTGTGGTTAAGAGGAAACGTGGTTTTCCAGACAAACGTATGAAACTCGGAATTCTCCCTGGTTAATAATATTGTTAGAGCAAAGAGGTGCAACCTCACAATGTGTAACTTCAATTCACATTGATTTCTAAGATGGACTGGTTGAATTTTTAAATAGACAACTGTTTGTTAGGAACTTGAAAAACTTTTCTATGAGCTGCGTAAAAAAGATATGGTCCATCATTCATTTGTTTTCTCATATTATTTGTAAGTCTAACAACATTATATAAAAGGTTATCTGCGTATTCTGCTGTTTAATTAACAATAATTTACAACAGATAAGTTTATAGCAAATATTTTTTTACGTTAAGATGAATGTGGCCGCTTTTCTTTAGATCGAATTTTGTAGTTTCGTATCGCAATATGAAACTTTACAAAAGGTATTAGAAAATTCTAGACACACTTACTGAGAGTCCTTACAAGCAGTTATTCATAATTCCTTCTCAGTCACGAGGTAATATTTTATTAAAAGAGTGGTTATAACACAACTTTAAATACCCCAACGGCCCCTGTACCGTTGCATGCACCCATAAGCACAATGTTTTGCGTGCGTTACGTTGCGCACTAACGTAAACAGAAAAATTTCAAACCAAAAATTAAAATCGTTTCCCAGCAATTATTTTTGTGCTGTTACTTATTTTGATGTACAGAATACGTAGTTGACGGCTATGTGATGGGGCTTTTTACACGCTGTGTTCTTGAGGCTCATTTTCTTAATTTTACCATTGCTTTGAGAGAAGAAATTGTGCAGAAACAATATCACTACGATTTGGATTAGGCATTTTTTCATATTTGTACTAATGAAGAAGAGAAAGAAAAGATTATATTCTTAAAACAATAAAATTCTAACCTAAAAACCCATCTTCTACCTTCCAGCAAGACGGAGTAGACGAGAAGATTGACTACCTGGAGACGTGGCGTGGCTTCGAGTCCGTGCTAAAAAAAGGACTGGTCAAGAGTATAGGAGTGTCCAACTTCAACGTGGAACAGATGGACCGGCTGCTCAAGAACTGTAAGGTGCCACCGGTGAACAACCAGGTTGAGGTGAGATAGAATTTTTTAGACCTTTGAATTTCCTTATTAATTGGGAGCACAGAGAGCGGCTCGTCAATGGGTAACTCGCCGTCAGGTAAGGACCAGGTCCGTGTCAACGGCGCGTTGTGTTTCACGCGCGCCTCAAAGAGATGTCAGCACCATTGACGGGGTCCGATAGGGCCGATGCCTGCCGAGGTCGCGGATTGTTCGAAAGAGTTACCGTGGCCCTGGCGCACAGGCAACTGAAGGAACACGGGTGGTTTTAGTCAGTAAGAGTCTGACACGCACACCTGCTTCGCCCAAAGCGGGAGACGTCATTTGATGAAATTTCCACCAAAAAAAATAAAAAAGAGAGCGGCTCGTGGCTAAGTAATAACAGCCACACGGGTCGATCGAAGGTTAAGTTACACTTGCCGAGGTCAGTCCGTGGATGGGTGACCATTCATCAGGTAGTCAGAAGCCATGAAAGTCACACAACTAGTCTTAATACAGACCAAATCGAACATCGTCTAATATTTTAAATCAGTCTTGACAAAAATATTGCTTTATGATGTTGCATTTCACGATTACACTGGATCACGCCCAATTTGCATACTCGTAGATTGTGGTTTAAGTTAAATGTAATTAATTCAACAGCATGCAAGATGCATTTTCTCGGTTTAATCTTAGGGCCAATATTGAATTAAGAGGTTTGATCACCAACAATATTGAATTAAGAGGTTTGATCACTAACAATATTGAATTAAGAGGTTCAATGACTAACAATATTGAATTAAGAGGTTTGATCACTAACAATATTGAATTAAGAGGTTCGATCACTAACTAAGAACCATCCAATACTTCTTCTCAGTCCAAGGAGAGTTAATAATGAAGTTACTATATTAGTCTGGGTATTTCATAGCAGTGTTTAATTTAAACTCTTCAGGTACAAGAAAGACTATCATAATCGGAGTGGTGAGCTCGCTCGTAAGCCCACAGGCAATTTCTTCGACTGATTGACAGTGCCCTTTTAGCCTAATCCATTTTTAACGCTAGTCATCATTATTGCTCTTATCCCAATTTATTTGGGGTCTGCGCAACATATCTTTTTCCTCCATACTTCTGTACTCGTCATCTCGGTAGTCACACCCTTTCTATCCATATCATCTTTCACACAGTCCATCCATCGTTTCTTTGGTCTCCCCCTACTCTTATAGCCATCCACATTCATACTCAAAACTTTCCTCACGACATTTTCCTCATTCCTCCGCATCACATGCTCATACCATGACAACCGATTTTTCAACGCTAGTAAAATTACTAAAATGACTCACTAACAAAAACATCATTTCTCTCTAACAGATAAACCTAAACCTCGGTCAGAAGGAGCTGGTAGACTTCTGTCAAGCGAACAACGTGTTGATCACCGCCTACTCCCCGTTCGGCACGATGGTGCCCTCCCGAAGTGCCCCGAACAGTCCCGAGCCCAAGCTCAACAACCCGACAATGTTGGCCATCGCGAAGAAGCATGGGAAGACTGTCACGCAAGTCACGCTGAGATATCTGGTAAGGGATTCTGTATTTTATAACTAGTTTGCCACTCCTCGATACTTCCCGGGTGTTATCATTGTGAGGGTCGACCGGAGAACACGGTGGAGCATACGGTGGAGGTCTGCCCGGCTTGGGCGGAGCACCGCCGTTTCCTCGTGGCGGCAATCGGCGGCGGTGATCTCTCGCGTCCGGCCCTGGTCCAGGCCTTGGTACGGAGTTAGAGATCATGGGAAGCCATCACGTCCTTCTGCGAAGCAGTAATGTTCGCGAAGGAGGAGGCGGAGCGCGTGAGGGAGAGGCAATCGTTGCGCCCTCACGATCCTAGTCACCGCAGGAGGAGACACCCTGGGCGTCGGGAGTCGATAGTCGATTCCCGGCCACCGTAGGCGCGGGCTTGTGGACGGCGAGCAATGGGCAGCTCGCCACCCGGTAAGAACCAGGCCCGGGTCGACGGCGCGTTGTGATCCACGCGCACCTCAAAGAGATGTCAGCATAATTGACGGGGTCTGATAGGGCCGATGCCTGCCGGGGTGGCGGTTTGTTCGAAAGAGTTACCGTGGTCCTGGCGCACAGGCAACTGAAGGAACACGGGCACTCGCGCCCCTAGTCACCGCAGGAGACGCCCTGGGCATCGGGAATCTCAAGCAGATTCCCGGCCACCGTAGGCGCGGGCTTGCGGACGGCGAGCAATGGGTAGCTCGCTCTCTGGCCTGCTCCGCCCAGAGCGGGAGAAGTTATTTGATGATTTCCCAACCAAAAAAAAAGACCTTGTTACTTCGTTGGTTTGGTATCGAGCGTGGGGTCTTTGCCAATTTATACTGGTAGAATCGTCTTCTTACTTATAATACTGTTATTTAAAATTCATTTTGGAAACATAGATGAAGGGACAATAGTGTCAATACCCATCTTCAGGCGACCGTTTCTGTAAAAATCTCAACGTGGAAACTTAAGTGAAGTGAGATGTCATTCCACCTGAGAGATTGAGACTATTATCAGTTCACTTCACCTAAGTTTTCAGGGTGAGATTTTTCAGAATATACCGGTTGGTTTCAATCCAGAAATCAGAATCAAGTCTCCGTCAGATTGCTACTAAGAATATCCTAATTGAAAAGCATAGCTCCATGAGGATATTCTCAGTTTTAGGTCGAAGTCTGGTCGCCTATTCCGTAATATTTGAAGAATAAGGTCTTGAACTAGTCCTTCCTGCTCGTTGTGACATACGGTGCCAAAACGTGGACACTGACAGTCGGGCTAGTCCACAAATTCAAGGTCACTCAGCGCGCTATAGAACGTGCTATGCTCGAAGTTTCTCTGAAGGATAAAATCAGGGATGAAGTTATCCGGAAAAGAACTGGAGTTACCGACATAGCTTGCAGATTAAGCAAGATGAAGTGGCAATGGGCTGGCCATGTTTATCGAAAGACCGATGGCCGGTGGAGTAGACGAGTCCTGGAGAGACCGCGTATTGGGAAGCGTAGTGTGGGACGCCCCTCAGCTATGTGGACCGACGACCTTAAAATGATGGCTGATGAATGATGGGGACAGACTGGATGCGAAAGGCGGAGGACAGAGTGTTGTGGCGCAGCCTGGGAGAGGCCTATGTCCAGCAGTGGACTGCCATAGGCTGAGTTGATAGCCCGAAGTCAGAATTTTGCAGATAAATAGCACAAATAGTAAATCTGTCTGAGCTCGACACCACGACCGGCGACTCGTAAGCTTATACCGTTACAACTGGAAGCAATCAAGTGGCCTTCCACCAACTTGACTACTTAGGGTAGGAGTAGGGCGCCACTACCTACTCGATTCTGGAATGATATATAGATAGATGAAAAAAATATTCAGTGCACATAAAAGACATAGCACAACACACAAAACAATTAAATGAAAGAAAATTATATGAATATAATGCCCGGTCATATAAAAGGTTACATGAGACTCATAATTTGTGTTATGGTATACTAAACTACCCTGCCATTCCTTTCGGGGAATATATTCGTGATATAATATCACGAATACTAGCTTTTGCCCGCAGCTTCGCACACGTTAATTAAGGCTTTGACGATCAATTCGGGTTATAATTCAATCATGATTTGAAAGACACGTGGCGCCATCTATTATCATAAGAACGTTATTGTTGTTTCCCTCGGGAACAGTGCTTTTTTTCGGGATGAAAGGTACCCGATGTCCGTTTCTGTTCACCTGACAACGTATATGCAAAATTTCATGATGATCGGTTTAGTGGTTTAGGTGTGAAAAGGTAACAAACAAACAAACAAACTTACTTTCACATTTATAATATTAGTTAGGATGAAGTTAATTATTGCAGACTCGACAATCTTTAGTATTTACAGGCCAACAAGCAATATGTATTATTATTATTATACCCAGTAACTGGGTTGTGGAGGCCAGGTAGGCAGTCGCTCCATGTAAAATATTGATATTTAGCTGCATCCGGTTAACATAGTTACCAAAAGGCTAGGCAGATTGATTTGGCCACAAGGAGTAGTATTATTCTAAAAATAATTATTTTCTTTTACAGTACCAACGCGGAATCGTCAGCATACCAAAAACGGTGACAAACTCAAGAGTCGTAGAAAACGCATCCATTTTCGACTTTACCCTGGACAACGCTGACATTGAGACGATAGCTAAATTCGACAATGGCTTCCGTACAGTCCGACCATTCTTCTGGCAAGATTATCAAAATTACCCGTTCGACAAAGTCCCCGAGAAAATGGATATCCCTGAGTCGCTTCGTATTTGGAAGAATGGACTCAATTTGGATATTGATTAAACTTTACAGCGGGTTAATTGCGTAACACACTAACAATTGCAATGTCTTTCATTTTGACAATTCATCAACATTCATTGCGTTATTTACGTTGTTGAGCAGACGAATTTTTCAAACATATGAAGAAATGTATGAGGAATTTTCTACAAAATACTATGTATTGTGAAAGTGTGTTACGCAAGTGAGGTGCTGGTTATTGTTAACATTGTCTGGCTGTTAACAGCTTTGGCCAAAAGTAAAAAAAAACGCTTTTATATTTTGTTTCTGACATTATTACTGGTATATAAGTAATGCATAAATAACACAGGCATCAAAATGTTGGTCTTCTACGTATATTTTTATTATAAAAAAAAAGTTTTTACATTGCTTGAGTTTTATTTACGTTATTGTGTTACCAAGTGGTATCGTGTTACCCAGTAACTGGGTTGTGGAGGTCAGATAGGCAGTCGTTCCATTTACTATACTAGCATTCAAATGCATCCCGTTAGACTGCAAGCTGACCCTAACGTAGTTCGGAAAAGGCAATTGAAACTGTGGCGCCACATGCGAACTACGCATCATACTGACGCAAAATCCTGCATCGCGCAAGCAAAGTTTACCGCGTGACTATTATATACAACGTCCCTACATCAATTGTCGGGCAGTTGCCAGAAACAACTCCCGTCCGGTCGGGAGATCCTTCCTTTTCTATGGAGGATGCGTGAACTTTACACCCTGTTCCTCATACCTCTATAAAAAGATATTGTATCGTTAACAATAAGGCGACACACCATATGTTAGGTATGATCATCGCAGCCTATACCTACATATTTCTGATAATAATAATGACCGAATTTCGGCTATGATGACCAGGCTCAGCGGAGACTATCCTTCGGCGCGGGAGGTATTATAGTACACAAGTGTGTGTGCAGACACAGGTGCACTTTCTCATCCCTCTCACATAGTCCGATGGGACGGCAATCCGACACGACCGGAGACAGATCAGGCGCAGGACCAACGGCTTAACGTGCTTTCCGAGGCACGGGGGTATCACACCGCCAACTTCCAAACTCCAGGCTGTTACAAAGAAATTCCTAATGGAAGAACTCAATAATACTTTGCTCGACCTGGGAATCGGACCCTGGACTCAGCAGTCTTGCAACCACGAGACTAACAGGGCAATCACATTGCAATACCAGAATACCAATACCAGAGACATCGTAGGTGCGTTGCCTCATCCCAGAGACAAATCTGAAATGTCTCATGTGGCCGTAATTTACACCGGCATACTGAGATTTTAAGCTGGAATATCTGTAGTGTACCAGACCGTACCTTTCTAAAAGCACCCATACCCTTCAAACCACAGCAACGCTGCATGGCTGCATCTTGCAAACAATTCCATAGCTAACTTCAACCAAAAAAACCAGCCATTGATGAGAAGAAAATCTTGAAAAAGACAAAGCTCCTCAAATATTAACCCACAAACTAGTGTTAAATAAAAAACGGTTTTGTATTTTCCATTTGCCACCGACTTTCGAAGTTAAATATAATTTTTACTTTGTAGTTTAGGGGTAGTACTTAAACGCAAATCAAAAAATTACTTTTTGTATCCAAAAATAATCCGAATTCTAATCAAAATTACTGATTGCACAGCAAAATACTCAACTCAAAATATAACTAAATAAGCATCAATTTATATTCGTGGCACACCGCTATCTACTGGGCTAGGCGTCCTATTTCTGAATGGCAATAATAATAAGATGTAGTCGACGGAGCCCCGCTTTGAGTGGTTTATAAAAATAACCACGAAGAGGATAGCGGGGTCTTCCAGACCCCGCTATCCCCTTCTAACCCAGCCTGTCCGAGTCCGGGTGTCCCAAGTCACGAGCTCGCTTCGCTCGCTCTGGCATAATTTTTACGACAAACTGCTGATCGGAGACAGTACATAATACTCACACGCTATGAGTGTGAGTATTATTTGCTGTGCAGTCAGTATTTAAATGATGGAAATGAATTGATAGATGATTATTTATTTGATGTGCAATTAATAATATCCCTTTTTTTAGAAGTCCGTCACTTTTAGGTGTCGTACCTACCTACAAATTCGTATACCACTACTTGCTATGTAAACAAGAGTTACAGAAAGTTCTATAACGACATCAACATACACAAAGTGGATTAAATACGTATCATTGAAGCTAACTCAAAAACTTCCAAAGCCAAACTTAATCAAATTCGTACGGGACCACAGGGCGAACTACCAAATGAAATCGAATTTTCAAAATCGGTCCACTATAGATGAAAATTATACAAATTTAACAGAACCCTCCTCCTTTTTTTAAGTCGATTATAAATGATATTGTTGCCGATTCTCTTGTACACCGAACTAAACTAACTAAACTATCACTAAAATTCCTTACTTTTAGCTATGAGAATCTTACAGCTATTCTGCAAAAAAATATCTCTAAATTTAATACTAATTTTGACGTAACTAAAATTTAATTTGACAATCGCGACTCCACGTGGTAGGTACTTGTTTGCCCGTGATTTTTTTTTAGAGCCGGAGGCACGCATTGGGGCGGGCAGCCTCGACGTGTTTTATGTTTTTTTTTTTACTTTTTGTATAGAAAATATGAAAAAAAAAAGGGGTTCGAAATTTTCATTATTTTTGCGATAGGACACACCATTTTCGAGTTACAGGCAAAATAAAATTAAAAAAGTCACAGTACTGTTTTTGCACCTGAAGTCGAAGTGTTGTGGTGAATTTTAGTTCATGACAACTAATTTTATTCCACACCTTTTTAATCGCGATTAAAAATAGCTAGATTTAATTAGACAACCAAAATTTTAGGTAAACAACGTCAAATTCAGAATAGCAAAATTGGCATTTTCACTAAACTAATAATTCAGTGCCATCTTAGTGCTGTCATACTAAAATATAGTTAAGTTGTGTCACTTTAGTCTATTTCAGAATGAGAAATCGTCGTTTGACAGGAATAAACTAAATTTTAGTGATTTTTAGTCTAGTTTAGAGAATTTTGTGCCAAGAGAATCGGCACCAATGTAGATTGATGGTGACTTTCCTACGCAAACCAACACAATAATTGCATAACACACTATCAGTTACAATCTGAATCATTTTGAAGCCTATTGCTAATCCATTGCTTCATATGTTCGAAAAATGTGTCTGCTCAACAACATAAATAACGCAATGAGTGTTGTTGAACTGTCAAAATGGAAGCCATTCGTACTGTTAGTGTGTTACGCAACTACCCCGCGGAAGTAAAAGATGAAGTTTATGCACGAGTGTGCAATCGATAACAAAAAAACATTGATACGGATAGTTTCAAGCTCACGTACTAGGTAGAGCTCGCACTACTAGTTCACCTTGGCGGAATCGGAATTGCTATAACATGACGACTTTAACTGTAGCAACACGAGTGTAGACAGTGCTAATTTGTGATTGTGCTGTACTCGTTATAGACTCCTGGTAAGTATTGTTTTTTATGTGAGGTTATATACCATTTTGTTTGTGATTTTACTTACTATCGAATGATATATAATACATGTGAATTCCGAGTCGTACAAAGGAAGCTACTAGTAAAAATATGTTCCATTGCTGTCGGAAATTTCATAAATTTCTAAAAATATGATAAAAACCAATACATTGCTAGTTTGTACTTAACTAACCATATAGCATAGTTGTTTACGAACAATTTGGTACCAATATGGTACCATTTATTTAAGATTTCGAAGTAAGCAAAGTATTTGTTAAAGTTGTAATGGTTTTTTCGGCGCGTGGGGGCCGGCGGGACTCGTCGTTTGTTTGCCCTACCCAAGCCCTACCCCGTGAATGTTTTTTAGAGCCGGAGACGCGCATGGTGTGCAGCCTCGACGTGTTTTATGTTTTTTTTTTAGTTTTTCTATGGAAAATATAAAAAAAAATACCTACATGTAAAGTGTTAAGGGTTTAATAAAGGGGTCGAAATTTTTATTATTTTTACGATAGGACACACCATTTTCGAGATTTAAGCAAAATAATAAGAAAAATTTGATTAAACTACAAAATTTCGTAAAAAGTGCAGTTGACTCTTTCTACTTTGCTGCCGTCGTACTGTCTACACAGAACGTGTTTTTTGTCTACTCTTCCGTTGACAAAACGGTGCCTGTGCTAAGCCTGCAGAAGCCTATTTGCTAATCCATTGCTTCATATGTTCAAAAAATTTGTCTGCACAACAAGGTAAATACCGTAATTAATCTTGTTGAACTGTCAAAATGAAAACTATTCCTACTGTTAGTGTGTTAAGCAATTACCCCGCCGCCCGCGCTGGTCAGTTCGGTCTCTACGTCGTTTCCTTTTTCCTATACGCCTTTGACCATATATTAAGTTAGCGGTTATTGTCACGGCCATTGAACGTTAAAACCTTCTGAAATAAATTGATACAGCTAGGCTAGATGATCACTAACGTGAGTGATGTATTATGCCTAAGTAGAAAGTTTGAATTTTTACGGGGAGCATGTGACGCTTCTTTATTCACAACCACTGTAACTTTTGTTTCTAACTATTCCTAGAATCACCATACAGTGATGACCACCAAACTACGAGTGCTGCGATAATATTCTCCATAGGTACCTACTACGCTTTGGAATGGGCAACTAGCTTCATCTTTCTGACTGGCCGACCCCTTGACTATTGAAAAGTGCCTGTAATTGGTTTATTTGTAATAAATGCTTTGAGTTTGCGTTTGAAAGAACTCGACGAATCTCGGCGGTATTATTCAGTCTTGACAAACTTAGAACCAGCTACCAAATAAAACAAAATTTATTTATTTAATTTTTAGGAAAACTTACAGATAAACAGATACAGTAAGTAAAAAAAAAGTTCAAACAAAATATGGCCAATTACAAGTTTCTACATTTAGTATGTAGCACATACGAACAAAACAGAAAATTGACTATAAAAAAAACAAAACATAAAAATTACTATTTGCGCTCGAAAAAGCTTTTAGATAAAATGTTATTCAATTTAGCAACACTAGTATTGAAAATATCGATATCAGCTTCCTGGCAGGTTGCGTTGTACATACGACTCGCTCTCACCATGTATGAGTTCTGCCTGTACGTAGTGGCTACCACCGAGGTGTGCAGTAAATGAGGTCTACGCAAAAACACAGACGGCACTCGCAGCCCGATATTGGTGCCGATTCTCTTGTCACAAAATTCTCTAAACTAGACTAAAAATCACTAAAATTTTGTTTAGTCCTGTCAAAAGACGATTTCTCATTCTGAAATAGACTAAAGTGACACAACTTAACTATATTTTAGTTTGACAGCACTAAGATGGTACTGAATAATTAGTTTAGTGAAAATGGCAATTTTGCTATTCTGAATTTGACGTTTTTAACCGACTTCAAAAAAAGGAGGAGGTTCTCAATTCGCCTGTATGTTTTTTTTTTTTTTTTTTTTTTTTTTTTTTTTTTTATGTGTGTTAGCTCAGAACTCTTTCCTGGGTGAACCGATTTGGATGATTCTTTTTTTGTTAGAAAGGACATACCTCAAGGGTGGTCCCATGATAAGGAAACCAGGATCTGATGATGGAATCCCGGAGAAATCGAGGGGAACCTTCGAAAATCGTAGGAGCGCCTAGTGCGTTTGTTAATTTTTTCATTAAGTATTTTCAAGAACTACAATTTAATGAAGGTCTGGAATCGATCTGATGATGGAGCCGAAAGACAGTCGAGGGAATTCCTCAATGATTTACAGCAGGTACCTTGTGTTTGGGCTTGATTAATTTGTATTTATGAGAACTTTACACCTGAAGGGTTGTGACTGTCATTAGGGGTCTGATGATGAAGACGAAGGACAGTTAAGGGAACTCCTCAACGGTTTACAGTAGCTACCTTGTGATTCGACTTAATTCATTTATATTGATGAGAACATTGCACCCATATGGGTTATAAGTGCCATTACAGGTCTGATGATGGAGACCATAGACAGTTGAAGGAATTCCTCAACGATTTACAGCAGTCACCTTGTGTTTGGGCTTGATTAATTTGTATTGATGAGAACTTTACACCTAGATGGGTTGTGACTGTCATTAGGGGCCTGATGATGAAGACGAAGGACAGTTAAGGGAACGCCTCAACGGTTTACAGTAGCTACCTTGTGTTTGGACTTAATTCATTTATATTGATGAGAACTTTGCACCCATATGGGTTATAAGTGCCACTACAGGTCTGATGACCATAGACAGTCGAGGGAATTCCTCAACGATTTACAGCAGTTACCTTTTGTTGGGCTTACTTCATACGGTTCAATATTCCAAAATATTCAGGTCATACAAAAATAATACCCAATTAAGATTGAAGTTTTTCATAGGGCAACCACTACCTACTAGTCATGCTGATGCGTCAATTTGAGACTGAATTTAAGTTGCGTAATCGCGTCATCTCTAGCAATGCTCTTTCGTTGGTTGCTAAGCAATTTATGCTTGTCACAATGCATATGGTGAAATGGAGCTGATGGTGGCTTCACCATCAGCTCCAGTTCTTCTGGTTTTTACCAAGAGAAATCCTCAACAATAAACTCCTCAATTCCTTGCATCGGGAAATGAAATATTTTGTAAAAGGTGATGAGCAGTTGACATTAGGCTATTGTAACTTCGATAAATTATTATTTAACCCACTAAAAAGTGAAAAATAAAAACTTTTTGACAAAAAAAACAACCGACTTCCAAAAAATACACTACAAAGTGAAAAATAACTTTAATTTCGGAAGTCGGTGGCAAAAAACTAAAATAAACCAAAAAGACACCGACTTCCGAAATTAAAGTTATTTTTCACTTTGTAGTGTATTTTTTGGAAGTCGGTTGTTTTTTTTTGTCAAAAAGTTTTTAACCTAAAATTTTGGTTGTCTTAACTAAATCTGGCTATTTGTAATCGCGATTAAAAAGGTGTGGAATAAAATTAGTTGTCATGAACTAAGATTCACCACAACACCTCGACTTCAGGGGCAAAAACAGTACTGTATTTTTTTTTTAATTTTGCTTATATCTCGAAAACGGTGTGTCCTATCGCAAAAATAATGTAAATTTCGACCCCCTTTAAGAAACCTTTAAACCCATATAACTCTACACGAAGGTATTTTTTTTTAAATATTTTCCGTACAAAAAAGTGAAAAATTCCATATAAAACACGCCGAGGGTGCCACCCATGCGCGCCTCCGGCTCTAAAAAAAAATCACGTGGTAGGGTAAACAAGTAGGTACCATGTGGAGTCGCGATTGTCAAATTAAATTTTAGTTGCGTCAAACTGATTTTTAAATTTAGAGATATTTTATTGCAGAATAGCTCTAAGATTCTCATAGCCAAAAGTAAGAAATTTTAGTGATAGTTTAGTTAGTTTAGTTCGGTGTACAAGAGAATCGGCACCAATGTGTAACAACTCGGTAACACCAGTTGTTCCATTGTCAATCTTGAAAAGAAACACAAGATCTGATATTTTACGCCTTTCCTAACGTGGAAAGATATGAAATTTAATGCAACGGTAGGTATAATACGTTGAAAATGTCTTAGACCGATATTAAATGTGCCTTAAAAACCTTTTCTGTATGCTCTCAAAACGATTTATGTAGACATAATATTTGGGATTCCAGACCTGAGAGGCATACTACAAATAACTGCGAACAAAGGAACAGTATAATATTTTAATAGTCTTTATATTTTTGAACTCAGAGGATACCCTTCTTGACTACATTGTATATGTGTGCATCAAACAGGAGCATAGCATTAAAGGTAACTCCCAGATCACTAATAGTGCTGACCCTATTTAGCGTTGTATCCATAAGCATGTAGTCATGGACGATCCGGATAGGTTTCCGTGTAAAGGAGCAAATATAACACTTGGAGACATTCAAATCCAACTTATTAATAATACAATAGTCTTAAGGTCTGTCTGTAATAGATGAGCATCTGCCACGTTTTTTTTGTCTCATTATCTTCATGTCATCAGCATATAGCAACAATTTTGAGTACCGGAACGAAGAAGAGACATCGTTGATAAAGATATTAAACAACAGTGGCCCTAGCAAGGATCCTTGGGGAACCCCGGTAGGAACATTCATGGGCTTAGAGCAGTATCCATTCAGAACTACAATCTGACATCTGTTCTCCACATAGGACTTAAACCACCGGTAAAGGTCGCCCCTGATGCCAACCGATAAAAGTTTTTGCAACAGGATCACATGATCTATACGATCAAAACACTTACTGTAGTCGGTATACATATATAACATCGACTTGGGACCTCTGTAACATACACTTGGAGAGGTAGTCGCTACAGACAATGAGATTAGACGAGGCCGACCGACCCCTCACGAAACCGTGCTGGCTCTCACTTAAACTGTGCTTCAGTGCCGAAGAAACCTGTGCATGCACAATTTTCTCCAGCATTTTAGTAAACACAGCTTCGAAATAGGTCGGTAATTCTCGACCAATGTCCTTGAACCTTTTTTATGTATCGGTATTATATATGCCGACTTCCATATCTTAGGCACCACACCAGTAACAAGAGATTTTTCAAATAGGATGGAAAGAGTCACAGACAGATCCTTGGCGCAGTTGACGATGAATATGGGCGAGATGTCATCTGGACCCGCAGATTTGTTTAAATCCACTTGCTTCAGCAGCCTACAAACCTCACCTAGCCGGATTTCCACTTGACTTATATGTTGCGTTTTGTCATTGGGTCCCTTGACCATACTATAAGCCGAAGATTGACCGTTGGCATTACTAGTAACATCAAGAAAGTTAGAGTAGAAGCAATCACCGAAGATATCACAAATTACGTCACCATCACTGGACGTTACCTGGCCAAATTGCATCACAGAAGAGTAAGAACTAGATTGTTGCTTAGACTTGACGTACCTCCAAAAGGCCCGTGGATCTTGCCGAATGACAGATTCTATTTTAGCTATGTAATTGTCAAACATATCCCTCTCTAGGTCTTTAGCCCGCTGACGGAGTATAATGAACGATTGATAGTCTGATAACTTCCTGTACTTCTTAAATTTAGTGTGAAATTTAGCTTTTTCCTTTAATTTTTTTATTAATGGACTTTTGTACCAGAGAGGGTATTTTGATTTGGAGACGACAGTTTTTGTCGGTATATACGTGGAATGTAGCCTCCTTAATATACCATAAAAGTATGCTACCGGTTCATCCATCGACCTTCTACTTAACTCCGACTTCCAGTCTACACGGTTTAACTCGCTTTTTATATTTTCGTAATCGGCAGACTTATATCAAAATCAAAATCAAAATATTTTATTTCACATAAACCAACATGGGCACTTATGAAACGTCAGAAGCTAGGTGCACGGTTCCAATTGGTTGTTTCCTATGGAGAAGAGCCGGCAAGAAACTCCACGGTTACTCTTTTAAAAATAAGGGGCTTTTACAATGTTTCCAATTACAGTGTTGATAGATATGGGAGGACAGAGTTGTCAACAAGTAACATGTAAAAGTAAAAAGTAATATAAAAAAAATACATAGGACCGACCTGGCAGTCGATGTAGTTCAACGAATTCCGCGGTAACACATAAGGCTCTGAGATGAGATTCTTCAGGCACTAATGGATCATCACAGCAGCTGACGGTAACTTCATCACTAGAAAAAAACAAATCGAGGATTCTACCATTGACGTTCGGGTGACTATTATATTGCACCAAATTACTGGTATTAAAATTATCAATTAAACTAGTCTGAGCATTGCCATGAACATTAGCAGGGTACAATGATTGTCCGACGCCGGCCGGCTGCCATACAATATTGGGTTGATTGAAATCTCCTAAGACAACAAACATAACGGACAGACGCTTGAGGGTATTTCAAGTACGTTGTCCGCAAAGTTGCCCAGTTGTGCCGTTAAGGCGGTACCCCGACCAAAACCTTGCCATATTCAGAGGCTATTAACTCATTCACTATGGGTAATAAACTACATCTAAAAGCACATTATTAATGTTCGTTATCCTATCATCACATTGCTTGTTCTTATTTGTTTTTATGTGTTGTAAATACATTTAACTTTTTTATAAGGAGATTATTATAAAAAAGTGACTAAAATTATTGATTGCATGCATCTTTTCTTAAAGGTGACGTTCTAATAATTTAAAGATTACACTAATGGATAGATAGTTGAAAAAATCCAAATAATTGTCGTTTTATTAAGCTATTGCATAGCTTCTATCGCGGGCCTTGAGCGCGGGGACCGAATCCAGAAAAACCCATAAATCCTCTGCGGACGAGCACGATTCGCTGCAGGTGTCAGCGGCAAGTTTACGCTTAACTGCAATTAAAACACCGCCTCCCCTCATTTGACTGGTATGAGTGTAGCTGTAGTCCCGCGGGGTAATTACGTAACACACTAGGACAGTAACAGTAGGAATGGGTTTCATTTTGACAGTTCAACAACGTTCATTGCGTTTTTTCCGTTGTTGAGCAGACCAATCTTTTGAACATAGGAAGCAATGGATTAGCAATAGGCTTCAAAATGATTCAGATTGTGATAGATAATGTGATACGTAATTAGGGTGCTGGTCTCGTCTCCACGCCAGATACCGGTCATCAAACAATTCTGAGTCAGATATACCATCCACTAGCCACGTCTCAGTCAAACAAGTAACATCAAAACCATTACTACACACATTTCTAAAGAAAACAGTTGTCTTTGTCCGTAATCCCCGTACGTTCTGATAGTAAATATTAATAGGCGCCATAATAATCATTGAAAGGTTTATTATTTAATTGAATAGATAAAAGAATATAAAGCACATTCAAACTACGGTAATAAGACATATATAAACAAGGTTGCAACAAAAAAAGGCATAAGGAGATGATTTTAAATTAATAGAAGATAGACAGAAACTAGAGCATATAATCATAATAGCAGGTTTTTACAAACCGGTTGTCACCGAGCGAGCAGCGAACAAAAGGCAGGCGAGAAAGGAATCCGTATAAAAAACAGCTACCTGTGTTTCTCAAACTGTAAGTAAACAAAACTACCAGAAAGCCGCAACGACATTGTTAACATAAAAACTTTTTGATATCTTGCTCAGATCATGATGTGATGCTTTGGAGAAGAGGGGTTTTTACGTAAAAATATTTTGCAGCTAGTAACCCACACAAATTCAAATCCACGCTCTTTGGCTAGAGCTTTAGTTTGTTAAGGAGAATATTGTTTTCTAGTGTAAGATGGTCGTTGACATAGATCTTGCTATCTGCTCGAAGCCCCAGATTACTGGTGCTTAGGTTTTTGTGTTTTCTTGCGGCAACCACAAAATCATTTTCTATGTAACAATTGTGAACGAAACAAATTATATTTTAACTTTGTTTATCATTACGAGTCCTTGCTATATAATTGATCTGCGCCCTAGGGATATGACAGTTGATGGTCTCCCCGATCTTGGCCACTACATCGTAGGTGCGTTGCCTCATCCCAGAGACAAATCTGAAATGTCTCATGTGGCCGTAATTTACACCGGCATACTGAGATTTTAAGCTGGAATATCTGTAGTGTACCAAACCGTACCTTTCTAAAAGCACCCATACCCTTCAAACCACAGCAACGCTGCATGGCTGCATCTTGCAAGCAATTCCATAGCTAACTTCAACCAAAAAAATCCAGCCATTGATGAGAAGAAAATCTTGAAAAAGACAAAGCTCCTCAAATATTAACCCACAAACTAGTGTTAAATAAAAAACGGTTTTGTATTTTCTTTTTGCCACCGACTTTCGAAGTTAAATATAATTTTTACTTTGTAGTTTAGGGGTAGTACTTAAACGCAAATCAAAAAATTACTTTTTGTATCCAAAAATAATCCGAATTCTAATCAAAATTACTGATTGCACAGCAAAATACTCAACTCAAAATATAACTAAATAAGCATCAATTTATATTCGTGGTACACCGCTATCTACTGGGCTAGGCGTCCTATTTCTGAGTGGCAATAATAATAAGATGTAGTCGACGGAGCCCCGCTTTGAGTGGTTTATAAAAATAACCACGAAGAGGATAGCGGGGTCTTCCAGACCCCGCCATCCCCTTCTAACCTAACCTGTCCGAGTCGGGGTGTCCTAAGTCACGAGCTCGCTTCGCTCGCTCTGGCATAATTTTTACGACAAACTGCTGATCGGAGACAGTACATAATACTCACACGCTATGAGCGTGAGTATTATTTGCTGTGCAGTCAGTATTTAAATGATGAAAATGAATTGATAGGTGATTATTTATTTGATGTGCAATTAATAATATCCCTTTTTTTAGAAGTCCGTCACTTTTAGGTACCTACCTACAAATTCGTATACCACTACTTGCTATGTAAACAAGAGTTACAGAAAGTTCTATAACGACATCAACATACACAAAGTGGATTAAATACGTATCATTGAAGCTAACTCAAAAACTTCCAATGCCAAACTTAATCAAATTCGTACGGGACCACAGGGCGAACTACCAAATGAAATCGAATTTTCAAAATCGGTCCACTATAGATGAAAATTATACAAATTTAACAGACCCCTCCTCCTTTTTTTAAGTCGATTATAAATGATATTGGTGCCGATTCTCTTATATACCGAACTAAACTAACTAAACTATCACTAAAGTTCCTTACTTTTAGCTATGAGAATCTTACAGCTATTCTGCAAAAAAAAATCTCTAAATTTAATACTAATTTTGACGTAACTAAAATTTAATTTGACAATCGCGACTCCACGTGGTAGGTACTTGTTTGCCCGTGATTTTTTTTTAGAGCCGGAGGCACGCTATGGGGCGGGCAGCCTCGACGTGTTTTATGTTTTTTTTTTTACTTTTTGTATGGAAAATATGAAAAAAAAGGGGGTCGAAATTTTCATTATTTTTGCGATAGGACACACCATTTTCGAGTTACAGGCAAAATAAAATTAAAAAAGTCACAGTACTGTTTTTGCACCTGAAGTCGAAGTGTTGTGGTGAATTTTAGTTCATGACAACTAATTTTATTCCACACCTTTTTAATCGCGATTAAAAATAGCTAGATTTAATTAGACAACCAAAGTTTTAGGTAAACAACGTCAAATTCAGAATAGCAAAATTGGCATTTTCACTAAACTAATAATTCAGTGCCATCTTAGTGCTGTCATACTAAAATATAGTTAAGTTGTGTCACTTTAGTCTATTTCAGAATGAGAAATCGTCGTTTGACAGGAATAAACTAAATTTTAGTGATTTTTAGTCTAGTTTAGAGAATTTTGTGCCAAGAGAATCGGCACCAATGTAGATTGATGGTGACTTTCCTACGCAAACCAACACAATAATTGCATAACACACTATCAGTTACAATCTGAATCATTTTGAAGCCTATTGCTTGAAGGCGCGTCCCTGGCGCCATCTAGTAGTACAGATTGAAAACCCTATTTTGACATTGATTGTATGATTTATCGAATGAACATTGTGCGGACGAAAGTGACAGCACAGTTGTCACTCTGGCGGAACGTCATAAACGTCAAACAACCACCGTACTCGTGCAGTTTTGTATCGAACGATAGCGTGGACTAGACGGTTACGACGGATCGCTTACGTCCTAAATCTAAATCCATTTTCATCTGTGTTAACTTGAGTGATTATTGTAATTTAAATTGAGAACCGTGATTATAAGGCTGCTGTTCGAAGACGTGTCTACTTATTTCCAAAATACCTCGTGTGATTACCCACTTTAAGATGAATGATTCTGATATAGGTACTGTGGTGTAGCTACGTGTATTTAATAAATAACGCAGTACTCCTTAGAACGTAAATATATTTTATCAAGGAATTGTACATTGGCAGGCCCTAGCTCTGCCTGTCTACCTATTAAACAATCTACCATCACTTTTTCTATAAATCTTATTTTAAACTCGCTTGACTGTTCGAGGCAAACCAACGATAATATATGTCCAGCCAGTCAACATAAGGTTGACACATGCAGACAACCTCTACATGAGCTACGCCCACCCTTAAATAAAAGGATCGACGCAGTCGTGTTTTCAAACAAGACTTTTATTTACCACCTCGAACAATCAGACACTTCCTGCCTATACCTATAAGAATAATTACCTAACGCCAGAAATATATTATACAATATGAAGTCCAACTCTTACAAGAGAAGGCTTAAGGACAGGACGAACGATTTGCGTATCTGACTAAGATATGTGTCAGGTAATAGAAACATTACTATATGTTACCACATACATGAATAAATTAACATTCGCCATGCTTAAACCTCGTCGCGCCAAAACTGGCAAAAAGATGCGACGTGGCTTCCTAAAAACAAATAAATTGAAGTGACAAATTCACAACAACCCTGAAGGAGTTTAATGAAAAGAATGAAACTTAACATCGTAAACTTCGACCCCATCGGACGGTATGAGTCGGAGGGAGAAAAGGCTAAGAAGTCGGAGCTCATCAACAAACCTTTTTCAAGCACATACTCCAGAGGAAAAATCTCAAAAGCCTATTCGATCTCACCATTTCAAACTTCATTAAGCATCAGCTAGTACTGATTGAACTGTGGGTTCTCAACAACATTAAGTTTAACCATTGATGTTGACTCAACATCCTTTGCAAGAGCTACGCTCCTTTAGCAAAGTTGGTTACAACTCAGAGAGTATTCAATCCAAATTCGAACTGATGGTGTCAACACAACACCCTTTGCAAGAGCTATGCTCCGTAAGCAAAGTTGGTTCGAGTTTAGACTGCGTATCACCCTCCCCTCTAAAAGAACCACAGTTTCCAAAAAAATAAAAAAAAATATCTCTTCACTCGCATTACTATGATCTGGAGTATGGCTATGCTATCACAGCCTAGTGAAATCCAACTATTATTGAAGACGAAGATGCCTTCTCCCTCAGACTTCTTGGTGTGGTGAGGTGTGACACCTCACACGCACCCAGCTGCGTCCAAAGATTGCTCCCCATATATGAAAAACATAAATGAAAAGGCATTAATACATTGTATCATATTATCCAAACTAAAATAATGAATTAATCTAAATGATGTTTACATCTAATTGACATCTATATGACAATAAATGACAATACAAAAAGACAATAAATTATTATAAACTGACATGAAAAGGTTTTAATCTACATACATATACAATATCCCTGAATCTCCTATGATTTAATTTTTTAAACTTATATTTTAAAAAGGAAAAAGTCTTTATAAAATAATTATTCATTTCTCTAGACTTTCTTTTGAATTTGTTCACTTTTGGAAAGAAGTCTTTTATTTTAGTTTTTCTAACATATGCGACCTTTTTCTTTACTAGAGCTTTTCTTATTGTATTGTTAACAATACGCTGATGATATGATGGGATATTACGAAATCTTCTTTTGCTGTGGTAAGAATGAATTATAAAATGACCACCTACAGATTTGACTATCTTACGAGTCAATGTATTTTTGACCAGATCAACCACTATTTTTATTTTATTATCATTATTTCCGACAATATGTGACACCGCGTCATCCTCGACTATCTCATTGTCACCATCTAACTCTGAACTAAACTTTAATTTACAAATTTGGTCTGGAGTCACAGATAACTGCATATTCTCATTTATTGTGGTCATCAACGACATATTATCGATTTCCTTTATATTTGAAAGTAAAATAAAATTATCCTCGTTAGATTGATCAACACCGTCGTTATATTTGTGTGATTCTTCGACGTGATCAATATCTTCGTTTAATAAGGACACATTCTGCTGTTCTGAAACATGGCTATACAATTTAATATAAGGATTAGTCTGACCCGATTCATCAAATTCGTCCTCGTGTTCATTCTCGAACACTTCGACTGGTCGTTCCTCATCATTCGCAGGTCTGCACTCTTGGCAGCTGCGCTCGTCATCAACATCATGGTCATCACTGCCTGCTTGGCAGCTTTGCTCATCAAATAATGGGTCATTATGTTTTTTGCTAGAAAATATAACAGTATCATTATCTAAATTAAAACAACTTTCTTGCTCGTCTTCATTGGTCATATCATGTGCAAATTCCTCTTCTTGCACTCTATGCCTTATTTTGGAAATGCATCTGCATGGGAACTCAGCTTTAAGCTGGTCACAGATCGCTACAAAACTCATACCTTCCCGGTATATAAATTTGTGAAAAGCTAGGGCAGCACCCTGAAAATATGCGCTCACTATTAGCGCCCAATCGCTTTCTCTCCATCCGTAACTGGTAGCAAAATCCTCGAAAGCGTCTAAAAAAATTTCAATACAATCGTGGCTTGAGCCCGTGAAAAAGTCTTGAGCCATCTCGCTTTTTTAAATCATAAAATTGATAAAACCACTTAGCTTTAAATTCCGGCGACTTCACTTTTGTTTCACCTTTTTATATTATATGAACTTCGCACAATATCAAGCTTTGTGCACGCAACACGAGAAACGAACTTGTGCAATATTTTATTTGGCTCTGCACACGCCTTAAAAACAATGGGAGCTTACGTAGTTTTGCGCTTCGGCGCCTCCACCAATTGTGGTGTAGCTACGTGTATTTAATAAATAACGCAGTACTCCTTAGAACGTAAATATATTTTATCAAGGAATTGTACATTGGCAGGCCCTAGCTCTGCCTGTCTACCTATTAAACAATCTACCATCACTTTTTCTATAAATCTTATTTTAAACTCGCTTGACTGTTCGAGGCAAACCAACGATAATATATGTCCAGCCAGTCAACATAAGGTTGACACATGCAGACAACCTCTACAGTACCCACGTGCCTTTATCAGAAGTGGGATGCGAAAAACAGTCGGATAAAGATACTCAGCCGCATAATCAACCTAGCAATAGTGGATTGCTCACCAATATGGAAGCCCTGCTAACCCTTTTTTTAGCGATGCCGCAGCAAACATCGCAGTCTGCAGCAAACACTAACGCGGTTCAGTTGATCAAGTTCGACCCAGATGATGAAGATGCCGATGTTAAGGGCTGGTGCCGTGTTTCCGAGTTGATTATTAACAGCAAGAATCTGAGTGGCGTGGAACTTTTAGTTGCTCTGACAACCGCGCTCAAAGGACGAGCGGCATCTGTTCTGACTAAGTTGCGTTTGGAAGACTTAACCTGGGAAGTTGTGAAGCAAACATTGCTGGCGAAATTTGCAGAGCCCAAATTGATACAGGACTATTTCGATGACGTGTTGCGCTTTCAGATCGGAGCAAAGGAGACTGCTAGTGAATCGGCTATGCGTTTATGGGCACTAATCGAGCGAATCCCTAAAGTCGAGATGTCAGAAGAGGCAATCACTGGATTCGTTATTTCTGTTCTGAGCTCGAAAGACCACATGATTCGTCGTGAACTGAATTTGTATGCTATCGCAACTCGTGCTCAACTCTTCCGGACACTCGGTGGGATTTCTTTAAAGCGTCGTACTGAAGATAATGATGGTTATGACAATAAAGCAAAAAGACCTCGCCTGTCAGACTCGAAGTTCAATGGAAAATGTCATCGGTGTGGAGTTCCTGGACACAAAATAGCAGAGTGTAAAAGGCGACGTGACGATCCAGCTAATCGAGCTGATGGTCCCAACACGGATCAGGTCAAGGCCAAATCGGCACCAATCACCTGTTTCACGTGCGGGAAGCCTGGCCACGTATCTACGTCATGCCCTGAGAAGAGAGGCGGCGCAGTGGTCAGGGAGGTCAACACTTGCGAGCACAAGACTTCGAGAGGTAAACTGACGACGGCATCTGGTGAGCATATCTGTTTTCTTTTTGATAGTGGCTCCTCTTGTTCTTTGATTAAAGAATCTGTGTCTTTGGATTTCCCTGGCACTGAACGCAATAACACCGTTTATTTGACTGGCATTGGGGGAGACGATATTGAGTGTAATAGACAAATTTCTAGCAAGGTCCAAATTGATAATCTTTGCTTGACTCTCTTGTTTCATATAGTTCCAGACAATTGTATTTCGGAAAACGTTATTGTAGGTAGGGACTTATTGGAAAATGGAGTGCGGGTTGAGATTGATAACGAAAATCTTCTTATCTCCACTAATGAGAAAATATTTTTTTGTGAAACAAGTGTACAAGGTATTGACGTCGCGGCTGTAGATACAGATTTAGTCGGGGATGGGAAGGAAACCTTACTGCGTATTTTGTCGAAATATACTGATCACTTTATAAATGGTACTCCAACTAAACGTGTTAATACGGGTCTAATGAACTCAATTCAAATACGCGACCTGAGCACTATCCCCTACCACTTATAGACGACCAAATAGACCAGCTCACGGGAGCTTATTACTTTTCGTCTTTAGACATGGCCTCTGGTTTCCACCAGATTTTGATACACCCAGAATCCGTAGAAAAGACGGCTTTCGTGACGCCCGAGGGGCAATACGAATATGTTGCAATGCCGTTTGGTTTACGCAATGCGCCGTCGGTATATCAGAGGTGCATTAATAATGCACTTAAATATTTGAAAGATGGACCTCTAGTGTACATGGATGACGTCCTATGCCATTCCTCGGACCTTACAGAGGGTCTGCAACGGTTAGACCAATGCCTGCAAGCTCTGACGAAAGCTGGGTTTTCGTTGAATTTACGTAAGTGCAAGTTTCTTAAAACCAAAGTTAATTATTTAGGTTATGCTATCCAAGCCGGCGAGGTTAGACCTAACTCCCTTAAAATTCAGGCTCTGGCCGATGCTCTTCCCCCGAAGACAGCGACTCAAGTTCGCCAATTTCTTGGCCTATCTTCGTATTTTAGGAAATTTATTCCTAGTTATACTCAGATAGTTGGTCCGTTGTACCCTCTTACAAAATTAAAAGGAGGCATTAAGTGGACGGAAAAACACGAAGAGATTAGACAAAACGTTATTCGTATTCTCACGTCAGAGCCGGTTTTGACAATTTTTGACCCAAAACTGCCAGTAGAGCTCCACTGTGATGCTAGTTCGGAGGGATACGGGGCTATAGTTATCTAAAGAAAAAACAATATGCCACACGTAGTGGCTTATTTTAGCCGCCGCACGACTGAGGTTGAGTCTCGTTATCATTCATATGAACTAGAGACTCTGGCAGTCGTGCGAGCGGTCGAACATTTCCGTCACTATTTGCACGGCCGGAAGTTCACAGTTTATACAAACTGTAACTCGTTGAAGGCGTCTAAATCAAAGGTCGATTTGACACCCCGCGTTCATAGGTGGTGGGCCATGCTTCAAGCGTACGATTTTGATATTGTTTATCGTGAAGGGAAAAGCATGGAACACGCCGATTATCTTTCGCGAAATCACCTACCTGAGATCGCAACTGTAGAACATTGTTCAGATAAGTTTGAAGCTTCTCCTAGTTCTACTCCTGCAAAGAAGACAGTTAAATTCGTAGAGTTGCATGCAGGTTGGTTGTCTGTCGAACAAAAGCGCGACGCTGAAATCCAGGACATTATAAAGAAATTTTCGGACGGCGATTTACCGGAGAATGTAGCACAAACTTATGACGTTAGGAATGGTATTCTTTACCGGAAAATTAACCGCAATAAAACTGTTTCTTGGCTACCTATAGTACCCCGCTCATTGGTATGGACTCTGATCAGTCACATTCATTCAGAAATTCAACATTTAGGCCCCGATAAGACCCTCGACAAAATTTACGATCTATATTGGTTCCCCGAGATGTCGAAAAGTGTTCGTAGGTTTGTCGACTCATGCATAATATGTAAAGCCTCGAAAGGTCCCTCAGGTGCCCAACCAGTTAGACTTCACCCCATTCCTAAAGAGCCAACCCCTTGGCACACGCTGCACATAGATTTTACTGGAAAATTGACGGGTAAGAGTGATCAAAAATAATACTGTTCTGTCATCATTGATGCGTTCACCAAGTACGTCCTGTTAGAACACACCACTTCTTTAGATGCGGCCAGTGCCATTATGGCACTGAAGAAAGCTGTTTGTTTGTTCGGGGCTCCTAAACGAATTGTAGCTGATCAGGGTCGCTGCTATATTAGCGGTGAATTCAAGAAATTTTGTGCGGAACATCACATTGACCTTCACTTCATCGCCACTGGCTCAAGTAGAGCAAACGGTCAGGTCGAACGGGTAATGCGAACTCTAAAATCTTTACTTACAATCATTGAAAATGATCCGCACAAGAATTGGCGCGATGAGTTGGGCAACGTGCAACTTGCTCTAAATAGTACAAGGTCTACCGTCACGAAATATACCCCGACTGAATTAATGTTTGGAGTTCAATCGTACTCGTTAGGAATTTCTAAGCTTTCAACTGGAGATGGTCCACACGATCGCTTAAATTTAGAAGCGATACGCTTAAATGCATCCAAGAATATAGAGAAAGCTGCTAACGCTGATACTATTCGTTTTAATCGCGGAAGAGCTAGAGTAAAGCCATTTAATAACGGTGATTACGTTTTCGTAAAAAGTTCGGAACGCAATCAGACGAAACTTGACCGAAAGTTCAGGGGACCTTTCGTGATCACCAATGTTCTGGAAAATGACCGCTATGAATTAAAAAGTTTAGATGGTCCTTGCCGTACGTTAAAGTATTCGCACGAAAATTTGCGTTTGGTGCCGGGAGGTCACGAGGGCTTATTAGAATTAGCTGAAGGCATTATAAATGACGAGGAAGCCGTGAAGGCGGTAGATATGCAGTCAGAAGGCATTATTGACGCCGATTTTGAGATTATGTCGGCTCGCAGTGTTGACACCCTGACTGCAGATTCCGCTACTCTGACTGCATCGTCTGAAACGCTTACGGCCCCTTCTGAAACAGCTAGTGCTGATTCGGAAGATGAGGGACCTATAACCTTTGATGTAGAAGTAGACATCCACCGAGCATAGTGTTCAGAACCTAAGGTACGTTCAAATTATGTGATGTGATTACGTGTGGATGTTGTTGTCCGGTTTTGCCCATTGGTTGGTAACTCGAAAGGACGCAAACCCAAAGAAGAGATGTTGTCCGGTCCTGACTAGAGTGCTAGCAGGTTCGTAGGGACGCATGCGTCTGTGTGTCACGAATGGATAGTATTGTCCGGGCTTAGCGGTGCTGGTCGAAGGGACGTACGAATCTAGTTCGTTGACGTGAGTGATGGTGAGTCGAAGGGACGGTGTTGTCCGGTCTTGCACTTGGGGCAAGTCGAAAGGACGCATTTGTCCGGGCTACGCATCATAATTATGAGCGAGCCGATGGCTAGTCGAAGGGACGGTGTTGTCCGGTCTTCCACTTGGGGAAAGTCGAAGGGACGCATTTGTCCGGGCTACGCATCGTATGAGGAAAAAGAGCGGTGCAAGTTGCGAGAGTGAGTTCGAAATAGGCTGTGGCCTAAAGTAAGAGGCACTGGCTCATGTCAGGGTGGACGAGCATGGCTGCTCAACTAACAGTATGGTACCTTCTTGTTGCAGGAATACATATTCGCCCGGGGACGGGCGATTGTCAGTCCGGCCGTGAAGGCGCGTCCCTGGCGCCATCTAGTAGTACAGATTGAAAACCCTATTTTGACATTGATTGTATGATTTATCGAATGAACATTGTGCGGACGAGAGTGACAGCACAGTTGTCACTCTGGCGGAACGTCATAAACGTCAAACAACCACCGTACTCGTGCAGTTTTGTATCGAACGATAGCGTGGACTAGACGGTTATGACGGATCGCTTACGTCCTAAATCTAAATCCATTTTCATCTGTGTTAACTTGAGTGATCATTGTAATTTAAATTGAGAACCGTGATTATAAGGCTGCTGTTCGAAGACGTGTCTACTTATTTCCAAAATACCTCGTGCGATTACCCACTTTAAGATGAATGATTCTGATATAGGTACCCACGTGCCTTTATGCTAATCCATTGCTTCATATGTTCGAAAAATGTGTCTGCTCAACAACATAAATAACGCAATGAGTGTTGTTGAACTGTCAAAATGGAAGCCATTCGTACTGTTAGGGTGTTACGCAACTACCCCGCGGAAGTAAAAGATAGTTTATGCACGAGTGTGCAATCGATAACAAAAAAACATTGATACGGATAGTTTCAAGCTCACGTACTAGGTAGAGCTCGTAGAGCTACTAGTTCACCTTGGCGGAATCGGAATTGCTATAACACGACGACTTTAACTGTAGCAACACGAGTGTAGACAGTGCTAATTTGTGATTGTGCTGTACTCGTTATAGACTCCTGGTAAGTATTGTTTTTTATGTGAGGTTATATACCATTTTGTTTGTGATTTTACTTACTATCGAATGATATATAATACATGTGAATTCCGAGTCGTACAAAGGAAGCTACTTGTAAAAATATGTTCCATTGCTGTCGGAAATTTCATAAATTTCTAAAAATATGATAAAAACCAATACATTGCTAGTTTTTACTTAACTAACCATATAGCATAGTTGTTTACGAACAATTTGGTACCAATATGGTACCATTTATTTAAGATTTCGAAGTAAGCAAAGTATTTATTAAAGTTGTAATGGATTTTTCGGCGCGTGGGGGCCGGCGGGACTCGTCGTTTGTTTGCCCTACCCAAGCCCTACCCCGTGAATGTTTTTTAGAGCCGGAGACGCGCATGGTGTGCAGCCTCGACGTGTTTTATGTTTTTTTTTTTGTTTTTCTATGGAAAATATAAAAAAAAATACCTACATGTAAAGTGTTAAGGGTTTAATAAAGGGGTCGAAATTTTTATTATTTTTACGATAGGACACACCATTTTCGAGATTTAAGCAAAATAATAAGAAAAATTTGATTAAACTACAAAATTTCGTAAAAAGTGCAGTTGACTCTTTCTACTTTGCTGCCGTCGTACTGTCTACACAGAACGTGTTTTTTGTCTACTCTTCCGTTGACAAAACGGTGCCTGTGCTAAGCCTGCAGAAGCCTATTTGCTAATCCATTGCTTCATATGTTCAAAAAATTTGTCTGCACAACAAGGTAAATACCGTAATTAATCTTGTTGAACTGTCAAAATGAAAACTATTCCTACTGTTAGTGTGTTAAGCAATTACCCCGCCGCCCGCGCTGGTCAGTTCGGTCTCTACGTCGTTTCCTTTTTCCTATACGCCTTTGACCATATATTAAGTTAGCGGTTATTGTCACGGCCATTGAACGTTAAAACCTTCTGTAATAAATTGATACAGCTAGGCTAGATGATCACTAACGTGAGTCATGTATTATGCCTAAGTAGAAAGTTTGAATTTTTACGGGGAGCATGTGACGCTTCTTTATTCACAACCACTGTAACTTTTGTTTCTAACTATTCCTAGAATCACGATACAGTGATGACCACCAAACTACGAGTGCTGCGATAATATTCTCCATAGGTACCTACTACGCTTTGGAATGGGCAACTAGCTTCATCTTTCTGACTGGCCGACCCCTTGACTATTGAAAAGTGCCTGTAATTGGTTTATTTGTAATAAATGCTTTGAGTTTGCGTTTGAAAGAACTCGACGAATCTCGGCGGAATTATTCAGTCTTGACAAACCTAGAACCAGCTACCAAATAAAACAAAATTTATTTAACTATTTAATTTTTAGGAAAACTTACAGATAAACAGATACAGTAAGTAAAAAAAAAGTTCAAACAAATATGGCCAATTACAAGTTTCTACATTTAGTATGTAGCACATACGAACAAAACAGAAAATTAACTATAAAAAAAACAAAACATAAAAATTACTATTTGCGCTCGAAAAAGCTTTTAGATAAAATGTTATTTAATTTAGCAACACTAGTATTGAAAATGTCGATATCAGCTTCCTGGCAGGTTGCGTTGTACATACGACTCGCTCTCACCATGTATGAGTTCTGCCTGTACGTAGTGGCTACCACTGAGGTGTGCAGTAAATGAGGTCTACACAAAAACACAGACGGCACTCGCAGCCCGATATTGTGTGACAACTCGGTAACACCAGTTCTTCCATTGTCAATCTTGAAAAGAAACACAAGATCTGATATTTTACGCCTTTCGTAAAGTGGAAAGATATGAAATTTAATGCAACGGTAGGTATAATACATTGAAAATGTCTTAGACCGATATTAAATGTGCCTTAAAAACCTTTTCTGTATGCTCTCAAAACGATTTATGTAGACATTATATTTGGGACCTGAGAGGCATACTACAAATAACTGCGAACAAAGGAACAGTATAATATTTTAATAGTCTTTATATTTTTGAACTCAGAGGATACCCTTCTTGACTACATTGTATATGTGTGCATCAAACAGGAGCATAGCATTAAATGTAACTCCCAGATCACTAATAGTGCTGACCCTATTTAGCGTTGTATCCAAAAGCATGTAGTCATGGACGATCCGGATAGGTTTCCGTGTAAAGGAGCAAATATAACACTTGGAGACATTCAAATCCAACTTATTAATAATACAATAGTCTTAAGGTCTGTCTGTAATAGATGAGCATCTGCCACGGTTTTATTTGTCTCATTATCTTCATGTCATTAGCATATAGCAACAATTTTGAGTACCGGAACGAAGAAGAGACATCGTTGATAAAGATATTAAACAACAGTGGCCCTAGCAAGGATCCTTGGGGAACCCCGGTAGGAACATTCATGGGCTTAGAGCAGTATCCATTCAGAACTACAATCTGACATCTGTTCTCCACATAGGACTTAAACCACCGGTAAAGGTCGCCCCTGATGCCAACCGATAAAAGTTTTTGCAACAGGATCATATGATCTATACGATCAAAACACTTACTGTAGTCGGTATACATATATAACATCGACTTGGGACCTCTGTGACATACACTTGGAGAGGTAGTCGCTACAGACAATGAGATTAGACGAGGCCGACCGACCCCTCACGAAACCGTGCTGGCTCTCACTTAAACTGTGCTTGAGTGCCGAAGAAACCTGTGCATGCACAATTTTCTCCAGCATTTTAGTAAACACAGCTTCGAAATAGGTCGGTAATTCTCGACCAATGTCCTTGACCCTTTTTTATGTATCGGTATTATATATGCCGACTTTCATATCTTAGGCACCACACCAGTAACAAGAGATTTTTCAAATAGGATGGAAAGAGGCACAGACAGATCCTTGGCGCAGTTGACGATGAATATGGTCGAGATGTCATCTGGACCCGCAGATTTGTTTAAATCCACTTGCTTCAGCAGCCTACAAACCTCACCTAGCCGGATTTCCACTTGACTTATATGTTGCGTGTTGTCATTGGGTCCCTCGACCACACTATAAGCCGAAGATTGACCGTTGGCATTACTAGTAACATCAAGAAAGTTAGAGTAGAAGCAATCACCGAAGATATCTCAAATTACGTCACCATCACTGGACGTTACCTGGCCAAAATGGAATCACAGAAGAGTAAGAACTAGATTGTTGCTTAGACTTGACGTACCTCTAAAAGGCCCGTGGATCTTCCCGAATGTCAGATTCTATTTTAGCTATGTAATTGTCAAACATATCCCTCTCTAGGTCTTTAGCCCGCTGACGGAGTATAATGAACAATGGATAGTCTGATAACGTCCTGTACTTCTTAAATTTAGTGTGAAATTTAGCTTTTTCCTTAAAAATTTTTATTAATGGACTTTTGTACCAGAGAGGGTATTTTGATTTGGAGACGACAGTTTTTGTCGGTATATACGTGGAATGTAGCCTCCTTAATATACCATAAAAGTATGCTACCGGTTCATCCATCGACCTTCTACTTAACTCCGACTGTCAGTCTACACAGTTTAACTCGCTTTTTATATTTTCGTAATCGGCAGACTTATATCAAAATCAAAATCAAAATATTTTATTTCACATAAACCAAAATGGGCACTTATGAAACGTCAGAAGCTAGGTGCACGGTTCCAATTGGTAGTTTCCTATGGAGAAGAGCCGGCAAGAAACTCCACGGTTACTCTTTTAAAAATAAGGGGCTTTTACAATGTTTCCAATTACAGTGTTGATAGATATGGGAAGACAGTGTAGGCCTGTCAACAAGTAACATGTAAAAGTAAAAAGTAATATAAAAAAATACATAGGACCGACCTGGCAGTCGATGTAGTTCAACGAATTCCGCGGTAACACATAAGGCTCTGAGATGAGATTCTTCAGGCACTAATGGATCATCACAGCAGCTGACGGTAACTTCATCACTAGAAAAAAACAAATCGAGGATTCTACCATTGACGTTCGGGTGACTATTATATTGCACCAAATTACTGGTATTAAAATTATCAATTAAACTAGTCTGAGCATTGCCATGAACATTAGCAGGGTACAATGATTGTCCGACGCCGGCCGGCTGCCATACAATATTGGGTTGATTGAAATCTCCTAAGACAACAAACATAACGGACAGACGCTTGAGGGTATTTCAAGTACGTTGTCCGCAAAGTTGCCCAGTTGTGCCGTTAAGGCGGTACCCCGACCAAAACCTTGCCATATTCAGAGGCTATTAACTCATTCACTATGGGTAATAAACTACATCTAAAAGCACATTATTAATGTTCGTTATCCTATCATCACATTGCTTGTTCTTATTTGTTTTTATGTGTTGTAAATACATTTAACTTTTTTATAAGGAGATTATTATAAAAAAGTGACTAAAATTATTGATTGCATGCATCTTTTCTTAAAGGTGACGTTCTAATAATTTAAAGATTACACTAATGGATAGATAGTTGAAAAAATCCAAATAATTGTCGTTTTATTAAGCTATTGCATAGCTTCTATCGCGGGCCTTGAGCGCGGGGACCGAATCCAGAAAAACCCATAAATCCTCTGCGGACGAGCACGATTCGCTGCAGGTGTCAGCGGCAAGTTTACGCTTAACTGCAATTAAAACACCGCCTCCCCTCATTTGACTGGTATGAGTGTAGCTGTAGTCCCGCGGGGTAATTACGTAACACACTAGGACAGTAACAGTAGGAATGGGTTTCATTTTGACAGTTCAACAACGTTCATTGCGTTTTTTCCGTTGTTGAGCAGGCCAATCTTTTGAACATAGGAAGCAATGGATTAGCAATAGGCTTCAAAATGATTCAGATTGTGATAGATAATGTGATACGTAATTAGGGTGCTGGTCTCGTCTCCACGCCAGATACCGGTCATCAAACAATTCTGAGTCAGATATACCATCCACTAGCCACGTCTCAGTCAAACAAGTAACGGGTTAGTCCCGCTATGGTATGGTCCCGGTATGGCACCCTCTTAAAATACCTATCAAAAAGTCCCGCTATGGTACCCATCTTTTAGATCTACGTTAGACAATAGAAGGTACAACTGAAAAGAAAAGTGTATCTATAAATAAATACTTTTAGGAGTGTATCAATAAAACGTCTGTTTGCGATATTAAATCAGTCTTTTATTAATTCAAAATATTTATAAAAAAATATCAAACAGTAAAACGAAATATTAATTGCAATGTAATTTTTAAAATAATCAACAATATTAATTACAAATAATCAACATGGAGAAAAAGGCGCAAATTGTAAACATAAACTACAAAAAATAATAGCTTGTTCCCAACGAGTCACACCTCAACGGGTAACAGTGTGACTCGTTGGGAATGTTTTGGATAATAATTCCCAACGAGTCACAGTTACTGTTACACTGTTACTCGTTGGGATGATCCCACCTTGATTTAGGGTATCAATACATCTATCGCCACGAAATATTTTCGTTCTCAGATAAACAAAAATTGTTCCCAGGTATTTGGTACAACTTGGGGCACCCCGACTCGGACAGGTTAGGTTAGAAGGGGACGGCGGGGTCTGAAAGACCCCGCCGTCCCCTTCGTGGTTATTTCTTTTTAAACCGCCCAGAAGTAGGAGTCCCGCGAAGCGGGACTCCGTCGGCTATTGTGGAACTGATTTTGCATTGTTTGGTGACTACATTTTGGTGACAGATCTACTATTTTGAGGACAAACCCTATTATTTAAGAAACACAAAACTAATTAAATTGGTGATAGCTTACTAGTTAAGAAAAGATATTTTTTATTAATACTATTTTTTTCTTAACGCATTGTATAACTTTTCTTTACAACAGTACCAAAAACTGAAGGGTACCATAGCGGGACTTTTTGATAGGTATTTTAAGAGGGTGCCATACCGGGACCATACCATAGCGGGACTAACCGCAAGTAACATCAAAACCATTACTACACACATTTCTAAAGAAAACAGTTGTCTTTGTCCGTAATCCCCGTACGTTCTGATAGTAAATATTAATAGGCGCCATAATAATCATTGACAGGTTTATTATTTAATTGAATAGATAAAAGAATATAAAGCACATTCAAACTACGGTAATAAGACATATATAAACAAGGTTGCAACAAAAAAAGGCATAAGGAGATGATTTTAAATTAATAGAAGATAGACAGAAAATAGAGCATATAATCATAATAGCAGGTTTTTACAAACCGGTTGTCACCGAGCGAGCAGCGAACAAAAGGCAGGCGAGAAAGGAATCCGTATAAAAAACAGCTACCTGTGTTTCTCAAACTGTAAGTAAACAAAACTACCAGAAAGCCGCAACGACATTGTTAACATAAAAACTTTTTGATATCTTGCTCAGATCATGATGTGATGCTTTGGAGAAGAGGGGTTTTTACGTAAAAATATTTTGCAGCTAGTAACCCACACAAATTCAAATCCACGCTCTTTGGCTAGAGCTTTAGTTTGTTAAGGAGAATATTGTTTTCTAGTGTAAGATGGTCGTTGACATAGATCTTGCTATCTGCTCGAAGCCCCAGATTACTGGTGCTTAGGTTTTTGTGTTTTCTTGCGGCAACCACAAAATCATTTTCTATGTAACAATTGTGAACGAAACAAATTATATTTTAACTTTGTTTATCATTACGAGTCAGTACCCTTGCTATATAATTGATCTGCTCCCTAAGGATATGACAGTTGATGGTCTCCCCGATCTTGGCCACTACAGCGAACAGGTTTTCGTCGTTTGACATCGGTATACCTTTGATCTCAATTTTATTTATACGGGACCACTGCTCATTCTCACG
This sequence comes from Griposia aprilina, assembly GCA_916610205.1. NCBI lineage: Eukaryota > Metazoa > Arthropoda > Insecta > Lepidoptera > Noctuidae > Griposia > Griposia aprilina. The sequence continues at coordinate 12,104,397 of OU744311.1, forward strand.
CTGCTGCTCCTCCATATACGATCTTGTAAGGTCTTCTTGGTCTTTTTTACATCGACTCGGCTTCCTTCTCCAATATTGATACCCTACCAGACAACGCCTTGATTTCGTCGCAGGCAAACTCAAAGGAGTGCTTCACTTCTGAGAATTCAGCCCTTATAGCCTTAAAATCCTCGAGCTCACTCTGGATGACCTTCACAGTCTCGACTAACGCTGGCAGCGATTCCATTTGGGCCGACATCCGCTTCAACTCTAGTAGAATGGTCTCGTAGTCTGCTGGAACTGTTGGTGTGACTTCTAAGTTGGGACTGGCTATGACTGGTGCTTTGCAGCTGGGACATTTCCTTGTAAGTTTGCGTTTATATCCACGTTCCGTTATACCCGAGCAAGGAAAGTCGTACTACCCTTCACATACGGAGCAAGTTACGCCGTCCACGGCTTCATCCCCACAACGTTTGCACTTAAAAGTTTTTGAGGAAATTGATTTAGGAGTTTGAGAAACGCTGGCCGTGGGCCGGTGGCAGAGTAGCGACCATAGATATAAGAAAGAAGGAGATATACTCAGTGTTATTAGACACATAATAATTAGACACTTATATAACATCACGCCTTCCCCGAAGGATAAGGCAGAGGTGAAACTATAACCTAACAAAACAAAGAAGAATAGATTTTTTTCTATAAAAGTGATGTTTTGTTCACTCAATACTTGTCACAAACAAGCAATTTTTGTTAATGTTTGTATGTATTTAGGTACATAACGACGTGCTCAAATCAATGTTGTACAGTTACATCTAACAAAACCTTTGTCATATCCCCTTCATTTGAATTCCACCTTTAACTCCTCACAAACAAAGTTCAAAACCAACAACACCTAAAGTTAAGACCTAATAAGTTCCACTACCTCTCTTCTATTTGAATTTTTAACCGTATGACGATGAAGATAAGCTTCAAAATCATTTTGTATGTAAATGTAAGCTTGATTGAATGTTCAGTATTTATGTAAATAAAGTGAATGGGTCAGTCTTACTTAGTTCGATCTTAGACGATGACGTTTGTCTTTATTGTATTATCTGTGATAGTTGGAGTGGTAAGTTTTATAAACTAGCGCACCGCCCGGCTTCGCACGGGTGCAATGTAGATACTAATGTGGTGTCAGTGTGGAGTGATTAATAATATTATTATTATGATTAGACTGCTGCTGCTGTGCTGTCTGGACCTTAAATATGACTACCCAAAATGGTCTATATCGACCCCCATTGTTAAATGTAACACTTTTAAATCTGTGATATCTTCTAAGACATTATTTTTAATGATATGCTGTAAAGGGCATTTTTGATGTACATTAAGTGCACAACGTATCTAACGTATTTAATTGGATAAGGTTTAATACTGTATTGTTCAAAATAGCTTCGTAAATAACTCATAATTTTTTTGTAATATGTAAAAGATAAAAATGGTTACTGTGGGTTATTCTTAGGAGATAGTCATATACCGTCACGGATTTTTTTATAGTTCTTTTTAAGATATACAATTTTGTTGTAGGTACATTATTTTGATCTTTCTCGTAAGGTTTAGCCAGCGTTTGCAATGTAAGCGCACAAAAATATGTTCTTACGACATCACATTACAAATCCTTGAAATTCTCGGCTTTTTTCTACTATAATATGCATGTATTTCACTGCAAAAGATCTAAGCGTTAAGACACGAAAAGCGATTTTGTTTTATACTATGTAGTACTCGTATTGTAGATATATTTATGTGTAACTTTGACTTCTTTTTTAAACATAACTCTTGAAATGTGGTTATGCTAAAGATAAACCTCTGCCTAACCCTTTGGGGAATACAGGCGTGATGTTATGTTATGTTATTTGTAACATGAGAATTTCATAGGGTTTTTATTATTAGGCTGGTCACACAATATGTATTTCTATAATCTTTAACGTGGCGATATTACCACAAGTAAGTAAAATGTATGGAAATATATGAAGACCCTTTTAAAATCGTCCGCGATAACGAAACGACGTGTGTGTGAGGGTGTGTGTGAGTGTGAGAGGGTGTGTGTGGGTTTGTGTGTGAGGGTGTAGGTATGTGTGTGTGTGTGTAAGGGTTTGTGTGTGTGTGAGGGTGTGAGAGGGTGTGTGTGTGTGAGGGTGTGTGCGGGTTTGTGTCGGAGGGTGTAAGTATGTGTGTATGTGTGTGTGAAGGTGTGTGTGTGTGTGTGTGAGGGTTTGTGTGTGTGAGAGTGTGTGTGTGTGTGTGTGTGTGTGTGTGTGTGTGAGGGTTTGTGTGTGTGTGTGTGAGGTTGTGTCGGTGTGAGGGTTTATGTATGTGTGTGTGAGAGTGTATGTGGGTGTGTGGATGAGGGTGTGTGTGTGTTTGAGGGTGCGTGAGGGTTTGTGTGTTTATGATGTAATCAGCATTATCATCCTCCTGCCCTTACCAGCACCCTAACTGCGTAATACAGAATCAGTCAGAACCTGAATCATTTTGAAGCCTATTTGGCAATAGGCTTCAAAATGATTGTGACTGAAGTAACGCTGTAATAACAGCGTTAGGTACTTACATATTATTTAATGAACAACTTTTCATCATTTCCAGTTGTGTGACGACAAAGATGGCGGCAAGGCGTACAGGATTCCACTGAACGATGGCACCTCTATACCAGCACTAGGACTTGGCACCTTCCTGGGTTTTGATGAGGTAAGTCAGAATATTAAAAAAAACGGCTATAGAGGAGGCTCGAAGCTTCGACTTTACTTTATGAAGTAGGTAACGTAACTGTGAATCTTGCCCTAAGCTCATCTCCTCATCTCTCGCTCATCTCCATCAGTTTCTAAAGTAGGTGACTATCAGTTTCGTGACCACCACTGAACCAAACATTTTATATTGAAGCGCCTGCAGAAATTAAGAAGCAACGATTCTTATTTAACATGAATAGTTTATTGTCCAGCAATCTGATTGCGAAACACACTATCAATCACAGTAACAATAATTTTGAAGGATATTGCTAATCCATTGCTTCATATGTTTGAAAAAAATATCTGTTCAACAACATAGCTAACGCAATGAATGTTGTTGAACTGTCAAAATGAGAGCCATTCCTACTATTAGTGTACCGTAAAACGGGGTGAATAGGACCAGCAGGGGTGAATCGTAACGAAACTTTAAAAGGAATTTTAACATTTAAATAATATAATTTGCTGCCAACAGGGACACGTAATCGTTAATTATAATACAGTATACACGTTAGAGTCCTTTTTGGCGACAGACTATAATATTTCAATGTTAAAATCCCTTTTAAAGTTTCTTTGCGATTCACCCCTGCCGTTCCTATTCACCCCGTTTTACCGGTATTACACAATTACCCCTCGGATATCTATGGACAACATGAATACCGTCAAACGAGGTGAATAGGAATGCAGTGGTCAATCGAGACGAAACTTTAAAAGGGATTATAACATTGAAATAATAATATAGTGTGTTGCCAAAATGGACTATAATGTGTATACTGTATTATAATTAAAGATTAAGTGGACGAAAAGAAAAGAAAGAAGATACGTTTCAATTTGCGGTAAACATGACGCAAAGAAAAAACACACAAATACAAAAAAAGAACGAGTTGGGGGAAAATATGAGTCACATCCGCTCAACAACAAGCAAACAAGAGCAGCAAGTGCTGGCAAAAAACTATATTATTTCAATGTTAAAATCCCTTTTAAAGTTTCGTCTCGATTCACCCCTACATACCTATTCACCCCGTTTGACGGTAACTTTGAATATTACCTTCATTATGTTACAAAGTATTATTTGCCAGATTCTAACTTTAATACTAGATGCGTACTACGTAATACTCGCAACGGGCGAGCGGCGTGAGTTTATGAACGTAAATGAGGCAAAAGGATAAGTAAGGATCGTAGCAGGTGACGTTCTGTAGTTTCTGCCTATCTCCATGAGAAGAAGGATTTAATTTAATTTTCAACTTTAATTTGCAGGCCTATTTCATAATTCTACTTAATAAATGTTATTGTAGCGATCATGGATATCCCCATAACCCACCATTCTTATCTATTTATTTTTATAGAATGGTCAAAAACCGGTTAAAGAACATGAGGTTGAATATCCTGTCACATGGGCGTTGAAGGCTGGATACAGGTACGAAGATTTTGATCTCCTAACCCTTTAAGGGGGATAAGCTCAGGTAGCCCGCGAAGTTCAAAATACTTAAGTTTTTTTGCAAATTGAAGATCACTGTCAAGTTGTATGTTGATTAAAATATGATTCGCGGCCGTAACAAATATGGCTTTACAGAATTATAGTCATTAGAATCAACAATACAATACCTTAAGTTAGAATTATTGGCCTTTAATGTCATGATTTCATGAAATAGTCATTCAATGGGCAATATGAACTTAGAGAGATGTATTGATGATTTTTATGATTATAATTCTATAAATAAATATTTCATACAGCCGCAAATCATATTTATATCAACATATAACCTGATACTGACCTGCAAGTTTGAAAAAAAACCTTAGTTAATTTGGAATTAGCGGGTTACCTTGGCGCATCCCTCTCAATAGTATTGTGTAGGTATCCAGCGGGGTAATTGTGTAACACACTAACAGTAGAAATGGGTTTCATTTTGACAGTTCAACAACATTCATTGCGTTATTTACGTTGTTGAGCAGACAATTTTTACAACATATGAAGCAATGGATTAGCAATAGGCTTCAAAAGGATTCAGATCGTGATTGATAGTGTGTTACGAAATTACGGTGCTGCCTGTCCTATTTAGTAGTGTAGTGGTTGCAACCACTGAGAGTGAGGTCTTGGGTTCGATCCCTGTGTGAAATGTTGTTGGGATGCCTAAATTCTCTTCGCAACCCAGTCTGGATTGGTGACAGTAAGCTCGAAATCCATGGGACTTATAATATGACTGGCAAAATGTAGGTGTACCTGAGTTCATTTCTGCCCTAGGTGTATTGTACAGTAGGTACCGTCAAATGGGGTGAATCGGAATGCAGGTCTGAGTCGAGACGAAACTTTAAAAGGGATTTTAACATTGAAATAGTATAGTTTGTTGCCAACAAGGGCACTTTATCGTTAATTATAATACAATAAACACATTAGAGTCCTTTTTGACAACAAACTATTTTGTTTCAATGTTAAAACCCCTTTTAAAGTTTCGTCTCGATTCAGACTTGCATCCCTATTCACCCCGTTTGACGGTATGTATCGCCTGCCTGTGTCGTGATGGCCCAGTGGTTAAGGCATCGCCTCTCGAGCACGAGATTGTGTGTTCAAATCCGGGCAAGTACCAATGTGACTTTCGTCAATTTATTTTACTTTCTGAGTTTATCTTGGATATTACTGTGAGAAAAACATCGTGAGAAAACGTGCACTTATCCTATCCTACTAATATTATAAACTAGCTTTTGCCCGCGGCTTCGCCCGCGGGGATATCGGAAATTATCCCTCGGACACGTACTACCGGGATAAAAAGTATCCTACACGTTAATCCAGGTTATAAACTATCTGTGTTCCAAATTCTATCCAAATCCGTTCAGTAGTTTTTGCGTGAATGGGATAATTTCCGACCTCCACGCGGGCGAAGCCGCGGGCAAAAGCTAGTAATAAATATAAGTCTGAAATCGCCAGCCCATCTTGAGCAAGTATGGTAATCAATGCTCGTGTCTTCGCTGTATGTGAAGAGGCCCTGCAGTAGGACAGTAATAGGCTGGTATTATACGCCTCTGCCTACCTACGGAGAATCCAGGTGTGATGGTTATATTATGTTCGCAGGATGATAGACACTGCAGCTGTCTACCTCGATGAAGATCAAGTGGGTGCAGGAGTGAGAGCGTCGGGAATACCTAGGGAGAACGTTTTCGTTGTGACGAAGGTGACAACCATTCCAATTCAACATTTTACAGTACCTACAACTATTTTCTTAATGTCCCTCGGCAAAGTTCGTGCTTCGTCAGTCGTCGGATTTCTATCAGTAGCCCTTTGCACTTGGTGCAGACCGAACGCTCTCAATCGGCTTGGAAGTATTTAATAATAATCTTTCTTTATTCATGATTATGAGACAACCATACAGAGTAACTTAACAATAAGCTCTGTATAGACAAAAAATCGTTTAAAGTTATTTTGACACTAAAATTTAGGCAGATCAACAGTTGGAGAATGTGAAATGGTAGATTGTAAAAAAAAATGGTTTGGTTGTCTTCGAACTAATTCGCCATATCCCCTTGTACTAGTATAAAACTGTATCACGAGCGGATATAGGTAGGTTTATTTAATAACTCATATACAAAAACAAAACTAAAATAAGTTTAAAAATTTAAAATAAAAATTAAATTTAAAATTTAAAAAACCCCCGACGCAAAAAAGAAAAGAGAACATTTAAAAAGTCAAAAAATAATGCCTATCGTTGAGCCATCAAATTCGATTGACTAACACCATATATTTTAATTAGGTATAGAAATTGATGGATGGCACGATAAGGTTTGCTCGTTGAAATGGCGCTATAATGTCGCGGCGGGGTACCACCGCTTATGTAAGTCAGACCCGTCATTTGATTGACTATCTATTAATTTACTAGCATTTCCAATCAACTTGCTTCGGTACGATTTTTTTTTTTTAAATCTAGTTTGGTGTTAAATTATTAAGTCTGGGAGCGCTATGAGTAATGTGTATGCAATCTCCTATTTTAGCTATTTTTATTGCTTTCAGCTTAGCGGTACCCCACCGCGACATTATAGCGCCATTTCAACGAGCAAACCTTATCGTGCCATCCATCAATTTCTATACCTAATTAAAATATATGGTGTTAGTCAATCGAATTTGATGGCTCAACGATAGGCATTATTTTTTGACTTTTTAAATGTTCTCTTTTCTGTTTTGCGTCGGGGGTTTTTTAAATTTTAAATTTAATTTTTATTATAAATTTTTTAAACTTATTTTAGTTTTGTTTTTGTATATGAGTTATTAAATAAACCTACCTATATCCGCTCGTGATACAGTTTTATACTAGTACAAGGGGATATGGCGAATTAGTTCGAAGACAACCAAACCATTTTTTTTTACAATCTACTATTTTACATTCTCCAACTGTTGATCTGCCTGAATTTAAGTGACTTGACTCATTGTTTTATAACTTTCGAGTCGTTTGTTTTGCCTGTGTAAGTACCTAATTCGGTACCTAGGAATTTATATCGACGGTGAAACATTGTAATGTCCTAAGAGACATTAGATTTAAATGTCCTTTACATCATTTGTTCCACCGTAGACATGTCTGGTGACTGTACGGTTTGCGCAGTGGCAGTAATGCAGCCGTGCTGCGGTTCTATTCCCGTACGGAATAATATTTATTTTGTTTGACCTACAGACAGTTTTTTTTTTTTTCTAAACTCCCCAAACTTTTACTTTTTTTTAGTATAAGCTGACTTTTCATTGTACGAAAAGCAATCAATGGCAATGTGAAGTCAGCTAAAACTGGAAATGTATAGCTTGATAATAATTATGACGTCGAGGATACCTACTTTAAAAAATAATGCATCTGTTCTAAAAAATCTCATTTCCAACCCTGTAAATATCATCATTGTATTTTCCATTTGCAGCTTCCTTCCCACGAGTCTCGAGACGTGTTATCTTCACTGAGGAACTCGCTGGCTCGTCTGAACATGACTTATGTGGACCTGTACCTGATTCACAGCTCTGTTACTTTTAAGGTTTGTAGTTTATCGTCAGCCTATAACGTTCCCACTGCTGGGACACTAGGCCTCCTCTCTATAAGAGGGAGTGGGTCATAAACCACCACGAGGCAGTTTCATTAACGGTTCAGAAGGCATAAACAAAGTTTACATTCGATTAGCGATGACGCTAGTAGAAAAACCATTTTTTTTATAGGGTTAATATAAGCTATAGAAATGTCACGTGACCATAGGTCAACGAATAGAAATTAGCTAGACAGTTAACATCATTCGATTCTTTAAAACGATTCGACAGCGTCGAACGATTACTTCCATAGAGATGCGTAGACAAGTGGCACTTTTTGACGAGCGTTATCGCTAGTTTTCGAATCTTATTAGGGAAACATTAGCGAAAGCGATAGCGATTGCGGAAATACAATTGCTCTGAAGCGAATACCATTTGTCTAGGCCCGGTTGTCAGTTCAGTGTTCAGTTGTTTTCGTATTTTTTGGTTCTAGGTTATTCCGGTTTCCATTATTGCTTTATTTATGTTTAATGACAAATACTCTAACTCAAAGCATTTATTTCAATTAAACCATTTAGAGGCACTTTTGAACTGTCACAGAGTCGGTCAGTTAGTCAGAAAGTTGAAGCTAGTTGTCCATTCCAAAACGTAGATCTCTATGCAGAAGAACGGGCAAGAAACTCCAAGGACACTCCTTTTAAACCAAAATATACAAAATCCCGGGTACATTATATGTGAGACTAAAGTAAAAAAAAATATTAAAAAGAATTCAAAATATAAGATTATTAATAAAAAATAAGCCGTGGCAGCTAAGAGATGACCAGTCTCAACTGACGGTCCCGTTCACGAAATGAATCGTTAGCCTAGCGTTCGCTAGCGCTACCGCTGACCATGAGGTCCTGGGTTCAATTCCCGCGTCGGGCAAAGTGTTATTGGGTTTTTCCATTTGGAATTTCTCAGTAGCAGCCCGGAGTCTGGATTTGTGCTCGGTTGATGGCCATAGGCTCGCCCGCTATTTATTACATGGGCCTTAAACATAGCTGGCGAAATGTGAATGTCCTATAGGTGCACCTCTGCCTAACCCTTCGGGGATTAAAGCCTATACTGGCGAGATGTTATGTTATATGAAACTTCCTTTGGTCTAGTGGTCATTAGCGCGACGGCTGCCTGCTGAGCGTGGTCCTGCACCCTAATGGGTAAGGCAACTGTCAAAATGGCGCTGTGGTAGCTAGTTCCCAACACAAGTTAATAATATAAGGCGTGCCGTGGTTTTATTTTATTTTTGCGAATATTACACGTTGTTGTGTTCCTCAGTACTCCGAAATTAGAGTCCACCTTTTCCCAAAAGATCCAAAAATTATAGGAACGAATTTTAAACATACTGTCTCTGTCATTTTCAAACATTTGACGGAAATAGAATTATGTTTTAAACTCGTTTAGCGCTAAACGTGTTTAGCGATTGGCGGTGTAAGTGAGCCTTAATATGCTTGACCTGCATCCTAATTACGTAACAAACTATCTATCACAATCTGAATCATTTTGAAGCCTATTGCTAAGTCCATTGCATCATTATGTTCGAAAACTTTGTCTGCTCAACAATTAAAATAACGCAGTGAGTGTTTTTGAACTGTCAAAATGAAAGCCATTTCTAATGTTACTGTGTTACGTAATTACCCCGCAGGTCAGCGGGCTAATTGCGTTGCTAATTTTGTTGAGCAGACAATTTTTTCGAACATAAATGAAGCAATGGATTAGCAATAGGGTTCAAAATGATTCAGATCGTGATAGATAGAGTGTTACGTAATTAGGATGCTGATTCGTCCCTCAGTTTATGCACGAAAAGGTTACATTTAGACCGCTTTACGCAGGGGCTTTACACGTGTTTACCCCGTTTAAAAAATCACGTTGACTCGGAGCATTACATAGACGTCACGTCATGCTTATATCTCAATAATTATCCAATCTACACGCCTAATACCTACAATTAAAAACATATTATAGATTGCATTTCCAGATTCTAGAGTTGCCGACATAAGAAAAAATGTATGAGGAAAAAGTATTGAGGAAGAAATTGATACGCAAATTTTACATTTTCTTATCGATATCGATAATTAATTAAAATGATAATGATCTTTATTTTTTTAGCCATTTGCATTTAAGTATTTATTTAGCTGAAACAAATCGTTCAGTCATAGTTTTAAAGTAAGAACCTCTTTTGAACATTGAACTTGCAAAATGGCGCTGAACTACATGACAATGTTGATTTTATCAGATCTTCGTAATTGCACAACATTAATATTAAGTATTAGATTTTGGTACTCTATGACAAAAAGTAGCCAGGTGAATATGTAATGGGTTCGATCCCCGGGTCGGGTAGTGTTATTTGGTCTTTTCCTTAGAGGGTTTTTCCTACAAAATTCTTAGTAGGTTCGGTAGTTAAGTAGGTTTGTACAAACACTTTTACACGTCAATCATATTTTTTAAACCAGATGAGGTCGGCGTTTCCTATCTGACTACTCTGAGAAGAAAGGCCGAAACAAACTCAGAGGTCACAGTCTCTTTTAAAGTCCAGACATAATCTTGGTCACCATGTGAAGACCATTTAGATTAGTGTCTGAAATGGTCTTTTGAAGAAGAACCACACAGATTAAGCGGACCTGCCCAGTCAGTGCATGCATTTGTCAGTAATCGTGCAATGATTTTTGATTCCTGATTTTTCCTTGGTTAATGGCAATCAGCTCATCCCCTAGTAAATACAGACTTTATCTACTGGCTGTTTTTGGTTAAGTTTTTTTTTCTTTTTCAGCCAGACCACAGCGGCTATGACATCATAGACTACCTGGACACCTGGAAAGCTATGGAAGAAGCCAAGAAGTTAGGGCTAGCCAAGTCTATAGGCATATCTAACTTTAACGTCAGCATGATTGAACGCCTGCTGGCTAACTGTGAAGTTAAACCCTCGGTGCTGCAGGTTGAGGTAAGAAAACCTAATAAGATACTATGAGGCTCAGTCCAAATAAAAAATCAAGACGTATATATATAGCACTGCGAACAATACAGCGAAGCCTGCAAAACTACACCTTGCTCTGCGCGTACATGTTCACACGCACACACTTACAACCAAACTACACCTCAATAGGTGCACACATGTTTATGAAACCGGCCTCACGTCACTGTTGACAGCGTTATCTTGATTTTTTATGTGGTCAGAGCCTATGAGGTAACTTGTGCAAAAAACGTACGTCTATAAACTCAAAACTCAAAGCATTTATTTCAAATAAACCAATTACAGGCACTTTTGAATTGTCACAGGCTCGGTCAGTCAGAAAGATGAAGCTAGTTGCCCATTCCAAAGCATAGTAGGTACCTATGGAGAAGAACGGGCAAGAAACTCCATGGACACTCTTTTAAATCAAAATATGGTTACAAAATATTGGTTACATCATTCATGTTGAAATTATGCATGTGAGAACGATGCAGAACGTTAAAAGCGTCCGTATTATAAAGACAAAAATAATTCAAATATTAAATTAAGTAAATTAAGATTAGACGTGGCAGCTAAGAAATTACCAGTCTCTACTGACGGCGCCCGTTCACGAACATGACGCATACATACATAGGGACTATAGAGGTATGAGGAACAGGGTGTAAATTTCACTCATCCTCCATAGAAAAGGAAGGATCCTCCGACCAGACGGCTGTTGTGTCTGGTGGGCAACTGCCCGACGATAGATGTGCATGTCGGGGCGTTGTATAAATACTAGTCTCGCGGTAAACTCTGCTTGCGCGATGCAGGATTTTGCGTGACGTCGTTGTGATGCGTAGTTCGCATGTGGCGATGTAGATGCCGCCACAACCCTAACTAATCCTAACTTTCCAACCATTTTTTTGCATCTTCCAGGTAAACTTAAACCTAGCCCAGAACAAGCTGCTAGACTACTGCAAGAGCAAGGACATAGTAGTGATGGCCTATACGCCATTCGGTTCTCTATTCAGCCAGGAGACTGCACCCCCAGCTCCCAGGGCCGATGACCCCGCGCTTGTGGAGTTAGCCAAGAAGTATGGGAAGACTACGCCGCAAATTGTTCTGAGATATTTGGTGAGTGTGACCCTGGCCAAGCAGACCAAAATCACCAATAACTACATCATAGGTTGAAAAAAAAGAATCAACCAATCAATCATTTATTTAGTTAAACATAGGTGTGGTTAGTTGGTTACAGATAGTATATTGTCTAAAATATGTGCTCTGTTTTACCAACATATCACGTACAAAAAATTAAAAAATAAAATAAAAAAACCCCCAACGCAAAAAAGAAAAGCGAACATTTAAAAAGACAAAAATAATGCCTATCGTTGAGCCATCAAATTCGATTAAGTAACACCATAATATATTCTAATTAGGTATAGAAATTGATGGATGGCACGATAAGGTTTGCTCGTTGAAATGGCGTTAGAATGTCGCGGCGGGTTACCGCCGCTTATTTAAGTCAGATCCTTCATTTGATTGACTACCTATTAATTTACTAGCATTTCCAACTAACTTGCTTCGATACGATATTTTTTTTGTAGCAAATCTAGTTGGGTGTTAAATTGTTAACTCTGGGAGCGCTATGAGTAATGAGCAATGACCGCGAATCATATTTAGTTCAATATACAACCTGATACTGACCTGCATATTGCAAAAAACATAAGAAAATTTGAATTTCGCGGGCTACCTTGGCGCATCCCCCTGAAAGGATCCCACACACTCTTTCTTTCTAATAGCTGCTGGTATATTATTAGAAATTATTTAATAATTTAACCTTTCATTTAATTTTATAATATGATATTGTCAATTACTTCAGCCGGTCTATTCAGCAAAAATGTCACTGGGAAATACGTAGCTGAAGGGAACTGTCACTCCACCTGACACTTAGGGATTGTCACTATTGACAGCTTAAACACTTCCAGTTTTTCTTTATAGTTATCACGGTAAGAATAATAATAATAATACCTTGGCTGCCGATGCAGGTAACTTGCACCAGTGTATTGCAGATTTGGAAAAGCATAGGAAAAAAAGCTGACTATAAAGAATGGGGAAGGTCGGACAAAGCTAATTGTAGATGGCGTGATCATAGCTAGGTCCCTACGGCCAACAATAAATTTGACAGTTCGTTCATTCGTTCCATTTTCGTGTTCATTCATGGGTTCGGTTTTATTTTCATTATTTTCGGTGATTTCAATATTTTAAATCAAGTATTTCTTAAATATTTCCTCGTAATCGCATTCTTCAAAATGATTCCGACAGTATCTCGAATTCTGTTATATCTTTAGGGAAAAGGTGGTCTCCAATTTCAGAGTACCTACTTAAATATACAACAACGCGTCATTTTTGCAAAAATAAAATAAAACCACCTCACGCCTTATATTATTAGCTTGTGTTGGGAACTAGCTACCACAGCGCCATTTTGACAAGTCCCTTCCCCATTGCTTAAAAAAATGGTATTGCCTCAGCGGTTACCCGCCGAATTCAAATTTTCTTTGGTTTTTTGCAAATTGCAGCTCTGTTTTAGGTCATATTTTGATCAAAATGCTATTCGCGACTGTAGGAATGATATATTTACTGAATAATAATCATAAATTTCATATCGATCGTCAAAATTTGGAAATTTGTTCCATCTAAGAAAATTTCATATGAAATTTTTAGGTAGAACAAACCAAAATTTGAATTTGGCGGGCTACAGCGGAGGATTCACCTTAAGTAGTTCGATGTTAGTTAGCTCTTTGCATAGTAAGACATTTAAAGGTGTGTATATTCAACTTTATGCTTATTTGGTCAATAAAGCCTTTGGCAGTGCCTGGACACAAGTATCTCCCAATTTGCGCCTAATCAGTCATTCGCAGCCAAACATCCAAAATCCACCTTCAGTTATAGGTCCACTACAACACATCCATATTGTTTAATTAATTTTAAACCTATTTGCAGGTGCAAAAAGGAGTAGTCCCTATCCCTAAGTCGGTGAAGAAGAACCGAGTGGAAGAGAACATCGATGTGTTTGACTTCGAACTGACCAAGGAAGAAATGGAGACTTTAAGTAAGACAAGTGTGGGAGTTAAAATTGTAGAACTCAATCTGCAGACTTAAGAAAGTCTGCAGATAAATGATAAATGATAAAATGATAAATGATTTTATTTCTGTAAATAGGTTTTTACAAACACTTTTACACGTCAATCTATTTTAAAATCTAGATGAGGTCGGCGTTTCCTATCAGACTACTCTGAGAAGAAAGGCCGAAACAAACTCAGAGGTCAAAGTCTCTTTTAAAGTCCAGACATAACCTTGGTTAGATCATGTGACCAGGTAGATTTGTGTCTGAAATGATCTTTTGAGGAAAAACCACACAGAATGGGTGGACCTGTCCAGTCAGTGCACGCATTTGTCAGTAATCGTGCAGTTCAATTCAAAACTTAAGGAGGTTAACGATTCGGCGAACAATACCAAAGAAAAGACATTTGGGTAGGTCGCATAAATTACTCAAACTACCAGACCATGATATAAACTAATAGAGAAGAAAAAAAATGACCCAAATAGTCTTTACATTCACAATAATTAAAATAAAATACGATTTCACTTCAAATCATTTCATTGGTTAATTCTCTACAAAAAGCTTTGTTCTAGTTTATAGTCAGACTGCTGACTGCGGAGTAAAAAACTGTAAATAGAGGAATTTACCACCAAAAACTAAATGGATCGGCAGGTTTTGAATAATGAATGTCCTCAGATATACTTACTTATTCTTTCGAACCAAATATAACTTGGGATGCAATCCTAATGTCTTGTACACATTGTGTGAGCTTCGAAGTCACACTGCTGAGTTTACTCGTGCAAGAAGTTGTAAAAACATATTCTTTTCTCATTTCAAATTATTTATTTTCAGGCAAATTCAACAAGGACTACAGGGTAGTGTTCCCTAGTTTCTGGCAGGATCATCCCTACTACCCTTATGAGAAGGTGGATGAACCGGCTGCCGATTTGTTCAAGAAAAAGGAGTAACAAATAGACAGACTAAAAAATAAAAGGTGTTTTTAAACCGTGTATATTTCACCTTTTTGTTGAATATATAAATTTTTCCTATGATAAGCGAAGCTAGATCTGTTGCTAAAGCTTTTAGTATACTTAGTGTTGGTTTAAATGTTAATTCTCAACTCTGCAAAAGTCTGCAGTGGTTATATCTCGACAAATGTCACTGAAATACTTGACAGAATGATAAATTATTATTTTGTTTTCCTTAAGGAGAAAAAGACATGTGTTTATGTAACGTTATATTTTTGGCAGAATAAATTAAAACAAAATCTTTTAAAATAACATTATGTATATTTTTATGTGTTAATTTTTTTACATAAAACATATTTTTTGTATACATTAATTTAACCATTATACTGTACAATTGGGGATGAAAACAAATACTTAATTATACAATAAAATACTTAAACTTAACGCAATAGTATAAAAGTTAGTAAATTTTACATGTTTTAATTTACAGAATTACTATAATTTACAAGATCTACAGATACTATAAAAAATAAACCTCCAGCCTCCGAAAGTCTGATCAACACAAAGGTTGTATACGCTGTCAAAATAATGTCAACTGAATTGACAGATGTCAAACTCGTATTAACTAATCGCTGTGATTGCATGGCTGACCGAAATAAGAAAAGACATGAGATTTGACAGCGAAGTAAAATAGACAGTCAAAAACTGGGAGGAATGACCATTTTAATTCAGCGACAAAACTCTGCACTCTGCAAAATGACTTACACCTTATTTTATCACTAATAATACTAATTGCAGAGTTGCAAAGTTGTTCAGTTGTTTAGAGCATAATGAGACAAGATGCCTAGTAAATGAATGTCAGCATCAAATTGAATGCTTGAACCAGCAAGCATATTTTTATTAGTAAAGTGTAACTGATGTAAGTAGTAAATGAAGTCATGGCATTATTATGATACCCCCACAACAAGAACAAAAAGTATAGTTTTTTTTTCCTGCGGAACTATGCCGTATGGAACGTGAAACATAAGTACCTATTAAAAGTATTAAGGTAAGCAATGGGGTAAAGAAATCTCGAAGCAAAAATCAAATGTTGCAAAGTATCAAAATTATGCCAAAAACAAACGCTCTAAAATTCTGCACTACACTCTAAAACTCATCAGAAGTCTGCAGATTTCATTATTGCTCGTACTTTATGAATTCACTCTGTAATTCGTCTTCTTGTGTCAACACGCACTTCGAGTTCGCCTCGAAGTCACACTGCTGGGTCTGGTCGTTGAAGAATAGTCCATCGGAACAGAATGCCACTTGGGGCACTCCTGCAACGCACCTCCAGAACCTTTGGCAGTCACCCCTGAGAAAATAAAAGGGCTTTTTTAGTCCCTCATATAATATAATGTTAGTTGTGTCAATCAGAAACTGAGAGCCTCTACCAATGACTTGATCCTGGAACACTTCGCAGCACGCGAAAACTGCTGCAATTGGCTGTTGATAAACCATTAGACCAATCACATCAGTTTTAAACGCGCTTGACAATTTGTCACATTCATTTTGTGTTAATTTTCGTTCGAGAAACAGCACCCTAATTGCAGCACACACTATCAGTCACAATCTGAATCATTTTGAAGGATATTGCTAATCCATTGCTTTATATGTTCGAAAAATTTGTCTGCTCAACAACGTAAATAACGCAATGAATGTTGTTGAACTGTCAAAATTAAAGCCATTGCTACTGATAGTATGTTACACAATTACCCCCCAGGATCCTTAACCTGCGCTACTTTGTAACCTTCACAGGATTGGAGTCTATGGACAGACTCATCTTTGATAACGCATAATTTTGTTTTAACCCGCGTTACCTTCACCTGCTAGGATCATCAAAATGTCGCCAACGAAAAATCGGCCTATAGTCTATGGGCTCCTTTCATTTTTTTTTGTGTGGGAAATCATCAAGTGACCTCTCCCGCTCTGGGCGGAGCGGAAGGGCGTGTCAGACTCTTACTGACTAAAACCGACCCGTGTTCCTTCAGTTGCCTGTGCGCCAGGGCCACGGTAACTCTTTCGAACAATCCGCGACCCCGGCAGGCATCGGCCCTATTGGACCCCGTCAATTATGCTGACATCTCTTTGAGGCGCGCGTGGAACACAATGCGCCATCGACCCGGGCCTGGTCCTTACCGGACGGCGAGCTGCCCATTGCTCGCCTTCCGCAGGCCCGCGCCTACGGTGGCCGGGAGACGGCTATCGTCTATGTCTATGGAGTCTATGGACTCCTTAAAAATAGATTGCCAAATTGCAGTCAGATATCCTCCTGACCCATTCTATTTACTTTTTCGCATTTTGGGTGGTAAGAAGCTCACGATACAGCTGCTGGTTGACGTATATGAAAATTTGCAACACCAGAGGCATTGAAAGTGCATAAGGCTTGCCATCCTGTCTCTCGTGCCTGTAATTACATCATCACCTTCCTTTGCTGTTTGCCAGGTCACATGATCATGAACTTTTTGCACACGTACAAAAAGGATACAAAAAGGAAGGTCCTCTCTTTGAAACCATCTAGAAAGAACAGCTACTTACTTGTAAGGAACCTGCCTCGCTGCATTATCAGCTCTTGCGCAATTGAGGATGCTGTTGTACTTGCCGTGCTCTGGAGAAATTGGTCGCACGCTTGCTACGGTGTCTGCAATGACAAAACAGTCTTATTACCAAACACTGAAAGTTGAAAATATCATGATTAAGGACTTTTTTTTTTAAAAGCAGGCTCGTTCTTTCAAAAATTTTTTGCACTGCAGTAGGTACTTAGGTTCTAGCAAAAGATGTCAGGGCTCCAGAAAGAGAATTTTTTAACAATAAGAGCCGTGTCTGAATAGAATCGGTTTCTGCATCGAGCCAACTCAACTTCAACCAACTACTTACTACCTAGGGATTCTACTTATAATAATAGTATTATTTTTTTTTTGTTTTTTTTGTTTACGTATAATAATAATAATAAGTTTAATATTTTTTTCTTAAAAACCGTACGTCGCTAGTTAAGGGGGTAGTAGGGATTTATTCTTACCAACGGCTTGCTGTTCCAGTTCATCAGAGAAGAATCCGATAAGGTTATCGGCCTCGTCTCCAGAACCTTCGTCTTGGTCCTTAGGCGTCCTTAGTTGGCAGGTAGTGGCCCACTCCCAGTTACAAACCTAGTAGGGAAATATTTCATTAGTACCCACACGAGTCGATCTTAAAGGTTAAGCAACGCCTGCCAAGGACGGTGCGGCTCGCGGATAAGTAACCTTCTATTACATATCACGACCCCTCCATGATTCAGAAACTACGTTAAGCACTTGGTTCCAGCTGTCATTTGTAGATCTTTGACAGTCGTTATGGGTAATCAGAAACCCTGACAACCAGCGGAGTAATTGCGTAAAACACTATCAATAGCAGCGGCTTTCATTTTGACAGTTCAACAACATTCATTGCGTTATTTACGTTGTTGAGCAGACGAATTTTTCAAACACATGAAGCAATGGATTAGCAATATCCTTCAAAATCATTCAGATTGAGACTGATATTGGTACGCAATTAGGGTACAGTCTTAACAAAGGGTATTGTGGTACCCAGTAATTAGGTTGTGAAGGTCAGATAGGCAGTTGCTCCATCTAAAATACTGGTATTCAGCTGCATTCGGTTAGACTGGAAGCCAACCCCAACATTGTTAAAAAGCTAGGCAGATAACGATGATATTTTAATTGCTCCTCTAAAAACTTATAGACCTTCTAAATTCGCGCTTTTTAAAACAAATGTGCCTCTTTTTTACTTTGTAGCATTTTCTCAAAGTTGGTCGCAGTAACTAGGCTAGAGCAACCTGACCATATGTGTTAGGTTAGCTTAGAACTATGACCAACTGGTAAATTTTAGAAGAAGATATTAACCTGCAGTTGAAAGTCGAAGATCAGTCCTCCCGGGCAGGAGAACTCTACCTCCTCGCCGTGCGCACACATGAAGAACTTGGTACAGTCCGTGAAGTGAGGGAGAAGTAAGAAGATCTGGAAGAACGGAAACGTGATTACAATACATACATTAGCATTCAAAGTCAAATCATTTATTTCAAGTAGGCCGTTAAAAGACACCTTTCAACGTCAACATTTACAAGAAAATAAAACTAATTTCCAATGTAGCCCAGTCAATAATAAACTGTTATAAAGTAAGGACCTGAGCCCCTGGCGGCACGGCACGGCATCACTACATGCAAATGTATTCTGACGGCAACGACGATGCCGTTGAATCCTTAGGCATGCCGCGACGTCCTTTGGAATCATCATTGAAATTTAAATGTTATTGTCATACCTTTAAGTTATATTCTATTAAGTTAAATGCCATAATGACATTGTACTTATATGTTAGTTTATTTACGTGACATATCTTATTATATTTTTCACGACATTTAAAGAGAAAACTCAATGTAGGTAAATGTGAGTACCAAGCAGACTAGATATAATAAATGACCTTATAACTCTGTGGCGGTTTTAAGTATTATTAACGTGAGAGCAGTGGTGGACTAGTGGCCCATTGGCAACGGCCCCAACTCACGAGTTGTAGGTCGTGGGTTCGAAGCCAGCCAGGTGCTTTACTTTGTGTCAATATTTTCATCACCACTGCTGTCAAAACGGTGAAGGAAAACATCGAGACGAAACCGGCATGTCCTAGAACCAAAAAAATCGAAGACATATGACATCTACCAACCCGCACTGGGCACGCGTGGTGGATTACAGCCCACTGCTCCTCTAGGAGAGGAGGCCTATGTCCCAGCAGTGAGAACATTATACGCTAATGTGATCTACGCAAATGTCCTGCATATCTGAAGCTCAAGAAATCAAGAAGTAGGTAGTAGTGTTACTCACATGTCCTTGAGGGTCACAGCTCAAGTCATTCGGGTCCACACTAGGGTCGAAGGCTTTGAAGTTATCATCCTCTGTAGCGTTCTTCTTTGGTAACTCCGCAGCGAGAGCCACGTTCAGAAGCACCACTGTGATTATGAGTTTTGCTGTGGAAGAAAGACCATACTTTTATTTGTGCTTTATTGTCGTTGATTTTATCACTAAGGGGGACCAAAGCGGCTTCCCAATTACGTAACACACTATCTATCACAATCTGAATCATTTTGAAGCCTATTGCTAATCCATTGCTTGATATGTTCGAAAAATTAGTCTGCTCAATAACGTTAATAACGTAATGAATGTTGTTGAACTGTCAAAATGAACGAAACGAACATATGAAGCAATGGATTAGCAATAGGCTTCAAAATCATTCAGATTGTGATTGAAAGTGTGTTACGTAATTAGGGTGCTGTTCTGAGTTAAAAGGAAATATCGAAATACAAGATAAGAAGACACTTTGATGTAAGTAGTCTGTGTGTCGTACACCTTCTTTGTCAACCAAATGCAGCAACAATAAATAAAGAAGCAACGGGGCACAAATCCAGATTCCATACCGCCGGAGATTCTTGCCCGTTCTTCTCCACAGGTACCTACTACGCTTTGGAATGGGCAACTAGCTTCATCTTTCTGACCGACCGACCCCTTGACAATTCTTATGTGCCTGTAAAATGTTTAATTGAAACGAATGCTTTGAAATTGAGTTGAGTTTTGAGCTACTGAGAAAATATCGAAGGAAAAACCCAGATTAAACTTTGCACTTAATAAAATACCTTTACAGATTTTTATCTTTTAATGTAACGCTATTATTGATAGATGTAGTGATTAATCAAACATTGATAGTTATCAATAAATTGGTTTACTCGTATCACGATTTCGTTTCTTAGATTCCGTCAACAGATTGTAAATACCCGTGATTACATATATGCCTACGGTAAATAAGGAAAAATATTATTTTATCTTAAGATATTTTTTCATTCATCATCAATTCATGCACCATCATTATTAATTTTTTCTCTTTTTTTCGCCTATTTTCACCCAAATCGTTCATTTTGTATGTGTATGTTTTTCTCTGCATCATGTTTTCCGCAAATAATAGTTATTTATGATAATAGTGTGGTAAGTTGTTTTTTACAAACGGTAAAAACCAACTTACCACACGTAGTCACGAGTTTGTAAATACCATTTTGCACACGTGTGTCATACAACGTTTTTCAATACAGTTGCGAGAAAACAGTACAATATTAATATTGGATTCCTCGCTTGAACTTATAATATTACAGTCGGAAAGTCACAACAGTCTTTGACGTTTATATTAAGAAAATGGCGCGAATTTGTAAATGGTGCCACGTGCGCGTAGCGAAAATTAGAACTACATATTTTGTCTCATTTTCTCTTTAGTATTAAAGTGAGACAAACGTATTGAGAAAAAGCGCTTCCAAGGAGGTTCTATTATTCAGCTTATTTATTCTCGTAATGTGAAACTCCTTGGTGGAATTCCTATATATGTTTCATGGAAATTAAAAAAAAAACCGTAAAGGATACGCCCGGCGCTATACAACGGAGTATGCGGTAAAACATGTACTTAGGTGAGAGTACCTATTTTACCGCACATTCCGTAGTATGGTGCATAATTTTTAACTTTCGTACAATGTATATAGGCATCGTAAATTCATTTTTTGAGCAAATGTGTTGAAAACGTATTTTCTTTCTATTCTATCAATAGATCGATCGATGGATTAGCAATAGGCTTCAAAATGATTCAGATTGTGATAGATAGTGTGTTACGTAATGAGGGTACAGTTTAGCTAAAATACGAGTAAAGATCATAGACATGCAAATAAAAATAAAAAAACATGGTGCTTGATGTCAATTGTGGTATAATAATATATTATATTGACAGAAGTAGAGTCAATATGAAAATGTCGTAAAACGCACCCCACGTTTTTTTTTTAATCCCACTAGGTATTCTTAATTTAAATTTATTAAAGCACTATAAGTAAGTATGCCGTTTGTCCAAACATGCCCCACGCACACATTTACATCATAAGGTGCCATTACGCGGCACTACGGCGTCATTGTAGGTACTGTTTACGTCAAGTAATAAAATTAAATAATGCCTTGTGTTGTGAAGTAGTGTAAAAATAATTGTACATCCCAGAAAAAGTGTCAAGGAATAACATATCACAAGTAAGACACTTATTTACAAACACACACACCTAGACCGGTACGGCTTCACTTTCGGGCGCGGAGTCCTTCTTTTTTTTGTAGTCCGTGCATACCAAGCTAATAAGAGGCGACTGTGGTAAGAACATTAAAACTGTATGTTGAGGAATGGTGCAGTTGATATGGTGTTGACCTGTTGCGCTATAAATTGGGTTAAAAACAAGAGAATAATGGTGATTATATTACTATTAACCCTTTTCAAAAAGGAGGCGGTTCTCAATTCGTGTGTATGTTTGTTATGCGATATTATATCTCCGGCAATTGTGGATCGATTTCAAAAATTCATTTTTAATGGATAGAGTCTGCCTCAGGGGTAATCCCATATACATTTTATTAATCATAAACTTTTAACTTACAACTTTTTTTACAGTCCGTTCAACCGATTTTGACTTCGTAGACTTCGTTTTGAAGGTCGTAGCAGGTGGCGTTCTGTAGTTTCTGCTTACCCCCATGGGAAGAAGGCGTGGCTTTATGTAAGTATGTAGGTATGCATTATTTATTTTTCTATGTCTGCGCCTATTGGCCTACGTGTAAATAATCACATTTTACAATCAATAACCAGTTTATAATCCTAATAATCATAACTAAGTATTTGATGTATCAACAACAAAAAAAAAACTACAGTTAAGTATATTAGTTACAATGAATCAATAAAAATTAAGATTAAAATAAATGGTTTGATTTCTTTTTATTTCATACGATAAAGAAATAATCAGATATCGCGGTTTTATATTCATAAAATTTAATAAGCCTGATTGCGAACTAAGACTTAACTAGTACTTACTTTATTATTAAAAACTTTTTTACAAAAAAAAACAACCTACTTCCAAAAAAAAATACTACAAAGTGAAAAATTACTTTAACCGAAATTAAGAGCGCGTACACGGGTCCACTAGCGCCACTCCTTTAAAAAAGTATTATCTCGTGACTGAGTAGGAATTTTGAAAAACGGCTCAATAAGCTACCTCGGTAAGTGTGTCAAGATTTTTCTAATACCTTTTATAAACTTTCATATTGAGACACGAAACAATAAAATTCGATCTAAACAAAAGCGACCACATTCCTTTAGATCGTATTCAATACGTATTCTAAAGTCAATACGTCCCAATTAGGACGTTTTCGAGTCTTCACGATTGCGCGCTCAAAACATATCTGTTTAATATAATATCATTGGTAAAAACGTTTTAATTTTTCACTTTTTAGTTGTGGTGCCTAACCCACACAAATTCGTATAGGTAGGTACTTAGGTACCACTACTTGATATGTAATTATCAGTGACAGGAAGTTATTAAAACATCATCAATAAGTATTGATGATGTTTAAATAATTATAACAACTTTATTGTTGTTTTGTTTTGATTTCCGTGAAAACAAAACACCTAAGTAAAAAGTACTTAGCTCTGAATTCAAATTATGATACACGATAAAACTAAAAATTGATGTAATTGATGGACATGGAAATTAGCATTCGTCGGTATTCGGAAATCCGATGATCCCCGAGAGAGAGACATTACTTATGAAAACAGTTGTACTGTAAGCAGGTAGGTATCTAAACACAACAATGCAAAAATATTCACTGTGATCTTATATGATAAATGATAAATGATTTTATTTCTGTAAATAGGTTTGTACAAACACTTTTACACGTCAATCATATTTTAAAACTAGATGAGGTCGGCGTTTCCTATCTGACTACTCTGAGAAGAAAGGCCGGAACAAACTCAGAGGTCACATTCTCTTTTAAAGTCCAGACATAATCTTGGTCAGATCATGTGAAGACCATGTAGATTTATATCTGAAATGGTCTTTTGAGGAAAAACCATACAGATTGAGTGGACCTGTCCAGTCAGTGCACGCATTTGTCAGTAATCGTGCAGCTCAACTCAGAACTTAAGGAGCTCAACGATTCAACGAACAATACCAAAGAATTGTAATAAGTCCTTAATATGATACAAATACAATAGGTACAACACACACAACAGCAATAAGATTCTATTCCGCGCAAAAACAGTAAGTAGGTACCAAAGAGTGTAATAATATTAAGGGAGGTAGGAATCAACTCGTGTATTATATGACTCGTGTCACAATAGGGAAGGCAACTGTCAAGATGGCGCTGTCGTAGCTAGTTCCCAACACAAGCTAATAATTTATGGCGTGAGGTGGTTTTATTTTATTTTTGCTAAAATGATGCGTAGGTACTTACTTGTGTTCATAAGTACTCCGAATTTGGAGTCCACCTTTTCCCTAAAGATCCTAAAAAAATCCTAATCCTAGAGTTTTTTTTACATTAAACAGAGATCGAGGTTCTGTCATATTTCTTTCGTTTATAATTCTGACACTTTCCATGTCAACTACTTGATTTAAAATATATTTAAAATCACCGAAAATAACGAAATATTGAAATAAAACCAAACTCATTAATGAACACGAAATGGAACGAATGAACGAAATGTCAAATTTACTGTAGGCCGTAGGGACCTAGCTATGATCACGCCATCTACAATTAGCTTTGCCTGACCTTCCCCATTGCGTAACACACTATTAATCACAAACCGAAAGATTTTAAAGAATATGCTAATCCTTCATAATATTATCGACTTTATTTTTCATTATTGGTTCTGTGATACAGAAAATAAAGAAACCATTATTATTTATCAATAATAAGGCTTGCATTCCTCCGTTAGATGACTGAAATAAAGAGTTTAGTTAGTGTATTTCTTATTATCTATGGAATGAACCAATGAACTAAACCAAACTTATGGGGCATGCGCTAAGGTAGCCCGCGAAATTTAAATTTACTTACTTTTTTTGCAATTTGCAGGACAGTGCCAGGTTGTATGTTGATTAAAATATTATATGATTCGCGACCGTATCAAATATGGCTTTACAGAATTATAATCATTAGAATCAGCAATACAACTCCTTAAGTCAGAAGTGCCCTCAAATGTCATGATTTCATGAAATAATCATTCAATAGGGTAATATTAAGTCACAGACTGTGCTAATCACAGAGTACTTTTATATATAGGTGCTAATACTGTGGAAAGTCAAAAGAAAAACTAACCAAACCAATTCGAGGTGGGGTGCTAAAATTATTGAGCTCACTTCGCTCGCTCTTGCAGCCCAGTTTCTCTTAATTCTTAAACTTTACTACCTATGTAGACAAAGTTACTCTTATTTCTGTTTCTATGGTCAAAAGAAAATCAATCCTATCCGAGGCGGGGTGCAAAAAGTGCATTTTTGTTTGTACTCGTAGTTATTTTAATTTCAGTGCTAATTATACGACCTTCCAATGACCAATAAATCTACCATCTATCATACATGATACCTTTATGAACATGATTCCCGTTCGCGTCAAAGGATTATCCAATAACCCGCATAATGCAGACGTCACGAGGCTACTAACTAATAAAGCATGCAGAAGTACACACCGGTGTGGGATGTGATTTGTCACTGTGAATCTTATCGCACCCAAGTACCTATCCAATCACATATTTTTTACAATAGGTAATCTTTACGTTATGAATATTGCGCCGATTGCAGACATGTAAAACACAATTTTATTTGAACGCATCTTTATTTAGCGTTTAATTATTGCAATATTAGACTGTGAACAGGAAAATTGAAACATTTCGATTAATTGTTTGAATGACTTCCCTGATTACCAGACATTTTATGATAAGAGATTAGAATTGATAATATTTTTCTTTCATGAATTTTAATTTCCCCTAATACTCTGATTTTTCTTCCACTACAAAAAATAACAAAACGCAGACGTGACGTTTTGGTTACTAGAGATGTCCTAAAAGTTTAGCTCATAATGTATCGCTATGACTCTATTTATTATTATTTTACGACTGAAAAAATCTATGTACTTAAATTTTGTATAGTTTTTTGTTGATTTAAAATCTTAGTGACACTATATATAAACATAAAGTTTTACAAAATACCGTAATCAGCTAAATAAAACTGATTCACTCAAGCAAAATATTTTTATATCAGTCTATCGATAAATCATTTTGTTTTTCTTGTCAAAAATACGTACCTATTCCTATTTGTTAAAAATTATATTTTTCAATTTCGCTTATCACCACGATGCTAGGTTATCCACAAATATTTCGCAATATATTAAAAAATTACGGAATGTGTGAATTATCGATAATTTTGGCAACAAAGGACGCATTCACGCTTTGTACTTACAACACTACATACTTCAAATATTTTGAATTTGTTTTGTAATCTAAAAGTCTGATGTTTTCGTGTTAAAAACGTAATATAATGTCTTCTTCGGACTCCGAAGACGATTACTACGGTAACATAGCTCAAAAACTAAAAAACATCAAAAACTCATTCGTAAAAAATAAAGTCGACAGCATTGTTTTAGATGACACAACCGAAGTTGCTAAAACTAGTGAAACGTTGACAAAAAACGTTGAAAACACTTCAGAAATCATCACAGAAGACTTGAATACAACTGTAAATAGCACAGACAACGATGAATTCTCGCTGGACGCTATAATAGCAAACAATAGTAAGGCGAAAGCTAGAGGCCGCGGGCGAGGACGTGGTAGCAAACGGAAGGCCTCAAGTGATACTTCTGAGCTCGCTGATCAGGGAACGAGGTCTACCAAGCGAAGAACGTCAAATTCTACTAGAGGTAGGACTAGTCCTATAGTTCCAGAGCCTAGTACAGCATCTGAAGATCAAAACATTGCACCAGTACCACAAATTCCTGAGCAAGTACCAGAAATTGTTACTAGAGGGAGAGGTAGTTCGGCTAGAGGCAGACGTGGTTCAGCAAGAGGCAGAGGCCCTCGAGGCAGGGCCAGAGGCCGTGGTCGCACCAGGAGACAACTATGGGCTATGTTCGATGAAATGTTTGGAGAAACATTCCTCAATTCCAATCCATTATTTAGCTCAGCTACGTCAAATTCTTCCCCAAGTTATCCTACATACAGCGTTGGCAACACAGATGAATATCCAGACCAGTCTGATAACCAGCAGTTGTTCTCAACAAGACCTGCTACCAATGACATAGAAGTAATTGAAGAAGAAGACCCGCTAGACAATGACAACGAAGAAATGTCCGTCAAAGTGTACTGGCAGAGTTTAGAAATATTTAAATTCAAAATACGAAAGTATCAGAAACTCACACAAATATTTGAATATTTCACCGAGAAGGAAGGCGTGAGTACCGATAAGTTATTGTTTACTTATAACGATAGGATTTTGAAAATTGATGATACACCGGACTCAATTAACTATAGCATAGCGAAATTCATAGACGGAGGTATCGTAAACCAGACAGTAATGCATTTAGCACAAGACCATAGTAACGTAGATGAGAGAAATGGCCTTAAAATTAAGTTCCAATGTCAGAATAAGAAGAAGCCGTTTGAGACAATGTTGAGACTGGAGGATAAACTTGCGTCGGCAATGATAAAATGTGCAGAGCACTTAGAAACACCAATAGAAAGACTGAAGTTCTTTTTTGATGGAGATTTGATTACAAGTAAGATATTTTGTTTATTATTTTTCTATAAGAAAAAATTAAGATTACCAAATCTTAATTTTTATCTTGATTTCTTAAACTAGTGACAACCTAAATTGGTCTGATTGGCTGTCATTATTTAACATGTAACATTAATGTGACATTCTGTTAAAACTGTGTGATATTCACATGTAAATCTGGTTTTAGGCTTAGAGTTTTTGGTTGTTGATTTTCCTACATATTTGCTTGTACGCACAAGTTTAAGGGGATAATGTCAATTCATTTGTGTCAGTCATGTGGTTTGTAGTATCTACTAAAACCGTGACGCTTTAACGATTCTAATACTTACTCATGTAAGTTCAGCGCAGCGCCAAGAGATGGCAGTACTAATACAAAGTGGCGCGGACCATAACAGATTAAATTATACCACGTTCAGTGCATGAAATCGATTCACAAAAAAATTTGCTGTTCAATACATTTAGTTACACGTAGCTTGACAAAATGTATGGAACAGCTGTTTTTTTTTGTATACTGTAGATCATTAATGGCGCCGAAAGTACAACTTATGTCACGGACCACCTTCAAAGCCGTCAGATTCTATACCTACGTCATAAGTCGTAGCGCGAGTGAAGGGCCTGCGGGCTACGTAACACACTAAAAGTAGGAATGGGATTAATTTGACAGTTGAACAACATTCACTGCTTTATTTACGTTGAGCAGACAAATTTTTCGAACATATTAAGCAATGGATTAGCAATAGGCTTCAAAATGTTTCAGATTGTGATAGTGTGTTACGTAATTAGGGTCCAGGTTTGTATGGAAAGTGTTGACAATATCGCCTCTAGCATTAGCGTTCGCAGAGGCGTCTCCGTGCTCGTGGTGCACCAATCAAAGGGTCGGTTTGATCACTCACTTCGCTAAGTCGGTTTGACGACTGGCTGACTCAGTTTGACTAATCACTGAGTCAGTTTGACTACTCGCTGAGTCAGTTTGACTACTCACTGAGTCAGTTTGACTACTCACTGAGTCAGTTTGACTACTCACTGAGTCAATTTGACTACTCACTGAGTCAGTTTGACCTTTCTCTGAGTTGATTTGACTACTCGCTAAGTTGATTTGACCACTCGCTGAATTAGTTAGACTTCTTGTGAATTACATACAGACGTGCTTTTCAGAATATCCTAATTGAAAAACGAAATAAGACAGCCCGACCCGAAACTCAAGACCCAATGCAAGTATTAATTATTATTAAATGTTCTTTACAGGTAAGAACACACCACAGGACCTCGAGTTGGAGGGCGGAGAGTGCATAGATGTAAAGATAATTAGTAGCTGATAATAAAAGCATTTCCTATTTCCATACTTTGTTTGATTATCATCGAGTTTCTGATCGATTTAGTATCGATTTTAATTGTTTCCTATCAACTTATCTGAATCAATCAGGATATGCGCGTAGGCAAGGTAAGGGTCAAGTTTTCAGACAGAAGAATCAAGCAACGATAACACGCTTAGTCACTACGTGTCGGCAATTTCAGATTTTCAGAGTAGGTTCTGTTCCAAAATATCTGAAGAAAATGTAAACAAATGATCAGAAAACGTACCTGTAGACACCACTTACAAATTGAATTTGATGTGATTATTTAAATAAATTCTGATTTTAATACTTAGGTACCATAAATATGGTTTTCGTTTGACAATTGAGGTTAAATTTACATCCTCACCTTTCGTCGATGAATTTTCAGTTACAATTTAATCATGTACATAATTCAAAATAATAATTGTTGGAAAAAGTGTTGAGATATAAATTCGAAACCTGCCAGGTAAACATAAATACAGAATCTGCATTTACCTGGCAGGTTTATGAATGTGCTACTAATTCCCTCTAGAGAGTGTTTGCGTATGAATTTAACCTGATCAGGGTTTGGTTACACTATTAGATACTTTCGGAACCGACTATAGGTATACGTTATCCCACAAAAATAGTAGATTGTTATACAAGGGGCTAAGATGATCCATTATATACGAGGTAGTAAATAGAAACCCGAGTTATAATGGGTTTTCGCGCCGTCTGTTACACTCTACTTTTCACTACGATTGCGAGAAAATAAAATAATCCAATGCAATATTAAATAGTTTACTTTTTATAAATTTCTTCTGTAGCCGCAACGAAATGCACGCATTCTACCGAAGAGATCGCCAGTTTTAGTTCAATTTTCAAAAATAAAATGTCCTTATTTTAAACCGACTTCACAAAAAGGAGGAGCTTCTCAATTCGCCTGTATGTTTTTTTTTTTTTTTATGTTTGTTAGCTCATAACTTTTTTCTGGGTGAACCGATTTGGATGATTCTTTTTTTATTTGATAGGTACTTCACATGTGGTCCCATTTAAATCATCAAGGTCTGACCAGTAGTTTTTGAGTTATCCTTAATACTGCATATTTTTTACACTTAGTTTATATGGATGATGTGTTAATAATTTCCTGTCACTGTTATTTACACACCAAGTAGTGGTATACAGGCGGGAGGAAACGCCCGGGTGTTGGCATTGTGTGGATCGACCGGAGGACACGGTGGAGCATACGGTGGAGGTCTGCCCGGCTTGGGCGGAGCACCGCCGTGTCCTCGTGGCGGCGATCGGCGGCGGCGATCTCTCGCGTCCGGCCCTGGTTCAGGCCATGGTACGGAGCGAGAGAGAATGGGAAGCAGTCACCTCCTTCTGCGAAGCAGTAATGCTCGCGAAGGAGGAGGCGGAGCGCGTGAGGGAGAGGCAATCATTGCGCCCTCACGCCCCTAGTCGCCGCAGGAGGAGACACCCTGGGCGTCGGGAGTCGATAGCCGACTCCCGGCCACCGTAGGCGCGGGCCTGCGGTCGGCGAGCAATGGGCAGCTCGCCGTCCGGTAAGGACCAGGCCCGGGTCGACGGCGCGTTGTGTTCCACGCGCGCCTCAAAAAGTTGTCAGCATAATTGACGGGGTCCGACAGGGCCGATGCCTGCCGGGGTCGCGGATTGTTCGAAAGAGTTACCGTGGCCCTGGCGCACAGGCAACTGAAGGAACACGGGTGGGTTTTAGTCAGTAAGAGTCTGACACGCCCTTCCGCTCCGCCCAGAGCGGGAGAGGTCATTTGATGATTACCCAACCGAAAAAAAAAAAAAAGTTGTGGTATACGAATTTGTGTGGGGTAGGTACCGCAACTAAAAAGTGAAAAATAAAAACTTTTTTACAAAAAAACAACCGACTTCCATAAAAAACACTAAAAGACGTGAAAAATAACTTTAATTTCGTAAGTCGGTGTCTTTGGTTTTATATTTTCGTTTTTGGCCACCGACTTACGAAATTAAAGTTATTTTTCACGTCTTTTAGTGTTTTTTATGGAAGTCGGTTGTTTTTTTGTAAAAAAGTTTTTATTTTTCACTTTTTAGTTGCGGTACCTACCCCACACAAATTCGTATACCACAATTTTTTTTTTTTTTCGGTTGGGTAATCATCAAATGACCTCTCCCGCTCTGGGCGGAGCGGAAGGGCGTGTCAGACTCTTACTGACTAAAACCCACCCGTGTGCGGCGTAAACAACAAAAAATAAATTAGGATTTAAGAGCAAGAGCATCTTTACTTTTTTTTTGTTAGTCAGTATTGTTCAAAATGGTTGTCATAGTATGGGCATGTGATGCGGAGGAATGAGGAAAATGTGAGGAAAGTTTTGAGTATGAATGTGGATGGCTATAAGAGTAGGGGGAGACCAAAGAAACGATGGATGAACTGTGTGGAAGATGATATGGATAGAAAGGGGGTGACTACCGAGATGACGACTGATAGAGAAGTGTGGGAGAAAGAGATATGTTGCACCGACCACAAAAGTATATTGGTTAAGGGCAGGAGAGTGATGAGTATTGTTCAAGATGATTAGAGGTACCTAATTATTAATGTTAATACACTTAGTGAATGGGTGGATAAGCTTCAACAGGCGAATTAACATGATATGAGATGATTAGCTAAATACCTACTCTTTGCACTCAATGATCTAGTTTTATTTAATTAAGTACGGTACTGTTTTTTGTTATTATTTATTTATTGTTTTGATAATAGCGTCGTCATGAAATTAGGTCACCTGTCATGTTTTCTTGCAATATTGAAGGAATTTAATATTATTATCTAGTACCAGCTGACCCGACAGACGTTATCCTTATCTTAAGTATGAATGTCATATGTCATTTAGTTTTAGTTTTGACTATTGACTAAAACTAAAACTATCGACTCTTTCATCAACCGATCCATCTGTGTAAGATATTTGCAGCGCGCATTCTGTCAATCGCTGACAGTTATTCCAAACAACTGACAGTTATGTAAAATTAATATTGGCGTTAAGTTTTCTTATATTTTGTAACGTTCCGATCAACTTCCTTATTTTTTTATTTCATAAGATCCTTCTCATGACAATAAAGAACACAACTAAAGAAACACATCGGTCCAGCCGATCACGCGTGATGGCGTGACCAAGGGAAATAGGGATTCATTTTTATATATATAGATTAATTTTATTCTCTCAAGTTACATGACTCATATACAATAGTTAATACATTATACACACAACAGACAATACAAAACAACCAATCAACCATCACACTATACACAAACACTAAACACTTACATTAACAACGACTGCAGGTGACGTACAAGTCACTGCAGTGTCCAATGTATGGACAGTCGAGCCTGTCCGCTATCGTCATCACACCTTTCATATCAAAAGCTAACAACGTCTAACTTTGCTAACAAACTTGGACTCAAAAAGCGTCTTGGATCTAATTCAGGTGCGTTGTTCTTGTCAGACTTCCCGCCAAAACGCGAAAAAAACAGATGCTCCTTGCATTTAATTTCGCATAACTTGAAAAAATTAAGGGGAAAGCAGTTTTTTTATCCACGATTTCTGGGGTTTTCACATAGTACTCTAGGTCATAATTGTTTTTTATGACGAGTAGCACCCAAATTGGGCAACACTATCTAGGTATCACAATCTGAATCATTTTGAAGCTAATTCATTGCTTCACATGTTCGAAAATGTGTCTGCTCAACAACGTAAATAATGCAATGAATGTTGTTGAACTGTCAAAATGAAAGCTGTTCCTACTTTTAGTAGGTACGTTACGCGATTACCCCGCTGGTCTATAATAACCCTGAGGTTTTCAATTATTTCAATTACAACCTTTAGTAGCACTGAATAAATATTTGCACTTATGGTCTACGGTTAGGTATTCCGAGTCTATCCGTAATATCATGCTCGTAAGCCACACCACATTTTACCAGTTATTAATTTTCAACTATAATAATTCGGGGAAAAGCTTATTTAATGCCATTTATTTACTAGTGGCTCTATGAGCTGTACCTAGAGCTCGCCAGTCTGTCTTTGCATAGCTCAGATAAATGTTCACCGCGCTATTTAAAACAAAAGAGCGCGAAATTGGTGAAATATGTTTCTTTTTACGTTTTCTACCCCCATATCTCTGCCATTTCGAAAAACTGAATCGACAAAAAATTCCATATAATTATCGAACCTGTTCACAAAATTTCACGAGAATCGGTTGAGAAATGCGACCTTTATAACTTATAAGAAAACAGACATCCGGAGTCCGGACATACGAAAGCATTTTTGCCCAAGCTGAAACGGAGACGCTTCGTGTTCGCTTGGTCAATAATAATGACTTATTGTTAACATGAATTTTCTATTCCGGAAAATCGAACACAGAACCTCACACTGCAGTTCGCAAACCAACGACACCGACAGACCTGAATTGGTTAATAAACCCTAAACACTAAATTGTAGGTAAGTACAGTCTTTATCACGATCACAACTTAATAGGTAGG
The DNA here is from genome assembly GCA_916610205.1 of Griposia aprilina. NCBI lineage: Eukaryota > Metazoa > Arthropoda > Insecta > Lepidoptera > Noctuidae > Griposia > Griposia aprilina. The sequence continues at coordinate 12,137,636 of OU744311.1, forward strand.
CACTAGGCACCTATTCTAAGTAGATACTCATAAGTGTAAAAAAATAAAAATTCGTGATAACATAAAAAATTTAAATTTGCACAGCTTTAAGAGAAAATTAAAGAAATTAAAAGAGAGAGAGATTAAAATGGATGGATTTTTTTAAATTTTCAATCTCCGAATATTTGAATAACATGCTGTTTATAACAATAAAAACTTTTTTACAAAAAAACAACCGACTTCCAAAAAAAACACTAAAAGACGTGAAAAATAACTTTTATTTCGGAAGTCGGTGCCTTTGGTTTTGTATTTTCGTTTTTGGCCACCGACTTCCGAAATAAAAGTTATTTTTCACGTCTTTTAGTGTTTTTTTTGGAAGTCGGTTGTTTTTTTGTAAAAAAGTTTTTATTTTTCACTTTTTAGTTGCGGTACCTACCCCACACAAATTCGTATTCCACTAATTGGTATGTAAATAACAGTGACAGCAAATTATCAACACATCATCAATATAAACTAAGTGGAAAAAATATGTAGTATTAAGGATAACTCAAAAACTACTGGTCAGACCCTGATCAAATTTAAATGGGACCACATGTGAAGCACCAGCTATCAAATAAAAAAAGAATCACCCAAATCGGTTCACCCAGAAAAAAGTTATGAGCTAACACACATAAAAAAAAAAAAAAAACATACAGACGAATTGAGAACCTCCTCCTTTTTGTGAAGTCGGTTAAAAAGTAGAGAGACAGAGAGAGGTAGAGGGGTAGAGTACCTAGTAGTAGTAGTTTTTAAGTTTTATAAACTTCTGACATGTTATAAATAGGTAAGTAAAAAAGTTTTGTAAGTGGTGTGTTTTATATTGTTACATATAAAATGTCAGAAGTTTTATAACACCATGTCATTCAAATATTCGGTGACTAAAAATTCAAAAAATCCATCCATTTTCCTATTAAAAAAATCTATAATTATCTCTTAGATTGGTGCAAATTTTTATTTTTTATGCTATCAGCAAATTTTATTTGACATAAATTAAAATTACTTAAATGTCACTAAGGAAGATCCATTATTATTATTGATATTCCTTAGTGACATTTAAGTAATTTTAATTTATGTCATCATTTAATTTCCTTAACATTCGTTAAATAAGTAAGCAACAATTTTCATTTTATTACAATAACTGCGGACGTTTTTTTTTTATTTTTTCTCACTACACACAATTTATCAAGTTAGTTATCTAATCGACATTATTCAGTGTGATTGACAATACGATGATCTAATTTATTTACCTACTTGTTTATTTGTGGTTCATATAATAAGTATCTATATTAATTTCTTGTTTTAATTCTATTGTATTTATTACCACTTTTATATGCTATAAAGGCAAAGCATAGCCCTCAATGTATTACCAAATAAGAACATAATTTAATGTTTTACAAAAAATAAATTAATCTGAATCTATAACGAAATAACTACTTAAAGGTATATATTTCTACTGAAAACTACCTACCAATGGCGTTCCAATTCCATATCACAGACATTTTTTTTTTCTGTTATAATCACGGTAATCCCTAATTATAAGAAACGATTAATTAGCGTCATAGCTCACGTTGAGAAGCAAAAGGTTGGCTTAGCATAATTACCTATAATAATAATAATATGTAGGTACCTATAGATTATCCAATGAGGTATATTCAGAAAATAAGTAGGTACATAAGTACAGTGTAGGTACAACTATTTTCTCAATTTCCCTCGGGATTCATCGCATTTCCGAATACAAACGAATGCTAATTTGCATGTCCATCAATTATTAGATTTATCGAGTAACTACCTACCTACTTACTTATAATAATTTGAATTCAGAACTAAGTAAGTACCTAATGTATTGTGTTGTTATGACAAAACAAAACAACAATAGGTAAGTACTTAGTTCTGAATTCAAATTATTATAGGTACACGATAAATCTAATAATTGATAGACATGGAAATTAGCATTCGGAAATGCGATGATTCCCGAGAAGTAGTGTAATAGAAAATAGGTAGGTATATTTTGGGCAGTAAGTAGGTAGGTATATGGTTTTCACGAATGACGTCAAATAGTTACCTGCGTCGGACGAACTTTGGGCAAGGATTTTTTTTAAACCTACTCTCAAGTGAACCCCGTTACTGACTATCCTTGCCGACTGGTTATTCTTTCCACCATCCATCATATCAAATCAAATATCCCAGAGTAAAAGTTATTCATAATAATGAGTAGACCGGTATAAATTTATTTCAATTACGCCTTGTAGGTTGTGCCGTTAAACAATGGACTAAGCAACCCTCAGATACATACCTATTAAATAAAAGTTTTAAACAAAATTGATAGAAAAACAAAAAACCGGCCGTGAAGGGGCCCGATACCAACGTACAATATTTTAACGCCTTTTTTTTTTAAACATGTTTGTTGTATGGGAACTCCTTTAATTTTTAACTGTATTTTATTTTTATTATTTGTTGTTATAGCAGCAATAGAAATACACACTCTGTGAAAATTTCAAATGTCTACCTATTACGGTTCATGAGATACAGCCCGCTGACACACAGACGGAAGGGCGGACAGCAGAGCCTTATTTACTAGATTCCGTTGGCACCCTTTGGGTAGGGAACCCTTAAAACAGAGTTTTAAAAAGAACAATCAAGAAAAATAATCATCTACCGTTCTGTAATACGAAAACTCTCACCTATCACTAAATACACGATACTTAAAATAACATTTAAGTAAGTAAGGTACACCAACGGTTAAAATTATTTTTATAATAAACTCACCGATCATTTTAAAATTCGTAGCCGTTGCACAAAAATATATATTTAAAAAAAGAATCACTCTTATTTTTCACGATGTCGTACTGAATGTGACTCGGGACAGGGTCCTAAACAGCCTAATGCTGTGTTTTACTGTCTAATTATCGAATAGTAATCAACTACTTTTATAGAAACAAGCGAACAACTAATCAAGAAAGATATTGCTATCAAAAATCTGAAAAATATTAAATAATAAGCCTTATTTTGTCTAGGATAAGGACCTTTATTTCTTTGTTGAGCTGTCAATAAGTTTGCACAGATAATAAATCAAAGAAGGAAGAATATTGTCGGAAAAAGATTATTAAATACAATCAATTGATACCGCTATATTGTTTTGATAAAATGTCAACGGCATTATGTCTGCCCTAAAGTTCGAGGAGTTATGTTTATTTGTTTATTTACTGCAAAAACTACGCCGTTTAAGTAGGTAGGTACCTAATTGATTGTCTGAAAATTGCAGGCTTATGCAAGTACGAGTAAGCCAAAGATCAAATTAACGATAAATACAGGTAAAAAAATGAACCAGTGCGCAAACTGTAACCATGAATTCAGCATATCGTTCTAGACCCCCCTGGCGCAGAAATGTTACGTCAGTTATAAAAAAAAAAAACAGCTGTTCCATAGATAAGTGCAATACCTACGCGGTCAAAATGTATAGAACAACAATTAAACTTAAATAACATAACATCAAGCCTGTATTCCCCGAAGGGTTAGGCAGAGGTGTACCTATAGCACACCCACATTACGCGAGTTATGTTTAAGTCCCATGTAATAGGGGGCGAGCCTATTGCCATCAGCCGGGCACAAATCCAGACTCCGGGCTGCTACCGAGAAATTCCAGATGGAAAAACCCAATGATACTTTGCCCGACCCGGGAATCGAACCCAAGACCTCATGCTCAGCAGTAGCGCTTGCGACCACTAGACCAACGAGGCAGTCAATAATTTTTTTATATACCTAACCAACGTAAAATCTCTACGCTAGGGGGTCTAGAAACTTTTGCCCGCGGCTTCGCTCGCGGTAATTTAGAATTTGACATTCAGTTCGGGGAATTATAGTTAGGAGGATGAAAAACCGATTTATCGACACTCTAGACTCACAAACTCTTAACACACTACTAAAGTTTCTACAATAATATAATTCAATCATGATTCGAAAAACACGTGGCGCCATCTATTATCATAGGAACGTTATTGTTGTTTTCCTCGGGAACAGTACTTTTTTTCGGGATGAAAGGTACCCTATGTCCGTTTCTGTACCTACACCTGATAACGTATATGCAAAATTTCAGGATAATCGCTTCATTGGTTTAGGAGTGAAAAGATAACAAACAAACAAACAAACTTACTTTCGCATAAATTATGATATTAGTAGGATGACTGACTGTTATGTTTTTTTTTGTCTAAATACTCATACGTTTATCTCACAGTCTTAAATAATGACAGGATCCAATCTTTCGCCAACGCATCACGGGTGGTACCTAATTATCATCAGCTTATCGGATCTTCTTACTAGCCGACTGGACAATCTCCACAGATAGGGGTTCATGGACGGTTACGCACCCTAATTGCATATCACACTGCAATATCAATCAGAATCTGAATCATTTTGAAGGATATTGCTAATCCATTGCTTCTTATTGTTCGAAAAATTTGTCTGCTCAAAAACGTAAATAACGCAATGAAAGTTGCCATAAAGTCCTTATGAAAGTTACGTAATTACCCCGCAGGTCTCAAGTGCGTACGCCGTATCTTCCCACAGACAATGATCCACCTTCAATCTTGCGGCGCATGACCTGTCATCTGCGCACTTGATGACCTAATGACTGCGTCAGTGAGCGGAATTCGCGCAGCTGAATTTTGGGCCAAACATGTTTGAACTTTTTTCCATCGATAGGTACGCTAAGAAGAAGATTAGCCAACCAGGATAATTAGAGAGCTGGGTAGAATGCATCCCAGTGAGGAATGGGGCGCCTTCTACCCAGTTGCCGGAGAGCCTTAATGAGAGCTTCTTGAGTTCCAATTGAAAGACAAACGCGGGGACGTAGTTTGAGAATCTAGGTACATTCAGGGTATTAATAAACAAATTGACACCATACGTGAATTTGCCGTGATAGAGCCGTTTCATTCAATTGTCAAAAATGTAGTGTTGTGATTTGTTTTCTTTTATAATTAGTTGGTATTCAATTAGCCTAACTATTAATTTCCTGACTTTACCTACTGATCAAATCCATCCATTGGCGAATGACTTACAGTTGTCTACTGAATTCATAACTTGTATGTGTGGTGCAAACTGTAAATATGTATAGTTAAGTTAGTCTATGAAATGTCTAAAAAAAGTGAACTTTGTATGGAAAAACGGATAAAAATCCTAATTCTACACAAAGACGGCAAATCCCAGGTAGAGATTGTCAAATTAGGAAAAAAATTGTGCAATCTGCTCATAAAAGGTTCGCGGAGACCGTTTCTCACACAAACATGGTGAAAACGGGCAGAAAACGCGTGACTACTGAGCGCCAGTACCGAAAACTTATTCGTGAGTCTCAAAAATTCTTCTGAACTCACTGCAGCTCTATCGGAAGACATTGGAAAGCCGATCAGTTCTCGAATGGAAAGAAGAAGGCTCACAAAAGCTGGCTTTAACGCTAAAAAGCCAAAAATAAGCCTCTGCTTCCAAGAACAACACTCCTTATAACATCAGCTATCTGCATCTGCCAGTGAAAGTCCTGTCAAAATTAGTCTAGTCGTTTCGGAGATTACCCGGAACAACAGGCAGACAGACATATTTATTTTTTTGTTATAAGTACCTAGCGAATATATGAAGGTAATTTCATCTGCATTTAGTAATAAAAAACTTTTTTACAAAAAAAAACACTACAAAGTGAAAAATAACTTTAATTTCGGAAGTCGGACTATTTGGATCTGTATTTTAGTTTTTTGCCACCGACTTCCGAATTTAAAGTTATTTTTCACTTTGTAGTGTTTTTTTTTTGAAGTCGGTTGTTCTTTTTTGTATTTTTTTTTTTTACTTTTTGGTGAGCCACATAAAAATATATCTGTTACAAAATATAATTTTAGGCTATTGTAACAAAAGCCTAAAAATGTCAACTGCTCATCACCTTTTACAAAATATTCCTTTTTTCGATGCAGGGTCGTTAATTGTTGAGGAGTTCTCCTGGTAAGAACCAAAAGAACTGCACCATATTCATTGTGACGAGCATAAATTGCTTAGCAACCATAATAAAGTAATCGAATCGCAACCCGTGAAATACCTACTTATCATTGAGTAGTTCCGGTGGCCACCTCTGGTCTTCATCATCAGTTCCACTTCACCAAATGGTGCTTTCCGAGAACAAATGCACGAGTTACTATAAAAAATATCCAAATCGCTATACGTGTGCCTATAAAATTTGAGGATTTCCCTCGATTTCCATGAGATCCCTTCATCAGATTCTGACTTGGTGACAATGGGACCACCTCGAGAGTATACTCTTTCAAACAAAAAAAGAATTTTGCAAAGCCGTCCATTAAAGACAGAGTTATGCCCGAAAATACATAAAAAAATAAAAAATAGAAACATCCGAATTGATAACCTCCTCCTTTTTGAAGTCGGTTAAAAAGCAGTTATTTTGACATTACAAACAGACACTTCAATTTTATTTAGTTGTGTAGATGTACCAATTGATAAACAAATAGTTTTGTGTTAACGTGCCCAATCACAACATATTAGATTTGTTATCAATTATCATAGTTCTCGCAGTTACAGATTAACAGATTTATCGGATTTAAGTTTATGAACGGAAAATAGCAATAAATATAGGAATTACCTTATTATTGCTACGGTCACGGACTAGAAACAAAACAAGAGAAGGACAACGCACCACGCGTATCGAAAGTGAAGCACTATAAGTATGCCGGGACCATTTGTACAAACATGCCTCACGCACACATTTACATCATAAGGTGCCATTACGCGGCACTACGGCGTCATTGTAGGTACTGTTTACGTCAAGTAATAAAATAAAATAATGCCTTCTTGTGTTGTGAAATGGTGTAAAAATATATCTACATTCCAGTAAAAGTATCAAGGAATAACATATCACAAGACACTTATTTACACACACACACACTTTCGATATGCGTGGCGCTGAGTCCTTCTTTTTTTTCTAGTCCGTGGCTACGGTATACATTTTTTACGTCTATCGTTGATAATGATAACGGTCAAGTGAAAATATTAAACCATCGTCTTCATCATCAGCCGAACATCTTCCCAACTATGTAGAGTTCGGCTTCCAGTCTAACCAGCGCGATGGGGTAATTGCGTAACACATTAACAGCAGCAAAGAAATGGCTTTCAGTTTGACAGTTCAACAACATTCAAAGTGTTATTTACCCTGTTGACCAAAAACATTATGTCGTCCATAGCTACGACTTACGGGCTGATACTAAACCTAAAATACATAACGCCAGGGGGTCAAGTCTACTAATTTACAAACGTCACAATGGTCTCTGCATTGTTAGTTTTTGACAGATTTTGTATGGCAAATCTGTCAAAAACTCACAATGCAGAGACCATTGTGACGTTTGTAAATTAGTAGACTTGGCCCCCAGTTTGTTTTTAAAAATCACATAAGTTATTTCGATGTTAAAATTTATTTTCTAGTTACAAAATACTCCAGTACATTAGTTTAATGCTAGTGTAATTTATTGTCGTCTCCATATTTTATCTCAGTATCAGCCCGGAGCCTGGATTTATGCACAGCTAATAGCATATAGGCTCTCCCTATTAGGTATGTAGCGGCATCTACAACGCCACATGCTACCTACGCGTCACACTGACGTCACGCAAAATCCTGCATCGCGCAAGCAGAATTTACGGCGCAACTAGCATTTAAACAACGTCCCGACATCAATCGTCGGGCAGTTGCCGACCAGACACGACACCCGTCTGGTCGGAGGATCCTCCCTTTTCTATGGCGGTATGAGTGAACTTTACACCCTGTCCCTCCTACCTCTATAGGTACTTATATGAGAAACGTCGGTGTCCTACAAGTGACCTACCTACCTGTCTAATCTCGTATTCTATAAGTACCCCCTATCCCTACCTACTTTTATTATTGACCAAAGAAAAGATGGGGGGAGTATGTGAGAAATGATATGAAAGGGAAGGGAGTGAAAGAAAGCGTGTCGATTGACAGGGGAGAATAGAAGAAGAAATCGTGATGCAACGTTCCCAAGTAACATAAGACAAGGGCACTGGATGATAAATAACTTATCATAAGGCATAAGTTGATAGGTAGATACGTAATAGTTTGATGCGCAGTTAGATTGTGTGATGATTACAATTTTGTTATTGTTTACAGTGGTTAGTTTAGCAAAATAAACAATTAGTAATGGTACATATTATTCATGGTTTCTGTGAATTTTCAATATTATCGTTGATATTATATCAATACTCTACTGACCTTTCCTGTAAACTTTTAATGATGAAAAACAAAAAACAACCGACTTCCAAAAAAAACACTAAAATACGTGAAAAATAACTTTAATTTCAAAAGTCGATGTCTTTGTTTTGTATTTTCGTTTTTGGCCACCGACTTCCGAAATTAAAGTAATTTTAACGTATTTTAGTGTTTTTTTTGGAAGTCGGTTGTTTTTTTTTGTAAAAAAGTTTTTATTTTTCACTTTTTGGTTGTGGTACCTACCCCACACAAATTCGTATACCACTGCTTGGTACGTAAATAACGGTGACAAGAAATTATTAACACATCATCAATACAAACTATGTGGAAAAAATATGCAGTAATAAGGATAACTCAAAAACTGCTGATCAGGCTTTGATCAAATTTAAATGGGACCACATGTGAAGCACCAGCTATCAAATAAAAACAGAATCATCCAAATCAGTTAACCCAGAAAAAAGTTCTGAGCTAACACCCAAAAAAAAAAACATACAGTCGAATTGAGAACCTCCTCCTTTTTTTGAAGTAGGTTAAAAATAGAAGTGTTTCGTTTCGGGATTTACCGACTTAAGGCTCCTACAAACAGGCGCGACACGCGACGCGAATCGCACGCGACACAAAAGCAACGCTAGTCGCGCGGCATGCGGTCCCTTTGTGTCGCGTCGCGTGTCGCGTCTGTAGGAGCCTTTATGGTGCTTGCATACAGACGCAGGATCCCGGTAAAGACAAGTAGGTAGGACTACCGATGGGCGCAGGTAACTTAAGGCAAGGTTGCAGTACTTTTGAACTTTTATTAAACCTCTGTAAATCTAGCGAAATGCGCAAAAAATCAAATACTTTAGGAAAATTCAACATGCGGTCAAGCGCTGTGTGGAGACAGAAACGTGAATTATAATAATTGGCTAGACAAAAAAAGTCAAAGATGACACTAAGTCGCTATTTAAAACGTGTATCTTGAAGAGATTCCATCATGAAACCATGTAAAAGTTATATCAAAAGATAAGGCTTATTTATTTTTTTAGGGCATGTTGAGACCACATTTAAAAACATCGTTGTTATTTTAAAAAAAATGCAAAATCTAGCAAGTCCGGCCGGCCAGTACCCGCCGAGACGCACTACAAGACATACCGCACTACAAGAGGGCCTTAAAGAAACATACGAGTATACACTTGTAACATTCGTAGGTAACCGTTTCTTTCCGTAAGTAAATCAACCTGCACCGATCCGTACCGGAAAATCTGCTGCTGTATGCAAGTAGATACCCTAATTTTGGAGTCCTTATTCATTATCATTAGACTTTCATACTTGAAAGGTCAGCTCGCATATAAAGGCTCTGTTTCAGTCCTTTACGCCTGGACAGCTTTTAACCCTGTACAAAGCGCAAGTCCGATCCTGCATGTACTATTGCAGCCACCTTTGGGATAGCTCAGCTAAATACCAACGTGCCGCGCTTGACTCGGTGGAACGCAGAGCTATGAGACATAAAACTGGTGGATGCCAAGCTTCACAGCTTGGCTCATCGCCGCAAGGTTGCCTACTTGTCGGTCTTCTACAGATTGTACTTCGATGAGTGTGCCCAAGAACTCCACGACCTCATTCCACCGGCCCCCTTCTGCCATCGGAAATCTAAACGCACTGCAAGTTACCATCCCTACCTAGTTGCTATTCCACCAATTCGCAGTAAGCGCTTCCAAACATCTTTTATAATGCGCACAGCAAAAGAGTGGAATTCTTTACCTGCGTCTGTGTTTCCGACAGTGAACAGGCTTCTTCTGGGTAAGCTCACTCCATCGTCGACTTTATCTCTGTCATCTCTGACCTAGACTAGAGTCAAGAGCAAAACCAACCAAAAAAAAAAAAAACCGGAACTATTAATGAAATCCCGACAAATATTTTAAGGCTGACGTTTTTCAAAACTTCATCATGTTCGCGGGGACTGCGCAACGTATACTTTTCTCCCACACTTCTCTATCAGTCGTCATCTCTGTAGTCACCCCCTTTCTATCCATATCATCTTCCACACAGTCCATCCATCGTTTCTTTGGTCTCCCCCTACTCTTATCGCCATCCACATTCATACTCAAAACTTTCCTCTCGACGTTTTCCTCATTCCTCCGCATCACATGTCCATACCATGACAACCGATTTCCACATAAATTTTTAGTCACCGGTGCCACTTCCAGATGTTTTTCAAAAGTTATGGTGTTAAAATAGTCTTCAGCCTTAAAAGCTTCCCAGGGACGAAAAGTACTGTTTTCATCCTTCTGATCAGGTAACTTTAAGCATACTTTCCAAGTACGAGATATGAAAAAACACTTTTCAATGCCATTAGTCAAACAAGGTTGAATCCTTGGCTGTGAAAATAATTATGAAAATTACATCAACATTCCAAAGATATTGTAACACCGATAAAATCTTCAAATAAATAGTAAAATCATGTTATTTTAATTTAATGAAAATTACAGGCACGTTTTAAACGCATTATCGAACACCAGATCGATGCGTATTTGAAAAAAAATAAGTGTAATTCAATTATTAGTCACAAGAATTAGATGTTATCAATTTAAAATTGTAGATACAATCTGACTACATACATTTTTTTAATTTTATTAAACAATTTAAAGATCTGAAGATAGTTATCGGTTGGTATTTAATTGCACGGATGTTAGATAGTGATATTTTGGTATAAAATTGACCATAATTTATTATTATCCATATGAAGAAATGGCTTGTGGCTAGATAACACCAGCCGTACTGCATCTTGCTGAGGTCCATCCATTACATACCAAGACCCTTCCGTACCTCGGAAAACGCGTTACGGCGGAACCTTCAGGGTAGCCCGCGAAATTCAAATTTTGTTACGTTTTTTGCAATTTGCAGATCACTGTCAGGTTGTATTTAGATTAAAATATGATTCGCGATCGTAACAAATATGGCTTTACATAATTATAATCATTAGAATTAGCAATACATCTCTATAAGTTCATACGAGTATTACCCTATAGAATGACTATTTCATGAAATCATGACATTTGAGGACAATTCTAACTTAAGGAGTTGTGTTGCTGATTCTAATGATTATAATTCTGTAAAGCCATATTTGATACGGTCGCGAATCATATTTAGATCACCATACAACCTGATACTGACCTGCAAATTGCAAAATCCGTAAGAAAATTTGAATTTCGCGGACTACCTTGGCGCATCCCCCTTAAGCCGTTGGTCCCAGCTGTCATTTGTAGATCCTTGAGTCGTTACGGGTAGTCAGAAGCTCAAAAGTTTCACAACCAGTCTTACCAAGGGGTATCGTGTTACCCAGTAACAGCGTTGTGGAGGTCAGATAAAAAGTAGCTCTATGTAAAATACTGGTATTCAGCTATATCCGGTTCGACTGGAAGTCGACCGCAACATAGTCAGGCAAACGCTAGGCAGGTGATAATGTCCAAATGAAGAAATTATAATCAGTAAGATCTGGTGTTCCTCTGCAAACTGATCAATAATAAATTAGACTGACTTACGAGTACTGTCCATCAGACATATTGTCTCTGGTTGTTCTCGTCTGGCTAACGGCGAGTACTTGCACAGGCATAATCAAGTAGCCAGGATTATTCACCAGCAACTTGCTTTGAAATATAAACTAGTGGATTCTAAGCTCGTACAAGTATGTGCCCGACCCAGTTCTCGAAAATGACCATATTACGTTGTACTGAGATCGGTCTATCATTACTGACAGGACTATTGTCGTCAATAAGCCTGATAAAGTGGTGATAGATCGCTTAGCGCGCCGCACAATGATTATCGATATTACCATTCCGCATGACGAGAACCTCGTTAAAGCTGAGAAAGAGAAACAAATTAAATATCTCGACTTAGCACACGAGGTTGTTGACATGTGGAATGTGAGCTCGGGTGTCATTGTGCCGATTGTCGTATCGGCCAATGGCCTGATGGCCGAAAGTCTCGACAACTTCTCTCGAGGCTCTCGTTAGGCGGTTGGGTCAAGGGCCTGATCCAGAAGGCAGTTCTCCTCGATACGGCTCGCATCGTGAGGACGTTCCTGTCTCTGGTGCCCTAACCACCGGTAGCTTGGACCCTGCTTCCGATACCGGCGGACCACTATTTTTTATATTTCTAAATGTTTTTTTCTGTTTTTATACTTAAAAATGTATCTAAATAAGTATATAAATAAATAAACGACATAATTAGACTGTGATAAATTAGTTGAGCGTATTGGACTAAAAGTCTCTTACAAAATGCCATTCCAGTTGTTCGGAAGTAATGGAATAATTCGACTTTTTTCATATATACCTACATACATACATAAACTCACGCCTACCCATGGGGGTAGGCAGAAACTACAGAACGCCACCTGCTACGATCCTTACATACTCCTTTTGCCTCGTTTACGTTCATACATCTGGTCATACACGCACGCCGGCTGCGAGTACTACGCACCTGACCTTTCTGAAGAACATGACCAATAAGGTCACTGTATGTCTTCCTAGGACGTCCTATATTATATTTTGTGTTATGTTTTCATACACTGATATTATATTATATTCTCTCATCTCAGTCTCATTTCCTGCGAAATGTATGGGAAGTTATTTTGCAATTTCTGACTGTTCTAGTACCTACTCAAACCTCAGTTGGTCCATAGGGTTTTTCAATCCTTAAAAGAAACAGGATCGAGGGGCATCAAAAAAATGTTTTTGTAAAAATTGCCCCATTTTCTTGTTGACTGTACCGTTTTTCAAAATTTGTGAATGCAAATCAAAATATTTCAAAAAGTTACGACACTCCTAAAACCGTTTTCTTGTAGTGACAACGGTTGAGGTATCTGCGTCGCAGCATCATGCTGAGGTAGGGGCCATTTGGCCTCGTACATGACTTTCTGTTTTTATTGGAACGAAGTTTCGTAACGGTACGGACTTGGCGGATGGGGGCTAGGCGAAAAAAAGAGTAAGAGTTTTCCGTCACGACCCTGTCTTTAGTGTAGACGGTTATCCATAGCACGTATGCTATTGGCTGTGCACAGTCACAGGTGCGCACTTATTGGTTCAAGGCACCCAGTAAGTTCGCAGCGTGGGATACGATGGTATTACTACAAAAATATTAAAACACGTATCAATGGAAATATGCGGTCATCTAAGTCATTTAATTAACCTAAGTATTAGCGCAGGTATCTACCCAGAGGCCCTAAAAACTTCAATTATAAAGCCGCTGTTTAAGAAGGAAAATAGAGAACTAATGGATTATTATCGGCCCATTTCACTTATTCCCGTAATTTCAAAAATATTTGAGAAATATATCTATAAGGAATTGTATAAATTTATTGAAAAACATAAAATTTTATGTGAGGAACAGAAAGGATTTAGACTACATAGGACAATTAAGGTGATACGTAAAAAATAAATGATAGCTCGAGGGGCGTGGCTTAACCGAAGACGCGGGAGCGCCCCCGCTTGAATACATCGCAAACTCACCGCGAGCGTGTCTGTATTTTGAAGTTTTAGAATAGAGAAGGCGAGGGAAATTGGGAGTCGCCAGAAATAAAATACATTTGTTTTTTATTTCTCTGGATTAAACTATAATATTGATTATATTATTATTTAGTATTTTGCTTTATTTAAGAATGACAAAAAATATCTACTGTGTGTAAATGAACAGGTAACATTAAATGATCATATTGACCTAAGAAAAGAAACCACGTCAGTAAAAAAAATCTGTCCATCCAAAATACACGCTTAGTATAAAATAAATGTAAGGAAAACTGAAAAAGGAAATCGCTTTCCGAGTGTTTCTTTTATTCTTTGGGAAAATTTTACAGTATGGGCTGTAGATAACATCTTACCATTTAATGTTACATATTCACGCCTGCCTCCTATGAGGGTAGCCAATGACGACTGATTTCCATCGGCTACGATCTTGACATACCCATTTCGCTTGAAATTCATCACATTTATCAATTGAGTCATACGAACGTTTGTTTCCTATATGCCTTTGGCAAAGTCCTTCTTTAGTTTTATTCATATTATTTATTTATTAAGTGATAAGTACTAATGTACCGATTTTATTGACATAAATTTTACTGATATTTATTTTAAAACAGCTTTGTAATTATCTACTAGTGTAGTGAACAATTTCTTACTATGATTTTATTTCATTCATAAACTTAAACTTTAAATGTGTTTAAAAAGTTGTTCCAAAACTCAAACTCAAAGCATTTATTTCAATTAAACCATTTACAGGCACTTTTGAATTGTCAAAGAGTCGGTCAGTTAGTCAGAAAGTTGAAGCTAGTTGCCCATTCCAAAACGTAGATCTCTATGGAGAAGAACGGGCAAGAAACTCCAAAGACATTTTTTTTAAATCAAGATATTACAATATCGTTGGTACATTAATTCTTGTTACTTCTATATGTGAGAACAATGTAAAAAAAATATGTATATTAAAAAATAAATCAAAATATAAGAATAATAAAAATAAGCCGTGGCAGTTAAGAGATGACCCCGTCTCAACTGACGGCGCTCGTTCACGAACATGACGCGTGGATCAGCACCATCCAGCTCAACCATTTTGTAGGGAACCGAATGATCCAACACACGCGCCACCAACAGTGAGACATTTAAGTGAGCATGACATAGTCTCAACTGCCATGCTTTCAAGTCAACATACATAATAATGATATAATAAACGAATCCATGGTACTCACATTTACAAAATTGAAAAACTGCTTCTAAATTATACAAAACTATACTTTGCTATGTATTTGAGCGATGAATAAAATTTTACTACCAAAAAGAAAAGACAATCATTAAAATATCTATTGGAGTATTCAATATTAAAACATATTTTATATAAAAAAAAAA
Organism: Griposia aprilina; assembly: GCA_916610205.1. Lineage (NCBI taxonomy): Eukaryota > Metazoa > Arthropoda > Insecta > Lepidoptera > Noctuidae > Griposia > Griposia aprilina. The sequence goes on from OU744311.1 coordinate 12,152,786, forward strand.
AAAAACATTAAATTTGCAATGTCAGAAAACATAAAAGGGAAAATAAAAAAGAAGTATCTCTTCACAAACAATAAAATTTTAACTAGTGCGTCCAAGTGGCTGTGGAGCAGGACCAGCATTAAGCCTAGCATTTTTATCTACGATATAATCATTGAACTTATAATATGCTTGTCTACATAGTGTGCGTTTAATGCATGTTTTAAATTTCTTCTCATTTAGTTGAAGAATATCGAGTGGTATTTTATTATAACACTTTACACAGTACCCCATAAAAGAAGTACCTATGTACTTTAGACAACCTGAAACGTGGTTGATCTAATTTGTTCCTATTTCTAGTGTTGATATTATGCCTGTCACTAATCTTACTAAAAAGATGTAGATTTTTTCGAACATACATAATGTTTTCATATATATATTGACAAGGTACCGTCATGATGTTAATTTTTTTAAACAGTTCCCTTAGAGATTCGCGTTTGCGGAGGTTGTAGATGGCTCTGATAATCCTCTTTTGCAGAATAAAGATAGAATCAATATCTGCAGCCCGTCGCCACAGCAGAATACCGTAAGACATGATGCTATGAAAGTAACTAAAATATACTAGTCTCGCGGTATCCACGTCTGTTAATTGACGGATTTTCCAAACAGCGTAAGCGGCTGAGCTCAGCCGCCCTGCAATTGATGATACGTGAGGACCCCACTGTAGCTTTGAATCAAGCGTGATCCCCAGGAAAACCGTTTTTTCGACGAATTCTAGTATGTCCTTATTCAATACAACGTGACATTTACTACTTCTAACATTCGGTAACGCGAATCTTATGCATTTAATTTTCTTCTCATTTAATTCCAAATTATTTACAGTAAACCAATTATGAACCTTACGCATAGCGTTATTTACGTCGTCAAGCTCTTGTGCATGTCTGTTTATTTTAAAAATCAGTGATGTATCATCAGCAGGTAACACCATTTGTGGTCGGTTTTTCAGTAAATGAGGTAAATCATTTATATATACTAAAAAGAGCAAACTACACCATATTTTTAATTAAAGATTATTTAACTAATTCAATTTTGTGATGGATATTTTCTTACGAATAAAAGTCAGAGTATGTTAAAATGTATTAGATATATTTAAAAATTACTAAAATCTAATAAAATTTCACTGTTTTCTTGGAATACATGTGTCTCGCCTTCATTTAATAGAGTCATTTCCGCATGTTTTATTTTCTTTGTTTGTATTCTTGTCTCTATTTTTATTAATTACATATTCTGGATCACGAATCGTCTGATTTCTTGTGTACCGAGGATCTACCAGTTCAGGTAAGATACAGTCAAAATAAAAAGACAATAACTTCGGCTCCATTTTCTCTTTCCAAAATTCTTCATCCTTGTAAATGATTTGTGTTTTTATTTTATCTTCATCACAACAAACTGCCACCAAGCATTTGTCTTTTTTACATAATAATATGTGCATTTGACCTTGGGCTTGTAAATAACAGTCAGATTTTTTATTTACTTGAACCTGTTTTCTTATCACAACGCCAAAAATGCATGTTTCCTTCTTGAATAGCAGCTTCGATTCCAACAGACATTACACTTTCAGCTCACTTTTATTAAAAATGTTGCTTGAATACACTTGATTGGATAGGTAAGTACTCTTCGTTTTTGTTTTCGGCATTTGAATTATTAATTTCCAATTTGAAATAAATTGGCTCAAACGTTTTTGTTATTCCATGGACAGACATACAACTACCAAAGTGTTCGTTTTCCACACGAGGGTTTCTGTTTTGTTGGAGCCTATAAAAAGGTAACTCACATCATTATTGTCAATCTCTATTTCATATGGTAGAGGCTCATTATCTTCGCTAAGCTCCAGTGAATGCTCCAAATCATCATCATACTGTCTCGTCCTTGAAATATTTATTTTTCTAAAAATAAATATAACTATTATTACTAAAACCACAGGACATATTTAATTGCAAAAAATGAGTTTCATGTTAGTTCAAACACTAGGACGGCACGTAGTTTTAATATTTTGTTCAAAATAAGCTTTTATTCTTTTAGTTTTAAATGTAAAATTAAAAGGTAAACAAATGTTTTTAGTATTAAAAACTTTAGTTATATTTGTACCTACTTCTATATATTTTTATTTTTATATTCTTACATACTACTGTATGTAAGAATATAAAAATATGTATCTGACTTTCACATACGAAGAATAATTTCTATGATTTTGCAGTTGGCTACATTTCTTTTGTCACCGCTCTCAAAAAGTATAAATTAGGGAAAATAAATGTTTGGCTAGTAGTTAGTTTAAGAGTGCGTCCTTGAATGCTTACTCTGGTTTATTTGGTGAGAAAGTCGTTGCGAAATGTTGGTCATCTAAAGGCAACTTCGATTGTCTCTGTTCTGTCAATCCAACAGCACAGTCCGGAGCTAACTGGGACGGAGTGATGCCATCACTAGTAGATGCACACTGTTCTGTCCTGTAAAATTCAAATGAGTGGATATTGTATTTCTTTACAATAGGAAATAAATAATTTGTTTACCCATTTTTTTCCAACATGTTAGTAGTTAGACATTGTCGATCGTCCAAATTTAAAAATGATAATGGCGACTCTAATCTTTTGTTTTCCGAATCACATGTATGGTCCGAGGTCTGCTCCGGCACTGTGATTTTGTCGCTTTTTATTATATTTTGAGGATCGGTTTGCTCTGTAAAATAAAACTATAGTAAGATATCTAAATATTAAATTATAAGAAATAAAACAATATCATAATTTATAATATCAACCTTACTCAGACGTGATAAGGTCTAAAATATTTGAAAATATAAATTACAAAATCTATTCTCTACCCCAAGTAATTTTATCAGGAAGATGTCTTATAGTTATAACTATGTATAGTACAAACATACATAATTCCTCACGCCTGTCTCCCAAAGGCGTAGACAAAGACTACTGATCACCATTGGTCACGATCCTGACATACCTCTTGAGTCTTGCACTTCTTCCACAATCGTCAATCAAGTCATGCAAGTATAATACGCTTACTCAATATGAAAACTAATTATTATAAAGACATGCAAACTTACTTTTTATTTTCCGTCATTTTTCGAGTATGTTCCCTCAGGCGTTTCAACTGTCGGGATTTGTTTACCTTTCGTAGTATTTTATATTTATTCCCTATATCGGCAATGTAATATTATATAAACCCTGTTCACTTGATAAATATAGATAAAGAAGGTCATGAAACACACTAAACAAAAACCATTGGGATACAAAAATGGAATCACGGTTGCGGGAGGAACCGACACAGGTCTGTTACTGACAAAGGCCGCAGCCGAACTGGGCGGGCTTAAGAAAGTGACAGAGTCATTTACTTTCACATGCGCAAAAAGAGAGCGCAACAATCCAATGTAACCAGAATAAAACAACGTAAGCGCCAAATCAAATAAAAAATGATTAAAAATAAATTAAGCTATGTATCAAAAATATGTTCAGCCAGAGTTTTCAATGACCTAATACGCATATTTTGAATGTAATTTTGCAATGAAATTACTTAGGATTTTAGAATTACAGGAAAAGATATAAAAAAGGAGAGGTCTTTTCGGAATTAAATTCTATCGAGGAAATTTAACCCAATTGCGTTTTTCTTCAGTCAGAGTATTAATCAAATAGTCAATAAACATATATCCAAAAATTAAATCCATACATGCTGTAATTGTGAAATAAATGGTTACGAAAAATAACCAAATTTATTTTGGTATCGCCTTAATATGGCCATTTATGACTTTATATGCAATGTAATTAACAATGTCGATAAACGTATACCTGTCTGCGGCATATTTTGCGATATGACCCAGGCATTTGACTACGTACATTATGGTACTCTGTTAACAAAACTTGAAGCCTATGGTATTAGAGGCAATATTCTTAATCTAATTGAAACATACTTAAAAAATAGAATACAAATAACTGAAATTTACCAAATTAATACAGCAAGTAAGAAGGAAGAGATATTTCGATCATCAGAGCGTGAAGTTAAATTTGGAGTACCACAAGGGAGTGTACTGGGTCCGTTTATATTTATATTGTACATTAATGACTTACCTAAATGCATCGAGCAACCAGTAACACTGTTTGCGGATGATAGTACCGTGACAATACCTTGTAAAAGTGTAGATACCTATGAAAGTGACATTAACAAGTCTTTAAAATTAATTGTAAGCTGGTTAGGACGAAAATAATTTAAAAATAAACTTAAGTAAAACAAAAGTTGTACACTTCAGTCAACGGATGCCTATCATGAGCCTTAATGAACACTACAATAATAATGTTGTAGAAGAAGTTGAAACTACGTAATTCCTCGGTCTCGAAATAGATAAACATCATAACTGGAAAACATACGTTAATATTTTATGTAAGAAAATTTGTAAATCCGCATATACTTTACATACTTTATCGTCCATAAAATACACGGATGCACTCCTTACTACTTACTACGATATAGCAGAATCCCACCTACGACATGGAATAATATTTTGGGGTAACTCAACAGAAACAGAAACAGCTTTTAAGGCTCAAAAAAGATGCATACGGGCGATATTTAAGCTTCAAAGTACCGATAGTTGCATGCCATACTTCGAACACTATAAAATACTGACACTACTATGTTTGTACATACTAGAAGTAGCTGTGTTTGTTAAGTTGAACCCAAATCATTTTAAACGTCTTACCGATGTAGTTCCACGTAATAGACGCGACAATACCCTACTGTGTCATCAGTCCGCTAAGACAGCACTAATGCGCAAAAGTGTTTATTGCATGGCTCCGGTCATATACGATAAAATACCCAAAAGTTGGAAAGAATTGCCGCTATTGTTATTTAAAAAAAGGCTTCGGAGCTTCTTGACAGTCAAAGCATACTATAGCGTAACAGAATTCCTGAGTGAAAAAAAAATTGAAGCTTAGACTGTTTATAATGTTTAGTTTTTGTTTTGTTTGTTAAAGTTTAGTAGAGTAGTTTAATGGATTAGTAATTTTGTTTATTATGTGTAATTTTAATTTTGTAACTTTTGCATGCCTACTGGTAAAATATGACTGAACCAATTCCCTTTAACACCATGTACTGTACCCATATTTGCAAAATAAAATATCTTTTATCTTTATCTTTTACCGGTTGCGCAGGTATATACCTATATTTTTTTTAATGTGATTCCTTAATTTATTTTTAACCTATTTTTTTTTATTCCGACTAGCAATTATTGTTATTTTGGCTTTTTTATAGCCAATTAATTGACAAAATGACTAGAAAAACTACGAAAGGAACTTCGTTCCGACCGGCGACCGAGCGTTCCACGACACTCACGCATTTTTTCATGTTACTTTTGTTTTTAAGAGTGTGTTTAGAGTTTGTGATAGTCCTGTGCCAGTCCCAATAAATACATTTTCTTTCTTTCTGTAGGCAGATGATTTGAAATATTTGGAACAGCTACATTGAGGAGTGTGGCAATGAAACAGGCTGCTATGCAGAATCATCGTAATACTTTAAAAGCTATTATGTTTCTGATAATAATGCGAGTGGCTGTTTCTTACCCGACTGCGTTTGAAGGAGGTTTATGGTTTTTAATTATTTTTCATACCTACCTTTGACAGACTCGCCCTGGGAAGGTGTGTAGGTTCTGCTCAGGAAGGCGGGGCGCCCTGCGGACTCGCCGTCCACGTACCGGCCCATAGCGCTGCTAGACGAGGTGGGGAAGCTGCTGGAACGGCCACGTCGGCCACTTGTGCAGAGAAGGGCCGGACCTGGACGAGAGCCAGTTCGGCCTTCGGCATGGGCGCTCCACCATTCATGCTATATGGCGGGTGAGAGTCCTGGCGGAAAAACGGTGTCCCGGGGTGGGTGTCCTTGGACATCTCCAACGCCTTCAACACAATACCCTGGAGTTGTATTCGGGAGGCACTGCGGTATCATCGGGTGCCTCTCTACCTCCGCCGCATCGTTGGGGCTTATTTACCAACCTACCATGCTTTCGCCATTTCGTTTCCAAACTTGCAAACAGACGTGTTTTTGGAAAAATAACTTTGATATCTACACATAGAGCTCAGTTTGGGCATCAACTTATAACTTTTCAATATGCACTAGTCATTCTGAAATGAACTTAATTTACGCTTACATAAAGTTGATATTTGTTTAAGTGGACATAACATTATTTGGAAACAAGCATTTGAACAGAATTTATGTAGGCACTATAAATAAAACATTAAAAAAAATCTTTAAATACTTTTAATAGACTAAACAATTGATTACGTCTTAAACCACTATAAGATTGAAAACAATTTGATCGCTACATTCTTACCTCGACTTATAGCTAAGTATATTTAAAATTTAAAATTTTCACTTATCTACACTATAATCTATATATTTGATTTCTGGCAACCCCATTTATGATTCGGGGGATAAACAAAAAAATAAAAATTAAGAATTTACAAAAGTACTTATAAATAAATTGGATTTTAATTTTCATAATAAAATTAGGGGTTGATCATGGGGAACAGTTTTGGGTCGATAACAACAGACATGAGACTTAAACATAACTGGCGAAATGTGGGCGTTCTTCACACATCTGCCTGCGACTTCTGGAAAGCAGGCGTGAGTTTATGTGTTAATTAAAATCAATTTACACGACTCATCACTGTTACATAAAAGCAATCGGTAGAAGTCATATTTGCTGTTACAAAAAAACTTAGTTATAACACAATAACATGGTGTTTTATATCTTCAAGCCACAGTAACTTTGTAAGGTAAGCAGAATGAACCGTAACTTGACATATTATGATTAAAACGGATAACAAGACAATTGTATGCTTTTTAATTTGAATGAAGAAACCAAATTGATCCGCTAGATGCGAGGCACATTACCGGTCGATGTGGCGACGCTTACGAGCGGGTTATGGCCTGAAGTGGAGCAGCAGTGAAATTATGATGATAAACCAAATTGGACCTTGTGAACGTAAGTGAAAAATTCAATGTCCCTTACACTTAACTTCTGTGCCTAAGTAATTTTGTTGAACCGTGTCATATTAGCATAACTGATCGACTCTTTGGCAGTACAAAAGTCACCGTGTGAAAACCATATCTGTTATGTTATCAATAAAATAGCCAAATAGCTATAATGTTAGCTACAAAATGAATTACCAGGTTAGAGATTTTTTTTTCAGCTCTGGTTAATAAAATAATATAATCAGCCTATAATGTTCCCACTGCTGGGACACAGGCCTCCTCTCTGTGAGAGGCAGTGGGCTGTATAATCCACCACGCGAGCCCAGTGCGGGTTGGTAGATGTCACATGTCTTCAAATTTTTTGGTTCTAGGACATGCCAGTTTCCTCACGAGAGCAGTGGTGATGAAATTAAATACACAAAGTAAAGTGCCCACCTGGGTTCGAATTCCGCTACAACTCGAAAGTCGGGACCGATTAATAATATCTAATTCTTTGAAACAATGCCGTGTGCCATACCCTAATCATTTGCAGGGCAAGTCAATGTGACAGTTAATAGTAGCAACGCATACGGTGCAAAATCTAGCTTGAAACTTCACTTTTTCAGCAAATATTGACCTGCGGGGTACTTACGGAACACACTAACAGTAGGAATGGGTTTCATTTTGACAGTTCAAGAACACTCATTGCGTTATTTACGTTGTTGAACAAACAAATTTTTCGAACTTATGAAGCAATGGATTAGTAATAGGCTTCAAAATGATTAAGAGTGTGTTAGATACGTAATTAGGGTGCTGCTATAAGCGTATGATAAACCCCTTGTCAACTTAATAAACGACCCTGTTGTTCCATTTCCTACTGACCATATTATCTTCACACATTACATCCTTCTTTTTCAATTCATCTGCTGACCTCCCAAGAGATATGGCTTGAAGATACTTACATAAATAATAACAATCAATTTGGTATCTTATCAAATATAGAATCATAAACAGGCGGTCATAGTCCTGAGACCAACTCATTAAATTATTTAAAACATTATATAATTTAGATAAGTAACGTCTTCATAGTAATTCTAACTTCCAAATATATTTGGTAATGGAAAATTCATGTTTTTACTACAAAAAACGTACTATTTCAATTTCGGTAATTTTTGATACAGGTTTAAAATGTTTAAGTCCCATGTAATAGGGGGCGAGCCTATTGCTATCAACCGGATACAAATCCAGACTCCGGGCTGCTACTGAGAAATTCCAGATTGATAAACCCAATAACACTTTGTCCGACCAGGGAATCAAACCCAGGACCTCATGCTCAGCAGTAGCGCTTGCGACCACTAGACCAACGAGGCAGGATGAAAATGTGATGCATTAAAATAGCCTACTCGAGTGGCGATTCTTACCTCCTTACTAATAAACGTTGTATAGTGGCTGTGTCGTTACACACCAATTTCTCTCTTTCAGTCGTCAGCAATTTGACGTTCGAAAGAAGAAGACAAAGCGTTGTGTAACTATACAGGCGATATACAACGTTTATTAGTAAGGAGGTTAATGTAAAGTCCTTTCAGTTATTTGACCTTGATTTTGCTTCACTGTCAAAAGCACAATGATCTTTATAATCGAAACGATAAGGTTGCAGTTGGATTACTGCCACTGAAAAGTCTGTTAAAATCAGTGATCTTTATTGTCGTTAAAATAAGGTTGCAGTTGGGTTGCTGCTTTCGAAGGTAAAATAAATGTTAAAGGGCTGTACATCCGGAGCACCCTGGACAAGTAACCCCTCTGACACCTCGCTGGCTGGGTAATTTTACCGCCCTGTTGGTTTCGTGGTTGCAAGCGCGACTAAGCGTGGGGTCCTGGGTTCAATTCCCAGGTCGAGCAGTGTCATTGGGTTTTTTAACCGACTTCAAAAAAAGGAGGAGGTTCTCAATTCGACTGTATGTTTTTTTTTATGGGTGTTAGCTCAGAACTTTTTTCTGGGTTAACTGATTTGGATGATTCTGTTTTTATTTGATAGCTGGCGATTACATGTTGTCCCATTTAAATTTCATCAAGTTCTGACCATTAGTTTTTGAGTTACCCTTATTACTGCATATTTTTTCCACTTTGTTTATATTGATGATGTGTTGATAATTTCCTGTCACTGTTATTTACATACCAAGTAGTGGTATACGAATTTGTGTGGGGTAGGTACCGCAACTAAAAAGTGAAAAATAAAAACGTATTTTTACAAAAAAAACAACCGACTTCCAAAAAGACACTAAAAGATGTGAAGAATAACTTCAATTTCGGAAGTCGGTGGCTAAAAACGAAAATACAAAACCAGAGACACTGACTTCCGAACTTAAAGTTATTCTTCACGTCTTTTAGTAATTTTTTTGGAAGTCGATTGTTTTTTTTTTGTAATTTTTATTTTATTTTTTCTATTAGGAATTTCTCAGTAACTGCCCGGAGTTTGGAAGTCGGCGGTATGATACCCCCGTGCCTCGGAAAGCACGTTAAGCCGTTGGTCCTGCGCCTGATCTCTCTCCGGTCGTGTCGGACTGCCGTCCCATCGGAAAGAGTGTAGCTGTGTCTGCGCACACACTTGTGCACCATAATATCTCCCGCGTCGATGCCTAGTCTCCGCTAAGGTTGGCCGCCATGACCGAAATTCGGTCTGGAGGACTATTACTTATTATTATTTTTACCGTGACAGTAAGTAACTATTCTCATATATTTCGTGCCAATACGAGAGAAGAATGATAAAGTATTTCCTAATATAGGAAACTTTTATAGACTTCACACGATTTGCCAAAACGGGACTATATTTTTTAGCTGTTTTCTCATTTACCAACTATGTTGGGGTCAGCTTCCAGTCTTACCGGATGCAGCTGAACACCAGTATTTTACATGGAGCGACTGCCTATCTGAACTCCACAACCCAGTCACTGGGTATTACGATACCCATTTTTTTGCAGAATAAAAATGCATTTTACCTCATAAGTAAATATCAAGATATTAGGCCTGCATTGATTTGCAATTAAACTCTATCGCTAGCACAATTAAACCCATATCTAAAACTACCATTTTACGCGAGGAAAGTTTAACAGAATTACGCAAAAAAAAAATAAGTCGCGTAATTTCTGTAATACTATTGATAACATAAATTTGGAAGTTTTTTTTTAATAACATTTTAATATAGGCGTTAAGTAGTTATTAGTTGATGAATATTTATTTTTATTTTATTATTATTATTATATTACAATGTATTTTAAATTGTTGATTTATATCTTAGGATTGGGTGTGGTTTTCGTCAAAATTGGCTTTTTGGAAGAATTATTGTATATAGGTAATTTAAATATAGAATTTATAGTACTATCTGACCAAGGTAATTAGACAACTGTCACTGACAGTGGTGACGTTATCCGTCAAGCCCGATTTACACGGTGCGATTTAATTACTTGTGGCATACCATACGTTGCACCGTCGAACTGCTGGTGCACCAAAAATCACAGCATCATCGCTTGTTGCTTCGATTTTATTGTAAATACCACAGGAAAAAACTTGCATCGTGTATAATAGAACTTAAATATTCGACGGACGTTGTCGTTTCTCCAGAAGCGCTGAGCGGTTGAGTGGGTAGCATACCACCCAGTTGTCTTATTGACTTCGTCGGCTAGTAAACTAAGGTGCAACTTGTCAAGCAGTGGTTTGTGAGTGTGATAAGCTTAGTTCAATAATTTTAGTTATACCTGGAAGATAGAATATTATTGACTGGAAATAGCAAAGATTGTCGAAAACACGAGATTTTTACTGCATAGCCAAATCGGCTGAAAGCTATAATAAAATCACTGTTATAATATGTAATATAGGCCAAACACGACTAGGATGCATTTTTTTTTTTTTTAAAGAAGTGTTGTCCCAGAAATTGGTATTACGCGATACCTAGATTTGATACGCCCCAATATTGACCAAAACCACAAAACATTAACAGTCTTATTACAAAACATGTTTTTTCTTTAAACATGTTTTAGACCATCGAGCCTGTTTTTGAAATAAGAACCTAACAGAAATCGAAATACAGTTCCTTTTACAAAACTGACAACTTAGTCCGGTCTTAGGTTGTCAATATTATATTAAGAACTTTACTAAAGTCGGCATAAAGTTCGAAATACAAAAAAACTGGCTCGAAGGTTTCAGGCTCGGACTAAAGTTAGATCGTGTTTTGTAATAATACGGTTTTAGTCTAACTACTGTTTATAATACGTTAAAAAAATAAATCAAATATTCGACAGCAATAAGTAATACTTCACAATTATACTTAGTTAATTTTTTATCCAAAATGTTCGGACTCCTTTTTAGGTAGACATAAATAGGCAATTTGGCTTCTCTAAAAGTTGTTTTTTTAGATCAAATATATCAGACTTATAAAAACTGAATTTTATTGTTGAAATTAAATAAATTGATTATAATTAATTTGGCCGTCGTTCTACTCAAAAATTTTGTTAAATCATAGAATTTTTTACACAAGGTGTTAATTTCGGTAACGCCCGATTTTCTTCGATGACGAACGGAGTCGTTTTCGTGAGTTCTTTACATAGTGAAGGATAAGTTATGCATTCACGAAATATTAATGTTATTAGCTCATAAAAAAACATATTGAAATTAAATAATATCACTAAAATTAAACAAAAATATTTGACTAGACCGACAGTTTTCAATATGTCTTGCACAATAAAACATTTGCATTTTCAATATATTATGTATAATAAAAATTGATTTCTTGAATATGTATAATTTAGGAAGTATCTTTTATTATCATAAATCATTGATATGTCAACTGCTATACTTGTAAAATTGATTATATTTAAATATAAAAAAAAACACATTAACATTATAATTATGTTTCTTTTAGAGTGTAATAATGTATGTATTAAAATACTCAAATCAAATACAATCATACGGTTTGTGTATTTCATCTGTGTATGTTATAACATGCACTATACATAATAATAATAATAATTTATTTATTTATTAATCCCCGACGAAAAGAGGGGTGTTATATACAAGAAATACATACATACATAAAACAAAATACTTATCTTCTTAGCGTTCTTTCAAGACTTTTTTTTGTTTTTATTTTCTCGGCTTCTAGGGGACTTCTTCTAAGGGTCGTAACGTGACGTTAAGTTAATATGTATTGGTATAGATTTCATACATGGTACAAAAAAAAATCTTAGAGAATTAAACATAACGCCTGTCTTCCCTGAAGGATTTAGGCAGAGGGTGTACCTATAGTACATTTCGCCAGTTATGTTTATTGCCCATGTAATAGGGGGCGAGCCTATTGCCATCGACCGGGCACAAATTATATTTTCAATAGAAAAAGAAAACCCTCAAAATAAATAATTAGTAAAAAAAAAATAGCAGTCAACTTATCAATATTTTATCTACTGTAGCCATTGACAATACCAGTTTTATTTTATTCTTACATTATAAAAAACGTGGTGATGACATGAAATTTATACAGCCTATAGATATTTTTGTATCGTAAAACCTAATCTACAAAAACACATAATAAAAAAAGTGGACGTACAGTAATTAATGAATAAAAAAAACTTACATAGTTTCTGTAAACTATGATTTTAATTTGAGAATGTGTAGAATAAATTGCCTTTTGATTTTTTCTTTTTCATAAAAGCCTTTCTGTTCCTACCATAGAGCACGGAAAGTCTCGGCGGCCACCGCTAGAGGCGGCACTGTCAACACTTTCAATACAAACCAAGACTGTCACCGTTTACTGGCACTATGACACTAATGACATATAGAATCTGATGGCTTTGAAGGCGATCCGTGTCAGAAGTTGTACTTTCAGCGCCACGAATTTTATAAGTACTGCATCTATGGTCTCTACGATACACCATAAAGTGATAGAGACAGAGACGTAACGTCACTTTAAAAAAAGTTAAGTTGAGAATTCGGCCGTTATTAATTTATTTTTAATTTAAATCTTTTAAACACCCATGGTCCAAAAGTTTTTATTCCATACACTCTCAAAAGCATACACACAAAAAGAAATACAAAATATAGCCTTACTGTATACAAAAAAGTAAAATAAAAGTGATAATAAAAAATGTTTAGCACCTCATTCGAGTTCGCTTATATATTAAATAATATAAGTATATAAAAACACTTACTGTTTAAATTATAAAACAATTTATTTTGTATGTCATATGCACAAATATGGGAGAAATAAGATTATACAGTATGGTGTCTCAAAACAGTGAAGGAAAAAAAAAACTTGAGAGGTGTCAAGGGACACCCGCATGGAACGAAGTTGCATTTAAAAAAAGAAAAAACTGGCTTGTTTTCTATGAGAGAGAGAGAGAGACAGACAGAGAAACACGCGCACGCCGCATGGCTTACAACTATAGCAGAAAGTGTCGTTACAACTTTTGGTTTTCATTTTTTCCGTCTAGCCCCCTTCTTCGAACTTCGTTCCAAAAAACAATCTACTTCCAAGGCTTCCAGTCTAACCAGATGCAGTAGAATACCAGTATTTTAAATGGAGCGACTGCCTATCTGCTCTCCACAACCCAGTTACTGGTTAACAAGATACCCCTTGGTAAGAGTGGTTGTCAGACTTGGGCTCCTGACTACCCCGTAACGGCTGTCAAAGATGTACGAATGACAGCTGGGACTAACAGCTTAACGTGCTTTCCGAGGCACTGAAGGTCTAGGATATGTAATAGATGAAGGAAACCACCATATCTAAGAACCAAAAATTCGAAGACAAAAATTATGATACACAATGCGTGTCGGTCGATGTCACGTGACATGGACTCCGACACGCATTGTGTATCATTTATTTTTCTTGTCAATTACCGTATTTGTGAATATGAATACTTATTATAAAATGAATCATTGTGTAGACATAGCTTCGATTTAAACTTAATGATAATGCATGCAATGTTAATGTAGTATGAGAATATGTTGTTTAATATTAAGCAAATTACTATTTTATTGAAAAGGTTTACTTTGGGTAAATTATTTCATCAACACAGCTCTCAAAACGGTGAAGGATAACGTCGTGAGGAAACCGGCATGTCTTGTAATGTAACATCTATCAACCCGCACTGGGCCCGCGTGGTGGATTATGGCCCACTCCCTCTCACAGAAAGGAGGCCTGTTTCCCAGCAGTGGGAACAACACGAAAGGAATAGTAATTTTCTTACATTAAACACAGCAATAATTAAAAATATAGGCGTTTATCAATTAAAATTGCAAAGATCACAACTTAACCCAGTCATTATCAACAATATCCAATCATAACGAATACCTTACATTATAGGCTATTTCACACAATAGCTAGACTTTAACAAGGCTATGTCCACACAAGATTTGGGGTGCATCAATAAACAAATTGAGAAACACAATACAAAACAAAATCATAATCACAGATTTGTAAACCCAATTCGATTGCATTTGATTTTTTTTTATAATTTTTCATCAAATGCATAAAATTATTATTCGGCTGTTGGAATAGGAAGTATTTTAATTGTTTATTTATAATATAGAAATTAATGACTTTTTGTTCGTATTTTATTCGCTGCCATATCTTTAATCCTATTGCTATAAAACTTGCTTAACTTATTGCTTGCACTTGCGCGAAGTTTATGGGCATCCACGGACTAGAAAAAAAAGGAGAACTCCGCGCCACGCGTATCGAAAGTGAAGCACTATAAGTATGTACAAACATGCCTCACGCACACATTTACATCATAAGGTGCGATTACGCGGCACTAAGGCGTCATTGTAGGTACTGTTTACGTCAAGAAATAAAACAATGCCTTCTTGTGTTGTGAAATGGTGTAAAAATAATTCTACATCCCAGAAAAAGTGTCAGAAAAAATATATCACTAGTAAGACGCTTATTTACACACACACACATAGATCGGTACGGTGCTTCACTTTCGATATGCATGGCGCGGAGTCCTTATTTTTTTAACCGACTTCAAAAAGGAGGAGGTTATCAATTCGGATGTTTTTCTAGTCCGTGTGGGCATTTTTAAACGTTATTTCCACAATTATTTCTTCTGCGGCAGCAACGTGCCGGGTACCAGTTAGTTTAAAATAATAATTAAAGCAGCCTATAACTGCCTCATGGTGAAGCAAAGGCCTCTTTTCGTACAGAGGATTTTGAAGTGAAAGCTGCTTTAAGCGCTTTGCGTACTTCTGAACAGTGAACAAAGCTGGGAGCCTACTCTCTAAGTCCATCAACGAAGATAAGGCCCCGTCCGAAAGTAGTTCGATACTTCTATTCCCACTTAAGTAACTTTTTCGTACAGGCAGTTAACACATCGGGAGTAAGGACAGTAGACTGTCAAGTAGTGTCATTCATTTATTTTAATTCGGGCCTCGAAATAATCTTATGTCCGTAAGTGATACGGAGTAGGAAACGTCCGTAACTTTGACCGAAACTACGGATTTCGGGCTTAGGGAATAAACCCCTGAACCTTCATGCTCGGGTCGGTGACGCTAAATCGGGTATGCTCGGGTCCAACCGTAAGTTTTCACTTCAGCACACACTCTTTTTTTTACATATCTGAGAGTAAAAATGACCTTTCTTCAAGTAGAGTAAGTAATAAGATATGTAATATAGACAGTCTTAAAAATGACTGACATTTTGCTGGGCACTGTCAAAAATATCCGGCTAAACTCAAGGATTTAAATCGTCAGATTCGCCCTATCGCGTCAATAGATCGCGTTTCTGTTTCGTTTTGACACCTCTACCACACAATGACGCACTGACTTGACTTGATTATCAAGGAAACGCTATTTAATAATTTGTGAGCTCACTGTTCTCACTCAGTATGGACACCTTTTCGCGTGACTAAGTACGGTGAGAGCAAATCTAGCGATTTAAATCTTTAGCGAAACTATATAAAGATGTAAAAGTCAAAATAGTTCCTATTTCAACAGCCAAGTGTCAAATACTAAAACTAAATCAATAAAATCTATTAGTATGCCGATTCCATTTTTTTTTAATTTTATTATACAATAAATTAATCTATATTTTAGAATATCTTCTCCTAAATTTTAGAAATAATTATGAATTTTATTGAAATTTTGTTTCTATGTTATAAGTAGTGTATCACTAATTTTAAAAACTGTAAGTACATTTTGGAGATTATTTTTATTGGAGGTCTTTTCATTTAGTTTCTTATAAAGGATTTGATAATAAATTAAATGTAAGCATTTATTACATTGTTACTGCAGGCTTAGCACAAGCACCGTCTTGTCGACGGAAGAATAGACAAAAATGACATTTCGTGAAGACAGTACGACAACAGCAAAGTAGAAACTGCACTTTTTACGAAATTCAGCCATTTATTCACGTTTATCTTTTATTTTGCTTATATCGTAAAAATAATGAATAAATCGACCCCCTTTATGAAACCCTTAAACCCCTAAAACTCAACATGTAGGTAGTCATTTTTACCATTTTCCATACAAAAAGTGAAAATTTTCTTTTTTCCATTCCATTTTTATACTTTGTGGCCGTCGAGTAAAAAGTTTTCTACTGTCTTTAGCATGGCGATTAAAAAATCAAATTGTCTTCAGTACCTAAGACAACTTTCTTCTGAAATAGTCTACATTAAAAAGAACCTAGACAACGATCGGCAGAAACGAAAGAGAATGTGACAGATTTTACAAGGATTTTTACGGTGCGATGTCAAAAATGGAGAAACGAAATGTCACTTTGTATGGGAATAGCGGTGTCTATTCTTCGAAGAGATAGACAGCGTCATGATTAAGCCCTCAGTAGACAAAAAATATGGATTTTCGAGTGAGTGTCATGATTTCATGAAACATACAACTATTATTTACAGGGTGCTGGGACATTGACGCGCATCCTGTTAGCATGGATTCCATACATTACATAAAGTAAAGTTCCATACATTTTGACTTCGTAGGTAATGCACTCTTGTAGGAAGCAGCTGATTTTTTTATTTTTAAATAACGGGCGAATATTTTCTACGCTAGGTGGTCTAGAATTCATGCTGAATTCATGGCTACAGTTGGCGCGTCGATGTCCATTCTGTATACAAGGTGGGGACGACAATATGAGTCATTAAATTAAACTTCGTATATTCAAGGACGTACTCAGTCTGCATTCAAGAATTATATCAAATACATCCAATAGTTTAGTCAAATACCGACAAAACCTATAATCAGGCCATCACTACTATTTAGTTTCTTTGAAAAACAGATTTTTATAATTTCGATTTAATTGATTTATTGCCAGTGTTTGCATTTTGTTGTCTCCTCATTGAAAAATCAACAATTCCTTTATAACAATAAAAGAAAAAACCAACTTTGAACACCAACAAATTAAACCATTACCTGGTCAATCTTTATATAAAACTTCAACTTTCTACTACAAAATGTTAGTCCATACCTCATTATTTTATTCTCCACATTGACCGGCTATTCTCCGAAATGTCCGTACAGTTATAGTATAAATAGATGCAGTAGTTCTTAGTCCGGTGGAAGGTAGCTGAATAGTTTGTATTTGTCCCTGATGTAAGGACGTACGTCATCTTTCTGTGGGGAAAAAGAGAGAGAATTTTAGTAACTTACATACATATAAAGAAAATATATTTTGTTTAGCTGCCTCGTTGGTCTAGTGGTCGCAAGCGCTACTGCTGAGCATGAGGTCCTGGGTTCAATTCCCGGGTCGGGCAAAGTGTTATTGGGTTTTTCCATCTGGAATTTCTCGGTAGCAGCCCGGAGTCTGGATTTGTGCCCGGTTGATAGTAATAGGCTCGCCCCCTATTACACGGGACTTAAACTTAACTGGCGAAATGTGGGTGTGCTATAGGTACACCTCTGCCTAACCCTTCTGGGAATACAGGCGTGATGTTATGTTATGTAAATTAGAATAAAGGCCGCTACTAGCGCCATTACAGTGGCAGACTGCAATAATAATAAAATAATAAATATTTGTTTATTTATGGCAACTAGGCCCAATTGTTAGTAACATTGTTCTTAAAAAGTATTGTTAGTAAACAAAGAAACAAAAAAGAAATGTAAGGTTAGCTATGGGGTCTTGCGACAACCAAGGTGCGTCGAACTTTTCCATTAACATACCTTTTTTTTGTTTTTGTTTTCGGGGGGAAACCTTCAAAAGGCACCCGACCTCTGGGGACGGAGGTCGGGGAGTGTGGGAAGGTCGGGGAGTGTGGGAAGGTCGGGGAGTGTGGGAAGGTCGGGGAGTGTGAGAAGGTCGGGGAGTGTGGGAAGGTCGGGGAGTGTTCGTGAACGGGCGCCGTCAGTGGGGACTGGTCATTTCTTGGCTGCCACGGCTTATTTTAATTTAATTTAATATTTGAATTGCTTTTGTCTTTTTATTACGGACGCTTTTAACGTTCTGCATCGTTCTCACATGCATAATTTCAACATGAACGATGTAATCAATATTTTGTAACCATTTTTTGATTTAAAAGAGTGTCCATGGAGTTTCTTGCCCGTTCTTCTCCATAGGTACCTACTACGCTTTGGAATGGGTAACTAGCTTCATCTTTCTGACTGACCGACCCCTTGACAATTCAAAAGTGCCTGTAATTGGTTTATTTGAATAAATGCTTTGAGTGTGGGAAGGTCGGGGAGTGTGGGATCCATTAACATACCTAGGATGTCGTTAGAACTAGACCGCGCTCTTGAGAAGATGGAATATGTTTTTTTGCGCATTATGGCGTAAAAATCATCGGTATGCGCAAAAGCGAACATACCGGACGCACTACATAGCGCGGCAGTCCCAACAGCATTCTGAAGCAGTTATTATATTAAATACGCAGGGCGTCTAGCAATCTCTTGGTATGCCTTACCCACAGGCGGCTCGTGTAGAACGATTGGCAATACGCCTTAAACAGCGTAATTTTTACCCCAACATTACAACGGGCGAAGCAATGTCGTCAGTCTTTAGTCTTATCGTCGAATCAGAACCATTGTCGTGAAAAGTATAGTTTGGTACTTTTGTTAGGAGAAATTGATATTGTAATTAATAGCATTAAATGTAGTTTATTTTATTGCAGGTAACGTTTATATAGTTCATTGAATATTATATTTCGTAATTAGTGATAAACTAACATGTAAATAACAAACAAATGTTTTAGTACAGAGACACTCAATTGTGTTTGATTGACGGTATCGCCTCGTCTAACTACTGAATAAATACTCTTATGTATATACATAACTTCACGCCTGTAACCCCCGAAGGGTTAGGCAAAGGTGTACCTATAGCACACCCACATTACGCCAGTTATCTTTAAGTCCCATGTAATAGGGGGCGAGCCTATTGCCATCAACCGGGCACAAATCCAGACTCCGGGCTGCTAATGTGGAAATGGAAAAACCTAATAACACTTTGCCCGGCCTGGGAATCGAACCCAGGAGCTCATGCTCAACAGTAACACTAGCGACCACTAGACAAATGAGGCAGGCCTACTAATAATTAAGCCTAGATGCCTAAATGCGAAACTTTTGTAGTTTCCGTATTGATTAACGGTTTTAATGCCATTAGCCTTACACCATTTTTTTGCTTTTTGCATGCTATATGGTAAGATGTATCGGGACATTTTATAAAAATAACGTCTTGATAAACGATTTTATTTCTGTGAGTGGATTTGTACAAACACTTTTACACGTCAATAATATTTTTTAAACAATAGGAAGAAGGCTTTAGGCTATTTAACATCGCGCTAGGACCTTTAGCAGCCGAGCAAGGTCAGAAAGAACGCTGAGTGAAAACGAAGTAATAGCGCGGGCAGGCGATGCGATGCGACGCGGTGGGTCAGGAGAGCAAAAATTTGACGCGAACGAAGCTTAGTTATTTATATTTCCGGCTGCCGAATACCGAAGGCGAAGTAACGAAGAATGTGGCTAATTATTTTGACGACACGGTTGGCTGCGTGTCGCGGTTTCGATTCCCGCACGTAACAAATATTTGTATGACCTTGAAGTAAGTGGTTCCGGGTCTGGCTGTTTGTGTATGTGAGTTTAAATGTTTGTAAACGCACCCACAATACAGGAGAAATTCCTAGTGAGGGGCAATGAATTTCTAAAAAAAAAAATGGACGCAGTGAAAGTGCTTACAGTTGCCAGATGCTCCAAGAAAGGCAGCAGCTTGAGCAGCTCGTTGTCACTGCGGTCCACGAACCAGCTGTCGATAGGAATGCCGTTCTCGAGCTGGTAGCCGAATGCCTGGAAACAAACAGGGTGCAATCTAGATAAATAAGTAAAATTAATAAAATAATAATTAGTTAGTATAATTAGTTTATTTACTTTTCAGTTTTGTTTTTTTTTCCCTATTACATGAGTCCTAAACATAACTGGCGAAATGTGAGTGTGCTATAGGTACACCTCTGCCTAACCCTTCGGGGAATACAGGCGCGATGTTATGTTCAAATTCAAATTAATTTATTGTAGAATGTTATGTTAAGTAAAATTAAGTAGGTACATTATGCAAATCATTATTACATTATTGGGACATTATGGTATGGACAGCTGCAGTAAACAGTTGGTATTGTAACCACGTTTTTGCTTTTAATGCCATCCTTATGCCTACCGAATAGAAGTCAAAATCGGTAGAACGAACTTTAATAAAGGTTTATTTAAATTTCTAATGTTATTTCAAATGGTGTATATTTGTTGCCACAGTCAGTAGGTTCCCAATAATGTCCCAATTATCTGTACGGTACTTGTAGGTCGATATCCCTTGACCGCGGTATTTCACAGCCTTTAGCACGTCATGAAAATTTATGCTTATTGTGTAAACTTCCATTTGATGTGTGTGTGTGATGTGTGGTGTGTGTGTGTGTGTGTGTGTGTGTGTTTGGTGTTGTGTTTGATTTGTGTGTTTGGTGTGTGTTGTTTGAGGTGTGTGTGTGTGTGTGGGTTTTATTGGAAAAAAGTAACCCATCTTTCTTTGGTAATCTAATGAAACTTTTAAAAGTTGTTCTTATTTTGGTAATACGGGAACATAAGGAGACTCAAGGAACTTTTACCTATAAACGGTTTTTTGCCGATCTTACGTTATTTTTTTTATTTTTTTTTTAACACAATTTGACTGCCTTG
Organism: Griposia aprilina; assembly: GCA_916610205.1. Classification (NCBI taxonomy): domain Eukaryota; kingdom Metazoa; phylum Arthropoda; class Insecta; order Lepidoptera; family Noctuidae; genus Griposia; species Griposia aprilina. The sequence continues at coordinate 12,173,903 of OU744311.1, forward strand.
TTGGTCTAGTGGTCGCAAGCGCTACTGCTGAGCATGAGGTCCTGGGTTCGATGGCAATAGGCTCGCCCCCTATTAGGTACAGGTATAGGTACACCTCTGCCTAACCCTTCGGAGAATACAGGCGTGATGTTATGTTTGTGTTATGGAAATTTACAGAAATTTTGGCGTTTATAATATCCAGCAAAGGGAATGACCACCGACGGCCGCCATGGCCCGCGCACTATCGTCCACATGAAGGACTTAAGTGCGAAAACCCAAACCCTAAAGAAGATATCCTGGCAAGGGTGTGTATGAATCCCTGGTCAAAAGTTTATAAGCATACCATTTTTGTATTAGTTAGTAAGTCTGAGAGACCACTCTGACACCCAAGTCGATTTCTACCTGTAACAAAAATACCGGTAAAACGGGGTGAATAGGAACGCAGGGGTGAATCGTAACGCGACTTTAAAAGGAATTTTAACATTTAAAAAATATAATTTGTTGCCAACAGCGACACGTAATCGTTAATTATAATACAGTATATACGTTAGAGTCCTTTTTGGCGACAGACTATAATATTTCAATGTCAAAATCCCTTTTAAAGTTTCGTTGCGATTCACCCCTGCGCACACTGGTCCCGAATGATAAAAAAGGGGACATTAAGAAATTTTTGACAAAAGGTCAACCGATTCAGCTTATTTTTTTTTTGTAGACAGCTGATGCAATTACAAATCACTTTTGTACATTGAGTTTTTGCCAAAAAAGCCGTATTTTCAGAGAAAAAAAATATTCAAATATTTTTTGTATGAAAGAAATCCTAATTTTGTCTTTATCTTCCAAGATTCAAACGTATTCAAAATAAAACTTAGCGCAGCTTGTAGAGGGGCTAATTGCTCACTACTTTGTCATAGACACTCTTCTGCGATTTTGTGCTCCTTTTGAGTTACAGGCACTTTAAATATTTTTTGTATGAAAAAATCCTAATTTTGTCTTTATCTTCCAAGATTCAAACGTATTCAAAATAAAACTTAGCGCAGCTTGTAGAGGGGTTAATTGTTCATCACTTTGCCATAGACACTCAATTGCGATTTTGTGCTCCTTTTCAGTTACAGGCACTTTAAATTTTTCGTTGTCGGATGAGCTTTACTAGTTTTTTGTAGACAGCTGATACAATTACAAGTAACTTTTAAAGATGTATTTTTTGTTAAATAAGCCGTATTTTCAGAGTTAAAAAATTAATTCAGGCGGATTAGAAATAATCTTGTTAAAGATAGACTAAGATGTAATAACATTTTCTTCATTAATAAGTAACTCTTATAATGTCTTTCTATTAAAAAAAGTCTTATTTTAAATATATCAAATAAACAACTTGGATATCTCAAAACGTGTACAGACATGTTCAGGTACAGGTAATTTATTGTGTGACTCATATTCAGATTATAAGCATTTTTTGGTAATGAGTCATTGCTTAATTAGCCGATTACTTACAATTTGGGCTATATTTGGTCATCTAACGCTAGTGAATGCGTCGGAAACGCTGAATGATAAAAAGGTATAAATTGCAATTAAAACTTTTCCTTCGTACTTTAACGGGCTTAGGACCGTCAAAATACAAACCTATATAATAATATAGGTATTGTATTAAGGCGTACTTAAAAATGTTATTACATCTTAGTCTATCTTTAACAAGATTATTTCTAATCCGCCTGAATTAATTTTTTAACTCTGAAAATACGGCTTATTTAACAAAAAATACATCTTTAAAAGTTACTTGTAATTGTATCAGCTGTCTACAAAAAACTAGTAAAGCTCATCCGACAACGAAAAATTTAAAGTGCCTGTAACTGAAAAGGAGCACAAAATCGCAATTGAGTGTCTATGGCAAAGTGATGAACAATTAACCCCTCTACAAGCTGCGCTAAGTTTTATTTTGAATACGTTTGAATCTTGGAAGATAAAGACAAAATTAGGATTTTTTCATACAAAAAATATTTAAAGTGCCTGTAACTCAAAAGGAGCACAAAATCGCAGAAGAGTGTCTATGACAAAGTAGTGAGCAATTAGCCCCTCTACAAGCTGCGCTAAGTTTTATTTTGAATACGTTTGAATCTTGGAAGATAAAGACAAAATTAGGATTTCTTTCATACAAAAAATATTTCAATATTTTTTTTCTCTGAAAATACGGCTTTTTTGGCAAAAACTCAATCTATAAAAGTGATTTGTAATTGCATCAGCTGTCTACAAAAAAAAAATCAGCCGAATCCGTTGACCTTCTGTCAAAAATTTCTTAATGTCCACTTTTTTATCATTCGGGACCAGTGTGCTGCGTTCCTATTCACCCCGTTTTACGGTACGTACCTGTGGACTATTATCCACTATGACAGTCCTGCGCAGGTCACGGCCGAGGATCGACAGGTCTTTCACGTAGTTGCCGTTCACAAGCAGACAGTGTTCGCGGAATAACCTGTTAACAAACAAGAAAATGTTACAAACATTATTATAATAAGAACTAAAGTTCATAATAATTTATTACAATCTAGCCTAATAGCAACTCAACTCTAACTTATTATTTTACGTGATAAATTACGTTATAACTAAGAATAGTGTCAATTTGCACTTTTACACAATTCCGTAGCACTTTCTTAAAGTCTGATATATAATATATAAAAATGAATCCCTATTTCCCTTGGTCACGCTATCACGCGTGAACGGCTGGACCGATTTCACTTCTTTTTTTTTTGTGTTCGTTATTGTCAGGAGAAGGATCTTATGAAATAAAAAAATAAGGAAGTTGATCGGAACGTTACAAAATTTAAGAAAACTTAACGCCAATATTAATTTTACATAACGGTCAGTTGTTTGAAACAACTGTCAGCGATTGACAGAATGCGCGCTGCAAATATCGTATAACACAGATGGATCGGTTGATAAATGAGTCGATAGATTTAGTTTTAGTCAATAGTCCAAACTAAAACTAAATGACATATGACATTCATAGTTAAGACAGGACAACGTCTGTCGGGTCAGCTTGTAATTAATAAAAAAAACACTTTGTTCATGTGTTAAAGTGTTATAATGCAGAGCATTGTTACTATTATTCATTCACCATTTAAACACTACACTAACTCAAATAGTTATCTTAAGGATCCCACGAACATCGCTTGCAACTCACAATTCGAGACAAGTGCAAAATTCGTTGAATATCGCTATCTCAGTTTGACAAAAGAAGGCGTGCGGCGAGCGGGGGACAGGTGCGGTGCGCAGCCATGTGTGTGTGAGTGATAGCTCTTATTAGCTGTACTTACTATTCATTCATAACGTCTCGAGTCGAAGATATTTATATTTATTAGTAAACCTATGTTTACTAATAAATATAAAAAAATAAAAATAATATAACTAAAAGTAAAGGAAACAATGGACATAGGTACCTAAGTACCTATGTTCATTGTTTCCTTTATTTTTATCGACTACTTTATAGAATCGTTAGTGAATGTACAGACTAGTAATGCATTTTTTGGAAATTTCTTTACTATGCCGATATCTCAACATATTAGGATAAATTCTCGATATCTAGGCCTTGTAGAGAAAATCTAGCAGATCAGATACGTGATACCTAATCCTATACATTGTTATCGAGCGTGGCATTTTTTTTTTTTGAGTCTGATATTATCAAATGACCTCTCCCACTCTGGGCGGAGGGGAAGGGCGTGTCAGACTCTTACTGACTAAAACCCACCCGTGTTCCTTCAGTTGCCTTTGCGCCAGGGCCACTATAACTCTTTCGAACAATCCGCGACCCCAGCAGGCATCGGCCCTATCGGACCCCGTCAATGATGCTGACATATCTTTGAGGCGCGCGTGGAACACGACGCGCCGTCGACGCGGGCCTGGTCCTTACCGGACGGCGAGCTGCCCATTGCTCGCTATCCGCAAGCCCGCGCCTACGGTGGCCGGGAGTCGGCAATCGACTTCCGACGCCCAGGGTGCCTCCTCCTGCGGCGACTAGGGGCGTGAGGGCGCAACGATTGCCGCACCCTCACGCGCTCCGCCTCCTCCTTCGCGAGCATTACTGCTTCGCAGAAGGAAGTGACGGCTTCCCATTCCCTCTCGCTCCGTACCATGGCCTGTACCAGGCCCGGACGCGAGATCGCCGCCGCCGGTCGCCGCCACGAGGACACGGCGGTGCTCCACCCAAGCTGGGCAAACCTCCACCGTATGCTCCACCGTATCCTCCCGTCGATCCCCACAATGCCAACACCCGGGCGTTTCCTCCCGCCTTATCCGAAACAGGAACCTCCCGAAACAGCCATGTCCGGTGAGGACCTGCGTCAGGCGGAAGGTGAGGACGCCGTGGTGCCTCTCAAGCCGCTCCTCAAAGAGGATTTTTTTTAGATGATATCTTAGGATGGCTTTAGGATGGTGTCGACATTAAAAAAGTAAGGCTTCTTCTGTGTTATTTCTGTATTCCATAAAAGAAACTTCAAATATTGTTATTACTTACTGAATAATGAATACAAGTCAAATAATAAAAGTGTTATGCAAAGTCGGTAGGTATTAGTAAAAGACAAATATTCCAATCATTTATATTTATCACGTAAATATACATAACTGGAATATTTGTCTTTTTTATTGTCCGTAAATTCATATCGTTCTGAGCTAAGAATAATAAAAAAACAAGGATTTTTTAAATAAACATTTATTTACTTGTGTCCTTACTTCATAGATTTTTATACATTCATCTTTTTTTTTAAATATGAATTGAAACGTGATAAACACTTATACTTATACTTACTGTGAGATACATCCCAACGTTCGGAGTCCATGTCGCCAAAGCAACCAAACCACCAATAAATAAATAAAAAAAATAAAAAGTAAATAAATTTCCAAGTCCGTAAACAAAACAATGGTCGTAAGAACATAGGTTACTCGATACCAATTATTCAAAAGCAAAATCTAAATCCAAGTTCATAGCACAGGTCAATAGGGAGTGTCTAAAAAATATAACAATACAATTTGCAAACAACAATAATTATGCACGCACGCACAGCACAGCTGATAGCACAGAGTATATAATTATGTTCTGTGGCAGCGTAAGCCAATGGTGCCGATTCTCTTGTCACAAAATTCTCTAAACTAGACTAAAAATCACTAAAATTTTGTTTAGTCCTGTCAAAAGACGATTTCTCATTCTTAAATAGACTAAAGTGACACAACTTAACTATATTTTGGTTTGACAGCACTAAGATGGTACTGATTAATTAGTTTAGTGAAAATGGCAATTAAGCTATTCTGAATTTGACGTTTTTAACCTAAAATTTTGGTTGTCATAACTAAATCTGGTTATTTTTAATCGCGATTAAAAAGGTGTGGAATAAAATTAGTTGTCATGAACTATGATTCACCACAACACCTCGACTTCAGGGGCAAAAACAGTACTGTTTTTTATTTATTTTATTTGCTTATAATTATCTCGAAAAAGGTGTGTCCTATCGCAAAAATAATGAAAATTTCGACCCCCTTTATGAAACCCTTAAACCCATATAACTCTACATGTAGGTATTTTTTTAAAATATTTTCCGTACAAAAAGTGAAAAATTCCATATAAAACACGCCGAGGCTGCCACCAATGCGCGCCTCTGGCTCTAAATAAATTCACGTGGTAGGGCAAACAAGTAGGTACCATGTGGAGTCGCGATTGTTAAATTAAATTTTAGTTGCGTCAAAATGATTTTTAAATTTAGAGATATTTTATTGCAGAATAGCTCTAAGATTCTCATACCTAAAAGTAAGGAATTTTAGTGATAGTTTAGTTAGTTTAGTTCGGTGTACAAGAGAATCGGCACCAATGTACGCCACAGTATACGTATACTATTATCAGAACATTTGAACTACTGTCATTTGCGTAAACGTATCGTTGTCCGCTCCAGCGTCAGACCCCCCGAGTGTGACCGAAAATATTTTCCGGTCTAACGTCAGACCCCTCAACTGTGACTTATTCGGTTTGCTGCGTTCAAATCGATTTAAATACCACTGGCACACTGTACTGTTGCAAAAAAAATCCACCAGGTGGCTCCTTATTAGTTTCCGCGTACAATAGTATGCTATAATCTGTGGCGACCATAAATATTTTTTGCAAAATAAAAGTTTTAAGTCAGCGCTCCGCCATTTTGGATGACGAACGATGCGCGCTCCGTACATATTATGTGTTGATGGCGTAGTTAATAACTCAATGTATTAGTGTTATATATCATAAAAATCCTCATTAATCAAGGTTTACGAATATCTATATGTGTCATAGGTTTTGAATCAGTTTTATTGTGTTAAACTCGTTGTGAAAAATTGAGGCCGTAGCGACACGCTACGCGCCGGCATTTTCGTGTTAAATTACGTGTGTTTTACTAAATAATTTACTAAAGTAATGCTTGTAATATGGACATAAGTTAATTATTAGTATTTTAAAACGCTCAGAACGTTTTAATACTATGAAGATAGTTCAAGATCACGAATAATCTAATTCGTTCCGCAGTACAATTTGTAATCAGCAACAGTTGAGGGGTGTGACGTTCACGAATTTAACAGATAAGGGTTCAGACGAATGTTTAACCGCGCATACGCTTCGTTGTTTTTCCAATTCTTTTGGTATACCGGTACTGAATTGTTGTAAAGTATATATAATTATTGCATACAAATGATTAACTATCATTTCAAATATAATTACACAAAAATCATGTAAAATAAATTAAATCCTATTTATAAACACACGTTTTGCAGAACCCTTATCTGGACCTCGCAGGGGGCATGAAATTGTTGCGGGAATGGGGTGTTTGTTTTGGTGTATTGTGCTACTCTGAGCAAACCAAGTACGGACATATGGGTATCAAAAAAAAGCTTAGATAGTCTAGTTTAATAATTAATAGGTTTTATTGACACAAACTACAAACTAATGTACAAAATTTCAGTAAGAACAAATATTTTACGGAAATTCAACACATATTTTTAGTTTAACATTTTTTTACAGTTCTTTCGACTATGAAGTTGTATGGTAGTTTTAACACTTGTTGATTATGTATGGTTTCAGCTACACACACGATTTTTTATTAAGGTATAAGTTCGGTAGTTTTCAAGTTATTACACTTTATGTTAGAAATGACCGGTGCGCGGTGCCGTGACCGGGCGACTATAGTGACCTTGACGTATGACACGCCTGCAAGCGTTTGACGTTTACGTTTGAGCGGGTAATATAGACATTCTGTGGCTTCTAATGGAGCATGATGGGCCAACGTGTAGATGGTAAATCGTGACACTGACAACAAACACCCCGCCCGCGCCTCGCGTGCCCGCGTTGCGCTAGAAGAGTGCAGCGATACACACAGAAGCTATCGTGCGTGAGCAATACGATCACGCACACATTGATATTTCCTTGACGCGAGATGGCACTACTAGCTATCGCAAAACTATGATGAATTTGAATGTGTTCCGTAATTCCTAAAATGATCAATGAAAATTTAATGTTTTACGATTTTTTTGTCGATAATTTGTAACTTGATAATGTAAGCTATGTTTCTGCATAAACAATATTACAAATATTGTTGGTTATAATACAGAAAAAACAATATGAAAACATGTCATTTACGCTGTAAAAATATGCGAAATGCAATTCACTCAAACTTCATTTTAAATAAGTTTAAAAAAATCAAAAAGATGTAGGAACCTAGATAAATATTGTCTAAATCCGAATATCAGCATAATATGGTGGAAATATGCTGAAATTGTAAATAATACGGGAATTACGTTTGTATGGACAATTCACTCGTCGTCACGCACTTAAGCCTACGGACTGTGTCCGTATTTTCTATCAGTTGAATTGCTTCGACATTCAACAATGACAAGAAAACATAACAATTATCATGACTTATCACATCAGAGTGCTGCGTGGCTAAGTAACGTAAATATATATCATGATCTTGCAGTTTGAGTAATTTATGCGGCCTACCCAAATGTCCTTTCTTTGGTATTGTTCGTCGAATCGTTGAGCTCCTTAAGTCCTGACTTCCTGAGTTGAGCTGCACGATTACTCACAAATGCGTGCACTGACTGGACAGGTCCACTCAATCTGTGTGGTTCTTTCCTCAAAAGATCATTTCAGATACCAATCTACATGGTCTTCACAAGATCTGACCAAGATTATGTCTGGACTTTAAAAGAGACTGTGACCTCTGAGTTTGTTTCGGCCTTTCTTCTCAGAGTAGTCAGATAGGAAACGCCGACCACATTTAGTTTTTAAAATATGATTGACGTGTAAAAGTGTTTGTAAAAATCCTACTTACAGAAATCAAATCATTTATCATTTAACAGCCGCACGGGTCCATCGATCAAGGTAAGTCAATGGATGGGTGACCATCCACTTCATACCGAGACCGTTCCGTGCCTTGGAAAGCACATTAAGCCGTTAGTCTCGGCAGTCATTAATACATCTTTGACAGTCGTTAGTACTGAGAACCATTCTTTCAAAGCAGTAGCGAAGGCTCAATTTTTGTAAGAGGTAAGCCGGAGTACATATCTTTAATGTGATTATATTGTTTGTCTATAGAATACTGATTGTGCCATTTTTCAAAGGGAAGCCGGTAGGAGTCGAGGTGTATGGAACCTTCGCCACTGTTACCAAGGGATATGGTGTTACCCAGTAACTGGGTTGTGGAAGTCAGAAAGGCACCATGCTCTATAAAAAAAAAAAACCATCCAAAAAACCACAACCATCCAAAAAAAAACCATCCAACCAAAAAAAAAACAAAAAAAAACCCATGCCCAACCAAAAAATTAACCACTCCACAACAACTCAACTCAACTTCAACTTTCTGGCTCCATGTAAAATATTGTTATTCAGCTGCATCCGGTTAGACTGGGAGCTGACCCCAACATAGTTGGGAACAGGTTGTAGGAAGATAATGATGATTCCTGTCCGCATACACTCGGTTGCTCGCTCACTGCGTAGAGGCGTGACACGCGGGATACAACTCTGCGTGACGAAGGTCTCACCTATATTTGATCCACTGTCGCGCCGGGTCCAGTAAGTTGAGCAGCCTGTCCGCATACACTCGCTTGCTCGCCGTGAATAGAATCACTTCGTAGAGGCGTGACACGCGGGATAGGAACTCTGCGAAGTGTGGGCGGGTGCGGACGAATACCTGGGAGAAAGAAAAATAAAGTTAAAATTAAGACTGCCTTATGATTATCCTATGTAATTCATAAAAGTTCTTATTTGGAATTTGTTGTGTCTATTTATCACAAGTAATGATAATGTTAGTCTATTAGTTTCCCGCTGGATGGTAAAAGAGAGTCAAGAATTAAAATTTTAGGAGTAAGTAATGTACATGTTATGGCTTTTGTAGACAGAATTCTAATTCAGATTTGTTACAATTGTAATGACAATCATGTCATTTGGTCTAAATAGGCTTTTATTTTTATATAGATTCTTATATATTTTATGAATGTGAGAATGTTGTAGGCCTAACTTGTAGACTGTAGGTTTGTAGACCTTTTTATATTTTGTCGAGTACCTGCTACTTGCTGACAGGCCTAAACTGTCCTCCCATATCTATCAACACTGTAATTTGAAACAGTGTAAAGCCCCTTATTTTTTAAAAGAGTAACCGTGGTGTATCTTGCCGGCTCTTCTCCATAGGAAACAACCAATTGGAACCGTGCACCTAGCTTCTGACGTTTCAGAAGGGCCCATGGTGGTTTATGTGAAATAAAATATTTTGATTTTTATTTTACATGTTGTATGTAACGTTCGTGAATGAGTAGTAAGAAAACATCATGGGGAAACCCCACATAACGTTTTCATTTACAGTATCTATTTATTTATATATTCTTTATTTTACCTCACAAAATACATAACAAAAAATAAATTAAACACCGCAAAATATACAATAGGCGACCTTATCGCTTTCTGCAATCTATACTAATATATATTATAAAGAGGTAAAATTTGTTTGTATGTGGGAGTAAGGTCTGGAACTACCAGTCGGATATCAAAAATTCTTTTGTGCATATGATAGCCCAATTCTTGAGGTGATGCGATGCGACGGGATGGGTCGGTGAACAAGAAAATTCACGCGGACGAATTCGCGGGCTGAAGCGAGTCCATGATAATTTTAGAAATACTAAACACATTACAATCGACCACAGGTACGGGTACAGGTAGTTTTACAGGTAGAATTTCTTCAGAAAACAGTACTTTGTTAGGTTATAGAAAAAAACTCACTAATGGGTTAATTAGCCATAGGTCAACCACCCTCCATACCTTGGTGTCCGGCTAATATGTGCACTTAGGCGAGCAATGACTGGACAGGTCCATTCTATCTGCGTAGTTTTTCCTCAAAAGACCATTTCAGACACCAATCAACATGGGTTTTCACACGACCTGACCAAGATTATGTCTGGACTTTAAAAGAGACTGTGACCTCTGAGTTTGTTTCGGCCTTTCTTCTCAGAGTAGTCAGATAGGAAACGCCGACCTCATCTAGTTTTTAAAATATGATTGAATAGGTTTGTACAAACCTACTTACAGAAATAAAATCATTTATCATTTACTTACAGTGTATCTGCAGTCTTGGAACAGCACTGGGAAGTGGAAACTCGCATCTGGGAGCTCTTGAAGCGAGCAGTGCACTAGGGTCTCGTCTAAATCTAACACCTGGATAAACAGAAAATGGATAGTATTAGTTACTAGCTGTTGCCCGCGACTTCATCTGCGATCCAGGATAGAAAGAAGCCTATGTCCTTCTCCAGGTCATGGGCTACCCATGTGCCAAATTTCACCCAAATCCGTTCAGCCGTTTTAGCGTGAAAGCTTAACAAACAAACAAACTTACTTTCGCATTTATAATACTAGGTTCTGCCCGCGTGGGTGTCGGTAACTGGTGCCGATTCTCTTGTCACAAAATTCTCTAAACTAGACTAAAAATCACTAAAATTTAGTTTATTCCTGTCAAAAGACGATTTCTCATTCTGAAATAGACTAAAGTGACACAACTTAACTATATTTTAGTTTGACAGCACTAAGATGGTACTGATTTATTAGTTTAGTGAAAATGGCAATTTTGCTATTCTGAATTTGACGTTTTTCACCTAAAATTTTGGGTGTCTTAACTAAATCTGGCTATTTTTAATCGCGATTAAAAAGGTGTGGAATAAAATTAGTTGTCATGAACTAAGATCCACCACAACACCTCGACTTCAGGGGCAAAAACAGTACTGTATTTTTTTTTTTTGCTTATATCTCGAAAACGGTGTCCTATCGCAAAAATAATAAAAATTTCGACCCCCTTTATGAAACCCTTAAACCCATATAACTCTACATGTAAACAAACCAAAACAAATAAACATTTTTGATTTGATTTGTAGGTACTTATTTATTTTTTAAATATTTTTTATACAAAAAGTGAAAAATTCCATATATAAAACACGCCGAGGCTGCCACCCATGCGCGCCTCCGGCTCTAAAAAAAATCACGGGGTAGGGCAAACAAGTACCAGGTGAAGTCGCGATTGTCAAATTAAATTATATTTGCGTCAAAATGATTTTTAAATTTAGAGATTTTTTATTGCAGAATAGCTTTATGATTCTCATAGCCAAAAGTAAGGAATTTTAGTGATAGTTTAGTTAGTTTAGTTCGGTGTACAAGAGAATCGGCACCATTATCCCACGGGAACTTTCTACCGGGACAAAAAGATTTCCATACAAACTTTCATCCCCAATATCACCCCTTTTAGGATTATTCTTGAAACAACATTTTTTAGTAAATAGTAGGTAGTAAGCCTATGTCGTTCCCCAGAATGCCATCTATCTCCTTGCCAAATCTTATCGAAATCCGTTCAGTAGTTTAGGTGTTCGTATGCGAACATAGATTTTAAGATTATGTATTTTGTTTTATGCTGGTCATACTTGAATATGTTTTTTACTGTCAACATTATAGATTTAGATTCATTTTTACTCTCTCTAGAACAGGGATTCCCAAACTATTTTGGGCAAGAGACCCCCCATTTCCAAAATGAACTAATACCTCAGAGCCCAAGCCAAGTTACTTTAAAATTATCTGTAGTTTTTTTCCTATTGATACAAAATACTTATGAATTTAAATACTTTGCAGTTTGTTAAGTGACTAACCTTGACATCATTTTCTCATAAAAATTGAACAAAATAAATAGACATACAATTCAGTAAATATCTAGTGTAATTAAGAATTATTAATACAAATTACGTAAAAATACTTGTATTTTTTTTAAACATTAATATAGTGAAGTAAAGACAAAAAAAACTGTGTGATGGATGTAACATGTAACACAACTTAATAAGTTTTGTAACTTGAGGGGTCTCAACACAGGGGGGAAATTTTTAATAGGGGTCGATTTTTGGACCTTGTTGACCCCTAAAATCAGTTTTCGTTTATGTCGACCACTTTGAGAATCCCTGCTCTAGAAGATGCATCGAATGGCCTGGTCGAATGGCCGTCGATTATCATATAAAAAACGTGTACATAATTTGTATTGCATAAAGTGATTTTCTTAATATTTTCTTTATGTTTTCGCCACGAACTGCGACGACTGCCTATCTGACCTCCACAACCCAGTTACTGGGTAATACGATTCCCCTTGGTAAGACTGGTTGTCAGACTTTCAGTCTTCTGACGACCCGTAACGACTGTCAAAGATCCACGAGTGACAGCCGGGACCAACAGTTTAAAGTGCTTTCCGGGGCACGGAGGGGTCTCGATATGTAAAGATGGTCACCCATCCACGCACCAACCGCGGCAAGCATAGCTCAACCAGCGGGGTAATTGCGTAACACACTAACAGTAGGAAAGGCTTTCATTTTGACAGTTCAACAACATTCATTGCGTTATTTACGTTGTTGAGCAGACAAATTTTTCGAACATATTTTATTATTCACAAAAATACATAATTTTTGTGCTTACAATTTTATTCGCCAAACTTTATAGTTTGATGGCGTGAAGCAATGGATTAGCAATAGGCTTCTCTCGAGGTTAGAAGAAAAAATGACCAAATCATTAATATGTGTAAGATCCTTCACGGAAAAACATATGCTCCTGAATTGCATGACGAACTGTCCCATCTGTTTGCTCCGATTAACTATAACCGTGGCAGAAGGCACAGATTGTTCGCCGTACCTTGGAGTCGAACCGTCGCTCGAGCCCAGTCTCCTGTCCCTCGCACACTCTCTGCGCTCAACGCTCTCTTGGAAGCTATGCCTCACTGTGATGTGTTTGCGGATGAATGGAAGAAGATATTGTCAACATGTCTGGAGTATTGTGAGATGAGCGTATGACTGTCGAGTAGCTGTATACTTTTTCTTTTTTTTTTCTTTTTATACTTAAACGTGTTGTATCTTTAACTAATGTAATTGGCCTTTGGCCGTTTTATGTTAAAGTAAAAATAAATAAATAAAAAAATAATAAAAAAATCATAATGATTCAGATTATGATTGATAGTGTGTTACACAATTAGGGCGCTGGTCGATCGACTCATGTGGCTGTTATTACATAGCCACGAGCCCCTTCAAAATACTACACAATAATTGTCATGGACCAAGAAACAGATCATACTTACAAGACTGAAATCCGGACTGGTTCGTGTTTTAAGCGGTAATGCGGGGTAACGAGCCCGTAATGCGCCTGTTGCTACTGTTTCTAATGGCGGTAACTGCAACAACAATATTGAGAGTAGCTAAAATTAACAAGCAAAGCAATAGTCATAACATAATCAGCCTATAATGTTCCCACTGCTGGGACACAGGCCTCCTCTCTGTGAGAGGCAGTGGGCTGTAATCCACCACGCGGGCCCAGTGCGGGTTGGTAGATGTCACATGTCTTCGAATTTTTTGGTTCTAGGACATGCCGGTTTCCTCACGATGTTTTCCTTCACCGTTTGAGAGCAGGGGTGATGAAATTAAATACACGAGAGGAGTTGGAGTTTCTTGCACGTTCTTCTCCATAGAGATCTACGTTTTGGAATGGGGAACTAGCTTCAACTTTCTGACTAAATGACCGACTCTTTGAAAATTCAAAAGTGCCTGTAAATGGTTTAATTGAAATAAATGGTTTGAGTTTGACATAAAGACAAGTAGTGCCTGCTTGGGTTCGAATTCGTGGCCTACAACTCATAAGTCGAGGCCGATACCACTGGGCCACCACTGCTCAAATTATTGTTAAAAATTCAAAAAAAGAAGGTTTTCCACTCGACTGTATTTTTTTTTTATGTGTGTTAGCTCAGATTTTTTTCTGTGTAAACCGATTTTGATGACTATTTTTTTATTTGAAAGTTGGTGCTGCTCATGTGACCTCCCATATTAATTGGATCAAGATCGGACCAGTAGTTTTTGAGTTATCCTGTATTTTTTTCACTTTTTAGAGTTATTTTTTTAGAAGTCTGTTGTTTTTTTTTTGTAAAAAAGTTTTTAAAGTTAGTTTTTATGAGTTTATTTCTTAGGGAAACAAATTGACGACCTGTTTTAATATCAATTCTGTAGCCGTTGCTTACCTGTTTAATAAATAGATAGGGATCGAAGGCGTCGACCCAGGACGATATCTGCTCACAATCGACGCGGTTGCTGCATGAGGATATCACGTCGGCAGCTTCTTCCTGATACAACACACACAATACGGAACCCTAGTAAAATAACACACAATTATTGGTCAATTGAAAACAAGTTATTGCGTTCATGAAATGAGTTTTTGCACGATTATGGTAGGTTTAATATCTTTCAAGTTGTAGATTTTTTTAAATAAGTTGATTTATTAACGTGTTGTGTTGTTTGTGTGTGTGTGTGTGTGTGTGTGTGTGTGTGTGTGTGTGTGTGTGTGTTATTGCTTTTTGTGTGTTTGTTTTGTTCTTTATGTTTTTTTGTTTTTGATGTAGTGTTTGTTGTGCTTCTATGTTTTGTGTGTTTGTTTGTTCTTTGATGTTGTTTTTGTGTGTGTTGTTGTTTTTGTGTTTATTATGTTTGTTTGTTTTTTGTTTGTTGTGCTTCATGTTTTGTGTTTGTTTGTTTTTTGTGTTGTGTTGTTTTTGTGTTTGTTATGTTTTTAATGTTTGTTTGTTATTTGATGTAGTGTTTGTTGTGCTTCTATGTTTTGTGTGTTTGTTTGTTTTTTGATGTTGTGTGTTTTACGTTGTTTTTGTGTGTTGTTGTTGTTTTTTATGTTTGTTTGTTTTATGATGTAGTGTTTGTTGTGCTTCTATGTTTTGTGTGTTGTTTTTGTGTATAACTTTTAACTTCCACTTAATAAAACTCTTAAATTCTCTGACAGACATCGCACAGCCTAAGCCGCTGGGTATAGAAGCAAGAAATATTGCACAAGACTTTCATATAAAGAAAGTGAGCAGTTTTTGAATATTCATCCCATAGAGGGGTTAAATGGGGAATGAAAGTTTGTATGGAAGTTCGTAATTTTTGCTGACGGGAAATCTCATCTGGCGCACGGCTTGTCTGGAGCATAAATACTTATAGCATAGCATAATAAGCCTATAATGTTCCCACTGCTGGGACACAGGCCTCATCACTTCAAGGGAGTGGGCTGTAATCTACGCGGGCCCAGTGCGGGTTGGTAGATGTCACATGTCTTAGAATTTTTGTTCTTAGGACATGCCGGTTTCCTCAAGATATTTTCCTTCACCGTTTTGAGAGCAGTGGTGATGAAATTATTTACACAAAGTAAAGCACCTGCCTGGGTTCGAACCCACGACCTACGACTTGTAAATCGGGGCCGATATCACTGGGCCACCCCTGCTCTTAAATACATATGGTTTGACATATTTTCTATACAGAAGCTGTCAAAAAGACATTCATTCCTCAGATAAAAATTATCTGACCATTGAACAATCAAAAAGCCTTAAATAACTTTGGTACTTATCTGAATTGTTTTTTTTTAATTATTTTATGAAGTACCTATAAAAGTAGCATAAACTGGCCGTAAAATATGAGTAGATATGTTTAGCAACGACAGACTGTTAACACTACTTTTATATATACAGACCGCGAGGTCTAAGCTGAGCTTTGCATTTGTGTGAATATACATATAGATAGTGTAGGTGTGACGTCAGCCTAGAGCGCGACGCGTCCTTTGCTTGGTTTAAACCGGTTTATCGGCCTGAGGCGCGGTGCGTCCCTAGCGTGACGCAACTCCGCCGCGTACCTCACACAAATTCAAAGCTCAGCTTAGACGTCGCGGACGGTACTTGTGTATTTATCACATAATTAATTTACCTGTCATTGCTTTATATTTAATTCTTTTTACCTATTGTGGTATAGTAATTTTATTCAAGGTGCATCGTCTTCACATATAATTCATGTATACAAAATATTGTAAAACATTTTAAAAGAGTAACGGTGGTGTTTCTTGCCCATTCTTCTCCATACGAAACTACCTTTTGGAAGGGGCATCTAGAATCAATTCCATTTTCTTGTAAATATTGACGACATAAAGTTATTTTTTATGTGCCTATTAGAAATAAATGATTTGACTTTGACTTTTAGGTATTCTGAATTGTGAAAATAATTTTAAGCAAAAATCAAGTTTTCAGTACTTCAATTACTAGAAATAATTTGTTATCTCTATATTAGTATTTTTACCTTTTTTATTATGTTGGTATTGAGTAGTGATTCGAAAAACTAGAGTTAACAGACTTTCGTTGCTATTATATCACTAGTAAGTAATTGGTAGGTAATTGTACTAACCTCTATGTCTGTCGGTGACTGCTCGTCGTGGTACACAAGCGCGGCGTCGTCAACACTGATATCTGTCCCATTCTGTCGATAACACAATCATTTGCATGTTACTGACTTCTTGAAGACACCATTTATTTTAGATGCATTACTATATTGAAACACGTAATGATCAAAACTCTTTTACATGATATATTTAGGAAATGGACGTGCTTGGCAATTTTGACCTGAATGGAGTGACTATAACTTCCACCCTACAATAAATTAAGTCATAATGTTAGAACGAGGCAATATAATTTGCGACTCATCCCGCTTGAATGAGGGCTTTCGCGCTTGAATTCGCCGTTAGAGGCGCTAGTGTAGACAGGTCTCTATAAATGTTGAATGTCACTGACAATTCACTGTTTTCGGGATTTTTACTAATAATTCATAGTTGTTATAAAGATTGTCCATTCCTTGATTAATTATGATTTAATATTTTAAGAAACTATGTAGGATCTAATTTGGTAGCACTTGGAGGAAAAATAATATGTGTCTGCTACATAGAATAATCAGCCTATAATATTCCCACTGCTGGGACACAGGCCTCCTCTCTGTGAGAGGGAGTGGGCTGTAATCCACCACGCGGGCCCAGTACTGGTTGATAGATATCACGTCTGCTACATGCTTGCCAATTTTAGGAAAAATTGAATGTCCATAGACATTAAATTGAAGTTTTAAAATATAATAAAATAAACATTATTTGAATTTACTGCCCCCATGGGAAGGCATGGTTTTGTATGAATGTATGATAGACATATCAAATAAAAGTACTGGCAGGCCCTTATACGCCGGTGGCGCCAACTGGTGAGCATAAAGACGATAGGCACCCCATTACCTATATCTATCCTTGTCTATAACAAGTAAACTCTTGCAAAAAGAAAGAGACAAAACTCACCGTGCCGTGTGCTTCAGCAGCTAAGCTCTGACTGATTTCAGCCAGGAACCCAGAGCTAGGGCTCCGAGCTGATAGAGCTTCGAGGCTCTCTATAGCAGTCCCTTGAGTGTCGCAGGTTGAAGATATCTCGCATTCCGAGTCTCGGACGTAACCGTCTTGCTCTAGCATTGTTACGAAGTCGGGCTGTGTGAGCGAGATGGAGTATTGTATAAAATATTAGAATATAGTTAACATGGTGCAAAATGGTTAGTTTATTGTTTTTTATTTATTGATAAAATCTGAAAAACTGTTTTGGAATATACATGGTGGCAGGGAACATCCACACGCAACCTATTACCATGGCTTGAGAGATGATTCTGAAAACAACTGCTTTGAAATTTTTCAGTGGTTATAAAAAAATAACTGTGGTTCCATACGCATACTGACCATATTGACCGCGTAGGTGCACTTTTCTATGAAACAGCTGTTTTTTTTTTCATAACCGCTGATGAATTTCAACGCTTGGGGTTCTAGAATTATGTGCTGAACTCATGTCCCTGCCACCACGTATTTTTAATAAAAGCCTCATCTAACTTTTGTATTTAATAATGAATACAAGCCAATATAAAGCTTTTGAGAAATGAGGCATTCAAGCTTGCTTGATTCCCTTTTAATACTGAATTTTCAGTAAGTACAGTTGAAAGTATTTGAAATTATAATAATTAAAAATTCTCACCTGAACATATTTCTCCCCGTTAGTCAAGAAATCGGTACAATTATCCAAATCATCCGTAGTAGACGTAGGCTGGTACATCTCCAGATCATTACTTGACTTCCTGCGTTTCATCACTCGTTTGTCCACCGAATTAGTCCTCGAAGTCTTCTCCTCCGCCTTTTCTGTGGTCATGACCCTTGCTGCCTTATCCGCTAAGAAGTTTATATCTTCTTCCGTAGCTGGCAAGTCCTCATTTATCAGTCTAGCACACTCGGCTATGGCCATAAAGTCATTCAGGCAGTCATTTGGAAGACACAGTTCTGATGATTCTACGTGACCATCTGAATCAGATTCCTCAGATTTCTGAGTTGGAAAGTCCACAAACGTAGTTGTGTGAGCTTCATACATAGTGACATCATTATCTTCTGGGTAACAATTAGTTTCTGGCACAACGGGAGCTTTCTTGGTTCTCTTTTTCGGACTCTCATTTGTTGAGCTGACTGAGGACTTTGTTATTTTAGGAGTTATTATTCCAATTTGACGGACTTTGCGTATTGGTGAGCTATTTAGGGACGCTGACTTATCAGTCTTATCCATACGTCTTGTCTTGCGAGGTGAACTTATTGCTGAAGAAATCACTTCAGTCTTTTTCAACTCTCGGTTGAGCGAGCTGTGTCTTAGTTGGGCACTCTTCGTTGTACGGACCTCTTTAGTCTTAGATGTTGTAGTAATCTTATCATTCTGCGGCTTCTTCAATGCAGTAGAAGAAGACACAGGATCTTTAGTAGAACTCCGTACAACAGTCTGAAAGATTGGTTTCTTTGTGCGGTTATCATCTTTGTGCTTAGCCTTCTTGTGCATTGTCTCTAGAGGCTTCTCCATGCTTAGTTTAGTTCTTACGGGACGAGTCTTTAAATTCTTCTGTGACCGAGTGATACAGAATTGTGGTGTCTCAGACACCACATTTTTTACTTCCCGCTTGAGGATATTCTTCCAAGCGTTTGGTGGCTTGATTAGAGGCTTAATGGGCTTTTTCTTGAGCTTCGTTACCTTTGAACTCCGTTTACTTGAGAGCGGTCGCTCCCTCTTTCTACTTCTTAACCGCATCGCAAGATTAGAAGACAACTTAACCTGTAAAATTAAACATATGATGTTGATTTTGTTTTTTGTAGGCTATTGTTCTATATTGTAATAGAGAAAGAGTGCAAGCCACCATCACTATGCTTGCTACATGTATATTGGCTATTACAGGACATTGCAATATGATATTGGCAATGTTTTTACAAATGAGCGTTCCAGGTACATAACACACAAAGTCAAAACTAAAACAAGCAAGGACATAATAGAACAGGCTACTGCTGGGATTTACAAAGAACTATACAAAAAACCAACAGAAGGCACACATGATCATCAATTCCTAAAATCCGAAGATATAGAACAAGAAAAAATTGTACCTATCAGCAATAACGAAATAATAAGACATATAGAGATTTAAACCTAAAAAAAGCCCTGCTCCAGACAACATACGTAAAGAAAATCAAATAATAGGGGCACCTCATTTTTTACAACTGCAACGGTTCAATGCTTGAGACTGGGAAAGTTCCCAAGCAATGGTACAGCTCAGAAATAATACTTCTTTATAAGAAAGGAAATCCAGCAAACATTGGAAACTACAGGCCAATAAGTCTACGGTCCAGCACCTACAAACTTTTCACATCTATAGTATTGAGCTGAATAATATCAAAAATAGATAACAATCAACCAATCAAACAAGCAGGCTTCCGTTTTGGTTTCTCAACAACAGATCAAATACTTGAGAAGTATAAAGAATTTAATCAACCTTTAAATATAGTCTATAATGATTACTCAAAGGCATTTGACAGCAAAACTCATCGCTCGATCTGGAAAGCATTGAAACTATGTCAAATAAACAGACATAATAAAAAGATAAGATATATAAATATCATCATAAATATCTACTCACAACGTATAAGCAAAGTAAGATAGGGAAGCATGGGAGAAGAAATGACAATAGCAAAGGGTGTCAGACAAGGCGATTCTTTGTCACCAAATCTGTTCATAGCTGTGAAGGAATATTTAAGAGATTAACTGGAGAAACACTCACGATACAAGGCCAACATCTAAGTCACCTCAGATTCGCTGACATCATCGTCCTTGCGGAATCATCAACTGAGTTAGAACAAATGATGCAAACTCTGGACAGTGAAACAGTAGGATTACATATTACATGTATATATGTTTTGCAAACAAAACCAAGGTCATGATGAACCATAGGTCATGATAACCATCAAATAAATGTATTGGAAATCCATATTGAATATGTAAATGAATATATCTACCTTGACAAACAAAAATGTTGTTTGGTACAAAATACAACATAAGGATGAATGTGGATAGAAGGAACAACCTGTAAGAAATTGTGGGCGCAAAAAGAAATCCTAAAAGGAGACTACCACCTAACATTTAAAATAATAGTAATTGACACCTGCATTCTAACAAGCTTAACATGTGGAAGCCAAATATACATGTACAGGGTCGCCCATGAAACAATGACCAAAGATCTTTTTAAGAAACCTCTTTTCAAGGCCTTCCAGAAAGAATGTCATGTATGTTCAGCGATTATTTATACTTTAGGACGTGAGGGTTTTTAATATTTTTTTCGGAATGTCTCACTTAACTTCTTCAGACCTTTTTATTTTTCTCCTTCTGTGGCATTTTTTGAAAAGATTTTTTTCTACAATTATCACAGACTTCAGCTTTCCAAAGAACTAAACTTACAAGTCCTTCAACATGATTTACGACTCAAATGGAAATGGGCCAGTCACATTTCAAAGTACAAAGAGAATGGACACTAGAAACTACAAAATGATTGGGACCACAAGAAATGGTTGGTAAAAGCGAGATGAAGACTTACAACAACAGGGAAAATTGGCAGACGATGGAGGCTTTTACCCAAAAAAAGAAGTATGTATAGGGAAAAAATTACAAGTAACACAAATCTACCATAAGACGTAAGAAAATATTACTAACACTACAGTTGTTTTTTTTTGGCAACTGAGTTGATGTCATATGAATTGTAAACTTAAAATATGGACCTAACATAACCTACCTTTATATAAATCTTGATGTTCCAATTTCAAAAAAAAAAAAACCACCAGATGGCCTAGACAAGAGCAAGCGCTTACAAAGCGTGAGCCAATTCTCATAGTAAAAAAAAAACAAAATCTAGTTGCAATCTCATCGCCGTGACAATCGGTGTCAAAAACTGGCCCTCTGAATGCCTATGAACAGTTGTGTGGGATGGTATTGGGTGTAACATTGTGTGCTGCCCTAAACAAATTTACACACACAGATTGCTCGTAACTTTTATCAAATCATTCTCTTCTGAAAGCCTTCCTGTTTTCCCATTATTAAAGTGAAACTTTTATTACATTGTCTCAAACTTTTTCGCACAGACCAGGGAAACATGGCATAAGGAGAGGAGGCCTATGCTTAGCAGTGGGGGGAACAAAACTGCCAATGATAATACTGATGAATATTAGGATGCAGAAGCAGGATATTAGGCTTAGGCAGATTAGCTATTAATAAATCTAGGCACAATAAAAACAAAATTTGTATGATCATGAGCAATTAATTAGGAACATAAGATTTAGGAATCAATTTTACTTGATATAGAGCATCAAGACTTGAGCGAAATTAGAAGCCCTATGAAAACAGGAAACAGTAAAAACATAAATAAATAATTCAAAGCATGTCAACAAATTATTTGTTTACATTTTTGTGTCAAAATAATATTGACAATGTTATCATTTGATGTCATTGACATGAGCATTTACAACACCATTTTTATAGTTGTAACAAAAGTATTATGAAGACTAATCATGATTAAAACAGTAAGTCGAAAACGTATGCAAAACTAGCATTATGAAATTACCTAATTCAGGAAATATGTACTTACATGAACTTAATTTTTAGAAAGTTTCATTTATTCCATTTGCTGTACGTAATACATAACCGGAAAATTATTTAAACACCAGTTCGATGTGATACACATTACGGGTCAGAAGAGTATTTTTGTTTAATTTAGATATTATTTTTTTATTTCCGTGGTCAATTTCGGCAGCAGGCACTTCGCGCCTTTTTCCAAATCCACTTTTCACCACATATCACTGTCAGTTTCCAGTCAAAACACAATTAAAACACTTCATGATGAATGCAAGATGAATTATAAATTAGTTTACTAGGTAAATTATTAATATAACACGAACATTTGTAACGCGAAAGTAAAAAAGCGGCACTGGTACATTATCGATTTTTTCGCTGCTCGACGCATGTGATTCCCACTGATGCGTTAGATTTTATTCATCCAAATTACCAGCGAAATAATTGGATAGCGGAAATATATTGAATAATACCTCGTAACGAGTAATTACATGATAACTTTTATTGTAGAACACAAAAGCCAAACAAATGTCAAAATGGCGGCGTTTCTTTTTTTAACTACGACGTTTTTCTGCAGATGGCGCCTTGGCTGTCTGTGCGCATGCGTTTTGTGACTGCTCCGAAGGTCGATACTGGGGGTTGGGTTGAGCTCGAGGGGTTGAGGAACCAATGCATTTGTAACTTGCACTTGGCTGTAACTTGGGTGTTTTTTTTTAATAGTTTCCATTAAAGTAGTGATTCATACTTTCCCACACTATAGTACAAAATTATACAGGAAAAAGATGTCTTAGATTTATTAATTAGCTTGGGTTAAGTAAGTGTTGGGCCCATCACACTGAGTACCACTCAGCACAGTAGAGTTCCGTAATACTCTTGAGGGTTTTTAACGCTCTTTAGACCTATTAAATAAGACCAAAAACGATGATTTCCCCTTAAAAATATTTACAATTCGCAGATGACACAGAGAGAAGTGGTGTAGAAAGACCGGAAGCAGATGAGAGTTAAAGAGGACACCTATCGACAGATGAGCGGACAAAGTGAAGTTCTCTATAAATAAAGATTTTTACTACTGTAGTAAAGAATATACCCAGAATTGATAGTATTTAGGTTTTGTTTACTATAATACAACATATTCATATAACGACACAATCAATCCTGACAACTCAGTTTCTTCCGTTCAATATTGACTAAAGCAGATTATATTTTACATTCTCCTGGGCTTATTTATTGTACCACGTAGTCAGTTAGATGGTTAGTGAAACAGGCGGACGTCGGCGTCTTCTTGCTCTTTCAGGACGACGTAGTCTCTGTCGAGATGTTCTGTGGCTGGGTCATCTCATTCTAATGCCCTTATTCAAAGTCGTAACCTCGAACGCTCCTCGACTCACGACTCTGTCGAGGAGACGTCAAGGTGTGCATAGGAAATCCAGCAATACGATGAAAGATCTTCACATCAGCACGCTCAGAAACATCAGGAAATTTAACGAAGCGTCTTATTTTTAAAGCCCACATTTTAGAATTTTTGGCTATAATCCTTGAAATTGTCGATTGACTGATTTGGTGCAAATCCCCGCAAAACATCTGTAAATACATAATTATTACCAATTTAAGTATGTAGGTATGTATGTACTGTACCTACTGTGTTGTTTGCTCTGTAATAAATAATTATAAATTTTAACATATAGGTTCTTGTGTGTGCGAAAAAATTCAACTGGTACTTGAAAATTTCCTGTTGCGAATCTTAAAGCGGCTAAAACTTGGACTAAGGGTGGAATTGGCAATCCACGTCTGTTACCACATAAGTATATCTTCAAACAATAGCAGTACCTAGCAAGACACTCATCACAACATCTTTTGTGAAGCGATATCAAATTTTCAATTCATTTTCACCATAAAACACTCAATAGGATTTTCTGCATCTCGTATAATAGCGTCGCGATATGTAATTGTGAGGATTATCGTATAATTATTCAATAAAACCTTCAAAAGACATTTTAATCGGATAAATTATGCTTTTTTTGGTTGAAATTTCCTTATTGGACAACTTCAAGGAAGCCTCAAGGTAGATGCCGAGGTAGGTACCTTATATTTGACAGTTGGTTCCTCCACTCGAACTCACCTCGACTGAGGAAACTCTTTGAGGTGAGGAGTAAAATTACAACTATGAATATCAAACCACATAAGTGAGGTTGAGTCAAGTCGAGGAAATCATGAGGTTACGACTTTGAATACGGGTAGGTATATGACTCTCGCTGGCCATCTGTGTTACGATCGTCACCGTCGACTGCATCGATGAACCCGTCGTCATCTTTGGAATCAGCTTCATCCGTTTCTAAAGAAGATTCCCTAGCTAGGCTGAGCTAGGTGTCAAAGACGACAGTCTAATTTAAATGTGCTCATCGATTAGATACGACAACTTCTCTACCACTTGACTGCTCAAACGCACACGAGAATGTTGAGGATTACTTTCCAGTCTCTATTTTTTCTACCAGTGGATCATATTTGCTATTTCGATTATGGTTTAGCATTAATTGAAATTTCGCATTAGACATTCTACTTAAAATGAATCGTAACTACTAATGTCACATTGGAGTCCTTAGTGCTGCCACTTCAGCCAATTTCCCAATAATTATTGGAAAATTATGCTCTAAGTTCCTGGATTCTGAAAAAAATATCGTTTTACAATATTTTATTCAAAACACATTTTTTTGTAAGTGGATGATAATATGGAATTAGGGTTGTAACGGAATCTCTTCTCCGCCTAGCGCCTCCGCGAACTTTTTCAAGAAATTGTGCTTTACGGAGTTCTAGTTAAGAAAAACGGCTCCAATAAGCGAAACGTGGAGGAGATAACTCGAAGTTTCAAGTCTGAGATTGTTTAGTAGAGCTGGTTTGATTTAACAAAAACAAAAAAATCGCCTGGAAGGTGATATAGCCACAAAACCGTTTTTTTTAATGAAATATAGATTTCCCCTTTTTTCATTACCGACAGGTCAATTTTGCTTTTGCCGCGTGCCGTCTAGCCTCCACTCAGATTGCTTCCGTTCATCCTTAATTGGGTCGTAAAAAACGGTAGTTTTGAATGTTAGGGATAGCAATACAAGACCAACCGCCAAAATAAAAAGTTGTTTTCTGTTTTTGGTCTTTTCAAATTAAATTAATCTAAAATCATAGGACCATTTGTTTATTACTGGAATAAAAATGTCGAGTGCCTCTGTGACTTCGTCTAAGCGTGAGGTAAACTACGTACAATTCTGTTTATTATTTTGGAACCAACTTGTCTCAAGAAAGTTTGGTTTGATATCTTCTTCCAGCCTGTGACAGTGCGATGTCTTAATTTAATGCGAATTTCATGCTATAGTGCAACATTCCCTTGGCCATTACGATATGTAGAGCTTTAAAAGAGATATTCCTCTTTTACAAAGCTGTGAGGTCACCCTTTTAATAGGGTAGACATTGTTGCCAACCATACTGTTATAAAAACAGTGTATCACTGTTTTTCACTCTAAAATACTGTTTACTGTTAATCAAAAAAAAAATATGTGAATATACTGTTTTCACTGATATCCAGAGCAACTTAAATAAAAAGTTTCATCTAATATATAGAACATCTTGCATGTACCTGGGCATGGGCGCGGTGGTTCACCTAGCCTTAATTTCAGAATTAAAAAATAATTAAACTAATTAATAATAGTTAATTAATTATTAATTAATTATTATCAGAATACCTTTTAGATACTTGTATCATAGTTAGTTCTGCCATCTGAGTATTCACATAATGAGTTTTCAGTTATGAAGTGTGAGACAACAGAATTAGAGCTTCAATACATTTGATTTTTAAAATCTCGTTTTCTGTTTGGTTCGGGTTACAAAGCCATCAAAATTGGTGATAAATTGATGAGTTGCACAAGCAGCACTAATTAATTATGTATCTATTTAAAATATTGAAAAAATATTAAAATACTTACTGTTTATTTTTCCGAGATACTGTTTATTTTCCAAAATTCTGTTTATTTTCCCATTTTAATCCTAATATACTTTATTTTGTGTACAAAAGGTTGGCAACCCTTGTTAAGGCATTACACATAGATCAGTTTTTTGTTTCGCTTTAGTAAAAAAAAAGTACACAAGTATAAATACGTCCGGTGAACCCCCAGTTGTCAGCTCTGCTAACACCTTGCTGACTGGCTGATCTTTACCATACCAGCAGCTATTAATTCTAATATACTATTAGTTTTAAAATGCAAAAAGGGTTTTGCCATTTCTTCTTCTTAAGAAACAATAAAATGCAATTATGCACTTATGTTGTAACTTTTCATTTGTGCCTGCAGTTTAAAAATGGAATTAAACATTTGAAATGTTCTAGAACTGCATACAGCTGGAGAACCACAACTTACTTTTTTTTCTTTTCAGAAAGCAGCCACGGAGCTGACACAAGAAATAGACTCCATTCGAGCAATGAACAGCAGTTTTCGAGCCTACTTAGAGCATTTGAGGGGCTTTAAAAAAAGTCTAGGAGCTATGTACGAAAACTACACACAAATGAGTAAAACTAATAAACAATGGGTTAAGACGTTGAATAGTATAAAATGATGTTGTTTTGTTAGTTGAATAAATAATTTTAAGAAACAAAACTCGATTGTTCTTTGCCAATAACTTTCACATCAGTCAATCTGCCTAGCCTTTCTAAATATGTTTGGGTCGGCTTCCAATCTAACCGAAAGCAGCTGAATACCAGTATTTTACATGAAGCAACTGCCTATCTGACCTCCACAACCCAGTTACTGGGTAATATAATACCCCTAGGTAAGACTGGTTGACAGACTTGGGCTCCTGATTACACATAACAACTGTCAAAAGATCTACGATTGGCAGCCGGGGCCAATGGCCATACTTTCCGATTACTTTTTACATGTACAGTCGTCGCCAGCAGGTCAAGCCACACGTAACTCAAGTTTCTCCAAACGATTTTAAACCTTAAAATGTTGATGGTTAAGTTCAAAATCGAATGAGATCTGACCGATGTGGTAACTTGATGTGCTGGCGACTGTACATTAAAAGTACCATTATATGAATTGATTTAAGTAAGTACCTAAGTCAATCTATTTGTGTGCCAAAATTCATCCAAAACTATTCAGCTTCTTCGTGTCGGTAGCACGACAGTTATTGAAATTTTGTTGGTCCAAAACTTCGTCACTTCCACGGCGTTATCGGTGGCAGCGCAGAAGTCACTTTGGTTGCATATTTTCAGGGACTTCTAAGTGGACCACGGAAGGTTACACCCTGCAGGAAGACGCTTGTTTGGTGGTAGAAAGTGTGTGGGTGGGTAAAAGGTATCCTGTAGGTACAGTGGCCAGCACATCAATTTAC
Source organism: Griposia aprilina (assembly GCA_916610205.1). Classification (NCBI taxonomy): domain Eukaryota; kingdom Metazoa; phylum Arthropoda; class Insecta; order Lepidoptera; family Noctuidae; genus Griposia; species Griposia aprilina. The sequence goes on from OU744311.1 coordinate 12,201,592, forward strand.
CACAAACTCTCAGATTTTCTAATTCGATTTTGAACATTTTAAGGTTAAAAATCGTTTGGTTAAATTTGACAGTTTCGTGTACCTCCTGGCGACTGTACTTAACAGCTGTTTTTGTGTAATTGAAAGTTCGTGAAACGAACGAACTTTCACATTTGGATTAGGTACTAGTTTTACCCGACTGCGCGAGAAGGAGGGTTATGTTTTTCGAGAGTATGTACATATGTATGTATGTGTGTTTGTATGTATGTATAATTGTTTGGCACGCTCTGCAGCCTGAACGGCTTGATGGATTTTAGCTTGAGAGGTGTCCTTAGATTCGTATTTACTGTGAGAGTGACACTGGGTATATAAAAATAATAAATCGAAATCCATAGGCAAAAAAACAGTAATATAAAAAACTAAAAAAAGTCGGTGTCTTTGGTTTAGTATTTTCGTTTATGGCCACCTACTTCCGAAATTAAACTTATTTTTAAGTTAAGTGCAATCGGGTATGACGACTTTCTTGTTTTAGGGGTTTTACATTTTTACATTTCCAAATTACACAGAAAGGCAGTCGAGGTTTTTTGGTTTTTAAATTACTGTTTTTTATTTTTTATTTTTGTATACCCAGAGTCACTCTCACAGTAAATATGAATCTAACGACACCTTTCAAGCTAAAATCCATCTAGCCGTTCAGGCTGCAGAGCGTGCCAAACAATTATAATATGTACAGCTGTTATAATAATTTGACCCATTGCAGAAGGATGATGGACCATTTTCATAAATTATTGACCGAGCTAGCGTCGATGTCCGGCTGTTCTCCTCTACCGGTCGCATTTCTCAACCGATTCTCGTGAAATTTGAACAGGTTCGATAATTATAATCATAATTATGGAATATTTTGTCGATTCGTATTTCGAACATTTTCAAAATGGCGGAGATATGGGGTTGAAAACGTAAAGAAAAACATATTTCAGCCATTTTGCGCTTTTTATTTTAAGGTGCGCGGTGTATATTTATTCAGACAGACTCGCGAGCTCTACAAGCTCCTGAGTAAATGTGTTCTGTGTCTACAAGCTCACAGAACAACTAGTTTAGGTATTTAAAAAAATAAAACTATTTAATAATTATTGTTTTAAATAATTTATTTAAGTAGGTAAATAATTTATTAAACAAGGTGGAGAAGTCATTACGACGATAAATTAAACTTCGTGTATCTAATGATGTTTCCAGTCTGCAATCTGCTTACAAACATTCCACCAAATACATATATCCAACAGTTTATTCACTTTAGTTAGTCAAAGATTGACAAAACCCATGATCAGACTTTGTCGGCCGATCACTACTAATAGTTAGTTTGTTTGAAAAAAAAAACGTTTTTTAAATATCGATTTTAGGATTTATTTGATAGTTAATTATTTTCCAGGCGGCTAACAACTTAAAGGGCGACTAACTATTTGCTACTAGAAATCATAGGCGAGGTAGGTATGTATGTACTATAAATAATGACATGGTGACTAATAATAATAGTGGGATACGATGCAAGAGCGAGCGAAGCGAGCTCGGGACTTGGGGCACCCCGACTCGGACAGGATAGGTTAGAAGGGGATGGCGGGGTCTGCAAGACCCCGCCATCCCGCGTGGCATTAGTATTGCCTGTGTTTTCATTATTGCCGTACTGACGTCTCCACGTTGTAGATAAAGCAAGTTATATGAATAGAAGATGTTAAGGCGTATTTTATTAGTAGAAGATATTCAACCTCGCAATTCAACTGCTGTCATATCCATCGATAGTAGTAGAAGTGACAGGTGCTTCTGTCACCGTCATCGCGGCTGGGGGCGCCACCGGCGGTGGTTGCACGATGGTAGGCTGGAGTTTTTGGGACTTTTCTAGAAAAACATGAAAAAAATAAGGTGTGAATTTCCCATCTCAGATTTATTGAAACACAAACTAGGCCGGTTTCTCGAACGTATATTATCGTAAAATTAATGTGACAAATTGTCAAGCGCACGTAAAGTGCAGCGATTGGTTGAATGATTTATCATCAGCCAATCGCAGCAGTTTACGCGCTCTTGGTGTTGTTGGTAAAACTTTATTGCGAAATTGTAGTTCCGATTTTGACCACGCGCCAAAAGAATCATATAGCACTATAATCATTTGTCAAATTGTCACAAATTGTATAGACAAAATAAAACAAGATGGCAGCGTTAGAATAGAATACTCTATAATATGTACCTTGTACACCATACAAATTACTCTCTAGGCCCCTGCCACCCTAGGCTGTATACTAATAATAAAGCTGAGCAGTTTGTTTTTTTGTTTAAACGCGTTAATCTCTGGAACTACCAGTCGTATTTCATTTGTTTTTATTTTTTTATTTGCATTTGATAGCCTAATTCATGAGAAAGGTAATAGGCTATTTAATCTCACCCTAGCACTCTTAGGAGCTGAGCAAAAAGAAAAAAAAGTCAGTGAGATCGCTAAGTGAAAACGAAGTAATAGGGCGTGTAGTCAATGTGATGCGATGGCCTGCTGAGACCAAAACTACAAACGTAGTAGACCTACAGGGAAGTTTTATAAAAGTGTGACTGTTATTTTAGTATATTGTGGTGTCCTACGACTTCCACGTGAACAAAGTCGAGGGCACAAGCTAGTTTATTATATTACGCAGAGCAACAATTTCAAAATTATCGGAAACTAACGATTTACCTCGAGCTTTCTGTCTTGGTGTCATTATTTTGCTGATAATAGCTTGCACATCTCTTCACTCGCGTCGAATACGAGTTAGAGTATTTTTATTTATACCTACCAGTGCGTAGTGGCCAAATGAACTCGCTGGCCCACTTTACTTGCATTTTGTAGAGTTTGCAAAATGCTTGCTGACATTTTAAGAGTCAATATTACATTTCCAGCTCCCTAATTGCGTGTCACACTATCAATCACAATCCGAATACTTCCTCCTCCACAATTACAACCCGAAAGCCTTTTAAAGCTAATCCATTGCTTCATAAGTTCGAAAAAATTGTCTGCTCAACAACCTAAATAACGCAATGAATGTTGTTGAACTGCCAAGATGAAAGCCATTCCCAGTGATGCCAGACTGGGGGGAATCCCCCCAAATCTGTTTTTTTTTATAGTTATGGGGGGATAATTGGGGGGACAATATTTTTGGGGGGATATTTGGAGGGAAAAAATTGGGTTTGGAGGGATTGGGGGATTGAACTGTAGTCCGATAAAAGCCGCGGCTAGCCGTGATGATTAAATCAGTAGTTTCAAAAGAAATTTTGCGCAGCGTTATCAATTACGTTGTTACAGCTTCTGGCTGTTTCTAATTTATGATTTTGATTCATGACAGGATAGAAAATATTACCAACACAAGTTATTAAAATCTTCAAGCATCCAATTAAATAAAAAGACGTGTGGCACTCGGGGACTGCCGCGGTAAAGCTATTGCATAGCATTTTGTATCAACTTATGCAATTATAATTATTTATTTATTTTACATTACATTTATTTAGTCGTACATTTAAAAAGTAATAATACTGGGTCCCGGACCCTTAGTCTGAATACTCTAATTATCCTAAATATTAAAAATAAGAATTTAAATTTTTTAAATCTAAAATACATTTAAAATGGGGCGCTTTACCCTAACTTTATCGGGGCCAAAAGATAGGCCCTTTACTACCGATTCCAAAGACCCCAAACTCGATACCTCTACGACTTCCGGTTCAAAAGTTAAGACCCGGGGGGGGTGAAGTAGCCCTGGACGGGTGGAGGGGTTGGTCAAAAGGGGTGACGCGGGGGGTCCCGGGATCATATATAAGTGGGATTGATTTAAATATAAATAAATATAATACAACTTAATTTGGTCAGAATTTTGATATTCCCAGCCGTTTCCGAGATATTGGGATATTGAGTTTTAAGATAGTGGTGATTATAATAAATGTATGGTGTCCGACTGGTAAATGATAAATGGTACGAAAGTAAATGGAAATAAATATTAATTCAAGTTACACTTTTTGATAAATACCTATACACCTATATACTTTCTCATAAACAGCTGCTTATGTATTCGTCCGATTTCGGAGCAGCTCGTCTCGATTCGTGCGAGCTTCGTAGAGTCGTACAATACGTCTAGTTGCACGCACACAAACACCGTGTCGAAGACTGCCGAAAAGAAACGACGTTAGACAATGCACGGCCTTCAAGCCACACCTCCGTGCCCGTCGTCGGAGTGGGGAGCGTAAGGTTTTTTTTCGTTACGGAATTTCTGGATCCGGTCCCCGCTCTCAAGGCCCGCGATAGAAGCTATGCAATAGCTTAATAAATATTCTAAAATGGAACCTATTGCTGAAATGGTATAAAATTGCATTTCATAAATAAATCAATGTTTTGCCATTTGTGGGAGGTTTTTTCTTCAAAAGCTGAATTTTGGGGGGATTTCAGGGCAAGTTTGGGGAGTAAGCTGTTGCTGAAATAGCATAAAATTGTATTTCATTAATAAATTAATAGTTTGCCATTTGTGGGGGATTTTTTCTTCGAAACCTAAATTTTGGGGGGATTTTGGGGAAGGTTTGGGGAGAAGGCGAGACGGTCATCTGGCAACACTGAACGACCTCGCTGGTCCTGAGACAATGCTTGCTGTCTTTAATTCTTCTATCAATGTAACATTGTGCTGTTGCTCGTTCTCAAAGTATTTGTCTACATTGCAGGCAATGTCTCGGGCTTTCCCATGCCAAAAAACGCCTCGTTTACTCATTTTGGAGCAGTCTGTGATATAATAACAAATACAGATAACAAGAAATGTAACAAAAACTTTTTGACAAAAAAAACAACCGACTTCCAAAAAACAACACTACAAAGTGAAAAATAACTTTAATTTCGGAAGTCGGTGTCTTTGGATCTTTATTTTAGTTTTTTGCCACCGACTTCCGAAATTAAAGTTAATTTTCACTTTGTAGGGTTGTTTTTTGGAAGTCGGTTGTTTTTTTTTGTCAAAAAGTTTTTATTTTTCACTTTTTAGTGGGTTAGATAATAATTTATCGAAGTTACAATAGCCTAATGTCAACTGCTCATCACCTTTTACAAAATATTTCGTTTCCCGATGCAAGAAATTAAGGAGTTTATTGTTGAGGATTTCTCTTGGTAAAAACTAGAAGAACTGGAGCTGATGGTGAAGCCACCATCAGCTCCATTTCACCATATGCATTGTGACAAGCATAAAGTAAGCCCAACAAAAGGTAACTGCTGTAAATCGTTGAGGAATTCCCTCGACCGTCTATGGTCTCCATCATCAGACCTGTAATGGCACTTATAACCCATATGGGTGCAAAGTTCTCATCAATATAAATGAATTAAGTTCAAACACAAGGTAGCTACTGTAAACCGTTGAGGAGTTCCCTTAACTGTCTTTCATCTTCATCATCAGACCCCTAATGACAGTCATAACACATCTGGGTATAGTATTCTCATCAATAAAAATTAATCAAGCCCAAACACAAGGTAACTGCTGTAAATCGTTAAGGAATTCCTTCAACTGTCTACGGTCTCCATCATCAGACCTGTAATAGCACTTATAACCCATATGAGTGCAAAGTTCTCATCAATATAAATGAATTAAAACGAATCACAAGGTAGCTATTGTAAACCGTTGAGGAGTTCCCTTAACTGTCCTTCGTATTCATCATCAGACCCCTAATGACAGTCACAACCCATCTAGGTGTAAAGTTCTCATCAATACAAAATAATCAAGCCCAAACACAAGGTAACTGCTTTAAATCGTTGAGGAATTCCTTCAACTGTCTATGGTTTCCATCATCAGACCTGTAATGGCACTTATAACCCATATGAGTGCAAAGTTATCATCAATATAAATGAATTAAAACGAATCACAAGGTAGCTACTGTAAACCGTCGAGGAGTTCCCTTAACTGTCCTTCGTCTTCATCATCAGACCCTTAATGACTGTCACAACCCTTCAGGTGTAAAGTTCTCATAAATACAAATTAATCAAGCCCAAACACAAGGTACCTGCTGTAAATCATTGAGGAATTCTCTCGACTGTCTTTCGGCTCCATCATCAGATCGATTCCAGACCTTCATTAAATTGTAGTTCTTTAAAATACTTAATGAAAAAATTAACAAACGCACTAGGCGCTCCTACGATTTTCGAAGGTTCCCCTCGATTTCTCCGGGATTCCATCATCAGATCCTGGTTTCCTTATCATGGGACCACCCTTGAAGTATGTCCTTTCTAACAAAAAAAGAATCATCCAAATCGGTTCACCCAGGAAAGAGTTCTGAGCTAACACACATTAAAAAAAAAAAAAAAAACAACATACAGGCGAATTGAGAACCTCCTCCTTTTTGTGAAGTCGGTTAAAAATGGATAGCTACCTACATATTTAACAGAAACTAACCGCATCACTCGCACGACGAAGCACTCTGAGAAAGACAACATGGTGGCATCTTAAAAAATGGCGCGTTCAGCACAGTACCATGAAGTTATAGAGTGAAACTTCTTAAAAATTAAGAAGAGAGATTTAGTGTGAGAGACTGAGTGAGTTGTATCTTTCTTCTCTCTCGAGTAACGAAATGAGCCTAAACGTGCCGCGTCTTTGAAATATCACTCTCAATATAAAGTTTCACTTCAATAACGTTATTATTACCTACGTAAATTAATTTATTTTGCAAGCCGTACTTTTCAAGTGACAGTTGACAGATCGAGGTCATTGACGGTCCTATTCTTAATTGAATTCACGTTGAATCCAAAGAGTTATAGGATACTTACATAATAAGAATTTAACGGTTTGTTTACACTTTTATCAGATATGTACTTTTAGAATGGATTACGGCCCACTTCCTCTCACAGAGCGGATGCCTGTGTCCCAGCAGCGGGAACATTATAGGCTGCTAATGTTGTGTTGCTCACCTATCATACAAACGGAGTACTGCGCCGTATCACAAGGTAGTCCGTAGACCAAGCCAATGAGGTGATCTTGTCTGTCTAAATTCAGACAGGAGTTATCCATCGTAAACTCTTCATCTACCCACCACGGCGGCATCTGTCGAGGAATAGAAGAAACTAACATATAGGAATCGCTGTCTTGGAATTTGTGTGGTGACTTCTAGCGGCAAAAGGAACAACTGTTTAAATTCTTAAATCAGTGACATCTAGCGGGGAGTAGCAAATCTAATAAGTAACGGGGCTTATTAGTGTGGCTTATTTATAATGCCATCTAGCGGGGGTATTAAAACTGCTAAAAGTGCTGAATAACACGTGGCGCATAGTGCCATCTAGCACGTAGTATCAAAATTATTAAAATAACGGAGATCCAAAAAAATTTTTGTAGTATTTTTGTTTTTAATTATTTATTGTACGTGTTTTCTCTTGGTATCATAGAATAGGTATTTTATTAAGTAGTCTGCCACTGCCCGTACGCACAAAACTTAAAATGTATATTAAGCGAGCATTTACTCACATATAACCCGGACTTAGCGTCCCATACACCCTTATGGCTTGGGATTACTTTCCCACCGTTGGGATTGTACCAACTGAACCGGACGGTGTCGGTCGCGATGTCCTTCGTCATGTTCAGACGACCGGAGACCCAGATGTGTTCGATGGCTGGAAAAAACGTTATTTTTTATGTTATTTGAAATTGGACACCTAAAAATTTAAGCGGTTGAACAGTAAGCGCTTAACATAACGATAGTCGCATTGGGATATCTAAAATCTTACAGGCATCGCAAATGTGCTGCAATTTCAGAGACAAAGCTGAAATGTTTCATAATATATGCCAGTAAAACTATAGCGGTATCTACATCGCCACATGCGAGCTACGCGTCATACTGACGTCACGCAAAATCCTGCATCGCGCAAGCAGAGTTTACCGCGCAACTAGCTTAAATACAACGTCCCGACCTTTGCACGTTGCACAGCCTACCAGATACGACACCCGTCTGGTCGGAGGATCCTTCCTTTTCTATGGAGGTAGGAGTAAACTTTACACTCTGTTCCTCATACTTCTGTATCACTGACACCCAGACCCTTCAAGTCGGAACTCAGCATCGCTGTTTGGCGTGAGAAATTGCCGATATAGGTATGGTATGGTTTATTTCTTACCCGGACGAGTTCATTCACAGAAATGATTCATACTGATGTCAACATTATAAATGTATACATTTAAATATAGACCGCACGTCTGTTGTAAAAAAACTACTGTATAAGTTAGCTTATAATTCCACTGAAAGTCCGTACCCAGGCCAGCTCCAGGTTCAAGTGTGACCAACGCGGCTACGCGCTGTCAGCTGTATATTACAACAAGAATCTTTTACCGCTCGAACAACGTTGGTAGGAGGACGATGTTGGTAAACGATTGTGCAAATGTTATTTTGCGTGGTAATGCTTATGTCATTTGAAATATTAAAAAAAAACAAGATGGCGGTATTAGTTCCTATTTTGCCCACGCGCTAAAATAACCGCGTAACGCTAAACTGTTCGACGCCGAGTGATCGTAGGTAAACAGTGTCAAATGTCTAAAAATAGGTAAATAAGTTTGTAAAACTCACGTTCCTCCTTATTCTCGCCCATAAGCAGCAACAACTGTATCAGAATATCATTATTGTCCAAACTGGCGAGCGTTCCGTTCATTTTCAAGCAGTTTTGGTTAGCGTGTTGCCAGTAAAATAACTGCCGAACTAACACGTAGTAATATTGGTCGTCGCTCGGTAGCTCCTGTGGGAACTTTTGGGAAGATCCTGCAATAATACAATTGAATATTTAATACAGATACGACTGAATTCTCAAACCCCTTAAATAAGGCTTAGGACAAAATTCATAGACTCCATTTTGACTTTAACTACTTAAGTGAAGAATAAATATGGCGGATGGCCGATTGACTTTATACAAAAGCTCGAACCGTACTAAGTTTTTATTCCTCAGATAAAAGTTACCTGACGATTGATAAATCAACCGTAAGCAAGCGTCTCATTCGAATATTTTAATCATAAAACATTTGTGTTCACATTCGTATGAAACGCTTGCTCTCATTTGCTTAGACGAATAAGAACATTATGAACATTACGATAAAATTCATAATCGCTTACTTTAGTACGTAACAGCAAAAGTGCAGTCTGTGAATCTGGCTATAACATGTGATTAAGGGGGAAGCGCCAGGGAAGCCCGCGAAATTCAAATTTACATACGTTTTTTTGTAATTTGCAGGTCAGTATCAGATATGTATTTATAGAAATAAAATCACAAAAATCATCAATACATCTCTATAAGTTCATATTACCCTATTGAACGACTATTTCATGATTTTTGACTTTTGAGGCCAATTCTAACTCAAGGAGTTGTATTGCTGATTCTAATGATTATAATTCTGTATAGCCATATTTGTTACGGCCGCGAATCATATTTTAATCAACACACAACCGAACACTGACCTGCAAATTACAAAAAACGTAAGTAAATTTGAATTTCGAGGGCTACCTTAGCGCATCCCCCATAAATGAAAATGCTTAGATGGGAGAAAAGTGCTGTGACCCGGCTTGATAGCGTTCGAAATTAATATGTACATGATACAAGGTAGATAAAATCGTGCCAATCACTAATAAAATACCTCAGATGGTAGTCAGAATGAGTATACATATACATATAAGAGGAAGCCTGAAAGTGGCATCGGTGACTGAAAAGTTACGTGGAAACGGTTGTCATGGTATGAGCATGTGATGCGGAGGAATGAGGAAAATGTCGTGAGGAAAGTTTTGAGTATGAATGTGGGTGGCTATAAGAGTAGGGGGAGACCAGAGAAACGATGGATGGACTGTGTGGAAGATGATATGGATAGAAAAGGGGGACTACCGAGATGACGACTGATAGAGAAGTGTGGGAGAAGAAGACTTGTGCTGACCACTAAAATGTTGGGATAACGGCAAGAGAATGATGACGCTACAGCCGCCAGCAGGTGTCTCCCAACGATTTTAAACCTTAAAATGTTGTTAGTTAACTTCAAAATCGAATGAGAACATCTGCCAGTTTGTGGTAACTTGAAGTGCTGGCCACTGTACACAGACATGTCAAAAGACGAAGCGAAGGTCATGCATGTGGTACAAATCACTTTGAACATACCGCAACAGAAAAGAGGGAGAGGCCAGCCGCCATTTTAAACAGGTGGTCTAACATAGAAAGAGACCTCAAGCAAGTCCAATTGCCAGAACCGACATCCCAAGACAAGAAAAAAATGGGTGGAAAAGTGAGGAGCCCCGATTCCAAGATACTGGCGGTCCCTTTATTTTGGGGTCGGGAATCCTCGCTCCTTTACGCCACGTTGCCGCCAAGTTATGCGTTTTGCCACCTGCGTGAATGAAGAAGAATAAGGTTAAGGCTAAAGAAGAATGCAGTCTGTTGGATTCTTAAAGCTCGGCTCAATACGGAGAGTTGAAAATCAAGTGCGCAATAGTTAATAAATGGCCCATGTTCGAGAAATCGGCCACAGTAGGCCGCACGTCAGTAGTAACAACAAAACCAGCATTTGGTGGAAGCGGCGCATGAGTCGTTGTACGGAATGTTACCACTTTATAAATATTAGGTTTTTGAACATTTAGAACTAGGTTTAGTGTATTTTTTTTTTGTTTATTTTAGTTTTCGTATGCTGCACTGGTTTTGATGTCATCACTTCAACGCCGGCTATCGCTGAAAATCAGCGCTGGGGCTCTGTCTCGCTTAGGGTTGTAGCATTATGCTGAGCAATTGCCGCTTTGCGTGGATGTGACACATATTTTCCCCCAACCCGTTTTTTTTTTTTGTATTTGTGTGTTTTTTCTATGCGTCATGTTTACCGCAAATAAACGTAATTTCTTTCTTTCTTCTTTGGTAGCCTCCTAGAGGATGAAATTGAAAACTTGCGCCAACTCGAACTAGGAGCTTCAGTAACCGTTACATTCCGTAACCGTATCTGTCCGTGACATCACAGCAGCAGGCCCTATCAGAAATACCAGCGCTGCGACACTTATTTTTAAATGTCGCAGCATCATGCTGAGATAGGGGTCTTTTGGCCTCGGACAGGACTTTACAGTTGTTATTTTTATTTTACTTTTGTTTTTTTTGTTTTTAACAGTGTTTTGTTTAGTTTGTGATAATCCTGTGCCAGTCCCAATAAATACTTTTTCTTTCTTTCTTGACATAATCATTATAAATTGTCATTTCCCAAATCTAAATTCTTGAATATAATCGTGTAATTATCATCTTAGATAGTGCAGACTAAGTTGTTGACTTCATGTAGACATAAATTAGCGTCGCCCCAGTAAAAAAAAAACTAATAATTTTTTGGGTATCAATTTTAACGCGCGCCCAAAGAGCAAATTCATTCATCGCTGAGTTCACAACATGAAGCAAGTTGGAAACGCGTTGAGCTAGCGGGCATTTACCTAATTTTGAGAGATTTGGTTGTATGCGGTCGGAAACACAGACGCAAGTAGAGAGTTCCACTCTTTTGCTGTGCGCATTATAAAAGATATTTGGAAGCGCTTAGTGCGAATTGGTGGAATAGCAACTCAACTAATTTTGACTGTTCTTACGAAAAACAGGGCGCGCGACAACGTTGCCAAATCGCTTGCCTACGCGCAAGTATGTGCATCTCTTTCCTTTCTCCCGGCCGAATGACATGCTCAAAAATTTCTTTATATCACGTTGAATTATATATTTTAATTTGGCGCACCTATTCAATTTAATCCTGTATTGAAACTCCGTACTACGTTGTGCCAGCGAAGTGTCAAAGTGTTACCACCGACGCGTGGAGGCCGATGAGTTTTGCTACCGTAGATTGTAGATAGAAAAGAACGAAAACTCGATGCAAATATACAGGGTTATTGGTAATAGGTACGTCGGCAATCCATTAAGGGCATGTCGCGGAGGTCATTTGTAACCACCACGACCATTATAACTCATTGGATAGCTGAAAAGTTGTACTGTTATTGGAATGTTCTGCCGATAAAGTCTACCGTGTTTTTTTTTTGCAGAAATCGACTATTTTAGTCAAATATCCTGCTCCAAATGATGAAAATTTTAGCTCTTATTTAAAAACTATTAAAAAGTAACTTGTCAGTTTATGGTTGATTATTGTGTATTAAAGGAGAACCAGATAATAATATATTTAAAAAAAAACATGCATCGTTTTTTTTAAATATGTTTTCAAAGTTGTGTACCGCCAAAAAATACAAAATGTCAAATTATTCAAAAATGGTTGACATTTGCATCGAGGTCATACGGGGTAATTTGGTTGCAAATGACCTCCCCTACACCCCCTTAATGGATTGCCGACGTAATACCCATAATGCTGTATAAGCTACAGTTGTGTTAGGTTCATAGAAATAGTGTGAATAGATCTATGATAGATTAAACCCCAGCGTATCGTCATGATCTAGGTACATTCAGCAAAGCGCGCTAACCACTTTTGAACCATGTTACTAAGGCGCGGGCCACACAGAAGGAACGCGAGGACGAGAATGGGACGCAGACACGACAATAGTATGCAGATGGACAAGCGACGCACCTGCGTCTTGTGCTTTCTATAATATGTTTTGTGCAGATACTTTAATACATTTTGTATAAAGAATAATTAAGATACGTGAAAGGCATGCCGCGTCTGCTTACCGTCCTCGTCTCACGTCTCTTCTGTCTGGCTCACGCCTAAGGGACCGCTTAGACACTCGTGCAGCCTCGAGCGATGCGACTTGCGACGCTACTTGTGTCAAGCGACACGCGGGCGATTTAGATTCCGTTCATCGCTCCGCAAGTCCATCGCAGTGACTCGTGGCCCGTGGCATGCTCTACACAACTTCTTTCGCTTGTTTTCTCCATGGGGTAACAAGGACATGGGTATCGGTTCAAAGTGGTTAACTATCAACTTGGTCGAGTGTACATTACTAACCCGATCGACGGACTCCTCTCTCTAAGTCGCCGCCGAGTTCTGAAACCGGGCAACCGAGGTTAATTTTGCGACTCCATAATTATGTATTACAGCCGGGTTTCTGGATTTCGATTACTTATTTTCTTTTTAAGTAAATACTTAATCGACTTTATTATTATTTGCTTCACACAGGTTTACAGGCTGGGTCAAATATATTAATTTTCTTTCTTTCTTTACTCTCATCCAGCATGTATGTAGCATGGCCACTATTGAAACGGAAGACAAAATGACAGATTGTAGAAAGATTTCTACGGCGCGATGTCAAATTTCAAGAAAAGAGACTTTTTGTTAAGATAGTGATTTGTCGTCTCTTCGTAGCGTAGAGATAGAAGTGATCATGCTACGTATGCAGCTGGTACAGCCCTATTCAAACTTCATGGCGGCTCGGAACATGAGGTGAGTCGCTGTGCAGTAACAAATTCACCTGTCCGCGGGGGTGAGGGCTGAGGTACTGCGCACCGAATAGCTCACTTCAGCGCCGCCATATAGTTTGTATCGAGCTGTGCCAGGTATAATGATGATGAAATCAGCGCTCCGTCTAATCTAGGGGTATCCATCTTTCACTTGAAAATTCGCGGTCTCCACTCAACAACACCTCTTCCACAAGGTCATTGGTTCTACGGCTAATATGGTCATCCCATTGTCTTTTCAGTTAAGGTATTTATTTAATTTATTCCGTGGGCTTAGTCGACTAAATTTAAAATCTTGTCTTATTCACCGAAGTAATATTCTCAAAACTACTTCGCTCCTACGAAATATACTTGAAAAATGTTATGAGTTCTGTATGAAAAGCAAATACCTGCGTAGCATATGAACTGCATTTTCCTGTCACATCTCGCTTCTAGGAACACGGGCGGATGGGACGCGTGCCTGTCCAGCTGAAGGCATCCATTCTGCTTAACGTTAGTTCTGTCTCTGTAAAATGTGTCACAACTTCCTATTTCAGCAGGTAAATTAGCATTTTTTTTCTAAGAGCATCTTGGAAATTATTGACATGGTTGAGGAAAACATCATGAGGATACATTCGATATGAGAAACTCTTTGATTTTTGCGTCATTCTTGTCGTCGCACAGACACTTTTTTTCAAACTTATAATCAACATAAGAAACGAAACGTGGAAAATTTTGGGGGAGACCTTGGCCTAGCAGTGAGACAACATGGTTTATAAAAAAAAAAAAGCTTCAATGGATTTTGGTGCTTCGTCAAAATGAAAGGGATTTTGATTCTGGCAACAACGCAATTAGCTATTGCTTGCGACTTCATTGTATGAAAAAAAACAATACTAAAATTTAAAAAAAAACCCACTGCAAGTGTTAAAACGTAACCGAAAAGGGTTTAAATAACTTTTTTGATGGTTCCCGACTAGAGGTAGGTAAATATGAAAGAACAGATTAAATAAAAACCCTTCAAAGAATGTTGATCTGTTTCGAGTTTTGCCATACGAACAACTATTATGAATCTTATTAGTTTTTCTACCATTACATACTTACTTATTGGTTTCTCGTAGGAATAGACACAGCGATAATATCGAATATTGGTACTACATATTATACTCTTAATCCTATTAATATAATTTATAAATCAAAGAAAACCCACGGGAGCCGCCATTGCCCTGTATGTTCCTTTCAGTTAAAATGTATAGCAATTTTTATGAGTAATCCAAAATTCTAATAATTCTTACTATTATCTAGATAAACTCATAAAAAAAGCAATGGTATAAAAAAGCCTCCAGCGCCTATAATCCTGGCTGCTGCAGCGTCCCCTGGCGATTTATAGCTGTAAAATATGTCTAGAAACCTGTTCTAAAATTATACCTGTACAATACAAAAAAAAGAACCTGCTCTGAAATATACAGGGTTAGTTTTCAAAGACCAGCCAAATTTAAGGATGTGGTACAGACCATCAAACTGAACAACTCTCTCCATGGGACCAATATCATCATCGCGAAAAATTTATAAACTGTCCCATAAAAAACTTCAATACCTACTTGACCTAAATGTATGGGACCGCTGATTTTTTTTTCGTGATTACGATTTTGATCCCAAGGAGAAAATTGTTCAGTACGCTGGCCTGTACCACACCCTTAAGTTTGGCTGGTCTTTGAAAACTAACCCTGTATAGCTATGCACGAAATCTCAAGAAATCGCATCGAAATCGGTCCAGTAGTTTTCAAAAGAAATGGAAACAGACATACATACAACCTCTAATGCCTCCGTTCCGACGTGGGTAAAAAGAGGTAAAAGACACAACTGTGGGCCTAAAATGGACGCTTTGGCAGAATCACATTATGATCTGCGTACAATTAATATCCCGCAATTCATCTGTTTGACAGTTTTGTATGAAGTTTCGTAAAATGGTCCACAAATTACGCATTGCTTTAATGAAGTCTAATGTCAAATAGCAGCTGTCAAACAGATGAATTGCGGGATATACGAATTGTACGCAGGTCATATTATGATTCTGCCAAAGCGTCCATTTTAGGCCCCCTGGTGCTAACTTAACTATATCTAGTTAAGTTAGCCATTCCTTAACTGTAAAAATAAGGGCTATTCAGATTGGAACAGTATTGCAGCTTTAAGTTTATTTTCCTTCTTGACCCACTATTTAGAAGATCATGAGAAAGAATCACGTTCTTCAGCATTGAGACAGACATAAAGCGGAGACTTGCTTTATTAAGGCGGAACCTTCAGGGTACCCCGCGAAATTCAAATTTTGTTACGATTTTTGAAATTTGCAGGACAATGTTAGGTTGTATTTTGATTAAAATATGACTCGCGACCGTAACAAATATGGCTTTACAGAATTATAATCATTAGAATCAGCAAAACATCTCTATACGTTCATATTACCTTATTGAATGACTATTTAATGACATCATGACATTTGAGGGCAATTCTAAATTAAGGAGTTGTATTGCTGATTCTAATTATTATAATTCTGTAAAGCTATGTTTTATACGGTCGCAACTCATATTTAGATCACCATACAACCTGATATCTGACCTTCAAATTGCAAAAAAACGTAAGAAAATTTGAATTTCGCGGGCTACCTTGGCGCATCCTCCTTAAGAGGTGCCTAACTCCAGCCACTTACCTCATAGGAGGCCAGTTATCAGTGGACGCGTCACTCATAGCCGGTGTTTGGAATACGCTAACTCCGGTGTCTATCCACTTCCAATGGCCGAGCGTGCCCTTAGCGCCCACCCAGGCGTTCTCAATACCTGTGTGTTTTTTCATTAAAAATGAGTAAAACGTGTAACGCAAAACAGTAAATTATTTTGCTTCTTTCGTTTTCCCAAACCATGTTACTTTTAGAAATTAAACCATCCCAATCACTTAATTTCTTCGATCAAAGTCACACCCAGTAGCGAAGTATAAAAGTTATTGTTTTCGCCTGGTGTCTACGCTGCACCTACGCAGCGCTTATGTCGCCTCTACGCCATTACGTAGCGTCTTGTACGTCTGCTACGCCGTGTGTGTGTAGCGTCTTCTACGGTACTGCTACGCTGCGCGCCGTGTGTGCCTAGCGTCTTCTACGAGACTGCTACGCCGAGTGTGCGTAGCGCCTTGTACGGAACTGCTACGCCCTGTTGCGTAGCGGTAATGTCTACGCATATATTACTAGGAACAGTACTTACTTGGTCGATTTTTCAACATCGTCATGCCCAATCTTTTTAAACATTTTAAAGTCGCAATATTTGCTAGCCTGTGAACAATAAAATATGTTTAGAGACTGAGTTTCAGTAAAAACTTCAAAGTAATAAATAGAATTCTATTCTTCTAAAACATATAAAGCTTTGTATAAAATAACACATTCATTGTTGCTTTTTTTTCCCCTTTCGGGTAGTTTTAATCTTAGTCCGGCAGTTTGAGTAATTTTTGTGGTCTACCCAAATGTCCTTTCTTTGGTATTGTTCGTTGAATCGTTGAGTTCCTTAAGTTCTGAGTTGAGCTGGACGATTACTGACAAATGCGTGCACTGACTGGACAGGTCCACTCAATCTGTGTGGTTTTTCCTCAAAGACCATTTCAGACAAATCTACATGGGTCTTCACATGATCTGACTTAGATTATGTCTGGACTTTAAAAGAGACTGTGACCTCTGAGTTTGTTTCGGCTTTTCTTCTCAGAGTAGTCAGATAGGAAACGCCGACCTCATCTAGTTTTAAAATATGATTGACGTGTAAAAGTTTGTACAAACCTATTTACAGAAATAAAATCATTTATCATTTATCACTCCTTTTTTGGCATTCGTGTAAAAAGGCGATGCATGAATTGAGTGAAAGATGATATGGCTAGAAAGGCGTTGACTACGTACATTTGCGATGTGGGCTGTAAAGTTTTATACTTGTAGCGGAATCTACAACGCCACATGCGAGCTACGCGTCACACTGACGTCACGCAAAATTCTGCATCGCGCAAGCAGAGTTTACCGCGCAACTAGCATATATACAACGCCCCGACATCAATCGTCAGGCAGTTGCTAACCAGACACCACAATCATCTGGTCACGCCCTCTTAAAAATTGGCCACAAACAGCAGTAGATAGAGATAAGTGGAAGGAGGGAAGGGAGGCCTTCGCCTTGTAGTAGGACATAAACAGCTGATAATAATAATAATTAAACTTTTGATCGCACATTATACTCTGCAGACTTAGTGAGTGAGACCTAAACCGGAAGAAGTGTATGTAAAACCTGTACTATTCTACTCGAGAAGTTGATCGAAGTTAAGCGAATACGAGAGTGTAGAAAATAATACTTTCCAGATTTAATATGTCATGCAGGAGGACGTCATTACGTCATTCGAGAGGTGGTTGCTGAAAATCAGCGCTGTTGACGATAGGTTCGTCCGAAGTCACAGCATTTTGCTGAGCAACGACCTGTTCTTGCACAGAGGCGACGCACGGCTAAATTGTTCATAATATTGTTGTTTTTTTGTTACAAAAGTAGTCATTTTTTCACTCTGCTATCGGCATTTTGTTTTTGTTTTCATCGTTTGTTTGTTGCCATTTGCGAGTGTCGTAACACAGAGCAAATTATATATCCTTGCAGAGCAAAATGTATTGTCTTTGGTCCCTGGCCATGGACAAAATTTTAAACCTTTTAATTTTTGGGTACGAGGCTTTTGGCTACATTCTATGTTTGTATTTTTATTAATGTAATTTTTTTGTAATGTGCGTTTTGTTTGTGCAGAATAAACTATTTTTCTTTCTTTCTTTTTTCTTTCTAGAAGGGCACTTCAGTTCGCTTCGTGTAACCTCGGCTAGCCTCGGGCGACTTCCGATTGTTGTCGGTTTTTGCGCCCGAGTCAAAGGATTCGAAGCATGAGTGTATAGACACGTATTTCGGACTTCGGTCAACTTCGATCACTACTTCGTCGAAGGAACTTCGCGAGTACTGCAGGTTTAACATTTTGACCAACATGTTTTTTTTTCATTAATTACTCTCAATCGTAGTTGATTTATTTAATTGTGCCTGTTATTTACTGCATAATATACAGCGAAAGGAACTTCGTTTCAACTGGGTCTTCTTGTACGATGACACCTTTCGACTTTTTTTATGTAGTTATGACTAGAGAAGAAGAAATTATTTTCTAAGGTCTTACGCCATCCCCCTGAGCACGCAATAGGCGGCTGCTTGGTGCCAGTCCATCCTGCCATCATAAAGGTGGTACAAACCACTCCTACAGCGGACTGTGTTCACTTGCTTTACGGGGTACAGTTCTCTCACATCTGTGAAATGTATTTTTTGCATTAGGATAAATAATAATATAATTAAAAATGGTTAACGGCCTGATAATAAAGAGCAATGGTAGCCTATGAGTTGTAGGTCATGGGTTTGAACCCTGGCAGGCGCTTTACTTTGTGTAAATTATTTCATAACCACTGCCCTCAAAAGGGTGAAGGAAAACATCGTGTGGAAACCGGCATGTCCTAGAACGAAAAATTCGAAGTCATGTGACATCTAACAACCCGCACTGGGCCCGCGTGGTGGATTACAGCCCACTGCCTCTCACAGAGAGCAGGCCTGTGTCCCAACGGTGGGAACATTATAGACTGATTATGCTATGGGCCTCTACGATTTGGCTTCGGTCCCTCGTACGCCTTCCAAAGGTTTGGGAACCCTGGGTACCGAGACATATCAAAGACATAAAAAAAAAAAAAAACAGGCCAAATTTCAGGATAAAGTTTGGAGGCTTTTGAGTTGAAAAAGTTATTGAAGGAAATAAATAGCTGATTATGAAGAATATTAAAAATAAATTAGAAAGCCTATACACCACACCACACCTGCATACTCTTTCCCGGACTATGTTAGAGTTGGCTTCCAGTCTAACCAGATGCAACTGAATACCAGTATTTAACACGAAGCGACTGCCTATCTGACCTCCATAATCCACTTAATGGGTACGATACCCCTTGGTAAGACTGGGCTTCAGGCTACCCGTAACGATTATCAAATACGTAACTGATTATGAAGATGTTGAAAATAAATTAGTTTGCATACCTCTAAATTAAATAACCTAATCTGTTTCTGACTACCGTGAATTCAATAAATAAATAAATGTTGGTACCACACCGTTTTTAACCGAATTCAAATGAACCGATTTTGATGATTCTTTTTTTATAAGAAAGCTGGTGCTTCTCACGTGGTCCCGTATAAATTTGATCAAGATTTGACCGGAAGTATTGGAGTTATCTTTAATAATGCGTATTTTTTGTACTTAATTTATAAGTATTGATGGTGTTTTAATAACTTCCTGTCATTGGTATTTACATATCAAGTAATGGTATACGAATTTGTGTGGGGTAGGTACCACAACAGGAAGTGAAAAATAACTTTAATTTCAGAAGTCGGTGGCAAAAAAAGAAAAATAAAACAAAGACACCGTCTAGCGCCTTCCGATTTTTTTTTTTTTTTTCTTACTAGTTTTTGATTTTTGAAGTCAGTAGTATTTTTTTGTAAAAAACTTTTTTTTAAAGATATCTATCGTCATTGGTACTTATGTAGGTTTGAAAACTATAAGAGACGGTACCTTCTCGATTCAATGAACTAATTACCTGTTATTACCTGTTTTTTTTTTGTATTTGTGTGTTTTTTTATCTTTGCATCATGTTTACCGCAAAATAAACGTATTTTCTTTCTTTTTATTTTATTTATACTAATATTATAAAGAGGCAAAGTTTGTAAATTTGGATTTGGGAGGTAATCTCTGGAAGTAATGCACCCTAATTACGTAACGCACTATCAATCACAATGTGAATCATTTTGAAGCCTATTGCTAATCCATTGCTTCATATGCTTACAATCTTATAGATTTTTTAAATGAAAAGTTTTTTCTATTCCAACTTCTAGTATACATAGTTAAGAATAAGAATTGAATAATGTGAATCTTATATCAATTGGCTTTTGCATGATTCTATTTGACTAAATAATAATGAATATTCTGGACATCATTTAATCTATTTTCACTATAATGTACTTAAACAATCTTATAATATCTTGACATCATATTTTTTTTTTTTTTTGTATTTTGTACTGAAATTTAGAATGACTAATTATGTAAAATGCAATTAAATGTAAAAAAAAATATACCTACAAAATTTGTACGCCGTTATTGGCAAAACATGGACGTACACAACATCTATTTCAATACCCTGCATGTCTGATTAAATCAGTTTATGTAAACGCATGTTTGACAAATAAATTATCTTTATCTTTATGTTCCAAAAATTTGTCCGCTCAACAACGTAAATAACGCAATGAATGTTGTTGAACTGTCAAAATGAAAGCCATTCCTACTGTTAGTGTGTTACGCAATTACCTCGCTGATCCGATTTCGAAAATTCTTTTACTGGCAGAATGTTACATTATGGGCGATTACCATAGTGTATGTAATAATGTATAGTTAGTTAGTTAGTGTAATGTATAGTTGACTACAACGCGGGTGAAGACGCAGGCAGCAGCTAGTTCTTAATATTTCCCCCAGCATTCTTACCTCTCTCACACGCGAAGGCTCTCTCCAAATTACAGGGCAGGTCCAGGAACACGGGGTGGTCGTGTTTGACCCTCTCTAGAGCCACGCAGTCAGCACCCATCTCAGGGACAGGGATATGAGTTCTATTGAGCCACTGCAGAAGAGAAATAGTTTAATTAATGTACATAATTTACCCAGTTCCGATATTTGGATAATGAGTTGGTTATACGGTTAAACCAGAAAAGGTATGCGCTTCGGTAATGTTCGTGTTTCCAAATTATCACGAACGTCGGACTACAGAAGCTGCTTCTAATTTATGTACCTCCGCCCTTTGTTGACCGAGTGAGCGCGAAGCGTCTCCGTTTCAGCTTGAGCAAAAATGCTTTCGTATGTCCGGATGTCTGTTCTCCTTTACAGGTCGCATTTCTCAACAGATTCTCGTGTAATTTTGTGAGCATGTTCGTTAATTAGGTATATGGATTTTTTTAGTAGATTGAGATTTTAGATTTTTTTTCAAAATGGCGGAGATATGTGGGATAAAAACGTAAAAAGAAAACATATTTCTGCCATTTTGCGCTCTTTGTTTTAAGGCGGTACCCCAACCACAACCTTGCCATAGTGCGTTATTCAGAGGCTATTAACTCATTTACTATGGGTAATAAACTACATCTAAAAGCATAATATTAATGTTCGATATCCTATCATCACAATGCACGTTCTCATTTGTTTTTATGTGTTATAAATACATTTAAAATATCCTGGTAAAAAAGTGACTAAAATTATTGATTGCATGTATTTTTTGCTAAAGGTGACGTTCTATTAATTTGAGCATTACACTAATGAATAGATAACTTAAAAATCTAAATAATTCACGTTTTATTTTATTTCAAAACATCGCTAGTCTTTTTTTATTAAAATAATTTGTTTTTTTTTGTGAATTCTGTGATAACAGAGCGTGCGCAGGGAGCGAGACAAAGCGAGACTCAGCGACAGGACGGAGAAGGACCGAACGCTCAAGGTCGTTTGGTCGGGGAAGCGCCTTAAGGTGAACATTTATGTTTTAAGCTATGCAAAAATAGACTCGCGATCCACAGCTGACAGAGCCACTAGTAGTAGTGCAACTATCATTGCGTGTTTTGAGGTTTCTCTCCGTCGCATTATCTACTCCGGGACTCAGATCGTCATATGACACTCATTTGTTTAGAAAAGTTTTTTTGAAATTGCATAGAGTTGTTTATCTAATATTTTGTAAACATGGTAATCTAACATGGGCAAGTACTTCCATGGTTGTAACAGCTCTATACCTACTATGTCTCATCATCGTGCTTCCATATTTTCTTTGGAAAGCTGTAGTTCCCAACTGTTTTTAAATAACGGATCTTTATAAGTACTAAGTTAGGTAAACGGATCGTTAAAACTTCTTGTTTTGTAAATACGGATTGTTACCTAACATCACAAAACGTTTGTGAAAAACGGACCGTTATTGTTACCATCCGTATGTTTTGTAGCAACGCCCTATGAATGATGCTTTCATACATAGTACAGTCGCACCCAGTATTTCTCTGGGATAGCATTGCACCTACCTCTCAAAAATCAAAATCATAATATTTTATTTCACGAGGAGGCGAAACGCCGGGGCGTAACTCCGCTACCGCGAGAAATCGCGGCACAGCGGACAGAGCTCCGGCGGGATCTCATGGCGGCATGGAGAGTGCGACTGTCGCAACCCAGCGCTGGGCACGCTACAATTGCGGCGGTAAGTCCCCTCTTTGAGGAGTGGCTTGAGAGGCGCCACGGCGTCCTCACCTTCCGCCTGCCGCAGGTCCTCACCGGATATGGCTGTTTCGGGAGGTTCCTGTTTCGGATAAGGCGGGAGGAAACGCCCGGGTGTTGGCATTGTGTGGATTATTGATCGGAGGACACGGTGGAGCATACGGTGGAGGTCTGCCCGGCTTGGGCGGAACACCGCCGTGTCCTCGTGGCGGCGATCGGCGGCGGCGATCTCTTGCATCCGGCCCTGGTTCAGGCCATGGTACGGAGCGAGAGGGAATGGGAAGCAGTCACCTCCTTCTGCGAAGCAGTAATGCTCGCAAAGGAGGAGGCGGAGTGTGTGAGGGAGAGGCAATCATTGCGCCCTCACGCCCCTAGTCACCGCAGGAGGAGACACCCTGGGCGTCGGGAGTCGATAGCTGACTCCCGGCCACCGTAGGCGCGGGCTTGCGGACGGCGAGCAATGGGCAGCTCGCCGTCCGGTAAGGACCAGGCCCGGGGCGACGGCGCGTTGTGTTCCACGCGCGCCTCAAAGAGATGTCAGCATACTTGACGGGGTCCGATAGGGCCGATGCCTGCCGGGGTCGCGGATTGTTCGAAAGAGTTACCGTGGCCCTGGCGCACAGGCAACTGAAGGAACACGGGTGGGTTTTAGTCAGTAAGAGTCTGACACGCCCTTCCGCTCCGCCCAGAGCGGGAGAGGTCATTTGATGATTTCCCAACCAAAAAAAAAAAAAAAGGTACCTACATAAGAGATAGCTGCAACATACCTATATGGTATACAATATTTTAGAGTAATTCAAAGTGTACAAAATGTTTTAACATTAAAAATTTAAAATAGACGAAAGTAATTAGAAGCCATAAGTCCATATAATATTGTTAGAAATAAATTTGACTGCATTGAACTGTCCAATATGTTATGTTATGCGATTCCTAGGACTATTCACAAGCAAGAGGTGCTGACAGATTATTTCCAGTGGAAACTTGCAAGTCCAACTCTGGCTTGCGTTCGTTTGTTCGCAAAATGTTCGACTCCTACAATAGGACTTTTGAACATCGAGAGATTTTTGCATGTGCTTCCTATAAGTTCAAAAATCTTCTACATAAGGAGCTCTCTTGAACATATTTATTTTTTTTTCCTTTCGTGCCATTTCTTCCGGGAGTTTATATACATATATTATTATACAGTTCAGTCTTTCCACTTACCATAGGATAATGTTTCCCAACATTTTCATCATCCTCCTCATTGGCTAGTACATCCAGCGCAGTTCTCCTGAGCTCCATGCCTGGTCCCCATCGGTAGCCAGCCGCATCCTCTGCTGAGTCCCGTCGGGCTCCCACCCATATTGAGTTTAAAGCTGTGGATGAAACCATTTGTTAAGGGGGCGCACTTCGGTCCACTAGCGCCACTCCTTTAAAAAAATATTATCTCGTGACTGAGAAGGAATTATGAATAACGGCTTGTAAGGACCCTTGGTAAGTGTGTCTAGAATTTTCCAATACCTTTTATAAAGTTTCATACCGAGTCACGAAGCAACAAAATTCAATCTAAAGAAATGCGGCCACATTCCTCTAGATTGCATTTTGTTGCTTGGTATCTCAATATGAATGTTTATAAAAGGTATTAGAAAATTCTAGACACACTTATCGAGGGTCCTTACAAGCCGTTATTCATAATTCCTTCTCAGTCACGAGATAATGTTTTTTAAAAGGAGTGACGCTAGTGTACCGTTGTACGCCCTCTTAAGGATAACATCGCCATCGGTCAAAACTGGCTATAATACAAACGTGTGGTCATATTTAATGGTGTGGTATAGAACATCAAACTGAAAAACTTTTTTCATGGGACCTACACTATAATTGCTGAAGTAAAAGGTACAGATGGCTAAATTGTTTAGTAAGCAGGCAGCTAGCGACATCTGTATGATACTGCCAGTGTAACAATTTTGCCCTACTCGGTTGAGACTGACCAAGTGCATCATACTTGCCGTTTGCTATGTTATAGAATACTTACTAAACTGCGACTCCGACAATGCTTCAGCCAGGAATTCTGCTTTATCTTTTGTATCTAGGATTGCTAAGGATCCGTTGTGATAGCCCCTGCAACAAAAATAGATTGGAATAGATGTTCAAACAGTAATATTTACAAATACAAATTCTTCTTTATTGGAGCCGGTTGTAAATTAATTTAAGATTCTAGTTGCAGCTACGCATAGCAAAATAGCGTGAAGTTTCTGGTCTATTATGGACATTTCTAGAAAAAATCCAGTGATAAAACCTGTCTGAGGCCGTAGGTTCTTTCAACTTATTCTGTGAAAATCTCGCCATGAATGCGTAGGTGAAGTGAGGTGCCATTCTACCATTCTAGGGCTTAATCCCTAAATTACAGTACATAGGACTTAAACATAACTGGTTAAATATGGGTGAAGATACTAGAGAAAAACTTTTTTTTTTTTTTTGGTTGGGAAATCGTCAAATGACCTCTCCCGCTCTGGGCGGAGCGAAAGGGCGTGTCAGACTCTTGCTGACTAAAACCCACCCTTGTTCCTTCAGTTGCCTGTGCGTCAGAGCCCCGGTAACTCTTTCGAACAATCCGCGACCCCGGCAGGCATCGGCCCTAGGCGTCTCTTAAAGGCGCGCGTGGAACACGACGCGCCGACTAGAGATACACTTAACTATGTCTCTAAGTAACAGCCGCGGGAAACAGACGTGATGTTATGTAAAAGCAAGACTACCGTTGAGTTAAGCTGATTGAAGATCATACGAACCGGCAAATAATCTTGGCATCCTCCCAGTCAACAGCCAGAACCTGCACGATGTACTCTTTTTCATTGAATACGTAAGACTCCCACTTTGGAGTACTCATTTGAGGTACTGAAACAAACAAATAGTTGTTGAATAGAAGGCATAGAAAGTGGTCTAAGTGTGGACAGCTCCCATCGTTTGAATCGGTCTAAAAAGTTTCCACTACTTGAACACAGGCCTCCGCGGGTTGTTTTTAGCAATAAGACCGCCCATTGTGACACCCTATGTAAAATTTGTACATTTATATCTGTAAATCGTCTGGTACATGATAAAGAGCATTCTATTCTATTTTATTCTCCTCTGTGAGACGGAGCGAGCCGTAATCTGCCACGCAAGCATAGTGAGGGTTGGTATAACTCCCAACCATCACTAAAGACATTGGCTAAAGGTCGAAAGGGTTCCTTCCTGAGGTGGGCGTTTGACAAGATGATGTGTTCACTGTTCTGTGTCGGAGCTTCTTCTGTCAATCTTACACAGATCATGGATATTTTAAAGGTTACTGCTATAGGTAACGGATAAATTACGGGGAATTCAGTTACGGTAGCCCTGAGTTAATTTTATTATGTAAGGAACTGATTAAGAGATGGTAGAGCAGTGCTGATGTGCGGTATTCAACTACTGCATATTACTTATATCTACAAGGCGGAGACGACGATACGAAAATAAATTAAACTGCCTCATGATGTCCGCAGTCTGGATTTAAAAAAAATTCAAGCAAATATAAAATAGTTTAGTCACTATAGCTAGACAGCTTATCGATAAAACTCACAGTCGGCCAATCACTAGTAGTAATGAAAAAGACACTTTTTTATTTCTATGTTAGTTATTTCTAGTTATATGATAGTTCCAAAGTACTCTTATGCATTAGTATTGCCAGTGTACTCATTTATTGTCGTATTATTGTCTCCATATTGTATTACTACTTCTACAACTGGCTCCTGTACTAAAAAAAAAACAAATAGTGGTGAACGAACGAATAGAACAACAAAATACTGAAATTGCAGACGAAATAAACACGCTAGAAGACCAGCGAACGAATAGAACACAATAAACTAAGGATTGCAGAGAAAATGTATCTCTAGAAGATCAGAACCAAGTGCGAAGTACAAGATGAACAAATGAGGCGATTGCAAAAGCACTATTTGACAGAAACCCGCTACCTTTAGATGCATTATCAGCTGGCTCAATAGATAAATTCGTTCCCTGTGTTCTGCAAAATATCTTGGAGTCGATTGATTTACAAAAGACTACGCGAACGGGGTCTGGAGGTTGGCGTGTGACGTGTGACGGCATTTTACGTCGGCGCGCCATTTCTTGAGTCATACTTGTGACAGATCTGTGTATTGTGCAATCACATTCAAACTCATTTTGGTGCATCGGATGGGGTTTCTTTGATAATCGTTGTGACTTGTTGTCCTTTAATTTATCTTTCTGTAATGATTCTGACTTTTCTTCTAGCTTCCCGTTAAAGTCTGAAGCAGTGAAGATCTGTTTACTTACTAACAATTATTAGTATAGAGTGCGGGATTTACAGACTAGCGTGAATACGGGAGAAATGGAATGAAATAATTTTATTTCTGTAAGTAGATGAATGATGACACTTTTACATTAAAAAAAAATTGGCTAATATTTTAAAACTAAAATACGGCCAGTGAGAAATGATACGAAAGTTCATTCAACCTAAAACATGACCGTGGAGTTGGCAATCTGTGTCTATCTTATTTCATCTTGTGTATTTGACATACTGTCTCGTTCTCTCGGTAATAATGTTTCAAGGTCAAGTCGGGAAGGCCAATATTCGGCCGGCCATTTTATTAATTCCGTTTCATTCATTATGCGCTCGTGGTTATACCTATCTACTGATTTTGTTTTGTTATTTTGCGTTGTTAATTAATAATTATTACGTTGTAAATGTGATTATTTTGGACTAAAGACTCAGAAAAATCGGCCTCAGATTTAATAAAAATATTTTAATAAATTAAAAAAAAAAGTTATCCACTTTTCTATACAACATTATATTATTAATACCTTAATTAGAATATAATCTACATAATACAATAATTCACATATCACTAACACAAAAAACTACTTTTTATTTTTTTATCCATTGTATGATTTTTTAAATAACAAATTGTAGTAATACTACTCAATTTGCCAGATATTTAAAAAATACTTATCTACTAAAATAAATAATACAATTTGAAAAAAAGTTTCGTACCCCTGCTATTGCTAATGAGCTTGCATTGACTTTGTTTACATTTGATATCACTTCTCGTTGGCCGTACTTCATATGACGCGTTCGACATGACAAGAGGAAGAAAACTAGATGTGAGTCTAACAGCAGGACCATGTCTGGAACTGAATGACCTTCTGAAGAAAGAGCCATTGCAGCTTTGAGTTGACCTGTCCCGACAGACGCTCAGAGAGGAGTTTTGAGTTTAAAATGTCCTAAAAAATCATTTGCTAAGATAGGAGATGGTCATGGACTGGAATTCGGGTGTATTCAAATTACAGGTGATACCTACTTATAACTGGAAGGTGCACAAGACCTTCCAAGTAAGGCCCCGTTCCCACTTTGTCGTGACGACAGATTATCGTGTCGTTTAAAGCGTCGTGGCTTGTATATTTAAATGGAGTTGTTCACATATAGGACGACACGATTAACTGTCGTTCACGATGTTTTTCAGTGACGACAGATTGTCAAGTATGGGAACAGCTAGAGACGACAGTCGTGCAACGATAAATTAATCGTCACGACATAGTGGGTACGCGCCCTAAGAGTGGTTACTTAATTATTTTGTCGACTGTACCTACGAGTAAACTGCACATTTCAGGTAGAATGTGCACTTGTATAAATTCTAACGTGACGTCCATTAAAGGTATGGAAATTCGTGCACGTCATCGTGGTCGGAAATTTAAAAGCCTCTTCATATTTATTTCCATATATTTTACTTCCCTGATTTATCGTGAAGCCGCCATGGATGTCCACAATAATAACGTCACGTTGCAAATTATAAAAGTGCACTTTTGGTAATAATATCCTTAAAGGTTTTAATATATATTTTTTTTACAAAAAAACAACCGACTTCCAAAATAAACACTAAAAGACGTGAAAAATAACTTCAATTTCGGAAGTCGGTGTCTTTGGTTTTGTATTTTCGTTTTTGGCCACCGACTTCCGAAATTAAAGTTATTTTTCACGTCTTTTAGTGTTTTTTTTGGAAGTCGGTTGTTTTTTTATTTTATTTGTCACTTTTTAGTTGCGGTACCTACTCCACACAAATTCGTATACCACTATTTGGTATGTAAATAACAGTGACAGGAAATTATTAACACATCATCCATATAAACTAAGTGGAAAAAATATGCAGTATTAAGGATAACTCAAAAACTACTGGTCAGACCTTGATCAAATTTAAATGGGACTATATGTGAAGCACCACCTCTCAAATAAAAAAGAATCATCCAAATCGGTTCACCCAGAAAAAAGTTCTGAGCTAACACACATAAAAAAAAAAAAACATACAGACGAATTGTGAACCTCCTCCTTTTTGTGAAGTCGGTTAAAAACAAAACAGAAATGGTAGATAAATTATGATGTGCCCAATGTACTCTTAGTAGAATAGGAAAGAAAACACGTCATGAAATAAAGAATACAATGTCTAAATTAGTACAAGAACGACCACAAAAAAAGCTGAAAAAAGAAAAAAAAAACAACTAAGTACCAACCTCTATACTGCTCGTGGTAACTGGCCGAACACGTACAAAAAAATAATAAAAACAAAATTAAAAAATTCAAAATGGATTCCATTTCGCACACCGCTTAGCGCGAACGAACCACGACTGTACTGAACTAAAGTTATTTAAAAAAAATGTAATAATAGAGCAGTAATGTTATTATTACTTATTATTATTATAACCAAGCGCAACTAGAATGGTTTATTGATATTTCCTGAGGCCATATTTTGAAAATAATGTATTACGTATGAGGTCTTGCATAATGAATTGCTACTCCTTGAGAAGTGAGGTAAACTCTATAAACAATAGATATTTTATACGTATTTATGTTTATGGCGATTAAAAAAATAGAAACTGTCAAGTTTGTGTCGATCTTGCAGTTGAGTTCCGTACCTACATCTTTTAATTAAATAGGTACTACGACATAAGAAACTAAGTATCTAAGAATTACAATAAAATATTTCAGTAGGCATAAATTTGGCATGGAGTTACTTAAACATAACATAACGCCTGTATCTCCTAAGGGTTAGGCAGAGGTGTACCTATAGTTATATGTACACCCAAATTTCGCCAGTCATCTTTAAGTCCCATGTAATAGGGGGCGAGCCTATTGCCATCAATCCGACAATTCCAGACTCCGGGTCGCTACTGAGAAATTCTAAATGGAAAAACCCAATAACACTTTGTCTGACCCGGGAATCGAACCCAGGATTATGCTCAGCAGTAGTGCTAGCGACCACTAGACCAATAAGTAGGTATGATAAGAATCTAATGATCTAAGAAATGAAACTAATGTAATTTGAGCTAGACATAGCAACCACCAAGATACCAATGGTCATCTTTTATGTAGATTATTTTATACAGATTCTTTTTTTAACCGACTTCAAAAAAAGGAGGAGGTTCTCAATTCGCCTGTATGTTTTTTTTTTTTTTTTTAATTTTTTTTTTTTTTATGTGTGTTAGCTCATAACTCTTTCCTGGGTGAACCGATTTGGATGATTCTTTTTTTGTTAGAAAGGACATACCTCAAGGGTGGTCCCATGATAAGGAAACCAGGATCTGATGATGGAATCCCGGAGAAATCGAGGGGAACCTTCGAAAATCGTAGGAGCGCCTAGTGCGTTTCTTAATTTTTTCATTAAGTATTTTGAAGAACTACAATTTAATGAAGGTCTGGAATCGATCTGATGATGGAGCCGAAAGACAGTCGAGGGAATTCCTCAATGATTTACAGCAGGTACCTTGTGTTTGGGCTTGATTAATTTGTATTTATGAGAACTTTACACCTGAGGAGTTGTGACTGCCATAAGGGGTCTGATGATGAAGACGAAGGACAGTTAAAAGAACTCCTCAACGGTTTACAGTAGCTACCTTGTGATTCGACTTAATTCATTTATATTGATGAGAACTTTGCACCCATATGGGTTATAAGTGCCATTACAGGTCTGATGATGGAGACCATAGACAGTTGAAGGAATTCCTCAACGATTTACAGCAGTTACCTTGTGTTTGGGCTTGATTAATTTGTATTGATGAGAACTTTACACCTAGATCGGTTGTGACTGTCATTAGGGGTCTGATGATGAAGACGAAGGACAGTTAAGGGAACTCCTCAACGGTTTACAGTAGCTACCTTGTGATTCGACTTAATTCATTTATATTGATGAGAGCTTTGCACCCATATGGGTTATAAGTGCCATTACAGGTCTGATGATGGAGACCATAGACAGTTGAAGGAATTCCTCTACGATTTACAGCAGTTACCTTGTGTTTGTGCTTGATTAATTTGTATTGATGAGAACTTTACACCTAGATGGGTTGTGACTGCCATTACCTCTGATAATTAATACGAAGGACAGTTAAGGGAACTCCTCAACGGTTTACAGTAGCTACCTTGTGATTCGTTTTAATTCATTTATATTGATGAGAACTTTGCACTCATATGGGTTATAAGTGCCATTACAGGTCTGATGATGGAGACCATAGACAGTTGAAGGAATTCCTTAACGATTTACAGCAGTTACCTTGTGTTTGGACTTGATTAATTTTTATTGATGAGAATACTATACCTAGATGTGTTATGACTGTCATTAGGGGCCTGATGATGAAGATGAAGGACAGTTAAGGGAACTCCTCAACGGTTTACAGTAGCTACCTTGTGTTTGGACTTAATTCATTTATATTGATGAGAACTTTGCACCCATATGGGTTATAAGTGCCATTACAGGTCTGATGATGGAGACCATAGACAGTCGAGGGAATTCCTGGCATCACCATCAGCTCCAGTTCTTCTGGTTTTTACCAAGAGAAATCCTCAACAATAAACTCCTCAATTCCTTGCATCGGGAAACGAAATATTTTGTAAAAGGTGATGAGCAGTTGACATTAGGCTATTGTAACTGCGGTACATTATTGTCTAACCCACTAAAAAGTGAAAAATAAAAACTTTTTGACAAAAAAAAACAACCGACTTCCAAAAAATACACTACAAAGTGAAAAATAACTTTAATTTCGGAAGTCGGTGGAAAAAAACTAAAATAAAGATCCAAAGACACCGACTTCCGAAATTAAAGTTATTTTTCACTTTGTAGTGTATTTTTTGGAAGTCGGTTGTTTTTTTTGTCAAAAAGTTTTTTTTACATATAGATTCTTTTATACATATAGATTCTTTTATATAGAATATTTTATACAGATTCTTTTATACATACAGATTCTTTTATATAGATTATTTTATACAGATTCTTTTATATAGATTATTTTATACATATAGATTCTTTTATAAATATAGATTATTTTACATAGATTCTTTTATATGTATAGATTCTTTCATATAGATTCATTTATACAGATTCTTTTATATTTTGTGAATGTGAGAACGTTATAGGCCTAACTTGTAGACTGTAGATTTGTAGACCTTTTTATATTTTGGTAAGTACCTGGTACCTATTTGTTGGCAGGCCTACACTGTCCTCCCATACCTATTAACACTGTAATTTGAAAAGCATTGTAAAAGTCAATAAATTATTTTTAAAATAGTAACCATGGAGTTTCTTGCCGGCTCTTCTCCATAGGAAACAACCAATTGGAACCGTGCACCTAGCTTCTGAGGTTTCATAAGTGCCCATGTAGGTTTATGTCGAATAAAATATATTTATTTTCATTTTGGCCCTGTGGCAACGGCCGCGACTTACGAGTTGTAGGTCGTAGGTTCGAACCCAGCCAGGCGCTTTACTTTGTGGAAATTACTTCATCACCACTGCTCTCAAAACGGTGAAGGAAAACATCGTGAGGAAACCGGCATGTCCTAGAACGAAAAATTCTAAGACACGTGACATCTACCAACCCGCACTGGGCCCGCGTGGTAGATTACAGCCCATTCCCTCTCAAAGAGAGGAGGCCTGTGTCCCAGCAGTGGGAATATTATAAGCTGATTATGCTTATAGAGGTACCAATATGCAAGAAGTACCTACACTTTTTTATGAACAATCGCTTTTGCAATCAGACAGACATCAGTTTTATAAATAATAACAAGCGACCAACCCTAGCTTCGCACGGTTTTTACAACTTAGAAAATAACGAGATTTCTCTAATATATGTAAGTTTAATATTAATGTATTATACATATAAACCTTTCGGAATAAATTCTCTAAACGATGCACGATGATGAAAACCGCATCAAACCCGTTGCGTAGTTTAGAAGACACAGACAGACACGAAAACTAACTTTGATTTACTTATAATAAAAAAATCCGGGGCAGTCTTTGGGGACTGCCGATAGAAGTGAAAACTAAGTGACTGGTATCGTCGAAGCGTGCGGTGACGATGACGCGAGTTTCACGCTTTTTTTTCAACCAAAATGTACACATATATACACAGTATACATATAGCTCATGAAAACCGTTCGGTGACGATGACGCGAGTTCCATGAATTTTGTTCACCCAAAAAGTACTCAACGCGCCTAAAGAAGTTTTCACTTCAAAAAGAACATAGAGGTCGAAGAAGAAGGGAAAATAAAGCAACATACCTATGTTTTAAAACGAAAATTAATTAACGTAGAACTGTGAACCCTATATATACACAATGTAGGTATGTAAATGTAACTGATGCTTGCACGTGCTAAGAAAAATAATGCTAGCTATGCGATGTATCAAAATACACAAGTCTACATAAATGGGTCTGGCTGGCAACGAATATGTTAAAACTACAAATATTATTAATGTGGTGAAGCGAACGACATTATTTTCATGAATGTGGACACTGCATAACCAGCCTATAATGTTCCCGCTGCTGGGACACAGGCCTCCTACCTGTGAGAGGGATCAAATCAAATCATATCAAAATATTTTATTTTACATGGGCACTTATGAAACGTCAGAAGCTAGGTGCACGGTTCCAATTGGTTGTTTCTTATGGAGAAGAGCCGGCAAAAAACTCCACGGTTACTCTTTTAAAAATAAGAGTCTTCTACAATGTTTAAAATTACAGCGTTGATAGGTATAGGAGGCCAGTGTAGGTCTGTCAACAAGTAACAGGTACTCAACAAAATAGAAAAGGTCTACAAATCTACAGTCTACAAGTTTGGCCTAGTGGGCCATAATCCACCACGCGGGCCTACTTCGGGTTGGTAGATGTCACATGTCTTCGAATTTTTGGTTCTAAGACATGCCGGTTTCCTCACAATGTTTTCCATCACCGTTTTGAGAGTATGAATGAGATGAATGGACATGGACCATTTTAAATGTCAGCTAAGTAGGTAATACAAAAACTAAATGTTATAAAAAAATAGGAATTAAAAGTAAATAGTTTAATAATAATAATAATAAAATTGGCAACACCGCCCTGTCAACAAAACGTCTCGTTTTCAATTTTATTTCATAATATCAACAAAAAAAGTAATTTTAACTCATATTTGCAATAGTTTACCATTAACCAAATCTAAAACCAGAAAATCACTTTTAAACCCTTTGATTACATACAAAATACGAGTACCAGAATGTAAATAAATTTGAACAAAAACTGCCGAATCGGAGGTGACATGACAGATGTCACCTCCGATAAAACAAACAAAATAAGAAAATGAAGACCATATGTTGACAAGATCAGCCGCACGTCGAGCACGCCCACCACCTCCGGACTCGTCGCTCAGCTCCGCCTCGCTGCCGCCGGTATCCAGCCCCACTGTGAGCGCTGTGACGACACCGGCCGCGGTAGTTGCGTCGAGCTCGAGCGACGAGTATTTCTCCCCGCCCACGACGCCACCACCTGTTCGTCGACGTGGAGGACACCGGCCGCCGGACGGTTTAGGACCTCGAGGCCCACCGGCCTCTGATAGGGTCCCAGCTCCCGGCGGAAGTGTGCAGCGCATGAGATGGACGCGATCCATCAACGAAAACGTCATGCGCTCATACTATGGGGCTACAGAGGGGGGAAACAATCTGACCGCGTACCGTGTTCGGATGCTCTCTCTTTTTCAGGTGCTTGAGCCAGCTGTCAACGTGTCGGCACAACGACTGTCGGATCAGGTGCGGGTCATCCAACGTAATCATATGTTGGATGACACTGTACTTGATCGCCTGCGAAATGAAATGCAGAGTAGTCATGTCATCGCCCCCCCGTCGCAGACTGTGGTAGTACTACCACAGTCTAACACAAGTCAAGCAGACAAGGAGAGTGATGATAGGGCTACAAACGTAAGTACCCAGTGCAATGATGAATTGAGGAGTGCTTTGGAGGATGCGATTCGAGAATATCGGTTCATATCGCCCGAACTTAGACCACGGTTACCTCGTTTACCCATGCATAACAAAAATAGGGTGCTGGTGGCGGCACTGGATGCGCAGTTGTCAAATTATTTTGATGACTGCGTAGACCTCACCGATACACATTCGATTCTGTACTGCGCGGCTGTAGCGGCATGTCGTGTAGCTCACGTCAAATTTGCTAATGATTCTAGAGCTACACGACCGAAACCAGCCGTACCAGCTTGGCAGTGCAGAATTGAGCGCCGTATTGGTGGGGCCAGAGCACTCATCGGCAAACTAATCTGCTTCAGGGAGGGCAATACTCGCCCTAGAGTGATGCGCTTTGTGAGACGCGCGTTCGCAGGGACTAATATCAGCCCTCAGGACTACATGTCCTGTGTCACAGAGCGCATCGACTTCCTGAAGCAGAAAGTGTATGCATGGGCGAACCGTATTCGTAGGTATAAGCGGCGAGTGGAGCGGTACACTCAGAATCGCACCTTCCAGCGCGATGAAAGGTGGGTTTATAGGGGTTGGGAGCGACCGTATCAAGGTGTGGCTGACACGTGCCTACCAGATGATGATGCCATGTGTTCTTTCTGGCGCAATATCTGGTCGATGCCTGTCAGTCACACCGAAGGTGATTGGACTCGGGAAGTCGAGCGAGCCTGTGATCCAATACCAGAAATGGGGGCTATTACCATCTGCCCCCAAGATGTAACTCGTGCAGTCCGCCCGCTGCCTAACTGGAAGTCTCCAGGGCCGGACGGACTGCACAACTTCTGGATCAAATGGTTTGGTAGATCGCACGCTCGCTTGGCTGCTCAGTACCAGGTTGCTTTAGAATCTGGTTCGCTACCCCAATTCCTAACAACAGGAGTTACCCACCTGCTCCATAAATCAGGTAGCACTGCGGAACCCAAAAATTATAGGCCGATCGCGTGTTTACCGACGGTCTATAAAGTTCTTACATCCATTTTGAGAGATAAAATTAACAAACATATAGACACCAACTACATCATGTCTCCTTCTCAAAATGGATGCAGGAACGGGTCCCGTGGTACTAAGGAGCTACTCCTCATTGATATGGCCATTAGCCAACAGGTTCGTCGTTCCCGAAAGGATCTGTCGACATGTTGGATAGATTACAAGAAGGCCTATGACTCGGTGCCACATACATGGCTCATGAGGGTGCTGGAGTTGTATAAAGTAGAGGCAACTCTGCGCACCTTCCTGATGTCGTGTATGGGGCAATGGAGGACGGTCCTTCGCTATCCAGCATGTCGAAATACCCAAAGGAATAGCGAGCCGATAAGGATCGAGCGAGGCATATTTCAGGGTGATAGTTTGAGTCCGCTTTGGTTCTGCTTAGCCTTGAATCCTCTAAGCACACTCTTAGAGGATTCAGGTCTAGGCTATCGGCTGAGGAGAGGTGGTCAGGTTATATCTCACCTCCTCTACATGGATGACCTAAAACTTTTTGCTCCCAACAATTCGCAACTGATGGATCTACTGAAAGTAACTGAAACTTTCAGTAGCGCCATCAGGATGGAATTTGGTGTGGACAAATGTGCGGTCATGCATGTAAAGCGAGGGGAGATTGTGGAATCCGTCGGAACCCAACTCTCGGATTCCATAAACCTTAGAGCCCTCTCCGCATCCGAAACCTATAAGTATTTGGGTATGTCGGAAGCGTTGGGCATCAATGGTACTGACATGAAGCAGTCGTTAAAGGATCGCTTCTTTGGCCGCCTGAAAAAAGTATTTAATAGTCTTTTATCAGGTGGAAACAAGGTGCGCGCCTTTAACGGTTGGGTCATGCCGGTTTTGATGTACTCTTTCGGCATACTCAAATGGACTCAGACCGAACTCGACGCCCTGGATAGGAAGGTCCGTACACTGCTGACTGCAAATCGAATGCATCACCCACGATCATCGGTAATGCGGCTGTATATCCCGCGAAAGTGTGGAGGTCGAGGCTTTTTAAATGCTAAGACCCTCCACAATCGCGAGATATGCAGTCTCAGGGAATATTTCTTAGAAGCCGACGTGGGGATGCATCGAGATGTGGTCACAGTGGACAAGGGCCTCACCCCGCTCTCCTTAGCTAAAGAGAACTGGCGCAAGCCAGTAGTGCTTGACACTAATGATCGCATGGAAGTATGGCAGAGTAAGGAGCTTCACGGACGCTTTTTCCGGGCTCTACATGGGCCCGATGTAGACCAACTAGCGTCCGTAGCCTGGCTGCGTTTCGGTGACCTCTTTGGAGAAACCGAAGGTTTTGTCTGTGCAATTATGGACGAAGTTATGATGACAAACAATTACCGGAGATTTATTGTGAAAGACGGCACGGTGGACATCTGTCGGGCATGCCACCGTCCGGGTGAATCAATCAGACATATTATCTCCGGTTGTTCTCGTCTAGCTAACGAAGAGTACTTGCATAGACACAACCTTGTAGCCAGGATTATCCATCAGCAACTTGCTCTGAAATACAGCCTTGTAGAATCGGAAGTGCCGTACTACAGGTATGTGCCCGACCCAGTTCTCGAAAATGGACATATCACATTGTACTGGGATCGATCCATCATCACTGACAGGACTATTGTTGCCAATAAGCCTGATATAGTGATGGTGGATCGATTAGAGCGGCGCGCAATGATTGTTGACATAACGGTCCCGCATGACGGGAACCTCGTGAAAACCGAGAAAGATAAACAAATCAAGTATCTAGACTTGGCTCGCGAGGTTGTCGACATGTGGGATGTGGACTCAGCGATCATTGTGCCGATAGTCGTGACAGCCAATGGCTTAATAGCCAAGAGCCTCGACCAACACCTGAGGAGGCTCTCGTTGGGCAGTTGGATCAAGGGCTTGATTCAGAAAGCGGTACTTCTGGACACGGCTCGCATTGTTAGGAGGTTCCTCTCTCTGGAGCCCTGACCGCCGGTAGCTTGGACCCTGTTCCCGATACCGGTGGGCTACTATTTTTTATATTTTTAAATGTTTTTATATTTTAATATTTAAAAATGTAATTTATATGTAAATAATGAAATAAAGGAAATAATAATAATAAATGTTTATTAAAGATAACTATGATCCAATTTGTTAGTAGTACAATGACTTAAACTAGTGTTAGTAATTAAAATAACCTTAATCTACTCGCCCCCTGCCTGACCCATGAATCGAAGTATCAATATTTATGTGAGTATTAATATATCGATTCATGTACAGATAGTCAAGCCTACTGGCTATCATACTTAAAACGATGTTGCGACTAGCCCGCACTCTGCTCAGTATTGACGCGCACCGCTTGTGCAGAGTAGCGTAGAAGCAATCGATGCGCGCCTCCGCAAACCAGACCAAATGACCAGGTAGTGTGTAGGTACCATATTGCTTTAACTCAGTCTATCGCAGTTTACTGCTGGACTTCGCGTCTCCCAGGCAGCGCGGCAACACCCTGTCCTCCTCTTTCAGCATCCAGACTGTCCCAGCCATCATTTTAAGGTCATCGGTCCAGCTAGCTGGGGAGCATCTCATTTAAATGCTAGCTAAGTATTACGAAAACGAAATGTTATTAGAAAATAGTTTATTATCCAAGTAAAGGCTTCTTAAAATAAGCGCGACACAAAGGCACCGCTCGTCGTGCGACAGGCGGTGCCTTTGTGTCGCGTCGCGTGTCGCGCCTATTTGAACGAGCCTTAAGGTGAATCCTCAGTTGTAGCCCGCGAAATACAAATTTTCTTTAGTTTTTTTGCAAATTGCAGCTCTGATTTACGTCGTATGTTGATCAAAATGCGATTTTCGACTGTAGGATTGATAAATTTATTGAATAATAATCATCGATTTCATATCAATCGTCAAACTTTGGAAGTTCCACCTAAGAATTTTCATAATTATGCAATATTCTGGATAATTCTTCGGTGGAACAAATTTCCAAAGTTGGACGATTGATATGAATAGAATAGAATACTCTTTATTATGTACACCATAAAAATTACAGATATAGTAGAAATATGAAATAAAATATGAAATGAACATACATACACATACATAAAATCACGCCTTCTTCCCATGGGGGAAGGTAGAAACTATAGAATGCAACCTCCTACGTTCCTTACATACTCCTTTTGCCTCATTTCCGTTCATACATTTGGTCATACACGCACGCCGGTTGCGAGTACTACGCACCTGACCTTTCTGAAGAACATTACCAATAAGGTGACTATATGTCCTCCTAGGGCGACCATTTTTATTTTATTTTATTTTTTACACCTACCACATTGATTTAACACAAAGAGGAACGGCAGAGAATGCCCTGTGGCATAAAGTCCACCTATGTACTATGTACTATTGTATATGAAGTTTAAATAAATAAATAATATAGTGAAACATGCATTTTCAGTTGAAACTATGAAATAAACGTTTTTCAGCTCCCATTCTCTTGTCTGCATTAAAAAGCAGTCATCAAATCACGAAACTGCAAGATATATACAAGACATCACGGCTGTAACCCACGAAGGGTTAGGCAGACGTGTATCTATAGTACACCCACATTTCGCCAGTTATGTTTAAATCCCATGTATTAAGGGGCGATCCTATTGGCATCAACCAGGCACCAAAATTACGTAACACACTATCTATCACAATCTGAATCATTTTGAAGCCTATTGCTAATCCATTGCTTCATATGTTCGAAAAAATTGTCTGCTCAACAACGTAAATAACGCAATGAATGTTGTTGAACTGTCAAAATGAAAGCTATTCCTACTGTTAGGGTGTTACGCCATTACCCCACAGACTTACTTATCAAACGTAGCCACAAATAAATAGCAGTATAATCACATTGGAACGATGAAGCGGCTTCAAGCAAAGCAAAATAAAGCGCTCGACGGTTATTGAAATAAATTGCTGTAAAAATTATTTTCCTGCGCCTGCCGGGATGGTGTTATGCGTAAAATTCATTATCTTTGCCACTCCCAACTATATTGAGGTTGGCTTTAAGTCTTACCGAATGCAGCTAAATACCAAATAAAGAAAAGAAAGAATAATAGTTTATTCTGCACAAATAAAACGCACATTACAAAAAAAAGACATTAATAAAAATACAGACATACAATGTAGCCAAAAGCCACGTACCCAAAAATTAAAAGTTTTACAATTTTGTCCATGGCCAGGGACCAAAGACAATACACATTGCTCTGCAAGGTTAGATAATCCACCATCACCACCAGTATTTTACATGGAGCGATTGCTTATCTGACCTCCACTATCCAATACTCAATACTCAATACTCAATCCATTGTGGACCCTGTCGGGCTCAGCAAAAGTAGGAGAGAGGAAGAGGGCTTTTATTTGACTACTTAGTTGTTAGATACTATAATTATAATTATTGTGATTATTTTATACAACCTGTAATTTAAAAAAAATCATTTAAATATTCATTGATATTGTAATAGCATTTCATTAACAGAAATCTTTTTAAATTTATTTGTGAATGTATATTTTTGTTCTTCTTTAATTTTTTCTGGTAATTTATTATATTATAGAGGTATGAGGAACAGGGTGTAAAGTTCACTCATACTCTATGGAAAAGGGAGGATCCTCAGACCAGAAGGGTGTTGTGTCTGGTGGGCAACTGCCCGACGGTTGATGTCGGGACGTTGTATATATCCTAGTCGCGCGGTAAACTCTGCTTGCGCGATGCAGGATTTGTGTGACGTCAGTGTGACGTGTAGCTCGCATGTGGCGATGTTGATACCGCTACAATATATTTTCATGGACATGACTAGTGTACTTGTTGAGTGCATTTTTAGCTTAGAGCCTGGTAAGTTAACATATTTTTATGGCGCAATGTATATCTTGACTGTAAATTTTCTCTTGTTGTGTAAAAGTGTTGGTAATTTCAAACGAATTTGTATATTTCTAGAATATATAGGCAGGCGAGGGTAAGTATTTTATGTTCTTGGAAATTAAGGAAATGAGATCCAGTTACTGGGTACAACGATACCCATTCGTAAGACTGGTTATGCGAGATATGTAAGGTCGAGAAATATATTAAATGTTTTAAAATCACTAGCTTCTGCTCGCGTCTTCATTCACGTGAATTTTCATGTTCCCCCGACCCGCCACGTCGCATCGCAACGCTTGCCCACGCCAAGACTTCGTTTTCGCTTAGCGTTCTTTGTGCCTTTTTTTTCATTTGGTCGGCTCCTTAGGGGCCTAGCGCGATGTTATATAGCCTATAGCCTTCGTCAAGAACTGGGTTATCAATTGCAAAAAGATTTTTTCAAATCAAACTGGTAGTAACAGAGATTAGCGCGTTCAAACAAACAAACAAACTCTTCAGTATTATTTTAATCTTACTTCAGTACAAAACATATAAAGGACGTATAGCTAGCTCTATCTCTAACCTAATCTGGTATAGTTATTTTATTCTAGATGCATTGTCTTCACTTACAAGTATAATATAATTAATGTATATAACATATTTTTAAACATTTTAAAAGAGTGACGGTGGAGTTTCTTGCCCTTTCTTCTCCATTACGAAACTAATTTTTGGAAGGGGCAATTAGAATCAATTCTATTTTCTCGTAATTTTTAACGTCCAAAAGTGCCTTTTATTTATTTATTAAATTATTAGGAAGGGAAAACTTACAGCTAAACAGATACAGTAAGAAAAAAAAGTTTAAACAAAATATGGCCGATTACAAGTTTCCACATTTAGTATGTAGCACATAAGAACAAAACAGAAAATTTACTATAAAAAAACAAAACATAAAATTTACTATTTGCGCTCGAAAAAACCTTTAGAATTTGACTCTTTCCCACACTGAAGCCAGCAGATGGCGCTGAATTGAGGAGTTCAATTAAGAAAGAAAATAAAGACAGAAAGAAAATACTTTTATTTGCGCTAAACATGACGCAGAGATAAACTCGCAAATCCAAAAAAGAACGAGTTGGGGGAAAATATACGTCACACCTACGTAATCGCTCAGCATAATGCTACGAGGACGAGACTGAGCATCAGTGCTGGTTGGGCAATTAGGAGTTGTTTCGTATTGTAACCTATCTAACGGAGCAGCAGGGGTTGAGCGATATTGGCTATTCTGCCGAAGGACTGATGATCATAGGGTGCAGTGAATGAAAACCCGTAGAAGTCGGCAGTGCAGGACATAACACTAAGACTGCTTCCCCCGGAGTGTCACACAGAGGTGTCGGTACACCTCAGTGTGACACTCCGGGGAAAACAGTTATGTACGTTTTACCTATACCTACCTACCTATTACAGGAATCAAACGTACATAACTGGCGAAATGTGGGTGTACATCGGTATGTACACCCACATTTCGCCATTTATGTACGTTTGATTCCTGTAATAGGGGGCGAGACTATTGCCATCAACCGGGCACAAATCCAGACTTCGGGCTGCTACTGAGAAATTCCTGTTAAAAAAAACCCAATATCACATTGCCTGACCTAGAAATCGAACCAAGGACCTGAAATAGGATGTAGAAATAAAATAATAGTAAAACTTGCTTGGTTCCTCACATTATGAAACCGTCCAATTTCGTCTGACAGTATATTTACAATAATATTGAAAAATGAAACCATGTTGCTTGTTACTTTTTACATTGTACCGAAATAGATAAGAGTAAGAAATTGATGGTTTCGTAAGCACAGTGGCTGAATGATTGGCTCTCTACGAGTTACTGCTACACTGATTCGATTCCCGCTCGGTACAAAAATATTTAAAAGTAAATTCCTAAGGAAAATAAGTAAGTCACTACCCTTATTGTGGGGGGGGGAGGGTCATCAATTAACTTCTGCTGCTCTGGGCGGAGCGGGAGGGCGTGTCAAACTTTTACTGACTAAAACCCACCCGTGTTCCTTCAGTTGCCTGTGCGCCAGGACCACGGTAACCCTTTCGAACAATCCGCGACCTTGGCAGGCATCGGCCCTAGCGAAGCAGCAACCAAACTCAAAACTCAAACTCAAACTCAAAGCATTTATTTCAAATAAACCAATTACAGGCACTTTTGAATTGTCAAAGGGTCAGTCAGTCAGAAAAGTGAAGCTAGTTGCCCATTCCAAAGCGTAGTAGGTACCTATGGAGAAGAACGGACAAGAAACTCCATGGACACTCTTTTAAATCAACATAATATAGTTACAAAAAACAAATTGTTTACATCATTCATGTTCAAATTAAAAATGTGAGAACGATGTAGAAAGACGTGCACGTTTAAAGTATCCGAACAAAAAAGATAAAAAAACAATTCAAAAATTTAAATTTAAATAAGCCGTGGTAGCCAAGAGTTGACCAGTCCCTACTGACAGCGCCCGTTCACGAACATGACGCATGGATCAGCACCATTCAGCTCAACCATTTTGAAGGGAACTTAATGATCCAACACACACGCCACCACCAACGAGACATTTGAGTGAGCATGACATACTCTCAGCCGCCAGGGCACATTCAAGTCAATGAAAGACGAGCCTAGTAAATGGTGGCTTTATAGTAGCGATGGGCGATTCCGAGATATTTTAACAATCGAAAGAATCGGAGTTGTTAAAATAAACCATCGAGTCAGCCATCGACTCGCCGTTCTACAAAACAATCGAGATGTTTTTCGATTGTTTCGAGTCAATGGAATCGACCGCTAGTTTTCGATTGTTCGAATCAGTCACTCTCACTTACCGAGTCTCGCTCGCTCGGTTACCGACGTCAGTCGATTGTTGCATGCATCGAGCCGAGGTGCATGTTAGTTAGAGGCGAGAGCATGCCAGACTCGAGTCGAGCGAGCTGCGCGTAATTTGTGAACGTTTACCTATAATTACGATTACGTTGCACTGTTTTATTTTTAACTAATTTTAAATTCATCAAAATCAAAATTTTACCTTTAAATTTAAATAGGTAGATAGATAGTTAATAAGATTAAAAAACTATACTACATAAATATTTAATTAATAAAAAAACAGAATAATAAGAACCCTCGATATGTTTTATTTATTTTCATAATTCCTTCTAGCTAATTAAACGCACCCACGATACAGGAGAAACTCCTATAGTGGGGCAACGTCATTAAAAAAAAAAAAAAAAATCGTACGTAAGTTAACTACTTACATTTTATTTTTGATTGCTCTTGTTGAAAGAATTAGTTTGGCGTCTGGCGAGTTCTTGACTTGCATTGGCAAGTCAATAACTCGCGAAACTTTAAACCATCGAGGAACAACTCTCGAATGAACTCGCCATGCGCCAGTCGCAATAACAGACCGAGTCGGACTCGAATCCAAGTCAAAACAATCGAGAACCATCGAGATGTTCGAACAATCGAAACAATCGAATAAAACCTCTCGCCATCGCGCATCGCTACTTTATAGTAGGTACATAGTGCTCACACATGTGCTATGCCCCTAAGAAACGTATACAATTATTACAAAAATAACGATTTATACTACGTACTAAATTAAATCACGAAACGCTGCCGGTCTTCTGGGCACGTTTCCGGATCACAGCGTTGCGGGTAACACACTTGGCTTTCATTTTGACAGTTCAACAACATTCGTTGCGTTAATGACGTTGTTGAGCAGACAAATTTTTCGAACGTAAATAGCAATGGATTAGCAATATCCTTCAAAATGATTCAGATTGTGATGGATAGTGTGTTACACAATTAGGGCTAGATTTTGTTTTTATTTACTTTTTTCTTTTGTTTTTTAGAGTGTGTTTAGTTTAGTTTGTGATAATCCTGAGCGAGTGATAAATACATTTTCTTTCAATAATAAAAAACCAAAGACGAAAAGAATCTAATTTTGTTCTGATTTGTTTTCGAAAATACTATTTAAGCTGAAGTCTTTGTTATCATAACTGAAATGATTAAATACCTCATTTTATTTTATGCATAAACTTTGCTATTTACATCAATCGCAGTATTAAG
Source organism: Griposia aprilina (assembly GCA_916610205.1). Classification (NCBI taxonomy): domain Eukaryota; kingdom Metazoa; phylum Arthropoda; class Insecta; order Lepidoptera; family Noctuidae; genus Griposia; species Griposia aprilina. The sequence continues at coordinate 12,246,511 of OU744311.1, forward strand.
TTTTTCATTTCTTCAAAGGGTACTTAAATTACATTTTGATTAGGCTAGCCAGAAGGATAATAGTTAAATTTTCCAATTGCCGTAGATGATATTGCCAGTTTGCCGTGGGATAAAACCGGCCAGTATAGTAGATACTGCTAAGTTTGTCTGCAAAAGGGAACCTGGCAGTCTCGACTAGATAGCGACGCTGTCGCAAACTACCGATCGCTAAATATTAAGGTGAATCTTCAGTTGTAGCACGCAAAATTCAAATTTTATTTAGAATTTTGCAAATTGCAGCTCTGTTTTACGTCGTATGTTGATCAAAATGCGATTCTCGACTGTGGGATTTATACATTTATCGAATAATAATCATCAATTTCATATCAATCGTCAAATTCAAAGAAAAATTGAATTTGTTGGGCTACAACTGAGGTTTCACCTTAATATTTAGCGATCGGTAGTTTGCGACACCATCGCTATCTATGTCGAGACTGCCGGCCCTGACGTCATACATAATTCTGGTTGTATTCGAACACTCAAGCGAATTTAGAATCGGCACTTTAATTGCATAACACACTATCTAATCACAATCTGAATCATTTTGAAGCCTATTGCTAATCCATTGCTTCATATGTTGGAAAAAATTGTCAGCTCAACAACGTAAATAACGCAATGAATGTTGTTGAACTGTCAAAATTAAAGCCATTCCTACTGTTAGTGTGTAACGTAATTACCCCGCACCACATGATGATAAGGATTGTTACTATTGCCATCTCATTTCACCTAAGTTTTCACGGTGAGATTTTTACAGAATAAATCAGCAGTTCATTCATTCATTCATTCATTACCAGTTATCAGTTACCAGTTATGAACTAATGTAATAGTGGTACAACTGGCATTATTCATTAATAATGAACATTAAATCAAACTCAAAGCATTTATTTCAAATAAACCAATTAAATTCACTTTTGAATTGTCACGGGGTCGGTCAGTCAGAAAGATGAAGCTAGATTTATTGCCATTTGTTAAATGCAAAATTACATAGGTACCAATTCCATGGTGAAATGTATTGAAAAACTTGACGACGGTTATAGTATCAATATTGGCCACGCGCCAAAATAAACTTGTAGCCGCTTGTAGCGCTTTATTATTGAAATGACAACTGTCATTCATTGACAGCTGTATGTAATGTCTGTAACCAATGATATTTTATGCAAAAAGAGGTACCTAGATAAGTTGCACGTTTGGCAAGTGGCACGTCAAAAGTTCGTTAATTAGCCACGTTTCCTTCGTCTTGTGTCTTTTTCGCTTCTGATAATTACGACATGACGTCCTTCTTTCACTTGTTATCGAATAGTGTGACATTGTGTCGTTTTTGAAGATCGAATGTTGCTTAGGTAACCTCTAAAATAAAATAAAATCATTAATAATATTATTAATATCATTGGTTTTTATTACGACAAAGCCAAATTGCAGTAGGGTGGCAATTTGACTGACTGTGGTGTGTGTACGTAATATCGTCACTCATAAAGATTCTTTGAATGTGCTCCGCATGAGCCGTCCCTAAAGGAACGGGTTGCATCTGTATTAAGATTGTTGTCGCACGACTGACTTTGGGAAACTGTCAATGCGTTTATGAATCTGCAAAGAGATTCTAACTTTCTGACCTTTACACCTCTTTGCATGAGAATGTAGTTTGAAGAAGTGTTAGGTGAATATTAATATTTCTTTTACTGCTCGACTGCAACACGTGTAGTATGATCACCGTAGAAATGAAAGACAAAATGACAGGTTAATGAAAGACAAGCCGTGTGCCCGATAGGATTTAACATCGGCAAAAATGATGATCTTCCATGGTTTTTAACCCCTGTAGGAGATTTACAGCAATCCTTTTTCAGTGCTAATATTTGTGATACCTAATTACTTATGAGGAACTCTTGTGCAAAGTTTTATGCTTCTGGACCTAGGTCCAGCCCCTAGGGGCTCAGGCGATTATCAAAATGCACCGCGCTTCGTTGCGTAGCACGGGGCGGCAGATATAACATGGTATCAGTTTGTATATACAATATTGAGAAAAAACATCTCATTTCTAATAACCAATTTGATTTCCGAAGGAATATGTCAACCGAGGATGCTGCAACTCTCCTTGCCGATTGCGTCTCCTCACATATTGAGAAAAATAAAAAATGCCTTACAATCTTCCTTGATCTTGCAAATACATTCGACACGATTTCAACTAGCCTTAGAAACTAGAATGGATAGGAATACGAGGAATTTATCTTGAATGGTTTGAAAAACATAAACAAACCGACAAACTGGAAGCAGTACACGAACGTTAGCTCCTTTACTAGTGATCAACTCTCCATTGACTTCGTAGTTCCACAGGGCAGTTTACTCGGTCCCACGCTTTTCATTGTCTACTTATATATTAGCGACATACTAAACCTCTCCGCGAATAATGCTGAAATTTTAACTTATGCAGATGATACAGCCGTAATATTTCACGGGAAATCGTGGGAACATGTACACTGTCTAGCAGAAGAGGGATTGTCACTAATCGCGAATAACCTGGACAGAAACCTCCTCACGGTAAATGGCAGTATAACTAAATATATTGTTTTCTCCAAGACCACCATGCCGCTTCAAATCCACCGGAGCACTTTAAACTCAAACTACATCATTGTTCTTCTAACATGTCTACTTCCCTTTGTGACTATCCTCCTCTTGAACGAATTTCTTCCATTAAATACCTCGGTATTCTTATCTTTGACTACCTAACATTTAAGCAACATATTATCAACGTTTCTGGCAGAATAAAGAAAGAAAGAAATAAAATACGTTAAAAGCTGCGCGTTGTCTGTCAGTGAGCAAACGAATTTAAGATTTTTAATAAGAAGATATTCTTCTTTGCGATATCAAAATATGAAATGTCACCTTAAATGATAAATGATTTTATTTCTGTAAGTAGGTTTGTATGTACAAACACTTTTACACGTCAATTTTATTTGTTTTCATACTATAAGAAATAGAAGTGGTCATGCTACCCATGCTGGGCAAAGGGCTGTTTTCATACGGAATATATTTAATTGATCCTCAAATAATTCCGATTTTGCTTTTCCAAAATGTTTTTGAACACTCTAATATAATTGTCTCCGTAAGTGAACCTCTTTTTGTGAAACTCAAATAATTCCTATTTTGGGGTCCGCAAAATGCTAAATAGCCAATTAACTGCGACGAACTTGGATGTAACGGTTGGTCACAGTTCTAACCTAACCTGTCTCATGTGGTCGGGGTGCCCTAGCTTAGTTAAAAGCTTATCCTAGATAAGAATGCTTGGAAACATGCTGGTCCTGCTCCATAGGACAATCTAGAGTCTAGACAAAATCAAACTGGTTGCTAATTTAATTGTATAATTTATAATTTTTATGACATTGTTTTTTACATTATGTAACTACTTTAACTCACACACTAAGTTATTACTTGTGAAACTTTGGAAAAATCATTTACTTTTCAATATTTGTAAATATGTGAGCACCATGTATCTATCTCATAATTAATTTACCTGTCATGCGTTATATTTAATTATTTTTATCTATTGTGGTATTGTAATTTTAGTCTAGGTACATCTTCTTCACATATACTCGTAATAAATGTATACATAATATTGTAAAACATTTTTAAAAGAGTAACAGTGGAGTTTCTTGCCCATTCTTCTCCAACGAAACTACCTTTTGGAAGGAGCAACTAGAATCAATTCTAATTTTTTGTAAATTTTGACGTTCAAAAGTGCCTTTTATGTGCCTATTTGAAATAAATGATTTGACTTTGACTTTGACTTTGTTACTACGACCAAACGGTGAAAAAAGGCCACAAAGTTATGAGGCTCAATTATTAAAAGAAACGCAATTTTTTTTTAGAGGGTCTGTAAAATATTTCCTTTCAGGGTTCCGTAGTCAACAGGGAACCCTTATAGTTTCGCCATGTCCGTCGGTCTGTCCGTCTGCAGCTTAGTTCAGACACTGTTAGTACTAGAAAGCTATAACTTGGCATTGCTATAGGTACAATATGTACCTATATCCATGCCATCAAAATGGTAAAATAAAAATAAAATATTTTTAGGGTACCTCCAGTAGGTACACGTGGAGTAGGGATGTTTTTTTTTCTCGGATGTCTTTGTGGAGTATCGTTGGATAGGCCATTCAAAAATATTACGGGTCTGTGAAAACCATTTTTATATTCAGGGATCAGTTTGCGTACCCAATCATTGTGCGTGGTCCGACACGCACTTGGCGGGTTTTTTCATACATATAATTATTATGTGAACCAACGAGCATCACCACGCTTGCTCACTGATCTTAGCTATTTAATACTTAAGTTTCCTCTATTGTAATGAAATTTTGTCAAAGATTAACTTAGTATCTAGTACTAATACTTACCTATAGGGACTGCCGTTATTCTTTATAATAGAATATATTAGTCCTTTTTTGTACAGAAAGTAGGTACAAGTTACGGGATGTTAAGCTTAAGATGATCCTTATACTAACTACCTTAACTAAGGCATGCAAACAGTTTAACCTATAATAACAAAAACTCATTCAAAGTATATTATTAACAAATTCAATCAAAACAATACAAGTTTATTATACCATGTCAAAACGAAATTCAGTAGATTCTATACTATCTGTTGCCCGCGACTGCGTCTGCGATCAAGGAAGAAAAGTAGCTTATGTTGTTACTCAGGTCATGGTCTATCTGTGTGCCAAATTGCATCCAAATCCGTTCAGTAGTTTTAGCATGAAAGAGTAACAAACATCCATCCATCCATCCTCACAAACTTTCACATTTATAATATTAGTAGGCTAGGATAGGATTTAAATTCTTGTTTCCAATTGGTGTTATTTCAACTTAAAAATATAAAATGTTGAGCAATGAGCACATTTACCAGAGTAGGTAATGTAGGTATATATTTTTTACACCATTAGAAAGTAGAGATTTCAACGAACAAAAAGCCTGCCGACTATTTTAAAAAGCAGATATTTTGACGTGAGAATTTTCGATTGAAAATTAGGGTGCTTTTTCGCTATTGAGTCAAAATAAGGTGATAAAATAAATATTTGAAATCAAAAAAATTACAGTGTGTTCGGGACATAAAAAGGTAAGCTTTCAGCAAATTTCGTGAAAAAGAATATTTCCTTGTAAAAGATAAAAATCAAAAACCAAAAACTTGGTTATTTGATATTCTCACATACATTTTAAGGTTATGTGAAAAAAGTGTAAATACAAAAGTTGTAACTTTTTTCCATAGGACTTGTAGTTTTGCCGGAAATCGAGATAAACTGTTTTTACCCTTAAACCCCCCCCCCCCCACTTCCCGACCTCAGATCGCCCGTAAATTATTTTTTATTTCATTTTTGTTATATTCTCTTCCTTTTCCAATGGGTTTCATCCTACTATATTTTTTTTTGGTTTCAAAAATTATCGACTCTGGGCTACGAGTGAAAAAGTAAAAAAAAAAAATGAAGTTGTAGTGCAAACTGAACTTTATAATAATTAAAAACGACTAACGGGCAAGTAAGTAAGTAAGTAAGTAAAATTTTATTTGTTTAAACATGGTGTACATGATATATTGCATGCAAGATAATAAAAGATACAGAGAAGTTCCTTTTGCGAGTTGGCTTTGGCCCCTCGTACGCCTTCCAAAGGTCCGGGATCCCAGGGTCCCGAGGAATATCAAGAGACGTAAAAATAATAATAATAAAAATCTTTATTGCAGACCACATGATCCATAAGAAACCACAATTAAAAAATTCAAAAATGTTAATTCAAAAAAAGAAATACAATAAAAGAATGGCATACATCATTACATACACACAAACATAAACTCACGCCTTTCTGTCTTGCACACAGGGGCGTATTTACCCTAGGGCCAAAAGGGCCATGGCCCGGGGCGACAGGCTGCTCCGCGACCTCGCACTCACCTTTGTGCGCCTTTCTTTTTGATTTTATATGCCTGAAGAAATTGAAAAAAGCCTACATATTTAACAAAAAACAAACTCATTTGGTTGTAAGTTTGATAGACATCAAGACGCGGAGCTATCGTACTACTGACCGGCGCGGCGGAGCGGCGGGGTTTCCGTCGGACTCCGTCGCGACTCGGGACTAGTCGGGATGTCTTGACGTTGCGCTTGTCGTTTTCGTTCATATGCGAGAGCGATGGTCAGCGAGGGACGATGCTTGTACCATAATTAAGATTGGAGCCAAATAATAGCGGTTCTTGAAGCTATAAAAAGTGACTCTGACCTTCATAAAGCTTTCGTTAAAAATGAAGCTGCAGGGCTATTGGCTCTGGGCACCCCACAATTGCGGCGGTAAGTCCGTTCTTTGAGGAGTGGCTTGAAAGGCACCACGGCGTCCTCACCTTCCGCCTGACGCAGGTCCTCACCGGACATGGCTGTTTTGGAAGGTTCCTATTTCGGATAAGGCAGGAAGAAACCCGTTTTTTTTTTTGGGTGGGAAAACATTAAATGACCTCTCACGCTCTGGGCGGAGCGGAAGGCCGTGTCAGACTCTTACTGACTGAAACGCACCCGTGTTTCATCAGTTGCCGGTGCGCCAGGGCCACGGTAACTCTTTCGAACAATCCGCGACCCCGGCAGGCATCAGGCCTATCGGACCCCGTCAATTATGCTGACATCTCTTTGAGGCGCGCACAATGCACCGTTGACCCGGGCATGGTCCTTACCGGATGGCCCATTGCTCGCCGGCCGCAAGCCCACGCCTACGGTAGCCAGGGTGTCTCCTCCTGCGGCGACTAGGGGCGTGAGGGCGTAATGATTGCCTCTCCCTCACGCACTCCGCCTCCTCCTTCGTGAGCATTACTGTTTCGCAGAAGGAGGTGACTGCTTCCCATTCCCTCTCGCTCCGTACCATAGCCTGAACCAGGGCTGTTCGTGAGAGTTCGCCGCCACGAGGACACGGCGGTGCTCCGCCCAAGCGGGGCAGACCTCCACCTTACGCTCCACCGTGTCCTCCGGTCGATCCGCACAATGATAACACCCGGGCCTTTCCTCCCGCCTTATCCGAAACAGGAACCTCCCGAAACAACCATGTCCGGTGAAGACCTGCGTCAGGCGGAAGGTGAGGACGCCGTGGCGCCTCTCAAGCCACTCCTCAAAGAGGGGACTTACCGCCGCAATTGTGGCGTGCCCAGCACTGGGTTGCAACAGTCGCACTCTCCATGCCGCCATGAGATCCCGCCGGAGATATGTCTGTGCTCTGCGGTGACAAATTGCAGCGCGGAACATTCGTTTTCCGCACATAAAAGAATTAAAATTATCTACGTTCCCGTTTAAACGAAGAACATTTAAACAGTTTAGCTATTCATAATGTAGAAACTGACTTGACAAAATCCGTTATTGGTGCCGATTCTCTTGTACACCAAACTAAACTGTCACTAAATATCCTTACTTTTGACTAAGAGAACCTTAAAGTTATTCTGAAAAAAAAAAACTATAAGTTTAGAGGCATTTGTGACAAGAGAATCGGCGCCAATGTCATTGAAGAATTTGTTAACCAAGCTGTCCAACGAAAATATAATGTGAATATCTACGAATAAGTAATAGGTAAGTGTTTATTTCTTTGTATGGCCTTTTTAGTTTTTTCATTCACATTAACACTGCTGGATTTTATTTTATAAGTACATACTTAATTAAAAGGTTTTGTTTTTTCCGTTAATTTATGGGGCGGCAAACATTACAGGCCCAGGGCGCTAAATCTTAAAATACGCCACTGCTTGCACACTAAAAAAACAAAAAACTACGCGGCAATTTCCAACCATCGCATGTAGCTCTTGTCTTTCTTTATGTTAAAGTATTTTATGCAAAAAACATCATGTTTTTGGTACATTTTTGGAAACTAAATTGTACACGCAGGCTAAATTATCATCCAATATAATAATTATAATCCAATAGACAATGTTACTAACGATTTAAAAACATATCCAAAGTACAGATAAGCTGAACAGTTAAACCAAAAAATCCATGAAAAACGGTCACCCATCCGCAGACTAACCTTAGCAAGTGTAGCTTGACTTTACAAATCGATCGCTTTCCCCCGTTTAGAGATGTCACAATCTATTTTTAGCCATGATGTAAAAATACATATTTTTTATCATAATTAGGTATTAAGTCTTGATTTGATCCCAAAATCAGACCTAGATCATGGTGCTAGTCTTTTTCAACGAATACTAAATTACATCGCGAAGTGCTGTAATTACTAAGTACAGTGGTGCGTTTGTGATTCGCGAACAGAGAATATAGTGGAGTCGAATTTTGTTGTAATTGTTTTTGGAGTCAAATGTTGATTAGTTAGTAACAGTAGGCATAATGTGTTGTTAATTCAGATGCTGTGCAAAAGATTAATAGACCATTCAGAAAATGCTTATAAACTGTTGTTTTGTTTTAGAAATGTAATCATTTAGGTATTAAATCAGAAAATGTGTAAGAACTCCCTTTTCGCGTGACTATAAGGTTAGATAGAAAGTTTCCTTATGCCACCTTTTATGAATAAATGGATGACAAATCTGCAGGAGGATATTAAGAATGGAATTTAGAAGGAACAGTCAACCACATGTCAATGGTAAACTTAAGCTACAAAAACCGCTGTTACCGGTACATCATACCGGCTGTCATTTTCAAAATCGTTGCTACCGACGAGGACATGGATGAGAGAGATGTCACATTAACTTGCAACCTTTCAAATTTAAATTTAGAATAAAGCATTTCCTACGTAACACACAACATAAGGTCTACACCCTATTGTGTAACACGCTGTCACACATTTTGAAGCCTATTGCTAATCCATTGCTTCATATGTTCGAAAAATGTATCTGCTCAATAACGTAAATACCATAATAAATGTTGTTGAACTGTCAAACTGAATGCTATTCCTACTGTTAGTGTATTACACAATTACCCTGCTGGACTTTAAAAGAGACTGTGACCTCTGAATTTGTTTCGTTCTTTCTTCTCAGAGTAGTCGGATAGGAAACACCGAACTCATCTAGTTATATAACATTATTTATTTTTGACGAGTAAAAGTGTGTGTACGAACACACTTACAGAAATAAAATCATTCTATTACTTGCGGTCTCGCTCACATCTGTAACTTTAAATACAAAAAAGTATTTCTTTTGTGGAAGAGCATTTTTTTTTTGAATATTTTGAATAAGTCTAGCCCCATATTTAACTCCATAGGTTTCCCCGCCCACTGTCTCCGCCCACCTGTAGCGGGCTCATATTAAACGTAGCGCGCCGTGCCCTGCTCTCATTGATAGCCTGAACACCACGCAGACAGCAGCAACTGCTCATCTGGTTACTGGCAACACCGCAGAAACAGACAGGTTAGTGGAGAGTTTTCAAAACAGGTTGTGAGAGATAGGAAATTTTCGGACTGTTTTTTTTTGTGGTATTGGCTTTTTAATTTGTCTCTTTTTTCATAAACAAAATATTCGACAGTTTGTTAAAAGAAGAGTGACATTTTATCTGCCTAACTAACTATACAGAAAATATCGTTTAATTAATGACTCTATTTAAAATATTTAATTTTTATTGGAAACTAGCTGACCCGGCAGACGTCCTGGCGGTCTTGATTCTTACAAAAATCCCCTGGTAAAAACGACTCCATTTTTTTTCCGAATTTTCCAAATCTTCAGGCAGTATTTCCAATTTTTACTTTCCTATAACCTTATTCGGATTATTACGAACATTTAAAAATACAAAATTAACCTAATCAGTCCAGGGGGCCAAGTCTACTAATTTACAAACGTCACAATGGTCTCTGCATTGTTCGTTTTTGACAGATTTTGTATGGCAAATCTGTCAAAAACTCACAATGCAGAGACCATTGTGATGTTCGTAAATTAGTAGACTTGGCCCCCAGGTGTTCTCAACTCAAGTGATGCGCTTACCAAAGAACAGCATTACATATATTAATTTAAACAAGTATTAGATCAATTTTTAACAATTAAATGTTTTAACTCAAAATTAACTTAATATTGTGTCGGAAAAAAAAACAAGTTAAACTTTTCACGTTAAAAACCCTCATCTAGCAAAAATTGTTATTATTATTTTATTTTTAGGTAAACAGCTTAATTCGAATGTTGGTGACTTAACTAAATTACATACATACATAAACTCACGCCTTCTTCCCATGGGGGTAGGCAGAGACTACGGAAGCCACCTGATACGATCCATACATACTCCTTTTGCCTCGTTTACGGTCATACATCTGGTCATACACGCACGCCCGTTGTGAGTACTACGCACCTGACTTCTACGTACTAAATTAAATTACCCTTAATCTTTGCAATATCTAACCAATTTTTAAAAGAGCCGTAGGTGTAGTTTCTTGCCGGCTATACTTCATAGAAAACGACCAATTGGAACCGTGTTCCTAGCTTCTGATTTATCATAAGCAGAAATCGGATATTCGGCTGCATATTTAGCTAAAGTTTATTTATAGCTCTGAAAGTGTCGCGGCTTCTTAAAATATATTTTAATAAAAAAATATCCCGGGATGACAGGAACACCGGGAATGCATAACTAGTCGGGTGTATGTTAGGGAAGCGAAATCTAATAAATATTTATTTAAAAAAAATCCTCGGTATTCTTGGATTGCATAACTATTCAGATGCATATTTATTTAAAATTAATGTTTTTCCGTTGGTCTACTGTACTGCCTCGTTGATCTAGTGGTCGCAAGCGCTACTGCTGAGCATGAGGTCCTGGGTTCGATTCCCGGGTCGGGCAAAGTTTTATTGGGTTTTTCCATCTGGAATTTCTCAGTAGCAGCCCGGAGTCTGGATTTGTGCTCGGTTGATGGCAATAGGCTCGTCCCCTATTACATGGGACTTAAACATAACTGGCGGAATGTGGGTGTGCTATAGGTATACCTCTGCCGAACCCTTCTGGGAATACAGGCGTGATGTTATGATGCTTAAAGTTAAGATTTTTTCGATCGCCAACATCTCAACTTTAGGTGAACATGCATCCAAATAACCGATCTCTAATCATAAGTGTCCATGTAGGTTTACAGCAATCAGCTTCTTATACAAGGTGGAGACGACAATACAACGAAAAATTAAACTTCGTATATCTTATATGTTCCCAGTCTGATTACATTTTTTTTTTCAAATATGTCCACTATTTTAGTCACTACAACTTGTCAAAGATCGGCAAAACCCATAGTCGGCCCATCACTATTATTTAGTTTGTTTCAAAAAATCACTTTTTTTATTTCGGCGATAGAATTTATTCGATAGTTTCTAAATACTCCTATGCATTAGCATTACCAGAGGGTCGAGACAAAGTAACATTCGATTAGCGATGACTCTAGTAGAAAAGCCAAAAAATGTATTGAGTTGAAATAAGCTATCGAAATGTCACGTGACCATAGGGTCAACGAATAGAAATTAGCTAGACAATGTTAACATCATTCGATTATAAGAAACGAATCGACAGCGTCGAACGATTACTTCCATAGAGATGCGTAGCCAAGTGGCACTTTTTGACAAGCGTTATCGCTAGTTTTCGATTCGTATGATGGAAAAATTTGCGAAAGCGATAGCGGTTGTTGAAATAGAATCGCTCCGAAGCGAATGTCATTTGTCTAGGCCCTCAGTGTTTTCATTGGTCGTTGCCACATTGAATATAAAAATCAATTGCTGTTGGTTAGTCTCGCTAAAACTCAAAAACGGCTTGACCGATTTGAATAATTTTTTGTTTTGTTATGTTCTCTTTAACACAGGGACAATTTGAAGAAAACAAATGCTTTGCAATTTTGATCTCAATTTTTTTAAATAATCTTGCAATGCATATTACTGCTGTTATTTAATAAAAACCACTGCGGGGCTTACTGTTTTTAATCGCAGCGCCACCACCTCCTCTAGCAGTATTATTTTAATAATCTAACTTATAGGTGGTAGGAAAAAATAAATAAAAGGTAGAGCAACGCCTGCTGAGCTAGTAGTAGTTAGCTAGTAAATAATTAAACTCACTTTTCGTGTCTGTCTGTGTGACCGCATTGTTCTTCTAAACTACGCAACGGAATTTGAAAAGTCTCCTTCACTCTCCTTTCTTGCTACTATTCGGTTATAGCTTAATTATTTCTAATATAAAAAAAAACAACCGACTTAAAAAAAAACACTACAAAGTGAAAAATAACTTTAATTTCGGAAGTCGGTGTCTTTGTATCTGTATTTTGTTTTTTGCCACCGACTTCCGAAATTAAAGTTAATTTGCACTTTGTAGTGTTTTTTTTGAAGTCGGTTGTTTTTTTTTGTAAAAAAGTTTTTATTTTTCTCTTTCTAGTGAGTCAGTTATAAGTCTAAGTTACAATAGCCTAATGTCAACTGCACATCATCTTTTACAAAATATTCCTTTTCCCGACGCAGGGACGTTAACTGTTGAGGAGTTCACCTGTTAAGAACCAAAACTACTGGATGGGGAAGCCACCATCAGCTCCATTTCACCATATGCATTGTGTCGAGCATAAATTGCTTCGCAACCATATTAAAATCGAATCGCAACCCGTTAAATACTTATTATTGAGAAGTTCCTGTGGCCACCTCTGGTCTTCATCATCAGTTCCACTTCACCGAATGGTGCTTTTAAAGAGCAGATGCACGAGTTACTGTAAAAAATACCCAAAACGCTATACGTGTGCCTATAAAATTTGAGGATTTCCCTTGATTTCCATGGGATCCCCTCATCAGATTCTGACTTGGTGACAATGGGACCACCTCGAGAGCATACCCTTTCAAACAAAAAAAAGAATTTTCAAAATCTGTCCACAATTGACGGAGAAATCGGTGAAAATACATAAAAAAAAAAAAACATACATACAGTCGAACCCTCAGAGTCCCGCCTTGTCCTCCTTTTTGGAAGTCGGTTAGAAACCACTTTAAACGTTGCGAAATAAAGAGACTGACTAAAATTCACGATTATTTACTATAGTTAAAAAAAAATTAAGCACGCTTCGATGTATTTTTAACTGCTCTTATGAGGTTAACAATAAGACTTGTCCAGACAAATCTAATGAGCCCAAGATAGGTTTACTAGTAGCCATTTAAGGAATCCGTAACCTACCTTCCAGCTCCATCATCAGAGCAGCTCGATGGTACACACGACGACATAACAGAAAGAAAAAAAATATGTTTATTTGCGGTAAACATGACGCAGAGAAAAATATGCGTCACATCCACGCTAAACGGCAACCGCTCAGCATAATGCTACGACCCCATGCGAGACAGAGCCTCAGCGCTGCTATACATTTTCAGTTTTAGCCGACCTCGCATTGTATAGGCTTTTCGTGCACTGAGAAGTCAGCTTATACTGGAAATGTATAGCTTCATAATGTAGTCGTGCGTACCTAAGATTTTTTTGTATTATCATCACACGCATTTACAAAGTTTCAAATATGTGTTTCGAATAGATACGACCACTAGACTCACATAATATCTAAAATGTTTGGACTTTAAAAGAGACCTCTGAGTTTGTTTCGGCATTTCTTCGCAGGGATCAGTCAGCTAGGAAAAGCCAGCGTCATTATTAAACAGGAAGAAATTTTAACCAGTTTGCAAACTGTAACCATGAATTCAGCATACGATTCTAGACCTCGCACCCACTAACAGTAGGAATAGCTTTAATTTCGACAGTTCAAAAACATTCATTGCGTTATTTACGTTGGTGAGCGAACATATTATCAAAAAATAAAAACATCATTCTCCTGTCCCTACACCAATTAATTTTGTGGTAGACGCAATGTCCTTTTCTTCCATGTTTCCCCATTAGGTTACATTTCAGGTAGTCACCCCCTTTTCTAACCATCGTTTCCTTGACCTTCTCCTACTCTTATAGCCATCTAAATTAATACTCAACTCCCTGGTAGACGTAATAATTATACACTAAATTCAGTTACATTCCTAATAAAATACAGGTACACACCTATTCATTAAATGCCTAGTCAAATAACCCACCCCTAACTGTTCCCGGCGCAAAGGTGCCCAAAACGTTTGCTGCATTGTCACGTTGGATCGCAATGGCTAACCTTTGCACCAAGAACGAGCCGGAGCGGGAGTCACCCGTTTTTAACCGACTTCACAAAAGGGAGGAGGTTCTCAATTCGTCTGTTTTTTTTTTTTTTATGTGTGTGTTAGCTCATAACTTTTTTCTGGGTGAACCGATTTGGATGATTCTTTTTTTATTTGATAGCTGATGCTTCACATGTGGTCCCATTTTAATTTGATCAAGGTCTGACCAGTAGTTTTTGAGTTATCCTTAATACTGCAGATTTTTTCCACTTAGTTTATATGGATGATGTGTTAATAATTTCCTGTCACTGTTATTTACAACACCAAGTAGTGGTATACGAATTTGTGTGGGGTAGGTACCGCAACTAAAAAGTGAAAAATAAAAACTTTTTTACAAAAAAACAACCGACTTCCAAAAAAAACACTAAAAGACGTGAAAAATAACCTTAATTTCGGAAGTCGGTGGCCAAACACGAAAATACAAAACTAAAGGCACCGACTTCCGAAATTAAAGTTATTTTTCACGTCTTTTAGTGTTTTTTTTGGAAGTTGGTTGTTTTTTGTCATTATATACTTACTTAAGGGTGTTTTAAGAACTAAGAAAAAAAAAAGTTTATTCTGCACAAATAAAATACGACTGCAAAATTCGATTTTTCTTACGTTTTTTGCAATTTGCAGGTCAGTATCAGGTTGTATGGTAATCTAAATATGATTCGCGACCGTATCAAATATGGGTTTACAGAATTATAATCATTAAACTCAGCAATATTAACTCCTTAACTTAGAATTGGCTTCAAATGTCACGATTTCATTAAATAGTCATTCAGTAGGGTAATATGAACTTAGAGAGATGTATTGATGATTTTTATGGTTATAATTCTATAAATAAATATTTGATACGGTCGCGAATCATATTTAGATCAACATACAACCTGATACTGACCTGCAAATTGCATACAACTTAAGAAAATTTCGCGGGCTACCTTGGCGAATCCCCCTTAATCATAAAATAAACCTATGACACTCGGCAATATTGTAGCTTCCCATTAGTGAATGAATCGGATTAGCAGTTCCGAAGATTACCTACCCCTACATACAAGCTCACAAATGTTACCTCTATAAAATATTAAAAGTATAGATAAAAATAAAACTATAAAAAAAAAAAAAACGAAATGAATTGTGGATTCACCTCTTTACTTCATAAACCTTCTATTTTCAAATCGATTAAAGATGGCGGTCCTTACCTTTGTCGCCCTCACGGCAGAATATAAAATTATTTCGGTAATTTAACAATATTTACGACTAGTTGATTGCCTTAGTCCAGTTTTTTGTGTTTTATTCTGTTCCCTTTTCTTGCATAATTTAAAATTATTAGAACATTAAATCATGTTTAATGGCTGGCAAAGAAGCCTTGAATAATAAATGTGAAAGCTAGATGCCGCGGTTAAAACTAGGATGGGCGATCATTCTTCATGTCTTCTCTCGCATCGGTATGTCACTCGTGGGTTGCAGCTGTAGATCAGCGTCAGGTGGTACACCTTGTGCTGTCTTCTGACATTACGCTGAGCTGAGGCTCCTTTGGCATTATAATCATTGTTTTCCGTTTTTTTTTTGTTTTAAGGTGCATTTTTATAGTTGTAATGTTCTTACACGAACAAAGTATCTATAATTATACATTTATACTTAAACATATTATAAATTAAAGTTGCTTTTCGTGTCTAGAGAATTTATTCCGGAATGTCTATGTGTATAATAGGTACATTCTTATTAAACTTCCCGTGAGAGAAAATTGTCCGTGGAGTTTCTTGCCCGTTCTTCACCATAGCTTCGGAATGGGCAACTAGCTTCATCTTTCTAACTGACCGACCCCTTGACAATTCAAAAGTGCCTGTAATTGGTTTATTTGAAATAAATGCTTTGACTTGAGTTGAGTTTACTTAACATAAATAAATCTCTATGTTTCGACAAGTCGTAAAACCGTGCGAAAAATGGGTGCAGGTCGCTAGTATGCCGTGGTAAAAGAAAAAACAATTCAGTAAGGCGGTGGGGGGCTACAGGGAATCCCATAACGTCGCCGTGCGTAGTGAAGATAAAAACTGTTTGAAAATAGGTGGTTATTGACGTTTCCCGGGGTTCTCGTTATCATCATTTCAATATTTATTTTATTTTGATAGTTCGCTACCTTTATTTAACTGTCCATTATCCTGAAATAAAATTTTAGGTAACGCAAACATGTCTCGAAGATAACGCAACTCAGGCCCCAAAGATACAGACACTGCCTAGGTTAGGGGACAACTCTTCAAATAACTATTTTAAATATTCTAGTTATAGTAAGCTTACGTTATGCAGTGTGTAAGGGACAGCCTTCTGTAGACTGATGAGGTGAATCAATCATACTAAGATGACCGGTACATGAAATAATTTCAGGAACGTTTTGGGAATCTTATAAACCTGCACCCTAATTAAGTAACACATTATCCGTCACAACCTGAATGATTTTGAAGGATAATGCTAATACATTGCTTCAAATGTTCAAAATATGTATCTGCTCAACAACGTAAATAACGCAATGAATGTTGTTGAACTGTCAAAATGAAACCCATTCCTACTGTTAGTGTGTTACGCTAGTACCCCGCTGGTTGCCAAAAGAATATTTATGATAGTCGTAACGGGTGGGGAGTCAAAAGGTCATGTAACTTTCAGGATATTGGTATTTTACAGTAAATGGGTAGTAGATGTAGAGGTAGTAGTTCCATATTAAGACGCTTCCCCGACCAAACGACCTTGAGCGTTCGCTCCTTCTCTGTCCCGTCGCTGAGTCTCACTCTGTCTTGCTCCCTGCGCACGCTCATTTATCATAAAATTTACAAATTTATTGAAATTATTTTAATAACAAAAGACAAGCGATGTTTTAAAATAAAATAAAACGTGAATTATTTAGATTTTATAATTATCTATCCGTTAGTGAAATCCTCAAATTAATAGAACGTCACCCTTAGCAAAAGATGCATGCAATCAATAATTTTCGTCACTTTTTTACAAGGAGATTTTTAATGTATTTATAACATATAAAAACAAATAAGAACGTGCAATGTGATGATATGATATCGAACAATAATGTGCTTTTAGATGTAGTTTATTACCCATAGTGAATGAGTTAATAGCCTCTGAATAACGCACTATGGCAAGGTTTTGGTCGGGGTACCGCCTTAACATTAGGTAGGGTCAGCCTCAAAAAGATATATCGATCGATCGACAAGAATTCACTTGGATGTCTACAATTTGTGTTCCATAATATTGCGGGGTATTTGCGTAACACACTAGCAGTAGGAATGGCTTTCATTTTGACAGTTCAACAACATACATTGCGCTATTTACGTTGTTGAGCAGACAAATTTATCGAACTTATGAAGCAATGGATTAGCAATAGGCTAAAATGATTTAGATTCTGATTAATTAGTGTGTTACGCAATTAGGGAACTTGTATTCAGCTGCATCCGGTAAGACTACAATTAAGTACCCAATGTTTTGTGGATACAATATTCTGGAACAAAGAAAGAAAGAAAATCTATTTGTAGGGACTCGCACAGGAACATCACCAACTAAACTAAACACAATCTTAAACATATAAAAATGAAACATAAATAAAATGAAAATAAACGCTTTTTTACAAAAATACCTGCCAAAAAAAAAAATCGTGAACAAAACTTTAATTTCGGAAGTCGGTGGCCTAAAACGAAAATACAAAACCAAAGACACCGACTTCCGAAATTAAAGTTTTTTTCACGATTTTTTGTGTTTTTTTTTTGGAAGTCGGTTGTATTTCTATTATTCACTTTTTAGTTATGGTACAGACCTACCCCACAAACATTTGGATACTACTACTTGATATGTAAATAGCAGTGACAGGAAATTATTAAAACATCATCAATATAAACTAAGTGGAAAAAATATGCAGTAGGTATTAAGGATAACTCAAAAACTGCTAGTCAGAACTTGATCAAATTTAAATGGGACCACATGTGAAGCACCAGCTATCAAACATTAAAAAAAAAATACAGTCGAATTGAGAACCTGTTCCTTTTTTTGAAGTCGGTTAAAAGAGAAATTCTATACGAGGCCGAAAGGCCCCCAAAGTACGTAGACAATTAAATGAATTGTTGTCGATGTAAAGGAGATCGTCTAATTTAAAACTGCACGCCCCTCCACAAAAATTTATATGTATACAAACGTGGCGTGTATTTTATATGTATACAAAGGGGCGTACAATTTTAAACTGGATGATCTCTACCTACGTCTCTTTTAGGCTGTCTGTCTAAGCCTCTTCACTAATAATACAATATTATATATTTTATTTATTTATTTGTGCTTATAATTAGGTATATATATATTATAGTCTATTGATTTGTTTCTGTCTGCGTTTATAAATAAAGAAGTAAAAGCTCTCACACACAGGCGCCTTATTATCGGCGATAATATCGGATGCGTTATTGCGATAATGCGTCTCGATTTCTTGCCACACAGCTGCGTTTTTATCGTCCGATAGTTACTGATAAAAATTCTTCATCTGATGATAAATCAATATCCATATTATAGAAAAAAAAACTGGACACTCGTACAGACACGGAACCACTACTAATTAGGATAACAGTCGGTAAAACCAAATTATTGTGGTACACTAGTACTAACGTTATTAACGCAGGTGTGTGTAAGATCGTATGCGTCCTAATACAAAAATTTCTAACAACTCATATCGGAATATCGCAGGACGGAGGAACGCAAGCGTGCTACTTCTATTGCGTCGTTATTATCGCAGCAGTGTGTAACTTCTTGACCGTCCTAATAGGAAATGTCCTGGAAACAGATATCGCAATAACGCGTCTGAATTATCGACCGATAATAACGCGCTTGTGGGGGAGAGCCTTAGCACTTTGTTTTTTTTTTTTGATTAGTTAACATCCTAAGGTACATCCATTTTAAAATGAAAAGTAGATGTCTTGACAGTTTCGTTGGCATTGCTTAACTGAACTGTAATCGTGGCTTTACTATTTAACTCGGCATCAATGCGGTGTGGACGCACCCCGATGACCCTATAACCCTCCTCCAGGAGAGCAGTAGGGCCACCAGTACAGTATACAAAAACAGACCGCCAGCGTTCCGGCCTCGCCGCCGAGGTCCTACGCGACGCCCCCGACGTAATTATAATAATAATAATAATATAATTTCGATCCAGCCTGTCCCACCTTGCTGCCCTCCCCTCAGTGACGCCCTAAGCCGAGGTTCGTACCCCACAGGGGGTGCCCTGAGCGTGCGGTCGCCTAGTATTTAAGAATTTCGCCCCTGGCTGGAGGCTTTAAGTTAGTAGCTTGAGGCACCCACAGGATTGACCGGTTAAGTAGCCAAGACCTTAGTGGTCAAAACTACGAGTTGCCCAATAGGAAAAAAAAAAGAAAACAAAGAGGTGTGGACGTGGTTCCAGCACGGCGCTCGCGCCGGTTCTAAGGTGGTGCGGCCCATGCGCGATATTCATTCGTATACACAATCATGCGCTCCGGGGCCGTTGCGGCTCCAGCAAAGTCAAAGTCAAAGTCAAATCATTTATTTCAAATAGGCACACAATAAGGCACTTTTGAACGTCAAAATTTACGAAAAAATATAATTGAATCTAGTTGCCCCTTCCAAAAGGAAGTTTTGTATGGAGAAGAATGGGCAAGAAACTCCACCGTTACTCTTTTAAAAATGTTTGACAATATTATATATACATTAATTATTTAATTGTATGTGAAGCCGATGCATCTAGAATAAAATTACTATACCACAATAGGTAAAAAGAATTAAATATAACGCAATGACAGGTAAATTAATTATGAGATAGATACGTGGTGCTCACATATTATAAATATTGAAAAGTAAATGATTTTTAAAAAAATTCACGAGTAATAATTTAGTGTGTGAGTTAAAGTAGTTACATAATGTAAAAATCAATGTCATAAAAATTATAAATTATACAATTAAATTATCAACCAGTTTGATGTTGTCTAGATTTTGTCAGCACCATATACAGGAAGTCTGACTGGAGAAAAGTTGGAGTAAACATCTTTGCCCACCTCTGCTAAACATACATTTACAATATATACAATTTCAGCACAAATTCCGTCTCAATGAAACATCAGGAAATCGCAAATTTCCACACTTTTTTTTTTGTTTGCATCAATTGTATTTTATAATCTGTGGCAAACAATGGCCGTCATATTTCCGTTATTTCATATCAAGGCGGCAATCAAATTAATTTAGCTTACAATAGGGATTGATTTGTATGTAAAATGACAACAATAAAAGCGATTCTATACTTGTCAGTACCTACCTAAGTTTTAGTTCGATCGTTTTATGTTGGTGGGTGTGCCACATAAAAAAGATCTCCTACTGGACACTTTCTAGTGGTTTTAGAAATAAAATCATGGCTAGCAATCGTTTATCGTATCACCAACTTTTGATATAAGTAACGTAGCACAACAATACTCCCCTTTACGCCGAAAAATTAGGCAGAGGTGAACCTAGCAGCGACATTTTTTTTTTTAAATGCAACCGTCTTCGTAAAACCCTAACAAAGTGAAACATAACTTTAATTTTGGAAGTCGGTGTCTTTGGTTTTGTATATTCGTTTTTTTTAACCAACTTCAAAAAAAGGAAGATGTTCTCAATTCAACTGTAGTTTTTTTAAGTTTTATAGGTGTGTTAGCTCAGAACTTTTTTCTAGGTTAACCAATTTTGATGATTCTTTTTTTATTGGAAAGCTCGTGCTTTACATGTGGTCCCACATTTTGATTATGTTCTGACCAGCTTTTGAGTTATCCTTAATAATGCGCATTTTTTCCAATTAGTTTATATTGATGATGTTTTAATAATTTTGTATGGAAAATGTGAAATATTACCTACATGTTGAAATTTAGGGGTTTATGGGTTTCATAAACGGGGTCGGAATTTTCATTATTTTCGTGATAGGACACACCATTTTCGAGATATAAGCAAAATAAAAGAAAAACGTGAATAATTTACTGAATTTCGTAAAAAGTACTCTTTCTATTTTGCTGCCGTCGTACTGCCTTCACGAACCGTCATTAACCGACTTCCGAAAAGGAGGAGGTTATATGTTCGGCTGTATGTATGTTTTTTTTTTGTTTATGTATGTTCATCGATTTCTCCGTCAATTGTGGACCGATTTCGAAAATTCTTTTTTTTTTAAAGGTTATGCGCTCGAGGTGGTCCCATTGTCATCAAGTCAGAATCTGATGAGGGCATATCATGGAAATCGAGGGAAATCCTCAAAATTTATAGGCACACCTATAGCGAATTGGGTATTTTTTATAGTAACTCGTGCATTTGCTCTCGGAAAGCACCATTTGGTGAAGTGAAATTGATGATGAAGGCCAGAGGTGGCCACCGCGACTACTCAATAATATAAGCATTTCACGGTTGCGATTCGATTACTTTACTATGGTTGCTAAGCAATTTATGCCTGTCACAATGCATATGGTGAAATGGAGTTGATAGTGACTTCACCATCAGCTCCAGTTCTTCTGGTTTTAACCAAGAGAACTCCTCAACAATTAACGTCCCTGCATCGGGAAAAGAAATATTTTATAAAAGGTGATGAGCAGTTGACATTAGGCTATTGTAACTTAGATAAATTATTATCTGACCCACTAAAAAGTGAAAAATACAAACTTTTTTGCAAAAAAGAAACAACCGACTTCCATAAAAATACTACAAAGTGAAATATAACTTTAATTTCGGAAGTCGGTGGCAAAAAACTAAAGTACAGATACAGAGAACAAAGACACCGACTTCTGAAAATAAAGTTATTTTTCACTTTGTAGTATTTTTATGGAAGTCGGTTGTTTTTTTTGCAAAAAAGATTTTTTTTGTCTATTCTTCTGTCGACAAAACGGTGTTTGTGCTAAGCCTGCTGAGGTCTTAAATAGGTAAGTTTTGTGTTACATCTTTTTACACGTGATTGTACACTCAATAAACTCACTCTCTAGCTATACTGATGACGCAGCAAAAACAGCTAATTCCATTACAAAAAAACACTACATATCACCCCAATCTAGGTACTATCGTCAAGATAATTATCATTAAAATTGAATAATAAACCATTTACAGACCACTAGGAAATCCCACACGATTTGCCATTCTATTTTTAACCAGAAAATAAAAATAAAATTTCTAAATATCACTACTTATTTTTAGTGTTCAAAATACAAATAAAATTACTAAGGTGAATCCTCACCTGTAGCCCGCCAAATTCAAATTTTCTTTGGTTTTCTGCAAATTGCAGCTCTTTTTTACGTTGTATGTTGATCAAAATGCGATTCGCGACTGTAGGAATGATATATTTACTAAATTATATTCATCAATTACATATCAATCGTCAAACTTTGGGATTATTTTCCACCTAAGAAGTTTTCAGAATATTTCATATTATGAAAATTCTTAGGTGGAACAAATTTCTAACATTAAAATAACCATAGCCAATAAAAAACAATAACTAAAAGGAGGTTCCACTCTAACCATAGACTAAAGAATTGTATATGTCAAAAATAAAAAGGGACTAAGGGTACAAATCTATTGTTGAGAATATTTTTAGATTGATTAGGTTAGATTTTATTATTTGATTGTGAGGACAATCGAGTTTCAAGAGGGCTTTTGAGTAGGTGAACCTCTATTTATTTTTTGGGTATAGGGACGAATATTATTATGAATACAACGGTTTTACTGAGAGGTAAACTACTTTCTCTAGGTAGGTATTCTACATTCGATTTTTTTTCTACAAGCTATTTTATATTGAATATTTTAAATATGTTTTAATTATTTTAATAGAATACGGTAACGAACATATGAACTAGCTTCGCCTTTTCATATGCCAAAATTATTTTTTCTTTCTCTTGTAGTTAATTAACTAAACACATACAACAGAGAATTACTCGGAAATAAATGACCCCTGCGTGTGCGGGGTAATTGTGTATCACACTATTACAATGGCAATGTCTTTTATTTTGACAGTTCAACAACATTCATTACGTTATTTACGTCGCTCAGCAGACGATTTTTTCAAACATATGAA
Source organism: Griposia aprilina (assembly GCA_916610205.1). Taxonomy (NCBI): domain Eukaryota; kingdom Metazoa; phylum Arthropoda; class Insecta; order Lepidoptera; family Noctuidae; genus Griposia; species Griposia aprilina. Next base: position 12,269,706 of record OU744311.1, read on the forward strand.
GCAATGGATTATGAATTTCCTTAAAAATCTTTCGGATTGTGATTGAAAGGGTGTATTCCCGTTCGTCCCACTGACTTCGTCCCCGTAGTGGGACGATCGGGAATTTACAAAAATAATATTAAATTTGTTCCCGATCGTCCCATTCATGATTGTAGGGGGACGAACGGGAATAATTTATTAATTATCTTTTAGGCCTCTTGGTCCCACCAATTAATTTCAGACTGGTTGTTTTCATGGTAAAAAAAAAACAAATTTTAAAATAAAAATCAGTCATTTATTAAGGAATAAAAATCACAGTTAATATCACAGAATCAACTTTACGTACCTAAGTATCAAAATACACATACACTGAAACATTAAAACAAAATAAAATTCTCCATAAAACTAAAAAATATGATTAAAAAAACAGTCAGCTTCTTAAATCAGCTTCTTTTTGAATAAAGAAAACGTCCTAATTATTACAAAGTCACACAGTTTGCTTATGTAGGTATACAGTGGCACATTTTTGCGTTAAACATTATATAAGTGAGCAGGACAGTGAACTCGTTAATTTTACACATAAATAGCGTCAATAAACAATAAACTATAACAAAATCATAATAAAAATACCCAAAATATCACAAAATCAAGAAGAATATAAAACATCATAAAGAGTAACAATAATAAAAAAATTACATGGATTTAAGAAAGTAGTTGAGACCATAAAATTATTATCGCCTTATTTTTTATTTTATGGTCTCAACTACTTTCTTAAATCCATGTAATTTTTTTATTATTGTTACTCTTTATGATGTTTTATATTCTTCTTGATTTTGTGATATTTTGGGTATTTTTATTATGATTTTGTTATAGTTTATTGTTTATTGACGCTATTTATGTGTAAAATTAACGAGTTCACTGTCCTGCTCACTTATATAATGTTTAACGCAAAAATGTGCCACTGTATACCTACATAAGCAAACTGTGTGACTTTGTAATAATTAGGACGTTTTCTTTATTCAAAAAGAAGCTGATTTAAGAAGCTGACTGTTTTTTAATCATATTTTTTAGTTTTATGGAGAATTTTATTTTGTTTTAATGTTTCAGTGTATGTGTATTTTGATACCTAGGTACGTAAAGTTGATTCTGTGATATTAACTGTGATTTTTATTCCATAATAAATGACTGATTTTTATTTTAAAATTTGTTTTTTTTTACCATGAAAACAACCAGTCTGAAATTAATTGGTGGGACCAAGAGGCCTAAAAGATAATTAATAAATTATTCCCGTTCGTCCCCCTAAAATCATGAATGGGACGATCGGGAACAAATTTAATATTATTTTTGTAAATTCCCGATCGTCCCACTACGGGGACGAAGTCAGTGGGACGAACGGGAATACACCATTGAAAGAGTGATATGCATTTGGGGTACTGGATATATTATCGCTTTTTAATCAATTTTTCCGTACAATACTATAACTACATAATTTTTCTAAGGGTTCAATAACAAAATTATTACACTACAACTAGATACTAGGTACCTACTATTGAATATTCTATTGTCATTTTACCTTACTAATAACTGCATGATTTATTTGTATATCTCATATGTTGACTGTTCTTAATGAGAATAAAAATCTTTAAACCGAAACCGACATTAAACAATCATTAATAAAAACACCAAGACAAGCAAAACACACGAAATAAAACAAAGCCTTTAGTCCCCAATCGAATGGCTGGCAACTCGTTTTCGAAACGTAATTAAATTGAATTAAACAATTAATTCTAAATTAAGACACTCAAGGCGTAATGGAAGGGCTGTAAAAGATTTTACTGGCGTGTCTAAGACCCTAATGTGGGCGAATGTGTTTTAAACAATTGTGTAAAGGTTACACGTGACACTACATACGAGTATGTCTATTCCATTCTGAAAGCATTTTCAATTGGATTTGTAGTCAATTGCAACGTCCCTGCTAGGGCAGGCAAATTAAAAAAACTTACAGAGAGAGGTAAGGAACAGTAGTTTATTTTATAAAAAAAAATAAAAAAAACTAGCATTTGCCCGCGGCTTCGCCCGCGTGGTTGGCGAAAATTATCCCAAGGGAACGTACTACCGGGATAAAAAGTATCCTACAAATTAATCCAGGTTATAAACTATCTGCGTTCCAATTCTATCCAAATCCGTTCAGGAGTTTTTGCGTGAAAGAGTAAAAAACATCCATCCATCCATCCTCACAAATATAATATTAGTTTCACATTTATTATAACTTTCACATTTATAATATTAGTAGGATTAAATCCACCGGTGAGCTGTCATGAGTTCTCGATATCGAGTGCGTGTTAAATTCCAGCCCGCCTAAAGAAAACCTCTGTCCTGATAGTTCCCAGTACGTAGGTGACTGGTGGCAGCCAGGTAGGTTGTCTTCCAACGGCAGTTAGGGCAGCTCGTAGGGTTGTCCAGCTACAGCCCTTGCAGTGGAGGTAGTAAAGTTTAATCCGGTACGGAAGTACCCTGGAATTTCCGGAATTGGGCATTTTAAAGAATGACAGAATGCATGTTGTGTCACTCCCATGTTGTTTACTGCTATTTTAGTCAATTAATAGTTTTACTAAGCAATTTAAAAAAAAAAAATAGTTACTAGCTTCTGCCCGCAGCTTCACCCGAGTGGATGTCGGCAATTTGTCCCACGGGAAGGTGCTAACGGAATAAAAAGTAGCCTATGTTCTTCCCCGGGATGCCATTAATATCCTTGCCAATTTTTTTCGAAATCCGTTCAGTGGTTTAGGCGTGAAAAGGTAACATACAGATAGAGTTACTTTCAAATTTGTAATATTAGCTGTTGCCCGCGACTTCGTCTGCGTTCCACGATGAAAAGTAGCCTATGTTCTTACCTAAGTCATGGTCTATCTGTGTGCCAAATTTCATCCAACTCCGTTCAGTAGTTTTTGCATGAAAGAATAACAAACAAACATCCATCTATCCATCCATCCTCACAAACTTTCACATTTATAATATTAGTTGGATAGGCTTAGTATGGATTAACTAATAGGCTAGCTAGATTGTAATAATAATAATATATATGATTTATTTATTCAACAGACAACTGGGTCCAATTTCAAAAATATTTCTTACAATAATTTTAGATGTTATTAAACAATTTAACTTATTTCCTATGTTAGTACTTAAATTCTACTACCGATAGAGTGGTTTTTATAACATGCCTCATTATGGGGCTTTCATCAAGCCCATCAGCAATAGTTTTAAGAAGGCTGTTGCCACTGTCCCGTAATCTTGTGAGAAGAGATGCATTCTTTTTCCGCACTACAGCTGAGAAGCTATCAACTCTGGCTCGAGCAAACATGGCAGATGCACTGGAATAACGTGGCAGTCGCAACAGCGCTCTCCGCAAAAGCATTGTTGTATTGAACACGCAATGCATTGGAGGCACGCTTAGTACAGCTGATCCAGAGAGCGCTCGAGTACAGGGATGTGTAGTATGCTTTAAAAGGTGCGGTTTTGACCGCATCTGTACATCGCGCGAACCTACGGGGTAATATAGTATCACCAACTACTTCACAAAGGAAAAAGCCGTAGGTACGGGTCCATCGATCAAAGATGAAGCAAACCGAGGTCGGTTCGTGAATGGGTGACTATCCATTTCATACCGAGAAAGCTGTCCCAGCATCCTTGGTACATCTTTGACGGCCATCAGTTCAGCCGGAAGTCTGGCAACTAGTCTTGCCAAGGAGTATAGTGTAATCCAGTAACTGGGTTGTGGAGGTCAGATAGGCAGTCGCTCCATGTAAAATACTGGTATCCAGCTGCATCCGGTTAGACTGGAAGCTGACCCTAACATAGTTGGGGAACCTGTTAGGCAGATAATGTTTCTGCAGCAACCAATCAGTGTTTGCAGCTGGTTGAGAGATTCTGGCTGCAGTCCAGAGAGCATGTGTTTTGGTGGATATAATAAAACGTTTGGGGGTTGGGTAATTATATTATTTTTCTTAATGACAATAAATAATCCCATCGGTATTCTCTTCAATGTTGGTTGATTATCAGAGTCACAGTTGACTTCTCTTCTAGTATTGTATAATTGCATACCACATGTGTGAGTACTATGTACCTACTATAAAGCTACCATTTACTAGGTTTTTCTTTCATTGACTTGAATGTGCGCTGGCGGCTGAGAGTATGTCATGCTCACTCTAATGTCTCGCTGGTGGTGGCGTGTGTGTTGGCTCATTAAGTTCCCTTCAAAATGGTTGAGCTGAATGGCGCTGATCCATGCGTCATGTTCGTGAACGGGCGCCGTCAGTGGGGACTAGTCATTTCTTAGCTGCCACGGCTTATTTTAATTTAATTTAATATTTGAATTGTTTTTGTCTTTTTATTACGGACCTTTTAACGTTCTGCATCGTTCTCACATGCATAATTTCAACATGAATGATGTAATATTTTGTAACCATATTTTGATTTAAAAGAGTGTCCATGGAGTTTCTTGCCCGTTCTTCTCCATAGGTATCTACTACGCTTTGGAATTGGCAACTAGCTTCATCTTTCTGACTGACCGACCCCTTGACAATTCAAAAGTGCCTGTAATTGGTTTATTTGAAATAAATGCTTTGAGTTTGAGTTTGAGTTGAGTTCCGTGACTTAGAGAATTAACCTGTACCTACTATCTTAGCAGACAAAGATTGAAATATGTAAAATATTCCTTACAAATTCTTCTGATTAAACCGTGCAGAAGTAGCACCCCGGAGACAGCTTAAGCCTCATTGCTCCGAGCTATGTGGTATCTTCACTTTACAGTGAGTTTTTACCTAAGAATAGACTGTTAGATCCCGAGGGCATCGTCAAGATGAGGGGGCTATATCATTGTGTGCGCAGGGCATATTTTTTAGGTGTCGTCAAATCAAATTGAGTTCTAATTTTCTTGTATATGTTCTTCAGGTTTTATTTGAAATATTTAGCGAAACGTTTTCATCAGTGATAGAGAGGGTGATCCAAAATAAACTTTTTTATGTACAAAAAAAAAAACGATGGCCAAAAAAAATTCACTTTGTAATTGTGGTTCCCCACAGAAATTCGTATATCACTACTTGATATGTAAATAACAGCGGCATGAAGTTATTAAAACATCATTAATATGAACTAAGTGGTAAAAAATACGCATTATTAAAGGTAACTCAAATACTTTTGGTCAGATCTTGATCAAATTATTGTGTGACCACATGAGAAGCACGACGTTTCAAATAAATAAAAATCGGTTCACCTAGAAAAAAGTTCTGAGGTAACACACATACAAAAAATATAAAAAATATAGTTGAATTGACCACCTCCTCCTTTTTTTGAAATCGGTTAAAAACAAAGTGGTTTCATTATTTATATCTGTCGTTTAATGTAAAGTCAACACTAATGAATAACTGTTGTTATTTTATTTCACATACGAGTAAACGACATGGGCACTTAGGAAACGTCAGAAGCTAGGTGCACGTTTCCAATTTGTCATTTCCTATGGAGAAGAGTCGATAAGAAACTTGACAACATTGGTAACACTTTTAAAAACAATTGGCTTTTACACTGTTTTCAACCTACAGTGTTAGTTAACATGACATTTGACAGCAAATTAAACGTTTCAGAGACTTTTACCTAACCTTTAAAATCTGGGCTAATTACTTAGGTAAAATGATAGTCGATAGTCAAAATTGTTGATTTGATGTGTTTAGCAATAAACACCGAGGTAGAGATACAACAGTTACTTTTAGGTGGGTGTCATCAAGACTCAAAATCACGATTACAAACACGAATATATTATTTAATATAACCCCAAATAAATTGGGATAAAGCAAGAGAATTATGATGAAGATGAAATACGAATAGATTAAAAAACATTTATTTATAGCTACAAAGATGAAATATGCAAAGCTTTATCAAAAAGGACGAACGTAATTAACACTTACTTGTAAAACTAGAACTTTGTAAACTGTTGCGCGAAGTTGGCGGGAATTCATACCACGCTCCGCCATCTTGCACGTTCCGTTTCTAGTTACGATGTTGCCAAGCGTGAAAATAATATCCGTCGTGGTGTGAATACAGCCTTTGAGGCTGGCAACACCGGTGGCTGTTTATTTATTCAAATATTTTTGTTCGTGCGTAAGTTTTTCAAATATAAATTAAAGTTAAAACGGCTTAGATGTTAGATTTATTTATTTTATATGTTATGCTTGTAGGTACTTATTATAGATGAGTTTACGTGGAGATTTGATTATGCAAATGGCGTACGGGACTTATCTTCACGTGTGTATAATTAGTACAGATTTAGATACAAATAAGTGACATGTCATGACTGTATCTTATTTAAATAAAATTTAGATTTTGTGTCAACCACTTGTCACTGATCTCAAAGATGGCTGGCGCATGCTACTTTAAGAACCACAATTACAACAAATAATTGAAATTAGATTTAAATTGTTTAAATCGGCGGTAAGAATTTTCTGATTTTCAATCATTGTTAGTATTACGGAAGCTTGTGTTAGAGCTGTTGGAGACTTATAAAAAAAGAAATGGTACCTAAATAACTAAAAAGTACCTAAACAATACATTATACATAGTATTTATAACTAGCGACCAATCCCGGCTTCGCACGGGTGCAATGTAAATAGTTACTAATGTGGTGTTAGTGTGGAGTGATTAATAATAGTATGTTACTATTAAGTAACATAAGGGAAATTTTGATCTATATTCAATGCACAACGAATCTAGCGTATTTAATTGGATAAGGAATAATACTGTATTGTTTAAAACAGCTTCGTAAATAAGTTAAAGATATAAATAGTTACTGTGGGTTATCCTTAGGAGATAGACATATGCGATCCAAGACTTTTTTGTAGTACTTTTTAAGATATACAATTTCTTAGTACATTATTTTGATCTATCTCGTAAGGCTTAGCCAGCGTTTGCAATGTAAGCGCACAAAATATGTTTTTTACGACATCACGTTACAGATCCTTTAAATTCTCGACTTTTCTCAACTTTATATGCATGTATTATACCTTCCTCTAACCTACCTCTAACCTTCCTCTTAAATCACTCTGTCTATTGATGAAAACCGCATTAAAATCAGTTGCGGAGTTTAGAAGATCTAAGCGTACAGACAAAAAAAAACGACTTTGTTTTATACTATGTAAAGATTAACTAAACATAACTGAATGCAGAGACCTTTTCCCAGTGGTAGAACTTTATAAGCACAAGGTTATTGCATCATTGCAAAAGTCAACGTACTTCTAACTATAGACAAACATTCTCTGCCATAACTTTTCAAACAACAGAAAGGTAGAAAATTGGCATCTGCCCGCATCCACCCGTGCTACGCATGATGAAAATTGTGGAGCCCCTCTATTGTTCTGAGGGCGGCAAATCAACTGCCTAGTGTTGGGATAGGACACTGTCGATAACGATAAAAAAATCTTGGGTTATAATTTTTAAGAAAGTTTACGTTATTCATTAGACATTAGACTAGCTAGAGCATTACAAACAAAGTAATTGTAAAAGCGGCCAATAGGTACTTTCTGAGTTATTAACAGTCAATCGTAGACCATTAAAACGCACTTTTGAACGTAAAAAATTACAAAGAAAAATAAGAAATGAATATAGTTGCCTCTTCCAAATAGAGAAGAATGGGGAAGAAACTACAGAGATACTCATTTAAAAAAAAATTGATACACTATTCTAGAAAATAGGTGTAAGTTTCGTTTCCGAATCTTACCCTAACTACCTTTTACTTTTGATTAACTTATGAATATCAAGAACATCATATTCAGTCTCAGTGTAGTATTTCAAGAATAACGCCTCAAAACCGTCTTTGTTTTATACGTACTTACTTACTTCTTTTTTTTTATTAAAATACTACTCAACCTCCTTATCGATAACTTTACACTACCGTGTCGCACCCCTAAACCACTTGTTGTTCGTCGGCGGGTAATTTTCCCGCGCAGATCCATTGAAAGGCGCGGTAAACGTTACTCAAGTTTACCGGTAAACACCGACATTTTGTAAGCGGGGTATTTTTATAAAAATGCCTGTTAAATTGTTTGGTAAATAAAGGGGTTAAGGATTTTAACTAGATGTGATTTTGGATTCCATTGTTAGAAAACAAAATTATTTATTTACCCTTAACTTTATAAAGATGAAATTTGGACATGCGGGAAAAAAGCTCCTGAAAGAACCTGGGGGGGGCTTTGTCTAGCTGTATAGGCTAATATAAAAAAAAAACCTTAACTTGGAGTTTCTTTATGTGAATAGTAGTAGAGCCCTTTGAGAATGCACATGAGAGAAACACTGAGACTGTCTAAATAAACTTTATTCTTTCTTTCTTTCATTCTTTCGTTCTTTCATTCATTCTTTCTTCCTTTGTCTTTCTTTCATTCATTATTGGAACGAAGTTCCTTATCGCGCGTTGTGAAAGGGGGCTAGACGGAAAAAATTCTTACGAAAAGTTGTCACGACACTTTTTGCTATAGTAAGCTATTGTAAGCTGTGCGGCGTCGCATGTTTCTCTGTCTGTCTCTCTCTCTCTTATAGAAAGCAAGCCAGACATTTTCATTTCTATTTCGCATTGAACAACAACAACAACAACAACAATCCCAACAACAACAACAATCCCAACAACAACACCCCAACAACAACAAACAACAACAACAACAACATTTTTTTTTATTTTTTTTTTAGAACTTCGTTCCATCCGGGTGTCCCTTGACACCTCTCAAGTTTTTTTTCTTTCCTTCATTCTTTCTTTCTTTAGACACTAGCTTCCACCCGCGACTTCGTCCGCGTGAAATCTTGTTCCCCCGACCCACCCCGCCCCCTAACCGCGCTGTACTTTGTTTTCGCTTAGCATTCTTTCCGACATGTTTTGTTATTTCTCGGCTCCTAAGGGTCGTAGCGTGATGTTAAGTAGCCTATAGCCTTCCTCAAGAATGGGGCTATCAATTGCAAAAAAATATTTTCTAATCCGACTGGTAGTTCCTGAGATTAGCGCGTTCAAGCAAACAAACAAACAAACTCTTGAGCTTTATTATTAGTATTAGATTAGATTAGATTTTAGCTTTTTCTCTGGGATGTAGATCTCCTGGCTGCGGTGACCATACTTAATTTACCATCAGTTGAGATTACTTCTTGTTTTTCATCCAAAAAAAAATAATTACCTTACTGCTTCCTTGGTCTAGTGGTCGCAAACGCTACTGCTGAGCATGAGCTCCTGGGTTCGATTCCCGGGTCGGGCAAAGTGTTATAGGGCTTTTCCATCTGGAATTTCTCAGTAGCAGCCCGGAGTCTGAAATCTGTGCCCGGTGGTGGCAATAGGCTCGCCCCCTATTATATGGGACTTTTAAACATAACTGGAGAAATGTGGGTGTAGTATAGGTACACCTCTGCCTAACCCTTCGGGGAAACAAGGCGTGATGTTATTTAATGTTATGTAAAAAAAAAAAAAATACAATTAGATAAAATTAATCTGTAGAAGAAATAAACGTCGGTACCTACCTACTTGAATATAAGTCCTTGACAAACATTTAGATGTCTCTCTTATCATATGCAGCTTTTGATTAATTAAAAATAAATAAAGCGCTTTTTGACATGTGTGTGTCGATATGATAGACGTTTGTATAACTATTCTTCCTATAGTAGAATATGCCATCTCCATAGTTTTCCTAACTCAATGCTAGAATTGTCACACTGACCGGTGTCAGGAACGCATTATCTTGACGGCCAGTCTGTAGCTATTGGTTTAAGAAATACTAAGGCCTGCACTATAAATAACTAAGAATTTTTCTGAATATTTCATATGAAAATTCTTAGGTGGAACAAATTTTCAATGTTTGACGATTGATATAAAATTGATGATTATTATTCAGTAAATATATCATTCCTACAGTCGCGAATCGCATTTTAAGCAACATACCTTAGAGTAATTAGACTTAGCGTGATAGTTACATTCAAAATTCCGTTCAAAATTGAAGCAACAACACAGTGAATGTGTGCTTATGCGGCACGTAATTACATTTGCCGACACGCATACAAGCAAACGAGTAAAAAATGAAACTGTTCCAAATTTGCCAACCTTGCCGGTAGGCATAGGCATAGAATTATTACTTAAGTTACGTTTAGAATTATTTATTTTATTTGTTTATTTAATTTTATTTATATATTCATTTCACAGTGTAGGTAAATATAGTTACACATTTATCTTAACTAATTAGTGCAGTCCGGCAAAACCGTCTAAAAACGGAAGTAATTTTTAATCTTTGAAAAACAAAACAAAAAACATGAAAAACAAAACACACACACATTTCTTTCTTTGTCAGTATTGTTTCAATCCGTGTTTTATCAGGTAATAAATGCGCATTAAAACGATTAGATTGATTGAAAATTAGTAAGACGATAAAATTTTATAATGTATGGTTACTGGCGCCCCCATTTTTTGCACGCTTTTGTGTCGAGCTGTATATGAACCTGGTAGGGTAGACACCAAAAAATGGTAAAAACATCTACACTTCATCAAAACAAAATAAAATTGTTGATTATAACCCTAATAATATTTAGAATATAAAAATACCTTCTTATATTTGGATTGGGATTATAGGCAGTACACAATTATAATAACAAAAAATAGGCTAAAATATTTTCCTATGCCTAGCAACATTTTCATTGTAATGCCGTCTGTCAAATTTACGATTTATTATCTGGTTTTGATGAAAGTTTTTTATAAAACTATAAGCTGCTAGGCAGTATTTACCCGTGAAATGACATCTTTATTTTATTTTCATGATTATGTGATGAGTTATGATACCCTTTGACTGCCCAGTAAGTTATTTTTTGGCGAAATTGCGCGAGCTCTTTACAGCAATACATGATCTTGAGTACTGACGCGCCGAAAGTCGTAAGTAGCCCTAGAAGGCTAACTTGAAATGGCTTCACTTTAAGTGCGACTGCTACGGTTCTAAGCCTATTAATCCTATGCAACATACGACGTAAAACAGAGCTGCAATTTGCGAAAAACCAAAGAAAATTTAAATTTGGCAGGCTACAGCTGAGGATTGACTTTAAGGGGGAAGCGCCAGGGTACCCCGCAATATTCAAATTTTCTTCCGTATTCTGCAATTTGCAGGTCAGTGTCAGGTTGTATGTTGAACAAAATACTATTCGCGACCGAAACAAATATGTATTTACAGAATTATAATCATTAAATTCATCAATACAACCCTGGGGCTTCACCCTTACGCTAAACACATTCAAAACATCATTCTGCCTCTGTCATCTTCAATCGCCTGACAGAAACAAAAAGATGTTTTAATTTCGTTTAGCGCTAAACTTGTTTAGTGATTTGTGGTCCAAGTGGACCTAAGAAGATATTCTGAAGGAGCAGCAACCGTTAGCATATACATACGTAGTTCCCAGTACGGGTGCTCCAAATAATAGACGTCAAAACAAAGACGGGTTTTTCACCAAGCAAGGGAACCCCAAAAAGATGGAACAGATAATTGAAATGCAACGCTTAATTTTACTCTTGGGACTGATAAAAGTTTTGCTAAGTGCTACTGCGGTTTTCATATACAGGCTGTCTTTAATAGCGATGTAGATTCTTAGAGGACAGATGATAGGGTTTTTAGTCCAAGAAAAGTTATTTTACTCTTGATTATGTCCATCGTCATTGGCAGCCTTGTTCCACCCACTGTTAAGGCCTCCTCCCTTTTATGTCATGCTTCCCTGGTTTGTGTGAGTCTCATCCAGGTCTTCTCCGCTATCTAGATAGGTGCCTACTAATGACCAAATCCTTGACCTTGACCAAATGTCTTGATCAATTTTATTGCATTTTTTTCACATCATGCTATGATTGGGGATAGTTTTTGTATTTTCAAGTTACCATATTTGCCATATACATACATGTACCATAACTGCAGAATGGAGCCCTATAGGTTCGATCTTCAAATCGGTCAAAGTGCTATGGGGTTTTTCTATAAGAAGTTTGTTAGTCAAGGCAAGTAGTCTAGATTTGTGCCCAGTTGGCAGCTGGCGGCAATTCGTCCCTGTTAACGTCAAACGGGGTGAGTAGGACGAGACGAAACTTTAAAACGGATTTTAACATTTAAATAATATAGTTTGTTGCCAAAAATGACTCTAATATGTTTACTGTATTATAATTAAAGATTAAGTGGACTTTTTGGCAAAAAATTAAGTTACTTGAATGTTAAAATGTAATGATAGATAGAAAAGCCTATACTTGTAGTTACGGCCCTCTTATTTTAAGAAGTCATAACATAAACATAACATAACATCACGCCTGTATTCCCCGAAGGGTTAAGCAGAGGTGTACCTATAGCACACCCACATTTCGCCAGTTATGTTTAAGTCCCATGTAATAGGGGGCGAGCCTATTGCCATCAACCGGGCACAAATCCAGACTCCGGGCTGCTACCGAGAAATTCCAGATGGCAAAACCCAATAACACTTTGCCCGACCCGGGAATCGAACCCAGGACCTCATGCTCAGCAGTAGCGCTTGCGACCACTAGACCAACGAGGCAGTTCTCTGTTCTCTGTCTGTGGTGTGTTCTGTTGTGGGGTCTGTCTGTCTGTCTGTATGTAACCTTTCACACCTAAACCTCTGAACGGATTTCGATCAAATTTGGCAAGGAGACAGATGGAATCCTGGGAAAGGACACAGGCTATTTTTGGTCTAAAAATAATCCTAAAGGGGGTGATTTAAGGGATGAAAGTTTGTATGGGAAACCCAGCATTTCTTAAGTTAGGGATATTAAATTAAAATACGGGATGTTTAAAAAAGTAACTGTATGCAATATTGAACGTTTTGTGTACTTACTTCTTTTCAAGATATTTAAGGGATTGGAAATATAGTCATAGTCCGTATCTTGAAGTAACATTTAGTCTTTAGTTCATTAAAATCGGCCAACTCGCTTTAAAGGTATTACAATTAAAATTGATAAAATTATAACCTTTCTAACATGTAGGTATTACGTAGTTAATGGGTACCTAGGTATTAAAAATATTGGTTATGATAACGAAATGAATAACAATTATTTTAAGACATTTAGAATCACAAAAACCTGTTTTTTTTTTTAAACCGGACAATATATGTGCTCTCCCTCCCTCCCTCTCCATTCTCCCTCGATTCCCTTTCCATTTCAAACCTGTGTTTGCTCGGCTGCTCGAATTTCCAATTCCGGATTCAAGGGCAAACTTAACTTTTCAGTTAAAAAAAAGAACTTTTAATAGAGTGGAGTGGACCGATTTGAATGAAATATAGACTAAATGTGCAAGATAGATTGAAGAACAAACTTAACTTTGCAGTTGATATACAGGGTGATCCAAATAGTGACGTCATAAAAAATATTGATTAGGTACTCATGCCCAGGGGTATCCGAAAATACGTCATGTATGTTCCGCGATTCTTGGTAGTTTTCGGGTTGTAATTATTTATTTAAATTTCTTGATTATTTTTTGGGTACCACTTTAAAAAAAAACTGTCTTTTTTACATGGCTTTTTCAGTTTTTTTTTTGCAACTTTCATTGCTAAGAAATATTCTGTCAGACATAAAATAATCATCTTCCTATCATTAATTTATTATACAAAAAATTTGATAGAATTGGATTGATCGTATTTTAATTTAATATCTGCTTGTCTATCGGTTACCTTTTCATGCCGTAACGGCTGAACAGATTGAGATGAAAGACATACGAATAGGCCATGACCTGCGTTAGGAACTTAGGACATGGGAATAAAGAAACAACATATGTTTATCCGCAGTAAACATGACGCAGAGAAAAACACACAAATACAAAAAATAACGACTTGGTGGAAAATATACATACGTTCCTATGGAATAAATTCACATTGTATATTGTACATTTTATTTTAACTGTATACATGTTGTAACCCATCACAAATAATTTTAAAGACAATATCCGTACTGACCTATCGTAGCTCACTAAACCAGCCTGTATAAAAAGTATAAACTCATTTAAATATAACCTGCTTACGTCACCATAAAACAAAATGGCGTTCCAAGCATCTTTGAAGTTTATAATTAGTTTTGAAAAGACATCTAAATCGTTTACCCTGTTAACAGCTCCCTTTTTGATAATCTTGATGAAGGATGTCAAGCTTTTCGAGATATTTCAACTGCATTTTTTCATTATGAGGGTGCATTCTGAAAGTTAGGAACGTTGCAAATAGCTGTCAACTATTTCGCTGTTTATTGAGAGCAACATCCTAGAATTGTACGCTATTTCAGACATTTTCAGAGAAGTTCTAACTTATTTACATTCTCATTGGTAAAGATGCATTTATTTGTATAAACATGTGTAACATGATACATAAAAATATGCACATATGGATGGAAATGTGTTTAAAATTGCTAGTTCAACATGTTTTGCCATATTCGGCGTACAAAATATTTAGAGTAGGATATAAATGTCAAAATTCAATAAATTCAAACACATAATTACAGTCAATGCAAAAATATACAGTCAATACGAAAATATAGTCAAGAAATTCAAAATAATTAAAACAATAAAATTAAAATAACTAAAACAATAAAAATTAAAATAACTGAAACAGTAAAATTAAAAAAAGTAATAGAATAAAATTACTTCAACTAAAACAATAATCAGAATAATAAGTTATGATCATTCAAAATTTGTCATTCAAGAACTCCGTGACATTATAATATCCCTTACTAATTAACATTTTTTTTAGTTCTCTCTTGAATGAATTAATATTCATTATCTTAATGGCATTAGGAATCTTATTATAAATTAATGGGGCCATGCCTATTACACTTTTCCTTAGAAATGTTGTTTTGGCGGGGACTGATTGCACCCAAAGTCTGTACTTCTCACGTCTATTTCTATCTGAATGATTAGTCAATAGGGGAAACAAATGAGGATTAGTTTTTACAAATAGCGATATGTCCAATATGTAAACTGACGCAAGTGTTAGAATTCTGTGCTGTTTAAAAATTGATAATTGGTACTTTAGGGGTGCAATTAAAAATATTAACAAGAAGCAGCAGCAGGTGGCGTTCTGTAGTTTCTGCCTACCCCCATGGGAAGAAGGCGTGAGTTTATGTATGTATATTAAAAATATTTATTAATGTGAAATTAAAGTATTTGCAATATTGTAAATACTGTAATTTCACATTACCTACTAAAAATTTACGCTGTTTTGACAAACTCAAACTACAACTCAAAGCATTTATTTCAAATAAGCCAATTACAGGCACTTTTGAATTGTCAAGGGGTCGCTCAGTCAGAAAGATGAAGCTAGTTGCCCATTCCAAAGCGTAGTAGGTACCTGTGGAGAAGAACGGGCAAGAAACTCCATGGACACTCTTTTAAATCGAAATTATAAATATTGTCACAAAATATTGCATACCTACATAATTCAAGTTGAAATTATATAATTATATATGAGAACGATGTAGAAACACGTGCACGTTAAAAGCATCCATAGTAAAAAATCCAAAAAATAATAAGCCATGCTCAGAGATGACCATTCTCAACTGACAGCGCGCGGCACCCGTTCACGAACATAATTATGCATATACTAAACGAAATGATATATTTTATCAATATAATATAATGCAAAAAAAAGCAATGTAATTCAAAATCAATGTATAAGATATATAACCTAAACATTGATTTTGAATTGCAATGATAACACTGAATTAAGGTGAGTGGGGGTAAGATTGAACGGTTTTTTGATGAGATGAGCAGTGTTGTATTTGAAGTCTTGTGGAACAGTGCATATTAGCTTATGCTAAAATATTATTTGTATTGAGTAAAGAGCAAAGAGTATATTTTTCTATCATATTGATAACATCCTGTTAAAACTCTTCCAAAGTATAAAAAAAAAAATGTTTCTATCACAAGAATGAAACAGGGGGAAGACGAAAGGGTGATGGGGAAAGATCGAAATAGTTCCTAAAATCGTTAAAATGATTTTCAGACGTTGTTGGTGGTCACTAGTCTATAGTTTGAGGTGCCCTAAAAACCCAGAACTGCCTGTTGTGTCAAAATACCTTTAGTTAACAAAGATATAATGATTTTTATATTTTTTATATTTCAGTCTTACCCCACTAGGGGAAGATTGACATAGAGGTTCTCAAACTTTCCACTTAATTGCTTAAGGTTATACTGAAAATAAAACATCGCTATCAATGAAGTATATCCTTTAATTTTATTTTATCTTAATACCGAGATATTACAAAACAAGAGTTTGCATCTTCTTTCATCTGAGTTAACAAATGTAGCACAATACGTAACAAATAAAAGTGACATAAATATAAAATATTTCAAAATTAAATAGTTATCCAGGAAACGTCTTAGAAAATGAAAAAGAAATATGGCTTCATAAGATATGAAATATGGCTAACAAAAACATAAAAAGACTCTTCAAAGGCAAAAAAAGCAATAACTAATCACTTATCTTACATTAATTTGGCATATTTAGGAAAATAATGTCCTTAAAGATTCTATTTTAATCTTTATTACATCTAAAGGTACGAGTTCGTAGCCGACTGCAGACAGCAGCAGCAGACTTGTCGCTGCGACACTACTGGTGTCTATGTATTTCTATGAAAAGGACGTGTCGTAAAAAAGAAAAAGAAAATATGTTATGTGTAAATATCTCAAAGACAGTATGTAATCAGTAATCACTTATACACAAAATTAATTCATTCAAACTTTGCACAAACGATATTCTATAAGACCATCATAAAACCATAAAAGGATAGGTTCCTATTATTTTATTTTGTATAGGTACCTACTTATCTTATCATGAACAGTTTGAGAACATCTGACTATTAGTATGACTTTTGAAAACGGGGTAAGGTCGAAACTTTTATATGTTCATCTTACCCCGTCAAATATTGGTGGGTAAAGACGGAAAATTGAAATAAATCCTAAAATACGAAAAATAGCCATATTTGGATGTAATAATACAACTAAAAATTAAAAATAATGAGAAGATATCCCAATAAAACATTCGTACCCACCTTGTAAGTAAAGTTACAAGACACGGAGTAAGATTAAAACACTCGATTAACTTGCGTAAAAGTCACTGCGCAGACATTTGCATTTTTCATACAACCATTTACTCAAAGCGGCAAACGCTGACTGACATGTGCGACGTAACAAAATGGCGATCTTAACAATGTTGCCATCACTGGAAAAACTGCACTAAATCTAGCGTTATGGACAACTTTTTATGTTACCCCGTTTTTTATCTTACCCCCACTCACCTTAGGTGTTGTAACATTTATTTAAACTAAATATTCATTGTTTCTATATAAATTTTTGCTATTCAGAATCAATATTTTAGTGCACTATACAGCGATCTTTTATAATATAATTTAGTAATATTGATAAAATAATCAATCATTGGCTTAAATATTTGTCAGATAATTGTGTCGTCGCCAACTTTCAAAAGGCACGTTCTAAAATAAAATCTCTACCTCCGTTATACCATTAACTATGATAGTCCAATTCCCTCAGACTTCAGAAAACCATTCACATTTTTACAAGCGACACTAAACACTCCTAGCTAATTGATATATCAGAGCCCACACAAGACTTAAAAGATTAATTATAAAAAATTGATTAAGATAATCACATTAAGCTGGGACTATCGATAACTAACTTCATATAATCGATAAAGCAGATAGAGGGATCGCTTTCATATACGTCTGACATTTGTTATCGATGAGAACAGCACTATTTTACAACCCACGATAGTGGTAATTAGTGTTAGGAATCTATCTAGTGTTAAAAAGTTAATCTATTTAGTCTACAATAAAACTCAAAGGGGTCTGACTATTCCTGCGCATAGATAATTTTTGAGTGCACATTGGAATTGCTTCAAGTGCTTTTTGTCATCGAACGACCAGACGTTTAGTGATGCGACACCGCTGTAAATTACGATTGATATTCCAACGATTCGCAACCACGTCCATTGTTCGTCCGCCGGAGTTCCTTGTCGGGTTCTGTGTTCCTATCAAGGAACTATAAAATTCTAACCTGAAAATCTTCAGTCTCGAGTAAATGGGTTTCTTCTAACCAAGAATACACCCATCGTTTGGTTGAGAAAATGGTTAAAAGTGAGTCTACACAACAAAATAATAGAGAAATTGAAATAGCAGTATTTTTAAGGATTTTGGTCCCTTTCTTTTCGGGTAAAAGTGGACTACAAAACTAGGAACTGGGACAGTTGGACTACGGGAGGGTAGTGGGAAAGGCTAACTAGTTTTGCCCAGTTCTTGATCTGCCCCCAAATTGCGTAGCACACTAAGGGCCAGCGCACACCTGGCGAGGCACAGCGCGGCGCGGTTGTCACTGCCAAACAAATATCAACGTTGCATGCCTAAAAGTAAAGTTGACAATAAATAATTTGAGATGCGCGCCTCTTTACGCTTAGACGCGCTCTCGAATAATGGAAGTTTATTTATTTTAAACTTCAAATCAACTAGTGCAATGTCGATATTTATTTGGCAGTGACGAATGCCCTTAATCACAATTCGAAGAATTTTAATGGAAATTGCTAATTTATTGCTTGAATATGTTTGAAACATTCGTCTACGCAACAACGTAAATAACGCAACGAATATTATTGAACTTTCAAAATGTAAGACGTTGATATTGTGTACCACGTAATTACCCCGCCATAACCTACCCCCAGATACCTATGACATTACGAAAACCTGAATCGATCAGCTATTTTAGCGAATGAAAAGAAGATTAATATGTTGGTGAATGTCAAGTACACAAAAAATATAAATTGCCAGCAGCATGCGAAAGAAGTTCCGACTCGCTACAAATTCCTGGGAAGACTATTTGTGATTCTATCTTTTCACCTTCATTATCATCATGGCAGCTTTGTTCCACCCACTGCTGATTATAGGCCTCCTCCTTTTTGAGCCATGCTTCCCTGGTATGTGCAAGTCTCATCCAGGCCTTCGCCGTGATCTTCTGTAGGTCATCCACCCACTTTGCTATTGGTCTGCCAACTCTCTCTCTACCGTTTCTCGGCGATCATACCGTTAGGGCTCTGCTTCACCTGTTATCAACACGTCTAGCCAAGTGTTCTGCCCACCGATATTTCGGAGCCGTTACCCGTAGAACTACGTCTTGAACCTTACTTCTATGTCGGATCTCTGAGTTACGGACTTTCAGTGACGATAATGATATCCGCGGGGTAATTGCGTTCCCACTGCTGGGACACATGCGTCCTCTCTCCGAGAGGGAGTGGGCCGTAATCCATCACGCCGGCTCAGAGTGGATTGGTAGAGTTTACGTCTTCGATTTTTTTTTTCTATGACATGCCGGTTTCCTCACGATATTTTCCTTCACCGTTTTCAGAGCAGTGGTGATGAAATAAATTACACAAAGTAAAGTGCCTCCCTGGGTTCGAATTCGAACCCACGACCTACAACTCGTAAGTCGGGGCCGTTTCCACTGCTTATTTAATTTTACCTCTCAATAATTCTGGGCAAGTCACGTCACTCTTCTGATCACAATACCTCCCACGTAACATAAAGTGCATTGTTAATTTTAACGCTAACGTTTTGGTCCGATCGAGAGCTCTACAAACATGATGGCATTGTGTGTACAGCGCTTGACAATTATAGGCCACGGGTATTCTGACAATTTAATTATCAACGGGTATTTTTGTTTTTGTTGTGTTTAAAATGTTGGTAGTTGTCGATTAGGTTATGGAGGAGTTCGAAAGAAATTAAACTTCGAATACAATAGAATAGAATACAGGAACTATTGTATTATGTATACCATAAAAAATACAGATATAAAAGTAATATATAGTGCAGAAAAAGAAAATGAGAATACATGTGGTACCACAATGGCCGGTCTTATCGCAAAAAACGTTATTTTAAGGACAACCTTCGGATGGATTAAGGGAGCAGGAGAGAGAATATATCATCATAACGTGACCTGACCAAAATTATGTCTGGACTTTAAAAGAGACTGTGACCTCTGAGTTTGTTCGGCCTTTCTTCTCAGAGTAGTCAGCTAGGAACCGCCGACCTGATCTAGTTTTTAAAATATGATTGACGTGTAAAAGTTTTTGTACACACGGCTACACATCAACCTAGACTGTTTGGACTTTGCACTATTAGAAGTTGAACGCTGCGAATCGTGCGAGAGGGTGCGATATGTTTTTGTTATTTCGTCCCACTCACGCACGCCACCTGCGGGAGCTCGGAGCACGCGCTACTGCCGCCACCATGCGGCATGCAGCGCTCTATTCTTACTATACTATACCTATAAATACGTATAATTTTTATTATTTCGTAAACACGCTGAGCTCGTTGGGTTCAGATATGGGTTTTTGTTTTTAGATTTGCGCTGCGCCTGTAAGTGTGCACCAATACATCCATTAGGTATTATTATCAATTATTACATACTAGCGACCCGCCCCGGCTTTGCACGGGTGCAATGTAGATGCTAATGGTGTATTACTTTGTGCTAATGGTGTATTACTAATGGTGTATTACTGATGCTAATGGTGTATTGCTAATGGTGTATACAATGTAGATGCTCAGTGTGGAGTGATTAATAATATTCTGTTACTAAATACATAAATAGAGGTACCTACTTTATTACTTTTATTTATATATTTAGAAACATATTGGATTGATTTTATTGTTCGGCGGGGGCACGCGCCGTGCCCCCGCCGGCCTATCTACCCCCGCATTTTAAATCCCTGATATTTTGTAAGATATTCATTTTAATGATATTCTGTAAAGGGCAATTTTAATCTACATTAAATGCACAACGTATCTAACATATTTAATTGGATAAGGAATAATACTGTATTGTTTAAAATAGCTTCGTAAATAACCCATATTTTTTTTGTAATAATGTAAAAGATAAAAATGGTTACTGTGGATTATCCATGAGATAGACATATACCATTGCGAACTTTTTTTGTAGATCTTTTTAAGATATACAATTTCGCAGTATATTATTTTGATCTATCTAGTAAGGTTTAGCCAGCGTTTGCAATGTAAGCGCACAAAAATATGTTTTTTACGACATCACATTACAAACCTTTGAAATTCTCGGCTTTTCTCGACTATAATATGCATGTATTATACATATAAACCTTTCTCTTGAATCACTCTGTCTATTGATGAAAACAGCATTAAAATCCGCATAGTTTAAAAGATCTAAGCTTACAGACGGCGCGGCGTGGGCGGCGGCAGGAAGCAAGTTTGTTTTATATTATGTACACTCCATTTCAAATAAGATTAGAAACTTAAATAAACCTTTTTTACAGTCCGTTCAACCGATTATGACTTCTATTCCGTAGGCATAAGGATGGCATTAAATGAAAAAACGTGGTTACAATACCAACTGTTTACTGCAGTTGCCATTTGTCATGCCACCAACGCAATATAAGTCAAAATTTGTTGAACGGACTGTAAAAAAGGCTTATTTAAATTTATTTTCTAATTTCAATTGGAGTTATAGATATTTGTAGCTTTTCCCCACGCTTAGCACGCGTGTAATTCGGAAATCTACTTAATTTCGGATTTTCATACAAACTTTAAACCCCTATTTTACCACCTATTTTATGGGTTGATTTTACAAAAACACTGAAACATATACCTATTTTTTTTATTTACAACCAAAAAGCTAAATATAAACTTTCATACATCTACCTTCAAAACGACGGATTTTCATACAAACGTTCAATCCCTTTTTTAACGCCATTGGTTTTATATAATCACTGAAACACGTATTTCTTAATTTTTAACCAAAATAATCATAATAACATTTATCATCAATTTTAAACTGTTTTTTCCCTTCTTTACGACACAACGAAGCAATCAATACATCAACGTAATTTTACATAGACAATTGATTCTGGGAACTGACTGGCATAGAACAGAACACTGAACACGAGCGAAACTATTGTAGCGAAATTTTTTGGCAAAAAATTGTATCTGTGTGCGTAGGCGCAACGCAAATGCCGATGCCACGATACTCAGTCCCTTTCCTACAATTCTCTATATTGCTAGTAGCGTAGTTATGGATATATAGGATGTCCGACTTGATGTGTAGCCGTGTGTACAAACCTACTTACAGAAATAAAATCATTTATCAATAAACATCGTTTATTCAAATTACGCTGCTGGGAATCAGCACTTTTCAAAAGTCAAGAATGAGGAAACTCCCAAAACGCCCGCCCTTTACCACTTCCTAGTGTTTTAATTGCGAAGAAGTGGAGTAAAAACTCCCCATCAGACTAATCCTATTAATATTATAAAAAGTATGTTTGTGAGGATGGATCTTTGTTACTCTTTCACGCAAAAACTATGTACTGAATGGACGTAGATGAAATTTGGCACACAGATAGACAAGAACATAAGAATATAGGCTACGGGATAGCTTAGGTTCTGAGGAAGAACATAGGCTACTTTTCATCCTGGATCACAGACGAGGTGCGAGCAACAGCTAGAAAATTAAGAAAATATTAATTTATTAAATATTTATTTTAGTTCACAACTACCAATGCACGGTTTTGACACCTTGACAAAACATTGAGATTTATTTAATACTCTAGCTTCTGCCTGCGACTTCGTTCGTGTGGAAGTCGCAAGACACGTCCACTATATGTATATAGGGTTACTGATAACTCGACGTATTCCTAAATTCAACAAATTAAGCCACCAAATGTTCTACCGAAATTCAGTAGTTCTTGAGTTAGTTAGTTTTTTTTAAATTAATAATCGAAGAATTTACAATTATTATCATAGCTGATGCCGTGGCAGATCTTTTTTTATAATTAAAAGTTAAAAGTTTGGCAAAGATCACTAACTAAACATTTTATTTTTCGTAATTCTTTTGTCAGACAAAAAATTACGAAAAAAATAAACTGAATTTCGGTAGAACTTTTATTTTGCTTCAGCTTAATTTGTTGCATTTTAACCCTACTATGACGTCCTGCAAGGAATACGTCAAGTTACAAATAACCTTGTATATGTATACTAAAATAACAGGGACATTACGCGCCCGCGCTATTACTTCGTTTTCGCATAGAGTTCTTTCTGTTTTTTTCCCTTTTACTCGGCTCTTAAGGGTCGTAAAGTGATTTCAAATAGCCTATAACCTTCCCCAAGAATTGGGCTATCAATGGTAGTTCCAGAGATTAGTGCGTTCAAACAAACAAACAAACTCTATAGCTTTATTATATTAGTATAGATATGTAAGTTTTCACATTAACTTTCTGGAATAAATTCGCCAAATTATGGTGAAAACTGCATCAAAATCCGTTGCGAAGAACAATGCGGTAACACAGATAGACACGAAGAGAACAACGCGGTCACACATACAGACACGAAAAGAACAATGCGGTCACATAGATAGACACGAAAAGAACAACGCGGTCACATAGATACGTAGACACGAAAAGAACAACGCGGTCACACAGACAGACACGAAAAGAGCAACGCGGTCACACAGACAGACACGAAAAAAGCAACGCGGTCACATAGATAGACACGAAAAGAACAACGCGGTCACACAGACAGACACGAAAAGAGCAACGCGGTCACATAGATAGACACGAAAAGAACAACGCGGTCACACAGACAGAAACGAAAAGAGCAACGCGGTCAAACAGGCAGACACGAAAAGAGCAACGTGGTCACACAGACAGACACGAAAAGAGCAACGCGGTCACATAGATAGACACGAAAAGAACAACGCGGTCACACAGACAGACACAAAAAGAACAACGCGGTCACACAGACCGACACGAAAAGAGCAACGCGGTCACATAGATAGACACGAAAAGAACAACGCGGTCACACAGACAGAAACGAAAAGAACAACGCGGTCACACAGACAGACACGAAAAGGGTAACGCGGTCACACAGACAGACACGAAAAGAGCAACGCGGTCACATAGATAGACACGAAAAGAACAACGCGGTCACACAGACAGACACAAAAAGAACAACGCGGTCACACAGACAGACACGAAAAGAGTAACGCGGTCACATAGATAGACACGAAAAGAACAACGCGGTCATACAGACAGACACGAAAAGAGCAACGCGGTCACACAGACAGACACGAAAAGAGTAACGCGGTCACATAGATAGACACGAAAAGAACAACGCGGTCATACAGACAGACACGAAAAGAGCAACGCGGTCACATAGATAGACACGAAAAGAACAACGCGGTCACACAGACAGACACGAAAAGAGCAACGCGGTCACACAGGCAGACACGAAAAGAACAATGCGGTCACATAGATAGACACGAAAAGGCGTATCTTCATTGGCAGGCCCGGCCCGATACCGACATTGACAGTATTCAACGACACTGCACCGACTGCTACATTTTTCAGTTGACCGACACAACACGACGACTTTGTAAATCCACAGAGACGTCGGAGCACTCGAGACACGTTTAGCGATGGCAGTGTTATTTGTATTTGCTGTATCTAAAACGCAAAAAAAGAAGTATAACGAAACGGTTTTGGCGCGTATTATAATTTATTGGAAAACTAACTGATGACCCGAATAAGTTTTTTAACTATTTCTGTATGAGTAAAGACACGTGAGTAATGAATGCTAAGCGAGCCCAGGGGGTTGTGGCGAATTGGGTGGAGGGGGGGGGTTCACGTCACTGAACGCACGCCCACATAGAAGCTTGCGTAGGTACACAACACATACGTAACGATGCCAGCCCGACACAAGTGGGAGACTTGCTGCGACGACATGTCGGCGCCGGCGCCGGCATGCACAATCTTACAGCATGAACAGAGAAGGTATTAGAATAGTAACTCATGCAGGTAGGAAGGATAAGGTGTGTAGATGTCGAAGAGGAGACATACAATCCAAGTGTTCCTACGAAGGCGGCTCGGGAGCCACTTGAGTTCCTTGCGAAGGTGAGAAACATGTCATACTTTCGCAGACCGAAAAAAAAGCGAATGCATAAGTTTTGCAAGCGCACTACTAAAACAATGCAATAACATCGAGTTTGGGCTAGTTTGATTTGACTTGACGAATACTCTGACCGTAGATTGATGTCCAGGGTCTGATGATGAAGCCAGAAGGTGGCCATAGGCAACCTCATCGACTTTGGGCTCGTTTGATTTGTTTTGACATGTACTCTATTAGTAAATACATGATAAAAAAATAATATGCAAAAGCATTCATTTTCAAGCATTTTTTTTCTTTTATTTTCAAAACCTAGCTAAAAAGCTAAGTTTTGAATATAAAAGATGTTAATAATAAGAGACTTACTAATAGAGTTTGGGCTCGTTTGATTTGTTTTGACATGTACTCTATTAGTAGATGATAAAAAAAAATGCTTTTAGCTAGGTTTTGAAAATAAAAGATGTTAATAATAATAAAACAATTAAACAAGCTTTTATTTAAAAAAAAAACAATTAAAAGAAAAAAAAAATTACTTATTCCGATTGGGATTGGAATTCAGTTTTTAAATAAAAGCGTGGTGCACCTTCTATTTTTTCACCTCTTGCTGTTAAAATGTAATTAAAACAATAAAAATCTGTTGCAAAACTTATCAAGAGTCGAAACACATAATCTGATAGCCTGGTACCACTAGAGTTAGTCACTGAACTGGAACCCGTGATATTTAGGGCATTATTTCCTATCTTAGCTTCGACGTGATTATGATAACAGCTACGCGTCACCACGCATTAATGTCGCGGGTTTTTTACGTATACTGTTTACACGATATGTGTAGAAATAATGTAGTAACACCCGAACGCTTAGAGTAAACTGAGAAAGACTCTATAAAGTTCAATTAATAGATAGTCATGTTGATTATAATGAAACCATGGTCTAAAGAAACAAGGTCTGGCATTCCGGGAATGACACATGCTTACGTCACTATACAGTTGCCACTTTATTACAAAAAAACACGAATTGTGGAAACATTTTTAGTCACCATTCTGTTAAAAAAATATATATAAACCATTTAAATTGTCGTTTCATTTTTCCAATCAAACGAAACAATTCAATTTAAACATATACAAACGTAATTGTTAGTTAAAACTTCTTTGTTTTATCGGATTCGCACAGGTACCGTAGCTAATAACGGCGATTGGGGAGTTAATCATTACACACTACTGTAACACAGCGGTGATGACGTAGGCTTGTGTCACCCCCGTGACCGAAATGCTATACCTGGCGAAGTATTATAAATGAAACAATGTAACAATATTTCACATGTGCTTAAATTTGAGCTAGCTTACAGAGATCGCTATCGGACGCCCGTCATTACCGGCTGCACACTAGTGTTGTCCATGCATCATCCATTCACTATTCACTACTGATGTTCTTACTTACGAAATTTAAATACTAGAAATAGCTTAGAAAAATACTTCCCAGACTTGAAGCATACGCAACTTGTAACACTAATAGTTTCGCTTCCATTTGCCGATGCAAGTGGGCGTTAGTTTTATTGTTTGTATACAGTAGGCCGCATGTCAGTAGGTACAACATCAGTATATTAGGATAGCCTCTTATTCTATTGAAAGTTTGTATTATACTGGATCAGCTTAAGGTCAAAGTGTTACCAGTGACTTGCCACCTACTGCACGATTGATATAATTAACCCTGTAGTTACGTGCGGAGGAGAAGCATGGGAAAATGATAAGAGTTTAACACCTTAGTTAATAAAAAAGGTTTTTCTATAAACATTTTAAATACTACGTAACCTACAGTACTAAAAACTTTTAGCTACTTTTTATTCAGTGACAATTTTTTGTCTTCCAGTGAAAATGCGTTTCCTGCTTTCCGCCATCTTGCTGCTCTCCGCCATTTTGTCGTGCGCGGCGCAGGCGCAGTACCCGCGCCCCCGCCGCCCCGAGCGCTTCGACACCGCTGAGCAGATCTCCAACTATCTGAAGGAGCTTCAGGAGTACTACTCTGTGCATGGGAGAGGAAGGTGAGGAATATTGAATTAACATATTATCAAGTCTGTATTCCCCGAAGGGTTAGGCAGAAGTGTACCTATATTACACCCACATTTCGCCAGTTATGTTTAAGTCCCATGTAATAGAGGGCGAGCCTATTATTTATTTTTTTATATTTAACTATTAACTATTATATATTATACTATTATATATACATATATTACTAACTCTTGATAAAATGCCTACGATTTTACTCATTTGTTTGCTTCATGATTAGGTACCTAAAACAAGTTATGAACTCAAAGGATGCCTTAATTCATGAGCTCATCACTTGGTGATGTCGCGAAACTTGAAAAAGGCACGTATCTTGGTAAACCCCTAAATCATTAAAGAGTTTGGTATCCTGAATATCTACTTATATTTTAATTATCTGAAAATCTTACATACCCAGATGTAGCTTAAATTAAAAATCCCTCGTGGTTGGTCTGTGGATAGATGACACTCTTTACTTAGCAAGACCCCTCCGTGCCTCGGAAAGCACGTTAACCCATTGGTCCCGGCTGTCATTCGTGGATCTTTGACAGTCGTTATGGTTCGTCAGAGGCCCGAAAGTGTGACAATCAGTCTTACCAAGGGGTATCATATTACCCAGTAACTGGGTTGTGGAGGTCAGACAGGCAGTCGCTCCATATAAAATACTGGTAATCAGCTGCATCCGGTTAGACTGGAAGCCGACCCCAACATAGTTGGCTAAAGGCTAGGCAGATGATAATGAGAAAATCAGTTGTTCAGCTTAAAATTGTGCCCCACGCTGGGCGCCAAGTTTTGAGGAAATATCTTTTTGTTCTATTTGTTTTGTATGATTGTACGTTGTGAGATAATTTCTAAGTATTTCAAAGATTTTGAAAATTATTATTGTGCGTATAATTATGGGAGTGTAAAGTCAGGATTTTTAAGTTACTTGATATATGTCCCATGTTGGGCGCCATTATTGTATGTAGTCCCGCGTTGGGCGGCAATATTATAAATTAGTTTTGTTGGAGCTTTGCTTTCTCTTACATAATTATATCTTATTCAATTTCTAACTAAGACACGTGATTGAAAACAAACGGTTTGTAATCATCACCAAACAAAGCTTTTAAAGCAACATGGTTTTGTGTATAGTAGCACTTACTTATTGCGTCGGTTACCTGTTGCAAACTTTTAGTTTCACTACTTGACGCTAGAGGTCTCTATTCGAAGTAAATTAAACAACGCCATCTACTTACTTTGTATGGAACTTTCTAACATTGGAAGTTTGCAGAAATATGAAGAATCGCACTAGTTATCAAAACCTTAGCTTTTAGTAGTAAAGGATATAAGATATACACGAGTGTCCATGGAGTTTCTTCTCCATGGGAGCCTACTACGCTTTGGAAAGGGCAACTAGCTTCATCTTTTTGACTAACCGACTCCTTGACAGTTCAAAAGCGCCTATTAATTGAAAATGCTTTAGATTTGAATTTGACAACATGTCCCTAGATAAAAAATGTGTACATCAAACTCGTTTTGCCTGATAGGATAGGCAGAATACTTCATGGTGATAAGTGATAACTCACACATTCATGATGATGATTTAAGATTTCCTGTAAATTAAGCCTTTTAGTGATAATAGAATAGTATTTACTGTATAGGATCAAGTTCTTGTAACTTAACAAACAGGTGTGGTGCCAGAGAGTCTGTTGCGTCACTTCATCGCCCCAGCTAAAGGCACTAGGAAGTGATAAAGGGCGGGCGTTGTAAACAAAACGCCCGCCCTTCACCTAGTGCAACAAACAACAATTAAAAAAAACTATTCCAAAATAATAAAAAAAAACTAATTAAGAGGTTTACAAGAGCTAAAGCGCGGTCACTGTCAAATTGCATAGAAAAGAAAGAGACGCGCAATGACACAACGCTGGTAATTTATTGCAAAATATGAAGCAATTATGGATTTACAAAAAATCTATTCATTGGACTAAAAAATTAAAACACTATCACGTTAGTATTTTACTTGTAGAATAATCTGCCAAAAAAACTGAATGTTTGCATGTATATTAGTGTGGTTTTTAATCGTTGTAAGATTTTTTTAGAGGTATCTTCGTGATTTTTTTCTATCATATCAAGTTAATTGTATTATGTTTTCAACACACTATCTAACTAGCATATATCCAGAAGAATGTCATATATTTTTCTGATTTTGGTTACTGCAGTGGATCTTATATTTTTTGGCATTATAATATTGCGTTTAGGTCATGTAGTCCCCTTAAGCAATTTCTCACTACTTTTTACGTTTCTTTCAGATATGGCAAGAGACAAATGCACATAGCCGATGCGTCAGTGATCTTCCGGGAGAGTCCATTCTTCGAGCACAACCTCAATGATGAACCGGCGTTCAAAAACCTTGGCTATAAGTAAATTAAATAAAGAGTTAATAATTATTAATAATAACAACAATAATCACCGTGTAAAATAAAACCAATTGTCGATTTTATTTATATTTTGCTGATTTAATTGATCCGTTACTTTTCACTGATACTTTTGAACTGTGATCGGCAAAAGTGCAAACATTCGATACGCTTCCGTGCCGAATCGAACACCAATCACTGTCCTCTTAACGCTGTTCACAGATTCGAAAATGTTGACAGTTAAAACCAAATGGACAACCGCTATTCTTGCGAAAGCTATTTGCGCGATCGGGGATTGTGCACATCAGCATACCGTGTATGTGTCATTTTCGATTTGGAAGCCTGTCGAATAGTTGTGAACAGCTATGCCATATTTTTTTTTTAAGAGATGGTTTAAGGAAATTATGATGACTGATTTTAAAAAAAAAAACTAATTTTTTTTTCAAAAGGTATATTTCTTTTTCGTCCTATTTTAGAACTGTATTGATTTTGTAAAATTGTATTAGAGACAAGATTAATTATATAAATAATACTTATTTGTGTTAATACTTACCTAATAAAAAATCTTTTTATATTTTCAATTTAAAAATATAGTTAAACATCCTGTCTCAAACAATTCTATTTACTTAATAATATTTTTAAACACCAATGCTCTAAAAAGAGGTTTAGTCAAAATTACCTATTCTAGTCAAATTAAAACTATTAAAAATCCGTCTTATTGTAAGTTCTAGTCAATTAATTGCTAATTTTGTCAAAAAGAAATTCTAAAAATAGTTTTCAAGCTGGGTGAACGACTATTTTTAGGAGTTTTTATTATTACATCACTTTTATTGTAATAAATAATAAAACTATGTAAACAAAATACACAAAAATAGTGTTAACAAAATGTATGTAGTATTTATTCAAAATGCAAGATTGTTTCATGGCGTATTTGTTTTATTAAATTACTAACCCTGTTTTTGCTCCTATACATACATAAACTTGCGAAGTCTTGACCGAGCGAGCGTGAAGTGTCTCCGTTTCGGCTTGGGCAAAAATGCTTTCGTATGTCCGAATCTCCGGCGGTCGGCTGTTCTCCTCTACAGCATGCGTAGCATGATTAACTCCATAGAAACGGGTTTTATCGACGATTGAATAGACAAGATGACAGATTGTAGAAACATTTCTTTAGAAATCTGTCAACAATCTGTCATTTTGTCTATTCTTCCGTCGACTCAATCCGTTTCTATGGTGATCATGGTACGCATGCTGGTCGCATTTCTCAACCGATTCTCGTGAAATTTTGTGAGAAGGTTTGTTAATGTTTTTTTTTGTCGATTCAGCTTTTCGACATTTTCAAAATGGCGGAGATTGAAAATGGAGGGGGTTGAGAACGTAAAAAAATAACTTATTTCTGCCATTTCGAAAAATATTGAAAAATATCACAAAACTCTTTTTTTACCCTTATTAAGACGCATAAACTTCAAGAGTCAGGGTGTGAGTGGGTGGAAAATAATTAAAAAAAAAAAACGCAAATCACAAGGGAATTTCATCAGCTTTCGGAATATGGCGATGAATTAGACCTAAAGCATTAGGTAGTTGATACAGTGCGAAATAATCTATTTAATGTCAATAAATAAAAGTAGGTAAGGATTTTGTTTTAAGGGGGATGCGCTCAGGAAGCCCACGAAATTCTAAAATAAGTACTTAAGTTTTTTGCAATTTGCAGGTCACTGTCAGGTTGTATGTTGATTAATATATGATTCGCGGCCGTAACAAATATGGCTTTACAGAATTATAATCATTCGAATCAGCAATACAACTCCTTAAGTTAGAATTGGCCTCAAATGTCATAATTTCATGAAATAGTCATTCAATAGGGTAATATGAACTTATAGAAATGTATTGATGATTTTTATGATTATAATTCTATAAATTAATATTTGATACGGCTGCGATTCATATTTAGATCAACATACAACCTGGTACTGACCTACAAATTGCAAATAATGGAAGAAAATTTGAATTTCGCGGGCTACCTTGTCGCATCCCCGTTAAGGTGCGCGGTGAACATTTGTTGAGTTATAACCTGTGCAAAGATAGACTCGCGAGGTCTACAGCAACCTATATTACTAATGCTACTCTTTGTCCACAGCTCACAGAGCCACTAGTAAAGCGTAGTCCTGTAGTATGGGGTAAATGCAGGCCAGATGACAGTAATTCTGCGTAAAATTTTGATAAAATGGTTAGAAAGATGGACGATGAGCTTGAAAACAAGATAGCTGGAAAAACACAGACATACATAAACTAAAGCCTTGTCCCCATGCGGGTAGGCAGAAACCACAGAACGCCACCTGCTACAATCCTTGCATACGACTTTTTTGATTCGTTTACGTTCATACATCTGGTCATACACGCGCGCCGGTTGTGAGTACTACGCACCTGACCTTTCTGAAGAAAATCACCAATAAGGTCACTTCTAGGGCTTCTTCATGTTCTTACAGTTTTATAAATCCAGCACACCGGCCAGTATGAAAATAATGGCTAATCTATTTTTGCCAAACGATTCTCGTACCTATAGCTCTCACGATAAAGAAAGAATAGGTTTGCTGAGCTGGTCCAATTCAAGTATTTTAGCATAACATAACATCACGCCTGTTTTCCTCGAAGAGTTAGACAGATGTATGCCTATAGAACACCCACATTTCTTCAGTTATGTTTAAGTCCCATGTAACAAGGGGCGAGCCTATTGCCATCAACCGGGCACAAATGCAGACTCCAGACTGCTACTGAGAAATTCCAGGTGGAAAAACCCAATAACTCTGCCCGACCCGGGAACGAACCCGGGACCTCATGCTCAGAAATAGCACTTGCGACCACTAGACCAACGGGACAATCAAGATATTATGATACTATATATATTTCGGAAATACGTTCAATCAATCGTTTGACTTTGACTAATCGGGACGCCAGCGCCACCAGGTGGCGCTCGATAGAGTCTATAACATGACACTAGATCAGAGTAAAAGCAGAGTTTGTTGTTGGCGGCGAAGCGGTGAACACGTTTAGAAACTGTCGCGCGTTCCGTATTGGTAGTTGTGTCGTGTACCTGCAGTGTGATTCGCTAGTGTGATTATTTTGTTCGTAAATTATAATTTTATTTGAACTGCAATCAGTTTTTCTTTTGCGCAATTCAAGCTCAAACTCAAAGCATTTTTTTCAAATAAACCAATTACAGGCACTTTTGAATTGTCAAGGGGTCGGTCAGTCAGAAAGATAAAGCTAGTTGCCCATTCCAAAGCGTAGTAGGTACCTATGGAGAAGAACGGGCAGGAAACTCCACGGACACTCTTTTAAATCAAAATATGGTTACAAAATATTGGTTATATCGTTCATATTGAAATTATGCACGTGAGAACGATGCAGAACGTTAAAAGCGTCCGTAATAAAAAGACAAAAACAATTCAAATATTAAATTAAATTAAAACAAGAATAGAATAGAATAGAATACTCTTTATTATGTACACCATAAAAATTACAGATATAAAAGTAGAAATTTTACATAGGGTGACACAATGGGCGGTCTTATCGCTAAGAACAGCTAAGAAATGACCAGTCCCCAATGACGGCGCCCGTTCACGAACATGACGCATGGATCAGCACCATTCAGCTCAACCATTTTGAAGGAAACTTAATGATCCAACACTCACGCCACCACCAGCGGGACATTAGAGTGAGCATGACATAGGTACCCTCAGCCGCCAAGGCACATTCAAGTCAATTAAAGAAAAACCTAGTACCTAAATGGTAGCTTTATAGTAGGTACATAGTACTCACACATGTGCTATGCAATTATACAATACTAAAAGATTAAATTTATACAATGCAAAGATAGTTTTATAATCTTCAGCAGCTCCAACAGTAGTTTCAAATGCTAATTAATTAGTTTATGCGCTCTTGTGGAGCAGGACCAGCGTTGAGCCAAGCATTTTTGTCAGCGATGTAATCGTGTGTGTTTTATACAAGATTTGAATTTCGTTTCATTCCGTTGAAGTATATGGGGAGGTATTTTATTGTAACATTTTAAACAGTACCCCATGAAAAATGAGTCTACTTTAGCCAGCCTGAAACCTGGTTGAGCTAATTGATCCCTATTTCTAGTGATATAATTGTGTCTTTCACCTCTTTTACTAAAAAGATGTAGATTTTTCCTTACGTGTTAATGTTTTCATAGATAATTATATTGACAAGGTACCATCATGATGTTAATATCTTTAAACCGTTCCCATAGAGAGTCGCGCCTGCGGAGGTCATATATAGCTCTGATGGCTCTTTTCTGCAGAATAAAAATAGATTCGACGTCTGCCACCCGTCCCCATAGTAAAATACCGTACGACATAATGCTATGAAAGTAACTAGAATAGACTAGACTCGCGGTACCTACAACAGTAAATTAACGGATTTTTCTCACAGCATATGCTGCTGAACTTAGCCGTCCTGCAAGGGATCTTAAATGAGGACCCCCATTGAAGCCTTGAGTTGCGCCTGATCCCCCAATAACCCAACACTTCCCATAGTAATCCCACAGTAGTTAAAATATGGCTGATAATAACGAGAGAGACGTACCTTCTCCGTCATATAGGATATACCATATTTTACTTTTAGATATTACGCTAGATCCACGAAAAAACCAGCTACGTGTTCAAAAGACATCATACCATGCAAAATTACTTAATCATATCGCTGGTAACCGAGCATCCAGCGCGTCAGTCTGTGACCCCGAACCCATCGTGCCCATCCCCTTCAACCAGCTACGAAGGTGGCTACAGGAGTTCACCCACACACAAGCGGAGACCTGGTGGACCTAGATACCGGGCTGTAGGCAGTCCAGGGAAGCTACGCAATCCTTAGATGGCAAGCTAACCAGACGTTTATTACGCCTGGACAGGAAAGCCTGTGCCTGGTGATGGGGACCATCACGGGACACTGCTCGCTGAACAGACACTTCCACATAATAGGCATAACGGACAGTCCTCTATGCAGGGCCTGCATGGAGGCTGAGGATACCGATGCGCATATGCTCTTTGAATGCACAGGCGTCACCCAGATTAGGACACAAACCCTCGGATCACCCAGATCCTACATAGATGCTCTCAGCAGGCCAGGAGAAATGACCAACTTCTGGAGGGAGGGGGCTGGTTGGAATAACCACCGATGGCCGCCATGGCCCACGCACAATGGTCCACCTGAAGTACTAATTGCCGAAACCAAAACCCCCTTAAGAAGAAAAAGAAGAAGTAGATGGATGGTAACTATGACAATGTCCTTCAAAAAGGGCAGGTGCATTGTAAGTACTCGTAATCCGTACGAGGGTAAGACCAGCTGATCTAGTCTTTAAAATCTCACCGTAGAAACTTAGGTGAAGCGATTTGAAGTGAGCTGTCATTCGACCTGATGCTAAGGATTACCAGTATTGGCAGCTGACTCAGCGCCGGCCCTGGGGTAGAGCGAGAGGAGCGGCCGCTCTAGGCGCCAGATGTTAAGGGGCGCCAAAAAGCCAAATACGAAAAACAATTTCCAGCACAAAATAAAACTTTGATGGCGCTTTTTGAGAGGCGCGGGAGCAATCAGTCCATAGACTGCATCTATATAAATCCGTAAATGTTCAGAATATGAAAAAAGCTAAATCTGACTGTTTGGAGCGGCTCAAATAGACATGAAGCTAGTCCATAAACAGCGTTTCTTGTAAAATTACAGCTAAAATCAGGGCTTCATAACGTTATGATTCAACAATAACATTTTCGTCAAAAATACCTTGCGTGCATTTATGGCACCCGGTACAAGCGACGTACAAGGATTTATTTTTCGAGAGTTGACGAATTTATAATCTAGCTATAAGCATAAATATGGTAGCTATGACAAGGGCGCCGAAAGACCATCTCGCTCTACCCTGATCAAAGGCTAGGGCCGGCCCTTCGCGTAATTTTCCACGATGAGACTTTAACAGAATAGGGCCGGTTTTTGAACGTGGACTAAACGAAAGGATTACGAATTTCTAGGGATCAAAGCACTAGGTCTTCTGTAGTAAATGCAGTTGGACATTTAAAACTCAATCTGCTTAGCCTTTTAGCAACTATGTCGGGGTCGGCACTGCACTAGGGCACTCACATCTTTGTACACAAGACACACGGAAACATCGTCAGCGCCTGCGCTTACCAAGCACGTTGGGGTCGGCTTCCAGTGTAACCGGATGCAGCAGAATACCAGTATTTTACATGGAGTGACTGCCTATCTGACCTCCACAATACAGTTACTGAGTAACACGATATCCCTTATTAAGACTGGTTAAGTCTTTTGGGCTTCTGACTGCCAAAGATCTAAGAATGACAGCATGGACTGGCTTAACTTCCTTTCCGAGGCACGGAGGGGTCTCGATATGTAATAGATGACCATCCATTCGTGTCGTTCATCACAGCGACGGCAATCATAGCTTAGCCTTATTTGATCGACCCATGCATCTGTTATCCTTCAGCCATGAGCCAATGTTGTAGTTTCACATTTAACGAGCTTATAATCAGCCTATAATGTTCCCACTGCTGGGACACAGGCCTCCTCTCAGTGAGAGGGAGTGGGCCATAATTCACCACGCGGGTCAGTGCGGGTTGGTATATGTCACATGTCTTCGAATTTTTGGTTCTAGGAGATCATGCCGGTTTCCTCGTGAAGTTTTCCTTCATGGTTTTGAGAGCAGTGGTGATGAAATAACTTACACACAAAGAGCGCCTGTTTGGCTTCGAACCTATGACTCGTAAGTCGCAGCAGTTACCACTGGGCCACCACTGCGCCTTAACAACACTTATTACGCAAAATAAGTGTTAATGTCCAACTTCCTAATTAGTACATAAACCGTACTAGGATAATCAGCTAATCACTGTAACCTCCATTTTAAAACTTCCGTCAATTCAGTTTTCCATTAGGGGAGGGCGATCAAATGACATCACAGGCGTGTTATTGATTTTAAAGCTTATGCTAATAGGAGTAAGGTTAAGTTTGTGCTAGCAGTGTTGAATGAAACTAGTGCAAGGTATTTATCTCTTTTTCAATAAAGAAAAATGTTTGTTTGTCCATTAGTTTTTATATAATTATTTTCCTCGACTGTGTCTTTTGGTCTAGTGTTCGCATGCGCTACTACTGAGTATGAGGTCAAACTCAAACTCAAAGCATATAACTATACATATAATAAAATGGTAGGAAAGTCAAAACTGTACATTGAATATTTTTTTAAAAGAATACTTGGGGTGTGATCTACAATCGATACCGAAGCCAAAAAAATATTTTTTAGAATTTTTGTCTGTTTGTCTGTATGTATGTCCGGGATAAACTCAAAAATTACTGGACGGATTTGAATGTTTTTTTTTTTTGTTGTATAGGTATTAAGTGTGAGCAACATATAGGCTATAATTTGTCTTGGAAACTTGAACACCTGATGCAGAACCGCAACAGACCAGCTAAACTATAAGAGATACAAAAATGGCACCAAGGCAAAAATTGTTCCACGTGATGAGCATTTTCTGCTGAGAGAATATATTTGAAGATCTGGAACACCTGATGTGGAACTCCAAGAGCCCAGCTACACTATAACATATAATGGAACGACGTCTTAGCAAGTGTTCTTCAGCCTGATGAGCACTCTCTATTGACGTATAAAAAATTAAAATCTGAAACACCTGATGTGGAACTCCAAGAGCTCAGCGACACTATCTATACATCTATACATAATAATAAAATGGTAGGAAAGTCAAAACTGTACATTGAATATTTTTTTTAAAGA
Source organism: Griposia aprilina (assembly GCA_916610205.1). Taxonomy (NCBI): domain Eukaryota; kingdom Metazoa; phylum Arthropoda; class Insecta; order Lepidoptera; family Noctuidae; genus Griposia; species Griposia aprilina. The sequence goes on from OU744311.1 coordinate 12,306,915, forward strand.
ATACTTGGGGTGTGATTTACAATCGCTACCGAAGTCAAAAATATAGTTTTTTGAATTTTTGTCTGTTTGTCTGTATGTATGTCCGGGATAAACTCTAAAAGTACTGCATGGATTTACTTCTTTGGCACGAATATTATTAAGAAGTTTAAGTTATTATTATTATTATTTATTATTTTATTATTTATTTTATTATAATTTAAAACATCGAGGGCTGACGAGGTGAATGCTTCGTTGAAACGATCTTCGATGTGGTCACGAGTTCGTACGCTGCGCTTGACCATTAATATGAGAGCTCGGCTCGGCGGCAACGCACGTGCTCAAGAATTCTCCGATGTCCTTCTAAGTCTTGGCGAAGGCACTCTACCAGAGGAGAGAGGTGGACAGTTGGTGCTTCCAGAGTCTCTCGGTAGAGTTGTATCCAGCTTAGAAGAACTCATTCGCTGTGTGTACGGGGACATCAGTCGTATACCGCACCAGCAGAATTCTTGGGTGTGTGAGCGGACCATTTTGACAGCAATTAACGAATGCATTCTCTCGGAAATTGAGGGGAATGAAGTGGTCTACACCTCTATAAACACTGTCGTCGAGCAAGATGACGCCACACATTATCCCGTGGAATTTCTGAACTCCCTGTCAGCAAGTGGACTTCCAGCGCATACCATCAAGCTGAAGGTCGGTGTCCCGATTATGCTTCTTCGGAACCTATCTCCTCCGATGTTGTGTAACGGGACCCGCCTTAAGGTCATCTCGCTCCACAGACACACCATTGAGGCGGAAATGCTTACGGGTTGTGGCGTCGGCGAGGCAGTATTTATACCACGCATTCCCCTCATACCTCATAACTTCCCGTTTCAGTTCAAGCGCGTACAGTTCCCCGTGAGTGTTTGCTTCGCGATGACCATCAATAAGTCGCAGGGGCAGACACTGAGGGCAGCGGGTTTCGCCCTCAGGACGAGCCGCTTCACACGGGCAGCTGTACGTTGTTTTGTGTAAAACATTACACAAAACGACGAACTTACCAGTTTATGCAATAGCACTATATGTTTGAGTCCCAGAATCGCGCTTTCAGTACACAAGTCATTTCGAAATCCAAACTGTGCATCATGTAATTGCAATAAAATATCTTAACGCGCGTCCAGCTGGCTGTCGAGAAACTTTGCGATAATAGTGGCCAGGGATATGGGTCGATAGTTGCACTTATCAGCTACGTCACCAGTTTTATTTTAAATAGTAGGCACGACAATTGATTGCATGAGATCATGAGAGTGGTACGAGTGACACACGCAAAGAGTAAAACATAGTCAGGACTCTGGCTATGTTAGGACCAGCATGTTGCAAGTGCTCAATGCTCAGACCGCCGCGCGCCGTGACTTTTCCCTAGTATTTTTATTAATTGTGTTGGACACTTACTTCGCGGAAAAACGAACCAGAACCCAGTCACGACAGCATCCCTCATCGGCCACTCGCGGCGGTGAGCCCAGCGGTGACTCCACTTTAAAATGTTCTACAAACATGCCAGCAATGCTTTCCGGTTGATCAGCACCCCCAACACTCACATGCAGGCCAGGCCTAACATCTAGTTTTTTCGTCGCCTTCCAGAACTTCTGAAAATTATTAGCTTTACGATGAGAAGCTATAATATCAAGCTTTATTTGTTCCTGATGATTCTAACACCGCCTTAGTTTGCTTTTAAATATCTTTCGTGTAAAACACATCTATATATATAAAAATAAATCTCTATTTCCCTTGGTCATCGCATCACGCATGAACGGATGGAACAATTTCGCTAATTCTTTTTTTGTTGTGTTAATTATTGTCAGGAGAAGGATCATATGAAAGAAAAAATTAAGGAAGTTGAGCGGAACATCAGAAAATTTAAGAAAACTTAACGCCAATATTAATTTTACATAACTGTCAGTTGTTTGAAATAACTGTCAGCGATTGAGAGAATGCGCGCTGCAAATATCGTTTAACACAGATGGATCGGTTGATAAATGAGTTGATAGTTTTGGTTTTAGTCAATAGTCAAAACTAAAACCAAACAACATATGACATTCATAGTTAAGATAGGACAACGTCTGTCAGGTCAGCTAGTGTCTTTATAAATATCACCTGACATTGGTTTATTATGTAATAACCACAGCTGATATTTAAGCCTGGCCTTCGCGTGAGCATCTCGTACCTGCTTATTCCACCCGACAACACGTCCAGCATGCCCGTTTGACTGAGTCTCCACTTGACTCTGGACAGCAGCTTCTGACAAAATAGAAACAATATCCACGTACATCTTATCGAGATTTTGCCTATGCGCAACTTATTATTAATAATTTTTATACAATAATAATAATAAAAATTGCAGATTGAGCTAGATTTTGTCCAATATAGTTGCTAGTCTCCAGTTAGAGGTATTCCCATATCAAATCGAAATTATGGTCACCCTACTCGACCAATGTATGAGCTATCATCATTTTTGAGATTACATGCGTTGAAAACTGTTCTGAGGGTAAAACGATATGTCATTCTAATGAGGGTAATATGCCGAATAAATGGATGTTCACACTGAAATCCTAGCAATTATAGATAATGAGATATCAGCGTACAAACTAACGTTTCGATCGCGCGGCCACGTACTTTTTTTTTGACTGATTTCGACTGTTTAACTAAAGTTTAGTAGTATTTATTGCTTTTGTTAGTTTTGACAAATTAAGACCTTTCTTCTTGTAACAGTTTTACTGTTTAAGTCTTAAGTTTTAAAGAAATAATCTACAATAAAGACACAACAAGTGCAGGATTGCGCGGCCATAACTTCCAAGGTGAATATTTCGTAAAATATTGATCTAGAGCTTATAATTACTTTTTCTACAATTTTTGACAAATTCAGTCTTCAATTGATAAAAAGAATTAGATCTCTAACCCAAGTAGTTGCTGAGATCTCCATGGCCGCGCAATCCTCCGCGTTACGTTCGCGCGGCCAACTTAAAACCCTTATAACTTCTTTATTTCTACTCTGACAAATGTTTGGTTTGTTCCCTTCGATTTTCACATAATCCGACAATTTTTTTGGCGAAGTTGTTTTTTGTTTGGATAACTTGGCGGAGCAATCGTAACGCACACGACACATTTTTCGAACCTAAGAAGCAATGGATTAGCAATAGACTTCAAAATGATTCAGATTGTGACTGATAGTATGTTACTCAATTAGGGTGCTGGTCTTCAGTGTAAGAACTCCGCTACTGACAAAAAAAATGAATGAAGTTACAAGCAATGAAATACAACAATAATTTCTGTTCTTTAATAACAGAATTAATCAACCATTCATAAAATCCATAGACAATTACGTTTTGCTGACGTCAACCGCAGCACATAAGCTTTTTGGTAATCCTAACACGTCACTACATTTTATTTATAAATTAGTGACGTCACTAAACTTAATCGTAGCCTAAGATGCGTGAAGATAAAAGAAAAATGCGTAGTTTATGATTTAGATACCTAGTTGCAGATAAATAATAGCGTGACGATTGACAGAGGAGAATCCACCCCGACCGTTGCTCGAGCCAGCCCGAGTCGCAGAGCCTGTCGCTTAAATTCGTCCCTTAATAATAATTCCGATTCAGCCTGTCCCTTGCTGCTCTCCTAATGACGCCCTAAGCCAAGGTCCGTGGTTCACCCCACATGGGGTGCCCTTAGCGTGTAGGCGGCTAGTTTATACATTTTTTAAGCGCTGCCTGGAGGCCTTAATTTATTAAAGCAACCACAGACATGACCGGTTTAGCACCCGACAACCTCCTAGGCCGACTTGCGAGAAGCCTTTCACAAAAAAAAATGCCGCAGGATAATGGATGAAAATGTTTTGCGCAGGCCCCAAGTATCATGGGCCAGGTCCGGAAGATGATGAGATGGATAAACAATACTATGCTAGTCATCATCATCAGCCTACAGCAGTCCACTGCTGGACATGGCTTCTCCAATTGCACGCCATTTAGATTTGCCATTTTGCTCGATTCTCCTCGGCAACTCTCAGCCAGCGGCTACCAGCCACCCTGCGAAGATCGTCGCTCCACCTGCCTGAGGGACTGCCGTCCTACCTTGCGTTTGCTGATTCGCGGTCTGCACTCAAGAACACGTCTACCCCAACGGTCATTGGTTCTACAGCTAATATGGCCGGCCCACTGCCATTTCAGCTTGCTTATTCTGTGAGCTATGTCGACAACTTTGGTTCTCTGCCTAATCACCTCATTCCGGATTCTATACCTCAGAGAGCTTCCTAGCATTGCTCGTCCCATAGCTCGCTTAGCGACCTTGCATTTATGGACTAGCCGTACTAAAAGTGTCCAAATTTCGGCTCCGTAAGTCATAACAGGCAGGACGCACTGATTGAAGACTTTAGTCTTTAGGTTTTGCGGAACACGCGACGAGAAGACTCGACGAAGCTTCCCAAACGCTGCCCAGCCCAGGCGAATTCTTCTGTTAGCCTCCTTCTCAAAGTTGTTCTTACCAAACTGCATCTGTTTGATGCTTGCTGCTCTGATTTAAAATACTAGTAAATCAGAGAATTTAAAAAAAATGTGCTAGCTCAATGCTCAATGAGACAAATGTCTGAACCAAATGAGATCGGATAGCATGAAGCTTGCAAGACCTAAAAGAAGCCTTGCTTAGTTTAGGCTTGATGAAGGAAGACTTCTTGAGGAAACTTAAACATAATGTCCAGAAATAGCCAACACGCAGGAGGTAATATGCTGACTTTGTTTAACCAGGGTCTTATGCCGTAGTGGGACAAAGTTGTGACTGGTGTAAAGTATTTTTTTCTTTTCGTAATAAATGTGTACCTAAATAAGAAATCAGTTTTGACTACTGATTAGTAGTAGTAGATACTAACCTCCATGGTATAATAAAATACTTCGCCAGGTATAGCATTCCGAGACACAGTGGTCACGTGGGAGCCACAAGCCTACGTCATCGCCGCTGTGTTACCAGTATTGTTTAATAATAACTCCCCAACCGCCTTTATTAACTGTGCGAATCCGATAAAACAATGAGGTTTTAACTAACAATTGCGTTGGTATATTTAAAGACAAACGAAATGACAATTTAAATGCTTTAGATATATGTTTTTAAAGAATGGTGGCTGAAAATGTTTACATAATTCGAGTTTTGTAACAATAAAGTGGCAACTGGATAGTGACGTAAGCATGTGTCAATCCCGGAATGCCAGACCTTGTTTTTTTAGACCATGCCAGCCCCCTTACGTATAAACGTTGATTCAAGTTATTAGAGGTTTAAACGTCAAAAACGATGGTACATGTGTATGGTGGTTAAACAGACGCTAATAATTACATAACTTTAAGCAACGTTTATAAATAAGGGGGAATATTGTACCGTTGTACTATACTTGCTGATCAGCTGATATATTGCTATAACAATCAAATCAAATCAATTCAAATTCAAATTAATTCCAATTAATCCAAACAGAACCGCGTAATCCTCTTGTATTGATATCAGGTTTCACCCAATTAACTCCGGACCTTCGGTTCAAAGAAATAGGATGCTTAATACAATAACAGCTGGGAGCCAAGAGAGGATGTCAAATCGAAACTAAGTGGATTATAAACAGAGTGCGCGCGCAACTGCGATGTTGTGGTGTAATGGCGGAAGGCTCTTTATAGTTGACACACTGGAACTGTTTGTGAAATAGTGATGTTGAAACTGTTGAAAATATCATTATAATAATAGTTATTTTGTACTCACTTCATATTTAATTACTTTTTCTCATTATTCTTTTACCTTTAAGGGATAAAGAAAGCACGGTATAATTAAAACTGTTATATATTGTTCTTGATACTTACCTTGAAAGATGTACTTATATATCGTGGTGAGAAATAAATATTTATCTTATATTATATTAATATTGAACTCAATTAAAAAAATCTACAGTTCTATCCATTTTAGTTGATATTTATCATAGAAACAGATTTTTTTGCTCGAATTTAGTGCAAAGTGTTAGTTACAAAGTGGTTAATTTTCCCTCATTCCAAAGTAATATTTTATAGCGCAGACAAGTATTTCAGAACTACGTGTGTAAAGGCACATTATGAGAGTGACTAAGGAGAAAGTGGCGCCCAACGTGGGAAAAGACGAGAGGATTACCTGCACCCAATTTAAAGTTAAGTATGATGTCACCCAAAACTGGCCATTTACAGACAAAACCGATGAAAACTTGCTCTAAAAAAGATATGTTAAGATAAAAACTAAGAGAAGCCCCAGCAATGGCTTAATGGCGCCCACCGCGGGACAAGGAATTTGTGTTTACTCTAAGCATTGATCTAGTAACTAATACTCAGATAGTAATGATCATAAAAATCACTGTTACCATCAGACTGCTACAAGAAACAAACCTGTTCTTTTCTACCGTCCCTTTTATCACCACAGTGTAGCAACCAAAAAGAGCCCAGTGGTCGCGATTCAGGAAGGCGGGCGACACCGCTTGTTTTTTACTCAAAAATCTATATTTTAAACTAAATATTTAGCAAAATTGACTATTTTATACACAAGTTTTCTACCTGAATAATATTTTTGAGAGTGGCTCCTATATTTAATGAAGATTTTGTACCATTTGTTGTCTTAAGACCCATATCAGTGAAAAGTGTTTTCTAATGTGTTATTGAGTCTGCAAAAGTGTTTTTTTAGTTATTTCCCTACTGATAAATAAGGATTTTGAGGTAATTATGTTTATATTAATAATTGATATAGCCTGTTATATTACAATAATGTTCGAGAGTTTTCGATATAAAAAAATAAAGGGTCAAATCAGAGAAAGTAATATCAGCTGTTGGTACGAACGAGGAAATAGTAGAAGTCGAAGAAGGTTATTGTCGTTTTTGTATCTATGCCAGATTCCGATAATATACACCCTGATTAATAGAAGAATAAAATAAATAGTAGTTAGTCTAATTATAAAAGAAATAAGCTCCATTACTGCAGAAATTAAACTTACAATTTAAATTGTTGTTTGAAATTTCTACCAGCTGAAAAACAAATGAATGTAGGTAAGTATTTATTCATTTTCTGGGCCACAATTAAAACAACAGATATGTAATAGTGGACTTAAGTATTATAATATAATAATATGTGTAATTAACCTTACCAGATAATTATTATGTACCTATAACAGGTCTTAATATAAATAAAATGATATAATTATTTACACTATTTGATATTAATAACTATGATTCTCAACAAAAAAAAAAATATTGTAGTTTTAGCTGTACCCTGTATGTTATTGCAACATTTAATTTACATTATGGAAGGCAAATAAATATATAAATATGATCAGTGCAACTCCGTTCGTTAGTTTAGTCAAAAAGAAAATTCTTACTGTAATTCTTCCAATAACTCGAGCAAAGTCTTCATAGCTTAGCTATAGAACTATACTGAAGCGGTTCCACAATGTGTACATTTTTATTAAACATTCGACAAGGCTGGAAAATCCAATCGTTGTTCGAGATCTCACTTCCCACTCCGACAATACCTGCCTACAAACTAACGATTTGGTTCGTAATGCGATACGATTCCTTCGGTTTTAATATTATCCTACTACTTATATAAATATACATATATAATTTATAATATTTTTGTTATAAATGTGAAAGTTTGTATGTTTGGATGTTTGTTACTCAATCACGCAAAAGCGGCTGAATGGAATTGGATGAAATTTGACACAAGATGGATTAACCTGGACTACCGCGTAGGATACTTTTACCCCAGCAGTACGTTTCCGAGGGATTATTTCCGACTCCTACGCGGGCGAAGCCGCTGTTATAAATATGGTAGGCATTCGTACGACACTTTCATTTCCATCGTGATTTTATAAGACATAATGACGTTTAAATACAAGTTTTCCGCTCTTGCTCTTTTATTGTTGATAAGACCTCTTCTAAGAATACCGATAAGCGCCTAATGGTAATATCAATTAATGGTTGCAGTTGGATTTCGGCGCAGGTACTCGTTACCGTGCACGTTTCTGGAGGAGGATAACATTAATTTTTTGCTTCTTGAATTAAGCTATAACATGGAAAGAACTTTTTGTTCGTGTTTCTTATAATTTCATACTGTCCTCTTGTTAAGTCTGCATCTATACACATTTTTAATGCTTCCATGGGGGTTAGACGCGATGGTTTTTCACATTTAGACGAATCATAAGCTTTTTTGTATTTCGTTGCACGGGTCAGAGAGCGCATAATATCTTTGAGCATATGGGAAGCATCACGTTTTCCCGATTTACTTAATTCAACTTGAGCTGCGTGAAGTATTACACCATCTTCTACATTAGGTCGGAACCCTTCCGTTTTTCTTCTTTTGGTCCTTTCGCTAGATTCCCCAAACGATTTACAAGGGCGACCTGGACGATTTGCCGTTGTGACTGGAATTTCGAATGTACCTTCCAGCCAAAGATGGTTGTTTTTCAAAAAAAATCATCTCTTTTTTTGTGAGATTTAATCCACCTTTGCGATTCATCGATCATTTCCGATTAAAAATGTGCAAAATTGTTTTTCAGTATTTTTAACTGATCTTCAGTAAGATCGTCACTAGTGAAAAGGTGGTCTCTCAAAAAACATAGTACCTATTTCTTCCAAATTGCGTAAATTTTCATTGTTGATAATATCAAAGAGAGATTTACGAGTCACTATTCTCACTCCGGAAGTACCCACTATATCTGGAACAAGTAAATATTGTTTTTAGACATAAATACTTTTTTTCACAAATTTAGCTTATTTTGACTGTGAAATTCAATGTTCTACGTTTTTGCGCATCCGCGCTATTCTGCGGCTAATTTATTTAGTATTCGTAACCTATGGGTCTATATTTTTTATATAAATTACAAAAGTTGCTGAATCTATCCCGATACTAAAACAAATAGCTTCCTAAACATGAATTTCTTAAAAAAATATCCTTATTTCAGACGATATTTCTCACCACTAAAAGTATATTAAAATAAAACAAATTTTAACAAATATATTACATTTGGATTGTCACATACCTGTAGTTTCCGAATCCATTGCTATTTTGCACCAGGTAAACACAGAAAACTTCAGTTTAACACACAAAGGTAACGCTTTTATTTATTTATTTATTAAAACTTCTCGCACACAATAGTATACAAAGGCGGACTTAATGCCTTAGGCATTCTCTACCAGCCAACCAAGGGTGGTGAAGAGATAAGATGGCAGGTGCTGTGTATAACAGACATTACTAATAATAATAATAAAATATTAAAAAGATAACATAACTATTTATAAATAAAATAGGTGTACAAGTACCTAAACAGAATATAAACTTATAATACACATACATACATATTTACTATAACATATATCAACGTTATACATATACTATATATATACACAAAAAGGGAAGGAGGTAATTGAGATGACTACGCTATTTATTTTGAAAATAACTCCGCAATTTCCGCTTAAATGCATACCGACTGGTAGCCGTCCTGATTTCAAGAGGAAGCGCATTCCAGAGAAGAATGGACTGAATATGAAAGGAAGAATGAATAAAATCAGAAGTATGAGAAGGACAGAGAAGGAGAAGATTGTTGGAAGAACGCAGATTCTTAGCGTGTGAAGAACATAGATATTGAAAGTGAGACATAAGATAAGAGGGAGGGGTGGAAGAGTTGAGAAACGAGAAAAGCGTGGTCAAAGAGCGCAAACTTCTCCTTTGGCGGATGGACATCCATTTGAGCTCAGTCCTGTAACTCGACACATGGTCATATTTCCTGAGGTTGAATATGAATCGGATACCATTGTTGAGTAGTATGTCAAGCTTATCCAGCAAAACCGCATTCCAGTCAAAGTAGCATGCGGGAGATAGCTGCTCCCGAATGTATTAATAAAACTAAATCACTTAGGTTCGAGATCAAACAGCTTTTATTATGCCAATCAACCAAATTATAGAAAAACAACCCCTCACTTTTCTGTCAAACGTCGGTAGTGATGTGGTCACTATCGTAGTGATGTTACATAATAATTTTTGGTGGACGATGTGATAATCGCCACACCACCCCCCCACGGAGGGACGTAAACCAGACTAAAATAACATTGAGTATAAGCACATTAATAAACAATTAAAACAATAAATTAATCAAAATCCTTAAATTTAACGTGTCTTACGAGCGTGTGGTATAGGGCTGCTTTGCTGGCTAATGCACCTGTACTGACTGTTGCGGGATTGACGGCTCGGGCGACTTATCTCCTACGGCTTGCCGTGGAGGAGGATCAGCCGGGGCGGGCGCTTGCTTGGTGTGGGTAGTTTGCTGATCGGAATGATCAACGAAGGCCGGTTTGATTCTATCGACGCTTACGATGGTCTTGTTACCTTTCACCATTAGGGTGAAAGTTTTCCCATCACGCGAGCGCTCCAGGACTTTGAATGGACCCGTATAGGGTGGCTGCAACGCTCTTCTGATGGTATCATCTCTGAGGTATACATGAGTCGCAGTCGACAAATCCTTAAATATAAATGAAGATGGTGCACCATGTCGACTAGCTGGCAGTGGTCGTACCATTGACATTTTGAGTCGCAGTTGTACAACAAAATCAACTGGGTTTTCTAATCTTCCTGATGATGTAGATGGGACCAAAAATTCTCCAGGGAGCCTGAGGGGCTCTCCGTAAAGTAATTCTGCTGCCGTGGCTTCGAGATCTACTTTATACGCCGAACGCATTCCTAGCAGAACCATCGGAAGGGACTTCGTCCACGAATCATTATGGCACATTAACGCCGCTTTAAGTTGCCGATGAACTCGTTCAATCATCCCGTTTGCGCAGGGGTGGTATGAGGTGGTTCTAATGCGCTTGGTACCGAATTGCTGCAGTAGTCGTTGAAACAAACCAGACTCGAATTGGGAACCTTGATCTGTAGTAATAACCGACGGTACGCCAAAACGGGATACCCATTCTTTGGTAAAAGTCTCGGCTACCTCTTCCGCGGTAATGGATCGCATGGGCCAAACCTCGGGCCATCTGGACACTCTGTCTATTGCAGTCAGACAATAACGGTATCCGTCACAGACGGGCAATGGACCAATGATGTCGATATGGACATGCATGAAACGACCGGATGGTATGTCAAAATTACCGACAGGGGTAGAATTGTGTCTTGAAATCTTGCTGTGCTGACATGCTTCACAAGATCGGGACCAGGTTCGGCAATCCTTTCTAACCGAAGGCCAGACAAAACGCTCTGCTACCAAACGAGTCGTAGCTGTAGCACCGGGGTGGCTCAAATTGTGTAACTTATTGAAAGCAGCGCGACGGAAGGAAGGGGTCAGATAGAGACGTGGTTTACCATTAGAAATGTCACAGTAAACCGGAGTGTTGGTCCCTGAGGTACTGATTTTGGTGAGAGTTAGACTGGAACCATCTTGTAATAAATTAGCAAGTTCTTGGTCTGATGCCTGCGACTTAGCCAAAGCTTCATAATCTTGGTCCAGAGTGATGGCGTCTATGTCAATGCGTGACATAGCGTCGGCCACGATATTGTCTTCACCCTTAATGTATTGGATGTCCGTCGTGAATTGGCTAATGAATGATAGCTGGTTAAGTTGTGGACGTGGAAGTTTCTCACGTTGCTGTAAAAAGGCATACAACAGGGGCTTATGGTCTGTGAAAAATGTTGCATGCTGGACTTCTAAAATGTACCGGAAATGTTGGACACTTTCATAGATCGCTAATAATTCACGGTAATACGCTGGCCACTGTGCTTGCAATGGAGTCAACTTTTTGCTGAAAAAGGAAAGTGGATACCACTGGCCGTTTAGATTTTGCTGCAGGCAGGACCCAGTGTGAACGCTAGAAGCATCAGTAAATAAACCCAACCTGGCGTTGCCGATAGGATGTTGCAGCAGTGTTGCGTTGGAGAGGCTCTTTTTACAAGCTTCGAATTGTTGCAAGAGTTCGGGTGACCATGGAAATGGCTTTGCACCTTTACTGTTAGTTGAAACCAATGCATCTATCAATGGAGCCTGAAATTGCGCTGCACGAGGCACGAATCGACGATAGTAGTTAAGCATACCCAGAAACCGGCGCATGCCTTGTACTGTCTCAGGAGGTGGAAAATCCAGCAACGTTTGGATTCGTTCCTGAGGTGGGCGAGTACCATCACCACTGACGTGGTAGCCCAAAAATACGACTTCGCTGATGCCTAAGACACATTTAGAAGGGTTTATTACCACTCCGTAGTCTTGCAGGCGTTTGAAGAGGATGCGCAGGTGCTGCAGGTGGGTAGACTCGTCTTTGGAAAATATGAGGATATCGTCTACGTAAGGAAAACAAAACTTGAGACCCCGTGTGACCTCATCGATGAAAAGCTGAAAGGTTTGGCCAGCGTTCCCGCTTACAGTGCGGCCAACGCGCCTGCGCGTTTTTTGGATTTTTACCATGTGCTGGCGACGCGCATACGCGTCCATTCAATTTACGTAACTTTTTTCGAGTGCGGCGCGCCGCACCTGTGCGTTCATTGTGCATCTCTATTGTTTCGATAACATCGTAAAATTAGGATCGGTACAGGTGTCTACACGCGAGTTACCTACTTCGAATGTTACATACGTTATTCGGTTGCTACATAGTAATATGTTACGAGTGTCAGAGTAGAATAATATTAGTTCGTGGTGTACCCATCACAACGCGCTTTCCGAGACGTATATAAACGTACTTATTGACATTTATTTGAGAGCGTGCAATAAAAAACATAACCTAAAAATAATACATTTATGTTTTTTGTTTTTTTACCCACGCCTTTCCCCTTCGGCGTGGGTAAATCTGCCTGTAGGCACGCCCGTTTGGCGGGCCGGTCGTCAATTATGACGGCTCGCTTCGCGGCTCTTAGCAAAGCGGTCATATTTGACGCGGCACCGCCGCTGATCCCGCCGGCGCTGCTTCCCGCCGGCTCGCCGCTGCTGCCGGCGCCACTTCCCCCCGGCCCCGGCTCGCCGCTGCTGCCGGCGCCACTTCCCCCCGGCCCCGGCTCGCCGCTGCTGCCGGCGCCACTTCCCCCCGGCCCCGGCTCGCCGCTGCTGCCGGCGCCACTTCCCCCCGGCCCCGGCTCGCCGCTGCTGCCGGCGCCACTTCCCCCCGGCCCCGGCGCGCCGCTGCTGCCGGCGCCACTTACCCCCGGCCCCGGCTCGCCGCTGCTGCCGGCGCCACTTCCCCCCGGCCCCGGCTCGCCGCTGCTGCCGGCGCCACTTCCCCCCGGCCCCGGCTCGCCGCTGCTGCCGGCGCCACTTCCCCCCGGCCCCGGCTCGCCGCTGCTGCCGGCGCCACTTCCCCCCGGCCCCGGCTCGCCGCTGCTGCCGGCGCCACTTCCCCCCGGCCCCGGCTCGCCGCTGCTGCCGGCGCCACTTCCCCCCGGCCCCGGCTCGCCGCTGCTACCGGCGCCGCTTCCTCCGGGCGCGCCGTAGGCAGCGGCAGTCGGAGGCAGTGGCTCCGACGGGACCCAATCACTCGGATTGGTATCCTCGTCTTGCCTAACAAAAAAGTTATAAAGATGTAATAGGACCTATTGGTTCGATAATTATCTACGGCAATAATAACTTCAAAGAAAACTACATAAATACACACAAAAACATTACAGCGAAACCTTTGTTCTGTATTTATAAAAATTACGAATACTTACAAAAATCCTTCGTCTTCCATTTCACTATATTTTTGCGCTAATGTTTATGTATTGCAAACGACAAAATACTATCTTTTTATTTTAAGGCTATTCAATATCAGGCTACAGTCATCATACCGTACTGCCTAGTTTTACGTGAGTTGTTTTATTTGAAAATAATATTAATATCCTATGAATCTCAAATTCTCAACGACGTAATGTAAGAGCGCATACACGGGTACATTAGCGCCACTCCTTTAAAAAAAAATTATCTCGTGATTGAGAAGGAATTTTGAAAAACGGCTCAATAAGCGACCTCTGTAAATGTGTCTAGAATTTTCTAATACCTTTTATAAACTTTCATATTGAGACACGAAGCAACAAAATACGATATAAATGAATGTGACCGCTTTTGTGGCCTTAGCGCTTAGGGCTTAGCGCTTCCCCCTTCATATTTTGTAAAATAATACAGTACGGCCGATGTATCTTGGCGAACGAAATTACCTATTATCAGCCTTACCTGATGAAAGTCATCACTTCATATCAGTGTGTGTAATGGAAATTAGAAATAAAGGGTAATAACAATAAAATAAAAAAACTTGAGGAAAAGTTCATAGTTTATTGGGGGAGCCCTGATGAGTCGTTTGGACGAGAACGATCACCAGGGCTCCCCATAATCAGCACGCTCCTGGAGCCAGGCCAGCCAGACGCTGCGAGCCGGTGGATCTGGCGGTTGTGATGCTGCTGGTGCAGGCCGGAGGGCGTTCCTGCAAAAAAGACAATTATGATTTGTAGATTTAATAAAAGAAAACTTCTGAATATGAACCAAATTCAAATTCGAATTCTTTATTGCATTCATGTGTACATTTAGTTGTTACAATATAAGTAACTTCCAACATGAAACCCGGTTAGGGCTAGGCAACATAATATTAATTTAAACATAATAATAATAAGAGTATGTATTTGTGTTTCTTGACTATAACAAAATATGCAATTATTTAACTAGCTATCATAATTATTTACTATAATATATATTTTGTTCTAGGTATTCTGCGACCGAGTAAAAGCATTTATGTATTAGATATTCTATTAATTTCCTGTTAAATTTATAATTTTTTTTTATTGCCACGTAATATGGGCTATGGTAAAGCATTTTGATCCGAGAGGGTGGATGATGTAATCTATTTTTATGGCGTGTGTTTAAGATAAGGATATCTTTTGTTTTTGGAAAAATGTTGCTATTTTTAAATACAACCTACGTTTGGTATTGGTGACCACCGGGGTGGATTTAGTGAAATAAGAATCCAACACACCCCGGTTTTATTCCCGAAGACCGGGCGCCTGTTGAAGGTTTTCCCCCGAAAAAAACAAAAGGTTGCTAGATCACGTATGAGCAGTTGAGCAAGTAAGTACTTACAGCATGTCCACATGTTCGCCATCGTCCGGCCTGTACACCAGCAGCAAGTGAATTGTGAATCTGTGTACCTTTGCCTACTGGTGTATTTATGTGATGCTGATGACAAGTAGCAGCACCAGCAACAGCAACGATAACTTTGGTTGACGATTTATTTTATGAATTTTGTTTCTAATACATTGCAGTGTGTTATGTACAGTGATCGGAGTAGGTAGATTGAACTGGGGTCATTGATCCGAAACGTATATATTACTATGGACATTCCTCCGGAATTGGTGGATTATTAAAAAAAAACCGGAACTTATGTAGGAATTGTATTCTGCCAGAGTGGAAGGAGTCATTTGATGATTTGCCATCCTCAAAAAAAAGGTAGGAATTTTAATAAAATGAGCAATTTTATTCTTTATTATTCTTCCTATTATTTTTTTTGTCACGATTTGACAAAACCCAACGACCAATCAGAACAAAGGATCATGGGTGGTACAATAACCGGTTATCAGAACAATGCGTACGCCCGCCGGAAATACTAAATCCGGAAATACCGGAATTACTTTCCGGAAAAATGGCTTATCCATATTATTCTTTCTGTGTGCATTTATGATACAAGTACTAAAAATCAATCTACCTACTCCGATCACTGGTTATGTAGGAAGGGATGTGAATAACCAGTCATTATCAACAGTGTACAGACTAATTAAAATCGTACTTAAGATCCTTCTCCTGACAATAATTAACACAACAAAAAAAAAAAAACGGTCCAGCCGTTCACGCGTGATGGCGTGACCAAGGGAAATAGGGATTCATTTTTATATATCTAATTAGTTGTAATATGTTTTCAACACACTATGTAACTAGCATATATCCTGACATATATCGTATATTTTCCGGATCTTGTTTACTATAGTAGATCAATACCTATCTAACCATAACGCCTGTGGAGTTTTGCCGAATAATTTTAATTACCACGTTGCGTTTGACCTAACTAATTTTCTTACTAATAAAAAGCCACTTTTCCAGTGTTTTCCTAAAAAGCAAGCGAGTCCAGCCAGATGCATACCTACTGTAAGAATTTCACGCTGAAAACTTAAATGAGCTTGAAATGAACACTATTGACAGCTCACTACGTTTTCACGGTGAGATTTTTTTACAGCTTTACGCGCCGAGGTAGCCCGCGAAATTCAAATTTTATTATTTTTTTTGCGATTTTGCGAGTCAGTAACAGGTTGTATGTTGATTTAAATATGAATCGCGGCCGTGGCAAATATTAATTTATAGAATTATGATCATAAAAATCATCAATACATCGCTCTTAGTTCATATTACCCTACTGAATGACTATTTCATGAAATTATGACATTTGAAGTCAATTCTAACTTAAGGAGGTGTATTGCTGATTCTAATGATTATAATTCAGTAAAGCCATATTTCTTACGGTCGCGAATCATATTTTAATCAACATACAACCTGACACTGACCTGCAAATTACAAAAAACGTAAGTAGGAAATTTGAATTTCGCGGGCTACCCTAGCGCATCCCCCTTAAAATAGTTCTGTAAAAACCATAAATTGTGTAATTAAGTAAATATTTTGTGGCAGATAATGGCACCAGTGAAGTTCGGACTCTTCAAAGCCCGAAGCAGGGATTACCAGGACCAACAGCCTTCTACGGAGAACTTGCTGCATACAAGCCACAGTAGTGGCCATTGTAAGTATGAAAATTCATTATAGATATAATCACGCTTGTAATCCTGAAGGGTAAGATAGTGCTGTACTATAATAACGCCCACATTTCTCCAGTTATGTGTAAGGTGAGCCTATTGCCATCAACCGGGCACAAATCCAGCCTCCGGGCTGCTATTAATAAATTTCAGATGGAAAATTCCAATAACACTTTGCCCGACCCGGGAATGGAACACAGGGCTTCATGCTTAGCAGTAGCGTTTGCGACCACTAGACCTATGAGGCAGTTCAGTTCAGGCGGAAAATTCACTATAATAATTTTCTAACCATGAGAAAAAAATGTTCTCACGCTGGAGAGAAGAGCCCTGTGTCTTCTCTTTTTCTCGTATCAGCACGAAAGTATATGAGAATACGTTTTTACAAAAAAAAAACAACCGACTTCCAAAAAAACACTACAAACTTAAAACACACGTCTTTGGTTTTGTATTTTCGTTTTTATGCCACCGACTTCCGAAATGAAAGTAATTTTTTAGAAGTCAATTGTTTTTTATTTTGTAAAAAAGTTTATATTTTTCATTTTTTAGTTGTGGTACCTACCCTACCCGGCCTACCCCATATAAATTCGTATAAGTAACACTACTTGATATGTAAATAACAGTAACAGGAAGTTAGTAAAACGTCAATACTTATACATTTACTAAGTGGAAAAAATACGCATTATTAAAGATAACTCAAAAAATATCTGGTCAGATCTTGATCAAATTTATAAGGGACCACAAGAGAAGCACCAGCAAGCAAATTAAAAAAAAAAGCAAAATCAGTCCACCTAGAAAAAAGTTCTGAAGTAACACACATACAAAAAAAAATACAGTCGAATTGAGAACCTCCTCCTTTTTTTGAAGTCGTTTAAAAACCAGGCCCAGGTTGGGCAATGTAATTAGGTGTTTTCATCAGAAAAAAAATCAATAATAGCCCGGAGTCTGGATTTGTGCCCGGTTGATGGCAATAGGCTCGCCCCCTATTACATGGGACTTAAACTTAACTGGCGAAATGTGGCTGTGCTATAGGTACACCTCTGCCTAACCCTTCGGGGAATACAGGCGTGATGTTATGTATGTATGTAGTTCAAAACGGTTCATTCTCCTTAGTAAAATGTTGTCTAATGTTAACGTTTAGTTCATAACCTGATAAAAAAACTGTTTTAAGGACCTATTTATCACGTATACACGGCTACATATATGAAGACATTCACACACACACACACATTCCTCACACCAGGCATTTCCAGTATAAGCTCTCTCATTGTACGGAAATCCTATAATAATAATAATAATAAGCCCTAACCGCCGGTAGCTTGGACCCTGTTCCCGATACCGGTGGGCTACTACTTTTTATATTTTTAAATGTTTTTTATATTTTTTATATTCTAATATTTAAAAATGTAATTTATATGTAAATAATGAAATAAAGGAAATAATAATAAGACATTTATTTCAGACGTAGTCCATATACTGTTAGTAACACAAAAAAAAAAGACGTGTGGCACTCGGGGACTGCCGCGGTAAAGCTATTGCATAGCATTTTGTATCAACTTAAGCAATTATAATTATTTATTTATTTTATTTATGCAGTATTTTTTTTTCTTTGATATTAATTCAAGTTACACTTTTTGAGCGTGGTGACCGATAAGAAAACAATTTTTTTTCTTTTATTAAATAAATAAAAAGTTAATATTGTTTAAAATATTTTTATTATTTTACAATACATAAACAGCTGCTTATGTATTCGTCCGATTTCGGAGCAGCTCGTCTCGATTCGTGCGAGCTTCGTAGAGTCGTACAATACATCTAGTTGCACGCACACAAACACCGTGTCGAAGACTGCCGAAAAGAAACGACGTTAGACAATGCACGGCCTTCAAGCCACACCTCCGTGCCCGTCGGAGTGGGGAGCGTGAGGTTTTTTTTCGTTACGGAATTTCTGGATTCGGTCCCCGCGCTCAAGGCCCGCGATAGAAGCTATGCAATAGCTTAAACACCCTATAAAACTATACAATGCGAGATCAGCTTATACTGGAAATAAATAGCTTGATATGTAGCCGTGTGTACGTAAAGGCATTTAAAAAACAATACAAAAATGTGTGCTCACAATTTTTTTTTTTCGTTTTCTGCCTTATTGAAAAAAGTATATTGTAAAGTTTTTGATCCTAACCTCCTCAATTGCTTACACACTACGCCAATTTGCCTCGTTAAGAGGCTTACAAGAGCTAAAGCGCGGTCACTGTCGGATTGCATAGAAAAGAAAGAGCCGCGCGATGACTCCACGCTGGTAATTTATTGCAAAATATAAAGCAATTATGGATTTACAAAAAATCTATTCATTGGACTAAAATATTAAAACACTATTACGTTAGTATGTTACTTGTACAATAATCTGACCAAAAAATCTGAATGTTTGCATGTATATTAGTGTAGTTTTTAATCGTTAAAATATTTTTTAGAGGTATCTTCGTGATTTTTTTCTATCTTGTTTTCAACACAGTATCTAACTAGCATATATCCAGAAGAATGTCATATATTTTTCTAATTTTGGTTACTGCAGTGGATCTTAATATTTTTAGGCATAATAAATTTGCGTTTAGGTGATGTAGTCCCCTTATAGCCATTTCATGCAACTGTCAATGAATGACAGTCAGGATTTGAGAATATTTACCTAAAAATTACATTAAAAAAAAACAATTTTATATTACTTTTACATATTATTAAATTATTATGATTATTTATTTACATTTTAGTATCTAAACTAAAATAATAAAGAGTAAAAGATTTGTTTTTTTTTTATCTATATTTGTTTGTTACGCTTTCACGCTAAAACGGATCAACGGACTTGAATGAAATTTGGCGCATGCGTAGACCATGACCTGGATTAGGACATAGGATACTTTTTATCCCGATATTCCCACGGGATCGAGACGTGTGTGGGTGAAACCGCGGGGCGTAGCTAGTTACAATTATTTGCAATACTTATTTATTTATTTATTTAAACATGGAAGACTTACAGCTTAAAAACTTAATAAAAAGGTAACCATATTCAGCAGGAAGCCAATTACAAGTCTTCGTGTGCAGAATTAGACTGGAAAATATGTGAGCATACAACAGCAATACGTAATACATTGTGTTGTTTAACAGGTTACATTATTTGTCTATAACTATTTGGTTTATAAGGAGAACAAATTAAATTAAATTAAGAATGTAGGTAAATCGAAACTATTTGAAAAAATTAAGGGTTAAACACCTTCTAGCTGACGTCACACCAGTCGCAAAGGGATCCAAGTCATGCTGCTTACACATTTCATTGAATTGTGGTGGTAAAGACCAGTAAAGATCATTCGCTAGTCAGCGGGGCGGTATGCCGTAGCGGGGCTGATTAGTGATTACCATAAGTGCGTAGGACGTACTATCAGAGAAATTAATTGCTTACGCACTACGCCAATTTCTACAACTGTCAAAGAATAATAGTTGTGATTTAAATTTACGAACAATTTAAGTTAGTAGTAATTTTGTTAAACAATAAATTTCTCTGACTTCACATTCATTAAGTTCCCTCGTGGAGGCTTTATTAATTCCATCTCACTAAAGTTAATTATGCAGTCATGCGCCTAAAGGTATAAGTTTCACCTTGATTTTTCCTGGTAATTATGATGTACCTAAAACTTCTTATAAAAGTCTATGAAAAACCTCTCCTCTTGACGCGACTCTCGATCCCCTTTGATCTTGCTTATCTTGTCATCGATGCAAAAGGGTCTGTTCACGACCTCGGGCGATGGGACTGGCGAGAGCGATTAGCCGCCGCCCACGCCGGGCCGCCTGCCGGCCGCGCTATTAGCTAGTAGGTACATTTGAATCACAAATCGCTCGTCACCTGTTTCCGTTCCAGGAGTGTCCTACGCGCCAAAACGTCGCTCCACAATTCTGTCGCACGAAAATGAAATTCGGCCTGATATGGTTCGGCTGCAAAATAAAAAACCAAAAAAAAAAAGTACTTATATAGGTTTTTTTTTTTTTTAAAAAGTTAAAAAAAAATACAGCGTACCTACCACTCTTTTAACTATAAATTACCTAAATTACACGAACTTCCCGCACCCAATTTCGGCAATATTTGTTTCCAGCCGAAAAAATTAAAAATATTCGCTGGCCGTAAAAAAAATATTTACAATTCTCTTATTCAAAGAAAATCCATGGTATAATGGGTAAAACATTGACCCTGAACGAGGGATCGGGGCGTACTTCGATGCGTTCCGAGGTACCGTAACGCCGCCGTACCGTTCCGAACGGCGTCCAAACTAGCGTTCTTGGATCGTGACGCGGATACGTAACGGAAGAACGGTACGGACAAAACAACATATCGCACCTTCGGTAGGACAAGGACATAACTGACAAAAAATTTAAAAATGGCATAAGTATGCCAGTGAATGGCGTAAGTGCCTTAAAAAGTCCCTTTTATCCGGAGACACAAACACCTGCAACAGTGCTTTTGTTCTATTGGTGCATTTTTTTGACTATCTTGGCGCGACAAGGTCTTGAAATGACTCCTGTAAAATCACGAAAGTGCAGTTATGCTGTTGTCCTACCGAAGGTCGATATCTGGACGTAGCATATAATGCCCCTTAGCTTACAACACCGCTCACGTCGAAAATTGCCGGTTTTTACACTTTAATGTCTTTAGATGGAGCTGCTCATTGCGCGTCTAACCATTGGTCACATGATTTAGATTTCAGCCAATCAGAAGTCGTAATTCGAAAAGTAGTGACAGCGCGCAAGTCGGTTGGCCTTGTTTAAAATAGACAGTTTTTTCGACTCCCGTAAAGTTGGTAAAAATGACTTATGCGGTGTTTAGCTAAGGGACGTTAAGCAACTTCTTTCATTGGTTATCACCGCAGTCGCGTGTCGCTTGAGCATGTATCTCATGGCCAAGAGGTAAGGGGATAAAACTCAAGGGGTTGGAAGCGTGCCTAAAGACCGATAGCATTGAAAATTCTTTTCCGTTTGAACTGGCCTTGTCTCCTAATCTTATCAATCAAGGCCTGACCGAGCAAGACTGCAGTGCTTTTCTGTAACAAATCTCACCGTGAAAACTTAGGTGAAGTGAGCTATCTTAATAAAATCTTTTCAGTAAAAGAGGTGAAAGACACAATTAAAGGACTAGAAATAGGGATCAATTAGTTCAACCGGGTTTCATACTGGCTAAAGTAGACTTATCCTTCATGGGGTACTGTTTAAAATGTTACAATAAAATACCTCCCCACAAACTCCAACTGAATAAAACGAAATTTGAATCCTTACTTAATATTACAAATGCGAAAGTAACTCTGTCTGTCTGTCGCACTTTCACGGGTACACAGATAGTCTAGAGCCTGAGATAAGATATAGGCTACTTTTTAATGCGAAAAAAGGGTTGTAAGGGGTTGAAAGGGGGGATGAAAAGCTGTATGGAAGTATCGTCATTTTTTGAGCTAGAAGCTTGAAACTTATTTTTAGGCTGTTGATAAATAAATATGACATTCAAAGTTTTTAAAAGTTTTACCCTCGTTTTACCCCAATAGAGAATGGGGGATGAAAGTTTGTATGGAAATATGTGAATGTTTTATAAGTTAAACACATAAACACACTGCAAATAGCTCATTAAAGTATTTAAACGTACGTTTTATTTGTAAAATATTTAGCCCAAATAATAAAACATGCTACCCAAACAAAGACACTATTCCCCGCGGACGAAGTCGCGGGCACAGCTAGTCTAGTATAAAACGCACACTATGCAGTCAAGCATATTATAAGTTGGGGGATTACATAGCGAACAGAGATGGTTGGGTCAACGCTGGTCCTGCTCCACAAGGGCGCATAAATTAATTGATTAACATTTGAAACTAATGTTGGACCTGCTGAAGATTGTAAAAACTATATTTGCATTATATAAATTAAATCTCTTAGTAATGTTTAATTGCATTGCACATGTGTGATCACTATGTAACTCCTATAAAGCTACCATTTACTAGGTTCGTCTTTCTTTGACTTGAATGTGCCCTGGCGGCTGAGAGTATGTCCTGTAATTGGTTTATTTGAAATAAATGCTTTGAGTTTGAGTTTGATCAATAGTTCTAATCTCTAGCATCAGGTGGAGTGACGGCTCACTTCACCTAAGTTCGACAATGAGATTTTTACGGAATAGATCGACTGATCATCAAAGCCATACTTAATTTATTGATTACTAGCTGCGCCCCGCGGTTTAACCCGCATTATAATATTACTTAAATTAAAATAGTACTTAATTTAAAAAAAAGTAACTCCTAACACACTACTAAAGTTTCTATATTAATATAATTCAATCACGATTCAAAAGACACGTGGCGCCATCTATTATCATGAGAACGTTATTGTTGTTTTCCTCGCGAACAGTATTTCTTTTTCAGGATGATCAGTTCAGCGGTTAAGGCGTGAAAAGGTAACAAACAAACAAATTTAGTTTCGCATTTATAATATTAGTTAGGATTCCTCCAATGAAAAGCCATTTATATCACAAAAGTTGTTTTCCAATGGTTATAAGGATATTTAATAAACTACCAAAATCGTATAAGGAACTGCCAATCAATCGATTTAAAGTAGCGTTATTCAAATGGCGTATAGAAAAATCATTATATTCTGTCAATGAGTATTTAGACTTGAAAGATTTACACTGCACTGCACAGCACGATTCCTGACAAATGCGTGCACGTGCACTGACTGGACAGGTCCACTCAATGTGTGGTTTTTCCTCAAAAGACCATTTCAGATACTAATCTACTTGGTCTTCACATGATCTGACCAAGATTATGTCTGGACTTTAAAAAAGACTGTGACCTCTGAGTTTGTTTCGGCCTTTCTTCTCAGAGTAGTCAGACAGGAAACGCCGACCTCATTTAGTTTTTTTCAATATGATTGCCGTGTGAAAGTGTTTGTACCAACTTACGTAAAGAAATAAAATCATTTATCATTTATCACTGACATTCTAATATTATATTATAATTTGACAAATACTTGACATTCTAAATTTAATTACTATGATTTATGTAGCTACAAACTTATAAGCTTTATTTATTTAATTAATGTAACAAAAATTTTGTTTTAGCGAAAAGTTTTACACACACACAACAACTGTTAAAAAAACCCGACCATGTGTATGTACTAAAATTCTTACAAATTGCTTTAAATTACTTAATTATTTATTTTGAACAAAATGAGCGCCTACGAAACAACTTGCATATAAATTATTTTATTACTTATCATATAAACTGTTTCTTTTCTACATGATCTGACCAAGATAAAGTCTAGCTGAGTTTGTTTCAGTATTTCTTCTCATAGTAGTCGGTTATATAGGAACACCGACTTCATCTAGTTTAATATTATTGACGTGTGAAATTGTTTGTTCCAAATCAAATCAAAACAAAATTAAAATACATGACATAATAAACCATTCCATTACTAGGTATAGTGTATTTATTTTATTTCTTATTTTTTGTTTATTTTTAGCTTTCGTATGCTGCACTGGTTTTGTCGTCATCACGTCATCGCCGGCTATCGCTGAAAACCAGCGCCGGGGCTCTGTCTCGCATAGGATCGTAGCATTATGCTGAGCAATTGCCGTTTTGCGTGGATGTGATGCATATTTTCACCCAACTCGTTCTTTTTTGTATTTGTGTGTTTTTTTTCGCGTCATTTTTACCACAAATAAACGTATTTTCTTTCTTTCTTTCTTACATAAACCATGGGCAGTTATGAAACTTCAGAAGCTATGTACCTACACGGTTTCAATTTGTTGTTTCCTATGGCGAAGAGCCGGAAACAAACTCCACGGTTACTCTTTTAAAAATAAGGGGCTTTTACTATGTTTCAAATTACAGTGTTGAAAAGAGTGTTTAAATTTGCTTACAGAAATAAACACCATTTATCATTCACCCTGTTGAATATCGATTCTAATACATTTCCAACGTCGAAAAATCTTAACAACAGGGAGTATTACTGCAATGTTCTGCCGCCAGTTTGCAGCACTAGCACAAACCGTAAATAATCAGTTTTTTTTAGATAATCCACTTTTAAAAGTCCGTAGGACGCCATAATATCACAGTACAGGTTTTTTAATACATGAATAATAATAAAACTATTATAATTTAACACGTTCTCACTAATTATTTGTTACTAATAAATATGACATGATGCATCATGGCGGTTTGTTTACGGTTTGTGCTAGTGTCGCCCCCTACTCAGAGTTTTGCGTAATGTTCCTTATTACTCGAAATTCGAGTCTCGAATCCCTTGCGTCACGGTTTACAAACCAATGTTTTACCAACCCGAACACAAAACTACAGCTAAAAACTTGAGAGGTGTCAAGGGACACCCGGATGAAAGGAAATTCCATTTAAAAAAAAAATAACTGGCTTGCTTTCTATGAGAGAGAGTGAGAGAGAGAGACAGACAGAGAAACTCGCGCACGCCGCACGGCTTACAACTATAGCAAAAAGTGTCGTTATAACTTTTGGTCTTAATTTTTTCCGTCTAGCCCCCTTTCGCAACGCGCGATAAGAAACTTCATTCCAAAAACAACAGAACGTGGTACTAGCGCTCTCTCATTTCCTACTATCGATGCAATACATTCATAGACTGCAAAAGATACGAACTTTCAATGCTGTCTCATCTTCCGATTCCGACAACGCAACTGCACGGCCTCCTTATCGTTTTTATTTCCGCTACAGTACGCCTAGTCTACATCTACCTATAAATATGACGGAGAAGGTACCTCTCTCTCGTTATTATCAGCCATATTTTAACTACTGTGGGAGTACTATAGGAAGTGTTGGTTATTGCGCAATAGAAAAACCGTTTGCAGTTCAAATCTAATTATAATTTACGAACAAATTAATCACACACTGTAGGTACATGACACAACTATACGGAACGCATGACAGTTCCTAGGGTGGAGGTACTAATCTCCTCGAAGGCAGAATGGTAAGTGTCCACTCGTCCCATCAGCGCTCCTACATTAGCCAGGCTCTGTCATAGCATAACTTCGTGCTATAACAGAGTCTGACAGAGCACACGAAGAAGAAGAAGAAGAAGCAAGAAGCACGTCATCACGACGGTGCTGCCACCTCCCGGAACTCGTGCTGCGCTTCGTATAGTGTCCAAACTAATGACCGTCTCCGACATATATGTATAATATCCACATACACTCACCGGCGGTAAATATGGCCCAGGCCCAAAACGCGAATTCTTGAACAAACAAAACCATTTCTATTGGATTTTTTAATGAGAATAGATGATGCCAAGCAGCTTTTCTTGTTAGCTTATGAGAATAATTTCACATTAGGTTAGTTCAAAACAGACTTGTGTAAAAAAATGTGTCAAAGTTGTTTTGAAAGTTTCCCAGGAATGTTTTTTTTTTACAATAAAGCTGTAAAAATGTCCTTTAAACGAGCTTTTATTGATGTGTAGGTTAAGTCGATCTCAGAAAAAAAATTAACATACCACTACTCAGTCGCTTGGGCCAGCTTGTTGATTGTCGAAGGACGAACTCAGGGTCAGGAGGCTGTAAATCTCGACGTCTCTCTTAAATCGTGAAGATTTCTTCTTGTTCTTGATTTTCTGTATTTTATTTTCTCTTCTACTCTTCCACACGATGTCTACTAATCTTTATCTAGTTTCCTATCACAGGTATGCTGGAATAGGTTTATTTAGAAATAAGTAGCTCTGTCTCGCATAGGATTGCTGAGCGATTGCCGTTTTGCGTGGATGTGACGCATATTTTCCCCCAACTCGTTCTTTTTTGTATTTGTATGTTTTTCTCTGCGTCATGTTTACCGCAAATAAACGTATTTTCTTTCTTTTCATCTACTCTCATTAAAAAATCCCAATTAATAAGTTTAGTTTCTTCACAAATCCGTGTTTAGGATCACATTTACCGCCGGGGGTGTATTAAAAATTAAAGCTGCTTATCCTGTCTGTATGACCGCGTAGTTCTTCCTAACTTCGCAACGGATTTTTACACGGTTTTCACCATCATTAGAGAATTTATTTAGGAGTAACTAATTGATATATAAATTAATATATAATACAGAAATCTCTATGTTTTGTCAAGTCGTAAAACCGTGCGAAGGAAGGGCGGTTCGCTAGTCAATACTAATATTATAAAATCGAAAGTAACTCTGTCTGTATGTGACCGTTTCACGCCTAAACCACTGAACGGATTTCTATAAAATTTGGCAACGAGATCGATGGCATCCTGGGGAAGGACATAGGCTACTTTTTGTGGGATAATTTCTGACATCCACGCGGGCGAAGCCGCGGGCAGAAGCTAGTATAAAATAGAACATCACTCCTGTATCTCCCGAGGAAGTGGGCAGATGTTTATAATACCTACACCCATTTTCCCAGTTACATAGGAGGCGAGCTTATTGCACAAGTTTGTGTTGTATACTTTATATAACTATGTTAGTTTAAATGATAAATGATTTTATTTCTGTAAGTAGGTTTGTACAAACACTTTTACACGTCAATCATATTATTTTTTATAACTAGATGAGGTCGGCGTTTCCTATCTGACTACTCTGAGAAGAAAGGCCGAAACAAACTCAGAGGTCACAGTCTCTTTTAAAGTCCAGACATAATCTTGGTCAAATCATGTGAAGGCCATGTAGATTGGTATCTGAAATGGTCTTTTGAGGAAAGAACCACACAGATTGAGTGGACCTGTCCAGTCAGTGCACGCATTTGTCAGTAATCGTGCAGCTCAACTAAGGAAGTCAGCACTTAAGGAGCTCAACGATTCGACGAACAATACTAAAGAAATGACATTTGGGTAGGCCACATAAATTACTCAATCTGCCAGATCATGATTAAAATTAACTGCGAAAAAAAAGCAATGACCCACATAATCCTCACATTCACAATAATTAAAATAACATAATACTTTACAAGTAAATACTCATGTAATTGTGAATATAAAATTCAACAATGTCAAAATGTATATAAAAAAAATCGGACATAATGTTTCAGAACCATGTAGATTGGTGTCTGAAATGGTCTTTTGAGAAAAGAACCACACAGATTAAGTGGACCTGTCCAGTCAGTGCACGCATTTGTCAATAACCGTGCAGCTCAACTCAGAACTTAAGGAGCTCAACGATTCGACGAACAATACCAAAGAAATGACATTTGGGCAGGCCGCATAAACTACTTAAACTGCCAGATCAAGAATATAATTGAAACAATGACCCACATAGTCCTCATATTCTCAATAATGAAAATAATATAATACTTTTTACAGTAAATATTCATGTCTAAAATAGCTAGCAAGTTTGTAAGTTATATGTCTAATGGGATGGGCCATTGTAGCCTGAAATAAATGTTTTATGATTATTTTTACATCTCTTAACATTTCTTGGGACCCTAGGGTCCCGGACCTTTGGAAGGGGTACGAGGGACGGAAGCCAACTCGCTGAAATCGCGGAAATTATCCCACGGGAACGTACTACCGGGATAAAAAGTATCCTACATGTTAATCCAGGTTATAAACTATCTGTGTTTCAAATCCGTTCAGCAGTTTTTTCGTGAAAGAGTAACAAACATCCATCCAACCATCCATCCTCACAAACTTTCACATTTATAATATTAGTTGGATATATTAGGATGTAAACAAAATATTGTAAAACATTTCTAAAGAGACTATGAAGTTTCTTGCTCATTCTTCTCGATACAAAACTATCTTTTGGAAGGGGCAACTAGAATCAATTCTATAATTTGCTTGAAAATATGACATTCAAAAGTGCCTTTTAATGCCCTACTTGAAATAAAGTCCGAGCACATTTCACGCTTCACTTTGTAGTGTATTTTTAACCGACTTCAAAAAAAGGAGGAGGTTCTCCTTTCAACTGTATTTTTTTTTTATGTGTGTTAGCTCAAAACTCTTTTCTAGGTGTACTCATTTCGATGTTTTCTTTTTATTTAAAAGCTGGTGCTTCCCATGTAGTCCCATATTAATTTGATCTAGTTCTAACCAGTAGTTCTTGAGTTATCCTTAATACTGCGTATTTTTTCCACTTAGTTTATGTTGATGATGTTTTGATAATTTCCTGTCACTTTTATTTACATATCAAGTAATGGTATACGAATTTGTGTGGGGTAGGTATCGCAAGTAAAAAGTGAAAAATAAAAACATTTTTACAAAAAAAAAAACTACCGACTTCAAAAAAAAACACCAAAAACCGTAAAAAATAACTTTAATTTCGGAAGTCGGTGGCCAAAAACGAAAATACAAAACCAAAGACACTGACTTCCGAAATTAAAGTTATTTTTTACGTTTTTTTGTGTTTTTTTAGAAGTCGGTTGTAATAATTTCCTGTCACTGTTATTTACATATCAAATATTGTTATACAAATTTGTGTGGGGTAGGCACCACAGCTAAAAAGTCTGTTGTTTTTGTTTTGTAACAAACTTTTTATTTTTCTCTTTTTAGTTGCGGTACCTACCTAACCCACATAAATTTACCAATAATTGCTATTTACATAGTGACAGAAAGTTATTATAACATCATCGATATAAACTAAGAAAAAATACGAGTTATTAACTGAAAAACTACCCAAGCAAAGTTAATAAAATGTATATGGGACCACCCCTGAGCGACATCCTATCCATTAAAAAAGAAATTTCGAAATATATCCACAATTGCCGGCGATATCGAAAAAAAGAAAAACGCGCAACTTAACGCGCGCGCTCCCGCGCGCGTAACAACTAACACATATCGCTTCATATCGGTAAGCTCACTCCATCGTCGACTTTGTCTCTGTCATCTCTGACCTAGACTAGAGTCAAGAGCAAACCCATCCCAAATAAAATAAATAAAAAATAAACAAACATATAAAAGCCATGTACAGAAGACCTCAGAACCTCCTCCTTTTTGAAGTCAGTTAAAAACAAGATGGCGACGTTAGTTCAGATTTTGACCGCGCGCCAAAAGAACTTTGTAGCGTTGTAGCCACATATCGTAGTGCGATTGTGAGTTTCATTAGCCTAGCCTTTTCCCAACTTTGTTGGGTCGGCTTCCAGTCTCACCAGATGCAGCTGAATACCAGTAATTTACATGGAGCGACTGCCTATCTGACCTCCACAACCCAGATAATGGATAATACGATACCCCTTGGTAAGACTGGTTGTCAGACTTTCGGGATTCTGACGACCCGTAACGACTGTCAAAGATCCACGAAAGACAGCCGGGATCAACGGCTTAACGTGCTTTGCGAGGCTCAGAGAGGTGACGGTGTGTAAAGATAGTCTTCCACAGACCAACCGTGGCAAGCATAGCTTAACCTGATCGATCGAGCCATGCAGCTGTTATTATTTAGCCACGAGCCCCTCATTGTGAGCGTGTTGTTGAATAATTTAGTGTCGGACTAGTTTGACTACAAACGAGAGGTAAATGACCCTTTCATCTACGAAAACAAATGCTATCTTGTATGGTACCTAATAAATAAGTCTGTGTCTGCATTTCGTAGAACAACAAATTCAATGCATTGCATTTTGTTTTGCTTTTATGCTTCAAACGCTCTTCTTGAAATAACAATCTTCTATTTTTAGGGTCCCGAACGTACGATTGAAAAACGCAATTCGACACAGTCAATTTGCTCCGAATCTACTGCAAAAATTACGTTGAAATTTGATATACACATGAATTTTTGTGACCCAAACACGGATCTTTAACATAAATAAATGAATTTTGATTAAGGTGGTCACTTTTGGGGCCAAATTAGAAAAAAAAAAGTTCCCTTATTTGCTCTTTCAGCAGAAGTTTTAGCCTTTTCATACATACATAAACTCACTTCTTCTTCCCATGAGGTGAAGCAGAAACTACAGAACGCCAGCCTCCTGCTTCGATTTATTTTTATTGGAACGAAGTTTTGGAACGAAGTTCCTTATCGCGCGTTGCGAAAGGGGGCTAGACGGAAAAATTTAAGACCAAAAGTTGTAACGACACTTTTTGCTATAGTTGTAAGCCGTGCGGCGTGCGCGTGTTTCTCTGTCTGTCTGTCTCTCTCTCTCTCTCTCATAGAAAGCAAGCCATTTTTTTTTTTTTATGGAGCTTCGTTCCATCCGGGTGTCCCTTGACACCTCTCAAGTTTTTTTATTGCCTTTTCTCTGGTCTAATACCCTATTTTATTTGTCGTATGTGTAGAACCAGTTAGAAAGGGCTGCTTCCAGCCCTTTTCCGAGTACCGGACTATTCAGCAGGCCTATTTGCTGTTGTGTTGCTTTTACCAGTCGCATAGAATCCTTGGAGTTCGAGACTGGCAAGTCCGTTTTGGTCCGCGACACTTGATCGTCGATCCTGCGATTCTGTCGAGGCGTGCTACGTTGAGGTTGCGGTTCGTCAGGATCGACTTGTAATTTAAACCATCACACTGAACTATTATAGTTGTTAGTACTTTCAAGGCTTAAATTTTAATACTAGTTGAATCTTTCACCAGGACTGTTTTTAACGGGATAACTTAGGTCCATCTTTGTAAAATAATATTCATTTGAAAGTTTACGTAATTTAGTGGTCACGAACCTAAAACCGATTGCAATCGATTCCCTAGTTATGAAACCAAATGCGTATCAAAGATTTGCAATCCGATGTACTTGCCTTAAGGCGACAATAAGTGCCAGCGACCTTGAGCGAGTGGGAGGAGCATGCGAAACTTTTAAGCGAATAAAATTGCATAGAGCATTAGCGTCTACCCGGACATTGGTCAGCGATGCACTGCCGCCCGCCGCCCGCAAGAGCCCCCGCTTCAACACGCATCAAGTTTATTCGCAAAAACAACCCACCTTGATTTATCAAACACAATACAAATAAAAGCCGTATACAAAAATTTGGGTAATTAAATTGTTTTTTATATGGTGTAGATTTCATGAAAATAAGCCCGATAGTTTTTGCGTGATTATAGTTTTTGTGTTCGCGTTAGACATTATTTTACAAATTAATTACACTATGTTATAAAAATATAATTTCAAATATTCACACATCAAATTACGAAGAAAATAGTCTAGTTTATCATATATTTTTTTCAAACAAATAAGACTATTCGTTTAGACGTGATGTTCAATTTGAAATCATTATAAGTCGTATATCTGCGCCTTAAGTTTTCTCGTAATCTATTTTCATTAAGGCCAAATTGCCGGTTATGTTCCGCAACTGTTTTAATGATATTTAATTTTAGTATATTATTTTTAATCGATTCTTTTTAAATATTAATAAATTAATATAGGTGTTAAAGTGGTGAATTTTATTTTTTATTTTGCTATATACATAACGTACTGTTAACCATCTCTTACAATACCGATAAGTCGTCGATCCGTTGATCCGTTGGCTCGTGAAAGAAGGACAAACCGACTAATCACACACTTCGCATTGATTTGAATCTTATATAATATAATAATTATACAAAACATAGTCGGGTTATTATCACCATTTATAACTCAAGAACAGCGGACTGATTTTTATGATCTTTGTTTTGTTGGATTTGTCTCCGCCCCGAATAGCAGTAAAACTATTAAAACAAGGGAAAAATTCACGAAAATAAAAAAATATGAAGATAATATTCTGAGGCGGTACGAAGTGCGCCGGGTCAGCTAGTAGGTAATAATAGTTGGAAATAGGATGACGCCTCACGGTTGGCGATGGCTTTCCTAATTATAATAATTATCACTTTAATTAATGTACTTACTATCATTTATTTACAGTGGGCGCACTGGGCACGCCAACTTCCCCCATCCCCTCAACCAGTAAAGGACTGATGGAGGACGCAACATCTGCCGACCTGTCTGTGCTGGACATTGACAGCGAAGACGATGTAAGTTTGGTTTGTTAAGGCTCCTACAAACAGGCGCTACATCTAAGGCACCGCCGTGTCGCGTGCGATTAGCGTCTGTTTGAAGGAGCCTTCATGAAAAGATCCCGCGTATCTTCATCATCATTTGCCATAGTCTGACTTCATCCACTACGACCACTACTGGATATAGGCCTCTTTTTCCTTGTGCCAATCACAATACTCCTGAGCCAGCCTTATCTAAGCTGCGCGATGGCAGCAATTTTCCGCGTTTATATTAGTAGGTGATAATCAAATCAATGAATCAGTCGAAATATTAATATTTTTCATAGTATAGAGGCATGAGGAACAAGG
This sequence comes from Griposia aprilina, assembly GCA_916610205.1. NCBI lineage: Eukaryota > Metazoa > Arthropoda > Insecta > Lepidoptera > Noctuidae > Griposia > Griposia aprilina. Next base: position 12,339,905 of record OU744311.1, read on the forward strand.
TGTAAAGTTTACTCATCCTCCATAGAATAGGGAGGATCCTCCGACCAGACGGGTGTTGTGTCTGGTGAGCTACTGCCCGACGATTGATGTCGGGGCGTTGTTTATAATTTTATATGCTAGTTTGGCGATAAACTCTGTTTGCGCGATGCAGGATTTTGCGTGACGTCAGTATGTTGTGTAGTTAGCATGTGGTGTTCTAGATGTCGCCACAATAGTAGTCAAATAGGTACTTACCTACCTCCCTTATTATTATTTAGTTACCTAAACTACTTCGTTTTTCTCAATGCAGGATACAATATTACAGCAAAACATTGTAACCAGGCGCGCCAGTGAGACAGGCAGACTAGAAGAATCACAGGTATTACTTCCTTTTCTAATTCCAAAGGTAGTTGAATTATCTGACCCAACTGACGTCATACACTGTTAAGTTTATTAGTCGTCTGCATAATTAAGAAAAGCCTTTTAGAAGTTATTTTTTTGGCCTACCTTTGTACCAAAAGCCCATTGTACTAACAGAGAGTGGTCTGCTTTGTCAAAGAAACTTAGGTGCGTACAGTCCGCGAGATCTAAGCTGAGCTTTGCATTTGTGTGAGAGCACATATAGATAGTATAGGTGTGACGTCGGCCTAGAGCGCGACGCGTCCTTAGATTGGTTTAAACCGTCATAAACTGCTTTTAAGCAATCGGCCTGAGGCGCGGTGCGTCCCTAGTGTGACGCAACTCCGCCGCGCACCTCATACAAATGCAAAGCTCAGCTTAGATCTCGCGGACTGTACGGTTCTGATGGTAAGTGGTCATCACCATATGTGAAAAACCTGAAATGTTTTATATACCTGTAACAACATCGGTAATTTGGTACCCATACCCTTAAATAGAAACACACCAACACTGTTTAGGGCTGATTTGACAAAAGTCAGATATCTTTTATCCGTGGAATAAAATGGACGTCTGACAGGTCTACCATGGCAAAAGTGTCAAAAATTCAAATTATAAGTCTTACGCTACATATTTTAGGTATACAAGTTTGGGGAAATTCGCCCTTAATAGCAGAAATAGATCTACACAAAGCACGAAAGCGAGTAGAAACACCTTTGTCCCTAAACAATATATTATAAAAAGATTTGATTTTTTTTTAAATTTGTTTGTAACGCTTTCACGCTAAAACGGCTAAACGGATTTGGTTGAAATTTGTTACATGGGTAGACCATGACCTAGATTATGACAAGGAATACTTTTTATCTCGATATTTCCACGGAGTCAAGACTTATGCGGGTGAAACCGCCCGGCGCAGCTAGTCAATAATATTCGTGTCCTAATTTGGCGCAACTGAGCGCAGGCTAGCTGTCACTGGGCATTGTTAGAATTGTTAGGGGCCGTCAATTTCTATGCGTAAAGGATGACGTGCACTGACACTATTAGTTTGTATGAAAAGTGTTGACAGTAGCGTATCTAGCAGCTGCCACCGAGGTGTCTCTGTGCTATATGGTATGGTGGTAGTCAGTGCCGGTTTTAACATTACAAGCACTCTGCGCGAAATTTCGGCGGCTCCCCTCTCCCCTCTTGGAGAGTAGCGAGCGGCGAAAACTTTCAGCACTGCGCCTAGGTTTTCTTTTGTCCATTCATAAAGAAATAGGAGTTACTTTGTCAGCTTATGCAGAAATTTTTGCGAATTCAGAGAATGTCGGATGCAAGAGCAAGCGAAGAGATCTTAACATTTTTTTTTTTGTTTTCTAACTCCAAACGAACTGAAACAAAAGTACTCTGCAGACGCCAGAGATTAAGACGCGCCTAGTCACAGCCCCTTCGGCGCCTCTTCATCTCTGGCAACCTGGGCGGTCGCCCAGCCACGCCCTACCCTAAAGCCAGCACTGGTGGTAGTACTCTCGTGGCCGAGCTCTTTCACAAAGAGCCGTAGGCGGTACGAGGGTTTACTGCCTACAGATCGGTATTTAACTCAAACCCCTCAATCTTCCAGATAAATTACCAACCCCTAAAGAACCAAGCCTCCACGGACGCCACATCAATGTCAACCCTGAACTCAGACCCAGAAGACCATGATACCACGTTGATAGATGATGGTGACGGTACCTCGACATCGTGTGACGTTCTCTCCCTACAATTTGATGAAACCTCTATAGCCGCGAGCGAAGACCTGTCGGTCAGTAGACCGACAACCAAGACCAAGAAGACCAAGAAGTTTACGAGTAAGGAGAAGAAGCAGTTGAGGGATTTCGATATGTGGCGAGCTAGTAATGTAGAGGTTATGCAGGTTAGTTGAATGACACTGGTTATGGGATAGACACGGTGTAACTACCTATAATACACCCACGTTTCACCAGTTTCGGCTAAATATGTTTAAGTCCCATGGAATACGGGGCGAGCCTATTGCTATCAAGTGGCAGTGGCGTAACTATAGGGTGGCAGGGCTGGCAAAATGCCACGGGCTCCCGGCCCCACGGGGCCCCCGGGCCGAGAGACCGCGAGCTCAGAATTAACCTAACACTTTTAACAAAATTTAAAATAATATATAAATTTTATATAAGCAGGCAGTTAAAATCAATTAAAGTTAGACACAACTAAAGACCATAATACAAATTGAAATTCTAAAAGTCGTCAGAGGAAGCGAAGATGAGCGTCTGCAAGATCCAGAAAGTTTGTTCAAAGTGAACATATTTTATAAAGTATTGGACATCATTATTAATTAACTGAAATCGCGTTTCCTTCCAATGAATGAAATTCTTTCCAATTTCAGTATTTTGCAACCTGCCACTTTGCAAAATTTAAATGATTAAATAAAGCTCTAGAATTTGTTTAAATATATAAAAAAGACATATCGCTCATTTGGAGAAACATCGACGTAACTGGTGCTCTACAAATTTTACAAGATAGTGATTTAACGTGAATTTTTATTTTGTAATAGGTTACCATCTCGTTCTGAAATGTTGATAGATCCCAATACATATTAAATAGTTCACGCCTCTGAAAATTCTAATGATTATAATTCTGTAAAGCCATATTTGTTACGGTCGCGAATCATATTTTAATCAAAATACAACCTGACAATAACCTGCAAATTGCAAAAACGTAAGAAAATTTGAATTTCGCGGGCTACTCTGAAGGTTCCGCGTTAACGTGCTTTCCGAGGCACGATGGGGTCTCAATAAGTAATAGATGGTCACCCATCCGCAGACCGACCTCGGCAAGTTTAGCTTAACCTGTGATCAACACGTGCGGCTGGTATTATTTAGCCACGAGCCCCTTTAAAACAACATCAGCAACTACAAAATAATGTGTATTCCAACAGAATCTCCTAAGAAGAACTGGCACTCTAGACGATCAAATAAAATGGGAAGCGATCGCCACAGCCCGAGGTTTATGCATCCTCAAGGACAGCTGTACCTGCGTCGACTGTGTGAGGGCGAAGTACCTCGCAGGCGTAACGGACGGTGACGGAGGCCTGGGCTCTGCGCCCCTCATCAGCGCCATCAGTTTTGGCTGCATCGTTCAATAAAAAGTATTCTAATGCTACATGAATCTTTTGGCGTTTCAATGACATTGACGTTGTTGGTAAACTTAAAAAATAATTGTATTGAAAAACCAATATGGCGACGTTAGTTCCGATTTTGACAACGCGCCAAAAGATCCTTGTAGGATCTTATAGGTATTATGGCCTGGTTTAAAAAAGAACTGGGTGATATAAGGCCAGTATTTTGCAAGGACAGTGTGTGTTTTTTAAGGTTGGTAGCATTGATTGGTAAAGATGTGCTGTTTTGTATATTTTTTTGTGCTAGCAACTCGGCAGTGTTGGGTTGGTTTTTAAAACTCTGCAGTTCCGCTTAATTTGTTTCAATCTTTAATATTTCTGAATAATATTTTTTTTTACGTGACTCTTATGAAAAACATAGTTTTTAAAATAATATGATTTATGTTGAAAGTAGTTTTGCAGTAAGTATGAAATATTTATTGAACAAAAATAATGCAAGTGGATTCCTGCAGAGTTTTATATGTATAGATAAAGAAAGGCTAGGATGGGTGCAAAGCGAGAATACAACTATTCATGCGTTTACTACGTAAAAATAGCCTTATTTTAATCTCTGCATAATCACTTATATTCTATACCTACCAAGGTTTTTTTTTAAAACAAACAATTTTATTGGCTTTTTTGCATATCTTATTATGAACTAAAAATACTTGAACGTAAAGACAGCCCAGAAAAGGGCGATTTGATTTATATTAATATGTGCATGGACACCATTTGTATTGCTTGTGTGTGAGATATATTTTATTCCCACAGCAAAAACCAATATGTATCTTAGATAAAATAATATATTAAATATTGACATTTTATTAGTCTGATATTTACAGAAGGCTTGCCTTCTATGTAGCTTGTGATAAATCAATGTTTAGTCAATTTAGTTATGTGTAATTAAATATAAAAATGTACCGACTTTGTTATATTGAATAATGATGTCATGTGCGGAAAAATTCAATTGTTTATCAATACTTTTTGTAAATTTTACAGGATGACCTGTAATTTTTTTTTTATGGCGCAGAGTATTATGTGTGTTCATAAACTAATGTCAAAAATATTTTCCTTTATCTCTTTGACGATTTAACAAAAATAGGTAAACACCATTTCTTCACGTTTGGGTAAAATAGAGCATTGGATTATCAATTTTACCCATAACTGAAAGGAATGTGTGAAATATTTATATATAACTTGGTCAATGTTTGCAATTATTCTTTATTATTTGATATTTTTAAAATATGAAAAGTAGATAATCTGATGTTTTAGCGTAGATTCATAAGACAGATAGGTAACTACTTTTCTCTGGTATTCATATTATTAACTGGCATAGTTTAAAAAAAGTCATAGCTTTATTCAATTTTACTACTTTTGTAATAAAAATAGTTGGATTTTAATTTATAAGATTAGCTTGTTGTCTTGATGTTATTATTGCTGTTACTTTATCAAAATGATAAGTTTCTAATTGCAAGCGTGTGTCGTAATAGGCTTCATTTGTTGTTAATGTTAAGTTATGATTCTAATAGTGGCTGCTGACTTCAGACCGCAGCTGCAGACCGCAGGCGTGACCGCAAGATACAAACTATTAGAGTAGCTTGCGGTCCACAGTTATTTGCAGCTGCAGACTGCTATTTAAGTCTGCAGCCACCACTGGAATCATAAATTCATGAATTTTCCCAAGTATGATATTATATTATTGATATTATTAGAATCACGTGAATTGTTCTCAATCTTCAAGCGATTTGACAAAATGGCCTCTGTGTAATTCCGTGTAAGACTGAAATATACACACTTATAGTGTATTTAAATAGGGATATGGGAGGTATGAGAGTGAAACAATGCATATTTAAAGGAAAAACGACTGTTTCATGGCTAATTTACAATGGAAGCTGTATAAATGCGACTGGCTTTATGAATCATGCAAGAAATATGGGCCATTTTTGACTGCAATGTGAGTAAATTACCTTTTATTCTAGCGTCTGCCCACAAGTATATACCTATAAGTACTATGTTCTAGTATAGTAGGTAAGTAGAAGGTAGTGCTCTTTTTAAAATAATCGTTTTGGGAGATTTTGTCACCATTATAAATTACTATCATCAATTACTGACACAACTGTGCCTCACCTAGAGACACACAGCGGCAATCATAAGATATTGCAGCAGTAAAATAGCTATCTAACTATTTCATCACATTTTCAAATAAAAACCCACTTCGTAGACTGTATTTCGAGAGAAAATTAAGTAAGTTCAACATTTTAGTCTAGTTTTTCATAACTCTGGGTAAACGCTATTATAATAAGGTCCAAAACTTATTCCTGCTGGCGGGAATTATAACCTACACGTAGTTTTTTTCAATGCAATGAATTTCACAAGATTCGCCTACAGGTTAGGTTTTCTTAGAAGGAGTAGCTATAATATGTGTGTTATAGAACTAATATAGTAGGTTTTTCATGAATATTTAGTAAACCTGAGTATAACGGAATGTGAATGATAATGACTCATTTTACTTTATTTTATGACCAGAACGTGAACTGACATAGGCTCCTAATTTGAGGAGGTTAGGAACACAAAAGTGGAATTTACACTTTTTCTTTTTTCTCAGGAACCGAGGAAAATGTATATGGGTATGCACGATCTAATGTAAAATGTTACCTTTTGTACATAATACTCCTTTTAAATGTCATTTTCTCGTGAAATAATTCACTAATTGATCCAAATCTGTTCAGAAATTGATAAAAATCAAGGTTTTGAGTCCGAATAAAAAAAAAACAATCGAGCCGGATACGTAAATGTCACTTTTTGTTCCTGAACTCCTCAATTTATGTGTATGATGAAAACGCAAACGCCAACGGTACAGTCGACCTAGCGTAGTACCTACGGAGTTTCAATAAAAATAAGAGGCCAACATACTGGTTTCGTTACCACCGACGTATGACTTACTGTGCTGTTAACGCGAAAGCGTGCCCGCGAAATTTAAATCCTCTTACGTTTTTTGCAATTTGCAGGTAAGTTTTAGGTTGTCTAATGATTATAATTCTGTAAAGCCATATTTATTACGGCCGCGAATCATATTTTAATCAACATACAACCTAACACTGTCCTGCTAATTGCAAAAAACGTAAGTTTATTTTTAATTTCGCGGGCTGTCTTAGCGTTTCCACCTTAAGTGTCAGTGCCATCGTTGTTTATTTGCGAAAAAGAGATGATGTTATTTGCTCAGTATAGCTCCATCTCCATCTGGCACTGGAACTATGGTGGCTCTAACACTAAGTGGATGAGGTGCTTTAGAACAACCATGTTTTTAAAGTCAACGTTTATGGGCTTTGATATTAAATATTTAGACCCCGCCTTACCCTGAGTACTAGTATTAGCAAAGTGGTGATTTATGTATAACGGTCTTAGATTAATCATTTTTATTTAATTCATGTTATTAATTACCTATAATATTACTGGAAATACCGGTGGTCCTAACCCTTCAACTAAGCAATAAGAATATGACCTCCTTACTAATAAACGTTGTATAGCGTCTGCACAGCGATTTCTCTCTTTCAGTCGTCAGTAATTTGACGTTCGAAAGAAGAAGACAAAGCGTTGTGTAACTATAGAGACGCTACACAACGTTTATTAGTAAGGAGGTGAATGTCTAGGGTACAATTGCACAGCCAACCACATATCAGTGGTAAACATTTCCCAGTAACTCAAAAGTGTTTTAAGCCGTACTTGTTCTTTTTTTTCATATGGGAAAACAGATAGTAAGTAGTATTTTAAAAATAAATGGTAATAACTTAACAAACATACTACCCACTACATTTTCCACAGATTACAACTTAGATATTTACAAACTAATGGCAAACGTATTGTAACTGTAGTCAGGGCAAAATCAATTAAATGCATTAATGCACAAAAGAAACTAAAACCAGCAAAACCCTTGTTTGTGTATTGCAACCTTACGGGTCCTATAATAATAATAATATGCTTCAGCATACGGAATTTTCTGCTGATCCCTCAGAATTTTAACTATATTATTTTTAAACGTAATTACGGTTAAGAAATAGTATGTTGATTTCACTAAATCATAATACTAGTTAGTATGTTTTTCGTAGCGCAAGTGTGATGATCTACTGATGTGCGGTTGACTGTACAAGGAAAGGGATTCTCGAACTTTCGATCGCCCTGGGTGACTACCGTTAATATCCCTCTTCTATTATTTTGTTGTAGGTTCTATCTTAAAGTTTCATGCTCGGTGCAAAGATTGTAAAGAAATGTATTTTTACATGTAAACTTTGTAGATAATCAACAATTTCTGAATATAATGTGTGTTTTTGTATCAATCATGAGGGGGCGCTTAAATAAAAATCGTGTTTAAAAACTAAACAAGAGCGATTAGTAAAAGTTGTAGAAGCATCGAAGTAGTAGAAACAAGTTAGCTTACTGATTAACTCATAAAACCCTCTAAAACAAGTATTAAAGCGTCCTCTCAAACATAAAAAATATAATTTCACAATTACTCACTAAATGTCAAGTATATGTTATGTAATATACAGGTAGATATACGTATTAGTATAGTATATATATACCTTATTAGGTATACTTTCGTACTGTGTGTTTTGTAACGATTTGGCTCGATAGTCACCATTGGATATCGTGTTACAGTCTGTTATTAAGACATTTTAAAACGCACATTACTTAAATACATTATATAACATTTTGAAACTGAAAGCACTCTTTTAATGGACGTCAATCTACCTTTTGTAAAAAAAAAGTAGTCTTTGAAACAAAATTCATAAAAAAATATCCTCGTTTTTCTGGGAATTCGGCACACTACTTACTAACATAATTTGTAATGACTGTATTTGAGAACAAAACATAAGACATGAATTGCTTTATAGTGAAAAAAGACCCATGGTATTTTGTATACTAAGTATGAGGGTTTATTCTGATACAAAGAGAATCAATCCGAAATCTTCGATCGTACACAGAAAACGACTGCTCTTCAATATTTTTGACATCTGAAATTAATTTTAAAATTAAATGTGTTCAATAATAAACAAACTAAGTATTTTACTCTATCGAGCCACATCATATTTTGTATTACGTGTGTACTTATGATATTACAACTTACAAGCCTTTTAGTATGGTTCCTATACAATTTCTTACTGTCAATATGTGAAAATTTTCTATCATTCTATAGCTGTGTTAGCAACTTGAATAGTGTGTGCAAGATAACTGTTTAAAAATAGCTTCAATTGTTATTAATATGATTTTTTATTGATAAACTTCACAAAACTGTGTCTGCTGTGTGTTTTCACCTCTAAAAAGAGTTTGTTATTCAGTTTTTTTAGACACCTCATTTCTATTCACCCATTATTTCCTTTTCAATCAATTTGATTAAACTCTGCACATTAATGCAGTGCCACTTAATGTTATAGAATAGAATAGAAAACTTTTATTTCAGACTGGGAGTCCATAGTGTTAGTAACAATTTTACTTAACTGCTAGTGTTAGTAGGTTACAGACACAAATCAACATACTACAATTAAAAATCAGCGTGGAGCTGCATCTACCTCCGCAACATCGGGGAATCCCACCGATCTGCAAATACACTGAGAATACTGTTGGTACCGCCGCGAAGATGCGTCATCAGGGATGCACACCTATTCCTAATAATGGCGGCAAAACCATTAATATTATTATCTGCAAACATCCCTGACGCACTACAACGCCACGGCAGCCGCAGCAGCACCCTCAGTGCATTATTTTAGTGAACGCGTAGGTCGCTGTATGCCCGCTGAGGAAGTTGATCCACAGGCTGCACGTGTAGAAGGATTGACAGTAAGCTTTGAAAAGCGTTACTATAACTGGCTTCGTACATCCTGCAAACCTGCGGGCCAGCATGTTACAACGGACAGCCAGCGACCTACGTTCCCTTTCAATGTCACAATTATCTCTTAGATCTTCAGAAACCCAGTGGCCCAGATATTTAAACTTATCCACCCTCCTCAGTGGTTCTCCACAAAGTGCGACATGTGGAATATGTGGGTATGTCACACTGCCTGCTTTAAAAACAATGAGCTCGCTCTTAGTGACATTATATTTGAGCCCGTGATAAAAATGATTGTAGTTTTATTTTTTTAGCCTACACTTATATTTCAACAATTAAGGTCAATTACCTATTGTTTTATTAAACATCAAAATAAGCTTCCTTTGAATTTTGCATTCTAAATCAAATACGCGTCAGTGGCGCCATCTTTTGGAAGTGAAACTGCAGAGACTCTGCAGTTTTACTCTCAAGCGAATTTAAAACTGATAGAAGACAAATCATTATTGTTTACCTACTTATGAAACACCAATATCTTAGCAACAATGAAAATAGATTTGTACGTCGATATATCGACGTTGTAAGTAATAACTACTTATTTATGTATGTTTAGGTTCACATAAAACATTATTGTGTTGTATTAAATTATTGTGCTGTCAGATTTTACTTGTGTTTTATTCATCATACTGAACTTCCCTATGATTATTTAGACTATGAAGATTCATATACCTACTTACCCATTAAACAAAGACTTTTTTTTTGCAAACAGCCCGCGCGCCGCCTTGCCGCCGTCGGCCGTAGCGTAGCCACAGACTACATAGAGATACTGACACGATACTGAGATCAGATTGAGATAGCCGTAGCACGGTCGTAGAACCTTGTAAATAGTGTTAGCGAAAATCACTTTTCTTTAGCTAAAAAGATAGCTGACCAAGCTAAACTTTCCAAAAGAAAATTTTAAAGATATTTGTTTGATAAAAATGAGAATCAAAATATCTAAACATGCTTCGAAGCTGCTCTATCTTTATAAATATCATGTTGATTTTGCATTTTCATTTCACGAACTCTATACGCTGCGTTCCAGTGAATTTATTCCATGAATTTATTTCCACACAAAAATGTAATCTTTCTATCTCTTTCTACTGTTAATGTATGCTTAAAATGCTTTTTATTGCTGCTGAAACTACTTTTACCACAGATTAACAAAACTAATTTAGTTTGGTGATCTGATCAACAAAAAGTGCATTGCGCCGAAACTGTGTAATTTCCTAAATTAGAACTAAAACACGCAAAATCTGAGTCAAAAACAGAAAAATGAGTGGCCCAAATGGGATGTTGTATGGTGGCGATGAAATAGGCGCGTTAGTGTTCGATCCTGGGCATCATTCCCTACGCGTTGGTTATGCCCAAGAAGATACTCCTAAGGCTGATATCCCGGCCGTGGTGGGTGTAGGACCTGCCACACATATACCTGATGCCGAGGAAAAGGTTCCAGACGGGAATGTCACGCAGACCGGTAAGATTTCTACCAAAATTCTTGAAAAGGGAAAGTGATCTTTCTTGTTGTGTTATTCTAATTCAATTTGGTCCAAAGCTGACTTTGGGAGATTATAAATTCAATAATTAGGCCTGTAATAAATGGTTTTTACCATCCAGGGGCATAGAATAACTTATTCTACAGTCTTTATGGTTTTGATTGTAGACAAAACAAAGAAAATTGAGTGCATCATGTTATGATGAACTTTCTATTTATGGACTAAGGACTTGATTGTGATCAGGATGAATGAAACTATTGTTTTAAGATTTCCAAACAAAATCTTGAAAAATTACTCAATTTATCAACTATCATGAATGACTACTAGGTTCTCACAGACAGTAAGCAAACGGCATAAATGAAAATGTGCTGTAAAGAAGCCATAAACGTCATCTTTATACATCTATTGTAAGAATAAATCAACTTATTCTTTGCTGGGTACACATTGTCTAACCAAATAAAAAAAAAAAACCTCAATTTTAAAACTTGCAACCAACTAGTTTTCAAAACTCACTTCATAGGCCCTTTGGTTAACCTCCATATCCCGACTGACAATAAACTGTCATTTTATTATTTTTTCAGGCACAAAAGCAGGCAGTGAGCTCCGCCACTACATAGACGTGACTGAGCTCCACATGCCCCGCGCCGGCATGGAAGTACACACGTACATGAAAGACGGACAGGTTGACAACTGGGATCTGTTTGAGAAGATGCTTGATTACTGCTATGCTAAGGTTGGTCCACTAAATTGTTAATATCTTTTTCTAATTACGTAGCTAAGGTTTTTTAAAATAACCTGTAATCTTCTACAGTTTGAATTTTGTGTTCACATAGTCATTTTAGCCTTATGTTTGTGACTGGTCCTTGTCATTTTAATTTACCAATCGATCACACCAGCTAACGAGAGAGGGGCCGTAACTAAATAATAACATCCACGCGGGTTGATTGAAGGTTAAGCTATGCATGGCACAGGCGGTTCATGGATGAGTGACCATCCATTAAGTATTGAGACCAATGTTAAGCCGTTGGTCCTGGCTAGCATTTGTAGACCTTTGAGAGTTGTTACGGGTAGTCAGAAGCCCAAAAGTCTGACAACCTGTCTTACCAAGGGGTATTGTGTTACCCAGGAACTGGGTTCTGGAGGTCAGATAGGCAATCCTGCCATATATAATATTGGTATTCAGCTGCATCCGGTTAGACTGGTTATCAAGCCCAATATAGTTGCGAAAAAAATTAGCAGATTGAACAGCAGACAAACCATTTTAAAGAGCATGAATCAAGCTTACAGAAGTCGGTAAGATTGAAAGAGCATTGACAAATGCTTTGAACGATTGAGGTGTCTATAGCCACTTTCCACCAGTTGCTGCTATATTTTTAACAAATATGTAGTTAAAAAGTCAGTTCTTCAATTTAATTAATATTAATCTCACTTAATCCAAGATTCGGATTCACAATACCATCTAAGTTCATCAAAAAACCCACACAAAAATTCAGTAAGTAATGAAAGATAATTCAAATTTTTATTTCTTTCCTGTGTTATAGAAAAGTTATTACAGTTTTATGTATTTGTACAATATTAAATGTACATTAATGAACATTGTTGGTGCGTGTGCAAGACCACATAAGAGCAGTTTGAAAGTACTGCTTAGCAGAGTTTTCACGATATTACAGCAGAGAAAAAACTAACTACTTGGCCATTAAAATTTATTATTTAAACTGAACTTGTTTGAACCTCTTTGGAACATGTTTTATACTATAGTAACATAGCATGTTTGGATTCTGAGTAAAGTTATATCTGCAGTTTTGTTATTAAGTTATGTTAAAAGTTATTACACACTTTTAAGGGATTTATACATTATTAAACGTAAATAAATCTTTAATTTTAATCAACTTCCCTTCCAGGTAATCCGTTCCCCATCAGAACACCACCCAGCACTGTTCACTGAAGCCGTATGGACCACCAGACCAGCCAGAGAGAAGTTAGCAGAACTGCTATTTGAGAAGTACCAAGCGCCCGCATTCTTCTTGGTAAAGAGTGCGGTCTTGGCAGCGTTTGCTAACGGCAAGTCTACTGCACTGGTCGTCGATGCTGGAGCCAGTCAGACGAGTGCTGTACCTGTTATAGATGGGTGAGTGGGTTCAAACATGGTTTTTATGATAAATGATTTTATTTCTGTAAGTAGGTTTTTACAAACACTTTTACACGTCAATAATATTTTTGAAGTGAATACGTTTAGGCTCGTCTAGCACTTTTTGGGTGAACAAAAATCATGCAACTCGCGTCATCGTCACCGAACGCATTTCATAAGCTATATGTATACTGTGTATATATGTGTACTTTTTGGGTGAACAAAAAGCGTGAAACTCGCGTCATCGTCACCGCACGCTTCGTCGATACAATTCACAAGTTACTTAGTTTTCATTTCTATCGGCAGTCCCCAAAGACTGACCAAGACCGCATATTTTTTAAACTAGTTGATTTCGTCGTTTCACTGACTACTCTAAGATGAACGGCCGAAACAAACTCAGAGGTCACAGTCTCTTTTAAAGTCCAGACATAATCTTGGTCAAATCATGTGAAGAATATATGTAGATTGGTGTCTGAAATGATCTTTTGAGGAAAGAACCACGCAGATTGAGTGGACCTGTCCAGTCAGCGCATGCATTTGTCAGTAATCGTGCAGCTCAACTCAGAACTTAAGGAGCTCAACGATTCGACGAAAAATACCAAAGAAATCACATTAGTGTAGGCTGCATAAACTACTTACACTGCCAGACCATGATTAAAACTGAAACAACAACCGACATAGACCTCACATTCACAATAATTAAAATAATATAATACTTTTTACAGTAAATATTATAAAAGGAAAAGAAAAATTGGTAGAAGTAAAATGGCGTAAAAATAAAAAAAAACAACATTCACTGTGTAAAATTGGAGCACCTCAATGCTAAGCCTTTTTGTCCTCAATATAGTCTTTGACGGTAATAGGCTTTCTGGAATAGTTTCCGCTTGAATTTGTATTTGAATTTATTAAGGTCTTTGGAATGAATGTGTTATAAAATTGTGTGCAGTCATAAGTCATATGTAATTTATTTCATAACAATATAGAGACATTGTGTTGAAAAATTAAAATTAAAAAGTAACATTATACAATTGCAATTAAAATAAAAATCATCAAATACATTTAGAAAAGTCGATAAAATAATAACGGTCATACACATTCGGTAATAATAACGGTCGTACATGTTAAAAAATTAAAATCCTTAAGTATGTTTACTTAAAGAGAGACCCTGCATGCGTTGACCATTGGATTTTTAGTTTTCCAAGACCTGCCAAATTTAAGGGTTACAGGTCATCAGACAGATTTTTTTCCCCATGGGACATAAAGGTAATCGCGAAAAAAAAAACTGCCGTACCATACATTTAGGTCGAGTACGTGTTGAAGTTTTGTATAGGACAGTTGCTAATTTTTTCGCGATTACTTTACTTATTGTTCAATCAGTTTATTTATTTATTTTATTTAACCATTTATGTACACACATATATAAACAGACAAGCAGAAAGGAACAGAAAAATAGGTACAAAGGTGATGCTTATTTCTAAAGAAATGTCTTCCAGCATACCTGCGATAGGAGAGTATATTAAAGAGATGAAGACAACGTGTGTAAGAGTAGAAAGGAAATCAAAATACATAAAATCTAAAATAATTTTCTAATTTAAATATAAACATACAATAACACAGTTAATACAGTTTAATTTATTCTCAATCAAGTTATTTTAATATTAATTCGTATTCATCTTGACTACCCACATAAATTGCTACTAACTTAGTCCTAAGATAATTAATTTGTTACTAACAAATATAATAATAATAATAATAACGTTTATTGGACAAAATCAGAACTTAGCCTACTACAGTTTCAATACTAAAAACATAACAAATCACAGGCTTCTAACCTAAATGAACTCCTGATTTCCAAACTAGGTAAAAACCTGTATCTTGGAAAACAGTGCTCTTCCAATGAACATAACAAGAACTCTTACTTAGATAAGGAGTAACTAAGATACATCAGTACTGAAAAAGTTAGACCACAATTAAGTCATATGAAAAATAAAAAAGTAAAACTAAGAAAAATAAAAATATAATAACAAATTATTGCGATAGTTAGGGTTTATTTTACAGCTTGACGATTATGAGAGAAATGATAAGTGTTGTGTGTGTAAGATGTAGCAGTGTTGTGATGTGTAGTGTAGTGTATATTGTGTAGCGTAACAAATTAGTTATTTCTGGACAAGTAGTAACTTTTCGGTATTAGCATAGTCCAGGTCAATGAGCCAATTTGTAACAGTTGTTTTACATTTGTGTTTGGTAAGGGGATACGTATTGAGGATTAGATTAATCTTGTTGTAAAGATGGGCACCAAGAAAAGGGAAGAATCTCTGAGCAAACTTAGTGCGGCACGCTCTAGACACACCAACTGCATATTTTCTGCGCTTCTGTAGAAATTCTAAGGGGTTATACTTCAAGGAACTATGCATTTTGAGGACTGTTTGCAGTATAAAAAGCTGCCTCACCGTCAATACCTCACAAGTTTGATAAAGGCTGGTTGTTGGATGGAAGAATGGTAAAAACAAACTTACTTTAAGGAGTACTCTTTGAGCTCGCTCGAGTTTGATTAAGACTGTCTTATACGCACCACCCCAAATAGTTGTACAATACACCAACAGTGACTGGCATAGAGCAGAATAAATCATCTTTAAGACCTTCGGGGTAGTAGTGTGTCTGAGATTTTTAAATATATATATTAATTTACGAACTCTAGAAGACACAAGATCTACGTGAGGAGCAAAACTAAGTCTCTCGTCGATCACTACTCCAAGGTACTTTATTAATTTAGACAGATTGGATATGGGCGTTACCTAATCTGAAATAAACATTTTTTTTTTAAATTTTTGTTCCCTTGGAGAAAATTGTTCAGTCTGAGGGTCTGTACCACACCATAAAATTTGGCAGGTCTCGGAAAACTAACCCTGTATATCCAATGATCAGTGCAGGCTATAAAATAAAATAAAACCGTTACTGCAGCCTCTGGACATCAGCAATACTAAGATCAGAAACAAATCTAGAATGTGTCATATGCCTGTAATTATATATTACAGCGGTACAAAGATCTTTTGGCGCATGGCGAAAAGAGAACATTAGGAACTAACGCCATCACCTATGTAAAATTTCTACATTTATATCTGTATTTTTTATGGTGTACATATTAAAGAGTATTCGATTCTATTCTAACGCTGCCATCATGTTTTTTTTTTTTTTTTTTTATTCAGTAAACTTCTGTGACAATTTGACAAATGATTATAGCGCTACAAGATTCTTTTGGCGCGTGGTCAAAATCTCGGAACTATTGCAGCCGTCTTGTTTGTCAATACAATTTCGAAATAAAGTTTTACCAACAAC
Organism: Griposia aprilina; assembly: GCA_916610205.1. Taxonomy (NCBI): domain Eukaryota; kingdom Metazoa; phylum Arthropoda; class Insecta; order Lepidoptera; family Noctuidae; genus Griposia; species Griposia aprilina. The sequence continues at coordinate 12,356,248 of OU744311.1, forward strand.
GCCTTCCCTCTCCGTTGTTCTTTCAGTGTTTTTGCAAGTCATTGAGTAGTATACTAGCATTTATGGCCAATGGGGGCAATCGTTTTTGTGCTCGCCAGTTGGCGCCACTGGCCAGTAAGTCTGTCAATGTCAGTACTTTTATTTGATGTTTTGGTTATGTTTATGTTCCCATAAATTCATAATATGTTTATTTAATTGCATTTTAAAATTTCAAATGAATATTTACATTATAATGTTCCTAAAATTAGCAAGCATGATGCAAATAAATATTATTCTTTCTTATGTGCTGCCAAATTAGATCCTAACTTTTTACTTAAAATCTTAAGCCTTAATTAAAATTATGAAGTTAGAATCCGTGATAAAAAATACCGAAAACAGTGAACGTTCAGTACATTTGACAGCTAGAGACCTTACTCTACACTAGCGCCTCTAGCGGCGAACTCATGCGCGCTCATTGAAATCACGCAGCCTTTATACATCTTACCAGAGGCATTGCAGAAGGGTTTCTGCCCCAGAAACGAAGCTGAAATTAGTAGTAATAATTTGCGACTGCTGGGTAAAGCAGGACAGACAAGCAGTGGTGGCCCAGTGGTAACGGCCCCGACATGCGAGTCGTAGGTCTTGGGTTTGAACCCAGGCAGGCGTTTTACGTTGAGTAAATAATTTCATCATCACTGCTCTCAAAACGGTGAGGGAAACATCGTGAGGTGAGGAAACCGGCATGTCCTAGAACTAAAAACTCGAAGACATGTGACATATACCAACCCGCACAGGGCCTGCGTGGTGGATTCGGGCCCACTACCTCTCGAAGAGAGGAGGCCTGTGTCCCAGCAGTGGAAACATTATAGGCTGATTATGCTGCCTAAATCCATCTGCAACCAACATTAGAGGCATTGTTGAAGTGTCTAGTGTGACTCTAATTACATCGGCTTGTTTTTCTTCAGAACACAACCCTTCTGGGCGGCAGAAAAAAAAACATAAAATCATATCGCACTGATGATACAATACTGTTGTAACTCAAAATAAGTAAAATTTGCGATAACACGATATTAAAAAAAAAAATGAAGTGGATAATAATGTTTTCGTCGATTCTGAAAAAAAGTCAAATTTTGAGTTACAACAGTATTGTATTATCAGTGCGATATCATCACGCCTTTATATATTCTCCAAAGGGTTAGCCGCATCTATAGAACACCTCCATTTCGCCAGTTATGATTAAGTCCCATGTAATAGGAAGCGAGCCAATTGCCATCAAACGGCCACAAATCCAAACTCCGGGCTGCTACTGAGAATTTCCAGATGGAAAAACCCGATAACACTGCTCGTCCGGGATTCGAATCCAGGACCTCATGCTCAACAGTTGCGCTTGCGACCACTAGACCATTGAGGAAACGAGAACAGAAATAAAAATATAGTGTTATTTTATTACTTCTCCACACAAACTCCTTCCCGGATGTTTTTTATTCAATTGATTGCTGCACTACAAACTATCACTGTATAAAAACTAAATATCTCATTTATTTTCAGGTACGCCCTTGTTAATGCCGCCGTGCGGTCGCCAGTAGGAGGCGACCACCTCGCCGCTCAAGCGAAGCACATGCTGACCAACATGCATATACAAATGCTGCCAATTTACAGTATTCAGGTCAGTCGGATAAATCTTGGTGTAAAAATACGCATAAGGCGCGGGTGGAAGAAGAGAAGTAAGAAGAGGACGGGACGCAGACGCGGCGTCCCTTTGACGTATCTTCATTATTCTTCATACAAAATGTGTTAACGCGGTCTTGCACAAAACATACAGAAAGAACTAGACGCGGGCGCGTCGCTTTTCCATCTGCATACATTTTCCGCGTCTGCGTCCTGTCCTCGTCTCACGTCTCTTCTGCGTGACCCGCGCCATTACCATCCATTAGTACCTTTAAGTTACTCTCGACTTCATTAGAAGTCGAGAGTAACTTAAAGGTACTCTTTTTTGTACTGGAGTTTGGTTACGGAAATATTGAAAGTCAACGTTCCAACGTTTTCGACGTTTTTTTGATACTGGAGAAAGGATATTCATTTCGTACCCAAAAATTAAAATGGCAGATAAAAATTCTGTTTTCTTATGGGCGGAAATAACATCTTGACAATTTTTTTATTTTATACTACATAGAAGTCTACAATTAACACCCCGGCTGTTATTTGAGGTTGAAAATACCAAAAATCATATTTGGACTTAGAATAGAACAGAATATTCTTTATTATGTACACCATAAAAATTACAGATATAAATGTAGAAATTTTACGTAGGGTGACACAATGGGCGGTCTTATCGCTAAAAGCGATCTTTTTACAGACAACCTTTGCATGGATTATAGGGAGAAGGAGAGACAATAATGCAGGTACCAGTGGTGTACCATTAAAAAAACATTTTAAAATAAACAGACTTCAGTTGAAAATAACATCCTGAACATTTTTGTACTATTACAACATAGGTCAGTTGGAAAAAGGTGTGGAATTAATAGATGATAAAAGGTTAAATAATATAATTAATTTAGAAAGAACACGTTTTGCACACATCATTTTGACATATCTACGACAACTGACAAGATAGAAAACTATCTAATCAACTTTACATTTCATCATAGACAAATATAACGAGGTTTCGTTCACCAAGTTCAACACTACCCCTTGAACTATTGTCTTATAAATACACATATGTACTCATACGTCTAATACTCATACAATATCGTTAATTATTAATAATATAATTTATGAAATATTACATAACATAGTAATAATTAGAGTAACAATATTACACTGATAAAAGAGACAAACAAAATTTAACATGTTTCTCTTTAGTTAGCGGTTTAGTGAGCAAGTCAGCTACCATGTCACCTGTAGGCATATAACAGACATCAATTAATTTATTAGTTACAATATCCCTAATAAAATGGTGTCTAAATCTATATGCTTGGTACGAGCATGAAACATTGAATTAGAGCATAGCTTTTGTGCCGACTGATTATCATTGTACAAATTTATCTTACAATGAACATTAAGACATTCATTCAAAAACATACGTAAAAACAACGCTTCTTTGCAAGCATCTGAAATAGCCATGTACTCTGCTTCAGTACTTGAGAGACCCACAGTCCTCTGCTTACGGCTTTCCCAAGATATTACAGAATCACCTAATTTAAATACATACCCTGTGTATGAACGACGGTCAACCTCATTGGATGCCCAATCAGCATCTGTGTAGCCATTTATGACCAAGCCGCCTTTAATATACTTAAGAAAGTAATGACTTGTACCTTTAAGATATCGCAGGACCCTTTTCGCAGCTTTCCAATGTGTTTCATCGAAGCATTCGTTAAATTGGCTCAGAACACTTATTGCATGCGAGATATCTGGTCTGGAACAAACTGAAATATACATTAAGCAACCTATGAGATTTCTGTAGTCGAAACGAGTATCCTTGACTTCACTTTTCTTCAGTTTCGATCCTGCTTCCATAGGAGTTGGAGACGGTTTGCATTCAGTCATATTAAATTTACGTAGAACAGTTTCAATATAATGTGACTGATCTAAAGTAATTGATTCTTTATTCCTGCATACCCTCATGCCTAATATTTGATGAGCAGGTCCCAAATCCTTCATCTCAAACTCTGTCATGAGTTTTTGTTTCACCATATCTCTTTCTTTAGATATCGGTGAAGAAAATAACATTATGTCGTCGACATACAGGGCAATTAGAACCATTTCCCCCTTTTGTCCTTTATAATAGACACATGGTTCTGAAGGCATTCTGTTGAAATGGAGTTTGTTTATTAACACCCCATAATTTTTTTCATACCATGACTTTGCAGCCTGTTTTAATCCATAAACGGCTTTTTCCAACTTATACACCTTATGTTCTTGCCCTTTCTTTACAAAACCTTCGGGTTGTTCCATTAGCACGTGCTCTTTAAGATCACCATTCAAAAAGGCTGTTTTGACGTCTAGGTGATTTATTTCCAGATCATATTCTGCGGCTAGTGCTAACAACAAACGGATAGTAGAGTAACGGACAACGGGTGAAAAAATTTCATTATAGTCAATGCCATATCTTTGAGTAAATCCTTTAGCAACCAGCCATGCCTTGTATTTTAGGAGACTTCCATCTAAGTTCCTCTTTTTCTTAAAGATCCATTTGGATTTTACTGCTTTATGATCTTTAGGTAGATCCACAAGGTGCCAGACTTTATTGGTAATAAAGGATTTATACTCATCTTCCATGGCTTCCTTCCATTCTTTAGCTTCATTGCCACCAAGAGCTTCCTTAACAGTCTCTGGGTCTTCAAGATCTCTGTACTGTGAAGCTATTAGTTGTGCACACAGATCTTCATTTACAGCATCAGTGAAGTCTGTAGATGTCGAGTCTTCACTTGAACTCCCTGGAATATAGGTTTCATCCAACGAGTTATCTGCTTCAGATGAATCACTACTGTCATTGATACTAAATACTGTGTCCCTGTTTCTGTTTCTGTCATCAGGACAATTTTCAGATACACCCTGTGGACTTTCATCGCCAGTATTTTCGTGTGCTCTACATGTTGGTTTTGTATGCGAAACAATATGAACCTGGATGTACAGATAAACAAATTTTAGCAAGCGCGCGCTGATTTTTCCTGATATCTTTTTTTTTTTGTATTGAAAATAACTTTTACGTGAAAATAATCAGATAACCTTATTTGAATAGGTGTTCTGGGCCCATAACCAGTTGGAAAAAGGTGTGGAATTAATAGATGATAAAAGGTTAAATAATATAATTAATTTAGAAAGAACACGTTTTGCACACATCATTTTGACATATCTACGACAACTGACAAGATAGAAAACTATCTAATCAACTTTACATTTCATCATAGACAAATATAACGAGGTTTCGTTCACCAAGTTCAACAAGGTCTACAATTAACCCCCTGGCTACTATTGGAGTTTGAAAGTACCAAAAACTGCTACTTTTATTTTTGGGTACAAAATATTCGAAACCTGAATAATGTCCTTTAAACTGAAGATTGACATAACAAAATGTACTCAGGCACAACAGTCGTGTTTGTGACCACTAGGCCAACGAAGCAATTCGATTGAAAGATTTGTCAATCTCTCATTTTTTTTTTTTCATAAATGCAATCCACTCTGTATGATTGTGCTGAGCGATAATGTTGATGATCACATAATATGAAAAATATGATGATCATGTTAAAACAAAAGAAATGGCTGTTTTATATTTTTTTTCCATAATCTTGTTTTAATTTGTCTAGTGTTTAAGTCTTTTAAGAACTCATTTGTGTGCCATCATTTACTTTTTATTTCTACGTTCTTTTTATTTACTCTTTTGTTTTTATCTGTATACATTTTATCAATATAATTGTTCACTGTTATCATCGTTTTTATTTATGCCTGCTCTATACATGGTCCTTCGAGCCGGATAAAATTACCAGATATGCTTAAAAGTATTACATAACATTTTATTATCATACGATCATCATGCTCATCAATTTATTTTGTGATTGTGACTAATTAAATCTTAATATTACAGAGTAAAGAAGTAATAAGAGAGCGCGAGCGAGGTCGCTACACGCTAAAGACTCTGCCGGCGGGTCTGACGCACTCCTGGCAACAATACATGCTGAAGAGGCAGTACGAAGACTTCTGCCACTGTGTGGCACAGGTAATATACACACTGTGGCCATGTCACAGATGATAAACATAACATCACGCCTGTAATCCTTAAAGATAGGTAGAAGTGCATAAAATAGTAATATGTAATAGTTTTTTTGCAGATTACCTACAACAAGTTAAAATATTTTTTTTAAATACCTTCTAAACGCGATCTCTTATAGCGTAATTTATTTTACTAACATAACACTTAAAATAACATCACGCCTGTATTCCCCGAAGGCTTAGGCAGAGGTGTACCTATAGCACACCCACATTTCGCCAGTTATGTTTAAGTCCCATGTAATAGGGGGCGAGCCTATTGCCATCAACTGGGCATAAATCCAGACTCCGGGCTGCGGGCTTTAATAACATAATGATAAGTTAATGACTAACAATATTGTTCCTACTTCTAACTTTAAATATACTGTTCCGATTATTCTGTTCCGTTTATATGCATGCAACCAGTGTTTCTTATTATAATTATGTGAATAATTGTATTCTATTTTTGAGAAAAAAATGTCTTAAACCATAACCTATAATATGTATGGTCTGTTCCGAAAGTATTTGATAAAAATGTAAACAAATGGATCAGACAATGTACAGTGTGAATGCGAATTAAAAGTGCACATACAAATTGAGTGCTTTTATTTGATTATTTGAATACTTAACCCGAAATTCTAATTTTAAATCCCCTTTAAGATGTTTTTCACTTGACAGTTGAGGTTATTTTTTGTCGATGATACAATTTAATCATTTTATTGAAACAATAATTGTTGGAAAATGTGGTGAGATATGAAGTTGACACCTTCTAAATTCAGATGAATGTGTTATACTTAATTCCCTTTAGTGAACGATTGCGTAAGAATTTAACCTGAATTTAACGTTTGTTTACACTTTCATCATATATTTTTGGAACAGCCCGTAAGTCCCATATAATAGAGCTCTATTGCCAGGCACAAAACTACACTTCAGGTTGATACTGAAAAATTCGTCATAGAAAATAACCTTTGCCCGACCTGAGAATCGAAACCTAGGAATGATTACTAATCATTCATGTTTTCTAACTCCTCAGATATCAGAAAGTCAATACGAGGAGCGTCAGGTATCGTCGGTTCCGTTCAGCCACTACGAGTTCCCGGGCGGCTACCATCAGGACTTCGGTCCAGAGCGGTTCAAGCTGACCGAGTGCCTCTTCGAGCAGACTCTAGGAGCGCCGCATTTAGGTAAGTCATCATTATCTGCCAACCTTTTTCCCATATATTTTTGGGTTGGCTTCCAGTCTTAACGACTGTCAAAGATCTACGAATGACATGGCAAAAATGGTATTAAGTTTAAAATGAAAGGTGATGGCCAAAAAATATTACCAAATTTTATTTTAGTTTTTTGCCACCAACTTCCAAAATTATAGTTATTAAGTATTCACTTTATAGGGTTTTTTTTTTTTTTAAAGTTTATTTTTATTTTTCTCTTTTTAGTGGGTTAGGTATTAATTTATCTAAGTTACAAGAGCCTAATGTCAACTGCTCATCACCTTTTACAAAATATTGCTTTTCCCGGTGCAGGGACGTTAATTGTTGAGGATTTCTTCTGGTCTTTTTTTTTCAGGGACAATAAACAGCTACAATATGTGTTGGAACAGAGAAAAGATAATACAAAACATTAACAAAGATATTATTGCAGCCCACTACATTATCCGCATATTAACAAAAGAAAATATGATAATATGAGTGCCACTATACTCGAAAGGTTTAGGTAGTTAAATAAAGGTAAACAAAAATAACCACGTGACTCATAGATGTTGAACCTTTTATTACAAATGTTAAAATCATATTATTTTGAGTCCCATAATAATAGGCTCTATTCTGAATGTGAATTTGAGGAACTATCTGTCACATTAATAATAAAGTGTTCAATGGTATCATCAATTATTTTGTCTAATTTAAACATTTTCTGTTCTTTTATTACATGACCCGCGCAACTTTTCAAATTCTCAGCAGTCACATTAGCAAAAGCCTCTGGCAAAAGAATGTTTAGGTCAGACATTTTAAAAGTTTTATTTTTCTCGGCTACAAACCCTTTAACTTGAGCCCATATTAACTCAATTGAATTGGGCTCACAGTGGTATGATGGCATCCGCAATACTGTGACACCATTTAACATTTTTTATAATTCATCCACAACATAAAAGACATCTGGTTAACCGACTAAACGTAATACCTGCTATTTCAGTTGCCATACTATGTCACAGGTGTACTCTTCAATTTAGCAACGTTATCTAATTCATTGTATTTTCTAAAAGGTTTATGGAACCTGTCTTATTGGGCTCTTTACAATAGACAGATTACAAAATATTATACTATTTTATAAATCTAACAAAAAAATTGTGCTCAATCAATTACATGTACGAAGAGTATAGTTTATGAATAAATGATAAAGTTTAACATACATTAATAAAAGAGGAAACTATCATATAAATCGCAAATAACTTTAATTTTGTTGTAACGTATTTTTAAACAAGAAAGTGTCAACTATAAAAAACCCTTTTTACGATTTGTTTACCTTTATTTAACTACCTAAATCTTTCGAGTATAGATAGGAAATAAATAATTACATCACATTAATAATTATTAATTACATCATGCAAAATAGAAATTTTACTGATTGATTGAAAAACAAATAAATAATAAAATCTAGAATAGCTTACATTCCTAATAAAATTATTGATTTATAATAATTTTCATAACATTACATTTAAATTTGGATTCTGAGCATACTTAAATATCAATATAAACAAAATTACAATTATATTAACAACATTTATTATGGTTATTTATTTTACCATAATTATGCATTGTGACGACCCGTGAAATATTTATTATTGAGTAGTTCCGGTGGCCACCTCTGGTCTTCATCATCAGTTCCACTTCACCGAATGGTGCTTTCCGAGAGCAAATGCACGAATTACTATGAAAAATACCCAAATCGCTATAGGTGTGGTGTGTGTGTAAAATTTGAGGATTTCCGTCGATTTTTATGGGATCCCCTCATGCTGACTTGGTGACAACTGACAATGGGACCACCTCGAGAGCATACACTTTCAAACAAAGTAAAATCTCTTTGGCTGTACTGTTTGTATCTTAAAAAGATGACATTTAAAAAAAATAAAAGTAAAAATGTATTCCCGCCATTATAAAAGCTTTTATTTAACTTCACTTGTATGTATATCCTGGAATATTGCAATCAATATTTCACCCGCTTCCACTGAAGCTATCGGGATGAAATTTGGCATACGTGTTTGGTTCTCGTGACAATGCACGATTACCAAAAATAAAAGCTTAAAAAAAAAAAAAACTTTTTGTTATTATTTTTCAATTGTTTTTCTGTTCGCCAAAATTACTGTATCTAACGAAGAAATTCAATACATTTTGAAGATTTATTTGTAAAAAAAGGGAAAAATGCGACGCAAGAGGTGGAGAAAAATATGTGACGTTTATGGACTTAACGCAGTGTCAGTAAGAGTAGCACAAAGTTGGTTCAAACGTTTTCAGTCCGGGAATTTTGATGACAAAGATGCAGCTTGCTTTGGTCGCCCTGTTACGGATAAAGCCGATTCCATTTTTGAAAAAGTGGAGCATTATATATATTTACCAATATTAGTAGTAGGTAACGACATAGCTGGAGAGTTAGGGGTTGACCACAAAACAGTTTTGACCAGTGGCGTTCCTTCCCTTAAAGCCGAAAGGCCTGGCTTTCAATTAAAAGTGAACCTATCAACAAGAAACAAACTACACGTCATGAAAACTTGTAAATTAACTAACTCAATCATGTCACAAGAATTAATAAGAATAACATACTTGTTTTTTTTTTAATATTGGTATGTCGGCTTGCCCTAATTCTGACCCCAGGCACGCCACTACTTTTAACCTATTTGAAAAAGTCTGGGTATACAAAAAAGCTCGATATTTGGGTGGTACACGAAATATAAAAATAAAATATAAAATAAATTTTTCCCTGACCTAATATTGAAGTATATTTTTTTTAAACTAAAGTAATATCATTTATTAATAAAAAGTTTTCTATTTAATCTATAGGTATAGATAATACCAAATAGGCAAGTACTTGTATGATTCCTAGATCTTAACATCGCACGTTCGTATTTCCGAAGATAGACGAAGGTTACCGAAGCGCATACCAGTTCTGGTTGAGCTGCATGTTATTGCCTGATCAGTATAATGTCCCCCCCAGCGTGCGCGGCGGCGGCCGCGTGCGACGCGGACGCGCGGCCCGCGCTGTGGGGCTCCGTGGTGGCGTGCGGCGGCCTGGCCAACACGCCGGGCTGGCTGGAGCGCCTCGGCAAGGAGCTGGCGGCGCGCGCGCCCTCCAGCCACCGCCTCAAGAGCCACGCCGCGCCCAACACTACCGAGAGGCGCTTCGCGGCTTGGATAGGTAACAATCAAACTAATTAAATAATTATTATTTGCATTAAAACATGGTACAATAATGGTCTTAATAATAGGGTTATGATCTACATGTCTGTATGAAAGAAATAAACAATAAAATTATTTGAGGCTGCAAACCTCCCTTGTTGGTCAAGTGCTCGCGAGCGCTACTGCTAAACATGTGGTGCTGGGTTCGATTCCCAGGTTGGGCAAAGTGTTATTGGGTTTTTCCAACAGATTTCTCAATAGCAGTCCGGTGTCTGGATTTGTGGCAATCGGCTCGCCCCTTGTTACATTTGGCTTAACATGAATGTGGGTGTACAGTGAGCAAAAGAGATAAGTATCCAGGTTCGCCGGATATAGTTGAAGTTTAGTAAGAAACCGATGAATGTTTTCAAATGAAATTTAATTTGATAAATAACCAGTTTATTTTCTATTGATTTAATTTTATTTTTAACCGACTTCACAAAAAGGAGGAGGTTCTCAATTCGTCTGTATGTTTTTTTTTATGTTTGTTAGCTCAGAACTTTTTTCTGGGTGAACTGATTTGGATAATTCTTTTTTTATTTGATAGGTGGTGCATCACATGTGGTCCCATTTAAATTTGATCAAGGTCTGACCAGTAGTTTTTGAGTTATCCTTAATACTGAATATTTTTTCCACTTATTTTATATGGATGATGTGTTAATAATTTCATGTCACTGTTATTTACACACCAAGTAGTGGTATACGAACTTTTGTGGGATAGGTACCGCAAAAAAAAAGTGAAAAAAAAAAACTTTTTTACAAAAAAACAACCGACTTCCAAAAAAAACACTAAAAGACGTGAAAAATAACTTTAATTTCAGAAGTCGGTGGCCAAAAACGAAAATACAAAACCAAAGATACCGACTTCCGAAATTAAAGTTATTTTTCACGTCATTTACTGTTTTTTTTTGGAAATCGTTGTTTTTTTGTAAAAAAGTTTTATTCGAAAACATTCATCGGTTTCTTCCTAAACTTCAACTATATCCGGCGACCCTGGATACTTCTCTTTTCCTGACTGTACTATATGTACACCTCTACCCAACCCTTCGAGGAAACAGGTGTGATGTTGTGATGTGTTACAAAAATTAAAGAAATGGTAATCAATAAGTCCGTACCTTAAACAAAGTTTCAAATAAACTCCATAATTAATATCTTTTATACAAGGTGGCCTATTAATAGTATTCTAAAAATATATTTTTAGAAGCCCCATACCCAGGTGTTTTCAAAGCACCTAATTAATGTTCAGCGATTATTCATAGTTAAGGAGAAACTTAGCTCGGAAGGAAACATATTGTATAACGAAATTCGATACAGATTTTCAGTCCCCGAAATTTAAAGGGAGTGCGGCAACGACTTGTAGTATATATTAAAAGTCTTATGGACCGTTGGCTTTGGGATTATCATCGGGAATCCGATATCCGCCGGATATTTACCTACTATCTGGTATTTGCCGAATATTGACCAAGTATCCGGCAAGATAGTAAAATTGGGCCGGATACTGGATAGTTGCCGGATACACGTTTCATCTCAAGAAAATATACAACATAAACATTTCTTTCTTTTTCCAGGAGGTTCGATCTTGGCATCAATTGGGTCCTTCCAGCAGATGTGGATATCCTCACAGGAGTACGATGAAGGGGGCAAGGGACAACTCGAGAGGAAATGTCCGTAGAACACCTGTTTATACTTAAATACCGTCAAAGAAATTAATTGTTAAGCAAATTGACACGCTACGCCAATTAGTCGTGTTATAGACATTTCATACAACTGTCAATTAATGACAGTCGTGCTATGAATACAGGAGCAATTCAGGATGGTAGTCAATTTGCTAATTAATTAATTTCGCTGATTTTATATACGTTCATATTGTTGAAGATAGCATAATATTCGACTTATTACAAACGTATCCGACCGTAAATATGGCATATCCGAGTTTTTCAGTAGTAGCTGGGAGTCTGGATTTGTGCCTGGTTTAAGGCAATAGGTTCGCAAGCTATAAGACCCCGTTCCTTCTATGTTGTGACGACAGATTAACGTGCCGCTTAAAGCGTCATGGCTTGTGTATTTAAATGGAGTTGTTCATATATAGGACGACACGATTAACTGTCGTCCACGACTTTTGTTTGCAGTGACGACAGATTGTCACGATCCAATGGGAACAGCTACATACGACAGTCGTTCAACGATAAAATATTTCGACGTCACAGAGATGATAAACAGTCGATATAATGGGAACAGCTAGAGACGACAGTCGTCCAACGATAAATTAATCGTCACGAACATGGTCTAAAAAAAATTAGGTCTGGCATTCCGGGAGGGACACATGCTTACTTCACTATTCAGTTGCCATTTGCAACAAAACAAGACTTATGGAAACATTTTCAGTCACCATTCTGTTAAAATAAATATAAATTGTCGTTTCGATTTTCTAATCAATCGAAACAATTCAATTTAAACATATACTAACGTAAATGTTAGTGAAAACCTCATTGTTTTATCGGATTCGCACAGGTAATAAAGGCGGTTGGGGAGTTATTATTACACACTACCGGTAACACAGCGGTCATGACGTAGGCTTGTGTCTCCCACGTGACCACTGTGTCTCGGAATGCTATACCTGGCGAAGTATATTATTATACCATGGTTACGACATAGTGGTACCACGCCCTTACAAGGGGCTAAAATATAACTAGTGAAATGTGGGTGTACTATACGAGTACACCTCTGTCGAACCATTCAGGAAATACAAGCGTGATGATATAATACGTTATCTTTACAACAAAAATATTGGAAAACTTCAAATGTTTACGTCTATTTTCGTAATATTATGCTATCCCCAATCATGTAATACTTGCTAGGCAGTGAGACTTCCCAACAAAAAATACATTGAATTAACAAAACTACAACCTCTTACATACTTAGCTTATAATGTTCCCACTGCTGGGACTCGGGCCTTCTCTCTGTGAGTCATCCACCACGCGGGTACAATCATTCACGTTGAGAAAGATAGGACCCCAATTTCTACTGTTTATTAGCACAGATAGTTTGAAGTCATAGGGCCGAGATCTATAAACGTTACTTAGCATGTGCTTTGACTTAGACATGTTCCTGTCTCTATCTTGCACTTAAGGCGAACGCCTCAGGGTAGTCCGCGAAATTCAAATTTATTTACGTTTTTTGCAATTTGCAGGTCAGTGTCAGGTTGTATGTTGATCTCGATATGATTCGCGACCGTAACAAATATTTATTTATAGAAATATAATCATTAATCCTCTTGAATGACTATTTCCTGAAATCATGACTTTTGAGGCCAATTCTAATTTAATTATTTGTATTGCTGATTCTAATGATTATAATTCTGTAAAGCCATATTTTTTACAGTCGCGAATCATATTTTAATCAATATACAACCGGATACTGACCTACAAATTGCAAAAAACGTAAGTAAATTTTGAATTTCACGGTCTAACTTAGCGCATCCCCCTTAAAGTTTGTCTATTGTGCAACAGTGACAGGACTAACGCATAAAGCCTTTCGCAGTTATTGTATCTTTTGCATCACTCTCAAAATAACAGTGACAGAGTGTGCGTTCTCGTTACAATAAAGTTGCTGTTGGTTTGCTGATGTAAGTGTTAAAATAACTGTGAAAGGACTGTAGCCAGAGCTACAAGAACCACGAGCTACGGAAGTGCTCATACACACGAGCGACACGCTGCACCCGCCGGCACGTTGTCGTGTCCGCGGCGCCTGTCGACGGCTGCAGTTGCTTCTGCTGTTGACGCGTGCCGCTCGTATGTATGAGCACTTACATTAATAGATCCCGGCCTCACTCCGCATTACATTAGCCTTCCAATTCCTCTCTAATTTTCATTAATAAACAGGCCTACAGTTGTAGCTGAACGGGCTCCCGACTTTTATATTATGTGGGCCGCCTCACTGCCTACCCCTTAACGTTAAGAAGTAGTTATAAATTAATGTTATTTAACGTCAGTGTGAATGATCATATTTGTATTATAATTAAATGGATTTTTTTAATGACTGAGAATAAATAGTTTTAAGGCGATTTTCAGTTTTATTTGAACTTCAATAAGCCATTGGTCCCGGCTGTCATTGGTAGACCTTTGACAGTCGTTACGGGTAGTCAAGCCCGAAAGGCTGACAACCAGTCTTACCAAGAGGTATCGTGTTACCCGATAACTGGGCTGCGGAGGTCAGATAGGCAGTCGCTCCATGTGAAATACTGACATTCAGATGCATCCGGTCAGACTGGAAGCTGACTCTAACATTGTTGGGAAAGGGGCTAGACAGGCTACTGATAGAAGAGCGATGTAAAAATATTTTGCGATGATTTCTTACTTGAAATAAACTCACAAATAAATAAAGAAAAGATTTATTTTTATTTTACACAAGCAATATTTATTAACTTACAATATCAGAAATAATCCTTATAATAAACTTTGTAGCAAAAATGGCGCAGCTTTGGCTTTTAATCATAATTACATAAAAAATTAAATATAGAAAATTAAAAAATACATTATTTTAGCAAAACAGATTATTGATTGAGTATTATTAGAGGAAAAATCTTTTTAGTTTGAGTAAAAAGTACAGTAGTAGGTATCTATGTATTTTTATCATTTATTTATTTATTTACAAATAACTAAATGCAAAATGTAATTTGAGAAGAAGCAGTTCATAATTAGTAAAATATTAAAATACTATTATTCTGTAAATTTGTTACTCATTGAAGTTTCATAAATTGATTCCTAGGAAAATTCTCTCAGCAAAAAAGCTTCAATACTGACAATCAGACTACTTTTTATCTAATGTTGATACGAGTCTACGACTAGAAAGTATATAATTATTATTAGAGATGAAGCGGATATCGGGCAACAATTCGGTATCCGGCCGGATAGTGGGCAAGTAACACAGTAACCGCGGAATATTTCAAAAATAGTTTTTAAACAAATATTTTGGCCGGATATCCGTTTTATGGGATAGCTGGAGAAACAGTATCCGTTTCATTTCTAATAATTGCCTAATCTAATGACAATAAACAAGCCATCATACTAACTATATTATCTAATCTATGATGTATATCAGCGTAGCAACATACAAAAAACATCGGCTTACAACTACAATACTATTTGGAATACAATTTAATACAGTAACACTCAAGATGCGGCCTGTTGAGCTCTTCTTTCCTTTGCGGCCCGATGAGCTTAGTCGGGTCCAAAACTTGGGAAGCGATTAGGATCACAGAATGATGTTCTATGATTATTAAAAACCAAAACGAAACAGGACAGCAGGGTGTACTATAGATCGGTGGAGGTCTGCCCGGCTTGGGCGGAGCACTGCCGTGTCCTCGCGGAGGCGATCTCTCGCGTCCGGCCCTGGTCTAGGCCATTGTAAGAGGAAGGAGGCAGAACACGTGAGGGAGAGGCAATCATTGCGCCCTCACGGCCCTAGTCGCCGCAGGAGACGTTCTGAGCGTCGGGAGTCGATAGCCGATTCCCGGTCACCGTAGGCGCGGGCTTGCGGATGGCGAGCAATGGATAGCTCTCGGTCCGGTAAGGACCAGGCCCGGGTGGACGGCGCGTTGTGTTCCACGCGCGCCTCAAAGAGATTTCAGCACTAACTGACGGGACCCGCTAGGGCCGATGCCTGCCAGGGTCGCGGGTTTATATGAAAGGATTGCCGTGGCCCTAGCACACAGGCTACTGAAGGAACATGGGTGGGTTTTAGTCGGTAAAAGTCTGACAGGGTTCCCGCTCTGCCCAGAGCGGAAGAAGTTATTTGATGATTTCGTACCCAAAAAAAAAGGGTGTACTATAGATAGATAGTACACAGGCGTAGCTCTTCGGAAAATAGAGGCGTGATGTTATGTTAAAACGAAACAGATAAAACTTCGACCTACAATAGGTAACATAAACCAGGCCTTTTCAATAAAATATTTGACTGCCTTTTTGGTCAAATCGTCGCAAGCGCTACTGCTGAGCATGAGGTCCTGGGTTCGATTCCCAGGTAGAACATATTATGGGTTTTTCTATTACTAATTTCTCAGTAGCAGACCGGTGTCTGGATTTGTGCCCGGTTGATGAGCATAGGCTCGACCCGTATTACATGTGACTTAAACAGAACTGGTGAAATGTGGGTGTACTATATGTAGGTATACCTCTGCCTACCCCTTCGAGGAAACACACTTGACGTTAGGTTGTCATACTTATATGGCCCAAAAGCATATTTTGAGTATCACTGTATCAGCACACTGAGTTGCCTTAATTAAAATACACAACAATTAATATTTATTTAAAATTAATACACGCATCTATTGAGATCATACATTTAAAATTTTAACTATCAATATTTCTCACTGTTTGACTAAATATAAAGGAACTCCATTATTTTGAGTATAAGCAGGTACAGTAGTCGCATAGATTAGAGAAAGAAACATAATTATAACCATATTTATAATCTGCTTCACCACCTCCGGATAACCAGATCATTTTAATTCTTCATTTTTATATTTTATCCGGATACTCAGACATGTTCAGGCCCCTCAATATTAATATTACATTCGTAATAATTACTTAATTAATGAATGATAAGTTACAAAATTAAATCGAAAACTGAGTAAAATTCGTTGAAGTGGACACAATATTTTGACGAGTAATTTTTAATTGTAAAATAAATAACATTGTACATAAATTATCAAAAATGCACGGATTAACTTTCATAATATTTTTATAAATTAAGTACCTATATTGATTTAACGGCAGCATTTTTTGTTTATTTATTTGTAATTATTATTGATATTAATTTAAGGCATATTATACAGCGTGTATCAGAAAGGAGTGGTCATATTTAACCCGGCAGTATTCGCAACTGGGTGAAAATACCACAGAGTATCTCCATACGATAATTATTACTTTTCTGAGCACTCTGGTGACACGGGACTCAGGTACCTTCAAACTGATAGTTTGAACACACGCACTCTTGCAAGACAGCCAATTCGCGTGCGGCGCTTGGTTACGACAGACTTATAAAGTGAGTATGGGCACAGATTACTAAATGGTATGGGTGAAAAATACCCGGTAGCATCGCAAGCGAGCGATTTATAAAGAAGTATACTTTTGTTACTCGTTTATGACTAGCTCTCATTTTTAACAAATAAACATTGGAACTTTAATTCGGTATTATTTTGTTTAATATCACAATAAAACTAGTAAGTAAATCTTAATAACTTTAAAAAAACAATATTTCTGAGATCATTATCTAAGAAATTTTCTATATAAATTCTGTGGTATGTTTTACCCCGTAGCGAGTATTCGTGTTAGTAAATACCTAGCGAGTGCTGCCGGGTTAAGGGTGCTGAACAACTTGTTCCATAGAATCAACATCGTAATCAGCGGTGTCATACATTTGTGTCGACTAGGTATTGAAGTTTTAGTCCATGGAGATACTTTTTCAGTTTCGATGGTCTGTTCCACACTTTTTCTGATACATGCTGTAGATATTACTATACCGCTATCGGCTATAGAATGTTGTGCTAAATGATACTGGACAAATACTAGTTTCTATTATATCTAAATATCAGGTAAATAGGCAAACAGTACTTTTTATATACTAGATATTTTAAGGACATGCGCTAAGTTAACCCGCGAAATTCAAATTTTCGTTTGTTTTTTTGCAGTTTGCAGGTCAGTGTCAGTATCAAAATAAGTTTCATGACCGAACAAATATGTAATTACCGAATTATAATCATTACAATTATCAATACAACTCTCCTAGTTAGAATTATTAGCCTAAATTTTAATGATTTCATGAAAAAGTCATTTATAGAACTTAGATAAGTACTTATTGTATTGATGATTATAATTTAATTATATAATTCGGTATACTCATATTTTTAACGGTCGTGTATCACATTTTAATCAACATAGAACCTGATACAGACCTGCAAATAGCAAAAAGTAAGAAAATTTGAATTTCGCGAGCTACCCTGACTCTTGGGCTCTCTAAACCCCTGTTGAATACATTTTTGCATTTTAAATGTATGTGGGGTGAGTCAGCCTACCTTGCTGACTGGCAAATATTTTTGCCGCGGCATGAGCTAAATTATAGCCTATTGCATTTATATTATTTTTATCTCACGAATCGACGCGTGCCTTACTTGTGTTAGCCAAGTGTACAAACACGCTGTGAATTTTGTGAGAGCGCGGGAGGTCTCGGTACCGTCCGAGACAATGGCGAAGTCGGAAGTGTGTGTGTGTGTGAGAGGGTGTGCGTTATGTGACGCTACTCGTTTTCACGCACACATTCACAGCGTGTTTGTACACTTAGTTACCACAAGTAAAGCGCGTCTCGCTTCGTAAGATAAAAATACTGTAACTGTTGTGATCAACTAGGCCACAGGATTGGATTTACGCAAATAGTTTCACAATAGGCATGCCACTACTAGATGTAAGTATTATAAATTGTGGTTTAGCTAACCAAAGATTATTAGTAAACCGCTGTTAACTTTTTTTTGTTACTTTTCTTTAGTTTTCCATATATTCATTGTATGCTACAATTACATTGAGGTGTTAGTTAACTGAGATACGTTAACCTTGGTTAAGTTAAGTAACTGTAGACAATGAAGCTGTAGTTAAATTATAGTTGACTTCTTTTATTTAACCATGGTTTAGTTAATAGATGGTTAAGCGTACTTTAAGTTACGATAGTTATATTAACCACGGTTAACTATAAACTTTGGTAAAGTTAACCATAGCTAATTTAACTGTAGTTAAGTTAAGCACGGTTAGTTTAACTGTCCTTTAGTTAGCCACGGTTTAGTAAACTGTTTTTAGTTACTTTTCTTTAGTTCATTGTATGCTACAAGTAATAGGGTGTGTCAACAGATAGTTGAGTAGCACGGGCGTGCCTGCCGCTACCTCTAGCTGCAGCTTGTCCTCGGCATCTTGTTCTGTAGTTGTCGGCTCATCTGAAGATACTGACATCTTCTTGTCTATCAACATGTCTGTTGAGGTGTTGTCGCCGGGGACAGTGTCTATGAACACCTGGCGAAGAGAAAATATTGAGCAACTTGAAAAAACCGGCCACGTGCGTGTCGGACCACGCACAATGAAGGGTCCGTACTTGGGATGAATTTATCCCAAGATTGTAGTTGAAATCCCATACATTCCAATTGCAAATGTAAGTTTTTACGCACAATACTGAGATGAGAGGTTTATCATTTTATTGTAAGACTATAGACTTCTTATAGGTTTTCCTGTAATCTATAAGAGTAGGAATATTTTCTGTATTTTAAAAAAAATTGGCTCAGTAGCTTTTAATTTTTTTTTATTACGATATGGGCCACCTCTTGACTTCGACCGCACCTAGTAGAAAGAGATAAGGGGGGAGGGGAATGGTCAATTTTCATCTATTCTCATAAATAACTTTAAAAACAATTTCACTTTACCTATTTTTTCACGGTGATATTTTTCAGAATATTCCGGCTGGTTTGAATCAGACTCCGTTATAAAATATATTTTTTTCCAAGTTAACTCAAAACCCTCATTTAGATCACGGTTAATAAGATCAAAGTCTGCCGGTGCAAGAAAGGAATGTGGATCTCCCGTTTAAAATTGTACAGTACAACTGTTTTCTTAATTTCATTCGGGAATCATCGCATTGCTGAATACAAACGAATGCTATTTTTCATGTCCATCAATTATTAGATTGATCGTGTATAATAATTTGAATTCAGAACTAAGTACCTACTTTATTTTTGTTATGTTAAAACAATAAAGTACTTAGTTCAAAAAAAAAAACTAATAATTTATTGATGGACATGGAAATTAGCATTCGTTTGTATTCGGAAATGCGATGATTCCCGAGGAACATTAAGAAAATAGTTGTACTGTACTTTGTTGCGTCGCAATTAGCCTAGTCATCAACATTATCTTCTTGCTCTTGTCCATGTTCGCGTATCACGTTTTCTTTTTCCACTCCCTCCTGTCAACAGTCACGCTGTCATTCACTTCCTTCTCTTTCATACCATTCCTCACACAATATATCCATCTTTTCTTTGGCCTAGTATAGTTAAGTATTTTGAAGTACTTACACGGCTACATATCAAACTATACATTTCCAGTATAAACTGACCTCTCATTGTACGTAAATCTTATATTATCAGCTTATACTGGAAATGTACTGCTTGATATGTAGCCGTGTGTACCTATCTACTGACCTTAATGACATTAGATATTTCTTGCAACGATTACTGCAAACTATCGAAAACTTGAGTGTGAGACTGATTCGTCACCATCTCTTTCAAAGGATCGCCCTAATGGCTTACAATAAATTTAAACAAATTTAAATATCTTTTGTCTTTTTTCTTTCATATACTCGCAATGGGTACCTACTCCATTTAATTAACAGATTGTCGCCTAGAGCAGTGATAATGGCATTGATGCCCGAATCCACCCGATCATCTGTATTTCATCTAAAATGGCAAAATCCGACCGGATATTCAGCTTACGGGATGATCGGATATTCAGCTTACGGGATGATCGGATATTTGGCATACAGTATCCGGCTAAACCGCTACCCATTTCATCTCTAGCCTTCGCTGTTCTCGTCGCAATCATGTTAAGAGTGATGATAACGTACGTACCTCATCATCTTCATCTTCATCGGTCTCTGGCTCCTGTTGATGCTGGGCCTCCATAGCTTCCACGACATAGCGAGGAACATAGCTGTCCTCATCAGAACTGTAGTCGTCCTCGTCCTCATCACATTCGAAGTAGCGACTCTGAAATTTAGGTATAGGCAATTATTGAAGCTGAAATTGCCTCATTGGTCTACTGTTCGAAAGCGCTACTGCTGAGCATGAGGTTATGGGTTCGATTCCCGAGTCGGGCAAAGTGTTATTGGGTTTTTCCAGCTGGAATTTCTCGGTAGCAGCCCGGAGTCTGGATTTGTGCCCGGTTGATGGCAATAGGCTCGCCCCCTATTACATGGGACGTAAACATAACTGACGAAATGTGGGTGTGCTATAGGTACACCTCTGCCTAACCCTTCGGGGAATACAGGCGTGATGTTTATGATGTTGAAACTGAAATAAGACAATACATAACAAACAGGGTGGCGAATTAGCCATATAACTTATACCAGAATTGTAAAAATAAAACATACATGCAACGAAATAGTCTGTCTAGGTCAACAGTAGGTTTTTTTTTAAATCGTATAAGAGTTTTGCAGCGAAAGTTGTTTAGAATGATGGGTAGAATCACCCCCATTGACGGATGTAGGTGACTATATCGCCACCCTGTATATTACGGCTGCAATCTCCGAAGGGTTAGGCAGAGCTGCACCTATAGTACACCCACATTTCGCCAGCTATGTTTAAGTCCCATGTAACAGGGGGCGAACCTATTGCCATCAACCGGCCACTAATCCAGACTCCGGGCTGCTACTGAGAATTTTGTGATGGAAAACCCAATATTACAACCCGACCAGGGAATCGAACCCAGGACGTCACGCTCAGTAGTAGCGTTTGCGATCACTAGACTAATGAAGCATGGTTACGTATGTTCATGAACTGAAATCATTCGTGTGTAGACATTACCGCTTTATTTAAGTATCATATTAGTATCATAAGTCACTCATCTTGTGCGGGGTAATTACGTAACACACTAACAGTAGGAATGAGTTTCATTTTGACGGTTCAACAACATTCATTGCGTTATTTACGTTGTTGAGCACACCAATTTTTCGAACATATGCAGCAATGGTTTAGCAAAATGCTTCAAAATGATTCAGATTGTGATAGATAGCGTGTTACGTAATTATATACGGTGCTGGTTGAATAGACTGTTTCAGAAGCCGATTATTTTCTCCATTTCAGCATATTAGGCGTAGGCAGGCATGTTGCTACTATCTAGGGTAGCATTTCTGCCTGAAAACCCCTAATGCTGATTTATAATCTGGGAATCGAACCCTAAAGGTACTACATTGGATGATTAAGATGAACTAGTCAGGCCCCCGGTGGCCCAAAATAGGGCCATAATAACAGAAAATCATTTGTGTCTCAATAATTAGCGATGTTGACTTAACATCATTCTCCTGCCCTTATCAAAATGTATTTGGGGTCGGTCATGGACGCCCAAAAAACGTTGGAGAGAACTCTGGTAACACAAAACGGAGTCCCGTTTATATGAGTACGGCCCTTTGCGTGCGTAATGGCCGACCGCGCGCTTTCGGCTGACATATGTGTGAATATGTGTGCGTACAGCGAGCTGGCCGACTTGAGTTACACAGGTTTTGGTTAACAAAAATCTGTCCGACTTTTGTTGTTCGTCCATGTGGTCGGGGCAACATGTGTTTTCTTCCATACTTGTCTATCAGTCGTCATCTCGATCACCTTTCTATCCATATCATCTTCCACACAGTCCATCCATCGTTTGTTTGGTCTTTCCCTACT
The DNA here is from genome assembly GCA_916610205.1 of Griposia aprilina. Taxonomy (NCBI): domain Eukaryota; kingdom Metazoa; phylum Arthropoda; class Insecta; order Lepidoptera; family Noctuidae; genus Griposia; species Griposia aprilina. The sequence goes on from OU744311.1 coordinate 12,378,868, forward strand.
CTTATAGCCATCCACATTCATACTCTAAACTTTCCTCATTCCTCCGCATCACATGCCAAATTGCCAATGCCATGACTATCTAAAAATAAAAAAGTAGGTACCTACATTCATACATTGTTTTGTTCTCTGAATGTAAGTACGATAACATGGCGCCAATATAGCCCACTGTGTAAAGTACCAATACCCATTACACGCTACTAATATTAACGCGTAACAACATTATCTTTACTCCTCGGATGTCCCATTCCCGCACGTGTATGGTCATAGGTCATTACTAAGTACCGTAATCTGGGTAATTGGCACGAATAAGGATGATCCATCCGTGTTCGTGTCATGCAATTTAAAAAAGTATATGGCGAAGTTAAATCCATTTTGTTATACATCGAGGCTTTTCACGATAAAATAAAAAGTTATTTTGTACCTGGCAAGCAATGTATGGAGAAAAAGGCGTGACAGCTAGAACGAATTGGATTGTCATTTCACTGACACTGGCAGATAGACGTTATTTACGTAAAGTTGGTACAACTGCGTAGTAAACCCACGTTCCATTCAATATTGTAATGGCGACGAAGAAAACTGTTAAGCATTTTTTCAAAGTATTGGCTGAATATTTCGTGATTTTAACACAGAAATATGTATTTTTTTGTTGTAAATATTTGTTTAAACAGTTTTATATAAGAAAAATGATGAAGTTATCAACAACAAAAATATTGTTCCACCAGTCAGGCGAAACGGAACGCAACCTCCAAGTCATCAACATACAGAAACGTACAATTTATTTAGCTGTCAAAATGACGACAACAATTTTATCGTGAAAAAAATTACGAATCACTATCAAAAAATTAGTGGCTCGTAGTGGAAATGATACCAAATCTTAGTTATCAGTTGTGTGCAAGACTGTGTAACAGTTTAAACAATAATAAGAGACAGTGACATTGCTAAATTTTATGCTAAATTTCCGCGATGTAATTCTTGACATCCTTTGTTTAAAATTTATGTGACCATGGCTACTGCAATAGCGAATGATTCGCCCAAATACAGGAACAGCCTAATCTGCTGCAGTCCGAGCGTAGAAGCCACTTCTAGAACATCAACTTCGTCAACTTCTGGGTGTGTCTCTGTCGACGAAGGTTACGATTCGAATTGTATACCGAGATCTATTGCGAATAAACAGTTGAAGATACACAGTACTGCTACGAAAGAGGAGTTAGAGAAAGCAATAATCAAGTGTAAGGAACTCGTTTTAAACAGTGTCCAATGTTCCGACGAGCGAAAATGGCTTGTCAGATACCTAGTAGAGTTGAGACTAAGGCTGGAAGATTTAAAAGATAATGATGGGTTAGCTAGAGTCCAAGTCTCGATAAAAGGCCATCATTTTGAACAGCAAACGAACCCTAGTAACCGGCAACAGTACTGTGATCATTGTAGTGGCGTAATTTGGAGTATTGTTCAAAGTTCTTACATTTGTAATGATTGCGGATACTTATGTCATTATAAATGTGTCGACCACATATGCAGGGTATGCGCTCACGTCGTTATGACCGAGAAAGGGAGCTTTGAAATGAGTATATGTCCCGAAAAAGGGTTATCAGCTCAAAATTATAAGTGCGCAGAGTGCAAAACCGCATTAACTTTTAAAGACCTGTGGAATGAACCACGGTTATGTGATTACACTGGTTTATATTTCTGTGCTACGTGCCACTGGAATGATCTAACAGCGATTCCTGCTAGAGTTATTCACAATTGGGACTGGGAGAAGCACAATGTGTCGAGAATTGCGTTCCAAATGCTGAATTTGTCTTGGGCAAGACCGTATATTGACATAGAGAGGATAAACCCGAAATTGATTAACTTTATTGCGGAATTAGAATGGGTACACAAAATGAGGAAGGATTTAGAATGGATGAGGAGATACCTTTGTGCTTGTGCTGATGGTTCAAACTTACTTTCACCACTGATTGTACAGCTTGGTGATGTAAACAAGAAATACAGTATGAGCCATCTACAAGCTATCAACGATGGTTCCTTAGAAACCCAGCTAACTGAACTCAGAGAAATATGCCGTTTACACATCACAAGTTGCAATCTTTGTTCTGGCAAAGGGTATCTGTGTGAAGTCTGTAAGAACAATGAGGTGCTATATCCGTTTGATAGCGGAGCTTTAATGTGCGATAAATGTAACTCAATGTATCACAGAGGGTGCTGGCTGCGTAAAGGGCAGAAATGTCTCAAATGCACACGTCTGGAGGGACGAAGGAAAACCATTGAAGAAGTGCAGGTAGATACAACGGACACTTTAGAGTATGATATTGATAAGTATGTGAATTGATAATTTGTTTACGTGACTTTAAAATCAGTGGTCGTTTTTTTATTGGTGAAGACTGCTTGCAATTTGGAAAATAGGTGTCAAAAATACTCCACAATATTAATGCTATTCATAATTATTATTATAAAAAATTATATTTTGCTAAATCAATGTTAGATATGGAAAAACTAATTTTAATTTTGTACACAAAAATCTTGCGATTTGTAGCAAATCTTTAAGAAAGGTGTGTGTACATATGACATGATTAGGTTTATAAAATGTATGTTTGAAAAACTTATCTTAGACTAATTTGTGCCTACATCTGCAAAGCGTTTTATATTGTAGCATCGCAACAAAATAATCGCTTCATTGCAGATTTAAAATAATGCTTTTAACTGTCGCCAGACATGTCTTGACAATACCAGAAGGCTTAAAGGAGGAAATAATATAGATTTGCAAAATTTACAAGTAACTAAGTAAACATCTGTGAATAATTGTTTCAAATTATCAAAGACCATTATAGCATATCAGTAAATGATATTGTAATATTCCAGTTGTCTTATTGACTTGAAATAAAATGATATTCAATCTTTCAGTCGTTTTGTTTTCTTTTTGAGCAGTCAACAGTCAAAGACTCGCCGTGAACCATAATAATATGTGGGTCACTGGACTTAGTAATGGCATTCTGGAGGTCAGATACGCAGTTTGATCCATGTAAAATATTGGTATTCAGCTGCATCCAGTTAGAATAGAAGCCGAACCTAATATAGTTGGGATAGGCTAGGTAGATTGACTAGACTTGGCATGGGTTAGAATGGCATCTTTGCACATCGAACAAGAAATACATCGAAGTAAAAAAGAGCTTTCTAAGGTTTGAACAACACCTGAATTTGCCGCCTAAATCTTTACTAAGTAATATTAGAGGCAAACATTAGTAAGTTTGTATTAACTTCCGATTCTATTCTGAAAATTCTTTCATTAATGAGAATCTACAATATTACCGAGTGTCATGAGACGTATTACAACAAAAAATTCAGCAGATTTTCGGCAGAAGCTATTACCTGCTAAAGTTAAACAGCTCTAAACTTTTCTCTTTCTTCATTTAACGTTTGATGCTCGGTTCCTATAAACAAAAACGAATCGTTTTGCTTACCAATGGTAGCATTTTTTATTGACAAACGGCATATAAATAGATTCGTAAGCTAATTTTATCTGTGATAGCTGCTTCCGTATGGGAGGCTCTACTATGCAAAGCTATGAGGTATTTGCTTCATTATTGGTAAAGATACAAGAGTCTTAATTTTAACCATTAATGTCTGTAAATTATAGTATAGTATAATTATATTACAGTCATTTCTTTTTTTAGTTCATGATTTTTTGCTTCGTAAACAAAGTACTTATGGTTGTAGTTGGTGTGGTTGTTTTAAACACTAGCTGGGTTTAGCAACCACACGCCATACTGTACTTTGTTTAGCGGTGCCCCGTTTACGCGATGCAAGTTTCATACCTGTGGCATATAATAAAATTGAAGCAAGACATGACTTGCATCGTCTGAACAATGTTTAGACGGTACAACTTTTATACTTGCTTCAACTTGTACATAGTATGCTACAGGCAATTAAATCGCACCATGTAAATCAGTAGGTACCTACCCTAATTGCGTTACACACTATCACAATCTGAATCGTTTTGAAGCCTATTGCTAATCCATTGCTTCATATGTTTGAAAAAATTGTCAGCTCAACAACGTAAACAACGCAATGAATGTCGTTGAACTGTCAAAATGAAACCCATTCCTACTGTTAGTGTGTTACGCAACAAACAAGCAGTACAAGTAGATGTCTAGTGGTCGCAAGCGCTATCGCTAAGCATGAGGTCCTTGGTTCAATTCCCTAGTCGAGCAAAGTGTTATTAGGTATTTCCATCTGGAATTTCTCAGTAGCGGCTCCGAGTCGAGATTTGTGCCCGGTTGATGGCAATAGGCTCGCCCCGCTAATACATGGAACTTAAACATAACTGGCGAAATGTAGGTGTAGGTACCATAGGTAGACCTCGGACCTTGCAGGGAATACAGATGTCGCACTGATAATACAATACTGTTGTAACTCAAAATGTGACTTTTTTTCAGAATCGACGAAAAAATTATTATTCACTTCATTATTTCTTTTAATATGATGTTATCTCAAATTTTACATATTTTGAGTTACAACAGTATTGTGTTATCAATGCGATGTGACATAATGTTATGTTAAAACAAGCAGTACAGTGAACATACACATTACATACAAAATAACCTCACGACTTCTTCATCTGCTACGATCCTTACATACTCCTTTCGCTTCGTTTACGTTCACTGACACACATGTTTTGCTAATATGTAGTCAAGCTGGTTTTTCATACAAATTGATCCAATCACACACAGGTAATGCATGTCTGCGACCGGTTTCAAATAATGATAATAATGTGAATGACCCCTTTATATTTAAATAATAACATCTCTACGGATACTACAGAAGTAGCAATGTATAATTTTCTTTTGTTATTGGTCTTTGTAGTAGTGGACTGCGCTAGACAGAGTTAATTGATTGTTAGAAGGGCCTTTCTCGTGTCATACGGGTTGACATCCACGTGCGTGCGTCACCCGCATGGGTGGGCTTAGCGCGTGTGATGCACCCTCATACTCAACTGCGTCCCGCGCGCGTGTGGCATGCTTGACAAGTATGTAAGTACAATGTATGTAAGTATGTTTATGAAACGCTAGGATGGGGTCTACTCCATAAGTATGAAATTTTAGTTTCGGCCGAAGTTACGGGCCTTTCCTACTCCATATCAATTATGGACATAATTATGACAAGTTCGGAGCCCGAATTTCTTCTTCGTGTCACTGCGCGCTGGCACGACTTTTCTCAAATCTTGTTGGCCCACAACTCCGCCACTTCCTTGGCGTCGACGGTGGCGGCGCAGAGGTCACTTTGACTCCAAGTTTTGGGACACAGAGGGCAAGATAGACGGTGAAGCATAGTTTGCGACATAGCTCCACATCCACACCCAGCTCAAGTCCCATCGAGGTAGCCCCACTTTATCTGGTTGGAGTTATATCTTCCCACTTGTCTCTGGAGTCGGTTCAGGGATTTCCAAGTCGACCACAAAATGTTACACCCTGCAGCAAGATGCTCCTTTGGTGGTAGATAGTAAGTGGGAGGGAAAATAGTATCTTGCCACAGTTTCCAATGGGCGTCGGCCGGGTTTCCTGGTAGAGAATGAATGACAACACGATTTGACAGTCCCTACTACCGATAAGTATTTGCCCGCCCAAAAAATTGAAATTGACACTTGTTTTGATGAATCAACTATTTTCGGACGGGTCCGTATCTTCGTTGACGGACTCAGAGAGTTGACCCCCAGAGACGCACGCGGACAGATATCCGTATGAGAGGCAAAAGGCTCTAGGTAACACAATTCGATGAACTACCCTCGTTAATCTAGTGTTCGCTAGCGCGACTGCACAGAGGGCCTAGACAAAGTAACATTCGATTAGCGATGACGCTAGTAGAAAAGTTAAAATGTATGGGGTTGACATAAGCTATCGAAATGTCACGTGATCATAGGTCAACGAATAAAAATTAGCTAGACAATGTTAAAGCATTCGATTATGAAATGAATCGACAGCGTCGAAAGAGTAGGTACTTCCACAGAGATGCATAGCCAAGGGACACTTTTTGACGAGCGTTATTGCTAGTTTTTGGAATCATTAGCGAAAGCGATAGCGATTGTAGAAATAGAATCGCTCCGAAGCGAATGCCATTTGTCTAGGCCCTCTGTACCTATAGCGCCCTGGGTCGCTGCACCGGACAGTGTTAAATTAGGTTTTTCCATTATGAACATCTTAGCAGTTCTGGACTGCTAAGATTTTCATAATGGAAAAATATGATTTTTTGCCTAGTATGGTAATTTTAAAACATGGGCTATAACTAGCGATAAGTTACAGCACCTCTGCCTATCCTTTTGGCAAATACAGACGTCATGTTTATGATAACATTATTATCCCTTCTATAAATAAAACGTCACTATGTCTGTCTGTCTGGCATATTAATTCAATGATAAGCCTCGATCGGTCAATGACGCAAAAAGTGCTTGCTCTACTAAAAATATCCCAGAGCCGATCTCTGACGCATTTAAATCAATTGGAAAATCTAATCTACTCCACGTGAGAGCGACATCTAGGTTAGGATTAACATACTGTAAATTTCTGACGAGCATTTGTCGCATCGCGTCATACCTTATACAGGGTGGATTTTCGAGATGTGGCAGCAAGGGCAGCTACCTTAACCTTTTGTAGCTAATTAATTAATTAATTAACTAGTTAATTTTTACTTTTGTGCTCTAAGTTTTGAGGTGCTCAAAATGGTAGCCGTTTTGACGTAGGCATAAGTTTACTCTCTTTACTACAGAGCGGGTAGCAGCTGATAATGTGAAAGGATGAATGCCATACATAGAGAATCGTGGTAAGTGAATCTTTGAGTTCCTGAACACAGTCAAATTTCTTTTTTAAAGTTATTTTTTTAATAGCCCCACATAAAAAATCAAGAGGCGTGAGATCAGGACTGCGAGGTGGCCACGGTATAGGACCATAATTATGTTCCTATCTGCTGCCTCCCGAATTGCCGTTTCAAATTAGAACGGGTTTGGCGGCTGTTGTGTGGCGGAGCGCCATCTTCATCTTCAGATGTCATTTTTGTCACAGAATTTCCGTAATCATAAGCAACCAGGCAACAAACTATATCGATTCTGTTTTCAAAGCAAATTAAATTATGACGCGTATTTGTTAGAAATTCGAAGTTTTATATTTCTTGTTTATATTCGGGCAGACTTCATTGTAGCGGTTAGTCTATCCATAATAAAAAAATAAGTTGTAGGTAGTCTCATTTCCTACGAAATGTATAGGAAAAGTTTTTTTGCGATTTCTAACTTTTCTAGTACTCAAACCTCAGTAGGTCCAATAGAATTTTTTTGCTCCTTATATGAAACACAATAAAAAAAAGTTTTTGTGTAAATTGCCAATTTTCCTGCTGACTACATTTTTTCCAAAATCTGTGAGTGCAAATCATAATTTCTCAAAAAGTTAAGAAAGTCTCCTAAGACCGTTTTCCTGTTGCTACAACGGTTAAGGTAGCTGCCCTTGCTGCCACTTCTCAAAAATCCACCCTGTATACCTATTACTAAAATGAGGATCTAGTTTGCTAATCTATTATGGTCAGGCGAAAAAAAGCGCAAGTAATTTCGGTTCTTAGATTTAAGTTGTTTTTGGTTAGCCGGCTACACGTTACGTGTTTCCGTGTTAAAGCCGTTTCATAAAACTCTCAAAGAATGATTCAGTTGTGCTAAGTTGGTAGTTAATGTGCTTAACAATTAATTTCCCTGACTTTACATTCTACTTTTAAGATTACATTGTCCATGTAGTTTCTTGCCCGTTCTTCTCCATAGGTACCTACTACGCTTCGGAATGGGCAACTAGCTTCATTTTTCTGACTGATCGACCCCTTGACAATTCAAAACTGCCTGTAATTGGTTTATTTGAAACAAATGCTTTGAGTTTGATTACAGTCGTAGATTTAAAATGTAGATTTTATTAATTAAGAACAATTATTGCAGTTACCTTTATGTTGTTAGTTAAGTGTCAAATAAACCTATAAAATTGCTCTCAGAGTCGCAATCAAAGAAAAGTGTAATTATGTACAACTATTTTCTTATTTTAGTTTCTTGTCCGTTCTTCTCCATAGGTACTTATTACGGTTTGGAATGAGCAACTAGCTCCATCTTTCTGACTGACCGACCCCTTGACAATTCAAAAGTACCTGTCATTGGTAATTTGAAATAAATGCTTTGAGTTTGAGTTGACAGAAACAATTTCACGAATGTTTACCAACAACGCCCCCCTGTCAATGTCATTCGGGCGCCAATTTTTTTTTATAAAGTCCGTTCACGGTTATTTAACATCTGACAAGTGCAACCCAACTACAACCTAATTATAAGGTAAATAAAGATCACTTTGATTTTGACAGGCTAGTCAGTCGCAACAACCCAACAGCAACCTTATTATAACGACAATAAATATCACTTCGATTTAGCCAGAGATGCAAATTCAGAGGTGAAATAACTGTGACTGGACTGTAGCACTCAAAGAGATCCCACCAAAAACATTTCATGTAAAATATTGCCAAGACGACCACATAAGGTTTGCCCTGTGAAAAAGATATCAGATCTCATGTAGAGCCAAGCTTCTGAATCTACACGGCCTAACTCTACCGACCCTAACTTCACAAATTCTACATATTAGTAAAAATGTATGGCTTTACATACCAATTAGTGGAATACGAATTTGTGTGGGGTAGGTACCGCAACTAAAAAGTTAAAAATAAAAACTTTTTTACAAAAAAACAACCGACTTCCAAAAAAAAACACTAAAAGACGTGAAAAATAACTTTTATTTCGGAAGTCGGTGCCTTTGGTTTTGTATTTTCGTGTTTGGCCACCGACTTCCGAAATTAAAGTTATTTTTCACGTCTTTTAGTGTTTTTTTTGGAAGTCGGTTGTTTTTTTGTAAAAAAGTTTTTTGTAAGTTGCTAGGCAGTATTTTTAGTGTTAATTTTTTTCTCCTTTTTTTAAGTTTATCTGGGGGCACGGTAGTGTTTTTTAACCGACTTCACAAAAAGGAGGAGGTTCTCAATTCGTCTGTATGTTTTTTTTTTTTTTTTTTTTTTTTTTTTTTTTTTTATGTGTGTTAGCTCATAACTTTTTTCTGGGTGAACCGATTTGAATGATTCTTTTTTTATTTGATAGGTGGTGCTTTACATGTGGTCCCATTTAAATTTGATCAGGGTCTGACGAGTAGTTTTTGAGTTATCCTAAATACTGCATATTTTTCCACGTAGTTTATATGGATGATATGTTAATAATTTCCTGTCATTGTTATTTACACACCAAGAAGTGGTATACGAATTTGCATGGGGTAGGTACCGCAACTAAAAAGTGAAAAATAAAAACTTTTTTACAAAAAAACAACCGACTTCCAAAAAAACACTAAAAGACTTGAAAAATAACTTTAATTTCGGAATTCGGTGGCCAAAATCGAAAATATAACACCAAAGACACCGACTTCCGAAATTAAAGTTATTTTTCAAGTCTTTTAGTGTTTTTTTGGAAGTCGGTTGTTTTTTTGTAAAAAAGTTTTTGTATACTGAACTTTGTTTACATACCAAATTTCGGCTTTCTAGCACTTCAGGAAGTACCCTAACATTTTGAAATCTCATACAAACTTCCACCCCCCCATTTTAGGGGATGGGGGGTGAAAGTTATAAGTTTATGAATTTTTTGTTGGTTGTATACTAAACTTAGATTACATACCAAATTTCAGCTTTCTAGCACTTCAGGAAGTAGCCAAACATTTTGATGATCATCAGTGTGTCAGTCAGTGAGTGTGTCAGTGACGAAATCGGTGTATTTTAGATATCAAAAAAATCTAAAGTATTAGAGCTATTCAATTGAGACTTTGTATGTTTAATTAGTCTATTATTGAAATCATATCCTGAGAATATGAACTACCTGGTACATCGGAAACCAACTCTATGAGGGTTCAAGAAAACGACGAAACACTTCGAGAAAAGGTAGGTAGTGCCCTTGCGCTTCGCTTGGCTCGTGTTGGCGGGGGCACTACCGTGCCCCCAGATGTATGTCAAGGTTGGGAATACTGAGGTCCGTATTAATAAACGTTCCTCAGCCCAAGAGGTCGCACTTGATAAGAACCTTGAGATCATGACCGTATTAATAAACATAATAATTATTTTGTGTACTTATGTTACGGCTTGGGTTTACGTTATCAGCCCAGTGATGGACTGATTAATAAACGGAACTTTACACATAAGTATACAATAGGTATGTGTACTCGAGATGCGTAAACCTGAGTGTAGGCAGTCCGTGACTTAAGGTCGTGATTAGTAGCGCGAAACATGGAGTTTGAAAATATTTTGGGTAAAATTAATTATTACGATGAAATAGAGTACCTACTAGGACGATATTTTATGACCGGTTTTATGCTACAGCATCATTTCAGGTAGGTACCTATCTACCTATGTAAATATTGTAAATACATTTACCATAAGTATAATCTATTTAATTACTATTTATAGGTATAACACAAAGTCATTAAGTCCACAAATGTACTTCTTTAGTTGTATAAAGTTTAATAAATAAATAAACTTTAAAAGTAGTAGGTACCATATAAATCCAATTAATCTAATTTTAAAACCCAATATATTTATGTGAAAATGTAATCAAATATTTTCATATTTCAACTTCTTTGTGGTGACCTAATACATTTATACATTTTAATACATTTAGCATCAAATATCATATTGGGAAATAAATACATTATTTTTTTTACATTTTAAGGCTTTCTTGGGTAGAAAACAACTTTATAACGTGATACAGCGCTATCCATTAAAGTTTTAACAAAATACAAGTATGTCAATAAACCTTACGAAATAAATAATGAAACGTGATGCACGTCATTCTAAACTTCGGTCAATGTGACGTAATCGTTCACGAAATCAAGCCATCAAGTACAGCGCATTGAGGAGCTGATCTTGGTAACTGAGATACTGTTTTCATGTGTTTATTAATTAGCAATGATCTTGAGATGCTGATATCGTAATAATGGCGTATCAAATGATTACGCACTTGAGCACGTCATTGAGGAACGTTTATTAATACGGGCCTGAGATGTCCTGCTGACTTTGAATTTCGAATCTCAATAAAAGCGGTTTGGCCAAAGTTGAGCTGTAAGTGCCAAATATTGTATTTGTGGTTCGAACGATTTAGTTTGGCCGTCCCGCGTTCGAAGAGGTTTATGTAAATGACCGACTGCCAATCTCCTGAAGATAGGCAAATTATGACGAATAGTTTATAAGTCAAAGGTTATATATACTTCTACATATCGATAACAAGCGATTATTTAGTCAAGCTTATCGATATTCGATATACAATATTTTTAAGGATCGTACCTTGTTATATTTATACCCTAAGGTTTAAAAAAGGCTTTTGTATACATGCGTTGCTATTTTGAACGATTGATAATTATAAATTATACATTGGGTTGGTTGAGTTGATGGTACCTATAAGTACTCGAAAGGTTTAGGTAGTTAAATAAAGGTAAACAAATCGTAAAAAGGGTTTTTTATAGTTGACACTTTCTTGTTTAAAAATACGTTACAACAAAACTAAATGTATTTTCGATCTAAACGATAGGTTCCTCTTTTATTAATGTATGTTAAACTTTATCATTTATTCGTAAACTACTCTTCGTAGATGTAATTGCTTGAGCACAATTTTTTTGTTGTGATTTATAAAATAGAATAATATTTTGTAATCTGTCTATTGTAAAGAGCCCAAAAATACAGGTTCCGTAAACCTTTTAGAAAATACAACGAATATAACGTTGCTAAATTGAAGAGTACACCTGGGACGTAGTATGGCAACTGAAGTAGTAGGTATTACGTTTAGTCGGTTAACCAGACGCCTTTGATAGCACTCTCGACATTTACGATATAGCTTGTTTCTTTATTTTGTTTTTGTTATTTAGTTATTGTAAGTTTTTATTATTTATCGTTATTGGTTTTTAAATTCGTATGGTTAAAAAATGAGTGAACCCGAGCCTGGTACTAGCCAGACCAACTCCGTACTCTCATTTCCATCACCGAAGAAAAAACGCTTCAAAACAGGACCTCTTTCATCCTCTGAGAAACACACATTGATAAAATGTGTTTAAATAAGTATGTAGAAGAAACAAGGCCCAAAGAGTGTTATCCGTTGAAAACAGACATAGTTTCAAGACATGATATTTCAAGACATGGGCTCGGTTAAGGGGTATTTAGCCGAGAAAAATAAAACTTTTTAAATGGCTGACCTAACAATTCTTTTGCCAGAGGCTTTAGCTAATGTGACTGCTGATAATGGGAAAAATTGCGAGGGTCATGTAATAAAAGAAGACAAAATAATTGATGATACCACTACACGCTTTATTATTAATAAGATAGATAGTTCCTCAGATTCAGATTCAGAATACTTAGAACATATTATTGTATGACTAAAAATAATACGATTTTAACATTTGAAATAAAAGGTTTAGCATCGATGAATCACGTGTTTTTTGTTGTTTACCTTTATTTAACTACCTAAACCTTTCGAGTACAATTATAATTATTTTTGTACAATTTTGAACAATTCTAATATAAATAAACATCTTATGTAAAAATGCAGAGACATGAATAAATGACATTGACATAGTCAATATCAGTAAAACCTTGTATTATTTTTATACCTACGTACTGACTCGTTGGTCTGGTGTTCGCGCGACTAATGAGCGTGAAGTTCTGGGTTCGATTCCCGGGTCTGTAGAGGCGTTGGATCAAAAAAAACTCGATTTTAAAGTACCTATTCGATTCTATTCTCAGAAGCAGCCTTTTTTTAAGTGAAAACTTCTTTAGGCGCGTTGAGCACTTTTTGGGTGAACAAAAATCATGGAACTCGCGTCATCGTCACCGAACGCTTTCCATGAGCTATATGTATACTGTGTATATATGTGTACTATTTGGGTGAACAAAAATTTTTTTACAAAAAACAACCGTGTTCCAAAAAAAACAATAAATGGCGTGAAAAATGACTTTAATTTCGGGAGTCGGTGTCTTTGGTTTTTAACCGACTTCACAAAAAGGAGGAGGTTCTCAATTCGCCTGTATTTTTAAAAAGTTCTGAGCTAACACACATAAAAAAAAAACAGTCGAATTGAGAACCTCCTCCTTTTTTGGAAGTTGGTTAAAAAAGCGTGGAACTCGCGTAATCGTCACCGCACGCTTCGACGATACAATTCACAAGTTACTTAGTTTTCACTTCTATCGGCAGTCCCCAAAGAGTGCGCCGCATATATTTTTTTTTGGTGGTGTGTCGTCAACTAACTTCTCCCGTTCTGGGCGGAGCGGGAGGGCGTGTCAGACTTTTACTGACTAAGACCCACCCGTGTTCCTTCAGTTGCCTGTGCGCCAGGGCCTCGGTATCTCTATCGAACAATCCGCGACCCCGGCAGGCTTCGGCCCTTTCGGACCCCGTCAATGCTGCTGACATCTCTTTGGGGCGCGCGTGGAACACAACGCGCCATCGACCTGGGCCCGGTCCTTACCAGACGGAGAGCGACCCATTGCTCGCCGTCCCCAAGTCCGTGCCTACGGTGGCCAAGAATCGGCTGTTGATTCCCGACGCCCTGAGCTTCTCTTGCGGCGACTAGGGGCGTGAGGGCGTAGCGATTGCCTCACCCTCACGCGCTCCGCCTCCTCCTTCGCGAGAATTACTGCTTCGCAGAAGGAGGTGACGGCTTCTCAGCAGCCTGGAGTCTGGATTTGTGCCTAATTACTAGCAGTTACAGCACAGCAATAGGCATGACCCGATATAAGATGGAACTTCGAGCTTGGCTGTCGAAATGCGGGTGTTCTATCCCACATTTCTGTCTACTACTTCGTGGAATACAGCGTCATATTTCCCCAACAGACTGTTACTTGACACATGTGCTATCAGTAAATTGTGGAAAAATCCTCGTCGAAATTGTGGAAAAACATCTAGATTCTACTTGATTCCGGTGAACATTACTAGAAATAATAATAAATGGTACAAAATCCACTAACCTGGCATTCCAAACACCGACAACTTTCTCTATAGGTACAGGTGTTGGTCAACGCGTTGTCAATGTGCCGCAGATAGATCTCGTCGTGTGCCCCGCGCCGCTTGCGACGAGCCAGCGACCACAGCAGCGCTAACAGCGTGCCCCGGCCTTTGGCACACTTTGTGGGGCCGCTGTCAACAACATCAGAGTATTAACGCTATATTGCTGATTAAGTTATTACTCTGTGTCATTGATATTGAAATAATGATGATTTCAACTTGCTAATAGTGATAGTCCTATGGCGCAATAAATTCAACATCCAGCCTTTGAGCATTAATACTCAAACGCTCTGTCCGTAACTATGCAATTACGAAGCAAAAATTAACAGATTGTGAAAATATTATGCCGTACTTACACTGCATTAAATTACTTAAATTCAAATAAAATTGCATTAAATAGCGTTCATGATCCTCGATACGTCAATGATCATAATCAGCCTATAATGTTCCCACTGCTGGGACACCGGCCTCCGCTCGGTGAGAGGTAGTGGGCCGTAATCCACCACGCGGGCCCAGTGCGGGTTGGTAGATGTCAAATGTCTTAAAATTTTTGGTTCTAGGACATTACGGTTTCTTCACCGTTTTGAGAGCAGTGGTGATGGAATAATTTACAAAAAGTAATGCACCTGTCAGGATTCGAACCAACGACCTATAACTCGTGTAAGTCGCGGCCGTTACCACTAAGCCACCACTGCTCTTTGCTCTGCTGGATACTTGGAATGTGTCGAACTGTAAACAACGTTTAGTCAGTCCCATCTAGGGTTACCATATCTTAGGATTTGTCCTGAGATCTCAGGATATTTAGGCTCCTGACAGGATTGCGGTTGGATTGGGAGAAATCTCAGGAATCTCAGGATTTTGCGATTTTTTAATAAAATAAAGTAATTTTATCTAGATTTACAGTCTTTTTTTTGGTAAGTTACAATCAACATACCTAAACAAAAATATAATCTTCTTTGGAAAGTATCACAGCACAACGCATTTTCTTTCACATAAGTATGTGCAAAAAGAATGTTACGTTTGCGACAAAATCTAAGGTTTTTTCTATAGAAATTAGGCTTTTTGTCAGGACTTTAAAAATTTCCATATCGTCCCTTAGCTAACAACACCTGATAAGTATTTTTTACCAACTTTACAGGAGACGAAAAAACTGTCTATTCTAAACAAGGCCAACCGACTTGCGCGCTGTCACTACTTTTCGAATTACGGCTTCTGACTGTCTGAAATCTATATCATGTGACCAATGGTTAGACGCGAAATGAGTAGCTCAAAGACTACAATAGTATACTGGGAGCAGCTCCACCTAAGGCCATTAAAATGTGAAAACCACCAATTTTCGACTTAAGAGAGCTTACACGGGTCCACTACCGCCACTCCTTTACAAAAATATTATCTCGTGACTGAGAAGGAATTTTGAAAAACGGCTCAATTAACGACCTCGGTAAGTGTGTCTACACGAAGCAACAAAATACGATCTAAACAAAACTTTTTTACAAAAAAACAACCGACTTCCAAAAAAAACACTAAAAGACGTGAAAAATAACTTTAATTTCGGAAGTCGGTGCCTTAGGTTTTGTATTTTCGTGTTTGGCCACCGACTTCCGAAATTAAAGTTACTTTTCACGTCTTTTAGTGTTTTTTTTGGAAGTCGGTTGTTTTTTTGTAAAAAAGTTTTTATTTTTCACTTTTTACTTGCGGTACCTACCCCACACAAATTCGTATACCACTACTTGGTGTGTAAATAACAGTGACAGGAAATTATTAACACATCATCCATATAAACTAAGTGGAAAAAATCTGCAGTATTAAGGATAACTCAAAAACTACGGGTCAGACCTTGATCAAATTTAAATGGGACCACATGTGAAGCATCACCTATCAAATAAAACAAGAATCAACCAAATCGGTTCACCCAGAAAAAAGTTATGAGCTAACACACATAAAAAAAAAAAAGAACATACAGGCGAATTGAGAACCTCCTCCTTTTTGTGAAGTCGGTTAAAAAGTGGCCACATTCATTTAGATCGTATTTTGTTGCTTCGTGTCTCAATATGAAAGTTTATAAAAGGTATTAGAAAAATCTAGATACACTTACCGAGGTCGCTTGTTGAGCCGTTTTTCAAAACTCCTCAGTCACGAGATAATATTTTTTTAAAGGAGTGGCGCTAGTGGACCCGTGTAAGCGGTGTTGTAAGCTAAGGTACGATATGGTAACCCAAGTCCCACCACCTAGGTAGGTACTGACTTTATCCTACATCGTTACGAAATAAGAAGAGTTTGATATTAATCACTTAAAGGACATTCAACGAGACACAATAGAAGTTTTACGTCTGGGGGTGTTTAGTGTCCTGCAAAGTGTTAATGTAAGTATATTTACCTGTTCCCCACATTGTTCAGTAGCGCTGGTTTCATATCTTCTGACTCACAGAGTGCGGTGGTGCTCTGTCTTCGACGTGAACGAAGCATGCTTTCTGATTTCTCTTTCTCGTCTGTTACTGTTTTAGAGAAAATAAGTGGTTAAAGACATTAGGAAACTAACAGTTTATTATGACAATGGTTAAGCTAAGGTCTGTATTTTTTTTTATAAAACATTGTAAAAGCCAATTATTTTTAAGAGAGTAATCGCGGAGTTTCTTGTCGGTTCTTCGACTAATTGAAACGTTAGAAGCTAGGGTGGTTCCAAGTAGGTTTATGTGAAATACAGTGGACAGTGGCAGAACGGCCGAACCGCGATACCCGTGTAAAAAAAATGTTATGAAGTATTGGTATTTTTACGAGTTAACTTTGCCCCTAAACTCAGTAACGTATCGATAAAGGGCTTGTCCCTGATGAGAGGTTTATCTGTAAAACTGCAACCAGAAAATTGCATTCGATCGTCACCTACCCACAATTTTGCACTTATTTCCGTAGAATGCATGCGCTGCACATAATTGCAGGCTCCCGCAGATAGAAGCGATGCGACTCTTGTAAAACAATATCCATGAATTTTTCTTATATTTTTTACTACTAGAGTCGCGTCGCTCCAATTTGCGGAAGCCTTAACTTTCAACCACAATTCGAAATTATTTATTTTAGAGGATTTTTAAGGAAATTATTATTCCATTGCTTCATGTTTGAAAACCTCGTTTGCTCAATAACACAATGAATGTTGTTGAACTGTTAATATCAAAGGTATTGCCATTGTAAGTGTGTTATGCAGTTACCCAGCTGGTCGTTGTGGCTATGCTTGGTGGAGCCCTAAGACCAGCTGCAGTGGAGACCAACGCTGCTGCTGATGGTGCTGATGACACAGTTCTTTTTGACGAGGTATGTTTCAAATGGTCCCCAATAAAGCTGATATCAGATGCTTCACTCGCGAGAATTTCATATTTGTTTCATTCCACGTTCATCTGATCATTTCATTTAATCTTTCGATCATTCGTTAAGCGAGTGAAAGATCGGTGCTGAAATTTAACATCGTTGGTTCACTAATGAATTCAGTTTTCACTTGTCGAATGAAAGGCAAAAAAGTGAAGCGCCCGATATTGGCTTAAGAGGGCATACACGGGTCCACTACCGCCACTCCTTTAAAAAAATATTATTTCGTGACTGAGAAGGAATTTTGAAAAACGGCTCAATAAGCAACAAAATTCGATTTATACAAAAATGGCCACATTCCTTTAGATCGTATTTTGTTGCTTCGTGTCTCAATATGATAGTTTATAAAAGGTATTAGAAAATTCTAGACACACTTACCGAGATCGCGAGCCGTTATTCAAAATTCCTTCTGAGTCACGAGATAATACTTTTTTAAAGGAGTGGCGCTAGTGGACCCGTATGCGCCCTACTAACCGGTGGTAACTCGATTTTTCGATTATAAAGAGCAATCTTCCAAATTCTTAAGAACGTACCAGAAACGTCCTGCTCACAGTAGCCCCACCGCTCGTTATCATCTCTCTTCTGGTCTGCGGGCCACAACTCCTGGACCGATGGGTTCTGATAGATGGTCTCCGTGGAAGCGTTTCCGTTTTCCGCGTCAAACTGAGTCTCGGGTTGGTTGAGGACCTGAGGAAGCATGCAGGAATAAAAATGACCGGACAAAAAACATGTAATTCATTCATGAATTCACTGACCGACATCTGGCAGCCTAAATCGCTGGGTCAAGCATGATATTCACAAGAGTTCCTTAACGAAGGTGCGCAGTAAAAAAGGATTTTTGAAAATGCATCCCTTGAAGGGGTTAAGGCGCAGATATACGACTTTTTATGATTTCAAATTGAACATCACGTCTAAACGAATAGTCTTATTTGTTTGAAAAAAATATATGAAAAACTAGACTATTTGAAATTATATTTTCATAACATAGTGTAATTAATTTGTAAAGTAATGTCTAACGCGAACACAAAAACGATAATCACGCAAAAACAACCAGGCGTATTTTCATGAAATCTGCACCATCTAAAAGACAATTTAATTACTCAATTTTTTGTATACGGTTTTTATTTGTATTGTGTTTGATAAATCAAGGTGGGTTGTTTTTGCGAATAAACTTGATGCGCGTTGAAGCGGGGGCTCTTGCGGGCGACGGGCGGCAGTGCATCGCTGACCAATGTCCGGGTAGACGCTAACGCTCTGTGTAATTTTATTCGCTTAAAAGTTTCGCATGCTCCTCCAACTCGTTCAAGGTCGCTGGCACTTATTGTCGCCTTAAATACGATATCAGCGCTCAGGTTTGTTTGTAAATAAATAAACTCGTTAGTCGCTAACCTTCGTTAAACTACTTCGGATCGTTTGTCTAGGTATGGCCAACATTAATGGAGCCAGAGCGAAGGTTAACACGTTACCCTACACGGCTGCATTGGCTTCCGCAAGGTGGTTTGCGAATCATCGTGATTTGACTGCTGGCCGAAGAGTGTATTTCTGGCATCCTATCCTACTAATATTATAATCCTACTTCCTACTAATATTATACTTAAATGTGAAAATTTGTGAGGATGGATGGATAGATATTTGTTACTTTTTCACGCAAAAACTACTGAATGGATTTGGATGGAATTTGGAACACAGATAGTTTATTGCCTGGATTAACACGTAAGATACTTTTTATCCCGGTAGGTACGTTCTCGTGGGATAATTTACGACATCCACGCGGGCGAAGCCGCGATCAAAAGCTAGTCATTCATAAATGGAGCCGGACCCGAAAAAGCAGTATGTTTAATAAAAAAATGCTTAGGGTTGTAAATCACAGATAGGTAGCTGTACTAGGATCTTTTGGCGCGTGGCCGAAGTTGGAACTAACACCGCCGTCTTGTATTGTCAATACATTTTACTTTTAAATTTATTTTCATTTGTACAAATGTTTACCAACAACGCCCCCCCGGAAACATCATTCGAGCGCCAAAATATTCTTTAGTACCGTAAAAACTGATTTAATGCTTGACATATTCATACGCAAAGGCCCTTTAGGCCATAGTGCGAGCATACAACAATTTATTTATCGAAATTATTAAATATTTACCTGATAATGCGCTCGCGTGCCTAGAAAGAATACTGCACCCGAACCGCCAGTGGCCATTTTATTCTGAAATATAAAAATAATATTTTTATTTACCAATGTAAGTAAAATTTGATAGATAAGAAACACGTAATGCTAACTCATTTTGACAAAATAATGCTTAGTAATGTTGTTATTGCATGTTTTAATTTAATATGAATATATATATATTATGTATTTAGCTGTGTAAACCAGATAAATAAAGCAATTAAATAATTTTCTTGCTTTTGACTACAAAATATTTACGGGCGCTTCTCATAATTTTACGTAATATTAGAACTAAATTGAGTTGTATTTAGATTTAATTAAAGAAAACAATATGTAGCAATTATTTTACGGACTCAACAGTTAACTAATTGATTACAACACATAATATAATAAGTAATAAAACTGATTAACACAGCGTTCGTAAAATCACAAAAAAACAAGGAAGACTTACCTCAACACAAGTCCTTTTTTGAACAGTATCTTTTAAATTAAAAATGAAATATTTTAAACTACTAAATTATTATAAAATATGCCTTAAATTAATATTTAATCATTTTCAAAGATTTGTTGTCGCGTTGAGATAACTATTTGACAAAGCGGATTTGACATTGTTTTGACTTGCGCAGTACACCCCTATGCTTTTGCCATTTGGGGTTGTCAGAAGCAAGGGTAAATACAATTATCGGGAGATGTTGTTTTTCTAGATAACATTCTAATAGTTAAACTGTAAAAGTACTAATAAGCAGGTGAATAATGTGCTAGTTACACATAATTTGTGCAGTATATAGTTTTTGACCTATGAATTTGCAAAGTTTGTAAACATTGTCAATGTTGAAGAGCGCCATCCAGATTCATAACAGTGAAATAAGTTCAAACTATGGTTTGTCAGTAAGAGGACAGATTTTGCATTTTTACTCGCCCTGTTGAACAAAAAGCTCTTGTAGACCAACACAGATGTCGATACACAAGGAAATTTGAATTTTCATTTGATAGTTTTGTTTTGGAATCTGTGTTTCAACCGTTTTGTTGATAAAAATAAAGTTAAAAAGTAGAAATAGATTCTACAATTATTATTTATGACAAATTCGTTGTGCTCCCTACATTATTTCTCTATAATAATCTACGTTCATTAAATGTTTAGATTTTCTTTTGTTTTACTAAATCATAATGTCGTCAACAGATTTAAATAAAAAAATATGAAATCATACCTCAAAATAATATCTGTTTTGCAAAAACACTTAGGTAGGTACCTACCTACATCAAGCGATTGCGAGTGGAATTTCCTAGATTTTGGGCTCGCATTCTAATAAGAATCAAAGCAAAAAATCAAAGCCCAGCAGGCTAATTTATAAATAGGTTTTGTTTTGTACCATTAATCAAAAAGGATACAAAATAAGTGGTCAAATAAGTATTTACCACTACACCTAATTTTAACCCTACTTTTTAACTGCCGTCGTCGAAAGTTGAATTCAAAATTAATACCAAACAAAAAAGGAGTCAAATGAACCACACAGGTGCTGTAAGCATTCAATGTCAAGTTCAAGCATTCGTCATTCTCCTGAGTCGCGGGTATTCCAAATACAGTCTAGCAATTTCTTCTAGTCGACAGAATGGCAAATGTTGAAGTTTTGTTATAGCGACTGAGATCGTGTATGTCAGAATATTATTGTGCTGTGCATTTGATTGAAGTGGAAGCACTGGACCACTTTACCTTGTGGTAGCGGACTCCCTGATGTATGGAGCAAAATTTTAGTGTACGTTGAAAGTAGTGCGAAAACTTTGATTGCGCGATGTAGGATTGTAGGTTAGTTTAAGAGTTCAGAGGCGGCTTTAATGATTATTTTATTGGGTTAGTTTATGTAGAGAGATAAACAGTCACTTTATAAAATAAACGGCTATGTAATCAGGAATGGGTTTAGAGACAAAACTGGTTTGTTTAAAAAAAAAGCCTCTGTCATGAGCTTGACACCTATGTCTTGCCAAAAAATATAGATACTAGATAGGCAGAGACAAAATGAACCTAACACATCTAACACTATAGACACAAATTAAAGATTTTTCTCACTTGTGGAAACTCTACCAACTAGAAACTTTTAACTCCTAATAAGTAACTTTCTACTTGTTATACCTGCGAGATTCTACCTAGCCTTCAATAAGAAAGTATGTGGTTTGAAATAGAATACGAATATGTGCACGCCAATTATTTTGAAAAGATTAACCGTGAAGTTTTTTGCCAGCTCGTATCCATAGGAAACGACTAATTAGAACCGTGTACCTAGCTTTTGAAGTTTCATAAGTGCCAATGTAGGTTTATGTAAAATAAAATTACTAGAAATTTTTGTATCATAATTCTCTGTCTTCGACTACTCTGTGCTATCCCGTAGTAGAGGGGTGGCCATCAGGTTTCATGAATGAAGACTGTTAAGGTCAAGTTGCACAATGGCTTTACAATTATAATAAATGTAGAGTCTTGTATTGTGATGCGCGGTTTAAAGAACATGGTGATAATAATATTATACAGTCCTTGGGGATTAGAAAACTAGATAATAATATCACTTTTATTTGATTCGTGGGATTCCAACTCCTACAACTTTATCCACACAATTATTTTACCAATTATTTATTTAGCTATAGCAGTAGCTAAATAAATGAAAAATGGAATTAACGAAAACAAAATGATGAATGATGTTAATGAATGATGATGATGATGATGATGATGAATGAAATTGGGTTGTTTAACAAAACATAACACCACAATTTCAAAAGAGAAAGTGCTATCATATAGAGCCACAATTAAGTTTTTTGGATCTTTGCGAAAATAAAGACCGAACAGCAATCGACTCTACGTCATCCTTCTTCTACACTTATTCCAATTTATTTGGGTTCGGCGCTACGGCGCAGCATGTCTTCTGCCATCTACATATGAAGGCATGTCACCTCCTTTCCAAACTCTAATTTTTAATTATAAATAATAATAGCTACGATCAACTGTAATTTTTAATTTGCTTGACCTAAATGACAGCTGCGATCAACTCTGATTTTTAATTTGCTTGACCAAACTGATAGTTGAGATCAACTCTGATTTTTAATTTACTTGACCAAAATGACAGCTGCGGTCAACTCTGATTTTTATTTTGCTTTACCAAAATGACAGCTGCGGTCAACTCTGATTTTTATTTTGCTTGACCAAAATGACAGATGCGGTCAACTCTGATTTTTATTTTGCTTGACCAAAATGACAGATGCGGTCAACTCTGATTTTTATTTTGCTTGACCAAAATGACAGATGCGATCTACTCTGATTTTTTATAATTACTTGAACAAAATTACAGCTCTGATCGACCTGTTTTTAATTAAATGTTGCAAGCGTGGACCATAGTGTTGTACTAGGGCTCATTCAAAAGTGATTCATCGAATCGTTGCCATTTTAAAACAAGGTTGATCGCAGCTGTCAATTTGGTCTAACAAATTAAATATCAGAGTATAGTCATATCATCTTGATCTTTCAAACAATCCATCTGTCGTTTTTATCCTTCCCCTATGGACTCTGAATCTACAAGAATCCGTATAAAAAAGTTACATTTATATCATAATTAAGTACTTTTTTGCCCTTGAATCAAACTCAAACTCAAAGCGTTTATTTCAATTAAACCATGGAACTGTCAAGGAATTGGTCACTCAGAAAGATGAGTGAGACCCCTTAATAAGACTGGTTGTCAGTCTTTTTGGGTACTAACTACCCCTAGCGACTGTCAAAGATCGACGATTGACGAATCTACGAATAGAAGTACCGTCACACGGGGTGAATAGGGACGAAACTTTAAAAGGGATTTTAACATTGAAATAACATAGTTTGTTGCCAACAAGGGCACTTAATCGTTAATTATAATACAGTAAACACATTAGAGTCCTATAAGGCAACAAACTATATTATTTCAATGGTAAAATCCCTTTCAAAGTTCCTATCGATTAATCCCCCTGCATCCCTATTCACCCCGTTTGATTATAATCTATAATATTTTTTCACAGAGAAGTCTATGCCTTTAGCAGAAGAAATAGAGCGTCTACGTGGACGCTTGCATCCGTGACCGCACGCCGCGCGCCGGACGATGTGCTAATGTGTTTCAATCAATCGATTATCTTTTGGCGAAGATAATTGGACAATTAACTTGTTTGGTCTTCATTCTTTGTCATTTTCTGCAAAAAAAAGCATAAAAGCGGCATTCTGTTATGATTTTATACAAAAACGTTCTGTTAATTTATCGAAACTACTGTGTATTTGCTGAAAAAATGGCTTGCATGAATGGGCTAGCTAGAATATAGTTTAAAATTTATTGTGTATATAGATTCCAGATTTGGAATGGAAAGGATTGGATATCGAAAGCTAATCGGCAGCAAACTAATTTTTTATTGTCCCACTGAAGGGCAAAAGTCACGAGTAAAGAACCACCACGATTGCTCAAGAACTTAAACGTGCTCAATTTGAATCTTACACTTTACTAGTAAATTTTCTAGAACATTTGCGATTGGTTAATGATGATGACTAGTCGTCGGAGTGCCATAATAAATAAATGAACGATGCGTCATCAGTCACACACGTAAAAGAATGAAATATTTCATTCAATCTCTACGTAGCGATGACATTTATTGATTTGCAATGTCTTGCCAAGTTATTCATTCAATTTCTAGCGGGACAAGGAAGACGCCGACGAACTAAAAGTGCAATGACCGCAATTTTTTTGGGTTTTAAAGTCCTATTATCATTATAATTAATTAAGGCGGAACCTTCAGGGTAGCCCGCGAAATTCAAATTTTGTTACGTTGTTTGCAATTTGCAGGTCACTGTCAGGTTGTATTTTGATTAAAATATGATTCGCGACCGTAACAAATATGGCTTAACAGAATCATGAAATCATGACATTTGAGGGCAATTCTGTATTGCTGATTCTAATGATAATAATTCTGAACTGTAAACCCTTAGTTGATACGGTCGCGAATCATATTTAGATCACCATACAACCTGATACTGACCTGCAAATTGCAAAAAACGTAAGAAAATTTGAATTTCGCCTTAAGGCGAAAAACGTCCACTGCAGGACACGTTGCCTCTTCCAAGCATCGCCACTTTCATTGGTCCGACGTATCCGCGCCTCTTCCCAGCTATGTTGATGTCAGCTTCAAATCTAACCAGATGCAGATGAATACCAGTATTTTACATGGAGCGACTGCCTACCTGACATCCACAACCCAGTTACTGGATAGCGAGAAACCCCTTGGTAAGACTGGTTGTCAGACTTTCACAGGCACAATATTAAAATTACGTTTACAGAAGCATAGTAATATAAACAGGAGTACAATACGTAGTTCGTATTTTCATAGCGGCACTACGTAGAGCTGTGACGTGCATGCGATCAATTCCAGCCGGCTACTCTGCGTCATCCGCTTTACAAGGAAACTGTGTTAAGTTGGAAATTTTAGATTTTCTATGAAAAGTTATCAGAAGGCTAATTTCTGTATTTAAAACATTCAAAACAATCGATGTCAAAAATGTAAGAAAATTAAAGAAATTTTTGACAGATTTAGACTGATAATAGAAAATGAACGTTCTTGAAAACCACCCCTCTTGTTTTTACGCAATAATGGATGGATTGTGTAAAAGATGATATGGTTAGAAAGAAGGAGACCACTCAGATGACGGGTAATAGAGATTTGTGAAAGAAGACATGTTGCGACTACCACGAATAAATTATATTAATAGGGCAGCATGTTGATGATATTGATACTGATTGATTTTATTTTGCAAAAGGTTTGCAAAACATTGGTACAGCAACCGGATAGAAAGATAGTTTTCTGAAAAATTGTAACTATTGGACCTTTGATAGATAAATAAGAAGAATGTTTTGATTATCGGGAGATCTTTTATTCCTAGAACAATGTCACCCAGGAACTGGGTTCTGGAGGTCAGATAGGCAGTGGCTCCATGTAAAATACTGGTATTCAGCTGCATCTGGTTAGACTGGAAGCGGACCCGATATAGTTGGGAAAAGGCTATATGATGATGATGAACAACGCCCTCATAGTGGCTATTGCTACTTGGACCAATTTCATTTAGATGATTTAGCATTACCTATTGCTCTACATGATATAAAAATAGAAACATGACTCGCTCTAAAATGCAGTTATGTCTTACTAGCTGTGCCCGCGACTTCGTCCGCGTGGGTTAGTGTCTTCGGGTAGCATTTTTAATAATTTAGGCGAATTATTTGACAAATAAGACACATACGCATAAATACTTCAAACAAACAAACTCAAACTCAAACTTCAAACTTTCATCCCCTATTCCCTATTGTTATTTTACACCCTTAAGGGTAAAACTTTTACAAACTTTGAATGTCATATTTATTTATATCGAATCAACAGCCTAAAAAATTAGTTTCAAGCCTCTAGCTCTAAAAATGACGATACTTCCATACAAATTTTCATCCCCCCCTTTCAACCCCTTACAACCCTTTTTCGCATTAAAAAGTAGTCTATGTCCTTTCGCAGGCTCTAGACTATCTGTGTACGAAATTTCATTTAAATCTGTTCCGTAGTTTTGGCGTGAAAGCGCGACAGACAGACAGACAGAGTTACTTTTGCATTTATAATATTATATATAGTAAGGAAGTAAGGATAGAAGTCCCAGAAATCCTTCTGAGTAGTACCAGTGGCAATATTTACTTACGAAAAGTATTATTATGGGTAAGCATGATTGGCGTGGCATTACTCATTCTAAAACAATGGCCACTACAGTTTTTCCTGTACTATAATTTATATCACGTTTTACATTGAGTTATGTAAAAAGCTATTAATTTCTCCACTTCACAATAGTTAAATCGGATTCAATGTGAACGTTTTTATGGTTGCTAATGACATTGACCCCTCAGAGTTGAGCCCCTCATTGCTACGCAGGAAGTTAAGGTAAACGGCGAGCATATTGATACGTCGTGGGTTCGTGCTTAGGGTGATGCGCAAAAAGGAGTATGTCCCTCAAACCTGTCCTTTTTAACAAAAAGAGAGAAAAACTAAAGTTTATTGACTCTATCTGTAATTCACGTAACTGGATATCTGGTAGGTATTATTATATTGATTACCCGTTTCGTCTTTCGTACATAATGCATAATTTACCACAATTAAATGGTAACTTATTAAAATTAAACGCTAGAACACAAAGCTCAAATGAGGTTCCCATGACATTCATTCCTGAACACGAAAAAACTGAACGATTTTATGCAAAAACGAGAGTTACCCATCTTTCTCCACCAACATTCTTAATATCCGATCCTCGGCGCAGTACTACGTCATGTCAACCGACCAATCAGGAGGCGAGGACTGGATCGCGCAATTAAAGTTTTCATCCATGCTAACATATATACAAAAGGCTTGATACTGACGTCGGGGAGTCCACTGCTACACGGTAAACCGGTAGTGGCGGAGGGCCGGTCTAAGCCTCCGCCATCTGAATATGTCGTCTGTATAGATGTCATGTATGGGTTTAATATAAAATGTTTAAAGATAATGTTCAACATTCTGTTCAATGAAAAACGAGAGTCCTTCTCACATACACCGAAGTAGCGCCTTTGTCTCCCTATTTTGTTGTTTTTTCAAATTCTTATTGGAAAATTATTAGAATAGATTATTAGTTTTTAGTCGTTGCCGTAGTGATTTGAATGTACAATTTTCGGAAAAATATAGAATATTCTTTCTGTCTTCAGTTTTTAAATCTCTTTTGTCGCTTTGAAGGATAAAAGAGCGAATTTCTAATAGCTCTTAGCAAATAAAAAAAAATCCAAGGACTGGACTCTACATTGAAAATTGTATTCTTTTATTATAATGTAGAATTGTAGAGTCGACTCATTTGTTTGTTTGTAATTTGACTCTACAAAAAACCACAGATGTTATTTTTACCAGATTTTAGGAGCCGATAACAAATGAATGTTTTTAATGATATTTTCGCAGGCATTCAAATTGCACGACACGCTGTGAAATGAGTTCAATGTTCGGGAGTAACCTTGTATCAATGACCTGTTATTACGCTAAGTGGGTGCTTCGTCATCTAGCTATAAAAACTTACGTTAGATTTTAAGTATGACGAAGTAGTTTATGTACGACGTAGACGTAAGTAGTATGATTGATAGTAAGTAGAGTCAATTTAAATATACCTAATTCGGAAAAATGCTAGAGATGTGACTTTTTTGGTCCATTTGGACACAAAATTCCTGTCACTTTATTGGTATAGTTGAAATACTCATTGGATTTTTATTAGATTAAAAACATATTCGTACTGGTTTTATTTTAATAGTATTATTAGTTTGTTAAAACCTAACAAAAATACCACTATTCAATTTAAAAAACTTGTCAAAAATACAAAAAGAGTTTTTCCCGTCATTTTTTTGATATTTTCTAGAGAAAAAACAGAAAAATTATCATAAAAGGAAGTCAAATCAGCTACTAGCGTGTGGATGAGACCTAGTCTCTCTTTATCATTTTTCTTGACATATTTGACATTATATTTTACCATTATATGATTGCTTATACGCTTCAACATATCTGATGACAAGGAGTTAGACCGGTTCCTTGTCAGCACCGGCTTACGTAGTAGCTACGGACCTCCCGTTAACGCAAGGCATATTATTGTGTGTGTTCTAACTGGCGTGAAAACTATGATTGCGAGATGCAGGATTTCATGTCCGATATTTTTTTTCGCGAATACTACTGTATCAAACTAAAGTGTTGTTTGGGAAATTTGTTTAAAGTTTGATAAACTTTCTTGTGGTATTTTTAATTTTTAAATAGCGTTTGTATTTGTTATTTTAGTTAGGATTCCAAGTTTTCCGGTTGCTCTTACGGGATTCCTATAAGAGTGACAAGGACAAAATATTTTGGTTCATCTGATTCCAATTATTATTGGTTGCATAAGCTCACCTCTTTACCTACCTTTTTGGCTCTACCATCTCTACTAAGTGACGTCAAGCTATCAGTTTTAAGAGAGAGACAGCAATATTTAACGTGTAACGTTAAAAAGAGGTGAACATGTTTACGTATTACCACCTCAGCATGACGTTTACGAGTCTATGCTAATAATCTACTATACGAAAAGATAAAAATAAGATTACTATAATCTAAGATACCGATAGCTAAATCATGATTATTTTTAATTTATCTTTTGTAGAAAATTGTACAGAAATATTTTAATAGTATTTTGCTAGCGAAAAATAATTAAAAAAATCATCACTTTTACACTATAATAAATTTGTAAATAAACTTAACATTATATTTACCTTCCATTTCAAAGATAATTAAAAATAAACTTACAAAAAATAATCGATAACTTAATTTCCGCGTACATTTTGCGGGTAAACAAAATTTCCGCTGGCAACCCTGGCAGAATGCCGAGATGTCTTTCACTCGTAATTTACAAAGAAAAATATGTTTTATCTAATGGCGTCGCCATTTCCGTAAGCTAACTCAAGTTATTTCCCATAATCAATCGTGCTATTCATCCTGTGGACGTTTAAATCAGTGTTAAAAAACTTCATTGTTGCCATTAAATGTGAGTATTGATTGTTGCAATAATAAAATTAAAAAGTCATCGCCATAGCATAGAAACACCGCATTACGAATTTGGTTTAGTGTTGCAAGAATTTTTGAAAATATTTTGATTGACGTCTATTCGTTTATTGTTTACTCGAAATCAAGAATATCTCGTTTATTTGCTTTAAAATAGCCGTAGCCTTAATGTATGATGGGAACTATGACTGTAGGACTTACCTGTCGAGATTCCTTTCTTAGATTTCACCTACATATAATAATATAGTTACAAATTTTGCTGTATCTAAACCAATAGTTTACTGAACTGTTCAGGACCGGTTTTCTATGTTATTAGCACAGGAACTGCTATGGTTAACCTTTAACGACCTTATTTCACAGTCAAATGGTTCCTAGCCAGTAGAAACCTTAGGTATGTCTATCTACAGAAACAACTTGTTGAATCTCTTACAACTATTGCAAAAGGACTGGTAACAACCTTCTCATGTCGAACAAGCAGTACAAAAATCCTTAATTCAGCCTCTAGTCTATTCTACAGGCTATCTTGATCTAGTATTTCAATCCAGCGCTTGAATCCAGTAGCACTGGGTCAAACAATGGAGAGTTAGCTGCCGCTCTATTTAAGCTAAGCGCTAGATACTGGATGCTTATTGAGTATCCAGTAACTGCACAGTGGATGTCAGATAGGCAATTGCTTCTTGTAAAATACTGGTATTCAGCTGCATCTAGTTAGACTGCAAGCCGATCCCAATGTAGTTGGGCAGAGGATAGGCAGATGATCATGCTAAGTACTGGATGCTGGACTGGATTAAAAAGTGTTGCAAAGTTACTACTTACCATAATAAAAATAGATTTGAAGTTAACATCAGACCAGTACCCCCTGAAGGGGAAGACGGAGTGCATAATAAAAACTCATTTTAAGTTAAATCTGTCAAAAGTTTTCTGTTAGTTACTGTTTTACTTTGTTACTTGTTAGGTTAAGCACTCTTATGTAAGTTAATTAAATTAACTTGTATTAGAATTTTGTCTGTAAACTAAAGAAATAAAAAAATGTTTAAATTATGAATTTTCAGATCGAGTTGATCATGTCTGATGAAGAGGAGGTCACCGTTGAGACATCCGATGGACAGATCCTCTCTGCGGAGTATAAAGACGGTATGCATTCAAGTACATGACACTTAGCTTACTTACAATTGCTTGTATTTATTAACAAAAGATTTTTGGCTGACTATGTGTTTCCGATATATTACTCAACAAGCAATGATATACTCATTATTGATAGTATATATTAATTTTATAGTATGGTATACACAACATAATATCACGCCTGTAATCCCCGAATAGTTAAGCAGAAGTGCACTGTTTATCACCCTGAACTACACCCACATTTTGCCAGTTATGTTTAAATCCCATATTATAAGGGCCTATTGCCATCAACCAGGCACAAATCCAGACTCCAGGCTGATACTAAGAATACTGTACAAACGAGGTGAATAGGGATGGAGGGTTGAATCGGGATGAAACTAAAAGGAATTTTATCATTGAAATAATAATATAGTTGTTGCCAACAAGGGCACTTAATCGTTAATTATAATACAGTAAACACATTAGAGTCCTTTTTGGTAACAAACTTTATTATTTCAACATAAAAATCCCTTTTAAACTTTCGTCCCAATTCACCCCTGCATCTATTCACCCCGCTTGATAGTATTTTTTAATTTGAATTGTAATTTTATTTTATTTTAAATTTTGATTTGATGTATTATTATGGGTACCAAAGGGTTTCATATTACCCAGTAACTGGGTTGTGTAGGTCAGATAGGCAGTTGCTCCATGTAAAATACTGGTATTCAGCTGCCTCCGGTTAGACTGGAAGCCGACCCTAACAAAATTGGGAAAACTCTAGGCAGATGATGGTGAAGTATTATTAAGTTTGGGTTATATCTGAATAAAACTGTTTTTTTTTTGTAGTATTCTTTTTAAATTAATAAAATAAAAAATAATATAAATATTTATTTCATAAAACAAGAACAAATTGCACTGTATGCATTGTAGATTATAAATTTAACATTTGTCACACTATAAGCACACTTATATATTATGTAAAGTATATAGTTATGGCATGGTATAGGGAACATGGTCTCTGGTTCTCATCTTGTGGTTGTGACCTGTTATTTTTATTTCTAAAAATTGTTTCCAGGTCAACTTCAAATAGTGGAAGTGACTCCATTTGAGAAGGAACGAGTAAGATTTCACCATTAATTTTATCAATAACATAATTATTCTATGCCTGTACTGCAAACACATTTCAATACCATACAGCAAAGATTCCTCATCATCAGCTTATCCCATTTTTGCGCAAATTCTATTTCTGGCTAACTTGAAAAAATTACAGTTTGGGAAATTAATAGGTACCTACGTACTTACTATTTTATTAAACCATATTAACATATTGACCACTTGGTTTTATATCAATTGTCGTGCCCCCAGCGCCCAACTCATAAATCGACAAATAAATACCTACGATGAATAGGGTCGTGCAATGAAATAAAAAAAAAACATGTGTGCAGTCCACAGACGCTAGAAGGAAACCTTAAAAAATATGACCTTTAAGATAATGAAATTTTAAGAACATAATGTTAGCAATATTATCATAAATAGTTATCGACCGCAACTTTCACTTATACCTATCAGTTTATAAATTGTTTTTTTTTTTTTTGTATAAACTTCACAGACGTTATGTGTATTGATATGTTAACACGATAAAACATAAGAAAACAGTTTTTCTCAACTCATACTTTAAGCAAAATCATTAACAAAGGTTGTTGACCACCAAAAAAAAAACATGAGATCTTCTTATTTTATTTTATCGTGTCTAAATATCGATAACGATCGCGTCTGCGGCATTTAGCTAGCCAATTTAAAATAACCCTGTATTATATTAATAGTTAGAATACTTTCTGCTCCCCAGCAAGAGACCCACATCCTGCCCGACCTTGGCGAGGGAGATGACCAGGAGGCCAAGTACATGCAAGTGCTGGACACCGGCAAGGGACTGGTGCAATTGGACTTACTGAATTTGACGCTTGTCAGGTATGTAGCGGTTATTAAATGTTAAAATCCCTTTTTAACCGACTTCAAAAAGGAGGAGGTTATCAATTCGGATATATGTATATATTTTTTTTAATATTTTTTTCGGTATAACTTCGTCATTTAAAGGCGGATTTACAAAATTCTTTTTTTGTTTGAAAGGGTATACTGTCGTGGTGGTCCCATTGTCAAAAAACACTACAAAGTGAAAAATAACTTTAATTTCGGAAGTCGGCGCCAAAAAACTAAAATACAGATCCAGGGACACCGAGTTCCGAAATTAAAGTAATTTTCACTTTGTAGTATTTGTTTTTTTGGAGTCTGTTGTTTTTTTTTGTAAAAAAGTTTTTTATAAAATTTCGTCTCGATTCACCCCTGCAGCCCCTATTCACCCCGTTTGACGGTAATGAACTAAGAAGCGAGGGATCTGGGAACTCGTTCAAATATAAAAACAATGATAATGAGTCAACGCGCCGCACGGCGGTAGACAATACAAAACTTTTAACAATTACCTTCTTATTTTTGTAATGTTAACACTATAAGCTCTTACTACACCTGGACAGCAAAAATGTATAAATTAAGTAATTTGTTGTATTTATTTCTGTACAAGTGATTTGTAATCTTTAGAAATAAATTAATTCAAACCGTAAGTTCGCGTAGTTCGTCTGTGGGAGCGCTCTTACGACCTAGGTCGTTCGCCAAATACACAAGACTAGATCTTACACTCCGCAGTAACGTTTGCAACTTCTAGAAACTTTTGATATTTGCTATAACTGACGTAATGTAGGTTTACTTAACACCTCTGTCTACCTCTTTGGGAAATACAAGCGTAATAAATGAAATAAATAAAAAAATCGTTTATTTTCAGACATCGAAGGCCCATAGCGTTAGTATTACCAAAAAACTTACAAACTATGTTAGTAGTAACACACAAGAGTACAAATTAAAAAAAAATTGGAAAATCCAAAAGTGCACGACTCTTAATGCTCATTTAATTATGAAATATAAAAAAAAAAAAACTTAAGTCGTTCAAAATTAATTGCCGAAAAAACAGCTGTAGTAGGAGGAAGGTACTGCACAAGCGCCCCTGGTGGAATAAATGTACATAATATCTATAGATATATCACCATCCATATGTTAATTTTCTATGGATATAAATAGATGTACAGTCTTGTAGTTTTCGTTTTTTATTAATTGTAATTAAACGACACTGAATTAATTAGCCATTTGCATTCAGTGACCTACAATTGTCGATTAGAATAAAAAAAAAAAAATTAACTCAAATAATGGATTTTTTCACAAGTTACAGTGTTTCCGGGTTTCACACATAACGGACAGGATTTTTTTTTTGACCTATTTTGATGTATTTTTCCAATTCTATTGCAGTAAATCAATTTTTAAAAAGTATGAAATTAATCTCCATTAAATTATCTCGACAATAGTATGCAAAATATCTTGATTCCGTGAACTAACAAGGCTATAATAATAAAAATAGCCGCCAAAATGAGGCGAAAAATATTTTTCGATCGTAAAGCACTCTCTGATGCTTCGCATCATGAGTCGTGCAACACAGCATCCAATTAGCGGAAGATTTATCAAGCCCCATGTCTGACATTTAGCTTGATAAACCTATTATAATTACCTATACGAACGTTGTAGACCTAACTTGTAGACTAGATTTGTGGACCTTTTTATATTTTGTTGAGTACATGTTACTTGTTGGCAGGCCTACACTGTCCTCCCATATCTATCAACACTGTCATTGGAAACATTGTAAAAGCCCCTTATTTTTAAAATAGTAACCGTGGAGTTTCTTGCCGGCTCTTCTCCATAGGAAACAACCAATTGGAACCGTGCACCTAGCTTCTGACGTTTCATAAGTGCCCATGTTGTTGAAATAAAATATTTTGATTTTGATTTTGATTTTATCCATTGAAGGCCCCTAACCTATCTGAAAAAACCTTCAGAATGCTGTTGCTGCTCCCCCTCACTCTGCGCATCATAAATGCCAGTTTCTTGCGCATGATCGTGAAATAATCGTTTTGTGCGCATCAGCGAACATCCCTGACGCACTACAGTAGCACTTATTGTTATGCAATAAACTAAAACTGTATTTTAGAAAGAAAAAAGTGAAAAACAAAAAAACAACCGACTTCCAAAAAAAAAACACTAAAAGACGTGAAAAATAACTTTATTTTCGGAAGTCGGTGTTTTTGGTTTTGTATTTTCGTTTTTGGCCACCGACAAAAAGCACCGAAAAAAGTTTTTATTTTTCACTTTTTAGTTGCGGTACCTACCCCACACAAATTCGTATACCACTACTTGGTGTGTAAATAACAGTGACAGGAAATTATTAACACATCATCCATATAAACTAAGTGGAAAAAATATGCAGTATTAAGGATAACTCAAAAACTACTGGTCAGACCTTGATCAAATTTAAATGGGACCACATGTGAAGCACCAACTATCAAATAAAAAAAGAATCATCCAAATCGGTTCACCCAGAAAAAAGTTCTGAGCTAACAAACATTAAAAAAAAACATACAAGCGAATTGAGAACCTCCACCTTTTTGTGAAGTCGGTTAAAAAGAAAGAAAATACGTTTATTTGCGGTAAACATGATGCACAGAAAAAACAGACAAATACAAAAAAAAAACCGAGTGATTTTCATTTGCAGATGTCAAGATGGAGAGGAATCATACCAGCTGGTGGCTAATGCGGGCACGTCTGATGGTGAGATGTCCTCGGATGCTACCGTCACCTGTGTGCTTCAGACTAGTGATAATGAAGGTAAACAAAGTCACATTAATTTAGTGGTTTCCAATTTATTTTATTACTAGCTGCTGCCAGCGGCTTCGTCTGCTTGGATGTCGGATATTAACCCACGGGAACGTGCTACCGGGGCAAAAAGTAGCCTATGGCCTTCCCCAGGATGTCAGCTGTCTCCTCGCCAAATTTTATCGAAATCCGTTCAGTGGTTTAGGCATGATAAGGTAACATACAGAGGTTCATATTAAGTAGATTTAACCGATTATTTACAGTCAGTAAAAGGGATGAGGGGGGAGTGGGGGGGGGGGGGAAGGAATATTTTCTGTTTCTTTCCTCTTGTCCGTTTATACTTTTGTACAGTCAGTAAAAGAGATAAAGTATCCAGGGTCGCTGGATATCATCGAAGTTTAATAAGAAACTGATGAATGTTTTCAAACTAAAAAAAAGTACTATGGTGATGCTTATTTTTTAAGAAATCTTTGGCAGCATACCTGCAATAGGAGACTATATAAAAAAGAGATGTACACACCGTGTGTAAACATTCATACTTCCATACTTAATATTATAAATTCGAAAGTAACTCTGTCTGTATGTTACTTTTTCACGCCTAAACCACTGAACGGATTTTGATAAAGTTTGGCAAGGAGATAGATGGTATCCTGAGAAAGAACATAGGCTATTTTTAACCGACTTCAAAAAAAGGAGGAGGTTCTCAATTCGACTATGTTTTTTTTTTATGTGTTAGCTCAGAACT
This sequence comes from Griposia aprilina, assembly GCA_916610205.1. Classification (NCBI taxonomy): domain Eukaryota; kingdom Metazoa; phylum Arthropoda; class Insecta; order Lepidoptera; family Noctuidae; genus Griposia; species Griposia aprilina. The sequence continues at coordinate 12,414,664 of OU744311.1, forward strand.
TCTTTCTGGGTGTACCGATTTGGATGATTTTTATTTGATAGCTGGTGCTTCACATGTGGTCCCATTTAAATTTGATCAAGGTCTGACCAGTAGTTTTTGAGTTATCCTTAATACAGCGTTTTTTTTCCACTTACTTTATATGGATGATGTGTTAATAATTTCCTGTCACTGTTATTTACACACCAAGTAGTGGTATACGAATTTGTGTGGGGTAGGTACCGCAACTAAAAAGTGAAAAATAAAAACTTTTTTACAAAAAAAACAACCGACTTCCGAAATTAAAGTTATTTTTCACGTCTTTTAGTGTTTTTTTTTGGAAGTCGGTTGTTTTTTTGTTGCCTCATACACAATCCTAAAGAGGGATATATAGGGGATGAAAGTTTGTGTTGGAAACCCAGAGGGATATGACAAAGAAAAAACAAGGAGATAGAAGGCATACTGGAGAAGAACATAGGCTACTTTTTGTCCCAGTAGCACGTTCATGTGGGATAATTTCCGACAAAAACGTGGGCGAACCCGCAGGCTGAAGCTTGTTCATAATATTTGATCTTATACAATTTCAGACCCAGATAACCAAGATTCTTACATGATGGTGGAGAATGAGAACGGACAGAATTCTTTAGTTATACTCAAGTCAGCGTTACAACAGGCAACCGCGGTTCAGAAGAAAGTTGAAGTGAAGGTACGTTATAGTCCATAGCACGTTTATGTCCACTAAACAACATAAATAAACCCCCCCGCCTTCTTTTCATGGGGGTAGGCAGAAACCTTTTCTGATCCAGTTGTTTATATTTTCATCAAATACTTTTAGAATAGACCATAGAACGTTTACGTCCACTAATGACCATGTTACTTTTTATAACCACTACAGGGACTGGTCAGAGGGAAAATTTGCACAATGTATACACGGTCAATTTCAATTAGCTAGCGAAACTGCAGACGCATCACGTCTGCAGTTTCGACGGTATCGACAAAACAAAAATAAAAAATTTGAAGTACTTTTTTTGGGGTCAACAACTGGTGGTTGTGTAGTTACTTTGAAGTCTGAGTTGAGTTTTTTTTTGTTTTATAGTGTTTAGATTAGAGATGGGCCGACTATGACTGGCCGACTAGCCGACTAGTCGGCTGCAAAAATGGCCGACTAGTCGGCCAAGCCAATCATTGCTTTAGGTTGAGTTCGGGTGACATCGGCAATGTTCGTGACTACTTATTGCCAATTATTTGCTATAGAGTTTCTTCTTTTTTGTTAGAAGTAATAGTTAATTTTATTTTATTTTGTTTTGGATCTAAGTCCAATTAAATATCCTATTCTTCCCATCCTATTCTAAATTGCACTGAAAGTAAACTGTAAAACTCATTCCATAATAAAAAATAAGAACAGATTTCAATTTCATTTCAATCACCCTCTTTTAATTTTTTAAGCATATTAATATGAGTAAATAATGGGCCGACTAGTCGGTACACAACTAGTTTAGATATTTATAACCATCAGGTCTGTGAAGTTTACGCTCATAACATCCAAAAAGAAGTAGAACAATATTTTTTTGCTTTCTTATGTTAATATGTCGACACCCATCATGCCATCATGTCTGCGGTGTTTCGCTAAGTAATTAAATTAATGTATCAATATAATATAAAACACAAAAAATGTTCCTACTTATGTCCGTTATATAATTTGAAACCATCCAACCGATGTCCAGGAATCAAACATACTAATAGTTAAAATGCGTTAGTCAAACAAACAATTTGGTAAAAATGATATAAGGTCATAATTATGTTGACTGACAAATGGTTAAAAAATTTGACAATTTGCTATAAAAGTTAACCATGCGCAGACAGTAGTTTAACTTTGAGAGCTATTGACTATTGTCAAGTGAGTAATTGTTAAATTGACTATTGGTCATGTTTAACTATTTATCAAACAACGGGACCTTGGGAAGAAAAAAAACAAAAAATTCATGAATGGACCGAATGCGGCTAATGCATTGTTTTATGGTAGTAGCTCACGCCGGGTATCCGCTAGTTAATTATAAATGTTATATCTCTTGGTTACAGAAAAGTTTGTCACCGACAGAAATATTAGAAAAAGCGAAATCTCTTCAAAAAGCGAAGTAAGTATTACATCCTGTTTTTATGAGCTGTAGTAAGTTGTTTATGATTCTAATGATTACGACTGCCTCGTTGGTCTAGTGGTCGTAAGCGCTACTGCTGAGCATGAGGACCTGGGTTCGATTCCCGGGTCGGGCAAAGTGTTATCGGGTTTTTCCATCTGGAATTTCTCGGTAGCAGCCCGAATTCTGGATTTGTGCCCGGTTGGTGGCAATAGGCTCGCCCCCTATTACATGGGACTTAAACATAACCGGCGAAATGTGGGTGTGCTATAGGTACACCTCTGCCTAACCCTTCGGGGAATACAGGCGTGATGTTATGTATGTATGATTATAATTATATTAATACATATTTGTTACGGTCGTGAATCATATTTTAATTAACATACAACCTGATACTAACCTGCGGGGTAATTGCATAACACGCTAACAGTAGGAATGGCTTTCATTTTGACAGCTCAACAACATTCATTGCGTTATTTACGTTGTTGAGCAGGCAAATTTTTCGAATGCAATGGACTAGTATTATCCTTTTTTTTCATGTGTTCGCTCAGAACTTTTTCCTGGATGAACCGATTTGGATGATTCTTTTGCACGACTCATGATGCGAAGCATCAGAGAGTGCTTTACGATCGAAAATTTTTTTTCGCCTCATTTTGGCGGCTATTTTTATTATTATAGCCTTGTTAGTTCACGGAATCAAGATATGAAATGCACTCCAATAGTACCTTTGTCATGTCCATAAAAATTTATAATAAGTTACCCGAAATAATAAAGAATTTAAATACATATAACATCTTTATCAATAAATTGAAGCTTTTTCTTGAAAGCAAATGCTACTATAGTATAAGCGAATACTTAAATGATAAATTGTAAGGAACTTCGTACCTATGTATTTGTATCTACAAAATACTCACTATTAAAGATACGCCTGTACTAATAATACTTTTTTTTATAATAAATTCTAATGCGTCAATTAAATAACTTACTCTAACGATAATAATTATTAATTACGTAATAAATAAAAATAATAATAAGTAAATAAAACAATAATGAATAATTATAATAATAATAATAATTAATAAATAAATGTATATAATTTATAAAACAATATAACTTACTAACTACTCAACTAATAATAAAATATATCATATCAAACCGCCAGTGTTCTTCCTCCTCTCTCCTACCTGATCTATGCTGTGCCCGACAGGGTCCATAATTGTGACTAGTATAATTATTTCCCTACCAACTGTATACATTATGGTACGCAATAAAGAATTGAGAATTGAGAATTGAGAATTTTGCATACTATTGTAGAGATAATTTAATGGAGATTAATTTCATACTTTTTAAAAATTGATTTACTGCAATAGAATTGGAAAAAAACACCAAAATAGGTCAAAAAAAAATCCTGTCCGTCATGTGTGAAACCCGGAAACACTGTAACTTGTGAAAAAATCCATTATTTGAGTAATTTAAAAAAAAAAAAAATCTAATCGACGATTGTAGGTCACTGAATGCGAATGCAAAATGCAAAATGCAAATGCATGCGAATTAATTCAGTGTCGTTTAATTGCAATTAATAAAAAACGAAAACTACAAGACTGTACATCTATATATATCCATGTAAAATTAACATGGATGGTGATATATCTATAGATATTATGTACATTTATTTCACCAGGGGCGCTTGTGCAGTACCTTCTTCCTACTACAGCTGTTTTTTCGGCAATTAATTTTGAACGAATTAAGTTGTTTTTTTTTTATATTTCATAATTAAATGAGCATTATGAGTCGTGCACTTTTGGATTTTCCAAATTTTTTTATTTAATAACTGGTGCTTCAGATGTGGTCCCATTTAAATTTGATCAACTTCTGACCAGCAGTTTTTGAGTTATCCTTAATACTGCATTTTTTTTCCACTTATTTAAATAATTTCCTGTCACTGTTATTTACATATCAAGTAGTGGTATACGAACATGTGTGGGGTAGGTACCGCAATTAAAAAGTGAAAAATATTTATTTTTTACGAAAAAATTACAGACTTCCAAGAAAAACACTAAAAACGTGATAAATTACTTTAATTTCGGAAGTCGGTGACCAAAAACGAAAATACTAAACCAAAGACACCAGCTTCCGAAATTAAAGTTATTTATCACGTATTTTAGTGTTTTTCTTGGAAGTAGGTTGTTTTTTTTTTGTATTTTTTTTTTATACAGTCTTGTAAAGTTTTTATACTTGCTTGACGAGCAGAACACTCGCTGAGAGACTCGCTAGGTATATACACATACCAGGAAGTGACTGGGCAGTCATTCTACTCGTCACACTTACGCACTCGCTCATAGCGCAGCGACAAAACTATACGAACTACACACTCGCTGCTCAACTCTCGCCAACTCCCTTTCTAGTTGCTTACTCTACTCGTTACTTGCTAATCGGCTGCAGTGGGTAAGATGGTTTATACACTAGATATTGTTGGGTACATTATTAATGCACGCACGCCAATGCCTACAGATTAATATTTTTTTTATGTTATTTAATAATACTAGCTTTTGCTCGCGGCTTCGCCCGCATAGAAATTATCCCACGGAAACGTACTACCGGGATAAACAGTATCCTACATGTTAATCCAGGTTATAAACTATCTGTGTTCCAAATTCCATCCAAATCCGTTCAGTAGTTTTTGCTTGAAAGAGTAACAAACATCCATCCATCCATCCTTACAAACTTTCACATTTATAATATTAGTAGGATTAGTCATATAATTGATTGTGTATGTGGTTGTTTTTATTATTTGTGCTTACTGTTTATCTTGTTACCTATAGTACCAATCATAAAACGTGACGTGGTTTCCGTACGTCATTTTTGGATAACCGCTGAACATCAGCGCCGTGCTGTAGGTCCCCCATAGCACAGCATCATGCTGAGTGGAAGCCTTCTTGTCACAGTCATGACGTGCAGCTGTCGACTATTTCTGTTTTGTGCTATTTTGTTTGTTTTTATTTTTCATTATTATCAGAGCTAATTATCTTTTTTGTGTACACGTGTTTCTGTGACAAATAAACCTCTTTTTCTTTCTTGTACAATAAGTTGCCAAAAACAACCCAAATCAGACAACAACACAGACCTATACTCAAAAGGTTTAGGTAGTTAAATAAAGGTAAACAAAAAAAAACACGTGACTCATAGATGTTAAACGTTTTATTTCAAATGTTAAAATCATATTATTTTGAGTCCCATAATAATAGGCTCTATTCTGTCACATTAATAATAAAGCGTTCAGTGGTATCATCAATTATTTTGTCTAATTTAAACATTTTCTGTTCTTCTTTTATTACATGACCCTCGCAACTTTTCCAATTCTCAGCAGTCACATTAGCTAAAGCCTCTGGCAAAAGAATGTTTAGGTCAGAAATTTTAAAAGTTTTATTTTTCTCGGCTACTAACTAAACCTTTAACTTGAGCCCATATTAACGCAATTGAATTGCGCTCACAGTGGTATGGTGGCAGCCGCAATACAGTGACACCATTTAACTGTTTTTCTAATTTATCCACGATATAAAAGGCATCTGGTTAACCAACTAAACGTAATACCTGCTACTTCAGTTGCCATGCTACGTCACAGGTGTACTCTTCAATTTAGCAACGTTATCTAATTCGTTGTATTTTCTAAAAGGTTTAGGGAACCTGCCTTTTTGGGCTCTTTACAATAAACAGATTACAAAATATTATACTATTTTATAAATCTAACAAAAAAATTGTGCTCAAGCAATTACATGTACGAAGAGTATAGTTTACGAATAAATGATAAAGTTTAACATACATTAATAAAAGAGAAAACTATCGTATAAATTTCAAATAACTTTAATTTTGTTGTAACGTATTTTTAAACAACAAAGTGTCAACTATAAAAAACCCTTTTTAAGATTTGTTTACCTTTATTTAACTACCTAAACCTTTCGAGTATAGACAACTTGGACCAATTCAAATTAGGCTTGCGCGAATTCCTAGTTGCAAAATGTTACTATTCAATTAATGATTATTTAAATGAAAGATGACTGATTTTATCTGAAATGCCTCCACAAATATAATGATTATTGGAATTTTTATTTGACTTTTGTATTTTTTATTTTGATATTTCTATTTATTAATGTAAGTAACTCAATTTAAAATTTATTCTCTATAGTTAATGTTCCGATTGGTACTTAATATATTAATTTGCACACCTCATTAGGTTATACATACAATGTACTTTTTATCCCTGTAACACCTTTTTAACATGTAGCAAATAAATTATTTGATTTGATCTTTGACTCGACACATATTTCCGTTTGATCTTTCAGTCTTAACATCATTTAATATCTTTTTCCAGAGCGCTCCTTTCATCCTCAACCCGCGGTCGCGGTCGCGGTCGCAAACGTAAGAGCGACTTGCCCCCCCCACACGAGCTGCTCGCCTCACCTAACTTTAAGCTGTATCTGTACAACTGCAAGCTGTGCAGCTTCAAATGTAACGCTGTTAAGGACATGTCGGCTCATAAGGTGACTATTTTTTAACTGACGTCAAAAAAAAGGAGGGGGTCAATTTGACTGTATGTTTTATTTAATGTGTTAGCTCAGAACTTTTTTCTGGTTGAACCGATTTGTATGATTCTTTTTTTATTTGATAGGTGGTGCTTCACATGGTGGTCCCATTTAGTTTTGATCAAGTTCTGACCAGTAGTTTTTGAGATATCCATAATACTGCATATTTTTTCCACTTAGTTTATATTGATGATGTTATAATAATTTCATGTCACCGTTATTTACTCATCAAGTAGTGGTATACGAATTTGTGTGGGGTAGGTACCACGACTAAAAAGTGAAAAATAAAAACTTTTTTGCAAAAAGCAACCGACTCCGAAATTAAAGTTATTTTTCATGTCTTTTAGTGTTTTTTTGGAAGTCGGTTGTTCATTTTGTAGTAAAGTATTTTTGTTATACTATCATCTTCAACAACAGACAAGGCAGGAAGGCAGGTGTGCGTGAAAACGTTGGGGGGGGGGGGGGGGGGACGCCCTAGGGTAGACATACAGGGTTAGTTTTCAAAGACCTGAGAATTTTTCAGAGATGATTCAGAATCGATAATACAGTGTGAGCTCTATATAACGACACTCAAGGGACTATGCATATTTTGACGTCATAGAGAGTTGTTGTTAAATGAACAGAAGAAAAATCTGTATTAGAAAAATCCAAAGTGTCTGCCAACATCACTTTTCTTCTCTCCTGTTTCTGTTTCATTCCATACAAAAAAATCAAAAATATTTTTTTCCGGCCAAACTATCAGTTTTAGAGAAAAACTTGTAATGACAATTATTCATCGGAATAACGAGATCTTTCGATAGGTATTAAAAAAAAAGGAAATTTGTAAAAAAAATAACGAATGTCCCTCATATAGCAGTTTCGATCCACTGTGCGCCGCCGCGTCGCGTACCCTGCGAGAGAGGTCATTATCGTTGTCGCGTGTTTCTAAGATAGGAAAATTTTCGAACATTTTCTATTGAATGTTTTAATTTATTTTTATTATTATTTGATTATAATGTGTAACATACAATAACGATTTAATTGAGATATTTAAATGAAAAATTGATAGTTCTTTAGAAACTAACTAGCTTTGAAATTTAAAAATTACGATTAAGATTGATAACACAAAGGAAAATAAAATTACAAGATGAACAAAATTGCAATTTTTCCTACTAAATTAAGACTAAGACATAAACATTATGATCGCGACGATAGGTCGTGGTGGAGCAAAATGAAAGTGATATGTAGTGGACTGTATAACTCTCTCTCTCTCTCTCTGTATATGAAAGATGAAATTACAACGGTAATAGAAAGGTTGGTTTAAAATGTCTAATGGACGCCGCGGTGGAGATGATTGAGAGGAGCGGGCTCAACACTATATACATTTAATATCGAAGACACAGCAATATGACGAAGAGATTTAAATAAACAAATAAGGTTCCGAATTCTAGGAACCGATGCTTCAGTGTGGTGTTGGAAATTTGGCGGTTATCTATTATACAATACCCAAATATTTGATGGTGTTAGTTTTTCACAAACGCGGACAATTTCATGAATTATTGTATGGGAAGTTGCAATTGTGTGATAATAGGAAGTTTGGTAAGTCTTGCTTTCTGAGCGTATAGGTCATGAACTAAGTTTTGTCTACATATAAGGTGAGGATGTTGTCTTTAAGCCACTTTGACACTTGGTTGGACCCATTTTGGTCGTGTTTATAAACTACTTCCCACATTTCAGCATAAAAAAAAATTGCAGTACCATCGGCGAATGTATTTATTTTCCCATTGGTCAAGTCTATGTTACATAGGTTGTTTATGTAAACTAAAAACAAGGTCGGGCCGAGGATACTGCCCTGTGGGACGCCATATTCTATCGGCAGTTCATCACTGGCCCAACCATCCACTCTAACAACCTATGTTCTACCCTTCGGGTAACTTTCAAACAAATCTATTGGTAACCCTTTAATTCCCAAGTGTTCAATTTTGTTGAGCAAGATGGGGACAAACACTGTTTCAAATGCTTGGGCTAAATCCAGATAGATGGCCAAGGTATGGTTCTTATCATCTAGCTTAGAGATTAGAGATTCCGTTAGTTGATGAACAGCATCTGATGTTGATTTATGTGCGCGGAATCCAAATTGAGATGAAGGCTATAGCTAATTTGTTTCCAGAAAGTTAACTAGTCTGATGGTCATTAGGCGCTCCAATATTTTAGGTAGTGTTAGAAAGACCTATTCCCATTATTTTAAGTTTTTTTTTAAAGCAGAAGGGAATACATATAAATGATAAATTACATGTAAAACAATGGGGTCAGTGAATTGTTTTAACTGAGATTTTATCTACCCCTATTGCACTATCATTCTTGAGGTTAGACATTAATGCTTCTATTTCGATTTCGTCTGTAGGTATTAGTACTATTGTATTAATGAAGGCATTCGTTGTTTTATTACTTAGTTGTAATTTTATCTACCAATAACTTTACAACACGCGCGAAAATCGAGTTTATATCATTGACCGAAACTAACGAATTATTTGGGCAAATTAATTGTGTTGGTTTGTCCTTTTTCTTTGAGATGTATGTAATGTTTTTAATAGTTTCCCACAAGATCATGTCTTTTTCACAGTCAATTGTAGTTTTCTTTAAAATATTATTATTAAAATTCCTGTATCTCCGACACGTCCATTGAATAATTTCATTGGCAAGCTACAGATCGGTCGAATGATATTATGCAGCAAAGATCGGGATCGAGATAGGATACATACATTATTAATTTCGGGTCCGTTTGGCGCCACCCTTTCGGTACAGAACCCTAAAAATTGTTACGCTGATTGGTGCTGACTTCACACCAATCCTAATGAGGCAGGCAACTGTCAAAATGGCGCTGTGGTAGCTAGTTCCCAACACAAGCTAATAATATAAGGCGTGCGGTGGTTTTATTTTATTTTTGCGAAAATGACGCGTTGTTGTGTTTCCTAAGTACTTCGAAATTGGAGTCCACCTTTTCACGAAAGATTCTAAAATTAGTAGATTGTGACTTAAAACTATTCGTAGATATTTTTTTTTTTTATTAAACAAAGGTCCAGGTGCTTTCGGAATCATTTTGCAGAAAGTGATTCCGAGGCAATATTTAAGGTTTAAAATTCGGACAGTTTCCCATGTCAAATACTTGATTTAAAATATTCAAATCATCGAAATTAAATAAAGAATGAAATAAAACCAAACTCATGAATGAACACGAAATGGAAGGAATGAACGAAATGTCAAATTTATTGTAGGCCGTAGGGAACTAGCTATGATCACGCTATCCATAATTAGCTTTGCCTGACCTTCCCCATTCCTTGCGTTTCTGGTGTTCGTATACATAAATTATTATATTATCACAAGGCAGATATGAGTGGAAACGCCGGGAGGGGACGCTCTAGGAAGACATATAGTGACCTTATTGGTGATGTTCTTCAGAAAGGTCAGGTGCGTAGTACTCGCAACCGGCGTGCGTGTATGACCAGATGTATGAACGTAAACGAGGCAAAAGGAGTATGTAAGGATCGTAGCAGGTGGCGTTCTGTAGTTTCTGCCTACCCCCATGGGAAGAAGGCGTGAGTTTATGTATATATGTAAGTAAATTATTATTCTATAATAATTTTATTGTTAACACACAATTGTCCCCCCCAGGCGCGCGAGCACGGCAGCGGTGTGGGGCGGGGCGCGCGGCGCGGTACGTCCGTGACGCTACAGTGTGCCAGGTGTCCCTTCCGAGCTGCCACGCACACACAGGTAACAACTACATTAATAACTTTATCCATCAAAATAAAGTAAGTTCATCAGGATTCACATTTCCTATTTCAATATAGGAAATAGTAATTTTCTTGTTCTGAAACCTTAGATGGTCACATAAGAGTTTTTTCATCCATATAAGAAACATGATCGATTGGCATCAACAAAAGTTTTTTCGAAATTTGACATATTTCTTGTACCGTCTCCTAAGAATGTTTTCGAATAGCTACAACGGTTTAGGTACAGTCAGCAAAAGAGATAAGTATGAAGGGTCTCCGGATATAGTTGAAGTTTAGTAAGAAACTGATGAATGTTTTCGAATGAAATTTAATTTGATAAATGACCGGTGGGCCTAAAATGGACGCTTTGGTAGAATCATATTATGATCTGCGTACAATTAATATCCCGCAATTCATCTGTTTGACAGTTTTGTATGAAGTTTCGTAAAATGGTCCACAAATTATGCATTGCTTTAATGAAGTCTAATGTCAAATAGCAGCTGTCAAACAGATGAATTGTGGGATATACAAATTGTACGCAGATCATATTATGATTCTGTCAAAGCTTCCATTTTAGGCCCCCAGTTTGTTTTCTATTAATTTAATTTTATTCATAAACATTCATCGGTTTCTTACTCAACTTCAACGATATCCGCCAACCCTGCATATTTATCTATTATGCTGACTGCCCCGTCTCGGAAATCCACCCCATATAACAAAGGTGGACACTGAGAAAGGCTTTTTGAAAATTCATACCCTAGAGGGGTTAAGTAGGGGATCAAAGTTTGTATGGAAGTTCGTCATTTTTGCGAATGGGAAATCCCATCGGGCACACGGCTGAATAAATTGATAGATAAATTAGTCTAAAATTATTATTACAAAGAAGGTTCTGGTTGTAATAACTCATCTATAAAATTTTGACGTAGTATAGAAAAAAATATAAACTTCAATAATCCTACTATCCTATCCTATAAGTGTGAAAGTTTGTGAGGGTGGATGGGTGGATGGATGTTTATTACTCTTTAACGCAATAACTACTGAACGGATTTGGATGGAATTTGGAATACAGATAGTTTATAACCTGGATTAACATGTAGGATACTTTTTATCCCGGTAATACGTTGCCGTGGGATAATTTCCGACATACACGCGGGTGAAGCCGCGGGCAAAAAATAGTAAATAAATAAATTCGTGATTAAAAAATAAATATTGTTTTGTTTCAGCTAATGAAGCATGTCCAAGAAAAACACTTGGATGGTGGAGCCAGCAGTAAGTCAGATTGTATGTATACTCATTGTCGTTAGCGGTACTTCAATAAATAAACTATCTGACCCACCAATAGTTCATATGAAAAAAAAAAACTATTTTTAAAATTTTCTGCTCCTCTAAAAATGGTATTCGGACTATTACGAACATTTTAAAACAAAAAATGGCCAAATCGGTCCATCCACTCTCAAGTAATGCACTTACCAACGAACAGCTAACTAGCTTCTATTTTATCTATACAGGGTGGCGATTTAGTTACCGGTATCCGTCAAGGGGGTGATTCTGCACGGAATTCTAAACAGCGTTCACTGTGAAATGCACACAGGAATTGTAACATACATTAAAAAAAAACATACATGCATCTAAATAGTCTGTTTACTGTTGTATAGGAATATGTTTTTTAAGTTTTACACGAATCTGATAAATGTTTCGTAGCGAAAGTTGTTTAAAACTAGTGGCTCTGTCAGCTGTAAAATCAAATCAAATCATTTATTTGCTTGAATATGGGTAGGTACCTGGTGGTACTATGGGTGATACATAAAATTAACAAAAGTCCTTTAAACCATATCCTACCTTAATAGGTGAACAAATATCTATTATACCTACTTAGTAAAAATATACATATACATAAACTCACGCCTTCCTCCTATGGGGGTGGGCAAAACTACAGATCGCCACTTGCTCCTAGACCTCGCGAGTCTGTCTTTGGATAGCTTAAAACTGAATAAATGTTCACGCGCACCTTAAAACAAAAAGAGCGCGAAATGGCTTAAATCTTTTTATTTTTCATTTTCATCCGCCGAACCTCCGCCATTTTGAAAAATTTCGAAAATCTGAATCAACAAAATAAAACATTAAAAAAAAAACAGATAAAAACGGCCATAAGCAAGGCAAGGTTGTTAGTAACCAGAATTTTGCTTATAAGTAATGTTAGTAATTAAAAGTAAAAAGAGAAACTAGACAGACCGTCTACCCCTGCACAGTAGGCTCACCGGTCTCGTAACACGTGGAGTTCAGTGAACATACTGAGCAGAACGGTATCGGTTCTCTCGCCAATCATCCTCAGGACGCTATTCGGGCTCCCCCGTACTGGTCGCACCATCGACGAAACTTTTTTACGCTTTGGACCTGCTCACAAAATTTCACGGTTGCAAAATGCGACCTGTAGAGAACAGCCGGACATCCGGACATACGAAAGCATTTTTACCCAAGCTGAAACGGAGACGCTTCGCGCTCGCTCGGTCAATGACGTGTAGAATCACCCCCTTGACGGAAGCTGGTGACTAAATCGCCACCCTGTATAGAATAAATAAATAAATTGTCATTTTATATTATTATACATTGTTCATTATTAATTATAGAGTAGTCTTGTAAGTTGACTGACTCATTGGTGCAGTGGTCTCAAGCGTTAAAAAAAGCGCAAAGTGTTATTGGGTTGTATCAACTGGAATTTCTCGGTAGCAGGCCACCCCCTGCCAAAACGACCCAACCCGCATATCTTCATAATGGGGAAGGTCGGGTAAAGCTAATTGTAGATAGCGTGGTCATAGCTAGGTCCCTGGGCCTACAAGAAATTTGACATTTCGTTCATTCGTTCCATTTCGTGTTCATTCAAGAGTTTGGTTTTATTTAATTATTTCGATAATTTCGGTGATTTCAATATTTTCAGTATTTGACATGGAACGTGTCAGAATTTTAAACCTTAAATATTTCCCCGTAAACACTTTCTTCAAAATGATTCCGACAGAACCTACACCCTGTTTAATTAAAAAAAAATCTCTACGAATAGCTTTAAACCACAATCTTCTAATTTTAGGATCTTTCGGGAAAAAGTGGACTTCAATTTCGGAGTACTTAGGAACACAACAACGCGTCATTTTCGCAAAAATAAAATAAAACCACCTCACGCCTTATATTATTAACTTGTGTTGGGAACTAGCTACCACAGCGCCATTTTGACAGTTGCCTTCCTTATTCTGTTAATTACATCAAATATAACATCACACCGGCTTTCCCTGAAAGGTTAGACAGAGGTGTCTCTACATACAGGGTGGCAGGGACATCGACGCGCAACCTGTTACCATGCGATAAAAAATTTCGTCGGTTATAAAAAAAAGAATTGCTGTTCCATAAATTTTGATCGCGTAGGATTTGCACTTTTCTATGAGACATTTTCATGTCTACGCTAGGGGGTCTAGAATACCGGCCCATCGTGCTGCTCCAGGTGGGCAAGCTCTTAGAAAGAGTCATTGCAGACCGCCTCGTCGGGCGGTTAGTGCGGGTGGGGCTGGATTTGGCGGAGAGCCAGATTGGTTTCCGCAAGGGGCGCTCTTCGGTGGATGCCATCATGCGCGTGCGAGCCCTCGCGACGGAGGATG